>MJHO01000059.1:9698-1347071 GCA_002076135.1 Xerophyta viscosa | reverse complement strand
GACGGCCCCGATTGCATCAGGACCGTCAGGGACCCCTGATGAATAGCAGCCCTCATAAAAGAAATAATGGTTTGATTTTAAAAAAAACATCTCTTACTTTTTGGAGACTGCATGTTCTTTCTGTAAATGATTTCTCAGGTTGTTCTAGACCTACATAATTGCAGAGCCTTACTCTTTGGGAATCATCTTTCTTTTTTGCTTTGGCCGGTACGCAGCAAAACATGGATTTATAGTTTTTTGTTTTTAATAAATCAAATATTTATTAAAAGGGGATGTTCTCCGGCGTCGTTCACAATTTACTGCATGCTCAAATCATGCATCGAATAAATTACTGGTTTTGGCTGTTTGCTGTCTGCAAGGCTTGTGACATCTTCCACAGAATTCTTTTCAGTATGATGCAATTTAAGATCTACTTTATTCGGCCCTCTTTCTCCATGTCTTTTGTTTTGCCAGATCTTTTTTTTGTTTTTTTGAGATTATCGTGGTGGAACCCGTAATGCGAGCGCACGCTCTCGTAGGGACCTCAAACTCGCAGGAAACCCCCACGTCTAGTCCCGACCGACGCTTTGGGATCCGAGTACAGGCCTTCCATGAACGGGGGCTCCTGCCACGGGGTACAGAGGATTTTTAAAAATCCTGCGAGGAATTTCACCCCACGCGGACTCGAATCTGGGTGGCGACGCTTCTTGAGGCGCCTCCCATCCAGTTGAGCTAGCCGCGCTCGGCGTTTTGCCAGATCTTATTATCAAGGAAATGCTATTTCCCTTAAGTTTGCCTATTTAGAAGAACCATTGTTTATAAAAAATTTTAAAACCTTTTACAGAAACATTTGGCACCGAGCGTAGACCTATTGTTGAGTTTGCTATAGACAATCTCCAAAAATTAAAGATGCAAATGTCTAAGATTGAGGCATCAAGAGGAGAGCATGGCAATGCGGTAAATAAGGATGCATTAACTTCCACAATTCCGAAGCTTGATGGTAACAGGATACAGGCTGTTGAAAAGATGTCAAAAAAGATGCCAAACAAGAAAACCTCTGAGAAATCATCTGATCCTATGTATGATAATTCTGGAGATGGAACGGAGAACGGGGATGTAGTGAACCAGAAAAGAAAGACTGGAAAGGGTAAAAACAGAGCTAAGAAATCAAAAGGAGTGAAGTCAGCTGAGAAGCCTAACCCCCCGCATGAAGTTGGAAAAATTGAAAAGAAATCAAATAAGCCGACAAAGGTATGAGTTACATTTGCAGAGCATCAGCTCATAAGTCGTAGCATTCAACCTTTGAAACAAATTAATGCTATATAACACAATATATGGTCGGTCCAAGACTAACCCAAGGCCTGAGCCGAAGGATGTGACCTTTTTGGCACATCGCGAGGTGCCTTGGGAAGTGTTTTTTATTTGGGCCATAACTTTTGGGTCAACTGGCATTTTTTAGGAATATTTACATATCAGCTCTTGCTTTTGTACTGTCATCCTAAATAAACACGTCTTTTTTTTTCTTCTGATAATTACTAAATCAAGTCAAAACATACATGTATGATTATTTTTTGGAATAATTTTGAATATGGAAAAAAAAGGATTTGATGTTCTTTTTAACATCTCTATTGAATGTTTCTTTTTAAAAAAGTAATTATAAGATTCTAAATATGTGTTATAAGGATCCAAAGTTTGTATTGCTTACAAAAACTTTGTAGCCTCGAAACATCTATTTAGAAATATTTTTTGAATATAAAAATTGTAGAACAAACCAAATTTTCCTTATTAAAAAAAAAAAGTTATGTATTTGTGCTTTCGAGTGAATTTGTAAGTTCTTCAAAAAAGCAAGGCTTATTTGAAACAATTTTGAAAAGCTTTTTTTTTTAATGCAAATACGCCGTTTTTATGTACTGCTGTCGCTTATTCTGTCTCAATATTCCTGCTTCACAGGAGCTAGGCACCAATGAAGCGTCAGCGCCGGCATCAAGAAAGAGGAAGGCGCCGAAAGGTGGCGATGATTTTGCTAATAGACAAGGCAAAAGTTCGAAGAAGAAAAAGAAAGAATCTGATGGCGCAGAAATGGCGGACAAGCTGGATAAACTGATAGCACGTTACCGCTCCAAATTTTCTCAAGGAAGTTCAAACAAAATCAAGGAAGGTGGTGGTACTCTTCGCCAAAATGTTAGACGATGGTTCGAATCGGACTCCTGATATTACAGAAATTTTGACCAGCAGCTCAGTTATGGTATCAAATTATCTGCTACCCTTCTGGGTTTTTGAAGCTTGATTGTTTTCTGTTTTTATGAACCTTGTCAAATTATATATCATCTATTTAAGATTCATACACATGATATCTATCAGATAGTTCTACTTCAAAAATGTACTTTGAAGAAGTCAACTGCTGTAACTTTTATATTTTAAAACAAGGTTTAAGAGTCATTTCGTGCTGAGTTTCGGTAAGTCTCAAACTCGATACGTGCCGATCGTGCCGTACGGACCGTGCCGAAAATACGATTTTGTCCTTTAAAAGTTAATTAAAAAAAAATAAAGCACATGGTAATTTATAAAAAAAAATTTATACGTAATTCATAATTACTTTATAAAGCATATGATAATATTATATTTAACTTATATATTTACGGACACAAAGTTAGGGAAAAAAAATTTAACTTATTTCAGTAAGAGAATAAAGTTAAAAAAAAACAAAAAAAATATTAAGTATCAAAAAAAAAAAAAAGCCTACAGGCTGTATCGAGTAAAACAAAAAAAAAACAAAAAAACAAAATAATAAAGAAATGCCCATGAAGAGCTGACAAGACAGTCCTTCATGGACAAAATATAATGTTTCGGACGGCACAAAAATGAAACTCTACTACGTGCCGTCCGTTTTGGACAGCACCGAGAGTGCTGTCCGGCATTTTAAACCTTATTTTAAAATGCTAAATATTAAATGTTTTCTAGATCGACACTAAAAGGAATATTTATAAAATCCTAATTTGCCACTATACGACATATTTTCAATATTTTTAAATTTTTTTTAAAACTATAGTATTATTATAAAATATATAATTTTTGTTATTTGTATCAACAAATTTATTAAATTAGATTTTATGTACCTTTTTAACCCAGTTTTAAAAATTATTTTATTTGTATATAGTTTATTTAAATAGATTTAGAAATACATAATTTCAAATGACTAAGACTATATTATTTAAAACTGATGATAAAAAACATGTCCGTAATCACGTGATTATAAGTTCATTATCCTCCAAATAATTTGCAATGATTTGATATCTTTCTACTTTGCTGTTCAATTTCCGTACCAAAGTTGTCATGAATCGGCTGGCGAAAATGAAAAGCTTGATGCTATGGCACGTCGAACAGCTTTTCTCTCAATGGCGCGATATTGACGCGATTCAGCGGAAAATATCTTGCTTTTGCGGATGTGGGTTGATTGTATTGGTAATTAATCTGTTTGCTGTTTGAGACGAATACCAGAAGTTATCAAAACCGTGGACAAGACTGTTTCTCGTAGATTTCTAGGGAACGGTGTGGGTTACGCACGGATTACGAAATATTAAATAAAATTTTTATTTATTTATTTAATTTATTTTAAATATTTTTTAAAAAAAATTTGAATTACAAAATTACAGATTTGGATAAGATCTATAATTTTACAGTTAAAATTTTTTCAAAAAAATACAAATAGTATGTTAAAAAAATAATTATATATATAATTATCTTTTTGGCACAACGTTTGGTATTTTTTAGAAAAAATTTTAATTATAAAACTTTAGATTTCATCAAAATTTATCTACAATTTTATAGTTCAATTTTTTTTTAAAAATATATAAAAATAGATCAAATAAACGAATAAAAATTTATCTAATTTTTCGTAATCCATATTTACTGACATGACGCGATCCAAACGGTGCATTTTTCTGCAGTGCGTTAGCACCAGGGGAGCCGGCTCCGATTTCTAGATTCTTCGTATCGGAGCGGATCTCCTGATTTGGCCGCCAAGTAATCGCTGGAGGGAGAAATCAGCAGACGTATAAAGCGAGAGATGTGATATGATTAGTTGGTCAAACATCCCAAGCTTTTCCCTAAGATTCTCCCAAAATGATATGAGCAAAAATATATACTTAAAAAGCACAATTTACCAATCAGTGCTATCTAAAAAGAAATTAGCCAATCAGAACCCTCTCAATCGATTTGGCATTTAATATTCTTTTACGACGTTAATAATAAAAAAGTTATTAACTAGCGTTGATTTAATTAACTAGCAAAGCTTAATGTTGAAAAAAAATTAAAGAATTTTTCTTATAATTTAGAGGTTCAGATCCTAATAATATCTGATTGGAAAAATATTATTTACCGTTTAGTTTCTGGTCGAAATATAAGACAAAAAAAAAATAAATAAAATAAATTGTAGACCACTTTTGGCTAAAAGTATTTTTAAAGAGCACTTTTAAGCAAATCGTTTAAATTTTAGTATCTATTTTTATTTTTAATTTTTATATTATCGAGTTTGATTTTTATTAGATATCTCGATTAGATATTAAACAATAAATAATAAATAATTTCTATAAAATATTATTATAATTTAAATTTCAGTTTACTTTTTATTAAAAAATTATATAATAATAGCTTTTAAATATTAATTAATTTATTAATAACTGGACTGATTGGTTGATAAATTCTATTATTTGTTGCTCAGTTCCTCAGCGTCAGCGGCCAGGTTCATTCCCCGCGTTTTCAAAGCTTCCTACCGCAGTCAATAAATATCTCGGTAGTCCGAAATTGTTTGAACAAGTTACAGCCAACACGTTGTTTAATATCACGAAAATCTTCCATTCCGAATTCGCTCCGACAGGCAACTCACACTTCACTTTTTCTTTTTCTTCTAGAAACTCACGTTTTCGAGAGTACGGATTAAATAGAAAAAAAAATGCTACACGCAAAATATTACGAAAATATATAAAAAATTCGTGTTACGAACCTCTGGCGATGTGACCCCAAGGTAGATTTATGTATCGCGTCTTCCTGACGTAGTCACAGTATGGCCTTCCGAGTTATGGCCTGCGGCTGCGTGAGATATCGATATATTTTTTAGAGTCCATCTTTGTAGGTTTGTTTATCTGCATGTATAGACCTTATTTTCCTTCCAATATGTAGAGTCCAAATCTGAGCTCTATCAATTTCAAATACAAAGTCAAATAAAATTTTAAGACCTCACTTGTCTGTCTCTTACCTTTTTGTTTAGATGTTGGTACGAAAATGCTATGTGTATTGTCACCAACAGATGCATAGATAGTTGCAGAAATACTAGCGGTTAATGGTTGACCTCCACCTTCGATTTTGATACTAGTACTAGGAATAACGGTAGCGTTGGTATCTATATGTGGGTAAGGACCGTATGAATTTTGCGGACTGAAGTTGTATGAAAATTGTGAATTTTGTGTATTAATGTTGTATGGGTAATTTATATCGAAATTATATGGATATTGATTTGGATTATATAGATCCATTCTAGTTTTGACGAAACTAAAAGTCTATAAATATAATCTTAAAAATAAATTATTAAAGATTGGAGAGCTTGAAAGTATAGGCACTTGAATAGCTGAATGGAAAGATGAAATAAGAAGTGAGAGTGAGTTGTGAGAAATTTGGAGAGTTTTGAGATATATTTATAGATAAAATTTAGGGGTTAAAAAAAAGACGCGCAATTGCAAGAGCCTGCAACCGCTACTAGTTGTTGCATTAAAAACAAATTACGGGGCGGGCCGTAAGTGGCTCATGAGCTCTAGCTTGGCTCACACGGCTAGTAGGCATGTGAACCATCTTATTTTTAAGAGCTGTACAAATCAGCTTCTGAAAGTGAAAAAAAAATGACGTGATGGCTGCATATTTCTAAATTAACGTATTTTTTTTATTTTCAGAATATATTTACATGTTGATGAAAAGCCGCCGCCATGCAACATATTTTTTTTAATTTCCAGATATTAATTTATAAGTTTCTAAAAAAAAAGAGGAGAATTTTCATATCAGCCCCTCTCCCCCTATTTTGGGGTCGGACAAATCAGCCCTGAAATTTCAGGAGCTGATTTGTGCGAATCCAAAATAATAGGGGCTTATATGTAAAAAGTCCAAAAGAAAAGGCCCATACCAAATTCCCTTATAACAAACAAATCGGACCAAAGTCGGTATACTTTGAGTCGGTATAACACTCTTCGTCCGTCTTCCTTTCCGCGTCCATTCCCCCGGCTCTCCTTCGAAACCTCCATTTAAATTCCCCTTCAGAACTCTCTCTCTCTAACCCAAAAAAAAAAACTCTCCACATTGCCGGCGACAGGCGGCGGTTACGTTCTCTCAATCTTCATCTAAAACTTCTTCCAATCCGTCTCTCACCGCGGGCGATCGGCGGTGGATTGCTCATTAAAGGACTCTCATCTGCGGCCACAGCAGATCTCTCTCCATCCCTCTTCAGAACCTCCTCCGATCTGTCCCGAATTACCATCGAATCGAACAGACACCAATCAATCCATTCGATGGAGTTCTTCGCGCGGGCGAAGGCGGTGCGTCTGCGCAGCCATCACGAGAAGTTCCTCGTCGCCGACGACGACGAGGAGCATGTAACCCAGGACCGCGACGGATCCTCGCGCGGCGCCCGCTGGCACGTGGAGATCGTGGAGAACCAAGCAAATTTCCTCCGCCTCAAGTCATGCTACGGGCGCTACCTGTCCGCCTCCAATGAGCCGTTCCTCCTCGGTTGGACCGGTCGCAAGGTCCTCCAAACCCTGCCTCGCCGCCTCGACTCCTCGCTCGAGTGGGAACCCGTCCGTGATGGCGCCCTTGTCAAATTCAAGACCAGGTATGTTACGAGTTGCATTTTCTCGGGATGTGGATAAACGAGATGGAGGTTGAGGATCAAGGAAGGAGCAGGGAGAAGAGTATGGTGGGAATTGGTGCGATTCTTGGTCTTGGATGCGTGTAAGGAGATGAAGGTTGAGGATCAAAAAGGTATGGTGGGAAATGGTGCGATTAAGTGTCATCGGATTGGCATAGAGAGCTGGATTGAGGATTGAGGAGGGAGAGGGGAAATGGTATTGTTGCATCTGCTTTTGTGTCTAAGGATTCAGGGTCTCGGGTTGGGTGTAAGGAGATGGAAGGTTGAGGATCGAGTAGGAGGAAGAAGTCGTACGGTGATTGAATCTCGGAATGGATGTAGGTAGGTGGTGCTTTAGGATCATAACGCAGAGGGGAGAAGAGGACAGTAGAACGAGAAACTGTTTTTATTGTAATTTGTGTTTGATTTGTAAATAATTTGTTGCACTGAATCTTATACAGGTACGGGAATTTCTTGAGGGCGAACGGCGGCGTGCCGCCATGGAGGAACTCGGTGACGCACGATGTGCCATCAAGGACAGTGACGCAGGATTGGGTGCTGTGGGATATTGATGTTGTTGAGATCAGAATGGAGGAGAAGCCGCGGCCTCCCCCGACACAGCCGGCAGCGATCGAGGAGGATGAAGATATCTATGAGCCTTTGCCGCCGCCGCCTCCACCCTTTGCTTTGCCACATGAACTTTCGAAATTGGAGGTATTTTTCAACAGTTATTCTAACTGATGTTTGGTCTGTGACATTGATAGCTTGCTTTTTTAATACATCTAAATTTACGGCCTTCATTGTATACGCAGTCGTCCTCATCGTTCACTGGTTCACCTCCCAAAATGGACGGTCGAACAATCTACTATTCTGTGGCGGATGATCATGGCGAGGTGGACGAGACCGTGGAGGCTCCTAGCATTAGCTTCAAAGGGATTAGTGTTGAGGAGTTGAAGAACAAGTTGCAAGAGGAAACTGGTATTAGCGATATATTCATTTGCTTCAGGAACCCGGTTGATGGGAGGCTCAATCCCCTTCGTCTGCAACTTCCTCCCAACAATGCAACTATGCATGTTGTGGTGGTCCCAGCATCATCGAAAGGTCAGTTAAGAGTGTCACGTTTTCTGCCACATACTAACTAATTACTGTTATGCCATGCTTTTAGCATTTGTATGAGTTAGAAACATGACTACAATGCAATAGAGTCATCTCGATTGTTTGGTAGGTAGAACATATTCATGGCCGTCACGGAGTGGGACATTTAGGCTCTGTTCAGAAACTGAAAAATTAGACTGTTTTCTAGAGAACTTTTCTATAGAGAAGAAAAATCGAAATTTTCTGTTCAAATTGAAAAATTTTATATTTGGAGAATTAGAAAACGCGGCTCTCCAATTTTCTAAATTTGTACTATTTTTGGAAAACTAACAAATGATGTTTTCTAATTTTTCCATTCATTAAGGCCCTGTTTAGAAGGAGAAAACAATTTTCTGTTTTTCAACTCCAGTTTTCTTTCTGTTTTCTTGTTTTGCTTTTCTATTGGAGAACTCAGAAAACATAAGAAAATGCGTTAAGATTATATATAGATAATAGAAAATAATTTTATCTAGAAAAATGAAGATAGTGTTCAAATGAATCATCAATTCCAAACACAAAATTGTAAAAAAAGAAAAAACATGTTCGAATTACATGTTTTAGATCTTTACCACATAAAACATCTGCCACACATCTTCAGGGGCAAAAACATGGTTTGAATTAGAATCATAAGTAACACCGGGATGTCCAAGTAAATCTGAAAATAGACGATGTTTCGTTCGGTGATATTTTTCCTTTTAGTATTTGTATTCCATATATTTCTCTAGTAGCCAAATACAATTTTTCATCCATTTCTTTCCGATCCGTTTTCTTAAAAATAGGTGCATCATAGGGATCTTTTGTCACTCTCGAATGTAGTATATGGAGAAAATAATTCTCATTTTTCTCACTCCAGTCTTTGGAATCTTCACAATCCGCACGATATCCACCAATCTTCATAAGAAAAAATGACATAATAAAAAAAAAGAGTAACTAAGTTGAACCATTTAAACTACCGATTTAGATATATTCAGTAAGATGAGTAATAGACTTACTGGATGATAACGGACCTCCAAGATGATAGATCAATCTAAACAATTGTCTTGGTATTTCTATGAAGTCAAAAAGATATATTATCAAAAATTTGGTGTATAGTCAAGATTTAGCATAACTGAACAAAATTTACAAAATAATATTAAATTTCCAAAGAATAAATTTACAACTGAACAAGATAATTTCCATGAGTTACAAAGTAATATTAAATTATTGGAACAAGATTTTACGAACAAGATAATTTCCAAAGATATGGAACAAGATAATTTTCAAAAAATAAATTCCATAAATTTTCAAAGATATGGAACAAGATAATTTTCAAAAAATAAATTTCAAAACAAGATTTACGATAACTAAGCAATGTTTTGGAAAGTTCACAAGATAATATTAAATTTCCAAAATTCTGTAGCAACACAAGTTCTGGAAATTTGATATTATTTTGTGAACTTTCTAATACATTGCTCAGTTGTCGTAAATCTTGTTTGGAAATTATCTTGTTTTATATCTTTGAAAATTTATGAAAATTTATTCTTTGAAAATTATCTTGTTCGTAAATCTTGTTCCAATCAATTGCTTAATATTACTTTGTAACTCATGGAAATTATCTTGTTCGATTGTAAATTTATTTTTTGAAAATTTAATATTATTTTGTAAATCTTGTTCAGTTATGCTAAATCTTGACTATACTCCGAATTTTCAATAATATATATTTCTGACTTCATAGAAATACCAAGACAATTGTTTAGATTGATCTATCATCTTAAAGGTCCATTATCATCCAGTAAGTCTATTATTCATCTTACAGAATATATTTAAAGGACTCTCTAAAACGGTAGTTTAAATGGTTCAACTTAATTACCCGTTCTTTTATTATGTCATTTTTTCTTATGACGATGGGTGGACATCGTGCGGATTGTGAAGTTTCCAAAGACTGGAGTGAGAAAAATGAGAATTGTTTTCTCCATATACTACATTCGAGAGTGACAAAAGATCCTAATGGTGCACCTATTTTTAAGAGAACGGATCGGAAAGAAATAGATGAAGAATTGTATTTGGCTACTGGAGAAAGATATAGAATACAAAGACTAAAAGGAAAAAATATCACCGAACGAAACATCGTCTATTTTCAGATTTACTTGGACACACCGGTGTTACTTATGATTCTAATTCAAACCATGTTTTTGCCCCTGAAGATGTGTGATAGATGTTTTATGCGGTAAAGATCTAAAACATGTAATTCGAACATGTTTTTCCTTTTTTTACAATTTTGTATTTGGAATTGATGATTTATTTGAACACTATCTTCATTTTTCTAGATAAAAAATTATTTTCTATTATCTATAATCTAAACGCATTTTCTTATGTTTTCTGACTTCTCCAATAGAAAAGAAAACAGAAAGAAAATTGGAGATGGAAAACAGAAAATTGTTATCTGCTTCTAAACAGGGCCTTAAGTAATGGAAAAATTAGAAAATATCATTTGCTAGTTTTCCAAAGATAGTATAAATTTAGAAAATTGGAGAATCGTGTTTTCTAATTCTCCAAATAGCACATGCTGATGGTGCCAATATTGCTGTGCCCGATTGTTTCGATATACATAGTTTCATTTTTTTATAAAAAAAGAAAAAAATTCAAAATTAATTTAAAATGCGAATATAGTGTCTTCAACGCATGCCACGCTGGTAACTACCGAAATAGACATGTCCTGCCCGGCACAATTCATGCTAACCAGCAAGTAAAACTACGATTAATATAATGTTTCCTTGCACATTGCTTTTAATTGATCCTTTTTGTGTCTTCGTATCGAAGGATAAGGACCACCTTAGGGGTATTTTTGTTTATCTTAGCTGTATTTTCCTGCAAGAGGAGCATACAACTCCCATAATTTCATTGCATCCTGTATCTCAATATTGATTAATTTTAAAACAACTATTATTAGTAACCTTACCATAGAGTTTCTTTTTCTTCTCGCAGTGGGTCGAAGTTTCAACAGATGAGGGGACTGCTGGAATACACATCGTCTCAGATCTGTATGTACATTCTGCTCCCCTTTTATGCTCGTCATATTTTTTCTTCGGATCGAGTATGATCTAAATGTCGGAAATCGAATCAGTATGGAGCTTCGGCGATATCTATATCTGCTTTTAGATTGTTAAACTTCTTCTTTGTTTGGTAATGAAGAGTATAGACAAATGTAGCTTAGAGCAACCTTTTTTTGTACTAGAGAATTCTGGCAGTCATTGATTAGTTTTGGGTGAAAGTCTGTTGTAGCTTTTCTTTTCCTTTTTTTCACATGCAGATATAGTTCATGTACACATTTTTCTATAGCATTTGTAAGGAAAATGAGAGAGAGAGAGAGAGAGAGAGTAGAAAATATGATGTTCTATCAATGTTTAAGGTGTCATTTTAAGCCGTATTTTAGTAAATTTTAAATTTAATTGTGACGAACTGTGCAGTTACTAAACTGTGACGAAAACTGTTCGTCTTCCTCGTTATAATTATAATAAAAAGCACTATTAAGATGACGGAAATGGTCGGCACGGTCAAAATGGACGACTTGGCATTGTTTCGATGCCGCATTTTTTAGGATTCGGCACACTTTTACCTTGGTTTTAATACAAGTAGTACATGACGAAGCAAAAGAAGTGTTACAAAATTTACGGTCTCAAAAAGGATGTTTTCGTCTAGAAAGAACAGGGATGTCAAATTTCGCTCCGTGCAGTCTCCTCAACGGATAAGTCGCTGACACGATCAGACATAAAATTTTATTTTTTTAATTTTTTTTTAAAAAAATTAATATAAAAATTATAAATTATATTAATTTTCTAGTAATTAGTTTGTTTAAAAAACATTTATAAATATATTTTAATTTGATTTGATAATTATCCACAAATTATTTAGAATAATGTGGACTAGAGCCATTTGTAAATTGATATGTATGATGATAGTATAAAGTAGGTCGATTTTAGTAAAATGTTTTCAAAATAATCTTAAAAAGATATGTTAAGTATACAAAAAAAAACAGTGTTGATATATTATTTTTGCAATAAAAACTTTACCGTCTCACCTTCTTTTTTAATTTAATTCCTTTTTAAGGTTCATAATGTGATAATGGTTCTTTACATAATTATCAATGTTATAGCAAACATTAATGTAAAGGTTAGTATAAAACATTAATGTTTTATTTACAAATACTAAAAGCTAGACGCGCCGAAATTTACTTCGTAAAGTGTCTGAATAGACACGTTACACGTTATGAACACGATCGAATAAATATCGATATATTGAAAAACTTTGTAAAGAGAATTCTGAACATTTCCATTGGACATGCCAAATAAAAATATATAACTTATATATTAGCCCATCAATTTTTTAAATTTTACGAATAAATTTCTCATTTATCTGTTAATTTTAACATATTAAAAAACTTAGAAATATTTTGTTAGAAACATTCAAAATGAAAATTATAAATTTTGATTAGATCAATAACTTTCATGTTAATTTTTTTTTAAAAAAAAAATTTTAAATAGTTATTTTGATACTCTAAAATTTCAGTAGGTTAATGAATTGATTTTAAAATTTACTAAGACTTTAAAACCTCAAAATATTTATTTAAGTATTTTTTGAAAAAAAAATTAATATAAAATTATAGATCTCATCAAAATTTATAATTTTTATGTTAAAATTTTTTATAAAAATATTTATATAATGGTCAAAATAGTTCCAAAACAAATATAAAAAGAAGATTTCTTTAAAAATTTTAAAAAAATATTAAAAAATTTAGGAGTTGATTTCTATGAACATATATCTCTTTAAAATATCTGACATGTAAATCTACATGTGTATATTTATTTATATAAAAAATTAAAAAAATTAATATTTTACTAATAAATAATAGTTCTGATATATAATAATTAGGTATGGAAATTTGTTTATTTTTATTTTATTTAATATAAGCTATGTGTGTTCGTTCTCTAGCTAAAATAACAAATATTAAAATTAAGTATTTGTACTTAATAAATAAATATTTATGTACACCCCCGTGAGTCTCCCAAGTTTGTCCTCCTCGCAGTCTCTTTCTTTCCCTTTCCCATCACCTTAATCTCCAACTCCACATGCTGCCGCCGCCGCTGCTCATCCTCTTCTTCCTCTATAACTTCTCTCCTCCGCTGTCCACGGCGGAACCGCCGGCGGTTACTCACCACCTCTGCGCTTCACCGCCGCACATCTCCTCCTGCCCGCCATTCCCATCTCCCCCTGCCGCCTCCTCCTTCCCCTTCGCCGCCGCTCCCGGCTGCGGCCACCCTGCTTTCCACGTCGCTGCTCTTCTCCTTACTCCTCAATCACCATCAACACCTCCATTTTCACCTTCTCGCTTCTCCACTTCAATCTCTCGCATTCAAATGCAATCCGAATCTCTCCGATCAACAAGTCCTCTCCCCAGATCAATCTCACCCACTCACCGTTCAGATTCTCCTCCACCTCTCTCCGATCTCTATCAGCCATCGGATGCAGGTTCAACGTCGGCGATTTTTTGTTTGACGATTGCGATAGCGGCAAGATCCGAGAAATTCTCAGCAATGGTGTTGAAATTACCTGGAGCAGCAGCGACAAGTACTTCAGATCCTGCACGAGCTGTGTTGAAAATCATAATGGAGTTTGCGGGTTCAACGATTCCGCTACCGCGAAGCCCTTCTTGTGTTTTCCGGCCATCGCGAAGCTCTCCGATGCTGGCAATAGTCGCCGGATTCTCGTGCTGACCACTGCGCTTTTTGCGCTCGCTTGCGTTGTTCTGTTGTTTCTCTCGCTCTGGGCGGCGTCGTCTCTGCGGCGGAAGAGGACGGCAACGGCGAGATTCGGAGGCGGAGGAGATAATTTAGCAGCTATTTTGCGACGCCGTCCGCCGGCGTACACGTACGAGCAGCTGCGCGTGGCGAATGCGGGGTCGGACACGCCGGAAGATCGCGACGGCGGGTTCGGGTCAGTCTACTTGGCTCACTTCGAAGACGGCCGCGCGGCGGCGGTGAAGTGTCTCCACCGTCACCACTCGCCGGCGGCGACCGCCTCGTTCCTCAACGAGATTGTTATCTTGTCTTCTCTCTCCCACCCCAATCTCGTCCGCCTTCACGGCTACTGCTGCTGCGCCGCCGCCGGGGGAATTCTACTAGTGTACGACTACGTCCCTAACGGAACTCTCGCCGAACACCTCCATGGTTCTCTGCCGCCGCTCACTTGGAGCGTCCGTGTCGACGTCGCATTGCAAATTGCGCTAGCTCTAGAATACCTGCACATCGTCGTAAAACCGCCGGTTGTCCACCGGGATGTCACCTCCGCCAACATCTTCCTCGACCGAGAAATGCGCGTGAAGCTCGGCGACTTCGGCCTCTCTCGCCTCCTATCTCCTCCTCCGCCGTGTTCCAGCAGCGGCCCCGACGAGTACGGGCGGTGCACCGGGCCGCAGGGCACCCCTGGCTACCTCGACCCGGAGTACTACAGATCATTCAGATTAACAGAGAAGAGCGACGTGTACAGTTTCGGAGTGGTTGTTTTAGAGCTGGTGACATCGATGAAGGCGATCGACGTCGGGCGAGATCGCCGGGAAATGTCGCTGGCGGAAATGGTCGTCGGAAAAATACAAATAGGAGAATTGCACCGGGTGGTGGATCCGGTGGTGAAGGAGAATGTCGGGAATTTGAAGACGGTGGAGGCAGTCGCCGAGCTTGCCTTCCGCTGCCTTGCCGGCGATAAGGATGATCGGCCGGATTCGAGGGAATTGGTGGTGGAGCTCAGAAGGATTAGATCCCAGCTGAGTGAGTGAATCAATCCATCTTCCAACTGAATTTTGTATCAATTGGCCGTTAATTGTATTTGTCATCCAAGTTAATGCTTAAAAAACAATTCCTCTTATTATGTAAGGTATTTGCATCACTTGTTTAAATTGTCTAGATTTTTAGCGCTAATTCATGTCTAGTTTTATAAATTCACATTTCGGCATATATATATATATATATCAACAATGCTACAAATCATGTTGTCGTATATATATATATTTTTTTGAAATAAATTAAAATTAAAAATATTAAATATAATATTTCAGTTGTGAGGGGTTCTACGGTATTAGTAACTGTTGCCCCCTGACATAAACCATCTTAATTGACACATAAAATTACGAAAATTATGGACTTCACGAGGATTTCAGGAGATCTTCCGGAATGTTGTCCTTGACAGGACAACATATTAGTCTTGTGTTGATTTATATGTTATATATAAATTTTTAGTTTAAAATATATTAGTTCCTATTAGGGATGGTCAATCGGACCAGATCTGTCCAAACTGAAATTGGTATAAGAGAACATTCTAAGATTGAAGACCAGACCGTAAATTGACCGATTTGACTCGGACCATTTAATTTGTGGACCGGACCGGACCGATTTTGACCGGTTTGGATTGTAATATTTTTTTAAAAAATTATTTATTATTATATTCTTGTCAAAGATTATAAAATAAATTTTTTTAATATTTATAATAATAAATTGTGGCTTATTAAATTAAATAAATAAACTAGAAAAAAAAAAGTTATATTTGGTCCCAGTCTGGTCCATCGGTTTTTCCGGTTCTAGACCGGCCCGAACACCCGGACCGGACTGGACCGAACCGAAAGGTCCGGTCGATCTTTTTTTTTTTATCCGGGACCGATATAACTGACCACTCATAGTCTCTGGGCTCAAGCAATGAAGAAACCAAGCCAAGAAGGCGAATAAATGAAGGATAAATGCCAAGATCTGACGGGATAGTTGGTCTTTTTGATTCTTTGAAAATTGCTGTTTCTACATGCTTTTATTATTTTAAAAATTGTTTTAGATTGTTCAAAGCTAGTAGAGGACAGTGCATATATGCTATTAAGTTCTTGTGTTCTTTTATGCATCAGATGTTTTTTTTAAGAAAATTAAAAAAAATAAATTTCTAGTTTAAGACGCAAAAAAGAGGGCTGATTTGTAAATACCTTAAAATGAAAGATTAATTTATATGAAGTTTGAAAAATCAATGGATATGCAAATTTCTCTTTAGGTTTTTTTCTTTCTTTGAGTTGGATTCATACATCAATTCTAAAAATTTTGTTTTTTTTAAGTTACTATATTTACAATTGTTTGGTTATACTACATTTGGTCACTTTAGAGTTATATTGAAATCTTCGTACAAAAATTTAATTAGGAAAGTGATTTTTAATTTAAAGAGCCAAAAATTATTTTATACCAACTCAGCATTGATCAGTTGGTTAGTAGGATAGGGTGTCGGAGAAGGCTTCAATATGTCCCTTGTAAATGATAGATCGGGAGTTCGAATGAGTAGAAAGAGTAGAAAGATTTCAATATGTCCCTCGTATATTATAGGGACTGATTTGTATGAGTAGGAAGATTTGACGGATTAATATGGTATTTGCTTTAATTTTTTTATGTTCCTTTAATTATTTTTGGGCTAATACCATATCAGCCGCCATGGTTTATAAACGCCCAAATCAGCCCCCCCCCATTTCAAAAATCGGTCGTTTCAGCCCTCCAAACACTGTTTAGATTTTTTTCGGACGAAAATATTTCTGTACCCGTTAACAGTTTAGACACCAAAAACACCTATCTAGAAGTATAGTTTGGAAAAACTTTTAATATCAAAGTTTTAGATCTCAATAAGTTGTACAATTTTTATGTTGAAAAGTTTTCCAAAAAATGCTTCCGAACAGGTGATTTCGGGGTCCGAACTGTTAACGGGTCGACCCGTAATCTGCTGAACAGTTCGGACGCCAAAACATCTATCTAAGGTATTTTTGGAAATATTTCATAGTGAATAGTTGTAGATCATCGTGAATCTATAACATTTATATTAAAAAAAAAATTTAAAATATTTTTAAATATGTTGTTTCCGGCATCCGGAACATCATGGGCATTTTTGTCCCTAAAAAAGTTCAAAACCTAGTAAATGGGGGCTGAAATGGACGTTTTTTTGAATTGGGGGGGCTGATTTGGAAATGAAGACTTGAAATGGGGGGCTGATATGTCATTATCTATTATTTTTATGAGAGGAATTTTAACCACCAGTTTCTCGGTGTTGATTTTCATATCTAATATTAACCAATTAATGCCGAGCGCGATTAGCTCGACTGAATGGGAGGCGTGTCAAAAAGCGTCACCACCTAAGTTCGAGTCTACGTGGTGAAACCTCTCGCATGATTTTCTGAATAATCTTCGGAATTTTATTGCAAGAACTTCCATTCACGAAAAGCCTGTATTAGGATTGCAGAACATCGGTCGGGACTGGGCGTATGAGTTCTTTGCAAGTTTAAAATTTCTATGGAGGTGTGCGCTGATATTGCGAGCTCTACCGCGATAATCTAAAAAGAAAAACCAATTAATTACGCAGAAGAATAAATTTGCGTGGAAATTGTTTAAATCAATTTTGAAATATCAATTAGAATATTCCCATTTTTTTTATTGGGCGTTATAATGGAGGCCTTAATAAAAATAAATAATTGGGTTTTAATTGGGTGATAGTGGAGGCCTAATGGACTGTACCTGTACTGCGTTTATCGTTCTTGGGTTATTTGACATTTCTCCCTCTCAACTAGCAGCGGCGCTTCCCCCTCTCTCTCTCTCCCTCTCAACCAGCGGCGGCGGCGCTTCGTCATCGGCTTCGCAGGGGATTTATCACCGCCCTGAGCCGTCGCGGTGATATATTCATCACCTATTTATCATTTTAAATACTTTTTTCAAGTGGGGTTAATTGACCCAGTGGTTATATAGTGAATCCGCCATGGCTGCGGACGAGAAACGGAAAATGCAGAGTTCGAAGCAGAAAGCGAAAAAGCATGTGATGCAGTTGCAAAGGCTCCAGGAGAAGGTTTGGGATGCTTAGACTCTCTCCTTGGATTACTTTACTCCATAGATTTGCCTTTTTTCCTAAGAAAATGATTAACGTTTTCCCCTGTAGCTCGCCCATAACTTCTCCAAGTAGTGCCCCCCTATAGGTGAATGATTGTTCTTCCGCGACTTTGTATCGCAGCCCATGTGGGTTTATCTGATGGTTGATTAAAACTTTAATTAGATTCTTTTTCTTTGCATTCTTTGTTAAGGATGTATAATCTGTATGTGGGCGGTAAGTATTCTTCTCTGACTTTGATTTGCTTATCTGCATCAAGTACTTTGCTCTTCTAACAATATACATGTTATCCTGTAGGATCCCGAATTCTATCAGTATCTGCAACAGTATGACAAGGACCTGCTGGAATTCAATTGTGAAGACATTGATGTTAGTTCGTGTTTTATTTGGTTCATGATCTTTATCCTTGTATCATGAGAGTTATGAATGTTGCTATCTGAAAGTGATTTTACTATTTACTAGGAGGATGAAGAAACTGGCATGGATGATTTGGTACCCAACGATGAAATTGAAAAGATCGAGAAGCCACCAGCCAAGGTCATTACAACCGAAATGGTGGATAGATGGTGCAAGTCAATTAAAGAAAATGGAAGCATTGGTGCAGTGCGCTCTATGCTAAGATCTTTCCGCACAGCATGCCATTACGGCGATGATGTAGGAGTCGAGACTGCCTCCCAATTTGGCATCGTATCAAGCAGTGTCTTCAATAAAATTATGGTTTTTGCACTAAATGAGATGGATGGAATTCTTCGTGGACTGCTAATGGCACCAAGTTCGGGAGGAAAAAAAGAAACCATTATGGAACTAATGAACACGAACTATTGGAAGAAGTATGGCAACCTAATGCGGTTGTATCTAGGTAATGCACTTCATATATTGACCCAAATGACGGATGAGCAGATGATATCTTTCACTTTAAAGCGTGTGAAGGCATCGGCTGTCTTCTTAGCTGCATTTCCTACCCTCTTGAGGAAGTACATCAAGGTAGATAAATTTGACAAATCTAGCTAGAAGCATATACAAAGCAATTGTTTTGTATTTTATCAATCTTCTCTTACTTTTGACAACATTTTATTTGGACTACTGGTGATTTGTCAACTATTACATGCCCAGAGGGGGAACCTAGTAGAGTTGTAAAAGCTCATATCTAGCGACCAAAGGTCGTGGATTCGAGAGATGAAAAGCACTTCCTGCGAAGCAGGGTATGGTGGTGTACGTTAGGCAATAAATTGCACATCCCCTTCCCAAAGCGTCCGCTTACATGTGTAGCAACCCTTGTGGTACTGGGCAACCCATTCTTAGTGACTTATTAACTGCAAGTCTTTTTTTTTTTTTTTGAGATTAGCGTGGGGAAACCTTGCCCGTAACCGGCCCTCTTTGAGCGACCGTCGTAACTGGTAAACCCACGGGTGGCACCGATCCCTGTTTCACCAATCAAGGGGTCCGACTCTGATGCACGCCTTCAAAGGGACCTCAAACCAGGACCCATTCTACTCCCCACGAGGTACAGGAGGATCTTCGACCCCCACACCCTTTTTAAAGGCCCCTTGGAGTCGAACTCGGGATCTTCGACCCCACACCCTTATTAACTGCAAGTCTTAGTCTTGAACTTTTATTTTTAACTTAGGTGGATGTAAATTTGACTTTACCGTTGTGCTTTCAACAGCAAGCATACCCGAATTTTTCAATTTCTATTTCCTCAATTGCAGGTTGCGCTTCATTGCTGGGGTACCGGAAAAGGTGCTCTGCCAGTTGTCTCATTCCTCTTCCTCAGGGACTTGTGTGTTCGACTAGGATCTGATTGTCTTGATAGTTCCCTCAAGGGTGTATATAAAGCCTATGTTATGAACTGTAAACTGCCAAAAAACGCGAGTAGGTCGAAATTGCAGCACATAAATTTCCTTGCAAACTGTGTGGCTGAACTGTATGGTGTAGACCCGGCATCTGCTTATCAACATGCCTTCATCTTCATACGCCAGTTGGCAATGATTTTACATGGTGCTCTTACTGAGAGAGGGCCTAAGGTAATCTAACGAGTTGCTTTGAATATTTTATTTCCATTTTTGGTTTGAGTTTACTTGTTTTCCCCTTTAGTTGTCTTCAAAATTAAATTTTTAGTTAACCAGCTCCCCTATTTTGACAGGCTATACAAGACAAAAAGAAAGGCAAGAAGCAGAATGATAACAAGGGTGCAAAGCAGAGTGGCGGTGTACGTTGTTTTTTTTATTTATAAGTGTCTTCAGCAGTTATCCAAGCATCTCCTTCCTTTAACATGCATGTATACTCAATATATTAGGCAGTTATATAAAAAATTCATAGTAAACATATCTGTGTGCCTAAAATTGATGCGTGCTTAGGTCGGATTATTCGAAGCCCTAAACGAGCTGAATTGGCTCCAGTTTGACCTCAACATCGAATAGCTTCTAATTTTCTGAAATGGTTATAATGTTTTTTTTTTTGTTTATTCATCTAGGGTGCTCAATTTTTTACATTTATCGAAGTTAGTATATCTACGCAAATAGGCATTACAAAAGATATGTAATTTATTCATGTGTAGAACCAGAAGATTAAAACTAATAAGAACAGATAAAAAGGTTGTTTTCAGAAGTGCCAGCATGTCTGGTTCATGTTTGCTGCATGATGTGAACTGCAGCTTGTTTGGCTCTTACTTGGTATTGACATTCTTCTGATGCGCTTATCTAAACTTCGTATTTGGTACCTCAAATAGCGCTCGTCTTTGCCAAAGTTTGCATGATTTTTTCTTATCCTATTTTTTTATGCTTCCACTTCTGATAGTTTGAGGTTTTTTTTTTTTTTGAATTTACAGCAAAAACCCTATCAGAAAGTTTATGACTGGCAGTTTATTTGCTGCCTCGAGCTTTGGACCAGAGTAATTTGTGCATACAATGCTGAAGCTGACTTTAGGCCCCTGGCTTATCCACTTTCACAAGTGATCTCCGGAGTCGCTTCTTTGGTTCCCACAGCACGTTATGTGCCGCTTAGGCTGCGTTGTACAAGAATGCTTAACCGTATTTCTGAAGCCACTGGGACCTTTATTCCTGTCTCCTCACTCTTACTCGATATGTTGGAAATGAAAGAACTGAAGAAGCACCCTACTGGTGGCATTGGTAAAGCAGTAAACCTGTTTAGTATTAAACAGGTAAACTTCTGTCTCAATATTTCTTCGCCAGGTCGTTTGGGGGTGCGGCTCCCTGATTCGGCCGAATCAGGAATCACCGAAACGGACGGCTGAGATCGGCTGATCCGAAAAAATACGGATCTCGAGATCTCGTGTAGAACTTTCGTCGATTTATATTGACCTATTTTTAAGTATTTTTTTTAAAAAAAATTGAAATACAAAGTTGTAGATCTCATCAAAATGCCGAAAAGTATATCGAAATAATGATCAAAAGTTTTGATCATTATTTCGGTATACGTTTTGACATTTTTTCGAAAAATTTTCAACTACAAAGTTGTAGATCTCATAAAAATCTACAATTTTGTAGTTCAAAGTTTTTTTTTTTTTTCAAAAATGCTTAAAAATAGGTCAAATAAGTCGATGAAAGTTTTATACGAGATCTCGAAATCCGTATTTTTTCGGATCAGCCGATCCCGGCCGTCCATTTCCTGATTCCTGATGCGTTAGCATCATGGGAGCTCGTCCCGTCGTTTGGTGCTAAAAATAACAAATTTTGTTTGTTTCAGCTTGATAAGGCAACGTTGAACACCCGTGGCTTCCAGGAGGCATGTATATCTTCTATTATTGAAGAACTTGCCGATCATTTGACACAGTGGAGCTACGCTGTTGGATTCTTTGAGCTGTCGTTTATTCCACTTGTCAGGCTAAGGAGCTTTTGCAAAACAACTAAAAATGATAGATTTCGTAGAGAAATTAGAGAATTAATCCGTCAGGTGGACAGAATTTCTCTCGCGATTTTACCTGTAGGTTTTTTATTAAGCATCAATCTCATTCTTTGATTTCCGTTCAGGTTGAAGCCAACTCTGAATTCACCAATTCAAGACGCGCAAAAATTGAATTCTCTCCGAATGATCCTGCTGCGTCTTCATTTATGAAGGCATGTCTGATACATAATTTCACTTTGTTTAAAATACATAATCAGAAAATAATCAAGTAGTTATTTCCTTCAGGAGAAGTCAGGATCAAGCCCTCTCTCCAAATATCTTGCCACTATACGCCTTAAAGCTCAACAGAGGAGTGACTCAATGGCTGAATCCAGGTTCAATCTTCTTTAATATATATATTTTTAACAGATAAGCCATTCATCAGGAGACCGTAATGGGTCCTTATGTAATTAGAGTCATACACAGTACATCAGGATGTGTCTGTACATCGATATATGTACCACACATCCTGCTGTACTATGTATGGCAAGCTCTGATTACAACAGGAGTCCTGAGGGCCCTCCTAATGTATAGCAATACTTTTTTTTTAATCACCTTCTGCATAGCTCTATTTACATGAATCCACAAAAAAAAAAAGTCACACACACGTAGAAAATCCTGTCTTCTAAAAGATTTAGGGCTTCATAGTTGGTCTCTTTTTACGCAACTTTGTGCTTTTAAAGCGTTCTGGTGGGGTCCGAGTCATCCATGTTTGGGAGCAAGCTCTCCGAGCTCGAGGAAGAAGAAGATTACGGAGATGCAGAAGAAGAAGGCGCTACCGTCTTCAACTCATCATGGTTGCCCGAGAAGAAAGCCAAGTATTACCTCCCTTCTATCACCAAATTTGATGCTTAATACTATTTCAATTACCATATCGGGAAATTTTTGTTTTGAAAAATATGTTATATTATATTTGTATTTAGGGCCAAGAAAAAAACAAAAGCGTCAAAGAAGCGGGATGTTGATGAGACGACGCACGACATGGCCGCAGACGAAGATATAGTAGAAGACTTGGTCCTAAGCTCCGACGAAGACGACGACGGTTCTGATTACGGTGATGATGTAGCCAATGACCAGGTAGAAGGAAACAAACAAGATCGAGAAGTCACCGCCTGGTCGGGGAAGCAGAGCAAGAATGAGAAATCAACTGCAGGTTCGAAGAAGAATAAGGGGAGTCGACGCCAAAAGAAGAGAAGGAAAGTAGGAACTCGTTGAGATACGAGTAAAGCTCGTCTCGCGTAAACTAGCGGAAAATACCTTCAGAAAAGCACATAGTTCACTTTTTTTTGTGGGAGCAATTCAATCTTCTTCAGATTGATAGAATATTTGGGAGTTTTAGAAAATTGTTGCAACAAATTTTGAGTTTGCAGTTTTTTGTTGACTTGTAAAATTTTCTAATTATGTGGTATTTCGCAAAAGGGCTTTGCTATGTACTCTCAAGAAACCACACATGCTGATGTGGCATAATCAGGACCATACATCATGATCGGTTTATTTATATTTTTTGCAGATCACTAGAAAATTGTGTGGAATATAAGGCGTGTGCGGTGGAAATTGGTTATATATAATTTATTGGGTAATTTATTGAGGGTAAGTAGTTTTTTCCTTCGCAAAAACCAAGTAACTTTTTGTTGGGTCTAATTTTACACTGCATTTTGACCAAAAACGAAGCTAGACGATAATTTCTTCCAACACGCGTTTATTGATATTAGAACTCCCGAAGTATCATTCAGTCCATCTTCTTTTGGTCTAACTAAAACATGAAGGAGCAAGTAAAGGTTATGTCCACGTTGTCATGGATATTATATCTAACAGCAACATCTCATTGCCTATATAAATCATTATACATGGAGTGGCATTTAATATATACTTATTAATTTTAAGATTATCTGCAAAAATAAAATAATAATAATAATAATGCTAAAAAAAACTGTCATCTGGCAAAACTTTATAGAATTTTTTTTATTTTTTATTTTAACGAATAGATTATAAGGCAAAAACTCTTTCTAATATCTCATTTTTAATATGCCTTGTATACTATTTATCTATATTTACCAACCAAGAAGTATCAGCCTTTTAATTTTCAGTGTCCAAAAACCTTGCAAATAATGCTTATAAAATTCAAACCATTCAGTTCACGAGACGAACACTTCACCATCCATCGTAGAAGTCCTACACCTAATATGTACTATGCCACTTTAATATACTCACTTTTTTTGGTTTAATAAAATCATGGGAATTTGCATTTTTATACCTTCCAAATTCGAAATTATATTTTTTACCCTCCTATTTCCACAATGATGCTTATCTGCCCTTTGACTTTATATAACATGACAGAAAACTGTTCTTATCATTTTTCTTGAAAGACAGAATACATTTAACTTTATGATGTCAGTTTCATCATTTCACGCGGTCAAGTAGGGCATAAAAACGCCATTTAGGAGACACAATGTTGCAATTTCCAATTATCGAAAGGCATAAAAACACAAACACCCCTAAAAAATATCAAAGACCCAGTGCAATCCTTTGAGAAGTGGGTTGAACTTGAAGAAGCTGACGTTCATAGGCAAATCTGTTGAAATGCATGGAAAATCAGAGCAGTACAATTAGTGAAAGTTTATGGACTATTTGGATAATGTAGCCAAAATCAACCATAAAAAAATTCACAGAAATAGATAAACAAATTCAATGAATAGCAAGAGTTGAACCTATCTCAATAAAATCAATCAAAACCAGTCCCAACTACTATAATACCGAGCAAGCGACCACAACCTTCAGAAGGTGATTATGGTTCCCAAAATGCCACAAAAGACAAACCAATATAAGCCCAAAGAATCTGAGATATGATCTGACTAATACAGAATCATCTAGTCGACCTCGAGAGGCTGGACAAGTCGAGAAGTCCGACGACTTCTTTATTTCAATTAACTGCCCTTTTTTCCTGAAGAACTCAAGTTCAAGAACTTACCAATCTCATTGCTTGTTTGTTCTATTTGCAAAGACAGATTACGGCTTCACTGCCTCTGTTGCTAGCCTGAATAAAAAACATAAAAATATATCTAGAAAAGGAAAATGCTCTTTTCATAACTGCACCCATCACAATAATAGAGAAGCAAAAAAAGCCCGCGGGCCGCGGGCCGGCCTGCATCGCTGGTTGCGCGAGCCGGGCTGGAGAAACCAGCCTACTCGGGCATATACTACTTTTTTTTTTTTAATTTCGGCCGTCTCGGCTGGACGGACCACTGACCGAGTCGGCCCGCCCCACCTTTATTGCCGTGCCAGCCGGCCCGCGGCCCGCATCAAACCGTACGGGACGGCTCGGGTCAACAAGGTTTGCAACACTACACAATAATCTCGACCGTTGATCATGCCAAACACATGCGAACAAGTAAAACATCCATCCCACCCAACATCTACCCACCGCCGATAAACATGGTGACAAAATGTTGGTAAGAAAAACCAAATGATGAAAAATGACAACAAATAGAGAAAGAAACAAAAATAGCCGTCTTACATGTAGCGTTACGTCTCTCGTGAATTTCACCCAATCCGCTTGTTTCCTTTACCCACCACGATAGCAAACAAAAAGGAAAGAATATCAGGCCTAAACCTGCAAAAGAATTAATATTGTAATTCAACGACGTAAGGTAGCTAAAAAGCGTATGTAATTAAATGCCCACACCAAGTAACAGAAACTATAAAAACATCCCTATCCACATACTTTAAAAATAAAAAAATAAAAACTACAATTAACTGCTGCTTTTCAATGTCCCAGGAAGTTTCAAGCCGCGCATGAAATATAAATAATCGTGTAACAAGGTAGCCATTCTCATGGATATCTACCGGCATAGAAATGATGCTAAAATCATCAACTTCCAACAATTCATCATTAACCATTATATGAGCATCATTTATCATAATCAAAATTTACTTCAGTATAAAGGAAAAAACTTTTTTTTTTAATTGCGTTTCATCCGCTTTTCGAGTTTCATGGTATGATAATCAACACAGCATCTGATCTTTTTCTATATATATATAATCCATTTGAAAGCCTACCATCCAAAACCAGACCTTCACATGTGCAATATGACAACGGCAAAATCTTTTCTCTATTTTTCTTTGCTTTAAGCATGGTCATAAATGATTCTAACAATCCTTCTGGAAGGAACCACCACACAAGTGTCGGGAGTGGGAGGTGTTTGCAAAGGCTACACCAGGTCTAGGTTCCTGAGGCGGCTCCAGCACCAAAAGAGAGAAGTCTCCAGTGACCGTGAGGAGGCTCCAGTCCTGACTACTAAAGAGGCTCCAGCACCGGGCTTGGAAGTACTAGTATAGCAGTCAGTGCTCTAAGCTTCTCAAAAAAAAAATTTAAAAAAATTAAAAAAAAAAATTAAAAAAAAAGATCCTTCTGGAAGGAAGAAAATCCTCGTATAATAAACACATGTAAATTCACACTAATATAACAAGTAAAAAATGCTAACTGACTTTCTCTATACCAGATATTAAACCCCAAGAGCATTTTTTAACACGTTCTAGTAGCCTAGGACCCAGTAAGAAAGAAGTTAAAACCTAAACAAAAAAAGGATACTACGATTGCCTTCAGCAATGCTTAAATACAAGAGTCCTTTACCTTCTGTTTTGAACCAGAAGAAAAGATAACATTAGAATAGAAAGTAGACAAATACAGCCTTCAAAAAATTGAGGCCTTCGAAACTAGTTGTACTCAAAAGCGGAGAGAATTTTATGAACAAATACCACTTTCGTTTAGGAAATTTTAAATTCATATTCTAATAATAGTTCTGAAATGTATCATACAAAAAAACATTGATAGCTGCTTCATTTAAGAAAGCACTGATCTGATATTCTAACAATTCTACTAAATACATGCAAACCAGCTTTAATTATGAAGCAATGAAAGTAGAAAGCATGATCGTATAAGAACTAGACTTACTTGAACGTGTATTCCGTGTACAATGAAGATACACCTCCTTGCCAAGACTACTCCTTCGTACAAAATTGGTTGGAAGTAATTAATTGCTACATCTTACAAAGAAAAAAACAGAACTCAGAAGTGCCAAAAGAAAAATTCACGCGTATATTATAGACCACGTGAAAGAATATTTATAACTATTTTAATAATAAGTTACAAACTAGGGTGTTATTTTTGTCAGCGTTAGAAAGAACTTTTGAGATGAGCATTTAACTTTCTCAACACCGCCTTCAAGAACTTCCATAAGCTTAAAGCAAGAAATGAGTGTTGATACTGACAAGGATAAGATAATGGTGAAGTAAGATAGATTACCATCAAGCAAAAGAAGTAAAGAAATATTGTTAATCCCTAGGCTTTTCCTCAGCTTCATGAGAAGTTCGCCATCTTTTCATTGCCAATTTGTCATGAGTTTGAGCATATTCCCTAAAAACAGATAATAAAGTGTTGATCCTTTCTACTCTGCAACAGCATCTTCATAACCTCCAAATGTGCTTCTTTTTCCACTGCAAAATAACATTCTTACTAAATATGTAAGGCCATTTTAGACTTGCTCTTCTTCTAGATGCCATGTTTCGCTTCTCATATGCTCTCTAGAATTTGCCCTTGATGCCTCTGTAAAGTGAAATAGAAAAAAGCATTTTAATATATTTCTAAACTAGATGACAATAAAACATACAAGAATGGTGGTGTTGATAATATGCGAATAAACACAGGATACTGCTAGATGCCGGAGTTGTGCATCGACAACGGATACAAGATCATTACATTGCAAATATGTACAAAGACGACACTAGGTGCATGTATCTAAAAATGATCTTGACATAAAACCACAAAAGACAGCATCTAATTATAACAGATGATACAACAATGGGACAGTTACATGCAAATAAGCACCTATCCAGCTAAATGCATGCATCTGAAGCTGTGCTTGACAAACAACCCAAAACAGCATTAAATGTAAGAATAGGGTTGATAACGATGCAAATAGATAAGATACTGCTAGATGCATGCATGCGTGTGATGGCATGTAATAAACAGGGGGTCTATCAAAAGGCGGGCTTGACATAAAATTATAAGAAAGGAAGCCTTTCATATACTTCCAAAATAATGCCAACAGATAACACAACGATGACACTAATAACATGCAAATAAGCGCAAGATGCTCTAAATGCATGCATCTTAAGGTTTTTTTTTTTTTTTTTTTGGTAAAGTAAGGAACTTTTATATTGAACAAAAACGATAATTAAAAAAAAATTTTTAAAGATTGGCAAAAATGCATCTTAAGGTCTGCTTGACATAAAAAGATAAGAATCGGCATGCAGTATTTTGTAAACATAGCAAACAATAATACTGTTGATGACATTCAAATACACACTAGACGCTGCTAGATGAATGCATCTGAAGGCATGCTTATAAAATAGTAAAAGTCAGAATTTTGATATCTTTGTAAAAGACCATTGTTACACATGAGACTTGCAGGACTAAAAGTTAGCTCGTTGAGAATGTATGTGTATGTCCCATTACATGTAAGTTAGGTTAGTTATTGGGCCTTATATTAGAAAACTTGCTCATGCATATTGTAAGTAATTTGGCTACAAAACAAAGGTAACTAATATACACGAAACCGTCGCTCAAATCAACATGCACACTGGCGTAATGTCGCTCGTATGCCTTCAAGGATCTCCAAAACCTTAATCAACAGAATTTCAATGTTGACAAGGACAACATAATGACGAAGAACGGTCATCCTCTCTACTTTAAATAGGTTAAATGAGAAGTTGGTGCCAATTTCCATTGGCAAATTACTCACGAGTTTGAGCGTGTGCTGTAAAAAACACTCCATACAGTTTGAACCTTTGGATAACTGTGACATCCTCATATCCTCCAAATTTGCTCTTTCCGCAACCTTTTGATACCTTTTGATATCTGTGAACCTTTTGTTCCGCCAGCTTGATGAGCTTTTTAAAGGAAATAAAAAGCAACATTTTAATATCTTCATAAAATAGCTTGACAGTATGGTATTGATAAAATGAGAACAAGAAGCCTGCTAGATGCATGTAACTGGAGGTTTACAAAACCATGAAAAACAGAATGCAATATCTTTTGTGATGATAACATGCAAATAAGCATAAACACAGCTAGATGCATGCATCAAAAGCTGTGCTTGCCATAAAAAACAGACAAACATTTCATATCTCTGCAAAAATAGCCGACAACCCATCATACAATAATGTTGATGACATGCAAACACACACAGATGATTCTGGATGCATCCATCCAAAGGCATGCTCACCATAAACCATAAAAAGCATTATGTAAAATCTTTTTAAAGATAACAGATAATAGATGTGCAATAATGGTGTGACAGCATGCAAATAAGTAAAGAGATAGTACTAGCGCATCGATCAATAGGTGTTTTTTTAACATAAAATAAAAGGAAGATTTTAATACACTTCTAAAAGTAGTTGCCAACAGATAATTCAACAATAGCATTAATAACATGCAAATAAGCGCAAGATGCTGCTAGATATATCCATTAAAGGTGTTGTCGACATAAAACCATAAGAAGCAGCATTTGATATCTTTGTAAAAAATGCAAACAATAAAACATACAATAGTACTGCTGAGGACATGCAAACACACAAGATGATGCTAAGTGAATGAATCTGAAGACATGCTAGACATAGAATCATAAAAACCACACTAATATCTTTGTAAAAGAAACGAAATAAATGAGACAATGATGATGTGACTTCATACAAAAAAGCACAGATGGTGCTAGGTGCATGTATTTCGAAGTGTGCTTCATACAGAACCATCATTAATCATTGGATTTAGGCAACTATAAGTAAGATACTTGAGCACCTACATTAATTGTAATGCTAAGTAGATGTTGGAACCGACTTTAGAAAACCTCCTCATGCATATTGCAAGTAACAATGGCTAGCAAACAAAGCTTCACTATTTTTTTCTCAAATCGACATGCATACTTGTACTTAATTATTATCGTTCTAATGGCATTTGTTGATAATTCTATGATGAACAAATCTTAAAACAACACATGAAGTTTCCCCGCAAGTCTCTTGCTTCACATGGATGCACACAAAATCGCAGTCACTAAAGCATCCTTATAGGGTAGTGCACCGAAAAGTTTGTCACTACAACTATTACATTACTAGATACCAAGGTTTAAGGTATTGTCTCGTGCCGCATTTCGGTAAATTCCAAATTCGAGACGTGCCGACCGTGCCAATAAATATTCAGTTGTTATTTTTAAAAATAAAAATAAAAATTCAAAATTAATTTAAAAATTCAAATAAAAGATTTTTCGGCATGTGCCATGCCGGTTCGTGTCGTGCCGACAACTGACGGAACAGGCACATGTCGGCATCTAAAACCATGTTAGATATTTGATAGGCCGGATTAAGCATGATGTGGGTCCCATATCCTAGTTTCCATGTTCAGAAGTGAAGGCATCGAGTCTTAGCTTAATTATCCATAAGGAATTGAGCCAACTAATTGAGTATCCTTATTATTCTTTTAGTTGAGCTCCCTTATCACCTGCTCCCTAGCCTGATATCAACCATTGCACAATTTGGTACTTCGGGTGTACTACAACCCAGTAATAAGTCTTGCCCGAGCAGGGTTTGGAGAAAGTAATTTGTAGGCAACCATACCCCAGAGGCCTCCATAACCCACACCCAAGCACATAGGCACCAAGCACACCAGCACACAAATCCGTAGAGCATGCGTTCTAACCATTCATGGCCGAGCAAGCAAAGATGCACATAGCAAGTAAGCATTAAAGACTAAAATTAAAGAAGGAGAACAAACGAACGAGGATAAGAGAGCAACACAAGGAGAAAACAGGCATTAAAGCGCGAAATTTCAAATCCCTGAGTGCTTTATCGTTCGTCATGACTCAGCTCGATTGGCGACTAGTCCTCATGGAGGTGCTTGGGCTAGCGTGCACTATATTATTGGATACAACGGGATAGTAGGTTGGATCCCACTAGCAAATGCTAAACCCGCATCCCTTTCCATTTAGTTGCATGGGTATGCCATTATACACCTATCATAAATAAACCTAGCCACCCCTCCTAACCCATAAAAGAAATTATGGGTGGATTCCTATGTGGTAGCCACTTGATTTCTAGTGCATTTAAAAATCTATAAGAGATTAATTTTGTACACAAAACCAACTTAACATTAAATCAAGATATAAAGTAGCAAATTTTATGTTCTATGGTTATCCTCACATCTCAATTTACACCAGAACTTTTACATTTCAAACAGCAAGTGGTATAAGCTAATATGCAATAATGTCTAGCAGTTTGCGGGTAGCATGTACCCAAGACTCTGAACTTGCACCCATGCATTTCCACGATATGCATGTACCCAAGACTCCAAACTTGCACCCACCCGCTTCCACAATATTCATGTGTAGTTGGGTAGTTGAGAATTGCTATTTGATTGCCTCCCTAGACAAAAAAAAGTAGGTGAAGTTACGTCGCCCAGCTGTATCCACATTACACAAGAATTGGGACCTTGTGATGTACCCACATTACTCACTCTGAAGAGAGATGGAAATTGGAATGTCCTGCATTTATTGATAGGCGCAAGAGTCTCCAAAGTTGACCTTAAGACTTATGAGCACGTATCACCATTTTTGGATTACATAAGGAAATGAGTGAAAACAACACACTTCAAACCTATATGGGGAATTGGTTATGTTGTTATATTTGCCTAATGCACCACCTAGCACCTTCATGTGTGCAAAAAAATAAACGCATAAATCCTTGAGTCGGTTTTAAGAAAGTTTAGACGATATTTTTTTAGACGTCACATGCGGTGTAGTACAAAGAAGTGATTCTTATAAAAATTGACCTTAAAGGCAAGTATTACCATATTATTATCAAGTCTGCTAATGAATGGAAAACCATAATAGACCGTGAAAAGAATATATACGTAGTTAGGCAATTCTTTTTAACACGCCATCTAGCATTTTAATGCGCATGCTCAGGAAAAACCAGCAGTTTTATAAGGAAGTTTTAAGGTAGTCTATAGTTGATATTGATCATATCCTAACTTATAGCAACAGAGTTACGCTACACTTGGGAGTAATCTACAGAAGTGATCATTCTTAGTTAAATAGGTTTGGCAGAGAGGATAGAAACTGATCTTGGCAAGATAGAAGCCATTCATAGTTAGCCCATACATTGAGTATCGTTGACTTTAAAGCTTTCATGGTTTAGTCCCCTAAAGCCAATAGTCTTTTTAACAAATCAAGACCTTGTTCTTTTCTCTCCTTAGTCTATTTCCTTGTTGCTTTATTCATTCCTTGTTTTAGTGTCTACATGCTTACTTGTTGTGTGCATGGTCTCTCGCTTGCTTGGTTGGATGCGGTTTAATTCCTGCTATGAACTTGTTTGTCAGTGTACTATTGTCCCTATGTGCTTGAATGTTGCTCGCCCAGCCAAAGGTCCATCGGAAACAGCCCCCTTCAGGTTGTGACTGCGTATATTCTATCATTCCAAAACCTCACTTAGGCGCGAACTTTTATTGGGTTGTTGTTGTCGTTGTCGTCGTTGTTGAAGACCTTGTTTACCACTTCTAGTTTTTCCAAATCAAACAAGATCTTGGTTGTTCGTTATCTCTCTAGGTCATGGGAGCAGTCCTTAGTAAAGAAAGGCATCTAGTAGCCTTCCATAGCAAGAAACTTAAAGACATTCAGTTAAGATATTCCACTTCTGATTAGTACATGGCATAATTATAGCTCCTTTACCTACCTAAATGTGATTCTTTTTGAATCTATACCAAGCAAAATGCTATTTTGAATACAAATGGGGTCAGTGTAAGTGTACAAACGAGTTCCCTTTTTATGTCACAAAGTTGAAAACAACAATCAGGTGTTAATGCATTAGGCTAAATCACATGTTTAGTCCACCAATTTTGATCCACGTACAAATTGTTTTGAAGTCATAAATTAGTCCCTTAACTTGCTATCAGTTCACCTGTAATCCATTTGTTTCCTTGCTGCTCATGACAATACATACTAAATCTCTGTGATAATATTTTTCTAACAAAATGCTTCATTGATGGCACAAGGATTTGTGAAAGAAGTATAATCATAATTCAGGTTTTCTGTGGCGTCGAACATAATTTTGGTGAATTTCAAGTTCATCCAAGAGTCGTGATAAATTTTTTAAAATAATTTAATACTTTATATAATTTAATTTAATCCTGCGCCACATGACCTATCCAGGGTTGGATGCATACATCTTAACCCTTCCCGCCCTGGTGAAATTTATCAACAAGAAGTTGTTATATGCCACATAACCTACTAGCTCTCTCCCTGTCTCGTCTCTCACTCGCTTCTCTTTCTCCCTTTCATCTCTGTCTCTAGGCACTATCTCTCTCTTCACGACATGAAGGCAGTAGCAACGAAGGAAAAGGCAAGCAACATGGCAAAACCGGTGATAGGGTGAAATGGTGGCATGATAGCAACTAGGAGTTATCGCGGCAAGGGTGACCGTACTCCTCTCCTTTCCTACTCCTCCTCTCTTATCCTCTACTTTTTTCCTTAATCTTAGGTTGTCTCCTCATCAACAAATTTGTGTGCTGCAAAGTGCTGAACGACAAGGCCGGCATACACTATGTATCGAAAAATGCCTATCTTCTTACAACAGATACGAAATAAGACGGCACCGAGTACGCCGCCTGTCACGTAAACTATGATCTTAATCTAACAACATGATTGCAAACTAACATGATCACAAATGACATTATATAGAATCATGAGGGAGAAAGTTATAGTTTCAAAAACTCAAGGGACTACTTTTTAGCTTCATAAAATGAAGAGCAACGGTGTAAGCCGAGTCAAATACATGGGCGTAACATGCAAGTTAGCATATGCATTAAGTAGTAGAATTAGTCTATGTCACCAGCATTCAAGTTCACTTGCACAACGTTTGTTGACGATCCTCATTTACACTCGTCCTTAAAGGCGTCCCAGAGTTCTCAAATTGATTTTCAGATTTTTCATTAGGGAGTCACACGGCAGAAGTTTAAAAGGACATTTTATACATAACCAGCCATTAGTATTATTGCTTTAAACATGATTTTTGTCCCAAGTACGTCGTCGTGTTATCATTTTTGTGAATCGCTGTAGAAAATGCCGATCTCTAAAAGGACATACATAAAATATTGGAGTGTATACACTTTTACCCACATACACCACAACATAGGAGGATGCTATAAGGATTTTCTGTTAATATTGTCTAAGACCACGCATTATGCAGACGTTGTCTTACTATTCCAAAATGGCATATCTCAAACCATATCCAATTATCATCTCTGGGACGCCTAAAATGGCATATCACTCACCAAAATGGCATATCACTCCCTACCTACCAAGCTTCCAGCAATCACAACCACAATACCCCCAACCTTATTACCGGCCACCACCAGCATCATATTGGTCACCTTACTCGTTACCTTACGTTCACCCAAGAAGAGTTACTACCATCCTCGCCACCATAACGCTACGATTCTCCACCTTTACTACATTTTCCGCAACCGCAACCATCACCTTCACCATCAACTGACACCTCTTATAACGGTTGACATGGCTGAGAAAATGATAGATAAATTGGACGAAATAATTTGAAAAGCTAATGAAAGATCTGAGATGATGATCAAGCAACTAGAAGATCAAAATAATACGCGCCTTCAAGACCTTCGCACTCTTCAACAGGTTGATTCAGTGGCACAATAATGGATCAAATTACAAGACATAAAACTAATATTAGCTTAGAGTCCAAACAACAAATTATCGACATACTCGTCGATGGTCTCGACAACGATATTCAACGGAAACTAAAGCAAGCCGGTACTCCTTGCACTACACTACTTTTTGCTTATCGGTTGACTTTACCTGTCGAGCTACACCTAAGTGGGTATTTTAAAGACATTAAAGATTAACATAATGACAAGTTAGAAGCATCGTCCGAAGAATTCTTACAACTGCCGGCAATACACTTCAATGGTTATACGTTCGTATGCAAGCATCCATCCCCTAATTTTATTGGTCACAACCACTAGCTATTTATTCGGCGTATTTATTTTTGTAGTTTGGACGACATCAACATTCGGGAGCACCTGAGCATACCAACCTTGCGGATAGGGTTGTTTTCAAGAGTGGTGGAATGTTATTACCAGGTTGAAGGGGTTCAAGCCGCATAAAGATACGAATCAGAGGTCAAGTCCGGAGTGGAGTCGAGTCAGGTTTAGGGTTTGAATTAATTTATGTTAGGAGTTACTTGGGAATATCTATTAGGGAATATTAGTATTACGAAAAAGGTATTTGGATATTGTATTAGGAGAATATCTATGAGGAAAATATGATAGGAGTCTAGAGTCCTCTATAATAGACAATATATCCTTTTATTTTGAATCATGGAAGAAAATAGTTATTTTTAGATAAATTAATTTGTAGAATTAGATTATAGAGCCGCCATCGGGCCCGCCGGTGTCTATCTCACCGCGTCTGGGCCGCTGAAGTGAGTCAACCAGGTTAGTTCATAACAGAAAGTTGTAATGTCATACAAGTGCCTAAGTTCCACAAGGAAGTGGAACCATATAATATGATGTGCACAATCAATCCGCTATACTGCGACATAGGATTCCATGAATAACTTATATATACCACATCCATCAAACATAAGATTTTTCCCTAGAGTATAACCTGCTAAATGTTCCAGATATGTTGATAAACATGCTATTTGATTGTGTTTCAAAATGTAATATATTGATAGTTTATCACTTCAAGACCATCTTATATTGAAGATAATTTAGTTTTGCATATACTCTACATAATAAAATATAGTTATAGTATAAAATGATTTTCCTAATCAAAATACTACATTTCGATGTTCATGCATCATGTCAAGGATGAATACATTTCGAAAAAACTAGTATCCCAAAAGAAATATCATATATGACAAAGTTGCATTTTTCAATGCTTTCAAATTGTTCAAGGACTTGCTTATATAAATCCATCCATACAAACCTTCAGCTTTTCTGATTGAAGCACCAAACAAAAAGTTAGCTGACCATCAAATATCTTGCACAAAATTTGCAGGCTACCAGAGAAACTTCAGACTGCTCTATGATAGCTGGCGGCTGCTGAAATGACTATTCAGAGGCACCTGTTGTCGACGTGCACATTTGTAATATTAGACATTGGGAGCTCCAACTCTGCTATACTTTCCAACATAAGCCTGCACTAAGCAAGATCATTTGGCATATTTAAGATTGCTCTTTAAAATATATCTAAAGCAAGGAGTTTCTATAAAACAAGGTTTCTCGAGCCATGCCAAGCTGACTTTGGGTAGACTCCAAGTTCGAAACGTGCCAAGCGTGTGGACATGTTGTGCCAACCCATGGTGATAATGAAAATTTTATTTAATATTCAATACTTAAAATTAAAATAAAAAATACTCTCTCTCCCTCAATAGCGGAGAGATTCCTTTTATAAAGAAGAGAGAAACAAATGGTAGCACGATGGCAAAAGAGGTATAAAGTGGTGATGAGTGAGGTAGTTGGTGATTGGTACAACCTGTTCATCTTCTCCTTTTATCTTTTCTTTTTCTCTTTTCAAAAAAAAAGAAGGATATGCCGAACGTGCCGACCGGCAAGGTCAGCACAAGATCGGCACGGTCAGCACAAACCGTCCGTGCAACCAGCATGGTCAGCACATGCAACACTGCCGGAAAATGGGGCATGCTGAGCGGCACGCTCCCTACTGTAGACAAATAGGTAAATAAATTAGAATCTTACCTCCACAAGCTTTATAAGCTTTGGTCGAGATGACGATAAATAATGGTTAACCAATTCAATACTATTGGGTATTTGATCAGGCTGTAATGCACCAAAGACCTTCTCAACAGCTTTCTTAACCACCATCTTGTGAGCATCCTTGCTCAGTTGACCTCCACGCCAAAATGGTTTTACCAAATCCTTGATGTAATCCACCAGAACAGTACGAAAAATCCTCATTGCTTTTGATTCTGTATTGTGCCCATCCATGTCAGATTGGCTCATGTTGTTAGGGCCTGCCTCATTGGCAATGGAAACACCTTGACTCGACCCTTTCTCTTCTTTATATATACTATTACTCACATCCAATTTGCAAGGCCTAAGTGTTGCAGCAGTCCCAGAAGACGCATCTTCAGATGCATCTGCAGGTAACTTGTCATTGGTTTGGAAAACAGAATTTGCAGTAGCATTACATATTGGGCTATTTTCCTCATTTTGGTATAAGCTAGTAAATATTTGCTGCTTTCCCGGACTTAGAGCATACGACACATTAGAAGTTGCAGAGGTTCCAGCTACTTCATTTGTTGCCTCAAAGCTGTCATGCAGAGGATCGTATCGACTTTCAGGAAATGATAACTTAGCGGAAAGGGATAAGAATGACGATCTAAATGGTTTAGATGGTTCCCATGCATCTGGCTTCAAATGCATCCTCGAAGAAGTATTTGGTGAAAGATCTCCAGCGACAACGAGTTGTGCAGCGTTTTGAGACTCAGATGGTGGATAGTGTAACAAAGAATGTCTAGGAAGAGGAACAGATCTGTAAGTTTGTAGTCCACTATCAAACTCTGGCATGATTTCAGGAGCCATGGAATTCTTATGTGCATCAAAGTCTAATCTCTTTTCATAAGAAAGACTACCACTAAGGTTATTTGAACCAGCTGAATAGTATGCATACTCAGGAGCCATGGAATTCTTTGCTAAGGCATGGCTTCCAAAAGAAGTTCTCCTTTCATCTGGATATAATTTAGGGATGAAATTCTTTTCCCCAGAATGACTCTCATTTAATTCATAATGGGGTCCAAATTTCTCCTTGAAGGAAGAGTCGCTACATGTCCTCAATAACTCTTGCCGTACCAATAATTTGTTATATTCATTTATAGAAGGGCTAGAAACTCTATTACCAAATGTGTTCATCTTAGGGAGCTCTTGTGCAGTGACGGATCCATGAGCAACACCACCATATGTCCGCACAAGGGCTCTCTGCAGAAGTTTTGAATCAGACTGACCTCCAGTAGTTGATGCAATTCCATCATTTAAAGCCAATGATCGAGGCCTTTCAATTTCTGGTCTTGGACCTAAAATGCAAATTGAGTCAAAGATTACCATACCTAATCTCTAACAATAATACCCATCAAAGAGCTATAAGTACCTTCATTATCTGGCAACTGTATTTTCTTGCTAGGACCAGAAAGGTCTCCTACGATCGGCTCGCGTGTTCCAATAACCACATCTTTCTGGTGAAGAAATCTACAGGAATTCCCCTTGATGCACCAGCCTTTAGCAAAATAGACACATACCATTGAAGACCTCTCGCCTCCACTATCATGGTTAGCTACAGGTGTTAGACTTCTAGGCTTTTTTCTCGGGGTTACACTGAAATGCAGCTCAAAGAACATTAGTAGACTCTATGCAATAAGATGCCTCAGCAGACAACTTTTTCAAAAAAGAAAAAAGAATCTTAGTAGTTTTATAAAAATTTAAGATATTAATACAAATAACATCACACCTGGGAATTAGAAAATGCTCTGGAGGATGCATCTGCAAAATGAAGTTTGAGCTGGACTCCTTCTGTCTAACTCCATTTATTGGCCCATTGTGAATGTTATCACCTTGGGGTAATCCAACCTCAACAGCAGCTAAAGTTTTCGCAACCTTATCGCCAGTGCAATAATCAGATCCTTTATGAGGAAGATTATCACCATAAGCTTCCTTTAAAGGTCTCTTTCTGGCATGGATTAAACAAGGCTCATCTTGTTCAGATGGTTTCTCGTGAAATCTGGCATCACCACCATCTACTTCAGAGAGCTTATCTCTAAGCCCCAGCAGCTTACCTGATGAATTCATGGGTAACTATCAAATCACTTTAAAAAAGTCAAAGGTAGAAATTAACAATTGAAGACTTGGTAATGCACCAATTAACATTTCCAAATAACTTTCTAAGAAGCATTTGATTATGTGAATCGTGACCAAGGAGAATTAAACCAAATGGCTAGGCACCACAACACATGAAGTGAAAGATAATCCTTTTAAAAGCACTTGTCCCTTTAAGATTCACTAGCTTCCTCATTGGATCATAGTATATATAGCCATATGCTAAGCATTCAACATATTAACACCTAGTATTCCTATTACGACAGCAGCGAATTATTCAAGCAACAACTATCAACATGTTCTCAAAAAAAAAAAGGAGTAACATTAACAACGTTATGAAGGAAAGAATTCTGCTTCTGAAAATGATGAAGAACAAGAAACCACAGAAAAATTTATAATTAATATGTCTATTTATACACAAAAAATAGTAAAACATCAAAACAAGTCTACGACACCAAAGCACGTGCATGATAGAATTTAATGCGACTCTAATCATTATCCAAACTTCGCACGCTCAAAAACCAGAACTAAAGCTGGCTACGCTGGGATAGGAAAGAATTGTGCCTCCAGGAATTGACAATGGACATGAAAACTACAAACTTTAAATGGCCACTTAAAATGATGCATATTTTAAAGGTTGAGGTAGTAACACTACAACACGTGCCTAGGAAAACAACAACAAGTAACTAATATTTATCAAACAACATCAAGGTGTTGAAAAGAAAAGGCACTAGCATTGCATATGCTTATATAAAAGGAATGAAGTCTACCTCCACCATTTAACCAAATACATGAAGATCAGGGAAAATAAAGAATAGTTAATTTATATGCCTATATAGAGTTAAAAGTAGTAAAACGATATATGCGTAGAACATTCGAACACGTAAAAGATATCCTTTTAGAGTGAAGTTACTCTATATGCAACACCTATCACCATGTGATCACAAACCAGAACTAATATATGATAGGAAAGAAATCTGCCTCCACCAATTTACGATGGACATGAAAACCACAGAAAACTTAACAGTTACTTAATATGCCTATTTAGAATTAAAGAGCACCACACGTGTCTAGTACATGACAACACGTAAATAATGCAACGCCTCTCAGCATGTGCTCATAAACCAGAAATAGACTAAAATAGGAAAGAATTACGCCTCCGCCAATTGACGACAGACATGATAACCACGGAAAATTTAACGGTTACTTTAAAATGTCTATTAGAATTGAAGCAGCAAAAGCACAACACGTGTTTAGTACATGATAACACGTGAATGAATGCAACACCTCTCAGCATGTGCTCATAAACCAGAATTAACATAACTAGGCTATAATAGGAAAGATTTCTACCCCATTTAAGATTTAAAGCAGCAAAAGCACAACACGGGTCATGACAACACGTGAATGACACTTATAAAGTGGCTCTCATCTTTACGCAACAGCTCTCGATGTGTGGTCAAAAACCAAACTGACATTAACTAGGCTTAATAGGCTATGATTAAAAATAAGTCTGCCTCCAACAGACACGAAACCAGCAGAAAATTTAAATGATTACCTAATACGCCATTTTAAAAGTAGTTTAAACACTCAAAACATGACTGATAAATTCTACAAAATAACTCTAATCTGCATGAAACCCTCAACGTGTACTCAAAACGACAACTACGTTAACTAGACTATGATCAGAAACAACGCCACCTCCAACAATAGCAACAGATGTCAATACTGCAGAAGTTTTAATTGGCTCCTTAAAATGCCTACTTAGAGCTAAAAGTAGAAAAATTCACTCATGTGGATCGCACGCAGATAGTGCATCAGACATCTAACACTTGCTATCTGAGCTTATCTTCATGCTGATTTAAGGTTTTGCTTCTTTTCTTTATAAGGTTGATAAATGATAATTTTCCTAAATAGTGAGTGTGTCATCTTGTTGACTTAAACTTTCCATATATAAATGAAAGAATGAAGAAGTTAGTGAACATAATATGCCTAACTACCATTCTAAATCCTTAAGGAAACAAAACAAACCATGATCCAGTTCCTCATCCTTCTTCTCGTGAATCACATTGCAATTTTTCTTGTCTTCACAGAGTCTCCTCTCATCATCATCAGATTCATCTATCTCCATATCTAGATCATCTGCTTCCTGCTCCTTCACAACTTCCTCTACACCTTCCACATTTCTTTCCACAATTTTCCTATCTTCTTCCACTCGGCCATCACCCTCATTGCCTTCCTCCACCTCCACTACGTCCTCCTCCACTTCTTCTTCTACTTCCTCTTCTTCAAATTCTTCCACCTCCTCCGCTTCCTCGATTTCATCCTCAACAACTTCTTCTTCTTCTAATTCTTCGATGATTTGTTCTTCGTCGGAGACGGATTCGAACTCGTCCGATGGAGATGATTCAGATGAAGGCATCGCGATGGATGCCCACGATGGCGATGGAAACGAGGTGCAGGTAACGCAACAAAACTGAAACCCTCGTTTCAATGCTCACAAATGCTTTACTCATTGAATCATTTCCCCTCAAAACGCATTTTTGGTTTTCATACAGTGATTTGTTTTGCCCTAGATTAAGAGAGAAGATAATTAAATGTTCGGAATATCGCGGTGGAACCCTAATACGAGTGCACACCTCTATTTTCAAACTCGTAAAAAATTTTCATGCATAACCCCGAGTATATGCCTTCCAAAAATATAGACTTTTACCGCGAAATACAGAAAATTTTTAAAAATTCTGCAAAAAATTTTTCCCACAAAATTCGAACCTAAATGGTAATACTTTCTGAGATGTCTTCCATCCAACCGAACTAACCACGCTAGGCTTAAATGTTCAGGATAGTTATTAGACAATAATTGATTAATGCACTAGGATGCCCAACGGCGAGCACCTAGTCGCATGTTTGAATTTGTAGTATATTGTAGAAGAAGAAAATACTGTAGGTGATCTGGAGCTGGGCGGACATCACCAACAAAACTACCACAAGCAAACACACACACAATAATGAATCTACCCACCGACAACACATAGTCTCGTGTCTCACACAACTTCAGTTACGGCTGATTTCTCCGCACAAAAACTATTATAAGATACAAATATACGCCCATCGCCGTGATGGTTGTGGCGTCTTGATTGTGCCACGTCAGCATGTGTGACTTTAGATTGTCGAATAGAGATCTCTGGGTGTGCATAGCAAAACCCTGATAAAAATGTTTTAATTTCAGCATAAGTGGCACGGGACAGTAGGTGCATACCTGGTATATACACATAAAGGATCCTAAAATGCAGTGGATGGACCAGTGCACGCAAATCGATGTATGTAACGTTATTGTAGGGCAACACTATCTGTTTATGGGTGCGCAGTTGGTTCGGACGATGGAAGAGTCAGATTACGAAGCGAGGCACCGCATAAACATTGAGTTTATCAATACGACAGATGGTGGGAGAAAGTGGGGCGAGCACATAGCCTATGACATAATTTGTTTCTCGTAAATCTCAATAATTGATTAATAGTTTGGTCCTGTTCAACCTGACTTTCAACAAATACAGGTCTAGCTCTGACCGGGTCCTTAGTTACATATATGAGTTTTAGCTAGTTTTCGATCTAAATTGGTCTGACTGGGTTGGATTGGATCGATGAATACTGTTAAGTGCCAGAAACTTTTAGTTGGGGGAAGAAATTCCTCATTGTTTATGGAGATCAGAATTAGGGGTGCTTATCGATTCAAATCTGACTGAAGCAAAAGACCGGGTCTGGCCCTACAACCCGAAATGAAGATTGGGCCAGATAAAAATTTATTCGGTCCGGATTGAATAAAAACTTGGACCACACTGTACCGGATCGATTTGGATATCAATTAATATGATATTAGCATTGAAATTGCATATATATATATATATGTGTGTGTGTGTGTGCCTAACTATTAGTTTTCTATATATCAGTAGTATAATAATTAAAAAAAAAAAAAACCAGTTTTCGATCTAGACCAGACCCAATAGAAGACCCATTAGTCCGGACGTGGATCAACCCAATTTGGGTTCGTTCTTGACCAGACCGAATTGACCTCTTTGGTCATACTTTTCAGTCCGGCCCAAATATCAATACCCTAATCAGATGGGGAAGTTGTATCCCCAAGAGAAACCATTTGCATGGGCTTCCGGCTGCCCATGATAATGTTTACAGACTACAGCAAAAACAAAAATTTTGTAAAATCTTTTCCAACTGCGGTTAAAGATAGCTTTATTTCAAATCATGAAATATAATGTCAAATGTTTAAAATAAGATAAAATTATTCAAATTTATATATAAATATATAAAATCGAGTGATCAAATCGTTGCGTCATGTAGTATTTTAAATAACTTTTAGTGTGTTATATGATATTTGCTTTTATTTTAAAAAAGCCACGTGTAATTTGGCATTAATTTATAGAAATTGTAATAAAACTATTTAATTATTGTGAAAAATATAAAAAATCTAATAGTAAAATAAATTTTAATCAAATAACAATAATATTATATATATATATATATATATATATATATATATATAAATAATATATAATATTTATGTTATTATATAACATTATTTCTTAAAATAAATTTAACAATATACATTTTTTTGATCATATTAATATATTAGTGATGCACACACACATATATATTTTTTATGTCACTCCTTAAATAATATTTTTATATATGGCAATGTTATTTCTTCTTAATTTAATAACATAACGGACAAATTTATAATATCTTAATAAAAATACTGTCCAATTTATATAAAAATATAAAATTTAGTTTTTAACAAATATATATATACTATATATATATATATATAATATAGTATAATTATATATATATAATATATATATATATATATATAATATATATATATATATATGTGTAGTGTGTGTGTGGTGTTTGTGTGTGTTGTATGCGTACGGATGTAAAACTACTTGTTGCTAAAGTTTGTAGTTTATTATTTGCAACTATAAACTTGTTAAATTTAGAAATTGTATTTTAAATATACAACATAATGCATAATGAAACATTACTAACCAAATTATTAACATGTAATACTACAGGATCAAACTCTTCGAAATTGCTTCAGCAAACACAATTTAATTCTATATTATTTAAAAATAATCGCCTAATATATAATTTTCCTCTCAACTTCAGCATTTCTATATTAAGACAAGGTGTTAAATAGATGCCAATATGCGGGCCGGATCAGGTCCACATACGCGAGGGCAACGTCATTCGAAGAATTTTAAAATTAATAAAGGTTGTTTGTTTATTCTATAATTTAAAATTTAGAAACAAATTCTAGAATTTGCAAATATCTGGTATTCGCAGCTTTTTGAGATCGGAAAACTTTTTAATTTTTTATGAAAAATTCGATATTAGTAAAGTCTTAACCAAAAATAACTAATCCAAATATAAGGAGTGCAACCACGTAAGACGAGTTTCCCATATTAAGTTGAACCCATTGTGGCTGACTCACGACAGCCCGGCCCATCAGGATGTAGCTATTTAGAACTTTGTATAATATAAATACATAAATAATAAATAAATATAAATATAAATAAATTAAATGCATATATATATATATATGCAATTTTGCATAATTATGATAGTTATAGATAATTAACATAATAATCTATACATATTTACGTATACGTAAAACGAATAGATAATTATCATTTTTACTTTTTATAACTCATCAATCGAGCTGATACATAACTTTTCTCTTAATTAAGCAGCACGTGTCAACTCCCAAACCTGAAAATCAATATAATAATGAGACCGTGCAATACAACATGAAAAATGTGTACGGACATGTTACATAAGTCGAAAAAATACGTTTTCCGTCGCGTGAAATGTGTATCTCCGATTTCGCGTATGTATGTATTCTTCTGTATCTCAAACAATTTTCACAAAATTATCTAAATAGTTTCTCTCAAATTTCTGACTTTACTGGACTCTCTTTAAGTTTCACTCCATTAGATCAGCCATCTATAAAAAATTTCAGACATTTTTAACCCCATCTTAATGAAAAGTTGTTTCACAAATTTTCATAATATTGAATTTTTTTTTTCAAATAATATTTCTAATATTTATTTTGGGTGTTAAAAATAAACTTATAATTATTTTTAACCGCTATTTTTACAATTCAAAATAAATATTTAGAAGTATTTTTTCTAAAATTTTTTCAATACAAAAGTTATAGTTATTTGTAAACTTTATAATTAAATTTTTTTAAAAAAATATTTCTTAATATTTATTTTGATGTGTTGTAAGTATCACTTAAAAATAACGTTTAAGTGTGGCGATGGAGCATCTGTGTGTATTTTTGTTCGTCAAAAAAGTAAAACAGTAAAATAGGATTGTCCAGTAAAAATCTAAGATAGAACTGCAAAGTAAAAAATATATTAAATAGGAGGCTGAACGGTAATTTTTTCAACAATTTTCTATAACAATTGATTAGTTAATTAAGTCTAGCCGCCGCAGCCGCAGCCAACAACTCCACCAGTGAACTTTATGACGTCCTTCTCCCTTTCATTTTCAATGGTGGCTTGTTTTGACTTGTCAGCTAAGTAATTAAATGTAACATCAATTACTTTTACAAAAGCATTGCAATTTTTTCAACCAATTCATCTAAAAGTTCATACTTATCTATATAGAAAATTACATTTTAACCCTCTAAAATTAACATTTGCTCGTTGCGCATCAGATCGGTGCGAAAATATATTTTCGGAGCTAAATGCAAAATATACGAATCGGCGGACTGAAATGTAATTCTCCCTTATCTATATGATCTATATGGCTTAATTTTTCTAATGTTTGTTGTTGAAAGGTGGCAATAGGATGATGAATTTTTAAAATTGTGTGGGATTAAAATTTGGATAATTGTGTATCAGCCATCTTATTTTTGGAGGTTTACAAATTACCTCCTGAAAACGTATTTTGAGGAACTGATTTGGAAAAAAAAGAAAAAGCAAATCAGCCCCTGAAAATACGTTTTTAGGGGCTGAAATGCGCGAAAAATGAAAACGGAAGGCTGATACACAAAAGTCCCATTAAAATTTGTTGGTTCATTAATTGAAGCTATAGCATTTTTCTTTTACAAATAGTGCATATATATATATTAATTGTTATGTACAATATCTTTTGCTTTTACAACGAAGCATACCATTAACAGGTGTTTTTTTTGTTTGTTTTTTGCACGAGTATCGGATGAGACTAATCTCGCACGAAAAATATAATAATTTCAATAATTATTTTCAACAAGTGCTTATTGTGGATACAAAGTTTTGATTTTTTTTTTTTTTACATAAATCATCTAAACATAAATTCAACTTTGCTAATTAGCTAACTTAATCAATATTTATTGATACTACCACATGTACTTCACTATCTAACCACTTTGTAACTCAACAAACATTAAATATTTTTTAAATACTTTGAGTTCAATAATTTCTCATCCAGAGCTAAATTTCGGCAAAATTGTATATTAACCATTGACCGAGTAAAATATTTACAAATAAGCCTATATGTTGATATGTACGTCAGTAATATTTTGACTATTGTATAAATACTTTTAGAAAGATTTGAATATAACAAAAAAAGAATTTCGATGTAATATACAACTTTTATATTCATTTTTCTAAAAATATACTCACAAATAGGCACCGTAAGACTCCAAAGTATTAGTGGTTTAAAACTAATCCGTTCACTATCTAAAACTTTAGAGTCTCAAAATAGCTATTTAGAAATATTTTTTGAAAAATTTAAATATATAAAAAATAAATTTGATATAATATATTATTTTTGTATTCAAAATTTTTTTAAAATATATTTTAAAATTAATGTTTTGGGATGTGAAAAATAAGATAATGTATAGGTTTATGTGTAACACATTTATCAAGTGAGGGACTGTCCCTAGAATTCCAGCTAGGGGACATTGCTACCAAAAATGATAATAAGTAGCCCGATTGTGCAAAGCAAGTCAAAGTAGAATCTGATTCCGCGAAACCTTCCGCGGAACCGACTTCCTCTCCATGCTGCTTGCTGCCGCTTCCCGATTCCTCCAACCGACCAAGTTCCCGCGTTTTCTTTCCTTCACTTTCCAGCCGGAAGTTGCTGTTTTCTTCATACAGAAGCAAGTGATCCACTCTCTGCTCTCTCTCTATATATAGCTCTATTCTATCCGAAAGTGAGAATTCGAAAACCGTGATTGATTTTGAGTTTCTGATTGAAGAGCGAGCGGTTGTGATTTTGATTACTTTTGTTTTGGAGGGAGCAAGATGAGCGATCCAAAGTACGCCTATCCTTACCCAGCTCAAGGTAAGTTGATTCATTTTTATTTGCTTCGTTTCAGCTCCATTGATAATAGGTAAGAGTTGGAATGAAGTGTGTGCTTGGTTTGCTCAATAATTGTTGCTGTTTTGGTTTGGTTTTGTGTTTTCTTTTATTCCTGATTTAGTTGATTAGTTGTTTATTTTATTGTTGCTTTTAACTGATTTTATGATCTCGTCATGCTGGATCTAACTTGCTTTTGCGATGGTTGTATTCTTTAGTTTATTAATTTTGTTTTTAGTCTCTTTTTTTTGGGAGAATGATTTTGTTTATTTGTTTTCCTCCATCGTCTTCTTCGATCTAAACAGCGATCCAGTTCTTCTGCTAGATGTAGTTCTTGTACTATCTGTTCTTGTGGTAATTATTTTCATGGAATTTCCGTTGGTTATCAAGAAGATTGTAAATCGTTCCTGCTTTCGGCTGCTTGTTGAAGAAATTTCATGCTTAATTTTGGTGTTTGCTATACTTGCAGGTTACTACCAGGGCCCACCGGTGATGGCGCCTCCGCAGTATCAGTATGGAGCTCCGCCACCCAGAAGACGGGCGGGTTTCCTTGAAGGATGGTATGTTATCTTCTCTCCCCAATAAATCCGATTTCTGTTGTATTAGAATTTTGTATTTAATTACCAAGTCGTGGATTTCTTATTGAGTGAATTCTGTCCGCAACGGAACCACTTACTGCACTGCAACTACGAATAAATAGTGTTATATCCTTAGTTTAGGACATAACCAGAAAAAACTACTCATCCCAAACAAACTACTAAACAAACTACATATAACCAATCTCCACCACATACGCGTCTCGTGATCCGTACAATTTTCCGTGATCTGCAAAAAATATCAAAATTACAGATATACCTATTGTGGTGTGTGGTCTTGATTGTGCCACGTCAGTATATATGATTTTTTGTGTGGTTTTTTGGGGGTGCATAACAAAGTCCGGACATAACCTTGTCAAATTTGACTCATTCACTCTCTAGTGTGTTATAATGCTCATTTTAAAGCATGTAATATGGGGATAGTGGAGTGTTTGTAGTAATAGATGGGCCTCATGAAGTCTTACCGACATGCATAGGATTCGCCAATCGGTGCAATCAGTTGCGTATTTGGAATGTTGCGTTGGATGGTACATGTACGTACGTCCCTCGTGAGAGATTATTTTTGGGATTGAAATATTTTTCTATGGGAGCCAGATGGAAATAGTTACGGACAGTGCCTGAGCTTTGAGAGCTCACTCGGGTCCTCAAAACAAAATAGCATATAAACTGGTAGTAGAGTTTACTTCTCTTTTGCTCCTGGTGCATTAATACATATAATATAAGGAAATTGCATATCTGTTCCCTATTTTCATGGACCGATACATATCAGCCCCTGGAAACGGGAAAACGCGTAATGTGGCAGCGCGCGTCGGAGCATATTTTTCTTTTACTGGGGCTGATTGTAGAAACTTTAGAAACGGGCGTGCGCTGTCACATCGAACGTTTCTCCGTTTTCGGGGGCTGATTTGTAGAAACTTTGGAAATGGAGGTTGATATGCAATTTCCCCTATAATATACATATGGGTGTATTCTTCTGCGGATGGATTCTTTTAGATAGAGGCTTATAAATATGAATATAAGCTTAAATTGATATTGATATATGTTTTTATATCTTTTAACAGATTACTTAATATTTACATAGGTTATCGATGTATATTGGAATGCAATTTGCCACATTATATATCTTGTGTTATAAACATCGTCTAATATCTGTGTTGTTTTATCTGATTTGCAGCTTGGCTGCTCTGTGCTGCTGCTGTCTGGTCGACGAATGCTGTTGCGATCCATCCATCATATTCGTCAGCTAAATTGTTCCGAAATTTGCGATGATTGCAGTATTGATTGATGTTAGCGTGTGAGATTATAAAATAGGAGTATTCTGATTCTTCGTGAATATGTGATTTTAGAGCATGTAATGGTGATACTGATATTATAGTTCGAAATTGTGACTTTTATTTCTAATAGAAAAATTCATCTCATGTCTGCATTAACAATAGTTATGTCCTTTATAATTTTTATTATTCTATATTATCCTCTATCTTGTTTGCAATTATCGTGGTGAAACGATCATTCTACATTATCATCAACAAGAAGTGGAAATTTATACCCAAATTTTTTCTCAAATTTAGCTTCCTTTTTTTTTTTTATATGATATATGGTGGATATTTGAAGCGATACTACGGTGGAGATTTGAAATGATTAAATGTAAGAAGATAAAGGATGATGACTGCAGGAGTGAGAAGTGGAGGGACACCTTCGGTTTTTTTTTTTTTTTTTTAAGGCCCAGTGAATTTTTTTTTTTTTTTTTTTTTTTTTTTTTTTGCATCAAGCTAGGAAGATATTAATGTAAGGTTTTCATTTGGCTCTCATTTTCAAGAATGTTTTGTTTTATTGTGAGGATGCACGCGCGCGCTCCTCACACGCGCGCGGGCGCACACGTACACACACACACATATAATAGCAATCCAGTTGCCTATTTTGGCAGAAGCAAATGCTACGCAACACGGAAGTGATCACCGAATTTGTCACAAAAGTAGTTGAAAAATATGTTATTTATACGTGAAATGTGTTCCTTAACTGTCTCTGTGACAAATTCTGTGATCGCTTCCGTGCAGTCCCTTTGCAGAATATGTGAGATGCTTGTTTAGGCAGCAAGACAATAAGCACGCTTGGCACGGTTAGACAAATATACTTCTTTTTGGGATAAATCAGCCTATATAGTCAAACTTGGCATTTTACAACCATTTCTTTGTAGATCTCAAGTCAAATCTATATATATTTTTTTCATCTATAACAAGTTCCTTTTTTTTATGTATTTCGATTGAAAACGAAGTAATACGATATTCTTTTTCAACTCACGCTTGTTAGATACAACCCTGATCTACCATTTATAGGATAGATTACGGTCACTTTTTAGCACATAATTATGCTAATCAACTGAAGTAATGCTGGTTGGTAATCTACCAACATATTAGAATTTAGCCTATTTTTGTACAATCTATTTGTCGATATGTTTTCGTACAATGCTGATTGGTAATTAACAATTTTTATATTTAAAATTTTTTCAACAAATACTTCTAAGCAGATTTTTGATACTTTAAGCTCTTAATATGTTTAAATATTAAAATGCTAACATGTTAAAATCTTAGAATTTTAAAATATCTATTTTGAAGTAATTTTTAAAAAAAATTTAAATACAAGAAATATTGAATATGATTTTGTTATTCAAAATTTTTTCAAAAATTATTTTTAAATAAATATTTGGGGTGCTAAAAATAATGGGTTATAAGTGAAGGATTTTTATGTAAAGTAAGTTTTTAGGAGGGCAAGTCTCGCTCAAAAAGCATTTCTGAAGGCATATTTGCAATTCTCTGAAAGTCGATACATATCTACGCAAAACGTAGTCGAGGGGCCTCGATCTTACAAAATTTCATTGTAATCCGATCATGCAAATTAGCATGTACTAATAATAAATGCTGCTTCCACAATTAAATTTGCGTGTGCTCGTCCCAAAAGAAGAAGAAAAAAAAGAAATCAATAGAGATCGAATAACAAACGAGCAGCAATGAACGTGGAGGAAGAAGTTGGACGTCTGAAAGAAGAGATCAAGCGATTAGGCCAACCTCAGCAGGACGGATCATACAAGGTTCTATACAGATACATTCAATTTTCGCATTCGATTCGATTTTTTCTTTTTTTCTTTTTACTTTTTTTTTTAGGGACGGATCTAGTAAATGCTTGCAGCTAAGTAATTATACTTTTTTTTTTTTTCAAAAATGTTGCTAAGTTTAGATGGCCTTCCCGTTTAGTTTAGTCTGAGAAGAATGGCAAAAATGAAAAGGGATCCTTTAGGTTCTTAACGGGTTGCATTTTTTAGTTCATTTTAGCTAGATTGGAAAGATATTCTTATGCTTTTGACTTGATTGATAGATCCTTGTGTAATTTGTTACATGCAATAATTAAAGCCAGCCATCCCAAACAATGGGTGTGCTTTCATGTGCTCGGGGGCTCGGCTTCCCGAGCAATGTGGATGGGTGTGCGGTGGGTTCACCTGCAGCCTGAGCGCTGCGGAGATGAGTTGCCGGGTATGACTGGGTGTTAACCAGCATTGCCGTCCGGGAACCGAAGACCACCGAAGAAAAAAAAAAGAGGAAAAGAGGAAAAGAGGAAAAAAGAAGAATTGAAAAATGCATGTGTTAAGGTTTTTGCAAATTGTCTTGAGGAAAGCTTGATTGTAGGCAATAGTATAGCTGACAAAGTTATGAATGGTGAGTCATATGATGTAGTCTTGGTTCTAGTCAATGTTTTCTGTGCTGAGCCGATTTTGGTGAAGTTAGATCCATGCACGTGCCGACTGTGCCGATATAATATTATTTATTAGTTTCAAATGTTAAAAAAATAAAAAAAATCCAAAACTAAAAAACTAAGGTTTATCTTATTGATGCGTGCCATGCCATTGTCGTTCATTGCCGATAATTACCAGAACAGACACGTGTCGATCGATACGTAAAACCATGGTAATATTATATCACTAGTTGCTAACTTTGCTTCTATCCACCGTGGTGCTCTGCTATATTTTGTTGTCCGCATAAATAGTTTCACCTTCGATCATTCTTTTAACGTCCTTTGATGATCTGAATTCATTGCCAGAATTCAAGATTTATCAAATCCAGGAGGGTTCTTCTTGCGTCTTTGCCTACTTTTTAGGTAAAAGAGAACTTTAGTATTAGTGGAAAAAGGAGATTCTGTTTTCTGGTTTCTTTGTGCGTGTGTGTGTGTGTGTGCATGTATTTGCTTTCCGTTTTTGGTTCTTCTTGATCGTGCTAGTGTTAAAATTTTGTTTTTTGGAGATAACGAGGCGAAACCCCCTCCTGAGGTCTCCCCCTAACTCGCGGGGGACACAGTTTTCTCTACGCACACCTATAGACCCATTTTGGGACCCACGTGCACGCAGGAATAAAAAACTCCGGTCGTGGCGCCAGACATGGAGTATTGGAAGTTACTCAACCACCATTCTTCCCGCAACCACTATAAAACTCGCGACCACGGGGCACATCCCTATAGGCACCCCTGAGTTCGAACCTGGCGGGCGGGGGGGGGGGGCTCCGGCTTCCCCTAGCCAGCGAGCGCCCCGGCGGGGACGCTAGTGTAAAAAATTGTACTTCATGTGTTTATTGCATTTATTTGCTTGGTGGCCATGCATTGCTCAGAATAAGGAAGTGGGATTATCGGAGCTTTTTTGCTTGAAATATGTGCACCTCTTAATAGTAGGACGCAAAACGTATCCAAAGAATTGAATGTTATTACCCTAAAGTTTGTGTGAAATGCTTCTAGCGTTAATACCATGGTTAAATTTGTTTTCATTCTCTAAATTGTTTTGAACTTGTGAGCCTTCTTGTTTTGAAGGAATTGCCGAGAGGGCCGGAAACAGATTGTATCTTTCCTCATGTCTGCTACAACTAGAAACACTTTTTTTTTCTCTGACTCAACTAATTGAAGATTTTCCATTATTTCAAATGGTGACGATTATACTTATTGATGCTCCAATGGAGCCAATTTTTCTTTTTTATCTTCACAAGAAACTGGGGGATGTAGTACGAAGGATTAGAAAATTTAATATTCTGCAGCTCGTTTTTGTTTAAAATCCCGTAATAGAACTCAAATCTGCCTACATTTGTTTTTAACCTTGTAAAGGCATGGAGCACGATGTCATCTCTTATGTCTGAAATGTCGAAACTGCGATCATCATATATCTGGTTTCTTTTGAAATAGCTTGCTTGCATTTTTCCAGAAATCCTATAAATACATTTAGATTCTACGCTATGTGGTATTTTTTCTGCATGCAATGGCACTAAAATGTGATACGGAGGAAATATATATCGTAACCAACTAATCACCATAAATAATGAGAATGCCCCAATAAGAGTTGCAGCTTCACATTAACACCTGACTCATAAATGATTCATTTTCCTTTAATTTAATATCTTTTGCACTTTTCCAATCTTACAGTTCTACTAGTTGTAATTTCTAGAGTGACAATTTTTTTCTCGCCGTTAGTATTTTAAATGCCAATTTATGTTTGTAACACGAAGTATGATTTGATTTAGTTTTTCCTTTAGGTTCTCTAAGAGTTGACATGCAATCGTAAATGCACGATTCTTTGAATTTGAATATTCTCTATGCGAACCCATGGCACAAGGTCGCTCCCTGCTTCTGTAAACTCGCGAGGATTTTTCTAGATTCTTGGGTGGACGGCGTACGCACTCATGCCCGCTACTAACGGAGGTTGTTTCATTCCTGCCTTCGGCAAGATTCGAACTGCACCAGTGCCGTGGTGAGAGATGACCTTATCATTGCGATGCTGAGCTCACCCCAAATTGAAAATGCTCTATGCTCTTTACGTCTGGCAACTTTAGCATCTTGTATTTCTCGGTTTGGCAAGTTGCCGGTATCACTATAAATTATTTCAACACATGGAAATGTGATTCGATTTATTCCAATCTTGTTCCAGGTGACATTCGGGGTTCTTTTTAATGATGACAAGTGCGCCAACATATTCGAAGCCCTTGTTGGAACACTGAGGGCAGCCAAGAAGAGGAAGGTTGTCAAATATGATGGTGAACTACTGCTGCAGGGTGTCCATGACAATGTGGAGATAACCCTAATTGCCCCTTGAACACCAGACTTGTTTCCTTAGCTGTTATTATAATAATTTGTTCGTAATACAGATCCGTGTTAAATTCGAATTGTTATAATTGTCATTGCTGCTTTAAGTCGAGTTTGTTTCAGTTTACTAGAGATGTCAATTCGGCCCGTGGGCTATACTACGGCCCGGCCGTGCAGGCCAAGGTCCGGCCCCCGGGCCACCCCGCACATGATGCCGTGCGGGCCAGTCCCGTTATTTTGGCCCGTGCGGGCCGGCCCGCATTGACATTATATATATATATATATATATATATATATATATATATATATATATATATATATATTGAATTGATGGCAATTTTTTATTATTTATTTATTTTTGTAATGATGGGACAAAGCCAGCGCCTTGTCCTATCACCAAGACCAAGCAGCGCTGCCTTGGGCAGCGCACACCCAAGGCAGCGCTTGTTTTTTTTTTTCATTTAAATATTAAAAATAAAATTTCTTTTTAACGATTATTTAGCTTGATCGGGCCGGGCCCGTGGGTTGGCAGTCCGGGTTGTGCTGCACCCCCACACTATGCTGGGTGGGCCAGCCTGACCCGTAAAAGTAGGAGTGCGGGCCCGTCCGCACGGCTGACATCTCTATAGTTTACTAATTCGGACGATGTATTTGCCTCTTAGCTTAACTCCTATCTTTCCTTTGCCGGCTTTTGCAAAGTATTTGTTTAGTCGACCGGTAACGGCACACTAGCGCCAACCGAGTGTCGGCAGTTCAATATTTAGGGGTTTCGTCCCCCTTTGGACTAAAGGCGGATGTTTTATTTTTTAACTAAAGATAAGGACTTTGAGTATATATATATAGAATGCCCTGCTTCAGTAGACAGATTTTTAACTTTAAAAGTTATGGGTTTTTTAAAATTATAGTTGTATGGGGTGTAATTTACAAGATTAATATCGTATAAGCTATTAGATATAATAATACATTCATTATATTTAACTATATTTAAAACTCAGAGACATTTGAAAGTTAACTATAAATGATGCAAATGTGGTAATACAATGCAAATTAGGTATGAGTGTTTTTGAATTTTGAAATTATTTTAATTAAAAAATTATATTTTTATTTATTTATTGAAATAAAACGATCTTCAGTTTAACTGACCATTCGATACAGCGTGGCAATCCGATAATTATTTTTTTATGTCAAGTTAGCACTGGCGACTAATTTTATTTTGATAAATAAGTAAAAAGCTAATTTATAAATATAGTTTTTATAAAAAAATAAATTTTAATTAAAAATAAATTTAAATAAAAACAAATTTTGATTTTTTATATAAACTTTTATTTAAATTCCTAGGGAAAACGTATTCTAGAAGCCTAGTCTAAGAGTCTCTTAACTATTTACTGTATGTAGTCGTTGAACCAAAATAGGAAGATAGAAAAACTCGGCAGCTGTGTGACCGCATAACGCGGCAGCTGTGCGAGCGAGCGAGAGCTTCGTCTTGCTCGCCACAGCGGCGCAACTCCCTCTATATAAGCACTATAAATAAATAAATGCCGGCGCTCTCCTCGCCGTCCCACCCCCGCCTCCTCCTCCGACTCCTCCCTCGCTCTCTCTTCTCCTCCTCCTCCGCCGCTACTGTTCCTCGTTCTCATCTCATCTCACCATCGCTGATCATGCCTCGCCACCGCAAGGTAACGCGATATCTAGCTCTCCCTTGTTCTTTTCAGTGTGATCCAGTAGTCTAAACTCGACGAACATTGATGATTTTCAATTCTTTTGGAAACTACACGTTTTGGAAACAACTAATTGGATAATGCATACATACCTACTATAACATCTTCATTTATGTTCTAACAATTTGCAAGACTGATAATTCTTGATGCCATTTCTCTACTGTTGATTGTTTCATGTAACAACTAATTGGACCATGCCTCGCCACCGCAAGGTAACGCGATATCTAGCTCTCTGTTGTACTTTTCAGTGTGATCCAGTAATCTAAACTCGACGAACATTGATGATTTTCAATTCTTTGGAAACTACACGTTTTGGAAACAACTAATTGGATAATGCATACATACCTACTATAACGTCTTCATTTATGTTCTAACAATTTGCAAGACTGTGATAATTCTTGATGCCATCTCTCTCTACTATTGATTGTTTCATATAATTCGTAATTAATCTGGACATCTTTTCCAGTGATTACAGCCTTAACTTGTTGTTTCTTCTTGATGCTGTTGTCTCTATTCTGACCAATTAATTACTATATTACACTGTGCTCTTTTTCTCTCCATTGTTTACATAGTAATTATGTATGATTTATTTATTTATTTTCTTTATGCCACTAATGCTCTACTATCGACAGCTTATTATATTGTCATGGCATACTTAATGAATCTTAAACATTTTTTCTAGTGATTATAGTCTTTGATGTTTTCTCTTAATGCTGTTGTCTTTTCTTAATGCTTATTATATTGTCTAATTTTTTTTCATTGCTTACTTAGCGTAAATTACGTAAGGTTTAGAATTTTCTTGATCCCAAGTACGTTAATTGCTTGGTAAAATTTGTAGTAAATATAATAGCGTGAGGATCATGTCATACATTAATGACTCTTGAGCATATTTTTTGTTACACACCTAAAACATTACTTCTCAAAATCTTTTGTCATAGAGTAAAGCAAAATCTTAATTCAAAAGATCTTTCTTTTCTGAGAAACAAATCCATAAATACAAACTGAAGACTTGTTTGATAACTTCGTAATTCTAAATTTTAATGTATGTAATTCCTTGCTAAAATATCTGTGCCTTTTTTTTATGTACTTGCAAATGATGTTTATCACATCTCCATCATGTGGTCTCTCATGGATTGATTTGTGCTTGTTCTGCACTCAGGGAAAAACTACAGAAAGAGAGCACCAGCAGCAATGGAAGCAGGTGAGGCCGCACCACAGTAGTGCAGGCCCCGTTGATGCTATTGCAAATGAGCTTGGTGCAATGGGCATCTCCGAGGCTTCTTTGCACCCCCCGTCCCCCATAGCCGCTCAGGGGCGGGCCCACCATCTATGGATTCCAAAGGCCTGCTCGACCTTGGCTACTGCTGAGACTCCTGTTTCTCCTAAGGAGGCGGCGGCGGCGGCTAGTGGAGTGAGAGATTTGAAGAAGTTGTTTAGTGGTCCATTGGGTGCAGACTTCAATGTAGATAATAACACATTTTCCCGTGCCGCGATCAGGGCCACATTCTACCCGAAATTTGAGAATGAGAAGTCCGACCAGGAGGTAAACTTGGGCATTTCTCCTTTAGACTTAATTTTGTGGTTGGTTGTTTAAGTTCAGAGATTGACCAATTTTTAATTACAAAATTATAATGGTTCCCGTTTAAAATTTGAGTATGATAAATCAGCCAACATATAAATTTGCTCATTGTATTTGATTGTTATTCACTTCCATCTTTTGGTGGTGATGATTTTGGGAAGGGGGACTAGTAATCAAAGAATACATGCGAGAACAAATGCGAAGTGCTCTTTGGAGTGTGAGTATCTTAGTGTCATGATGACAACGTGCATTGGAAACATAGCACTCAAGAATATGATTTTGTAAAGTCAGAAACTGATACCAAGGCAAAATCACTGAAGAGCAAAGCTACCTCTGTAAACTTGCATTGGAAGTATGACCTAAATGAGGCTTTTATTTGCCATGATCTTCGGTTGGACTTTGGATGTTTCTGTCTGTATTGAATGTGCTGACACATGTTACATTAGGGTATGATCTGTTAGTCCTTGTTTGGTTGGGTTAAATGATAGCGGTTAGGTGATAAATCTAACTGACTATTGTATTCCTAATACAATGGTATATTAAAGAAAGAAGCTATGATTTTGTTATGGGCAATCACAAGCATGTTGACCATATGAGAAGGTGAATTTGATCATGGTACAGTACAGATGTAAGTGACTCTGGTAGCTATGCTGATAGAAATTTATTGCTTGAGGGATTTCTGATCTATCATAAATTCTTTTAGACTAAATAACCTTTGTTAAGTTTAATTATTTAGCAACAAAGTTTGTTGATTTCTTCTTTTTGAGTATTAGGGGTTTGATGTATGTTGCTTGATTTATTAAGCATGGGAATGAAATGGAGAACTACATAGGAAAACCAAGTTGTCTACAAATGGCTCCATCAATATTATATTTAAGTGTATGAAAGGGAAAAATCCGTTTGTACACTATAGACACACATATACATACATCCATACGTAAGCACATACATATGTTCATATGTCAAGCCAGCGCTTCAAAGAAAAATAGAATAAGATTTACTTTTTAAAAGCTTTATAAGTTGGACAAAAGCTAAAGTCTACATTATGCTTTTTGAGGGAAAATTGCAATAGTTCGAAACAAATTCAAGCTTCTATGGATGCAAACAATTCCATCTAATTATAAATGCGCTGGCAGCCGAGATCACCATCATGCCAAAACTGCTGAATTGAAATTGAGGAGGAGGAATATGAACAAGAAAAGACAGAGGGAGCTTAAGGTCGGGTAGAAAATGTCTCTCAAAGACGGATGGCTGTTGCAACGCCATATGGAAAGGAGATATAATTAAGTGTTGCGGAGGACATGGTGGAGAGATATGTAGAAAGCATGAGATGGTCTAATGGAGTATATATGGAGCTTGATTTAACAAATACATATTGATACGCTTCATTGTTCTAGCTATTTATTTTATTTGAAGTATTAATCTCTTGTTGTACGTTACAAGAGAGTGTAGCACCTACTTTAAAGTAGTGTTGTCTGTTAGGAGTCGGTATTTGTCAAGAGGAGGAGCATGTGCTGGTAAAGTTAAGGAACATTAAATTACTTATGGCTTGTGTTTGTTTTGAGATATGGATGGGTTACTCGATGTCTCGGAATATGTATAGTTAGGTTTTTTTGTGGTCAATTGTCTTTCGATCTTAAATCAACAGTGTGAGAGTAGCTTTTTGGTTATCGACTTTGTAGATTCTTGATAGTAGCCGATAATGACGTGTCACATATGTTGTGGCTATACGTTTGCTGTTAGTCCATAATCAAATGTTAGATCTTGCTTTTAGGCTACTAATGTATAAATGATGGAAAATATAACAATTTTGGTGTCATAATCAACTGTTGAACTTTAAATTAAAAGCACATTTAGTATTTCGCTGGTTCTTTGGGAGTTGCAAGATCTTTTTACTTTTACCTGGAGTCGCGGAGTAAGCTGTTTGGTGTGCTTTGTGGAATAAAAAGCAGACGCTAAGGATGAAAAGCTCCAGATAAGCTGCTTATTGTACTTTGTGCAAATGAAGTACAGAAGCGGAGCATGAAAAGCTCCAGAAAACTTGATAAAATGTTTTTACATGTTAATCTTGCTGATACTTTGCTTTACGCGCTTAGTTCATCCTTTTAAGGGTTGTTATTGTTGCTACTCTCATACTTCTTTATTGGCACGGCATTTGACCAGTGTTAATGCTGTTTTTGGCAGATCAGGATGAGGATGATTGAGATGGTATCCCATGGTCTAGCTACTTTAGAGGTAGATGTCTTTATCTATTCATCCCTGATTAGCTGTACCATTTGTCTTTTTATATAAATCAGTGCTCATTCAATGTATCCAAATGAACGAATCCGGTTTTGTATAAAAAAATTTCGATAGTCGAAATGTCGCACAATTTTCTTTAGTTAATAGGAAAATTATATTTCCACTGCGTAGCTAGGGTGATGTAACTACGTCATTGTTGTTTAGCTAAATGGTTGTGCTGTAATGATTGCAGGTTTCATTGAAGCACTCTGGTTCACTATTCATGTATGCAGGACATGAAGGTGGCGCATATGCGAAAAATAGCTTTGGAAACATGTGAGACTGTTTTTAAACTTTAATATAGGTTAGCTATTGCTGCAGCTTCTAGCATAATTAAGAAAATACTCCCCTTGTATCCTAGATATACTGCAGTTGGTGTTTATGTTCTTGGTCGTATGTTTCGTGAAGCATGGGGTTCTAAAGCAGGAAATGTACAAGCTGAATTTAACGATTACCTCGAGGTAACTACTTGCTGTATATATTCAGCTTTGTGCTGTTTCAATCTATTTATATTTGTCCCTTTTTTTGTATATGTAAGTGGGTTAATTGGCAGTTTTCAAGGTTCAATGACATGATTTTGTTTTTAGACGATTAGATTCCACATTTTCTTATAATTAAAAAAAATTGATAGAAACAAATTTTTTAAATTATAAAATCACTTTCACTTGCTTCCTTCTGGTCTATCATGGTGCACTAATCCTTAATGCTTGAGTTCAGCTTTGTCTGTGGAGAGCACGTGTGCATGTGATTAGCGAGGGTCTCCAATGGTAGGAAGGCTGCCAATCCGACTGATGGTGGTGTCATGCATACGTTCCTATATAGAAGTGTCATTCAATGCTAGACGATGACCTCCCTAACAATGCTTACTTCCATTATGTTATTATATTAATAAGAAAAATGTGATATATCCTAAAAAGAATCTTAATGATAAGAAGATTTAGTCTATTCGCTTACAGTGAAAGCTGGAGCTTTTATACCTTTATGGAGTTTTTGTTTGTTGTTGTTGGTGTTTTTTTTTTTTTTTTGTGTGTGTGTGTGTGGGGGGGGGGGGGGGGGGGGGGGGGGGGGGTGATGAATGGCTTTTGAATTGTGAGACATCAATGTTGGAGAGCCATCTGTTATAAGATCAACTGAAATGCAATATGAAAATGGAAAAGCACATTCACTGTGTCCTCTTTTTTTGGGTGATTACAAAAAGGTACTAGCGTGGTGGCCACAATTGAAATGAAATGTTATTTGAAAAGAAAAAGAATATTAAAGGAAGTATTCTTGGAAAACAACGAAAGTAGTTGGTGGTATAAAGTTACTAGAGAGCTCGTGTGAATGTTAAACCCTCGTCTAGATAAATAAGCAATAGTTTCATCCTCTTCTTATGGGAATACTATTTCAAGAAAGACTACTGCAGCATAAACTGGATAGTTTAGTTCTGCTGATGCTTAACTAATCTTTTTCCAAAATTGGTTTTGGTTCAAAACCCTTGTCGGGTATGATTTTTGTTTTTCTCTTTATAAAGCGGTATATTCTTTACTTCGAATTTGCTTTTGGAAATGGTCTGTTCCTCTGGATTGCAGTATTCAGCTCAAGTTCGACTTCCTTTTGTTTCTATCCCAGAAAAATCGTATGTGCATATCTATGGAATTGGTCACTGCCGTTCTAGGAGACCATGGGCAACGTCCTATTGATGATTATGGTATGTAAATCTCTCCTCCTTTCAGAAGATAACTTGTCTGCCAGATAGATGCCAGGATAACACAACTGACTGTAACATCATCATCCAGTGACATGCTTTCCTTTGGGCATGCTGAAATATGATTTTAATTACCTGTAAACAAATTTATGATGCGTAGTTTAACTTTAGCAACACACTTTTTTTTAAAGTAGTTGAAGTTCAGGTTCAAGAAGCATGCTAAGTTTAATTACAGCAGATAGAAGCTCATCTTATAGCAACACGGGGCTCTTATTTAGATATTTATTTCAAGGACGTTGGCATGGTTGTTTAGATAAGGGGTATTTCTCTCACTTATGTGACCCTTCTGTGATCATGCAAAATTTTGATGTCTATGTAGCAGCGAAACTCTTGGGATTTGTTGTTTTACTTTTCTCTTTGTTGTCTTCCATCCGGATTCTTTTATATACATACATATTTGCATGTATGCATGCATGCGTATAGACACAAACATAGTATATTTACTTTATCTTTTTGTCTTCCAGTTAAATGTTTGTCTTTGCTCCTATTTGTTTGTAATGGTTTATTACCAAGTTCATTTCATGATTTATACATCATCTGCAGGTTTTCTTGATGTATTCCATATTTTTGTTGTTTTCTGGAAAAAGTCATCGTAGAAAAAGAAATGTTTAGCATGCATAACAATTGCACTCTATCGGTACAATGTTTAGCTGAATCCGCATTTTAGGCTTGTATCGAAATGTTTTTCTTCTTGAAACTGATTGTAGTGTTCTTTAAATGATCTAATCTCCAGTGCATTTTCTTTTCCTTCTGCAGTTGTTGTAACAGCTGTAACAGAATTGGGCAATGGTAAACCTAAGTTTTACTCTACTCCTGATCTGATTGCATTTTGTAGAAAGTGGCGCTTACCAACAAATCATGTTTGGTTATTCTCTTCAAGGTAATGCTTTAGCTGTGGTACCATCGATCTTTTGCATTTTCTAATATAAAAACAGAAGGTGATAATCCTGTTTGTTGTTACATATATTAAAGCATGAAATCGAACTTTTACTGGTGCACATTAGTAGCAACCTGCATTTGAAATTTTGAGTTCTACTTGTTTTTAGAAGGGGGGGGGGATGAGATGGTTGTATCTTGCTAACTTCGAGGGTATTCTTGATTACGGTTGGATTTAAGTTCTCCCATTTATTCTATTATGCTTACTTTACCTGGGTCACTTAAGCTACTGTCATGTGCATTAAATAAAGCAACCGTTCCTTATGCTCGCCTTTGTTTCTATTGGAACAGATGCATGTATGTATGTATTTCTCTGGTAAGTTATAGAGAACTCCTTCAAATGTGGTTGTTTACTTGTTATTTAGTTATTTAAGGTTTAATTAAAAAGACTATAATACGGAATTCATTTCGACAAATTATTTGGTCAGTGCATTCTCTATGTAATATCTTATATTATATATCGAATTTAGACATTGTTCTCTCTGATTTCCTTGTCTTTTTGTTAATAAAGGAAATCAGTGACTTCATTTTTCGCGGCATATGATGCATTATGTGAAGAAGGAATTGCTACGCCTGTATGTAAGGCACTCGATGAGATTGCTGACATATCCGTGCCAGGTTACGTTCTCAATATCTTTAATGCAGTTTCACTGCATCCTTGACATGTCTATAAGTTTTAATTGCCTTGCTTTATTTTGGTTGACAACTGCAATGGTATATCATGTAAATGTACTTCTTTGCTCACAATGCAATTTTGTCTTTCAAACTTTTAAGTATATTAACATGATATGCATTTCTCTTCAGGATCAAAGGATCACATAAAAGTGCAGGGTGAAATATTAGAAGGTTTGGTTGCTCGTATTGTCAGTGCAGATAGCTCTAAACATATGGAAAAGGTTTTGAAAGATTTTCCGCAGCCATCCCTTGATGGAGGTGAGCTCCTATAGCACTGACATGTGGATTGGTCTTGATTTGCACATAGAGTTTTCATTGAAGTTTCAAAATTGAATTGCAACTTTCGAGCAAACATGAACTTAGCACGATAACAAGCAAGTAGCAAGAAAGACATAGGAATGGAGAAGTGATATGCCTACCTATCTTTCCGAAAGCTTATTCTCCTAACAAAACTCTCTTCTCCCTTTCTACCTATGTGAGCGTTATCTTGAGTATGTTCAACTCAAAGGTGGGCCTAAGTGTTAAAACTTGCACAACGAGCCTTCTGATGGTGGTTAAGGGGTTTTTCTTTTGGTTGATTTGATGCGGTTCTCCTTGCGTGTATTTGATTCTATGCGGGAGTTCTGTCTTGAATCTTGGCCAAAGGCTGCTCCTGGGATCTTTATATATTTTTCTTTTTTTGGGTTTGCTGATGTCCTACTTATGAGATATTTTTGTTTATATATTTCTCCTTATTCATGTTGGTACATTAGTACTTACCATTTGATAATAAACTCTTGGTCATTTAATGATGACTTTCTTCATTTTGCTTTTGCATAGTATTTTAAAAACTTTTTTGTATATGTTGATTTCTCTTGTTTGTCTTAAGAAATTTTGTCTTTTTTATTTACTTCATTAAGGAGAATCATATTTATTCTAACTCCAAATTTTATATCAGTTCGTTGACTATTTGTTACGGGATTTAGTTTCATAAAATAGTTAACGTTGTTGAAAGGAAATGTTAACATCGTCGGCATATTCAATGCATATGGTATTATTTAGGCTCTTTTTGGTTTGGTAATAGAGATGGAATGAAATTGGAATAGAAATAGATTCAATACGAATGTGCAGGACCTTTTCCAATTTAATTCCAAACTTATTCCCATTGTAATCGAACCTGAATGCAGTTATAGGGATGTATATTGATTTCAGATGAAACTATTTTAGGATTAAAATCCTAACTGTAAGGATTTTATCAGGATATTAGAGTCATGCTCTTTTATATTTTTCAGTATTCACCTCAAGGGAAGTAAGTGGATGGCATTGAATGACAACCATTAGAAGTTCTTGAAAGTGATCAAGCACTAGTGAGTTTAGGTTTTGATGGGATTCTAATATAAACTCTTAAGCACCAACGTTGATTCCTGTTCCCTGCAGTGGGTGGAGGAAATTTTCTGATTTCATGAGTGGTGGCGGGCAGTGGGCGAAAAGCGCACAAGTAGGACCCTTACTCCGCTACTTGAGTTGACAGTTCTCCCACGCGGGGGTTTATCACCCGTGTCTCCGAACTGTTTAGGTTTGGCTTAGGGGTGGATTCTTGTTTTCTCACCTGAAAAAAAAAAGCAAGCTGGATGGATGTTACACCATCAATTCTTCTTTTCTCATAAATGGATATATGTAGGTAGTATACTCTAAAGTTTTAATCTGCAGTAGCCAGTAGTTATGGATAGAATGCATTAATTTCGTGAAATGATGATTATAGATTTACATGAGGTGTTTGCTTCGACCATGTGGCTAGCTTCAGTGGTCTTCCTTCTCGTAAATATTTTTCTTGGAATATTCTTCCAATAACACATATACCTCTTTCAGATGTTACTCATCCAGTTCTCAGAGATTTAATGTAATTTTATCTGTATTCTAGTTGGCTGTGATTTGGGTCCAACCTTACGTGAGATATGTACTGCCAACAGATCGGATGAGAAAGAGGTAAATTGGTAGTTATTTGTGATTTTTTTTTTTCATGGTTTAAGTATATTGGACCAATTGCAGTGCATGTGCCAATAGTAGTGACGTATTGGTAATATTTGTAGCAAATCAAAGCATTACTTAAACACGCCGGGACTTCCTTGTGTCCAGCCTTATCTGATTGGCTTGGAGATGAAAATGGTAGCGCGCATTCTCGAAATGCTGATCGTTCTGTTCTTTCTAAGTTCTTACAAGCCCATCCTGTTGACTACTCTACCACGAAATTGCAGGTTAGCTACCCTATTTGTCATATTTTATTTAATCAGCTGCCATGGAAAAGCTTCCCAGTTGAAAGTTGTAACTACTCACTATTCGTTTGTTCTTTGGTATTAATCTGTGATCTTCATTTTACTTTTCCACTGCAACAGGAAATGATACGGTTGATGAGACAAAGGCATTTTCCGGCAGCTTTCAAATGCTATCACAACTACCAAAAAATGGATTCTAAATCCAGCAACGATCTTCACTTTAAGATGGTTATACATGTCCATAGCGACTCGGTCTTCCGCCGATACCAGCAAGAGATGAGGTGTGCCTTCCTGTCTATGCGGACAATTTTTTTTATATGATTGGGCTTGGTTTTTCTTTTTCTTTTCTTTTTTTTTTTGGGGGGGGGGCGGTGTTTGTGCTAGTGTGGTTTCCCGAACTTTGTCCTTGCATAGTTCACTGAATTAAGAGGGCGATGGAAGACCCTCTAAGCTTTTGAGCTCTCATGATATCATGGATTTATGGAAGGGAAGCAAGAAAAGGACTGGACTGAGATGCTGAGATGTTGGGATATAGAAAGGATCCTATGAATATGGTTTAGCTTCGGGATAATCTGAGATTAGCATTATTGTGAAAACAGTGTAGAGAGTTCTATACATTTTATCCTAATGTTTTAGCATGTACTGGAACTGTTTGTCTTGATCATCTACATTTTTTAAAAAAATTTTCTGCAGGAGGAATAAAGGGTTGTGGCCGCTGTATAGAGGTATGGGAGGATCTTCAATACATTCAACTTTTGGTTATATCTTTCTAATGTAGAAACTATTGTTGTCGTTTTCCTATGCTAGGTTTTTTTGTTGATGTAAACCTGTTCAAAGTAAACAAAGATAGGGCTGATGAGCTTGCAAAAGACAGCAATGATATAGTGAAGAACATAAATGGTGATACTAGTACAACAGTAACAGAGGGTTTGGCAGATGAAGATGCTAATTTGATGATTAAGTTAAAGTTTCTTACTTATAAGGTACCAGCTGCATACGTTTCAGAAATCATTTAGTAACTGAAGTTTCCTATGCTGCTCTTGTAATTTTTTTTATCCTTTACTGCAATGTAGTATCTAGTCAACAGTATCTAATATGTGAACTTAGTATCAGGCCTGATGTCATCGTTCATGCAGTAATCATTCAATAAGGATGATAAAATACTTTGGTTTGTGATTCTCAATTGTCGGGATAATTGCCATTCTACTAGCCTATCCAAGTTAACTTTTTGTCCCTTTAAGTTAGTTTATAACGTTTGACCATTCAAACAGTAATCGTATCAACAAGGACGATAAAATACTTTGGTTTGTGGTTCTCAATTTTCGGGGTAATTGCTATTCTAGCCCTTTCCAAATTAACTTTTTGCCCCTTTAAGTTAGATCATATAATTTGGCAAGACAAACACTTCAATGATAAGGTCGACAAGAACAAACCAATTTATATCTTATTTATTAACCCTTTCTTTAGTGATGTCACTGGAGATGAGATTGCTTAAATAGTTGCACCATATTCTTTATGTTATTTTAGTAGATATCCGTGCAGATGGCCACAATCATCCAAAGAGGTGACAGATTTATCTGGCTACTAAACTAATTTTTGCTCGAGTATAGGACTAGTTGTGAATTATCTATATATAATCTATGTCTAGCAAAACTGATAAGGAGCTGCTAGATGCTCCAAATGCTTGCCTATATATAACACAATGAGTTTTCTTATCATTTTCTTGTGAAACTGTGGTTTAGTAAAATCAAGGAACTGGCGTTAGAAAAGGGCTTTCTTTTATTAAAACATGAATTCAGCTTTATTGTGAAGGATGTTTGTGGTATGACTTTGAGCTGAAATAAGGAATTACCTTAGGGTTGCATTTAGTTTGCCACATATGGTACTTTCACTTAAATAAATAAATTGCCAGGACTGTGGCACTTAGTTCATGTCGACACTGATGTACTACTTCCTTGATACTAGCAAAAAACTGAAATGCCTTTTGCTCAAAACATGGATGGTTCCTTCAAGAGTTTGGGACATGATATTCAAAATAAAGTTTAGGGACATAGATGAGCTTTTTTCAAAGGATTGCAAGACAAGGATGGATGTACATGTCAAGATGTGATAGACCACTTAATTTTGAACTTTTGTATACAGTTGATTATGTAGTGATAAAATGAACTCATTATTTAATACTGAAGTTGCATATCATTAAGATGTCATTATCTGTTTAGCATTTTAGCACTACTATGTGCGGGGGCTGTAAGCAAGCCAGTCTTGTTGAGCTTAGCTTGAATTGAACTTGGCTCATTTAAGTTAACCAAGCACAACTCTAAAGCTTCAAGAAAGTCGTTGGAGCTCAATTCTTTAAAGAAAAGCTTGCTAGGCATCGGCTTGGATATCTCATAAGTGCTGTGATTGAGTGTGTTTCGAGCTTCGCGTGTGATTGTATTCACAAGCTCATTGTCAAGCTTGTGAGTGAGTTGCAGCTGTTGCTGCAACTCACTCACCTTTGACCAAGTATGAGGACAATTAGCTGCAACTCACTCACCTTTGACCAAGTATGAGAACAATTTTGTTGACATACTGACGATGGAGGCGGTACAATCAGCCATGTCTTAAACTGGAACTTGTAGTCGAGTTTTAATCAGCTCAAATTAGATAATTGAGTTTTTAGTGAGTTTAGTTCGTCAAGATAAAGGAACTGAGCTCGTCTATGTTCAAGCTCCTCCATTTAACAGCTGACCTGTGTACTTCTTGGTCATGCTTGTTATATCATGACAAAACAGGCATTAATGAGCCCTAAACAAATTTGCTTTTGATGTTTGCTGAGAACATGCTTAAACGAAAAATTATGATATCCCTTGCTTGACTTTTTTGACCATACCTGCTAGCAACATGGTCTCAAGACTCTCAACCAATACACAGCATCCTTTATTACTTTCTGCTGTGCTTATATTCCTCTTGATGAAACTAATAAGAACATTATTCTTACAGTTAAGGACCTTTTTGATTCGAAATGGTTTGTCTATACTTTTCAAAGATGGACCATCCGCCTACAAAACATACTATTTGAGGTATTCATGATAATTTTGTAAGTTACTGATGTAATCGTCTGATACTCTGATTTACCTTTTACACGCTATAATTTTGCAATACATGGTAGGTAGTTTGATTCTGAACTTTGTACATAACTAATCCTTGTGGTGATGAGCATAGCGAAAATCTGAAGTTTAACGTCACTGCTGCTTCTAGAAGAATATAATGAAGTAAGCCATTTTTGTGAAAGTACTTGGCACATGAATTAATCTTTGTGGTTTCTGGGGTTTAAATCTTGCCTCTGGAACTGATTGGTGTCTGTGAGTCATAAAACAATAAAACAAAAAAACAAAATCTGGGAAGACTCGATCTATAAATTTTAAGGATCAGCTTGCTTTCTTGGGTTTTGGAGGTTCTTGGAACTTCCTTTACATGTAGATAGGAGTGGCTAATGTTAGATGCTGATGCTTACGACTTACTAGTACGAGAAATGTAAGTGTATGTATATTGTTGGAAGTTTCAATTTTAGCTTCTTAGTGGTGTTCTGAATTTGGAGAAGGCTCCATGCTTTTTTATAAGCCATTAATCAGCAGCATTGTCCAACATTTGATGACAACTCTTATAGATCTGTAATAGGTCGTTCAATTCAGATGATCTAATCTGTATTTCTACAAGTTAGGGAGGGCATATAGATCCTAATGTACTCAGTTATGGCAACTCTACAAGTATTCACTACTAGATCTTTTCATCATCGTAGTTTTTTCCTACATTACTTTGATACATGCTATTTGGGTTCAAAACATCCAAATATATCTAGGTCAATGAAAAACTTCTGATTTTGTTCCATTTCCTTTGATAGGCAAATGAAAAATTGGGGAACATCTGCTGCAAAGCAGAGGCAGCTGACTAAAATGCTTGACGAGTGGTACTGATCAAGCTGTCTTTCTATATTTGCGCTACTTTTGTGAAAATTTGGTCTAGTATATGATTAGTTGTCTTGTGTGCCACTTTATTTGCAGGGCTGTTTATATACGTAGAAAATGTGGTAACAGACAGTTGTCTTCAAATACATACCTCTCTGAAGCAGAGCCCTTCCTTGAACAATATGCTAAGAGAAGTCCTGAGAACCAAACTCTGGTTGGTTCTGCTGGTAACTTGGTCAGGTCGGAAAACTTCTTAGCTATAATTGAAGGTGGTATGGATGAAGAAGGTGATCTTCTTCCTGAGCGTGATGCACCTCCTAGTCCTCCTACTGCACAGACAGTCTCAAAGGAAGAGGGTCTTATTGTATTTTTTCCAGGTAAGAACTTCCGGACGGTTACTGTAGGAAGTCTTATAATTGAATTTTTGGTTTATGTAAATGTAGTTACTGTAGGAAGACAATTATGGATTTGGCCAGAATGTTGGTCTTCTGAAAAGATCGCTGCTTCCTTTTCTAGCTACATGCATGCTATCTCTTGAAGCCTCCAAACTCAAAAAGACTTGGTCTACAGCCTGTATTATGATGACTTATTATGATGATTTATCGTGTTTGGTTAGATTAGTGGTCTGAGTACTTTTGTTATTTGAGCCCGTGGATTCACAATAATAAAGGCTTTTCTTTTGGTGTCTTAAAGCTACATATCCAAAGCCACTGTCCCACAATACGATGTACCAAGTTTGGGAAGGCCTGCTTAGTATTTCTAAATTGGAGTTATTAAAATTTACAATGTGATATGTAAATATCCACTCCTATCATGATATACATCATCCTTTCACCCTATTGTATACCATATCTTCGTTTCCTGAGCCGGCCTGCCAGAAACAGTCCACGCACCACCTATCTGCCCATGCATCTACCTGTCATGAACCCCACTCACCCCTCTGTTGTTATCATCTGCAGCTACATGCAGCACCTGATAGAAATAATAATTGTGGTGAGGCAGTCTAGTTTCTCCATAGAAGATGTTAATGGTTTCAGACAGATTTAGAACTGTGGCTAAGTGAATGCAGAATAGCGTCATAGGTTACTGGAAAGCTTGCATGGTCTGAGAAGTGCATAAGGAAGTCGCTTTGATTTATCATGTAGAACAGAGCTTGCATGGTCTCAGAAGTGCATTAGAATTTGCTTTCAGGTAAATCTATATGCCTTTCCGATAGATTATTATGTGTTTGCTTCTGCTTTTATCAGGAATACCTGGTTGTGCTAAATCAGCTTTATGCAAAGAAATTTTGAATACTGGTGGTCTTGGAGATGCCCGTCCTGTGCACAGTCTTATGGGGGATCTTATTAAAGGTTTGTTAATAGTTAATCTTCTTACCTATTGACTTCTGTATATGTTCCATGCCTGGACGACTACTAAAACTTGCACCTTGCTAGATCTTAAGCATCAGATATTCTATGTGTGTCTCCAATCATTATTTCGGTGCGAACTTTCTGTTGTCGGTAATTTATCCTTTTGGGAAGTGGAAACGTCTTGGTACAATTGCATTTGAGTTGGGGAAAACCATTAAGCACTTCTATTATGAAACTGTCATTGTAGAAGATATGGATTTTTTTTTGTCTGTTTAAGGCATTTAGGATAATCTAAATAAGATGTCTGTCACTTTCACGCACTTTGTTTACTCGTTTGAAGCGTATATGTTTGTTCATGGCTACGTGTTTGCTAATTATACAGTCAACTAAACATTTGGAAGAAACCCCACTGTACTTTTCCTATACCTGACAGAATGATCGGGAATCCCACACAGAAAATATAGAGTATATTCCCCTCGATTGTGTGTCATGCAATAATGCTGTCAGCACCTGTAATGTATCAAAATTTTCAGACCATGAATAACGCTTAAGGAGAAGTTCTCCTGTGGCTTACTGATTTGTTGGAAAAGTGTTGTGGGTGCCAGTGCTATTTCAGTGCTGAATTTCTTTCTCCTTGAAAGAAAAAGTGTATCTCATATGTCATTAGTTGCCAATCCTTTCTCTAGTATGGTGTTAAAAGGGGGCAGTTTGACCAAAAGATCAATCGAATTTTCACTTAATCCTATAGAATTAGAATAGATTGGGTTCCACTTTTGTGTGAGTTGCTTTTGGTGTTGATCCTTTCCAGTTTAGACTGTGTTCGTGAAAATATATAACATCAAAGGAATGCTTGACTGAAGCTTCTCAGCTCACTTGATTTTCCTATTCACAATATAATGTGGTTGAATAAGAGAAATCAGCATCACTCAACTTTTGTCAAGCATGAGTTTCTAAGCCAGATTCAGTAAACCAAAGTTGGGTTGGTTGGAGGGAGAGGGAGGAAACCCCGCAGGGGGGTGGGGGGGGGGGGGGGGGGGGGGGGGGGGGGGGGGTGGGGGGGGGGGGGGGGGGGGGGGGGCGGTGTTGTGTTGTGTTTTGCAGGTCATAATCCTACACTAAATAACAAGAAGTTAATAATTTCATATTTAGATGCATTTTGTACTGATTCCAACTTTAATAAAACACTGATAGTTATAATTAATAAGATAACAGAATTCATGGGTATGGAATAACAAATTATTCACAGATTAATAATATAAAACACAGCAGATATGAAGTAACATTCTACAATTCTGACCAACCATGGATCTTCAACTTAGCAGAATTAGATCTTAAATCAAATATTTACATACATGCTTGCCCGTAGAAGCAGGAGGTCAGGACTTCGTCATTGTCAAGGATTTGCCATAAAAAAGGATGATCGTCACCGTTAAACATTCTGGAAGATTCTCCTGTAATGGTGACAAGAATGGTCGTAATTGAGGAGCATCGAAAACGAGGTGTACAACTGATCACACTGCAGATTTGCGACGAAGGCACTGAAAACGAGGATTAAATATCTTTGGTACTTTCTGCACAGCAGGATGATCATAGTTGTAGCTAGGGTTCTTCAGCACTTAGATACAAGATTTCAAAAGCATTTTCAGTCGATTGCACAATCTAAGGAATGATTCTACTTGAGTTTGCCCAGATTATTCATTTTCTACTGAGTTTACCGTGCAATTGGAGGCTAACAACATTACTCATGCTATTCTACGTGTTGAATCACGTCTTTGAACAACCATGGAAGGACTTATTGTTTTTGTCCTCAATTGTGAAATATTGTTACTTTCAATGATATCCTCTCATATTTCACGTAAGCAAATAGTACGCTATGTTTGATGAGAATTATGCTTGTTTATATGCTTAGTAATTGCTTGCATTCTGTGTCAGAATTTGCCTTGTCTACATCCAATTTATTCTTAATGTTTTCCTTGATAATCATTGATCTTAAATGCACATGTCTAGGACGTTACTGGCAAAAGGTGGCTGATGAGCGAAGAAAGAAACCACATGCTATAATGCTTGCTGACAAAAATGCACCAAATGAGGAAGTTTGGCGACAGGTAACTTACTAACATTAGTAGAACACGCATATATCTAAATATTCTTCATATAATTGTAACGCTTCTGCATACACATTGCTTTGTAATGGACATTGTCAAATATTGGACGACGATTTATTTGTAAGTTTCGTAGAGAGGAGGCGGATATGTTAAACATCTAAGATACACAAAATATCAAGACTAATAAGAAGATAAGATCATTTATCGCACCTTACAACAAATTTTTCTTATGTCAAGTCAACATGTATTTGATAAATGATAAATCACTAGTATTAGTTTTCTATTATTTCATATGTAAACACTTATAATCTGCTATTAGATATTGAAGTTGATTGGCAGACGATTGAAAGGGGGTGATTATTTTGATTATTTAAACATGCACTTAATAACAATAACTAATGATATAGCTGGTCTCCATTGTTTGGAAGCTTCATCTGCTGCTTATCATCACTGTGTGTTCCGTTGACATAGAATTTGTTTGTTTCCCCGATGGGATTTCTCCATGGGATTTTCACTTACTGCAGATTGAGGACATGTGCAGAAGCACGAACGCCTCCGCTGTTCCTGTTGTACCTGATTCTGAAGGTTTGTCATTTTTCTTATGGCACTATTTGAATTTGAAGTATGTGGTTGTCATGTTCATGTATTTGTGTTTGCAAGTGTTTTTTGCTTGATTGGATGTTGTAAGTTTTTTATGTTTCTTTCCCTTGGCACCAAGAGTATGGTATCAATTTGCAAGCTATAGGTAGTAATTGTTTACAATAGCGTGGTTGACAGTTTATAACTACGAGATGAAAACTATTATTACTAACATGGCTTAGGTATCGATTTTGGTCGCCGAACTTCAGAAATTGTTCACTCGTACCTATGAAACTTTAGTTTGCTCACTTAAAATTTTTGCCCTTAGAGAAAATTTTTTATGCCAACATTTTTGGTTATGGAAGTTTTTCTGTCGTTTGTTGACGTCGTTCTCACTAATCCTATGTGGCACCATGTAGTCACCCAGAAATTGAATTTTTAGTGATTTTAGAAAGGTTTGGGTGACTGTGTGGGGATGTGTTTTTGGTCATTTTAAGACGGTAGGTAACACCATTGGGGTCAATTGGTGCCACATATGATTAGTGTGCCTAGCAACATTTGGAGATAAATGTGAAGGATCATGATTTTCAAAGTGGAGTCCGTCTTTTATGAAAACCAAGACTCATAATTTATAAAGTAAGTGAAAGTATCGCACTAAAGTGGGCAAGTTACGGGCAGAAACTCTCCATGATAATCTCAAAAAGAAAAAAAGAGTAAGTGAAAGTACATGACTAAAGCGGAGGTGCATTTAAGAGCTAAGATCTTATAATTTCACTATTCTTTCATCAAATGAAACTGCTTTTTGACATCGAACTGCTGTGATATCATGTTTCACTGTAATGGTTTTAGATATGCGAATAGCCTAGGGAATTCAGGTGATTTTTCTAGCATATGGCTAGGACAGTGAATATCTTAACATCAGAAGTTAACCTCTTTCTTTTTCCAAAATGAATTATACAGGAACTGATTCCAATCCTTTTTCCCTCGATGCGTTAGCTGTCTTTATCTTTCGCGTATTACAACGAGTCAACCATCCGGTATTTCATTGCCATCATTCTGCACTGCGTATGAATTGACTAATTAAGAAATACTTGTCTTACAAAGCTTTTTCTTTCAATCTTAAAAGGGAAATCTTGACAAAGCATCTCCCAATGCTGGTTATGTTCTGCTAATGTTTTACCACCTTTACAATGGCAAGGCAAGTTCTTTGTTCGCTGATTATATGCAGCTTGTGAGATCTAAAGCTAATTCTGATGGTTGATTTTAAACTTACAGACTCGCAGCGAATTTGAAAGGGAACTTTTTGAACGCTTTGGTGCATTGATTAAGATGCCTCTATTGAAAAGTGATAGGTAAGTTTCCTTTATTACGGATGATCAGCTATATTGAGTTTTAAATCGGTGATGTCAAATTAGTCGTCATCCCTTTCCCCTTGAATTTACATATTCATATAGATTTGTGACTGTTGTAGAAAATCCATTCCCCAGGTGGTGCTTCCTTGGTATTCAGTTTAAGTTCTATATAGAGTTGGAATCCTCCAATTAGCGAACTTCCTGGTAGTATTTAGGTGTATATTAACCATGGCGAAAGCAATTATTGCTAGTTGTCGTGGTTTATCCTCTGATCAGTACTACTGAAGTATTGTTGATTATGTTTTCATTCTTTTGTAAAGTTCATTACATGATACACTTAATCATGCCTTGTTGGCCCACGCTGATAATGACGATCATAAAAATGTCTGGTTGGCTACTCCTACTAATTATTGTTGATAGGGACTTGGCTGTATCATATACCAAGTAAAAACAGTGTTCCTTCCATGCTCGACGAAACAAGCTATTCTTATTTTTATTTTTTAAATTTTCACCAGAGATCCTCTTCCTGATCCAGTGAAGGATATATTACAAGAGGGAATTAGTCTTTATAGGCTTCATACCAACAAGCATGGAAGGTATGTTGCATTTATAAACCCCTATATTGGTAAAGAAGTGATTTTGTTTATACTCATTTAAAGGTGCTGTGTCAATTTCTTTCCCTAGTTGGTATACATATAATTATTTTTTAGAGTTATAAATACCCAGTACGATTAGGTCAACTATCTCATAGCAGGGATTACCACTGAATCAGAATCATCCGATTAGAAATTCCTTAATAACGCCGGAAACATTTAACAAATGAATAGATTGGCCCAAGCATCTCTAGGAGTTTCAATTTGTCCACATGTGGATCACTGGACTGAATGCAAATTAGTAATTTGGAAAAAGTGCAAGCTAATGTGTGTCAGCGAATGGGATTACAGTTTGAAACTATTGCAAATTGTACTTGGAATATCAATAAGAGAACACTGGAGTTACCACATCTGTTTTGCTTGAAGATCCAAGAAAGTCCTAATTTGGAAAAGTGCACGCTAGTGCGCGTCAGTGAATGGGAATACAATATGAAACTATTGCAAGTTGTACTTGGAATATCAATAAGAGAACATTGGAGTCACCATGTCTGTTATGCTTGAAGATCCACGAAAGTCCTACTTTATCTCCGAACTTAAGTTTTTGTTTATTTTTGTCTACTGATTAAAGATTTTTTTTCCTGCTTTCAGGGGTTTTATTTTTTAAGTACTAGATGTTGGATTTTTCTCATATTTTCAGTAGGAGATTACCTGTACCTCCATACTATTAATCTTTGTGGGTACATTTCCTTCTCCAGCATTCAAGTTGTTAACATGGCTATGGGCTAATTTGGATCCTTGAAAAATATTCCTTTTCCTCTCATATCTGCGATGACAAGCACCTTAAAGGGAACTTTTGATTCAAGAAGCAAGCTAAAAAACATTTTAAAAGTGCAACGTTAGAATTTAGTAATCTTTTGTTAAGATTGCCAAACTGAACGTAGTTCCTTTATCATAATAGTTCTAATAACTGCATGCTAAGCTGAACATTTGCTTGCTCAAGTTTAGCACATTTAGCATCTCTAATAAATACCGTCTCCTTGCAAAGATCAACATATTTAGTCAAATCAGCAACATCAGCTGCCTATATCATAAGAAGCACCGAAGAGATTGGAATAGAAGTCAATCTGAAAAAAAAAAGAAATGATAAACTGGTAATAGGTTTTACATGCAAGCCAACACAGAATGATAATGTGGTTGACAGATCTAGGTTGGTTTGGTATCCAGAGGAAAACTTCAATAAACTGTGAAATGAGTCTTGTTGTGAATGTCCAAATCTTATCCCTTTTGGGTCTTTGCTTGTAAAGTATTTAAGTTCTATTTCTGTTTCGATGTAATTGAAGCATGTTAATTACCACGGTGGGTTTGTTGTAGATTGGAACCCTCAAAGGGTTCATATGCAAAAGAATGGACCAGATGGGAGAAGCGCCTGCGTGAGGTTTTTAATGGAAACTCCGATTATCTTAATTCTATTCAGGTTATCATTGCTCTTTATTCTATATCTTAAGAGTTCTTTCTCTTTATTTTTGACTTCCTAAAATAATGATTATGTTTGTTAGTCTTCACCTTCGACGTTTGACAAAGGAGGCATTCACCCTTCACACAATTTTTTTGACTTCCTAATTAATAAAATATGATCTAAGCATCTTCTTCTACCACCGTATGATCTAGGTTGATCCAAGCTATCCTTATGCATCTCCTACTCGGTCTCACCTAGTTTGAGAGAGGGTTTTGTTTAGAGAACTGGTGGGATGATTCGGAGGATTCACCGTGTTGGTCTTGAAGAGAGGGAGCTAATTGAGGACTTGGCTAGGTGTAGGGTTCACAATTAATGCGGTTCCAACAGCTTGAGGAAGAAGATGATTGTGCAGCCGAAAGAAGAAGAAGAAGTGAGGTGGACGATGACTATATTCCATTAATTATGGATTTAAATTCAAGTATGGAGCGACAAGCTCCTTAAATGTGGAATTCACTTTCCACCCAATTTTACATAAAGAGGCTAATTAGCTTTAATGACTCATCATATAATTATATGGTTTGCCGTTGCAATAATGCTTAATACAAAAGGTGCTCTAAGAAGAATAATCTAATTGACTAAGGACCCAAATGGGCTTGGCTTGCCTGGGTGGCCTGCATGGGCTGGAGTGGCCGAGAATACATGGCTTAGCATGTCTTGACTTGAATTGAAGAGGCATGAGAGACATGGCCTAGTGGGCTAGTGCGCTCGGCTTGGATCTCGGGCTTGTCTTGATCTTGACATAAGGAAGGGATCTCTGGCTTGGCGAACTCAAAGCATGGGCCTCGCTTCCATGCGCTCTTAGGACTGATGTGCTTCCCTTGGGATGGCTGGCCATGCCGTGGAGACTAGCTGGGACTACGATAGAGTGAATGATGTGATTGATGTGTGAGCACGGGGTGATTCAGCTGAGAATAACTCTGATTGCTCTCAAACTTCTTGTTTCATAATCCCTAGGGATATGCTAAAGAATGCCCTAGACAAATATGCGAGGCGGCCTCTGGAATTTGTGGGAGCACGGGGTGATTCCAAGCTGCGCACGAGCCTTTAATGTAACAACATTGCAATTTATCTAGATACAGTTCTTGCTAATCTGGGTACTTTTTTATTGGAAACAATAATTGCTTGCCTTTTGTGAGCACATTTATGTTTGATTCTTTCCCCTTAATTTAGGTTGAGATATTTTTATGCATAGATCCGATTTGCAAACGTTGAATATACATGCTAAAATTCCCAGCAAAGGGTACTTTGGATTATCTTTTTCATAAGCCTGCTCATGCTTCAGTCTCTAGTCTGCCGCATTAAGGCTATATGGTAACAATATTGGCAGTGATAAAATAATTTGGTATCAAGGAGAGATTACCTGAAGAAGAAGCATGGGCATATATATATATATATATATATGTATATATATTACTATTGAATTTTGGAAGATTAGCTTGTTTAACTTCCATAATATCTTACATAAGTTTAATAGTTATGTCTTTTAACAGGTTCCATTTGATTTCACTGTCCAACAAGTGCTAGCTCAGCTTAAAGATGTTGCGAAAGGCGAAGCTAGAACACCAGATACAGAAAAGAGGAGATTCGGAAACATAGTTTTTGCTGCCGTTTCTCTTCCTGTTCAAGAGATTCATAACCTCCTGGATTCGGTAAGAATAGTAGTATTTGAATTTTGAAATATACATGCTTAATCATTGTTTTGAGTGTCTCGAGTTGCATAAATTGTTCGAGTCAAACTGAACCATGCCTACCCAAACCGAATTTATTAAGGCGAAACTGAATCATTTCCCAGTAAGTGAACCGAAAAAAATGCCCTACGAACCCGAATTGAACAAATTGAAAAAAAAATCGGTTCGGTTCGATCGTTTTCAGGCTGGGCTAAACATGAGGGCGGAGGCGGGGGCTGGAAAGGCGAAGTAGAGTCGAGTTGAAGGCGAGGCAAAAGCCATGCTGCAACAGGAAGAGGTGAAGTGTAGCTACTGAAAACATTGGGGTGTTCAGCATCTTTTTGCCTCGGCGGCACTAGCATGGATCCGCAGCATCCCGCAAGGAAGGAGGAAGAACTGTTGTTACGCTTGGTGATGGAGTTTTGTAGTTCCGAAGAGTGAAAGGTGAAGGAGTAGCTGGAGCTAAGGGGTGCCGTTTCTTAGTGGTAGGTGGAGAAATACTTTCCATTTCCCATTGGAAAAAACTACGCACCCCCAACAAACCACACAACCAATCTCCACCACACATGCGCCTCGTGATCCGCACAACTCCCCGGTGATCTGTAAAAAATATGAAAATTACATATATGCCCATCGTGATGTGTGGTCTTGATTGTGCCACGTCAGCATGTGTGGTTTTTTTTTGTGGTTTCTTGGGGGTGCATAGCAAAGCCCTTTCTCATTTCTCCAAAGTAGAGCACACAAGCAGGGGTAAAATAGGACATTCGGATTCGGCATTGATGTATTCAGGTCTACCTGACCATACCTGATTATTCATATTCTTAAAAATACGAACTGAAACCAAGAATCCTGTTGTTCCATAATTTAGGACGGATCCCAAACAGAACCGAACCCGAATTAACCCTCTCTTGGGTTGATTTCTCTTTATTTTTTCGGGTCTACTCAAGTAGTGCTCAGCCCTATATTTGAATGTATTCACCCTTTCGTATGTTTTAACTATCATAAACTAGTCCTTGATGTCATATTCACTGGTAATGAGATCGGAAAAACAGCCTGAATTTGGGTCTGATTGGGGTCACTTATTCATCCCGAGGGCCTCAGGGTGGTGAAAAAGATCATTCCCTTTTGATCGTCTCGGGATAGGTATTCAAGTCCAACCTCGTGTCCTGTAGCAATTTTCTTAGGGCTGAGCATTCGGGTCAACCCGACCCGAACCGACCAGAGCTGAAATTCTTAAGGCTAATTCGAACTGAATACTTTCTATCCGAATCGACCCAAATTTCATTTCAATCCGAACCGTCCCGAACCGACTAAAATTCGGGTCAGTTCGAGTTGGTTCAGGTTGATCCAAATAACAACACATTATTTTTATTCAACACCAATTCGGATTCGGGTTGGTTCGGGTCGACCTAATAGTTGTAACATGAATGTTTTGTTTAAAAAGAAAGAATTAGCACATAAAAACCGATGAAAACTTACTAAAACGTGACTTGTGGGATAAATTTGGGTCACCCGAACGCGATCGAAAATTCGACACCGAACCGTCCGATTATATAGACCCGAACTGTTTAAAATGCGGATCAGCAACCGAAAACCCGACCTACCGAAACCCAAAATTGGGCTTTTGGTCGGTTCGTTTCGATTTTTCGGGTTAGGTTCGGGTTAATGCTCAAGCCCTAAGTTTTCTGGTTGGATCAGTAATGTGTTCTATTTATGAAGTTCTGAATTCTGATGGTTGTTTGACTGTTACAGTTGGCCCAGAAGGATTCAAGAGCCAAGAAATTTTTCAACGACAAGGATATGGAGACGACTCTTAGGAAAGCCCATTTAACCCTAGCGCATAAAAGAAGTCACGGCGTGACTGCCGTCGCTAGCTATGGTGTCTATTCGCAGCAGAAAGTTCCGGTCGACTGTACCGCACTTCTGTTTTCAGACAAGTTGGCCGCTTTAGAAGCTTTCCCTGGTTCAATTAATGGAGAGAAGATAAACTCTAGAAATCCATGGCCCCATATTACTCTCTGGACTGCTGCTGGTGTACCGCCAAGGGAAGCGAACACGCTACCGCAATTGCATTCCGAAGGTAAGGCAACACGGATAGGTATCGACCCACCCTTTACTATATCAGGAGTCTTGGATTTCTTCTAAATATGTTTTAAAAAATGTTTTATTGGCATTTTCTTTCCGAGGCATACCTATTCGAGTAGCGCTCGTGTCGGTGGATTAGGAGATTGATTTCTGCTGAAAATATATTTAAGGTCGGTAGTTGGTTGTTAGCGGTTGATACATGGAGGAGAATTAGTAGCAGAAATTTTGTTATTAAAGTTATAAATTCTTAGTTTTAAGTAGTGAGGAGATGTGGAAATTTTGGGTAGCTGCTAGGAATGAATGCTTATAAAGTTTGAATGAATGTCATCTCTACTACCAGGAACAAATAAGGACCCTCTCATTTGTATCGAGAGATCCGAATAATGTATGTGAATCATATGATTCTTACTTTAACTTTTAATGTATTTATTTATAGATCGGAAGATTTATTCATGAAATTCGTTTTTTCTTTTTCCTTTTTTTTTTTGGTCATTGAAAAAGTCTATTTATCTGTCCTATATGTACATGTAGTTGATTTAGGCTATATAAGTTAGCATCATACTCTTAATTTTTTTTGTTTTTTTATTTTCTCTTTTTATTTTTTTTCCTTTTTTTATATAAGTTAGCGGATGGTGCGATCTTTGTGAGGCTGTAAGAGTAAATATGTGTCGTCGGAAAATGCTTGTTATGAAATGGATAAATGTGTTCAACTTGTGCACGTTTGGTATTATTTTGTTTTGGTCTAATATTCTGTAAGTCACATTGTATCAGTTCATCTACTTAGGTAGTAATAGTATACAGTTCATCTGGAAGTGGCAGGAAGTGATTTCTTGACACTTTTCAGTCACTTCTGTTGTCTACTTACACAGTTCACTTTCAGAAGAAGAGCCACTTCCAAAAGTTCAAACTTTAACACTCTCACAGTCCTATGCACTTCTGTTCTGCTCTATAAAATTGAAAACTGATCCGATATTACGGTATATATGAGCTTACTAAACATCTATTTAGAGTTAATTTTTTGAAAAAGATTTGAATACTTAAAAGTTATAAATTTTGACATAATTTAGAGCTTTCCTATTTATATTTTTTTAAAAATATTTAAAATATATATTTTAGAGATTATATGTACGATTTTAGCATTCAAATTGTTTTTTCTAATAGGCATAGTACATTCATGCGTCCATAAATGTTTTAAAAAAGATATTTTTAGAGATCACATCAAATTGATAAGTTTGATATTCAATTTTTTTTCAAAAACATATTATAAACAAGCATAAATGATTTAAATGTGTTTTTAGAAATTACATCAAAATTTATAAGTTTAATACAATCATGTACCGTGTATTACATTCCACATGAGTTTTACCATGATCGCTACTCTTTGAAGTCGAAGACAAACTTAACAGTAAGTAAATTCTTAAAGTTCACGGATCTAAAAATTATCGTAAAAATGCAAGATACTAAGCACTTTTCCATAATAAATATGATAAACATACGAGAAAAAAATAACGAATTACACGAACTGTTTGTGTGGAAAATGTTTATCAAGGTGTGTATCAGCAATCCGACAGGTCAGTAACATCGATTTTTTTTTTTTTTTTAGATAACGAGGTGAAATTTTTTCGTTACACCAACTTCTGATATTACTGAAGATACTGTTTTCTAACCACGACTCATAACTTGCACTGGACAGGAACTGCGGTCAGAAAGTAAAATAAAAAAAATCATATTATAATTTGGCAAATTTCTTGAGAGGTGCAGTGGCGACTTCCCTTTCGTCCTTAGAAGCAGAGATATTTGATAGAAGGGTGAGTTTGGAGGACGATATCAACACGTTCTTTTCATTTGTCGATGGATCAATCTTCCAAAGATGAACTTTCCATACCTACACAGGTGGAATTGGAATTGCAAGGTGAAAACTCCTTTTCTATCCATAGATTCATGAAAAAAAGGAGAAATACCATATCAGCTTTTAAAAAGTTATATAAATCAGTCTCTCATCTCAAACTTTTCATGAATCAATCTCTTGTGATGAGAGAGATTTTGACAGCTATAAAGTATTTTTGAATATAAAATAGATACTAATGTGATTTATAACTTTTTATTCAAAGTTCTTTTCATAAAATATTTCTAAATAAATATTTATAAGTATTTTTTGAAAAAGTTTGAATTCAAAAGTTGTAGATTATCAAAATCTTTTTTTTTGTATTTAATTTTTTTTAAAAAATATTTCTATATAGATATTTTGGGACTTAAAAAGGAAACGGGTTTAAAATTAGGAGTTCATTTGCTAAGTTGAAACAATATATGCAAAGTCTTGCAAAAAAAAAAGTTGTATTTGATCTAAAAATGAATAGATAAATGAAGTACAACATAAAAGTTTGGAACTGGATTGTTTACATTATAAGCATAATAAAGGGAAATGATACATGAGTTACATCAACATAAAAGAACTTCCGAACGAACTTCGAGACTAACTTCGAGTACTGTAACAATACTCTTATCTACGAAGAGGGTAAAAGTATCAGCACTAGTATGCTTCTCTCCGAGTTACCCTCCTCTTTTCCCACAAAACTACGGGTGGAAAGAATGGATGAAAGATAAAAGGGATACAAACTATCATGCTAAATGTAATCTAATTAAGTAAAAACCAAAAAATGTTGCAACTCCCAATACTTGTCCCAAGTTTTTCCAAAGATGATGCATAAAATCAATTGTGTGATGCTAAAAAGTGAAGCATGTGGTTTTTTTTTTTGGGTAGCGAAGCAAAATCTGCCCCGCAACAAGCTTCAGATTATTTTAATGGACATAGTTTTCTAACCACAGTCCGTGGACCATGATTCGGAAATAAAATCCGGACATGCGTTGCCACCCGACATGTTGTCAAGTATAGGCGCATGCCTGCCACAACCTTCAGATAATTTTTTGAAAATTCAAAAAAAATTCTATCTTGTATTATAACATGCAAGATTCGAACTCATGAATGATGGTTTACGAGCCACGTACCCCACCGATTGAGCTACAATGTTGGGGGCATGATACAAGTGGTTTTAGAAATGAACTGTATTGATGTTTGGGTTAAAGTTTTTAGGACAATTTCAGTTCTATAGAATTACCCAAACAAGTGGTGAAAGACATACTTTGATGGAGTTACCAGAGTGAACCGGGAGAGCCTCAGCGAAGAGGAGGTCACCGACTTTGGCAGTACGGTGATGGTTGACGCTCAATTGTATTCCGGCGACTCTCCGAAACCCACCGGCAATGTGCGCACCAATGCTCCCTAGCGCCTCCGCTATTAGCCCCGAAACGCCACCATGTAGAACTCCATATGGCTGCTCAATCACACAACAAAGACTTTAGCATGTATAATAGTGGACAAGCTGCCCAAGTCGTCTAAAATAGATGATTGGAGCTTCCACCTCATGGAGTGGAGTTCTCGAGTTCGAATGTCGCAAGAGCCACTCGTAAGAATGTGGAAGATTTATCATTTTTGTATCCGTGGAGGATAATACGGACATTCAGATCTATCCAGATCAAAATATTGGGACTTTTCGGTTTGTGTTATATAGGTCGGTGCCACATATGAATTTATCTGTTACGATAATGGCATAAAAGTGAACCGATTACGGGCAGAATTTTTTCAAAATAATCTCATAAACCAAAAAAGAAAGTGGACAAGCTTTTACAAAATTTTCTTTTTTTTTGGCGATTGGTAGTATTGAAGCTTCCTTTGAACTAACGGAAAAGAAAGTCGCTCTTAGGACTGTTTGGATAGAGAATAAGGGCTGGAATAAGGTATTTATTCCACTTAAAAGTTACCAAACACTCGATTCGGTTATTTCTACCGAACTAATTCTTAAAAAAAAAATATTTTTGAGCTATCTCATTTATCTTATATAAAAAAACCTATTTCCTTAAGGGGGCTGGAATAATTTTTTTTTCTTAGCTAACTCCTCCAATAACAACGATTGACCAGTAAACTAAAAAATTAGTGCTATTTTTTCTCTTAGAAAATAGCTATTATTGTATTTTTTATAATAGCGAAAATCTTATCCAAACGGCCCCTAAAGTTTCAAACTCGAATTCCAAATTATTTAAAAAGTTTCAAAACTATCTTTAATTATAAGAATATTCAAAATTTTAAGTTAAAAGTAAGTTTTAATATGCCAAAAAATATATTTAACTAAATTAACACCTTTTTAGTATAAGAATCTGTCAGAATCCAAGTACCAACTCTCAAAATTGGTTTTCAACCTAACAATTATAAAAAGACCAGTAAATGTACCTTATTTATCACAATATTTAGCTTTTGTTGCAAGTGTAAGGTGGAAATAAGTGCACTCATAAATGTCAAAATAGAACGTACGAGGGCGTAACTAGTGTGAAAAATATGGAACACTCCACATAAGAGTTATGGTCATGGTTTTATGTAGCTGTCGGCACAGTCTGTGCCAGATGGGAGATATTTATTTCGGTGGTTATCAACACGGCACGAACCAGTATGATATATGTCGAAAAATCTTATATTTAAACTTTTAAATTAATTTTAAATTTTTATTTATTTGTTAAAAAAAAAGACTTTATATTAATACAGTTGGCACGGCACCGTCGGACATCGACACAGCCAGAATGTGCCAGGATCCGAAATTAGACTCGGCACGGCACATAAAACCTTGGTTATGGTAGACTTTTATCAGCCAACAACCTAATTATCATGCTAAAGCAATTGAAGATATATTAATCCAAATTTAATATTTTTATAGAAATTATCCCCCAAATATCATGAAATAAATGAATCCAGGTATTTCTTAATTTTATAGGGAGTATTTTAACAATGGTGCTGGCCAAGATTTCAGGTTCTATTTTCAAATGAAAATAGCAAAATCGCAGCATGAAATTTCGCTCAGTAGAAGATGGGATCAGTAGACATTCAGTCTCAGGAAGCCAGAGAAGAAGCCGGTGTCTCTGGCTTGTCAATTTATCAAAATGCGCCAACGTGATGTTAGCATAAGAGTTTTTGGATCTTCGGGAATAGCTAGTTTTCGAATATTCGGTACCTTGGCAGCAGACTTTCGGTGACACCGCGGAAAGCCATCCGTGCTTCCTCTCGCCGGAGACGATCCGTGCGCGCGATCTCGAATCCAAGTGCCGTGGGCGGGATTGTCCGAGATCCCGCCGTCTCGAAACAATCGGGCCGGCGTCGCGCCGGCCCTTCGGATACGGGCGCGCGTTTTAATTCATCTCTACAACAGGCAGCGGCCTATGGACACCGCGGTCCGGTGGTAAGGGAAGAACAAGAAGGAGCTCATCAATAATATAGAAAATGGAAAAATACCAAGAGTCAGCCCCTGGCTTTTCCAATTTCTATACTATAGATTCAGCGCGACTCGTCCAAAACACAGCCCAACACTCAGCCTCTTCCGCACTTCACTGTTTATCTTTTTTGTAGACCAGAAACTGGCTCTTTTTACTGTTGCCGAAAGTCCTGAGGTCAGGCGACCTTACCGAGAATCACCTACCTTAGAAATATCTTTTTGACAACAACATGGGAACCATTGAAGTCTATAGAATCATCGCCCGAGTATCCTACCAACTTTCCATGTTCAAAAGTTTTCGCACAACAAAAATTGCTTCTAGGTTAGGTGTTTTCGATACCGAAAACTATTTGTAGCAAATTTTCGGGTACGGGTCCGGGTCGACCGTTATGCTTATTCCGACCTCAAAGAACATAACTTTTGAAGTTATTTTTTGTAAAAATTTTCAAACATTAAAAAAGTTGTAGTTCGTCTCCGAGATCTACAACTTTCATGTTCAACAATTTTTTCTGAGGTTGCTTCAAAATGACTGAGTATCAAGGTTATCCGATCAGTGTTAAAAGGAGTCATCAAGGTGTGTAGTAAGGATTGTCGTCCGAAAAGATTGCAAAAGACAGTGGGACCAGGGACCGATCCATGGACGCAAATCTCCAACAATGGCGGCGGCTGATTGGTCGGCACGACTTTTAAACAGTATAGGGGGGCTGGAATATTATGAATAGATAATCCCTAGAAAAAATTACTACGCACCGTCCAATAAATAAGGAATCTGACTCATAAGCATCTTCTATCACATAGTGTTGCGATAACTCTATTAATAAAACATTTGTTTCTCGTAATCGCTAAAATAAATTTATTCAGTCTAAAATCTTATACAAATATAATATAGCAATAGTTGTGATAAATTATACATCTTAAATTAGCCCAGATTTAATATTCATACTAATTTTTTGAATGAGTATAGTCAAAATCCACAATGGTGATAATATTACCACCTTATATAGGACTAAGCTAGTTTTCACGTGTTTAGATGCCGGATAATGTTAATAAGTTAACATCTCAAGGCTGATATAAGTTTGTTTTTTTAAATTAACGGCTGCAGCATTTAATGCTTTAAAATATTTAAAAATCAACGCTGTAATTGTTACTTCATATTAAACTTTAATCACGCTACAGGCTATTAAAACAACCAATCCACGACTAACTGAGATATTAGCTTTATTCAAAAGGGAGCGAGTTTTTAGATGAAATGAGAGTAGCATATATATTATATATATATACTAATAATATATATAATATATATATAAACATTAAGAAAATATGGGTTTGTCAAAAACTGATTGTAGAAAAATATGGGTTTCTCGAAGCAAATAATTAGAAAAGTAGGAATTACTGCCGTATCAGCCCCTCATTTTTCTTTTTTGCGCAAATCAGCCTCGGGGGTACGAAAAAATACGTTAAATTCAGGGGCTGGGATGCTGTGTTTTTTTGTACAAAATAACAGCCCCTCGGCAAACACATTTCGGAGGGGTTTGATTTTGAAGAAACCTTCAAGAATTAGGAAAGGCTGATACGTAATTATGTTTTGGTCAAAACATGTGTTTTGACCGCAATTTGCGAAACCCCAAAATATGTGTTTGGTCAAAACAGATGTAGAAAATATGGGTTTGGTCAAAACAGACGGACGTATCTTTCAAATCAATTTCACAATTGATAATATTAAATTAGTCCTTAGAACACTGATCCCACATGCAATAACACAATTTAGTTTTGGAAATTGCTACGCGTCATGGACGCGAGCGTGGAAAACAACACAGAAAGGAGGAAAAGTACAATTTTTTTTTTTTTTGGGGAACGCATTTTCTAAGCTAGTAAATCATGTTTTTCTCGTTTTCGTGCTGTTTTTCATGCTCGCATCCGTGACTTGTATCATTGCCCTTTCTTTTTTGGGTTTATGACCAATAAATTCGATTTATATCATATATTTTGATTTAGAAATTGAGAAAAATGATAGTTACTTTCAGCTAGCGTTTATTAGGATTCGAACATTCGACCTCTTCTTTTCGAGGGGCAGGGCTGCGGTCGCTTCCCAGCACCCGATTCCGCTAAATAACGGACCAACGTTAGTTGATATACACAAATTTTATTTTTGCATCTTCATAACATAGATCGTTCAGAATTAAAACAGCTCGAACAGAATACTCCAGCCTACATATTACGATATCATGTGTGCAACACTATGATAGACCAGTGACAACACCATATTAGCCGCATAGAATACTTACGTGTTTTTCAATTATGACTGATTCGAATAATTTTTTTTATATATGTGGTTAATTAAAAAAAAAAAAAAAAACAAAATCAAAATTGAAGTTTGTTTTCACTTGAGTTACTCTATATATATAAGAAAAAGAACTAAATTATAATTTGATTATTACTTAAAAGGATCAATTGTGATTAACATAATATTTTAATAGCTCTTTGCTATTGACCTTTGAATTGATTAAAATAATTTTTTTCCGGAATATAATTAATGAAATATAATAACACTATTTCAAATAGAGACTTGTGGTCCGAGCGCATGGGTACGATGATGATGGAACTTTCATTTTCTATTAAAATCTTGCAGACAAAAGAGTACTGAGAATTTATTATATAATATTTTAAAATTTCTGATTTTTATATTAATTTTTTAAAAAAATATAGATATATTTTTAGTTATATTGATCGGTGAATTTTTTAATGGTGTTGTGGGGTAATAAGCATTTTCCTTCACGTGTTTAATATTTAATTTTTATTTTGGGTAATCCGCAGACGTACTACGCAAGCATTCAGTTGACTGAGGAAATTGCATATCAGTTCTTAATTTAAAAACTTCTTATAAATTAGTACTAAAATTCAAATCCTTTACAAATTAGCGCTTATTTTAAAGCTCGTATTAGAAATATTTTAATTACTATATAATTAAATTTTAAGTAGTCAATTTTTTTTTAATATGGTTATAACTTTTATATTTAATTTTTTTTCTAAAAAAAAAAACATCTAAATATGTGTTTGAGGTTTAAAAGTGTTTGTTGGTTTAAGAATTAACACGTTAATCTACTAAAATTTGGAGTCTAAAAGTATATATCTAGAAAAATTTTGAAAAAGATTGAAATACAAAAAAAAAAAAAAAAAAAAAAAAATTGGTGTGATCTACAATTTTGATATACAATTTTTTTTTCAAAAACTATTTCTAAATAAGTACTATAGACATTAAAAATACCGTGTCATAAATGACGGCTTTATTTATAACACATAAATGGATACAAGGGCTGATATGTAACTCTCTTTAGGGGCCTGTTTACTTAGAGAAAAAATAAGAAAAGTAGAAAAGTAAAAAAGTTGAAAAATCAATTTTAATAATAGAAATTGAAAAGTCAGTTTCATTATTTACTTACCGAAACTCGTCACTAAACGGTTTTTAAAACCTTGCACTAAATAACCCAAAAGCTTGAACGCAAAATAACATATGACTTGATTTTTAACTTTTTAAGCGATCAAATTACGGGATCTTCTAATGCATTTCCAAGACACCTTGGGACAAAATAAATGAATCTGATTTAATTTGGCGAGTTCATATATTAGATATGCCTGAAAACTTAGTTGTCGAACTGAAATTGCTCACACAAGAATATAAATTTGCAAAATAAGTTCGCGCTTCCAATATTATTCCTTGGGTATAACATGGAAAGTAATGCTAGAGTGCCTATAAGTTTTCCCAGAATTTCACCCAAAAATTGATCAATTTCACTTTCGACATCACATAATTCAGTTTTGAGCAGCGAGGTTCAGTTCATTGGGTGAAATTTTGGAACAAATTTCGGGAGTCCTAAATAATCAAACAGCGATTGTTTATAAAACAAGTGTGAAAAGAAATTGGGTAATGCTCGAGCGCACAGACGATTTTACGGATTTGAGCACAGAACACGTGGAAAACGCGTTTCCCGTGCCTGTGAAACACGGGAAACGCATTTTTCACATATTCCGTGCTCAAATCCGTGAAATTATCAGTGCAGCGAAGCATGTTCCAAAGAAACAACAGGTTCCATTTTACAGTCGAGTTAAGCAGCTTACAATTTCGCAAACTTCTTTAGATGCTCGCCGGCGTTCTTAGCATTCTCGGGCACCGGCATATTGGACAGAAGGGTAACCTTTGCCGTAGATATCAAGCCGATCTTCGTAGAAGTCGAAGGATCAAGCTTCCAAAGCTGCACCTCCCACACCTACAAAAGTTTTAAGAAAACAGAATGAAGGAATCAGAAATCTTAATATCCCAGCAGTTGATAATTGAAATTTTTCTTAAGAATAATGTTAAAAAGCCCCTGCTTTTTCAACATTTTCGAAAAACACCTAGGGTCGAAAACTCAAAGGTATTCCAAACGGCTAATATAATGTTGCCAGCACTTGTATGCTAGTGTTCGGGCTGAAATATTCAACGCCAGCTATTTTAGTATTCCCACGAATTAAAAAAATATTGCGGAAATCTAACTTAGTGTTTTCTAAGGGGTTGATTTGTTCAAGTTTTGCAAAACAAAAGTTTTGGTGTTGACAAAACCCTATTTTTTAACCATAATATTATTAAGTGAACCACGATTCAAGTAGGCCATCACAAAATCACGTAAGAAAGAAGAAAAAGGGGATAAAAGAAAATGAAACATAAGAGAAATAAGTATAATATAACATGAAAAGTGATAACAAAGAGTCCATATCAAGAAAAAGAAACATAAGAGAAATAGTTATAGTATGATATGAAATGTGATTAACAATGAGCCCATATCAAGAAGGAAAATATTATTATGAAATTATATTTCCTCTACTTATCGAACAAAGACCCATCAATGCAGCTTTATGACATACAACTGATAACAGTGAACCGATCAAGAGAAGTAGGGGAAGACCCGAAATCGGAGGAAATCTTAAAAATTATCTCAGTTTTAGAGGCAGATAAGGATTCATGCAGAGTACGCCCACCTAGTGAGACAAAGGCTTTAGCGTGTATGCTTCCTCTCTTGATATCATAAAAACTACAGAGTAATTTCCAAAACTTTTTATGGGTTGTAAAGTAAAATCAAACTTTTAGGAATGAAGTACAAAAAGCCCCTGCTTCAAAACTTGTTCAAAAAAAGGTCCTATTTGTCAAAAAACCCCGTCTTTTCAACCTTTTAAAAAAAAAAAAAAGACGAACTTTGATCGGAAACTCGAAAGTGTTACAGACGGCTAGTGTGGTGTTGCCATTACTTGTATCATAGTGTTCTGGCTGAGTGTTTTGGGCAAGAAAACTTAGTGTTCTGTAAGCTAAAAAAATTGTTTTGGACGCACTAAAAGTGTTCCGGAAAGCTAATTTACTGTTTTTATTTGAAGAGATAATTGTTCCAGTTCTGCAAAGCAGGACCATTTTTTTTGACAATACTCCCAACTTTTTTCAAATCCCCCATCTCTAAATTATAGTAGATACAAACTACAATATTTAGGCCGAAGTCATTATCCAATCTAGGAGCATAGATTTTGAGTATCATTATGCTCTCAAAAGTATAGTTTTAGCCCTGAGCCTTGTAAACATACTCCATTTTACCCATACAACATTTTTTAGTTGTTACAGATACATATTAGCCAATTGAAGATTGCTTCTTTTCATCAATTCAGCTGACTACGTCGTCAAACGGCATATCCTCCAAACACTGATATTACTTACCTTCATGTACGATTGATGTCGTAGCGTTAAATTAGCAAGTCAGGCTACAACAATGCTACTTATCATGCTTTATGGTTGAACATATCAATTAAAGCTATGCCTTTTATGCAAATGCAGATGCGCGAATGGTAGAGATGCCATTTTGGTTAGTCATTTAGTATGAGGTTATATAATATACAATATTGGCAATATCAACCAAATACTTAGATATTGGTGCCTCAACCATGTAAGCATCACATGGTTGTCATACCATGCCAAACCTCAAATTTCTATAGAAAAAAGACAAATAAAAAGATAAGAATGCAACTTATGGTAGGAAAAAGAACAATCAACCCACTTTTGGATACATTATTGAAATTTTGCCTTTGATGGATGGTAGATGTACCAATTTTTCTAGTCTTTTGGTAAGAAATGTATTCAATGTACGAAACCGGTGCCTCCACCATGTAATTTTGCATGGAGGTAATAGCATGCTAAACCTTTCAATGAATGTATCATCAAGAACACTAAGTTCCAGAATAAATAAATAAATATGTTAAAGAGATAATTTCAATTACTGGGAAGGGAAAAAGATAATTCAACTCAACTTTTGATGCATTGTTTATACGGCTAAGTTTTATCCTTGTTTATGAGGTTGACAAAGTATAAATTTCCAAGAGGCATGCCAATCATTTAAAGAGAAGAGCCTATATGATCGGATGGGACTTCCATCAAAATTTTATCTATTTTGCATGTCGTATCCGAGAACCTCAGCTATATTGGGCTCACCATCTGATTCAATCAAATTTGATGTATCCTTATTTGATTAATTAGTACTTCTTTAATTCTTCAAGGCAAAGAAATTAAGAGATCTCAATCGATACCTGTATTGTTTTGCCATTGATCAGGGCGGTGGCCTCTGCAAAAACGACGTCACCAACAAGTGCAGACTTGTGATGGTTGATGCTCATCTGAATTCCGGCGACCCGGCGGAGTCCCGATGCCACATGAGCCCCCATGCTCGCCAATGCCTCCGATATCAGTGCAGACACTCCCCCGTGTAACACCTTGAATGGCTGCTCCATTGTCCAGAAAAAAAAAACAATCCATCAACTAACTAATTTATCAGAGGATGCTGTCTGAAGCAAATGCTAAGAGATAGACACGACATAGGACAAGAGCGGGGTCCAATCGTGGAGAAGGGATTAGATTAGTGTCACCAGGCCGCCGGCGGAATGGATTGGACTTCGATTATCAGTAATTTAATTGATAAATTCCTAACTGTCGAAAGATCGGGTATAGAAATTACGGTTAACCTGGCAATTGACCTCGGTGACTTTCAACCGTCCGGCAACTCTCTCCGGCGAGATGGATTCGACTTGGAATCCGGCGGCGTTGAGCGGAGCGTCGGGAACGTCGATCTTCGACGGCGGCGGTGGAGCTTGGGCCGCCATGGCCTTGCCGGAATCATCTCCGTCGCTGCTGTGAGTTCGCTTCATTGTCTGATCGTTGGTGAATTGACTGTAATTTGGTAGTTGAGAGTGCGAGATTGTTAGGTGGCAGTAGAGAGTTTAAATAGCTGGAAACGCTGAAGAATTGTACGAAGCCGGGAAATCAAGGCCCAAACCGTTGACACGCGTAGCTGGACTTGGGCTTGATGAGATGAAATTTGGGAAAAATGCCTAATGAGCCCTTCATTTTTAAACTTGTCACATATCAGCCCTTCCTCTTAAACTTTTTTACAAATTACTCTCCCGTTCGTAATTCGTGTAAAAATAATTAACTATTATAATATTTTAGAAAAAAAAATTAATATTAAAATTACAAAATCTGATGATATACAACTTTTATACTTGAATTTTTTTTTTCAAAAGATATTTGAATGTATATGTTTTAAGACTCCAAATTTTTAGTGAATTATCCACTAATTCATTAAAATGTTAGAGGCTTACAATATAAATTTATTATATTTTTTAAAATAAATTTTAATGTTAAAATTATAAATTTTGATGTGATTTATAATTTATAAATTTAAATTAGATGTTTTGGAATGTAGAAAATAAATAGATTTTACAATGAGGAATTTCGAAAATTTTCTGTAAATGTTACTGTTTAGATGGGTTGATATGCAACTCCGTAATAAAATTTATAATTGCACTAAGAGGATGTTTGGATTTAATATTTAGAATAAATAGCATGTTCCATATTAATTGCACTCGTAGGAAACCTTCAGTCTAGTCCCGACAGACATTCTGGGATCTAAATGCATGCCTTCTATGAACCGGAGCTTATGCCATAGGATACAAAGTATTTTCAAAAAATCCTACAAGAAAATTTATCTCATACGGACTCGAAAATAGGTAGTGATGCTTTCCAAGATGCCTCTCATCCAGTCGAGCTAACTGCACTTGGCCGCTTACCAAAATTAGCTCCAACTTATCTTTATGAGAAATAGATTATAGTTATTTTTCAGTATGCAGGTACTAGGGCTGAAAATGAGCCGAACTCGAACCGAGTGCTATCTAGCTCAAGCTCGGCTCGGTTGATATTGCTCGAGCTCGACGAGTCTCAGTAGCTGAGCTCGAACTCGGCTCATTTTAGAAAAAATCATACTCAAGCTCGGCTCGATTGTTAAAGTTCGAGCCGAACTTGAGCTCGATTACCTCGAGTGTATCGAGCTCGAGTACCTCGAGTATCTACTTTGGAAACAATATGTAGGATGATAATATTTATAATTTTTATAAAAATTAGGACTGAATTGTAAAAAAATATATATTTTATTAGGTTTAACCAACTTATAATAATCCTGGCTGGATTCAAAGATCCATTATTAATTCTGTCATATAAGCTCACGATCCTAACGAGCTGAATATTACAGTACTCAGTTCGACTCATTTAGTTAGCGGAGCCTAAATTTGAGCTCAAACTCGACTCGAACTTGATAGTAGTCGAGCTTATACGAGTTCGAGCCCGTTCAGCCCTACTAGGTAGTATCTCTGATTTTTCAGCTAAAGCCAAAACACATTCTTTGCTTGGCTATTTCTAAATACTCCGAACATAACTCCGAAATTTCACCGTTTGAAACCACGTTCTAAAAATACCTCTATGTTAATAAGATTTACATTGAGTGCCATTGTCTCTGCACTGTCGATATCGCACCACTTTCGTCGGAACATTGATAAGTCTCTTTCGGTCCGAAGATTCGAAATTGAATCGTTTTGAAACTGTAGCCCGCTCATACCCGGATCTCTTCGCCGACATTTTTCTCTTCTCGTTCGAGTAGCAGATCAATTGGATTGAAAATCAAGGTAATTGGAGATGTAGTAGTATTAATCATTTTGGTTATGATATTGATCTATTCGCACTCATTTTTTTGTCTTACTGGCTGTTTATTGGATTATTGCATGTAGATCAGCCAGTGATTTCAATCTGTTAGGTTAACAATTCTGTTTATGATTTCATCTGTTAGACTCTTTTTTTTTTGTTTCTCCGGTTGTTTATTGGATTTTTTTAGATCCGCTAGTAATTTAGCTCCCGGGCGGGTTGTTCTGTTCTGTTCTTTGGTGTTTAAAAGAACTACTCAGTCACTTCGGTATTCAACTCAGCATATTACAGTTCATATTTGTACTACATCAGTTTATGTCATCTTGATTTGCACAAATTTTCGTCTTTATTTTTCCCTCATTTTGCTGCTGCTGCTACTTATGTAATTTCTTGTGGATTTAAGAGATGTCTGGATTTTTTTTTTCTTTTTAATTTGTAACGGGTTAACTATATACATTCGAGCTTCATGTCTACAAAATTTTACCTTTTTTTCACATTTATTTAGATGTTTTAAGTAAATTATCTGCAGCAGCACAACTTATCGATTCCGATTAACAAATTTTGTAGATGAGAGTGTAGGACACTAAACCTAAAGTGCAAGAAGCTATAAGTTAGAGTAGCAAAGGGGTAGTTTTGTAAGGAGTAAACGGGGTTACAGTGTAATTTGCGCATTTTTTTTAATGTTTTCACTGCTCCTGATTACAATTATAATAGTGATCTTCAATTCCTAAGTTTCTTGTGCTTCTTGTATTTTAATTAAGTTTAATCGGAGGAAAAAAAGAAGGAAAATATTAGTTTTCCTCTATATTGACAATAATGTGGGCTGCTCCACTAATTACTGCTAGTTCCATTGCTTGGCGTACTAAAAGTGGGGGTATGTGAGATTCATATTTAATACCTTCACTTTTGATTTGTGATATGTTCATTGCTAGATTCCTTTTTTTTTTCAGTTTTTTAATACTTTACACCTAAACATCATGTGTAAAGTACTAGCAAGTCTTCTAAAAACTATATTTACTAGCGACAAAGTTTGTTTTTTTTTGGTATTGAGCAATTATATTAATCATGACAAATTTTTGCAGAATGTTTATGAAAAAATAAACATGGAGGCCCCGGCACAAATCCCAAAGAAAACAGTTCAGCGTTCGTCTGCCTAAAGCTAATATCCTTTAAATCAGAGAAGCTATAAAACCACCTGAAGAATCCAAACATCCTCTCTTTACAAAACAGGTGAGGCAAAAGATAGTAGATCTTTCTCTTTACAAAGCATCTATTAAGACTTAAATATGGAAGATATCAAGTTTTACGAATGGATCAGAAGTGAATGTATAAAGCTAATTATAATGAAGGATAAAAACCAACCGAGAGAGGAGTCGCCCTGTTTACAAGCTGCTTAAAATCTCTTAGTCTATGGGAGACATATAAATGAGAGAATAACCAACATACCAGGAGGGGCCGCAATTTGCATAACCATACAAATAAAAGCATTTTGCCTACAGGATTGTTGTTGTTGCACTTGATTCGTTTAGGTGCATATCATGTCCTATAGCCTCTTTTTGTTTGTTTTATTTATGCATGAGCGGGTGATAGATTACCTCTGATTCCTTTAGATGAAAGTCTGTCGTTAACCTGATGCGCATAGTGGAGTAGTTAGGAGCGAATTTATTTTCATGGGATTAAAACAATAGTGATAACCTCCTATATCATGTCTTTTGGTTTGAAACTGGTTGTGCAGAATTTCCATGTCGTGATTGCCAATTGGTTAAAAGATTATGTTCCATTATCTAAACATTTAATGATTTATTTGGTAGGTTATGCTTCTTTCCATAATTTCTTGTGATCCATCCTTTTTGTAAGTTTGAACTTTGCTGGTTTTATTTAACTTTGCGGTATCTCCAGTTGAACCAGTGTCAAATTCTAAGATGGATTCTTTCTTCATTGATGGCTTGCAGAGTATTTTCATGCTGAAATTTTGGCATCGGGAAGCCTTTTGTCCTCTATTTAGCTGTTTTATAATTAAATTCCAAAACTTGAAGAGCCATCCTGAAAGGGGCGACCTCAGTTGCGCAGTGGTAAGAGTTATCCCTCACCACGACACTGATGCGGGTTTGAATCCTACCAAAGGCAGGATGTCACATCCTCCGCTAATAGCGGGCATTGGTGTGTATGCCGTTCCCCCTAGAGTCCGGAAAAAACCTCGCAATTTAGCGGGGGTTTGGAGTGGCCCCTTGTGCCCTAGTTCGCCGTCCCGAAATTGTTTTCGCTATGTTCTTTAGAATTCAGTCAAACTTTGTTTCTTGAATTCACCTTGAGTGGACCAAATTTTCATAGCCTGATACTTGAAATGACCCTGGAACTCCCTTTTGGTTCTGAACATCATTCATATCTATTTACTTAATTTATCACATATGTGGTCTCTATTCCCATTACGTGCATGTTCACATAAAGTTTGCAAGTTCACTTCCTAAAATGCAGTATAAGTTATTAATTAGAAAATTTTTTCATACAGGATATCTGTTAAAGCTGTTATCTTTACTTCTTTCCTCCTTAACATGCAATTATTCAAGGATGGGTGCTTTTTCCTTTACGGATTGGTAATTAAAAATTTACAAGATGCTGGTTTACATCTATAATTCTATGGACTATTTATTGTGATATCTAACACAACTAGTTTAACACTGCCCTTTTATTGTAGACTGAAAAATGACTTTCTGCCTGGCCAGTTCTACAAATATGGAAGAAGTCTGCAGAGAGCTGGAAGAATTGAAACATGAGATGGAAACCCTGAAAGAGAAATACCAAACGAAGTTCTCTCAGTGTGAAGATTTGAGAAGAGCACATGATCAACTTCTTGTCAAGCTCCAAAAAGCCACAGAGGATATAGAGAAACAATCTCAAGAAATCTGTGTCAAAGACGAGGAGATTTCCTTGGTCAAGCAAATGTACGAAGATCTAAAGGACAAGTTCTCTGAGAAAGAATCTATTGTCAAGCATCTATGCATGACAAATGAGAGTCTCAAGACTAATTCGAAGGAGGAGTTGATGAAAATGGAAGGACAAAACAAAGAGCTTCTCTCAGCCCTCGATGAATCACAGACGAGAAGGGAAGAGCAAGAACAGCTTATTTGTGCTTACAAAAAAGAGATTAATGGGCTGACGAGGCTCCTAGCGCAGACGGAAAAGAAGTGTTCCGATTTAGAGGAGAGAGTCTCAATGCTACCAGGGATGAGGAGGGGAGAAGAAATGATGAATAAATTAGAGCATGAGAAAGTAAAAGTTGAAGATCAGCTTAAGTGGAAGAATGAGCAGTTCAGGCATCTAGAAGAAGCTCATAGGAAACTACAGGCCGAGTTTAGAGCAAAGAACAAGGAATGGGAGATGGATAAGGCCGCCATGCTAGATGAGATTTCTACTTTGCAGATAAACTTAGATTCTCAAACTAGAATAGCAGATGACCTTCAATCTAAACTACATATGTGCAACCAGGCACTGGCTCATGAAGAAAGTCGGAGGAAATTGCTTGAGCTGCAGTTGTCGGAATCCAAGAAATTCTACGAGAACGTGATGATCGAGTACGAGGAAGCTAAGTCGAATCTAGCAGCAAGAAGAGATGATAATATTGCTGAGTTAAGGCATGCATTGGCTACAAAAGAGATGCTTTGTAAGGAGACGGAATACAAAAGGATTCACCTTGAACAAGATAATGAGGAGTTACGGGAATCTTTGAAGGAATCGCGGGAGGCTCAGCTTGAAGGGGTGGAAGCTGCTGCTTCTTTGAAGGCCTTGACCCAAAAGTTTAGATCGTTGGAGCAAGTACACAAAGATTGTTCGGATAAATTGAAGTGTTGTAAAGCTGAAATGAAAGCACAGACGGAGAAATTAGAAAATCAATTGGATGATTTTCGACACAAGTTAATTAGCAGAGATAAGAAACTTTCTGATATGCAGGTTGAGGTAGACTGCTATCATTCCTTCATAATGCAACAGAAGTTGGACAGTGAAGAGATCTCAACAGAGCTCATGGTGCTAAAATCGAGAATTCCCGACTTATTTTTGCACCTAAATTGCATGGAATCAGATATGAGATGCCAAAACATGGAACTTGAAAAGCAAATTGCTCTCCTTCTTGAACAACTGCAGGAGAAAAATAGTTCTCTTCATCAATGGAAATCTGAGACGGCGTCACAACTTCGGATTGTTGACGCACTACAGACAAGGATCGACTATCTGGAATCAGTTGACAACGAAAATCGCTTACTAAAGAAGGATCATGACATGTGTAAACAGGCTCTCGTGGAATCCTGTGAACGATTTGAATCCTTGAAAAAGCAATCTTTACAAATGGAAAGCGAGTTACAAAAGGACTTGAAACTGACTATGAATGCTCTAGAGGAAGCAAATTCTGTCATAGAGGAGAAAACCACCCAACTCGGTAAAGTTGACTTTGAATTGCAAAAGTCAAAGCAGATCATGGAGCTGCTGGAGAAGCTTAAATATGACTTGCAGATTGAGATCAGTAGGTGCCATCATGAGTATAGTATCATTAGGCAGGATCTAGAAGCTTCAATTCTTGGCAAGATGGAGGTGGAGCAGGCCTTAATTGCAGAAAGACAAAATGTTAAGCAACTAAGGGAAGATCAGGATAAGTTGCTGGAAGAACTCCAGAAAAGAACCCTAGTGCTTGAGGAGGAGCATATGCAAAGGGAATTTGAAGCAGTTATTCTCGCCATAATTGAAGCGCAAAAGGGATCAGAGGAGAAGTTAAAAATTGTCCAAATTACAGAGGAAGAACGGTGGAGACTAATAAATATAAGCAAGGAGATTGATTTCCTGGAACAAGAACTCGCACGTAGAAAACTTGAAAATTCAACGATGCTAGAGCTAGATAAAGCGAATCTCGAAGATTTTATAATCGAGAAACTGCATTTAACCGCAGATATGCAGCGACAGCTATATTTAGCGGAAAAAGAATTAACAAGTTTGGTTGGAGATGCTACTTCTTTTAAGCATCTATATGAACACTTGGTGATGAATATATCTCGGGTGTTAGGGAAGCTTGCAGCAGCTTATATACTTGATGAGCAAGAAATACAGTATACGAAGATTGTGTGTTCGGAGATGGAAGAGGAAATCGCGAATTTACAGCTGAAACTGGAAGCTAAAGAAAGACAATATATTGAATCAACAAGGTTGATAGGACAACTGAAAGCCGAGCAAGTGACAGAAACGTTGCGAAAAGAGAAAGAGAAGGCCGGAGCTGACTCCGAGTTAAAAGCAATGTATGACAACAATAGAGAGCTGGAGGAGCAAAATGTGGGCCTTTCTGCGAAAATAAAAGTCTTGCATGGAATCATACAGCAGGCTTCGATCGAACGAGAAGAACTGGTTAATCAGATGCTCGAGTTCACCGGCCTAATGGAGGATGCATGTCGTAAAGACAAAGAACTGAATAGAAATCTACAAAAACTGCGGAAGAATGTCGGTGAAGACGATGTTATGTCGGTGAAGACTAACATAAAACAAGGCAACATGCATCAAGCAACCAGAACTGGACAAGGTACTGATATAAGAGTTCCCTTGAAGGATCATAATTTTTAGGAAAGGAGTCATGGTAAATTCATTTGTATTTCAGGATCCTCCTGTTCTTAAAACAAGGAGTAATGTTATTTTATTTTATTTTTCGATTGCACTTAGTTTTAGTTGCTGCATGAAAAAAAAGAAAAACAATGTATGGATTCAGTTTCTAACATTATCTTGAATTTTTTTTTTTTTTTGGGTCATATGTTTAGAAAGCCATTACTTGTTTATCATTGTGTATTTGTTGGCAAAAGCCTTTGTTAATGGCTATTAATACAGGTTAGAGATGCAATGTTTTTTATTTTTTTCACTCGAAGATGGAAATTGTCTGAGGAGTTGTGTTCCTATACATTCGAGTGTTTACTAATACTGTGCAAACGATCTTTCAACATCTTTCGAGATATTTTTTAAAAAATGGTTATTAAAAAATAGATTTTGATGTGATATATATATATATATATTTTAGAAATATATGTTTCAAGGTGCGAAAAATGTAGTATATGTTTAAAAACTTCTAAGCATGTTCAGATTGTGAGGAATCACCATCGTTCTTCGACCCGATCTGCGTCGAATTTATGCATGGGCCATGCTTTGGCCCGCACCATTTATGCGGGCCGCCGGGTTTTTTTGATGTTATCGTGGTGGAATTCGTAATGCGAGCGCACGCTTCTGTAGAAAGTTTAAACTCACGGAAAACTCTCACGCCAAGCTCCTACTGATGCTATGGAATTCTGGTACATACCTTACATGAACGGAAACTTCTGCCACGGGGGTATAAAGGATTTTTAAAAAATTCTGCGAATAATTTCACCTTACGTGGATTTAAATATAAATGGTGACGCTTCCTGATGCATCTTCTATCCAGTTAAGCTAACTGCGCTCAGTAGCCACCGGTTTTTTTGACATCATTGATTCTCTAGATGGTCAGTTCTCCTGCCGAAATGTATTTTTTTAATATGAATTATATAAAGGTACTCATTATCTTAAAAAAAAAAATAATTTATTTCTAGGATCTTATTATGCAATGGCCGGCGAAGTTGAGCTAACAGAGACGTCATGCATTACGAATCAAGGAGTTAATGATCTCAACGTTCCCGTCAACAACCGATTTGCTTTCCAGTTCTCAACCACCATGAAGATCAAACAAAAATCTAAAAAATATTCTGAAAATAATAGAAAATTCAAGAAAAGATACTGATAGTCAACTGATAGTTATGGCTGTAAATGCTCTTTTGACATTTTCTGTCAGAAAGGATAAGCAAGAGTTTCTTTCTCTTGTCCACATTCTAAAGTTGAACCAAGACATTTAAACATAGTTCTAGATAGTTCTAGAAGTACTATAAAAGTCAACTTAGTTAGATTAATCATGAAGCTTACTAAAAAGCACTGACACGCGGAAATTTTGTCCCGTACATTATTCGTACAGTGTCCGATATGAACATGCCGCGGACACGTGTTGGACACGTCAGATAAGCGTCTGAAAATTGAAAATAAAAAAAAAAAATTTCGGTTACGCGTGCCGGACACAACAGACAGAACTCAGAAGTGTCTGACACGCATATCCACATTTTTTATTTTTAATTTTAATTTTTTTAATAAAAAATTATTATTATTTTTGTAGAGAAATAAAATACTATATAGTACTAACAGTATATAGTAATAAATAATATAATATAGTTATATACACAAATTCTTATAAATAGGTGTTTTAAGGTTTCAAAGTTTTAGTGAGTTTAAAAACTAAAGACTTTGATGTGTTTTTTGCTAACACTTTGGAGCCACAAAATGCCAATTTAAAAATATTTTTTGAAAAAAAAAATTGAATAAATTTTTTTTGATATGATCTATAAATTTTATGTTCAAAAATTTTTCAAATAAGTCCTATTAATATATTTTTGGGATGTAAAAATATATATTATAAACGATAAACTTATTTATAACATTATTACCTAGGCATGGACTAATATGTAAGTGCCCTTTTTTTAATTGATCATGAATTTGCAAACTTGATTATGTTTGAGGTAAAGTTGGGATCCCTATGCCACAAAACACGACTCAAAAATCACCCAAAATATATCCCAATACGTGCTTGCTTATAAAGTCTTCGTATGCATCCCAAATGATAATTATTGGGCAGATTTTGTATCTTTTTTGGGGGATTATATAGTACATTTTGGGGCTTTTGCAATTTATGCCCCTCATAACTCATAATTACGTTTTTATGCTCTCTAAGTCAAAATGACGCATTTATACCCTCTTAACCCTATAAATGACTTGTCATTTTTCATAAAGGACAAACAGTTAATTTGACGAGGCCAATTTCATCATTTCACACAGTAATTTTTGGGACATAAAAATATTATTTTGAATTATGAGGTATATTTTTATAATTTTAAATTATCTTTAGCATAAAAATGCAAATTCCCCAAGTATTTTCAAAAAGTGAAAACGACTAGCGGTCAATTTTTCTCATTAATTCTTCCGCTGCATTTTTTTTTCATTGTCTTTATCATTACTCATTAGCTTTTTTTCCACTTCATATATATATATATATATATATATATATATATAATTATCAGGTCTAGCTTAAAATAGATCCGTAAGATCGCATAACAACTGTAGATCGAATAGGTTGATCAAAGATCACTGTCCAAATCTTAATTTTAATCAGCGGTCAGATTTTCCTTTTAGAAAAACGATCAATAAACCGTTTATTTTAATCAGGCTACTCGATATACAGTTGTTTATGTGACCTTACGAATTTATTTTTTGCTCGATCTAAGAATAAAATATATATATATATATATATATATATTATAAATGTTATGGTCCATAATAATTGATATCAAATGGAACCTACACATTTTGACTTTCAGCTAAAGCATGTGAATTTGCACTTTTGGTTGGAGTCATGACTTTCTTATTACCAAGTCAAGCTGGGAAAGTTGATACTGATAGAACTCACTGGAGGATAACAGGCACCTTATTATCATCTTGGCATGATTAGCATCCGTGGAATCTCGGGATAGGTATAAGTGATAGATGGATAGATTTCATCTGGACCAAGTAAGGTTGATTCCACACTTAGAGGTGAAAACGAGCCGAGTTCAAGTAAGTACCACTATGCTTCAATTGGTTTAGATCGAGCTCAAACTCGAGCTTGAGCTCGACGAGCTTCAGAGGCCGAGTTCGAAACTCGACTCGACTCGAAAAAGTCTCAAGCTCAAAAGCTTAACTCGAGCTCGGACTCGATTGTGTCAACTGACAAGCCTAACTTGAGTCAAATCGAGCTCAATCTTGAGCTCGAGTTTGGCTCGATTATATGAATTAGACCAAGCTCGAGTCGAGCTTGAACTCGTTTAAGTAATTTTGTTGGAAAAAAAAAAATTCTTAGGCTCACAACTCACGAGCCGAGTAACACAATCCTCAGGTCAACTCATTTAATTACTCAAATTTGAATCGTACTCGAGCTCAACACTTCAGCTCGAGCTGAGCTTAAACGAGTTCAAGCCCAAGCTGCTAGTGAGTAGCTCGGCTAGTTTTCACCCCTAAATCCACCATAGTATTGAGGTGGATCGAGATAGGTAGAAATGATGGATGAGAGGACGCGCCCTCGCTCATTTTCCTATGGGCTAAGTGGAGTTGGTTCCACCGACATGAAGGTGGATCTCGAGATAGGTAGAGGTGAGATAGAGAAGGTGGATTATTTTTTATTTTTTTTAATAGAGAGAAGAGTAAGGGATTAATATAATAATGAGATAAAAAATTATACAATTTATTTTTTAATTCATTTGTTATTCAATATGGTATGCATTTTGCCTTAGTTGGTGCATGTATAGATAGGCATTGTGGACAAATAGTCAACATAACTCCTCTAATTTTCGATTAGCACCGTCTTAATACTCATATAAAGTATTGGCAAAAAAAAAGTTAATGCGAGCCGGAATTTACGACTGGGCTCAAATTATTATACAGCTGCGAGTTTTTTTGACATATCTAGAAATGCCCAATTAAAAATCGACTCATTAATCTTTTGATGAGCCACAATAATCCCAGTAAAATGAATTTTGTCCCATCCTCGTGATCAGCATTTTCAATATCATAAACAAACACAAATATTGGCCTACTTTGGTAGCAGAACTGAATGTTAGACGCCAATTACAATATGTCCTTCATTATAGGTAGGTTAAGACCTAGGAGGGTCTATCCTTCTGTTCTCTTATCCGTAGAAATATAGCATAAAAATCGAACCTTTTTTATAAAAAAAAAAAAAAAAAAAAAAAAAAAAAAAAAAAAAAAAAAAAAAAACCTCTCTCAACCTCCAACAACAACCTACCAATTTGCAAAACCAATTTAATTTAAAGCCATCTAGGAACATATAACAAAGAAAGAGGCCATGTTGTGTTTTTTCCCCTCCATTCTCCACATTGCAAGAAGATCATTTGCTCAGCCATAATTGTTTAATCATTGATGTCCTTTTCCTTCATAGTCAAACCCACCCACTTTTTTAAATATTTTGTTTATATATGTATATATATATATATATAGACAAGTTGATAAGGTCTGTTCTCTGATAGCAGAGACTAGAATTGATAGGACTTGTCTGGAAAATGAGATTCAAAGTTGAGACTTTGAGATGAAGGTGCTGCTTGCCATGGCCGCTCTCCCTCTCTCTCTTCTTCTTCTTCTTCTTCTTCCTTGCGCGCTTGCTTTTCCACTTTGCACAGATTCAAGTAAGTCTCTCTCTGTCTCTCTCTCTCTCTTATTTTTGGGGGTTATTGTTTTTGGGACTGGTGTGATGAGAAGTTCATCCCAGAAATTCAGTCTGAAACGACAAAAAAGAAGAAATTTGCCCTTAAATTTTGCTCTATAACCAGGATAGAAGCTTTTTTCTTGTTAAGAGTAGCAAAAGAAAACTATAGCACCAGTTTCTGAGCCGTGCTCCCTCCAAAGCTTTGATTCCCTTTTTTTCTAAGATTTATCAAATTGGCATTTTTTGAATGTAGAAGTTGGAATAATTTTGGATATTTCTAATTCTTCTCATTTTGATTGCTTCTTCATGTTATTCTTGTTATATGATTCTTTTTTTTTTTGAAGTGATTTCTCATTTCGTATAACAAAAATAGCCATTAAGGATCGTAACAACTGCAAAAATTGCAATTATAATTCTTTTTTTTTTCTTTTTACATTTTCTTATTATGATTATCAATTTGATTAAGCTTTTATTGTAATGGTGTGTAGGGGCCCCTGTAACCTTGAAGACACCATTGGCCTTTTGCGGTTATAATGGCACCAGCTGCTGCACTGTGGATGATGACGCCGCCATTAAAAAAAGCTTTGATTCCATGAACATATCTGACACTGCTTGCATGGGAATTCTCCAATCTATTCTCTGCACGGTAACCTGTTCTTTCTGCCTCCATATTATGCTTCCCCTTTCTTGTTATGGTTTGAAGGTACAATTTAAAACTTAATAGTGTGGAGATTGGTTAAAATTGAGGATCATTGTCAATTTAGTTTGAAGTGATGGTTAAAACATGGGTGAACCCAGCGGCAAATGTTGGGGTCATAGGACCCCACTCAATTTTCCGTAGAGTTCATATATACGTAAATTTATATCATAGATGATACAGGGAACATGGGTGAACCCAGCGGCGCATGTTGGGGTTTACCCTATCTAATGCACCGCCCTAAAAAATTGTTGGTGCGGGGAGTGGCCTCTGTGCCTTGGGTTCACCTTTTAGATGATACAAGTAAGCTACAAATATATACATATATATACATATATATATATATATATATATGGATACATCTATGTATATGTATGCATTTATATGTATATATATGTGTCTATATGTATGTATGTATGTACGTATACATACATACATTCATATGTATATATGTATATATGGGGAGGCATCAACTGCCGTTGCTTTTCTTGATTTTACCCATGATTCCGGTAGGAATTTATAGGAACTTAATGATAATGCTATAGGGACTTCGAAAGTCTTGTGTTCCTGAATTTGGTTTGAAATTTCTTTGTTGTGCCTACTTTTAGCTACGCTTCACAATCCTCAACCTTGAGTCATCATAACACAAAGTCATCTAGTTTCGAGAGTATTTACGTATAAATTTTGCTAACTATAGTTATGTTAGACATGCATTAGAACACTTAAATAAACGTCGTTTATCATGGATATTACAGCCTTACATCTGTTTTGTTTTAAACATAAATTACATATTATGCGTCACATGGACTCCTTTTTCTTTTTTTTTTTTATTTAAAAAAAAAAGTTCGGGAAAGCAGGCGAAGGACTATTTTATAATGCTGACCATATATTTGCTCACATCTTTTCCCAGAAGCTCTCCTTGCCATCCCACCTAATTATAGTCGGTTTCCACTCGGCACTCATTGCAAACAAGTTGGGTTGGAAAGAACAAAGTGTATGTCTCTGTGTTACACCAAAATGATCTCAAATGGGTGTGATAGAATAAAATCATATATTTTTCTCTTCAAGTGTAAAATTCCAAACCTTGGGGAGTTTAGAGATATGGAATACTGACTAGGGCCAATTGAAGACTTACCTCTCGCCCTGATCCTTTTTTTTTAGAGGAAACTAAATAATAACATATTTGGAAATCTACGTTTGACTTGATTTATACCATCGTCTATTTTAGAACTTATGTTTACCTATGTTTGGTGAAGCTAATTTAATTTCATGATTCCATCGTATTCAACACTTGTATGACTTTAACTTTTTCGTCGAGTATATTCACTATCCCATAATTCTCTCTTTTTTTTTTCTCTGAATTTTATGCCTAATGAATGAAAAGAAAACCGGAGAATCCGGTGTCTACAGCACAAGATCTCTACTTCTATTGAGATAAGTTTAGAACAAATATTTTACTTCTTCAGCTTCCATCTATTTTTTTAAACTTCTACTTTACTGTTCATTTGCGTAGCCATTTTATTTTTCATCTTTAATAAGTTGGTTACATCTTTTTATGCATATGATCTCACCGAAATTTTTTGTTTTCAGAAATGTAATCCATTTTCAGCAGAACTGTTCAATACTGAATCAAATCTCAGGATGATTCCTGCTTTGTGCAACAATACTGGCTTGACAAGTTCTGCACAATCGAAGGCTTCGGGAAATGACTTTTGTGCTCAGGTCTGGGAGACTTGCAAAGATACACCCATAAAAAACTCTCCTTTTGCACCATCATTGAAAGGGGGCGCAGCGGGCCCCCCATCTTCTCCGTCAAAACTTACTGATCTATGGCAATCACAAAATGACTTCTGCAAAGCATTTGGAGGGTCATCTGATGATAATTCGGTATGTTACGATGGAAAATCAGTTGCTTTTAACACTACACAGAATTCACCAATGCCGAAGGGCGTGTGTCTAGAAAGAATCGGAAATGGCTCTTACCTTAACATGGTTCCTCACCCCGACGGATCTAATCGCGTCTTCTTAAGTAACCAACCCGGTAAAATTTGGCTGGCCACGGTCCCAGAGCCGGGCTCAGGAGGAACGTTGGAAATTGATGAAACTAGTCCTTTTCTTGATCTAACGGATGAAATTCATTACGATAACGAGTTTGGGCTGCTTGGTCTTGCATTCCATCCAAACTTCACAAGCAATGGACGACTCTTCGTCTCGTTCAACTGTGATAAAGAACAATCTGGAGGTTGCTCAGGAACATGTGCATGCAATTCTGATGTGAACTGTAATCCTTCAACGCTTACTCCAGATACTGGTTCCCAACCATGCCGATACCATAGCGTAATTGCAGAATTTACTGCTAATAGTTCCTCTTCTACCCCTTCTAATGTAAGAATTTCTGCGCTTACTCAATTAGTTGTTTTTAATTACTAATTTGGGACGTTGGGGTGACTGGATGGGGCGCGCCTCATGAACCGTGACCACCCAGGTTCGGTAACCATCTTCAGTCGTCTCCGGACCCGTGTGCCTGCGTCGACCGCTGCTGTCCTTCTTCAGCACGGCAGCGGGTACGCACACACGTGACGGGTACGTTGCGCGCAATAGGCCTGAATAGCTCAGGTGGGTTGGATGAGTGCACAGCGGTCCTCCTGGGTTGAGCCAGGTGTCTGGCTAATTGGCGCCGGGCGAATGAGTAATGACCCTAAATGGGTTCGGCTCAAAAAAAAAATGTGACAATTATTAGAATGATCTTAGAGTGCGATCTTTCGTCCATGTTTTCTGTTTTTAGGTAACTATGGCTAGCCCATCTGAAGTAAGAAGAATATTCACTATGGGACTTCCATCTAACTCTCATCATGGAGGACAAATTCTTTTTGGACCTGAAGATGGATATTTATATTTCATGATGGGTGATGGCGCAAATAATGGTGATCCTATGAACTTCTCACAAAACAAAAAGTCTGTGCTCGGGAAAATCATGCGACTAGACATAAATAGCGTGCCAAGTGAGTATATACATCATCATTTCTCTTATATACATGCATTACTTTGATTTTACTATGATTTTACCTTCTATTACACAATAGATTATAGGGGTTATGTCAAAAAAAATCCCCGCTTTGCAAAACTTAAACAAATCAATCATTCAAATGAAAACACTAAGTTAGCTTCGCGAAACACTTTTTTAGCTCGTCTGGAACCTTTTTTAGCTCGCCCGGAATGCTTTTTTAGCTCACTGGAACATTAACTCACATCAGAGCATTTCAGCTCGAATACTATGATACTTGTGCTGGCAACACTACACTAGCTGTCTAGAACACTAAACTAGCTATCTGTAACACTTTTCAGTTTCCGACCAGGGGGCTTTTCTGAAAAGTTGAAAAGACATGGCTGATTTGTATGAGTTTTGAAAAACTTTGGCTTTTGTGACATTATTCCCTTCCTTTTTTTATCCATTGTTGGTTATATTCTATATCATTAAACAGTCTTTACTTATGCTGTTCTTATTCCCAACCAGTTTCCCCGCATATGTTCCTATGGTGTCTATTTGTTTCTTGAACATACTAGAGATTATAATATATCCATCCGCCTCCTATTTTTCAAGTACTAGCTGAAAGTAAAGCATTATTTCATTATTTTCAGACAATTATCTCTGAAATTAATATTTAACAGGTCAGAAAGAAATAAGTGACCTTGCTTTGTGGGGAAACTATACAATACCAAAGGATAATCCATCAGCTGATGACAGTAGTTTTCGCCCCGAGATTTGGGCATATGGTTTAAGAAATCCTTGGCGTTGCAGTTTTGATTCTCAAAGGCCTTCTTATTTCTTTTGTGCGGATGTCGGCCAGGTAACTTGCTTTCAAAGTTTAACTCTTTTTAACTTCTAATGCACTTTCTCATTGAATTCATGCAAGAAGTGAAGTAATATCTGCTTATATGATTAGAAATGTGATCCATATGAAGAAATGAGCTCTCTCTCGTTGAGGAAAAACAGGTGGAATTCAGATCTGTGTGTCTTTCTCTGTGACATCTTCTCTCTATTTGTACACTCTCAAGTGAGGCCGCAGTCTATGAACGACGCACAATGTTTATCTTTTTTGCAAGAATTTAGAAAGAGTGATTTCCTATCCTCTGATGGTTCATCAATTACTTCTCGCGGAAACAATAGATTAAGGCTTAGCAATATCTCTTGTCTGTCTTAGTTAAACTCTCGACAAGCAGCGACCCATTAGACTGTAACTTCAATACTATGATCATTATTAATTCTTTCCATGGTTTTCCGATACACAGACGGCGCACGTTTGCCTATTCCCCTATCGCCCTCTCTGTCGGCAGCGGTACGTGTCAAAAAAATCTTAAATTTTGAATTTATATTAAAATGCTCCTCTCTTTAATACTTTATTATTTAGAAATAACAAAAAAGCTATGCTCTATACCAGCACGCCCAGCCGCGCACCCATCGGCACGGTTGGCACGTCTGGGATCTGAGCTTTACCGAAACTTGGCTCGGCTCGGCACAGAAAACCTTGGTTCTTTCTATGCTTCGAAGCTTGAAATGATTAGAAGATTTTTTCACTTTCTTTTTCGATTATTTATGTGCACGCTCCATAACGAGTAGACTTGCTCTAATTTATTCTTGAATGGGTAATGCTCTAATTTGGTTGAAAACCGCTTATTATTATATTTTTTTCAAAATGATTTATAAGGGACTGTTCTTACAGGCATTCCTTAGGACCTACCTCCGAAACTTCTACTTACCGTCATTTCTTGGAAAAGTATTGTTCTAGAAAGTTGTATAGCATAACAAAATACGCAATTATAGTTCAGTGTTTTGAAAATATGTCAAAACTCTTACTAAAAACTATTATTGCATCTAAACACAATATCGGCATTCTCTTGTTCTTGTATTATTCAAAAAGTTTATGCATGAATTGAACTCTGTCTTGCTTAAAACCGAACTCTACGGTGGGACTTCCACCTAATGAGGTGGAGGCCTCAGATTCGAATCCCGTAAGTACCACCTGTAAGGGTGTGAGGGATTTATCTTTTACGATGAACCTTCAAGTCTAACCAGACCGAAATGCTAGGATAAATCGATTAATGGAACTTGGATCGGTGCCATATGTGGGTTTTATCTGTTAAGACGGTCGCACAAAGGTGAGCCGGTTGCAGACAGTTTCTCTATAATAATTTTTTTAAAAAAAGTGAACTCTGATTGCTCAACATTAAATGACCATAGTTCCAATTGGTTTCTTCCATCTTTAACTATTTGAATCCAAATTGCAAAACAAAGCCGATGATCACACTTACGAGTTGCAGGATGCGTATGAAGAAGTTGACTTGATCTCAAAGGGTGGAAATTACGGATGGCATATCTACGAGGGACCACAACTTTACAATGCATCTTCAGCTCCTGGAGGAAAGGCGAACCTAAGCTCTTTAAATACTATCTTCCCTATCTTGGGATACACACACTCATCTGTAAATGTGGCCGTTGGATCTGCTTCGATAACCGGTGGTTTTGTGTATAGATCTTCAACAGATCCTTGCATGTTTGGAAGGTGAGCAGGCTTCTCCTTTGCGTTTGCAATATAAGAAAGATCAAATTGATAAGCTTCCCCTTATTAACATTTAAAACACAATAATGCTAGATGAAATAAAATAGCCATAACTCATCCAAGGTGCCCTGGGATGCATGAGAAAGATACATCTTTTGGGTTAGGGGGACTTACATATCAGCCCTCGCTCGATATGGGTGTTACAAATATAAGCCTCTTGTTTACAATCCATTATTTTTCACGTCCGAACATTTTTTTAGAAGTATTTTTAAAAAAAATTTAAATACAAAAATTGTAGATCAGACCTTTTTTTTTGTATTTAAAGTTTTTCCAAAAAATACATTTTAATATTTCTTTTGAGGATCCAAAGTGGTAATGGGTTAGCGAATTCCTTTTTAAACCGCCAAGATTTTGAAGTCTCAAAACACTTATTAAAAAGTATTTTTTTTAAAAAAAAAGTGAATAAGAAAGTTGTAGATCACAACAAAATCTATTTTTTTTTATATTCAAATGTTTTCTAAAAAATGCTTATACAATAGTTAAATGCCTGCTACAAATCTCGAAACATGAGCTGATTTGTAAGGATTTGAATCCACGGGCTTATTTCAAACAGTTTTCAAATATAGGGGTTGATATAAAATTTCCTCTTTGGGTTACACCATTGGATGTGTTTTCGTCTACTTTTGGGCATGATTTGTTATTTTTGGACAGTTCGTGGACCTACCGAAACGCTACATCTCCCAAATTCATCACATAATTTCTCCCGCAAATCACACATGAATTATCCTATGTGCTGTTTTAAGTGAACCGCATGATATCGAATGAATTTTCTTGATGTTTGAGTGAAATTATGAAATAAAAACTTTAGGAGCTCTTAGCATCACTTGCTGTTTAATATTTATACGGAAAATGCCTGGATGCACGCACCCAAGCACAGATTTGAGCACAGAACACGCGGGAATGCATTTCCCGTGCCTGTGAAACGCGTTTTCGCATGTTCCGTGCTCAAATCCGTGAAAAAATCCGTGCGCCCAAAGCATTACCCTATATATACAGACTCATTTCTACCAATGGGGTTTTCAGGTTCCTATATGCCGATTTGTATGCGAATAACATGTGGGCTGGCAGCGAGAATCCTGAGGGAAGTGGAAACTACACGAGCACTTCACTTCCGTTTACCTGCGCGAAGGATTCTCCTATTCCTTGTGATGTTTCCGGAAGCTCCTCCTTACCGTCTTTAGGGTACATATATTCCTTCGGCGAAGATAACAACAAAGATGTTTATGTATTGGCAAGCAAAGGGGTCTACAGAATTGTCAGGCCAAGTCGATGCAGCTACGTTTGTCCGAAGGAGAACGCTACCGAAGCCACCGGCAATCCTCCGACTCCATCTGCGGCACACACGGATTACGCGTCGGTCGGAACAACGCTTATATTTGCGATTTTCTTGGCTATCTTTGGTTATATCTTCTAAAAGATTGAGAAATATTTTACTTCTATTAGGAGTAATGCTGGAGTTCCCAATATTTTTTCAAAAAAACTTTTCTGGAAGAATTTTGGGAGCTCTATCTTTTCTTTCTTTCTTTTTTTGTTTTTTTCTGTAGTATCTTCTTATCTGTATCATGATGAGATTTCTCGCGTTTTGTTGTTAACTTATCCTGTAATTTTATATGCTGATTTTGTAATATATGTTACTGTAACTTATGAATACATGTAACCAGTAACCTCCCGAAAATCTTCCCGAAGTTTGTGTTGTTATCCAGCATGAATTGATATGATGAACCCAGCTCAAAGTCAACTATGTTATCCAGTTGAAGAACATTTGTGTTGTAGATATGAGATCTGGTAGCTATGCATTTGACTTATGATTTAAAGAAGTTTCTTTTTCTTTTTTTTTTCTTTTCAGGAGATTATCGTGAAAAAATCTTCCACCCGTTGGTCTACTGGTGTGATGTGTTTCATGAAGTACAAGTTACAGGTCCGAATTCTACGGGTGGCTCTGAAATAAAAGTTAAGCAATTGCAGTAAGTTTTCAACTGTGGTTGCTAATGTGTTGGTTGGACATGGCGTTAGTACTCCACGTTTGGTTTGGGGGGGGGTTACACCAGACCGAGATATTATTTTCTGACCGTTGTTTAACCTACTTCGTGCTAATGGATTATGGTTAGAAAATGGTGTCTCCAGTATGCATCGGATAGATTTTGCCTCGTTATTTCAAAAAAATAAAAAGGGATTATCGTGAAAAATTTTAGTTGTAGTTGGTCAACTTTTTACAAAACCGTCGTAGCAAATAAATGAATGAGTAACATCGATCTATATTCTATCAACCGATAAATTATAACCTTTTGCTTTGGAGAGGTCCAAATATTTATATTATTATCCACGAAATACATAGAAAATAAAATTTGTCTAACCCTACATTCTTCCAAAATGGTTTGCAAGGAAGTGTTATTCTATCCTTATAGTGTGGCTCAAAGGTGAACTTGATTCATCTCCATTTTGGTAACTTTAAACTCAATTTTTCGCCTATTTTGCTTATATTTAATGGTTGGTGGAAGTGGTTCATGCACTCTTAAAAAAAAAGAAGGCTAATTGTGATCCATGTATGTACTTATCAGTATAATATATCAAATAATTAAATACTAATATATTTAACTATAATTTATATTCATATCAATACGAAATAAAGCATTGAATTTTTAAAATTATTTTTTAAAATTATATATTATTTATAAATATAACTAATTAAATTAAATAATGTTATGAATAACTACATCTAATGTAGAATACAATATATATATGTATTTTAAATATACAAAATAAATTAAATATAATGTTAGTATAGTATTGTATACGTTTGAACGGTATATTTTTTAAAGTAAAATATTAGATAAATATCTAAATTTATCTATAAATAATTTCTACAAAGTTGTCGTAAAATTTGAGCATATTAGAAACTACATGGCATTGCCAGGTATTTATTTTTTAAGTATTTAATATTCCATGAAATGTTTTTTGAATAGTGGAAAAGTGAGTACTAGAAATGTGGGCCTACAGTTTTAAAGCCCAATTAGCTTCGAGCTTCAATCCTTTATATAAATCAATTTTCCCGCCCGTTTTCAGCGACCCTATCGCCCGACCATCTTTCTGCAGCCGACTGAAATTCATCCTCCCTTGATTGCTCTGTCTCCGGCTTCTGATCCCGTCGCCGAACGAGGAAGTGATCACCGCCTTGCGCCTTAGTTTCACAGTATCTGAGTGTGGTCAATTGACCCCACTGGCTATATGGTGGATCCGCTGATGATCACTGCTGATGTGTTTCAATCGCCACTCAAGAGGAAGCGATTGGAATCTGAATCCCATAGCCCTAAAAAGCCCGCATTGCGATCGCCGGCAAAGTCAAGCTCGCCATGGAAAGTGGTAATAAATTTATTTATTTTTGTATTATGATCTGAGAATCAGATAAAATTATTTCTTATGTTGTTAGTTGTGAGATTTGTAAAGCTTGATTGGTTTTTCTCTAATACAGGGATCTGTTGGCATTAGCGAAAGACAGAATTGGGATCCGAAAGGTAAGTAATCACTTTCTTGTTAATAGTTAGTTTTTGTTTGTAAAATTATAGATTTAAAGAAACACTGTGAATCTTCATATGTTGCTTCTGCTACTTATAATTAAGTGAATAGGATGTAAAATGGACAAGTTTAATGTTCATCCGGACGTAGAAGTCATTCATTGTCATCTACGTAGTTTTTGTTTGTTTGTTACTTTTCTGTGGTTTAGGCTGGTGAAGTGAGACAAACTTGTAAAGCGTTTGAGAAGAAGTTGAACGAACGCTTGTGAAAAGTTGATTATAGTTTGTACATTGTTGCTACTCTACGTGTTCACATTGATATCAGAGAGTAATAGTGGGTTACATCATTTAGCGAAAATTTACAAATACTATTCGTTCTATCTGAAGTAGTTTGAAAGACAAGTCTTTATTGTAAAAATGACCTATTCTGTACTTACCAACAACACAATGAAACAAGTTTTAAACTATTTAGGTTTGATGTTTCCTGATGCATTTTTCTTCCTGTTTACTTTTATACAGTCCAGGTTCTAAACACAAGTTCTAATCGTTGCATGAATTTGCTTGTGAGTTGTGACATGTGGATTTGGCAGTGCTAATCCATTATATCCGCTTTTTTTATTAGCGACTGTCTATGCACCAGAGACACTTCTCATAAGGTGCTGTGTATGGTGCTAGACAACATGTAATGACACTTCATAAGTACACTCCTTAGACATGTGCCGGACCTGCATATCGCTATGTCCACTATTAGGCACTTGAATAAAGACATTGTATTTCTGCTTGAACACTATCAAACACTTGTTAACTAATCCTTTCTTACGAAATTCAATAAAGTTTTACATCGGATTAGCATGCAAGTATCAGTGCAAATTAAGGAAAATGGTCAATTACGCATTGTATGCGTCTTTTGAAATGTGAAGAGCAAAGTGTATTATGAGGTTATTATGGTTAGTTTTCCTAAAGATTCTAAGTGAATAGGTTTTTATATGAAGATTAATGATTATTATGTATGTGATGAAATCATAAACCTTGACACCATTTTATTTTATTTTATTTTTGGTAATAATAAAAAATATTTTGCCTATATTTTATTTTTGGTAAGAAAATGGTCAAGCCTATATGTAATAATATTTTTCCTTCCCTGCTATAGTGTTCTTTTTTTAAGAATTGCTGTGTCACTGTGATTTTATCATGTCAGTGTCCTTGGTGTTGTATCCAAGCTTCCTTTTATTGGTGATTGGATAAAATTCTTTATTTTTTTATGAAAAGGATGAGCTGTTTCATCCCAATGTAAAAGGAGTTTTATGCTGCCTTCTACATGCGATTCAGACCAAATTGATAAATCTTGAGAAACCAATCTGAACTTTGACAAGCTGTTCTACTTAGTTTACATTTTAGTCCAATTCTTTTATGCATTAGTGCTTTTCATTACTTATTTAATTTAGATCTCTCTTAATTGTCGATTGTCTGAATATGTCTTGAGGGCAAAATACTTAAGGAAAGTTCTTTTTTTTTCAAAGAGAGAAATCAAGCAGTTATGCATCAATTTATCATATATCCTTCTGTAGACAATACCAAATAAATTCCTAGTTTTAGTTCATTTACCTCATTCCCATCTTTCATTTTCACGTGTTGATGTTATATATAGCTGATTCAGAACATGTCTATGGAGCTGTCGAGACCCCATTTTGTCTGGGCCGTAATGCACCGATGATGGTCCACGAAGCACAATCGGACTTGATCCTACTTGAGTGGTCAAATCAGGTCCAGTTTTATTCAACTAAGCTCAATCGGCATGATTAATCTCAATTGACCCAAATAGGGCCCGATTAAGCTCAGTCAGATCAAATTCACACAATTAGATTTAATTCGGCTCGATTTGAAACAATTGAATACAAATTGTTAATAGAAAACCTAATTGGACACATGCAAAAGAGATATGATCATGAAAACCAAAATTTTGTGCATGAAGGGGATACTTGTGCTTAAGTTCAATAGTGTCGGACCTAGCATTGCAAATATGTTAAGGCCATTTTCGCAAATTTAAGAATATATGGATTTTTTATATAATGCACATTTGTTTATATATAGAGGTTGTTATAACCAATAGAGGGAGGGGGAAGGTGGTTACAACCGATTGAGAGAGGTGGTGAGCTGTGAGAGAGAAAGAGAGGAGGAACCCAAAGAGAGAGAAGAGAAAGAGAGAGAGAGAGAGAGAGAGAGAGAGAGAGAGAGAGAGAGAGAGAGAGAGAGAGAGAGCGATCATCAACGAAGAGGGAACTCTGCCGAGCGCCCGTCACCGATCCCTCTTCATCTTCTGCACCTCGTAATCACCGCGGCGTCGCTTCTCGTCACCGTGCCGGAGCAGCCGTCGCCACGCCGGAGCGACCATCGGCGCCGTCCAAACTCACACCCGACGTCACCACAACCCCTCTCAAGCACACTTTAAACTCCAAGGTAAATCCCTCAAAACCATCTCATTATCATCTCTACGTATTGTACCTCTCAGGAAGTCGTCGTGGCTTCGCCATCGGCGAGCCACAGCGGCGGAAGAACAAAACCATAAAAAACATATGAAGTTGCACCCCCTATAACTCGCTGTACAAACGACAAAATCAAATTTTAACATCACCATCGCAATCAGCATCCTCAAGAACCCTTAGAACGCATATTACAGTGGCCAAATACGACAATAGCCGAAACGTCGCTGATAGCCTCAAACTCAAAAACGCGTCGAACGAAGCATCGGATGTAAATTTTGGCGTCTGAAAACCGACCTCCGGGGGGTTTTCCAACCTCCCAGACGTAATGGAGATGTTAAAAATTACATTTGATGCTTCGTTTGGCGCGTTTTTTGGTTTGCGGCTATCTGCGACGTTTCGACTATTGTCGTATTTCACTACTATAATATACGTTCTAGGGGTTCTTGAGGACGCTGATTGCGATGGTGATGTTAAAATTTGATTTCGTCGTTTGTACAGAGAGTTATAGGGGGGTGCAACTTTATATGTTTTTTGTGGTTTTGTTCTTCCGCCGCCGTGGCTCGCCGGCGGCGAAGCCACGACGACTTCCCGAGAGGTACAACACGTAAAGACGATAATGAGATGGTTTTGAGGGATTTACCTTGTAGTTTAAAGCGTGTTTGAGTGGTTGTGGTGACGTTGGGTGTGTGTTTGGATGGCGGCAATGGTCGCTCCAGCGTGGCGACGACATCACCGAGTTTTTCCCTTTGAAGATGAGCTTGAAGATAGTTTGGCACTAGAGCTTAAAAATGTTCAAATGAAATTTTTGAAGAGGATAAAGTTCATTGTTATGTGTAGGTCAACAGGGTTCGAGCCGTAAGAGGACATGGAGCACGGATCAAGTTTAGATTAGTCAAAGTTAATTAGGAATACTTTTAGTAGGCATATTTGTAATAGAAAATACTTATATTAGGAGATTTGTATTAGTAGAATGTATGAAAGTGTTATGGACCGACTCTGATCGGCTCACGTCGGCGGCCCGGACGCGCGAAAGATAAACACACCGGGCGGCCCGGTGGCGGCCTCTACAAAAAACTAAATAATAATAAAAACTAATTTCATTTCTTCCATAATTCAAAGCAGGGTTTTGCATTGTCTATTTATAGAGGATATCCTTCTAGACTCTACCATATATTTCTTCTAAATATTTCCTAATAATACTCTCCAATATAACTCATTTCTAATACAAGAACTCCTTATTTTTCTATTTTTCCTACTAATAGAATAGTGACTATTATATAGCACTTTTCCCAACTAATATAAGTAATTTTCTATTATAACAGAAGGAATATAGAGAAATAACCTCTATAAATATATCTTTACCTTTTTATTGGAAATATATGGAAGAAATGAAATTAGTTTTTATTATTAATTTAGTTAGTAAAATTAGTTGTAGAGCCGCCACCGGGCCGCCGGTGTTTATCCTCGTCGCATCTGGGCTGCCGACGTGAGCCGATTCGAGCCGGTTCATAACAAATTGATATCAGAGCAGTCGGTCCCGAATCCTCGTTATCGCTGTGCTGTGCTACGTATCTCCACCAATCACCACCACCACCACCAGAGAAAAAAAAAAAGAAAAAAAGAAATTGCTATGTCCCATTACTGGAACACACCAGAACCAGAATTCTATATTCCTCCATTGTTCCACAATTATTCTCCGGCTCCACCACCTACTCCGTGTGTACCATGGTTCATACAGTCATCACCGCAATACCATTGACAGCCACCACAACTATCATTTTGGTCCCCCTGTACATCACCGCAACATTACCAGCAGCCAGCTTGGTCTCCTAACTCATCACCTTATGCTCATGTGCCATCCCAAGAAAGTTATTATCCACCACAATACTATGAAGATCCTCAGGTGCCGTAACCGCAACCACCTGAGCCAACACCTATTATATCAGCAGACGATGCTCAGAAATTAATTGATAAATTTGACGAAATCAGAAATTAGGTTCGAGCCGCAAGAGGACATGGAGCACGGATCAAGTTCAGATTAGTCAAAGTTATATTAGGAAATACTTTTAGTAGGCATATTTGTAATAGGAATATTTGCAATAGAAAGTATTTATATTAGGAGATTTGTATTAGTAGAATGTGTATGAAAGGAATATCGAGGAATAGCCTCTATAAATATTCTTGTAACCTTTATTGGAATAGCATGGAAGAAATGAATTAGGTTTTATTATTAATTTAGTAGGTAAAATTAGTTGTAGAGCCGCCACCGGACAGCCGGTGTTTATCCTCGCCGCGTCCGGGCTGCCGATGTGAGCCGATCCAAGCCGGTCCATAACATTCATCCAAAGAAGGGAAGAAGAGATGTAGTACAGTGAGAAGAGGGAGAACCATAGCTCGGTTGGGGTGGATTCAAAACAGAAAAACATACTCTGCATCTACTCTATCCCTTTTTCTATATACATTTAATACTCATTTTCATTTTCATTGCTTAAGCTCTTATGAGAGGACATTGGCTTACTCTATAAACCAATATAATAAGATTTTATTGGGAAGATAAAGAGATCACAACAAGGATTCGGTATGGTGATGAGAAGCGACGCCACGGTGATTGCGAGGTGCAGAACATAAAGAGGGGTCAGCGACGGGCGCTGGGCGGAGTTCCCTCTTCATCGGTGATCACTCTCTCACCTCTCTCTCTCTCTCTTTCTCTTCTCTCTCTTTCGGTTCCTCCTCTCTTTCTCTCTCACAGCTTACCCCCTCTCTCAATCGGTTGTAACCACCTTCCCCCTCCCTCAATTGGTTATAACAACCTCTATAGATAAACAAATGTGCATTACATAACAAATCCATATATTCTTAAATTTGCGAAAATGGCCTTGACATATTTGCAATGCTAGGTCCGACACTATTGAACTTAAGCACAAGTAGCCACTTCATGCACAAAATTATGGTTTTCACGATCATATCTCTTTTGCATGTGTCCAATTAGGTTTCCTATTAACAATTTGTATTCAATTGTCTCAAATCTAGCCGAATTAAATCTAATCGCGTGTATTGGATCTGACTGAGCTTAATCGGGCCCTATTTGGGTCAATTGAGATTAATTATGCCGATTGAGCTTAGTCGAATAAACTTGGACCTGATTTGACCACTCGAGTAGGATCAAGTCCGATTGTGCTTCGTGGGCCATCATCGTTGCATTACGGCCCGGATAAAATGGTGTGTCGATAGGAGTACAAATGCTCTTCGAGCATAAAGTTTTTGTACGAAAAAAATTCTAACATCGTAGTTGTCTTCCAAAATGTTTCATTTGCAGATCCCATGCAGATGCAAGCTGTAAAGGAAGCACTTCATCTTGGCACTTCTCCTGCGAATATTGTGTGCCGGGAAATGGAACATAAGAGGATCCTTGAGTTCTGTAAGATGTGTCTTGAACAGGAAAAGGCTGGTAGTTTATATGTATGTGGATGCCCTGGAACTGGGAAGACATTATGCATCAGTAAAGTGCAACAGTTGCTGCTGGAATGGTCACAAGAGGTGCTTATGCGCACCATTTCATTTATTCCTTTAATAGAAATGCTTTTTACCTCCAAAGTAAATTTTAAAGTGGCGTGGATTCATCACTTTCACATTTTTTAAGTGATGGCGGGACCATGACTTCAAACGTGTGTTGGGGATGAATCCCACACCGGTTAGAATATTCCTTAGAAATATAATTCGGTGACTCAAGCGTTAATTTACTTTATTTGTTTTTATTTAGTCTTGCAACTTTTTATAGATTTAAGTCTAATTTCAATTTGCTTCTTGAGTTGCAATTGTAATATGGCTAGGCTGAGCTTGAAAAAGGCATGATGGGTATATGCTCATGTGGATCTCCAATAAGTTCAGTATCTCCTACTAAATTACCAAGATCGATACAGTACGTAAATCTGAAGAGGGCTTGATGTAGCACTGAGTATACATAAACTACCAGGAAGAAGAATCATTGAGAGGGGATATACTTTATATGACTTTTCAAAAATGTAGTTGCTCCTAAAGTCAATAATAGTTGGCATTCCTCCTACCTTCCCTCCGCTCTTCTCTCCTCTTTGATCTCAACCATTTATGTCCTAACACCTATCTCGACCCATGTACCTTACCAAATCCCATCTGTATATTCGAGTCTGCAGGGAAAAGAGGAGGGAAACTTGGATGGAGGCATACTAGTGCTGTTTAAATAATATCTCGATGGAAATTGATATTTACTGCCTGTCTTGCATCCTACAACTTTAGAAGGAAGTAAGGTTATCATATGTGGATATCAAATTTTTCTCAAAGAAATGTGTAGACCCTGCCATACATATCTGCAAGCAAAAGGGTCGTTCTGGTTCCATTGAAGAGATTAATAAAAAGGGATAACTATTGCATTTCATGATTCGGAGATAGAATGCAACATTGATAAAGTCTTGAGTATAATATGATCCAGACACAACAGGCTTTTCTTGGTTCATTAAGATCGTATAAGATAAAATCTGCATTGCCCAATGGTAGAACTATGAGAATGCAACTAGTGTAGAAAATACAGAGTTATGCCAGTGTTCTTCAATTAATGAACTAAGTTTCGAAGTTATGCGGGATAAAGATAATAAGGCTGCTGGATGCTGCTGAAGCTAATGTTGCTTAGGCAAGAAAAGCTGTGTATACTCGGTGACACGTGTTTGTGGATTTGTTGCAACAAAAAGGTTCTTTTCAGAGGATTTTTTGGAACTTGCTTATTGGAATAACTTGATTTGAAGAGTTTCGTGTACACATTTGAAATGCACTTCACCAACTCCTTATCAACAGTGCTGTCCAAACTGGTTTGGGCTTTAACTAGCTTGGGAACTTGGTCAGTTTGTTCAATGGTTCCATTGTAACTGTAAATTACTGAAATCTTTTTGCTAACAGTAGATAGAACATTGTGGTTTCTTATACAGGTAGATTAAATATTTGTTTTTATTAAAACAGGACTCTTTGTGGTTAATATTCGCTAAGGATGATATATACTACATGGAAACTGCTCCTTTTAAATGCACCAAAAAGTAATGTAGCACAGTGATTAGGCTGGGCTGCTAAAACGGAATTTACCTTGTCAGTTTCTTCAAGGGAATAATATTACATGACTTTTCCATTTGATCATTACGGCTGCATGTGCTCGCACTAGGTGCGCCAACTGGCTAACGCTGTACACTTGAGTTAGCCGCATGGAATCACACTGTCTCAGCTGCTATAAAGTTTCATGAGTCAATGGGCTAAAAGTGGACCAGCTTGGTCTACCAATCCAGCCGAGGTTTTAGTTGGCAGGTTATTATTTGATCCAGGCCTGATTACTATGCTTATCTGGTTAGCTTCACGATGTCTCTTGTAGCTAAATATATCATTGATCCTGTTATGCATTATGTCATTTATACTTTGTTTTTCAATAGATCTTACTAAAGACGTAATAGTGTCACTAGGAACGCTAATTGGTTCCTTGACTAAGTCCTGCGACTTTGGAAAAGAATCAGTTTGGCAATCAAGTAGATAAAATATTTCTCTTGGCTTTCCCTTAAATGGGAACAGATGTAACTGGCTAAGTATTGTTGCAATGACTACAACAGTTTGCCAACTTTATGCAGAAATCGTTCTTTAATAAATTAGAGGCCCATTTGGCACTTAACTCATTCTTTTTAGAGTAACTATTCTATCTTGCAAACATTTTACTCTGATTCTTTGAGGTTCTTTACAGTAATCACTGCCTTGAATCTGACTTCAGGTGGGGATCCAGTCACCAGATATTTTGTCCATAAACTGTACTTCACTTACGAAGACAACAGAAATTTTCCGCAAGGTTGTTTGTAATATATTATGTGTGTGATTTTTTTTTTTGTAATATAGTACGTGTGAATTTTACTTCTCATGGTTCAACTATTCTGATAATTATCTTCCACTACTTGTTTAGATTCTTGAAAAATTTCAGCCTCAGAAGAAAGTAAATGGCAGCTCTTCTTGTCACCAACTTCTCAGTAGTATTTTCTCTGAGAAGAGTCACCGTTCTATGAAAAGGATGTAAGCCTACTTTATGTTGTTGCTTAGTACCGTTCCTTCACGAAGCAATCCTACATAACATGAAGATCAAATTCCTCTATGCAGTTTTACTCTGCCATCATACCTATCGAAGTTTCTAGCTTCTTTGTTAGGTTGTTCGACAAACTATTTGACACACCGTAATGTAACAGGGTAGTAGTTATCGATGAGCTAGATTACTTGATAACAAAAGATCGTGCAGTTCTTCATGACTTGTTCATGCTTACAACTCTCCGTTTCTCCAAATGCATACTTATAGGTATTGTTGGGCGCTGTTCATCTTATCAAATGTTTTTGATTTAGAGAAACTTCCATCATGTACCTGTCAGTGTACATAAACTTGACTGCATGTTCATGCAGGGATCGCAAATGCAATAGACTTGGCCGATCGGTTTCTTCCAAAACTCGAGGCACTAAATTGTGAGCATACTCAGTATTTCATTTCAAAAGAATATTCGTAATCATGTTTGACTTCATCAACATCTTGTCGCAGATGTAGGATTGAAGTTCTCAAAGAAATGTTCCATTTTTAGCAATCCAATGTTCATCTTTGGACTTCTGATTGTTGTAGGCAAACCCACAGTAATAGCATTTCCTGCTTATTCGAAGGATCAGATTGTTAAGATTCTGCAAGAGAGGCTCTCGGTAACTCTAGTGTCTCATGTTCCCAATTTCTTGCTGAATTTTCAGTTTCTAATATTTTTTATCTGAATGAAGTATTTTTGAAAGAGTGTTCTTCCCTTTACATACTTTGTAGAGTTCATTCATTTCAAGATTTAATGGCGCATAACCATCTTGAGAATTGTTATTATAAGTAAGTACCAAGATAAAACAGAGGAAGTAGAAAAACCCTTCCTAGCGGACTCTTTCTTTAATCGCATGAGTTGTTTCATCTTTCTGTCCTAATAATTACCATTATCTTTGTAAGCATGATTACTATTTGGCATTTTCTATTGGCAGGTTCTTGGATTCAGTGTTTTTCAGTGTTCTGCACTAGAATTTTGTGCAAGAGTAAGTTGATCTTAATCAATCTAGGCTCTCGCCTTTTTGGCCCTTTGGACCCCTTTTGTTCTGTTTGCTCTGCTATAAAATGGCCTTTGTCTGGTTCAAAATTAAATGTGTGAAACAAGAGAAATTTTCTTTTTTTTGCTTTTGATATGTAAAATGCTTTGAATACTCTTAGCTTGCAATTCAGCTCATAGCAATCCGTCAACACATCTAATGGTGCTATAAATTTGACAGAAAGTTGCTGCTGCATCAGGGGATATGAGAAGAGCACTTGATGCTTGTAGGTAAACGCGTCATACTTCTGAAGTATAACCTTATACTATTGATATCAACCTTCAGGTCAATTTGAGAAGATTGATGCATGCTGTTCACCACAATAGGTTAAGAAAATCCATAAGTGTGGTGCTATGCCATATCCTTTCTTAACTGTTGTACGAGCCATGGTCATGTTTCGCTTGCGCAACTTTTGTGTCATTGCCTTCCATACAAATTGTGCAGCTCTGAGGATATCTTAAACACTGTTAATTTTCATTGAATTTGATTTCACATCAAACTGCAGCCTATGCGTGTGACTTTTTAATATGGTAACATTTACTAGACATACGTCAATCTGTTTGATGGTTTGCTACCCTCCAGTAGTTCAAAGAGTGACCGAATGATTTAGGTGGTATTTTGTAGGAGAGCTTGAGTATGTCTTAAAGTAAATCGAGACTATACATAGCTGGCCCAGTATTGTATTGAAAGGCACATTTGTTTCTCTTCTAGATGAAATGTTTTCATGTGATGATAGGTGTTTAATGATATAGAGTTTTCACACTTTTAAATGAATTTGGTGAGCTAGGATCCAGACCCTTAAAACCTAGTAGTTTAGTGATATTTTAGGCACATAAATGACTATAAACTGCATTTCGACAAAAAATGATGCTATTTTTCATTATATTTGGCCTACAACTTTTTCAGAAAGCTTCATGCTGCAGTTACTATGTTGAGATATATGGAGTGCATAAATCCATATATGTGATTAAATCCCCTAAATTTAGCATAAGCAAATATGACTGCCTCCAGAAGTGCTAATTTTTAACATATGCCAGATGATACTTAAACTATGTTGTCTCACGCATGACTTACATTGATGCTTCATCTTTCGTTATGATTCTAGGAATGCAGTTGAGGTGCTTGAGGCAGAACTACAATCTTCTACTTTGAACCAAAATGTGAACATGGTGAGAAGTTACATTAGTAGATTTTCCAAATTCATGGAAGTAAGATTAGTAGATTATATAAACTTAGTTGTAAGATTATTTGAATGTGCAATTAGCTTAATTTGTCTGGGGTAACATATGCCACAGTCCCAATCTCTTAGCTGATGGTTAATATAGAGGGTAAACAGGACACAGCTGATATGATTCTAATTTGGATACCCTGGAAATTTTGCTTATAAGGTTGCTTTGGAATTATTGTTTCCCCATGTTGTATTGACATGTGTTTCCATTCGAATGCTTGCTAATGTTAAAAAGAAGAGACACCAACATTGGAGTTCCTATGTTACTTTAATTTCTAGTTGCTACTAAATTGTTCTTGCTTGGAGCTAGCAACCATCTCTTCCTAGGATGCACTTTCACCATTCAGTTTTATGTAGGGTGTATGACTACAAACACAAACTCGGATGCAATAATCGGCAAATGCGAAATGATTATCTCGGTTATCAAGTGACTTAGATTTATGAAAAAAAGATTTACACTGTTTAGGGAATTTGTATGAGATTTCTATATTCAAGTATGCGCTGCAAATTTTATCTCAACTTGTGGAGTTGTTTTTTTTCTTCCTTATTATGGTAGCCTGACTATTCTTTTTCTTCTGTTATTGTTATCTAGTCTTTTTGTTTCGGGAACTTCTTATCCAGTGTGTGTCTCAAAAAAGTTTTGTTTATTCAAAATGTTGCTAGAATCAACACTATTAGTAGTTTAAACTAAGACTGGAGAACAGATTAAGGTCAGGACTCTCAACTATAAAATTCTGATTTTTTTTTTTTTTGGATTGCAGGTCAGTTTTACCCATATGGATGTCGCTTTGTCAAGGGCATTCAACTCCTGGTTTACACATTCAGTCTCTACCACAGCATCAACAGGTAAACCATGAAAATAACTATTTTTAAGAATGATAACAACCTGGTACCCCATTCTGCTGCATAGTTGGAGTTAAGCCTCCAACTATGAATGTGAAATGTTGTTACGTCATTGTGAATGTGAAATCATTAAAATAAAATTGTATTATAAGATGTATATAGGTATGCGGTTACAATGAAGAGATACCTTTACGGAAATTAAAAAGGGACGTTTATGTATTAGTGTCTTCTGAAATATAGATGTAATTAGATATTTTATAGAGTCATGTCAAATTGAAATGTAGATGTAAATATAGATGAAATTAGATCTTTGAAGAATAGTTTTTACATCATTGAGTATTACCTTTCCATTTTTTTAATTATATTGATTTGTTAAGCAGTCATATCGCCACATTGTGTTCATTTGCCTAATGTAAGGATTTTGTTCACCTTTGTTGCACACAAAGCTTCAAAGCAAAAGTTCTTAGATATTTATGTCTAGGCCATACCTACATTTCACTATGATGGTGATCTCATTTTTATGAACATCAGAACAATTTTGGCTATTGAATATGGCCTTGCATTCCATGCTTTTGGCAGAAGTTAGATGATGTTTTACATTAGTGATATCTTGAAAAGGTGGAGCATGTCCTATGAAATTTCTACACCAATTCCACTGACATTGTATCATCAGAAAATGAGGTTCACCTTTCTGAATTTAGTCAAGATTCGGAAAAAAGGCTTAGGGCGGGCTTGCATTATTATAAGTAATCTGCGGACTTCTTTGTCTGAACTGTATTCTGTGTACTAGGTTTTGTTTGCACCTAATATTTTCCACGTTAGATGCATCTTTAATATTCCACTATGTTGCATCACATGGTTTTCGTGCCGTCGCATTAGCCCGTTCCGGACGGCACGTGCCTGTTCCAGTAGTTGTCGGCACGGCACGAACCAGCACGGCACGTGTCAAAAAATCTTATATTTGAATTTTTAATTAATTTTTTATTTTTATTTTTATTTTTTTAAAAATAACAAATAAATATATATCGGCACGGTCGGCACGGCACAATCGGCACGGAACTATCGGCACATGCCGAGATTTGAGTTTACCAAAACTCAGCTTGGCTCGGCTCAAAAAACCTTGGTTGCTATAGATTTTAGGCTAACTTTACAACTAAATCTACACATGCATGGCAGTGCATGCAACAAGTTCTTTGGAATATGATATTTGGACACTGCAATAATCCACAATGCAATGCGGCACTTTTAAATATTACCATATGATTTGAAATTTTCAATATATACTTGAAATAAGCAACCTGTTCTTGGCAACTTCTAGTGGACATTTCTTCAGATGAGTTCCTAAACTACTCTGCTAATTACTTCAGACCTTGCTATAATGAATGCATAATTCTGTGATCCTGCAGATCATATTATGCTCAATGGTAAAGCTTCTTCACTGCAAGAAGTTTTCTACTATCGGAGAGGCAAGTTTTTTTTTTTTATGTCAACAAAGTTGATTGATTAACACCTGCAGTTCCATCATGATCTATGTATTCATTACATACCGGTCTGTTTTGATTATTATTTGTGTGCAGCTGAACAAAGAATACATACAAATTTGCAAATCCACCCAAATACCTGCTGTTGGAACTCCAGAGTTCGTTAGTATGTGTAACGTGCTCGCAGACCAGGTCGCTATGCCGCGTCTTTTGTTTTTGTTTTATTTTTTGTGTGTTTATTCCATAGTATTACATGCCTGTCAGCACGGCTTATGCCAGCAACACGTCTATTTTTTCCGAAATATTTTTTATTTAACTTTTGAAAAATAACATATAAATATATAGGCATGGTCCGCACGATCCCATCGGCGCGTGCCATGATTTGAATTACCGGAACTCCGCTCAGTTCAGCAATGAAAGCCTTGGTGTATGCCAGTCTGCCTCATGATCTTTCTTCTGACTCTCAATTATGATTATAGGGGCTTTTGAAGCTTGGCCAATCCAGGGATGATAAGCTGCGGAAAGTAACTTTAAAGGTCGACGCAACAGATATCATCTACGCTTTCAAGGTCCCTTTTATGACATATCTTTTAGTTTCTCTTCATATTTTAGTTTCGAGTCAGAAAGTCATCTAACAAGTTTTTAGATGAACACAGGAAGTTCGGTTCTTCAGAAATTGTCTGGAATGACAGCTGCAACTACTTCAACATAATAGAATATATGCACTGCAAAGATCATGCAGAACCTACAAGGGCTCTGGGATATAAAGGTATAAGTTTTAATTGAACATGTATTACGCCATTCTTGGTCTATCAGAGTAATGCTAGAGCTCCCAAAATTTGTCCAAAACTTTCGCCTGAGAATCTATTAAGTTCACTTTGCATGTTAAATACTTCACTTTTGAGCATCATATAGTTCCCTTCATTCGGTTGGGTGACAGACTTTAGGATCTCTAGCATGATTTTTTTGGGGATTGTCTAATGGGGTTTTGTCAAAAAGTTATTGTTTTGTAAAAGTCTGTCAAATAAGCTCCAAGTTTTCTAAAAACTTGCAAAATCACTCAAAACACGCGCCCCCGCGCGCGCCAACACACGCACATTACTTGGAAAAAGTTTGAATCCAAATATATATATATATATATATATTTCGGCGTGCTATCTACAATCTTCGTAGTCAAAGTTTTTAAAAAGATATTTCTAGTAGATGTTTTGAGACTGAAAAATTTATATAACTAGTAAAACTTTCTGATTCTTAAAATAACTATTTAGATACTTTTTTTTTTGAAAATAATAGAAATAATAAAAGAGTTGTAGGGTACCCCAATTTTATTTTTTTTTTATTCAAATTTTTTTTAAAAATATTTACATATGTATTTTTACTTGATTTAGTAATTAATAGAAAAAAAATATAAATTTATTTAGAATGATGGAATAAAAATAGGGGTTGGTATGTAATTATCCCTTATCCAGTCTACCTGAAAATTTGCCATATTTTGCAGTGTAGCAATTCAACAATTGCTTTGTTGGAGTACATGGATTTCTTGGTGGCATTATCAGTGTATGGACGGTGAGTAAAGAAAAGCAACATATTATTCTTTGCATCTCATGTAGTTTTTTTCCAAAATTCCAAGCATGAGATGCCCATATTTTCTTATAACATACTTTATTGTTGAATCATTATTATAGTGGGACGGACTTTTTTTTGTATGTTCCGAAATATTTGATGTTTGGCTGGCGGTCCGAATAGAAATTAGAATCGGAATAAAAAATGCACGGTAATCGAAATGAGAATAAATGATATTCTTATTAGATTTTGTTCAACGTCAAATGTGAAAGGCATATCATGAGTCCGAAAAATAAACTCAATAAGACTATCCTGATAATATTTTATTACTCATTATATAAATTTTTAACATCCAAATAAACGGCTAAAAGATATATAATAATAAAAATTATATGAAATGAATACAATTTAAAATTGAACGGACAAATACAATAAAATTTATTTAAGATCGAAAATGAATAGCAATATATAAACACAATTTGTCTATTATGAAACTTGAGATTGAATCAAATCAAACTTGATTTGAACTCAAATTTTTACAAACGAGCCGAGCTAAACAAATCATTATTTGACTGGACTTGTTTTCACCCTTATCCCCAAGTTTTTCCCTTGCTTGATACAGTTAATTAAGTCCAAAATTGCATAAAATATAAGTTAATTATTTTTAACCAACTTTATCATAAATATAGGCATCAAATAAAAATAAACAAACATTGGTATTGTAAAAAGATGCCATTTCATAGAGAAGAAAATCCATAAAAAAATTTTTCCCGAATGATGTCGGAACTACCAAAAAAAAAGGAAGGGGGATGGCGGAGCGCTGACATGGCAACGCCATTACTTGTAAAACTTTTATCATAGAGGGACTGATATGGTATTTTCTCAGAAATAAAGACATATTTTGAAATGAGATCCACTATGAACGAAGATTTTGTGAGAACAGGACCACCAAAACACACTGCACCCATGACAGACATTCCTAAGCCGACCAGGACCAGTTCGGACGGGCCCTAGTGGAGTCAAGGGACGGGTAGACTACCCGTTGCATCATTTGCGCGCGAAAGGTCACATTTGGATCAAGAATTTAAAAAAAAAAAAAGGCACTATGTAGAGTCTCATACAGATATATAGAAACTAATTCCCAAGTTTTTTTTTTCATCCTTATGTTTGATACTGAGTCTGTCCAACTTAAGATACATATAAAACCATACACATAACAAACTCCTACAAAAATAGAATAACAATTTGACTTACAACCTAGACTACCCAATGTTACACATAGATCGCTACAACCCGGACCATCTATCCGGTTTTTACGCTTTTTTATCACCCGAAAAAAGATTATTCCGTTTTTCTACGTTATGTTTCTCTTTCGAAAGCACCACCTACCTGCATATGAAGCCATTCAGCCGGCGGTACTTGGCGATATTCCCGCGCTGCCTGGGAGTTGAATGCGATACTTGATGTAGCATCATATGATTGTCCACCAAACTGACTTAAAAAAGAAAAATTATTAGCTAGCATGCTTTCTTGGAGAACAAGATACTAGCACGGAGATACGAAGCTCGGCGCGTGACTATACTGATATCATAAACCAATGGCCAAAAATTACTTTTTACCCCTCTACTTTACACTTTTGGAGAATCATACCCATGTACCTATTTTCGGACATCCGGTAATCCTGTACTATGAATATAAGACCGCGATACCCCTCGAGTCGTTTTACGAGCTAACTATACTGATCTGTTCTATTTTTAGCTTACGTGGCATATTTTTAAAGATGAAAGAGTAAAGGAGTTCCTACTGCACATGCGACGAAAGAAATTAAAAATTCATTAAAAATATGCCACGTAGGCTAAAAATATGACAGATCAGTATAATTAGCTCGCAAAACGACTCGAGGGGCATCGCGGTCTTATATTCATAGTACAGGGTTACCGGGTTCCCGAAAATAGGTATAGGGGTATGATTCACCAAAAGTGTAAAGTAGAGGGATAAAAAGTAAATTTTAGCCTAACCAATTAAAACAGAATTGGAGAACAAGATACTGATATCATTCACGGAGAACAAGATACTAGCACCGAGATACGAAGCACGACGCATGACTATACAGATATCATAAACCAATTAAAACAAAATTGGAGAACAAGATACTGATATCATTCACGGCGAACAAGATACTAGCTACGAGATACGAAGCACGACGCGTGACTATACTGATATCATAAACCAATTAAAACAAAATTGGAAAGAACAAGATACTGATATCATTCACGGAGAACAAGATATTAGCACCGAGATACGAAGCTCAACGCAGACTATACTGATATCATAAACCAATTAAAACAAAATATCCAGCGAGAGAACTCTCGGCCAAAGGTATACTGTCTGCATATTAATCTCCTATGTGCTCTCAAAGTTTAGGCACTGATACCCGTAAATAGCTGTTGGTTCGGCCATCAGTTTTAATAACGTGTTTCAATTGTCAACTGTACCGAACCCGACAAACACTGTAAATTTTGTTATATGTCCGAATAATGATCGTTTGCAGAAGGTGTTGGAGACTAGATTTAGAAACGTTCAGGTGAGGGATACGGGAGCACATTTCGAAAGTTCAGGGAGTAATAGCACTTTTATTTTTTTGCCAACTAACAAATGCTAAGATTGATGTAAGGAATTTTGAGAAGATGCAAAATACGATTCAACAACTTTTAAAACACATCCTGTTTGAAACTCATCAAAATGATTATTAAGAACTCATTATAGTGCTTATACATCAGCTTATACAAGAAAATTGAAATGCCTTTGGTAGAAATTTGTCCACGGAAAATTAAGTATGAATTTACGCCATAATTTTATTATGTTATACCAAGTGCATCCATTTGGACTAGGAATAAAAGGACTGTATAAACTCTGGAACATTTGAAATAGTTGTAGCCAACAAGCAACACAATTAAGTATTAAAATGCAGGTTCATTAATGGCTCCTTTACGAGGAAAAAAAAACAATATGATTATTTACCAACAAAAATTAGAGAATTATATGGTATATGCACATTTTTTTATTACCTCTTTTGGAGGGAATGCTTCAATGCCATGGTTTATTGGAGAATTCACAGCTTCTAGCTTCATTGACAAGAACTGTCACATTCAAGTGCATAATCGATAAGGAAATGATCAAACTCGACCATGTGAAATCATGGAAGCACAAGACACAAACAAAAGTGCATACCTCAACTTGGCGTTGTAAGGCTTGAATATAATTAATAATTTCATCAAGCACGGAAGCTTTTCCAATCACCTACATTCACCGACAAACCAATAATTAAAAAGGACTCCTAAAATCAAAGAATTTGTTTCACTATATCGATACATGTAAGAAACTAAAGCAAGGATTTAGAACATTTTCATCTAATCTAACATTCACCTTATTACATCCGGGAACTAAATCTTGAAGAATTTTCATCCGCTCGCTTATTTTCTCTCTCCTTGCCTGTTGGTGGAATAATAGCAGTTAGCAGCATGTAATAGGGCATATTAATTGGCGAGCGCTCACATCTATGATACTTTCACGCATCACATTCATTAATATCTGCATATCTTGCCTCTTAATGATGAATTGAAAGCTAAATCAAAATATTACAAGTTTGTCAACATTTGATCTGAGCTTGCTTACTCTTTCTGCAAGGCTGTGGCTGTCTGTTGCCTGTCCCCTTCTCGCTCTGACATGGATATAGTCTTGCTTTGGTGGCTCAGAGGGCTGAGCAGTCTGGTCTGTTGGCTTTTTACAGCCCGAGCTCGTATCACATTCAGCTTTTGAATTGCCATTTTCATCCCTACATTTGACTGCCTTGAGGCGCTTAGCTTCACCATCAATCTGCTAAAAAGCAACGAGAAAATCAGAAACAAAATCTTATAGAGAAAGAAAGGAAAAAAAAAGAAAGCTATATCTAATTATTTTCAATGGAGTCCAACCTCTATAGAGCTGATGAAGTAGGAATATGAATTAGCCACTGGCTAATAAAAGCACCCAGAGTTGAATTTCCACATATATTTCTAGAAAACAGTACAAATACCTATAGATAACAAGGGTTCTGGTGTGCAACATCAACTAATTACTTCTATATCCTTTAAGTTTCCTCAATTTTCACTTTGAGCTCTGCCTTTGTGTTTCTATTTGTTCCTTTCTACTTTCTTTCCATTTTTGCTAAAAAAGAATTGACAACAGTTGCAAATAAGACATACAAGTTCCAAGTAGTTCGAGTTCATGCTCAAAACTACCTAGCATTAGCCTATTTCAGGTGATCCTTATGGTAGGGCTGAACAACACTATCATCAGGCATAGGCTCGGAACAAGCACGAATACAAAATGCACGGAGTCTCTTACTGTAACTATTTCCAATCAAAACTATCTGATATGGTCCCTTCACAAATTGCATGACTTGTTTCATCAATTCAAATAACTGTGAAAAAAAAGCATGTACACATTTCTTGAACATTTGAGATAAAACAAAATCTGAGAACATTGTTGACAAAACATCATGCGGATTTAAGTAATTCAGAAGAAAGTAATAATTGCATCTATTCACTTACATGCTCCTCACGTTTTCTATCAAAAGTAAAGCCTCTCAATCTTTACCAGTTGATAACTTAAATTGTAATTATTACTTTGCAGTAAGGTTTCTGTACCGCGCCAAACCGAGTTTCGATAAATTCCAAACTCGAGATGTGCTGAGCATGCCGATCTTGCGATGCCCACCATGCAGATTCGTACAATTTTTATTTTTGAAGTATCTTTATACGATAAAATATGTACTATTTGAGTTATAAAATAAAGATTTATAAACAATACAGAAATATGACATACAAAAGAACATACCAAAAGCACATAATACATAAATCACTGCCGCATAGAGTATCGATATGGTTGAAAGAAGGCAACTACACAACCCAAAACATTCAAATATACTCATTTTATTTTCACTACTTGTTGCCATTTGTAGGTGTACGATGCTACCAACTACTAATTAATTGATTTGTTGGTGGTGCCATTAAATTGGATAAAGAAGAAAAACATAAGAATTAGGTGACGATAATTTGAGATTGTGACATAAATATTCGCAACTACTACTTGATAGATCTGAATTTGGAACTGAAGCATAACAAAAGAAGAACGAAGGGTGGCGGCAATACGGGGATCACAATTTTGGAGTGGACATAATACAAAAAAACTAAAAACATAAAAAATTTAAATTAATTAATTAAAAAAGGGAGCGGGACCTTACTAGGATAGCGCACCAAGGTGCGACCCATTATTCTTCGTCTTCCTCTGTTACTATTTGTCTTCCTCCTCATAGGAGGAGAAGACTAACAGTAGTCTAAAAAGAGAGAATTGCCGGATCCGCCATTCGGCACGTAAAACAATGTTTTCGAGTTACAATAGTTGCGCAAAAGATTATCCCGACATAATAACCAATTAATGAAGAAGGTCAAAATAGATGAGAGTATCGAGCTAAAACCTCTTCTTGCCTTAGATTTTATCTCATTTTTTATTTACTTGATTTACACCAATAAAACATCTTAGATGATAGTTTCAAATACCCATCAGCCATCACATATTGAAAAGAAATAGTCCTGGTATTGGAGTACACCATCAACCTCAGGACCACCAACATGTCCACAACAACAACAAAGCCTTCCACGATTCCCTACATGAATCTTTGCACGCCATTATACTTTATTATGAACCACATCTTCCTCAAGTCTATCAAAATCAGTTTCCACCTAGTGCGTTATAATCTACTATTAGATACCAGCTTCTCAAGTTAGCATCAGAAGGTAAACAAGAAAAGAATCTCAAGATCCATAAGTTAAATAGCATAAACATAATGCAAAATAGTAATAATAATAATAAATAAATAACAAAAGTTTGAGCCCCAGACATGCAGCAAAAATACATAACATGAGAAATTATATGGTAAAGTGTAGCATATGCTGCATATTCCTTTAAGGTCAAAAACAAAAGTTTCATAATAATCCAAGCTATTAACATCGAGACAAACCTTCATAAAAAGTAGTGTGTACAGTAGAAAAAGTATGCTGAAAGACTATAAAGATGAAAGTTTCCATAAGTGAAGACGTATATTGAAAAATAATTAGCAAACATGAAAAGTGAAGAAAAAGTTCTATACAGAAGCTTGAAGGTGCCAAATTTTCCATAAGTAAGAAGCATATTAACACATTAAAAAAAAAATTAAGACGGGAAAAAATACAACATCTTTCTGCTTCTTTTTTTTTGGTAAAAAGAATTCCGTCATTGGTGGCATCAAGGACTATGGTTTGACCTTGATGCCCGAAGGTTTCCATGTAAAGTCTGTGTTCGTAATTTGCTTGTGATTCTCATTCTTCACAGTTCTTGACTCGATTTGGGACCCCGATCAACAAACTACTTATACCACTTTCGAGACAAATCCAGTAAATTCATTGCAAAGATCACAAAGAATGCTAATCTTCTCAAGTCAACAGATCAATCGAAGCATTTCAGAAAAAAAATTAACCCTAGCGGAGTAAAATAGTCTAATTATTCACAGAAATGGACAAGCAACAATACCAATTCGTTGCCGCCGCTACTGGTGGTGGAGGCGAGCTTCGACGACTCATCCTCGGAGACGGAGAGATCTCTCCTCCTCCTCCTCCTCTTGTTATTATTGTTATTGTTCGTGGTGGTTGTGCGATCGGCGAGTGAAGAGTCTATAGTAGCGGCGTCGTTGGCCGCCGGGAGATGCCAGAGGCCCTGTGCCGGGAGATGCACCGCTGGATCCATTAACACATAACAAACAAGCAGTAGCAGTACTTGCTGTTCTTGTGGTGTGGTGGTGAAGCTCCACAACAGCTCAGTGGAGAGACAGAGGTGACTGAGATCTGGGTTTTGTTTTGGGCTGGGCTGATAATGATAATTGATGTAAGAAAAATTTGACAATCTCTCGTGTTTAAATCAAAAAAATAAAATTTTAGTATTTTGGAAAGAAATTTTTAAATAAAATTTATAAATTTAATGAAATTTATAAATTTATATCTAATTTTTAAAAAAATATATATTTTAAGTAGATATTTTAGAACTTCAAAGTTTAATTAGTTCAACGGATTTTAAAACAATTTTTAAATCTGCTTCAAGCCCATTAAATTTTAGAGTTCCAAATAGAAATATTTTTTGGAAAAAATTTAAATATGAAAGTTGTAAATCTCGTTTAAAATATATAACTTTGATTTTAATTTTTTTTCTAAAATATATTTCTAAATTGATTTTTTTTTTTTTAACCGTTACGCAGAATAACGTGGTATAACCGTTACACCCAAAAATCTCTCTTATTGTAATTATGGGATAAATGCATATATGTTTACAAAATAAACCCCTAAATCCAAAAATCATTAAAAATTAGTCTTGTTTTAAATTTATATTAAAAATGTTTTAATATAATATAAATAAGTTTAGAAAATATAAATTTCAAAAATAAATTTGATATTATCTGTAACTTTTAAATTAAATTTTTTTAAAAAATATATATATTTCTAAATGGATATATTGGCTAAAATTTTTAAGTCTCAAAATATCTATGTTTTGATAAAAAAATTAAATAGAAAAAAATATAATTTGCTATAATTTACAAATTTTTATAAACTTATTTGTAATACGGAATTCGAGATAATGACTGATATGCAAGCCTTCCATAATTTATTGGCTACAAGGCTTGAATTTGGGCACTGAAATACATTCCAATAATTACTCATGCCATAATATTCTACTTCGCCAACCCATGAATTTATCGGTTATGATAATGCATAAAAATATATCAAGTATTGATAATTTTTCTCATAGTAATTTTAAAAAGAAAAAAAAACTATTGGATCGGATAAAATAGTCCGAACGGTATTTTTTATGCCTCGGAATCGGTAAATCTGCATATCTATCAACCCGTTGCTATTTGTGAAAAAATTATGTCCGTAACCGATCTATTTTGTGCGACCATCGTAATAGTTAAACACACTAGATGGCACTAATTTATGTTCTATTAAATCAAATTATCTCGATCTTTCGGATTATATTTTCTAGTTAATTATCTTAATCATTAATGGAGGGCTATGCATATTCATCTAGAAAATACATATACCTTAAATTTAATTATATATAGTGTTCATACAGTATCCAAAATGAATATAACGCGAATAAGATCGGACACATATCGAATATATCAGAGAAATATTCAAAAAATAAAAAATAAAAAATTACGGACACCAACGTCAAACACACCAGACGAGAGTGCCCGACAAATATATCCGTAATTATGACAAGTTAAAGTATATGTAATTTTGTGCTTGCATGTCTATAATAACTTAAAGTATCTGAGTAGTAATTTTTTTAAAAAAAATAGTTGAAAATACAAGAGTCTGTCTTTCTTTCTGGTTAGCTATTCGAAAGTCTATTTTATCCTCTATATAATAGAAAAAGGATAAATTTTTTGTATTCTTGCAAATAATGTTTGCGGAATATCTAAAATATAACAAAGAAATTAGTGGATCTATATCGAATAGGTGCATGGAATCCATTCAAAACCGATTTATAACTAGCTGGAAAAATAAAGGAATATTTTTGGTGCAATTTAAGTTTTTTTTTCGCATATACTGCCTTTTTTTAGATATTTAGAACATAATTTACGGCAGTTTGAACTGACACATGTATTGCTGTTAGAGTCACGCTTCCTCATTATCATTCCTAAATAATATCGAAATTCTGTACGGATCGAAACATTTGTCATCAAGAAATTAAAATTATTAAACTAGTATTTACTTTTTTATCAGTATATTTTTATACGACTATTGTGATATATAAATCTATAGATAACACCAATCCATATTATATTGATTCAGATGTTCCACTTTTTTGTTCTGAACGTGTCCAAAAGTCCGTATTCTCTTCTACGAAATATAAAAAGTATAAATCTTTCACATTCTTACTGATAGTGCTTGCAATTTTTGAAGACCAATGTGATAGTTATATTATTCGCGCCATATTTTGGATATTTACTACATACTGAAAACATTAATCTTTTTTGCTCCCACAAGAACAGATGCAATTTTTTATTTATTTAATTTCAGCTTAAAAGGAAAATAAAAAAACACATACTACAACAAAAAAAAAGAAAAAAAAATAAATGTGACTCCTAACAAACCAAATGTTTCAAAAACTTACCAAATAAAACCTACAAAGCAACCACACAAACCCTAACCAAAACCTATGGATTGAACCATATTCATCCACGTGCATGCATGCATTCATGTCAGTTGAACACGTCCAACCATACTTCATCTACAACCCTCATGGAATAATACCGCCGGCGGCACCACCAACGCCGCCGCCACCAACTCCTCCGGCACCACCTAGACCACCAACACCGCCAACTCCTCCTAATCCGCCAACACCGCCGACTCCTCCTAACCCGCCAACGCCCCCGCCGACTCCTCCCAAACCGCCAACGCCGCCACCAACTCCTCCCAAACCGCCGACGCCACTCCAACTCCTCCAAACCGCAAACGCCGCCAATCCGCCCCAAGACCGCCGACGCCAACCTCAACTCCACCAAACCCAAAAGCCGCCGTCCAACTCCACCCAAACCACCAACGCCGCCTCCAACTCCTCCTAATCCACCAACGCCGCCGCCAACTCCTCCTAAACCACCAACACCGCCGCCAATTCCTCCTATACCACCTACGCCGCCAACCCCTCCAACACCACCGATGCCACCAACACCGCCAACACCTCCGGCTCCGCCAACGCCGGCGCCGGTGAGCCCAACACCTCCTACTCCACCGAACCCGCCAACTCCGCCTGCGACTCCTCCGATTCCTCCGAGAACAGGAAACACTGCGCCGCCGCCGACGCCGGCATAGCCACCATACCCTCCATAAACGATGTTCTTCTGGTCACCATCTCCAGCGGCGCCGGCGACGGCGGAGGTGTGATGCTTCGTGCTGACAGTGACTTTCTTTGGCTCGTGCCTTGCAGTGGCCAGAGCAGCCATTGATAGAAGAAGCACCATCGTTGCAGCTACAACCCTAACCATGGCTTCTCTAAGAGACCTAAAGTCACAGTTTCTAGGGTTTATACGAGCTTGAAGTGAGGTTTGGATGAGCGGGATTTATAGAGGAGGAGGAGAAGAGAAGTAAATGTGGACAGCTCAACGAAGTAAATGAGGACTTCATAAATACTTCCCAGGAGACACGAGATGAGCAGCATTGATTTTAATTTGGACCTCTTCTTGGTGTGGTCGATTTGCATTTAACACAAGAAACTTGACAATGCTCATAGTATAACTATTGATATTTGTATCCAGTTTAATAAAATTTATATTTTATAATATTTTTTTTAAAAAAATTTAAAATTGAAATTATTTAAAAAATAGAATATATAACTTTTAGCTCAAAATATTTTTAAAACAATGCTCCTAGTACAACTATCTATATTTGTATTAAAATTTATATTTTTATAATATATTTTGGAAAAAATTTAAACTACAAAATTATTTTTTAAAAATAAAATGTATAACTTTTAGTTCAAAATATTTTGAAAAATATTGGAACATATTTTAAAATAATTATATATAGTGTTAGCATAAATTTTTTATACTAAAATGTTGTCGAATTATTAATATATTATTTATCTGATCACCGAAGAGATCGCTGGATCTCGCAGGAGTTACACCGACGGATATGAGCACGAAAAATACAACAATTCGCTTCCGCAACGCAATCCGAGGTTACCTTTCAATGTTGTATAAATGCCCATTAGGCTTGAGATATAGCAATATTAATGATCTTGATTCTATCATTATATTTGAAATGGGCCTGATGTAATATGGTGATAATTACTTGACATTAAGTTATGGCACTAGACTTGGGAACTTTGCCAAATTTGGAACGGTCATTGATTGAAATTTCAATCCTAATATTTGGTTTAAATTTAGTAACTCGGCTGCGGTTCACTCATGGAAAAAGTTGGCTCCAACATATCCACTAAGATTATATAGGCTTGCCGGATTCGCGTATATATAGTTGGAAAAATAGTATATCAGTCCCTAATTTTAAATATTTTTGCAAATTGGCCCGTAATTTTGAATTTATTATAAATCAGCTACTATTTTGAAATCTAAGTTAAATATATTCCAACTACTGTATAATTATTTTTTGGATAATCTTTATATATATATATATATAGTTTAATGTGATGTATAAATTTTATATTTAAAGTTTTACCAAAAAATATTTTGGGATGTCGAAGATAACGTTTAGTAAACAAGGAGTTTATTCGTAAATAAAGTTTAGATAATACGAGGGGCCGATATGTAAGCTCTCATAGTTAGGCTTCTTCTCTCTCGTCTCTCTCTCTCTCTCTCTCTCTCCCTCTAAAGTATAATAATAATTAATATAATATTTTATAGCGGGAGAAGGGGGGGGGTTGCTACAGTGCGACACCCCCCCCCAATCTATATATAATATATATAATATTTTTAATATATATTGATTTTAAATTAATACAGAATAACTGTAATATATAATACATATCTTCATTTTTTTAAATACTTTTATTTTTTAAAATAAAAATAATTTTTTTAAATTTAAAAAAAATATTATTATTTTTTCACACGCCATCGCGGGTGATATTTTCGCTAGTATATATATATATGCTTTATGCAATCTGAACTATATTAGTTGTATCAAGATATGTATTATATATGATTCGATATAGTTATATAATTTAGATTATATCAAAATCATCGGGGAGCATATGAGTAATAGCAATGCTATGTGGCCAAATGTTTGGATTCTCATTATCTTGTTGTATGCAAACATCTTGTTCACTTCAAGTTCCCATTTCTTTCATTTTTTTTTCTTTTTTTCTCATTACGAGATTAATGACAAAGACTATTTATATTTTAAGCTCCAATAATTTAAAATTATAAAAATATATCTTATAATTTATTTTTTTTAACTCGTTCATTATGTAGATAATAAAATTGTTTGTCTTTAAAAAACAATAATACTGTAATTTTATATGACGAATGCGATATTTTGAATTAAGTGACATAAAAAATAAAATTTCTGAGGCATTTAGATAATTGGATGCCCAATCTCATCGTTCCTCATTGAAAATCTGATAAATTTTGTGATTCATAGCTGACTATAGGGCTGAGCATACGGGTCAATCCGAACCGACCCGAAATTTTTAAGGTCGATCCAAATCGAATACATTCATATCCAAACCAACCCGAATTTCATTTAAACTCGAATCGATCCAAACCGACTAAAATTCGACTCAGTTAGGGTTGGATCAGATTGACCCGAATAACAATACAAATTATTTTTATTCAACACCGATTCAGATTCGAGTATGTTCGGATCGATCCGAATAGTTGTAATATGAATATTTTTTTAAAACAGAAAGAATTAGTACATAAAAACCAACAAAAACTAAATAAAAAATGACTCACGAGAATAATTCGGGTCCAATCTAAACCGACCTGCAATTTGACCACCGAATTCGAACCGAATTATATAGATCCAAACTATTAAAATATCGATCCAAATCGGACCCGACCTAAACCAAATTCAAAATTTTAATTTTGTTTGGGTCGGTTTGGTTCGATTTTCGGATAGGCTCGGGTAATGGTCAGCCCGAGCTGATGAGTTGCTTCCATTAATTCTCGAAATTATACCATCATCTGTAGCTCTGAGTGTTTTGCATCCCAACCACCCAAGAAGCCATTAATGGCGATTTTCAGAGCTCTGAGCTCTTCCTTTTCTGGGAGTTTGCAGGATGACCTGCCGCGTTCATTTGCTTCACATCACATGGATGTACTGATCATCATCATCATCATTCATCTCGGGAAGAAGAAGAAGAAGAAGGTAACAACCAGTTACTGCGTACAGCTGGGGATTTTACTGCTTTACCAGAAGAACAACGAGCCGAGACGGGCGCGGATACCCTAATTTTATTTATTTATTTGATATATTTTTAAATATTTTTAAAAAATTTTGAACAAAAAAAATTATAAATTTTAATGTAATCTATAACTTTATAGTTGAATGTTTAATTATCTTTTTGTCATATTATTTAATATTTTTTAAAAAATTATTCAACTATAAAATTGTAGATAAAATTAAAATTTATAATTTTATAATTTAAATTTTTTTTCTAAAAATAGTTTAAAATAAATCAGAAAATTTTATATAATGTCTCGTGATCTATTTTTATTGAGATAGCGCTCCATCTTACGATTTTCTATATTTGATTCTTCTGAATTAGGATATAAGGGAGACGGTATATAGTCACATCCAAATATTATTTTTAAAATATTTTATTTGATTTTAAAATATGTTTTCATTTTAGGATAATATAAAAATTTATGAAATGTCAAACTATTCCAAATAAACCCCTCGTAAATTTTAGAGTTTTATTTCAGTTTTCGTTATGCCGCCGTCGTGTTAAAAAAACGGATGGCAGAAATTAAAAAAATATTGATTCTTTAAAATTTTGTCTTTTAAAAAGCTTTTTAAAAATCCCTTCAATTTTCTCGAGAATATTATATCTCCATATGGATGAAGATTAATTTTGTTCGATAAATAGGATAATTTCGGTGATTAAACTCCAATATATACTTACTACGAATTTGAGCTTTTGCCTTTTTTTAGAGGTTCTAGATTTTGCTTGTTCGCATGACTCGAGTCGGGTTCGAGTCAGACAAGCATCCAAATTGGACTGCGTATAACTCGTCTTATCGACTTTCTGTTGATTCCGTCGGATTTAGTTTACGCGTAATACGCACAAGGTTTTTTGTTATTCCGTAACTCTGCTTATTCGTTTACTATTATGATATTATATATTTGTATTTATTTGTGGACAAATGAAAGTGCCACTCTAATTTACTTTTATTTCATATTCCGTTATAATACTTTCTATATAGAACTTGTGAGAGTGCTATATTGTAGTTGTAGATTGTCTTCTGAGTTAATAGTCACCACTGGTTTTTTTTTCTTGATTCCTGGTTGCTCCGTATTGGTATTAATATTACCAGGGATAGCTACCGGATCGGAGTATTTTTCGGGTACTGGAAGTTATACGACGATTTATTTTTTAACTGTTTCCTAGGCATCCTCGATTCAGGATATAATTCCGATATTGATTTCACTGTCGTGAGCTTTCTTAGAATCTAAGCATTTGCTTATTTTGATTTAGTTCTTTAATTTGATAAACTAGTATTGCTAAGCGCTCAACTAGAGTTGGCAGCTGTTAGGTCGTTATAATATTTAGTTGTAAATATTGTTTAATGATAATGTTAGATATATTGTTATATAAGTTTAACTTACAAGTAATTTAGTTGAAAAATGATGTTTTGAATAGATTGTTTGAATTCCTAAATTTACTATTAGGATGAATTAGTAGGGCGAGCACGACGGTGTGGATACTGCGCATGAGGGGGTGGTGTTGAGCGAGGGGGGGCATAGGTATGTGGAGAGTAGAGTGTTAATGAAGTCGGGGGAGTGTCCTACGGGGTGGTCGTGGGATGCATTTATCATCATAGTATCGTTTTAGATTACTGTATTTGTGGCTGGACGCGGAGTCCTCTTTTTTGGGATGACGGTCTTTGTAGGTCTTGATTTCTTCTAGACTTTACTATCTTCTGCGTAGATGTCTCTTATGCGCCGACCGGTTTTGGATCTACAGACTTTTGCTGCTCAGCTGGAGATCTCTGTTTGGACGGTCGTGATCAACCAGACTCTTACTACTCTGCTGGAGTCTCTTTATGGACGGACGGTTGTGATCAACCAGACTTTTGCTACTCAGCTGGAGTCTCTGTTTGGACGGTCGTGATCAGCCAGACTTTGAGTACTCTGCGGAGTCTCTGTTTGGACGGTGGTGATCAGCCAGACTTTTACTATCTTTGGTCTCTATTTGGACGGACGATCGTCTGAATCTAGAGGGCCGAGTACTTTTTTAAATTCTTACTTAATATGCTTTGGGTCTCTTTTTTCTGGACTTCTGGTCGTTGTATTTCATTTATATCTAGTTTTTATCTTACTTATTTCTGTCTGGATCTCTTGTGTTGGTTGGTAACGGTCAGTTGGGATCTTGTCTTATCTAATTGATTATTACTCGGAGTGGTGTTGGGCTTTCGCTTTTGGGATGTTTCTGTAGCTCAGTATATTTTTACAGACGGTCGAGTGTATCTTATCTGTGTGTGCTCTTTATGCTTTGCTGTGCTCCGAGGACAGTTTATGGAGATAACAGTTATATTCAAGCATTTACTTTTCTTTTCTGCATGTACCGATAGCACAGAATAGGTTTTTGTGTGCTGGCTGATGGGTTGAATTGACACATTAAAGGGTTTTTTTTTTTTTTTTTTTTTTTCTATATTTTGTCTTTTTGAAAATATATGGTTACTTTTATATATATATAGTAGTGGTGTATTCGCTCGGTTTTTGGGCAGGCGAAGAGATTTGAGTATGTTTGAAAATTAAATAATTACCTTGAATAAGAAAAATTATTATAGTTTTATTGGATTATTGTGATAAAATTTTCAGTAAATATTTAAGAGAACGTCAAATATTTTTATATCTTGTTTTTTAAAGAGAGAGGAGTGATTTCTTAATATGGTTTTCTGTTTATAGAAATTTGATTTCTTAGTTCGCTTAATTTTGTGAGAGATCTGTAACATATCGTATTTATAAATATTTTTTTTAAAAGACATATTTTTAATTAATATGTATAGAATTGATAAAGTTTTTATTAATTTATTATCTTTTACAACTTTAATTTATTATAGTTGGTTTACAATAATTAATTCCATACTCTGTATAAGTCGGACAATATGATGTTTCTATTTCTTTATTCGCCGGATTGTTTTTATGGTTGTTTCATTTGTGTTTCACTGTATTTTTCGGTAACGCAGACCTATAAAAGATATCGATCTCTCTCGATATGTATTATATCTGGGTCGGATTTCTGGCGGAGCTAGATCGGACCTTAGATTGACTGTGGTGTCGGTTCGGCTTATCTGTTGGACCATTTTTTTTTTTGACTTTTTAACGAAGGTAGCGGATTCGATAACTCAAGTGGTATGGTGAAGTGGTTAATTTTGGAGTTAGGTCTTATATGAACTGGATTTTTGGTAGTTTTGAGATATGGAATGGTGGCTTTGGAGGATTGTATGGGGTCCTGGTAGGGCGAGAGAGGTGTGGTGGCGTTTTGGCTGGGTGGAGAGGGGGGTTGGTGGAGTCCTTCGGGTCTGGTGCGATAGTTGTTATGACTCTCGGGATCAGGGATCGAACCCGGAATCGAAGATCCGAATAACCTCCTCTTTTTCACTCTTAATAATTTTATAAACAATATCATGCGTAAATCCTGTCGCAGGAACGGCAAACAGATCGGTTCATATCGACCGATACATAGGGTACTACATCGAATAACTGCTTAATATCAACTTTAGCTTTTTGTGTTTTTTATTATATCGTAACTGTCACTTTTTATTTTGGTCTGTGCCGTGGTTATTCCTCGTAGGATATGACCATGTTGTTTGACTATGCCAGCTTTATAATATTTCTTATACATTTTAGTTTTATTAGTTGAATTGGATTATTCTATTTTGGATTATCCTAAGTAAAAGTTTTTGGTGACCGCTCAAGTATTTATATTCAGTGGTCCGCCAAGAAGTTATTCATTTTAAGAGTATATATAAGAATAAGATTGAAAGGAAAAAGTATTGGGACCAGAGAGTACAACAATAATCAGAAATGACCCAGTCACCATGGTAAATGATCAACTACCACTGAGATAGTGCTTGTCAGTAGCGTTTAAACTAGATCCCGGACGGCACGTATCTATTCTGACAATTATCGGCACGATATGAATCGGCGTAGCACATACCAAAAAATTATATATTTAAAAAATTAAAAATTTAATTTTAAAAAATAATAGCTAAATATATACTGACACAATTGACAAAATACGTTGGGTACGTCTCGAATTTAGTACCTTAAATCTTGGTTTAAACTGGCTACAGGAGTCTTACATTGTTTCCAGCTTAGATGTTTGTTTCAGACACAAACATAGCTGCCAATATATATATATATATATATATATATATATATAATATCCTTATATATATATATATATATAATACATTTATTTATTCATTTTTATCCAAACATCTTGTCCAATATCCTCACAAAATTTAGCTCAGAATAACTTCACTAAAAGTGGAGGTTTCCTGTACTATACCAAATTTCAATAAATTTTAAATTTGAGATGTAATAATACCATGTCGACTATACTGATAATAAAATATTATATTTTATCTTAATTTAAAATATAAAAGACCAAAAATACAACAACTTTTTTATAAAAAAAAAGGAACACTCAACTGGCACACGGCTGTTGAGGGAGGATCCGCCATAACAGGTCGGACGCTGCACGACTGTTAAGTGCAGCATCTGTTAAGAACAGTGTTCATCTTTCTCGCGAGAAAGATAAACAATGCTACATATTAAAAAAGAAAAAAAAAATCAAACAATGCCGTCACGTTTGGCACCGTCTCGATCTCGGATCTGGCACGTTTCGGACGGCACGCGTAAATACTGCTAATGCTAGCACTATTAAAATACATTGTTTCTTCTAATAAATACTGTGGAGAAGAAATATCATGCAAATATATTATGATCAACTTCAATTTTTCTTTTTTAAAAAACAAAAGGAAAAATAAGAAAAAGCTAAAGGGCTTTCTAAGAAACCAAAATTAATTGAGGAAATATTATCCAATAGATAAAAACAACATAACAACACTGAGTCTACAATTTGTAAGAAACTAAGGGATACTTCCTAAATCAAATTCCAAATGAGAACCATAACAAATAGAAATAGACAACAAACGAACTGCACCAAACTTAATCATTAGTTTATCTAATCTGTTATAACCTTAGAGCATTGAAATAACTATTTAGATGTATTTTTCAAAAAAAAAAAAAGTATATAAAGAAAAAAGATTTTGATGTGATTCACAATTTTTTAATTCAATTTTAAAAAAAAAAAAAAAACTTCTATTTTGGAGGATCAAAAATAATGAATTATAAACGATAAATTTATCGGTAAAATAAGTTATGAGGAAGGGGATGATATGCAAGTACCCCTACTTTTGACCATGTTCATGGAGCAGAATTTGCAGAGATGCACCATTTTCTGTTCAGGAAAAGAACTACATGACAAACAAGAAAAACTAGGTACTAAACAAAAGCACATACTTTACCTTCTAGAAGGAATGTTCAAGCAGCAATCCTCCCAACAACTTCATCCTGAAAGAGAATAACAGGATGCATCAGTTTTTGCCCATTAGAACATGATATATATCTGCACTTACAATTTCCACTTAGAAGCCGAGCGCGATTAGCTCGACTGGCTGGAAGGCGTATCAAGAAGTGTCACTACCCGAGTTCGAGGTCGCGTGGTGTGAAATCTCCCGCAAGATTCTCCGGAAAAAAATTCTCATGTGGCAGGAGCTCCCGTTATGAAACGTGGGTTTGAAGTCCCTACCGGATGTGCGGTCGTATTACGGGTTCCATCACGATAATCTAAAAAATAAAAAATAATTTCCACTTAGAAAAGCAGAAAATCTTCCAAAACAGTGGCCCCAAGCGTGGAGGGTTCGATAAAGCTCCTCTAAGGAAGTGAGAACAACAAGGAATTAATCGAGGGATCATGGTTTTCCATGCCTATTCTGACAGTTGTCGGCACGGCTTGTACCGAAACATTTTATATTTTAAATTTTAATTAATTTTATATTTTTATTTTTATTTTTAAAAAATAACAAATAAATGTATGTCAGCATAATAGCATCGGCATGTGCGGGATATGATTTTTACTGAAACTCGGCTCGGTACAAAAAACCTTGTGAAGGATGGTGATCTTCTTGAGGTAGAAGATGGGGAACAGGTTAACGGGATAGAAAAATTCTATTGGATTTGGAATTACGCAGCAGCTTGAATACAATGGCCTTCTATGGCCTCTTTATAGATGGGCCAGACTAGTAACAGGTTCTGCGAGCCCAACTAACTATTCCGACCTTTTTCCAATTGCCCCTGATGGTGCTAGTATTTACGAATATGCCATTCTATGAAACCCTCTGAAGACTGAAGTTGCTTATCTATAAAATAATTTTATTATAAATCTTAAAAACGAAGTTGATAATTTGAATTTTAAGCAAGCATAAAGTGTAATATTATTCAAAATTCTCAACTTAATACTAAGGTTTACAGTGCCGTGCCGTTTCGGTAAATTCGGATCTCGAGACGTGCCGACTGTGCCGATCGTGCTGTGCCGACCGTGCCGATAATAAAATATTATATTTATATTAAATAAATGTAAAAAAACCACAAAAATAAATAAAAATACGAATAAACAAATAAAAAATATTTTAAAAATAAAAAGTAATTATAATATATTTTTAAAGCATATTTTATAAATTATAAAAAATAATAAAAAAAAAATTAGGTCCGCGCGCGTGCGCTGATCCAAATCAAGTCCGCGCACATGCGCAGACCAATAAGGTCACGCGCCGCGCGCGTGACCTTATTAAGGTTGTCTTTATTAAAAAAAAAAGAAAATGGAGCAGCCGGCTCGGCACCGTTTCCGTACCGAGCGCCGGCGGCTCCGGCACGTTTCGGGCGGCACGGAGCGTGCCGCACGAAATGTCGAACCTTGCTTAATACAAAATGTTATTAGAACTTCGCTATAAGATATTATTCATGTCCGAAATCATTATGTATACAACAGATGAGAACATTTTTCGTATTGCAAATAATTATATATATACAACAAGGGAGTATTGGTTATTAGTAACCTTTAAGGGATTAGACGCGATTCCTATACATATTCTTTTTGAGGTAACAAGGTGAAACCGGACATATATCAAATTATTTCACTTGACACGATTTTCTAACCATAATCTATTGGACTGTGATTAGGGAGCAAAAAACTAGGTGTTCATTGCCTCTTTATACGTTATTGAGTACAGACACATACCTATCATAACCTTCACAATTGTTTCTGAAATCTCCGAAAAACTCCGTCCTTATTGCAGCAGACAGGATTCGAATTCGTCAGTAACAGTTCATGAGCGGCCCCGCCCCACCAGTTGAGCTGTTCTGCCAAGAACTGTTATATATTCATCTGTTTTGATTTGTTATATAAGACTGAAAAGTATTTCTACCAAAGATTTATAATTAGCCAACACATGAATAACAAATGCGTAAAAAGTGCCGAATTGCCAACAAGGTAATACATGTATCCTACACGTGACTTAAGGAGTGTTTGGCGAAGAGTCGCCCCCGATGCGTGTCCGACACAAACACGGCACCTTTGGAGAAGCGCCCGTGCTTACTAGACTACAAGATAAAGCAACTTGCATACAAGATGAAAATTTGACATTCCATTTGGCAAATACATGACATCTTTTACGGTAGATTAATCTTCGAGATTTCTAAAACAAAGATTAACCTTTGAGCAGTGCGAACAGACTGCACAAAGATGTATTGCCACAAGTTCAATACATTCGTAATTGCAGTCGCAAATACGCTACTGATCAAGCTCGTACTCAACCGATATATTAAGTTATTCGAAGACGAAGTAAGCTAAAAAGCGTTAGCAAGCAATCACACAAGCAGACACGATTTTTTAACGTAGAAACCCTAGGCTAGAGCAGAGGTAAAACCACTGGTTGTACGCGGCCACCAAAAATTGTATCACTAAGAGTTGAATTGAAGTACAGAATGTCCGAACTCTATAAGTAGCTCGGACTATTTCTCTCAATCTCACTAATACAGTAAAAGCCAATCCTCTCATCATCCGTGAGATAAAATATTTATAGGCCCCGTCGATCAGTTAGGGAGGAAATAAATGTGGTTCGTGGAGATCCGCAATATGCAGTCAATGTATTACCGAGTCGTGCCACGTGTTGCCTCCTCAACCACCAACGACCGAGTCTTCCACTTATTCTTTCCTACCCATGTTCAGCCAGACTTAGTCAAGTCCGTGACCGAGACGTCGGTTAGGCAAACGAGCACCGACGGCGCTGCTCGCCACGTGTGCTGCCACATTGCTGACTATATCAACTACCATGGTAGTCCTTTATGCGGTTCGACGTATACTACATTTTAAGTCTGAATTTCATCTGGTTGCAGAAAATGCTGCAGCTAATGAACTTTGAACCTAACTCCATCCACAAGTTAGGATTCAATATATTATGTTTCCTGGAGCTAATTTAACTGACTTAAAATATGCCTATGACTTGCAAGCTTTCATAGTACCAGTAGATAATTCTTCAATATTTATCATCCAATCACTAAGACATAACAAGAAGCTGAGTGATCCATGTACTTAGAATTCTTTTCAAGAAAAGAAAATATTTATTCTAAAGTAAAATGGACAATTAGAAACACCTCTGCACGAATCACATAATCTTGAAAGAGCAACAGATACAAACAAATGTCAGAAACTAAAGCATATTATAGCATATTATCACTAGGTTATGCTTTTTCTGAGCACCTTGTACGGCAACTTAACAACTTCCCCTTGGCAATGCCACCCGTTGCTAAACTCTGCCTCCTGAGGAAACTATAAACGCTAGTTAAGAGAATGGAAGAGGAAATACAAAACTAAATATAGCACTATTGCCACTCTTATTACTTGCTCAAACTCGAAGTACCCAATGCTTATAAATGAAAGACCCTCCCTTATTTATAGAAAGCTAAAACTTATCTAATCTTACGTCTAGGATTACACCTCTAACATATTTCTTCTTATGCCCTAAGAAACCAAGCATTTATAAATATTCAAGTCAATTTTAGAATTCTCCTAGGAATTTTAGAATTCTCTTTGAACCTTAATTTGTCAAGTAACCTAACAATATGACCCTAAATAGGAGGGTGTCAAGTATCCCACACAACATAGCTGATCCATATTAACTAGATGTTGTCTTATTTTTTGTATAAATTGAGGTAGCAAGGGTGGAGCTAATGTTATTAGCAATCTTTTTTTTTTTAAGTAGCATTATTGACACTAACAGCTTCGTTGACTTTAAGCAACGGCGGATATACATTCTACACTGATTAGTATAGAACTATGTTAATTTGGTTAGTATAGATAGAAAACTCATCTTCAAATACAAGTCCTAACCATACATAAAGAATCCATGTATTTTGATCCTACCAAGAAAGGTGGCCTTCGATAAATTTTTAATAAATAAACAATATTTGAATCCTTTTGTAAAGAGAATTGCAGAAAATTTTAATCAATAAGCGATATTTGAATTCGATTGTGAAGAGAAAAAGCAAAAATATGAACTTACTTTTTACTACTTTTATTTGAATCATTAAACGATGTTTGGTCCGTTTGTAAAGAGAATGTAGTAAATTTTAATCAATAAATGGCATTTGAATCCAATTGCAAAGAGAAAAAGCAAAAATATGAAGTTACTTTTCACTACTCTTATTTGAATCAAATAACGATATTTGAGTCTGTTTATAAAGAGAAAAATCTCTTGCATGTTGCATGCTCCACTTAAAACTCAAATCAATCAATATCAATTCCTTAAATTATTTCAAAAAATGGATTTTGTGAAATCATCTGTTCTACTTTATTCTAAGGTTTTAGTCAGGCCGAAATAGCCCGCATCTGCAGTTATCGGCACCGGCACATGCCGAAAAATCATATACTTAAAATTTTTCATTAATTTTGAATTTTATTTGTATTTAAAAAGTAACAAATATATATATATCGGCACAATTTGTACGTGTCGGGATCAGAGTTTACCGAAACTCAGCTCGGCACAGCACAGAAAACCTTAGTTTATACTAGCAACCATCTCATAATCCATTCAACAGCCCATTCAGACTTCTTATTCAGAGTTAAATGTTTTTAAACCTCCAATGTTTTCCCCTACTTATAATTTCATCAAAACTGTTAGAATCACCAAATAATGACCCTAAAAAATTCATTTTTCATTTTCATTCAAACATCAACCAAGTCCTAAATCAAACAATATTCTTGATTTTTTTCACGTGTTCTAAACCACATCTTTACCAAAACAAAACGAAAAGAAAAAAGAAATGCACTGAATCTCCTAAAATCATTTTTATCAAATTTCGTTCTAAACATATCAAAATCAAACAAAAATCGAGATCGAGAGTCAACTCACCAGCGATATAATACGATCGCACTCGTCGTCGGACAGAAATGGGCAAATAATGTGTGTTCTAGAATGTTCGGAATACCTAAAGCATGGTTGGGTTGGACCAAATGGGCAAACTCTTCCTGGTTTCAGATTTAATCCGAGTTAATAGTCTATTTATGAATTATTATTTACAGATTCGAGTTGCACCAACTATAATGTAGCATTTTTTTTTTTTTTTTTGAGGTTTAAAAAAAATATTCTAAATATTATGTCAAATATGTAAATATATTAACGGCAATGATGGTAAATAAAGTCCGTCCAAAATGTTACTCTATATGTATATATACTAACGGCAATGATGGAAAATTAAATTCGTCCAAATGTTACTCTATTACCACACTTTAAATTACTGTAGTTAGAAAATTGTATTTAGTAAAATAATATGATATTTATGACGGAGAAAATTTTATCTTTTCAAAAAAAAAAAAAAAAAAAAAAAAAAAAAAAAAGAGCTCCAGTAAAATTCGCTATTAACAACTTATGCCCAAGATTTTCGTTATGTCTATTCTAAGAAAAAAAAAATATTTTGGAGTTAGAAATTTGACCTCTAATTGGCGTATTTTTAAAGGACCATAGTAATAAATAAAATTACGAAAAAAATTAAAAGTAGTAGTAAATAGTAGAAAATATTTTTGTTAGGTAAATGTTATTGGATAAATTACAAATAATTGAAATTGTAAAAATAATTATATGTTGGTGTAATATTGATGGATTGCTCTATACTTTTAACAATATTTTATATTATTAATGTTAATATTTAGTTAAACATAATAATTAATTGATTTTTTTGAGATTATAAAATAATTAATAGATAAAATAAAAACTTTGATGGAAATGAATAATAGAACAGTCATAACCTTTTGACTCAAGCTGCTCATTAGGCCAAAAGAAAGCCAATTTTAAGCTCCAGCCTCATCTTGATTATGAAGCTTTTCTTTATTTGATGTTTCAACCAATTTACTTGAAAAAATAAATTAGAATTCTGAAAAAAAAATATATTTAAAATTCTTCATCAATTATTATATTTAAAAAAATGATCTAGAGAAAGGGGGTAAAAATGCTATCCATCACAAGTGGTGGATAACTTATTGGCGCTCCAACAACCTTTGTATGCCGAATTTTGATGATCGGCTCGACGAGGTTGCTAGAGCTGAGTCAATCTGTCGGAACGGCGGTATGAACTCTAACGATATAGTCAAAACTTTGTTACGCATAGTGACCGGCCAGCCGAAACAATCCGAAAGTGTAGTTTAGAATCACATTTAAGTTGGAGTCACTTTGAGTTTTCTGCTTATAAAAAAGTTGTGTGGTCGGTCGAAGGGCTACAACCCGTCGTCGAACTGGTTCAGAACCGATTTTTGGACTCTCAAACACATTTAAATTGGATTCATTCGAAGTTTTTTTGCTTATATAAAGTAGAACGGTCGATCAAAGGGTTACAACCCGTGATCGAATTGGTTCGAAACCGATTGGAGTTTTTTGTTTATATAAAGTAGAACGGTCGATCGAAGGGTTACAACCCGTGGTTGAACTGGTTCGGAACCGGTTTTTGGAGTTTCAAACGCTATATTTAAAACTAAAACTAAAATTAAATAAAAATTACTTTATGTCGCGATTTATTAGTAGAGGTGCTAGTTAAGGATCTTCATTCGCGTTGCGTCAAAATTTTCTAGATAAGTATCTTTTTTTTTTTGAATTTTCCAATTGCAATTTAGTCTCTGCAACCCCCTTCTGGCGTGGCGATTTTCCTAATTCCACTATGTGCCCGCGAAATTCCTCGAAATTTATTAGACTATTGGGCGGACTTAGCATGCCACATTTGCTAAGGCGTGCTCATACCCGTGCCTATTTCTTCTAATATAATATTTTTATGAGATTAACGATAAAGAGCCCACCTTTTCAAATTTTGGATACCGATCCGAATTTCACCAAACGAGAAAGCCCAGTTTTGTCGGCAAAGCGAAAGATCCCACATCGTCGGAGGAAGGTGTCATATACGAACTTTTACAAGTCAAATAAACTATACCAAATCGAATTGTCGCAAACTTTAAGACTCACTCTTGACTCCATCCCGATGCAGTCAAATAAGAAAAAAAAAAGCAAGAAAAAGAATCAAAATAAAGATGATAAATAAAAAAAAATAAAAAGAAATCAAAGAAAAAAGATAAAGCTAGTGCTGGAGAGGGGGGGGCTAAGGAGGAGACAATGACAACTTTGGCTTTTGCTTTTTTAATATTGATTTTTATACTTTGATTGTTTATTGGTTGATGCTACAACAGAAGAAGACTGACACCAGAATCTCCTTTCTTGTTTTTACTGCTTTAAACGGGCCTATATGTACAAATAAAAACATAAAATATTGATATATTGATAAAAATAAAATAAAAAAAAAAAAGAAAGAAAAAAAAAGGGTTCCAATCACTATTATGTACATATTTGTAACATCATGTACCTGCCCGAACTATAGCTGGCCCAATAACCCCTGGCTGCCCCACTGGCTGACTCCTGAAAATGGGTGGATCCGGTTTTACACCGGGTGTTACAGCTATAAGTTAAGCTAGATCCTAAGTTTGAGTTCTGTCGTAAATAGAGATCTCGGATTATCTCGAATACGTGCGGAAGCAGATCGTGGTATGCTCGTGCTCATGTCTACTGACGTGACTCTGATGAGGTCCGGTGATCTCTGGGATAACGTGGATGGCTACCAGAATAAAATACTCTAGATACGCTCTACTATTTCATGGTATCTTTTAAGTAGCTTGACGTGTGTCTTATCATGTGTATTTGTACATCTTGACCTATTATGGACCGTACGTAGATTTTTGCTTAACTCGGGCCAACATAGCTATCGGGTGCAACTTTTGCGCATAGATCAACTTGTAAACATTTAATTAGAGTTATATCCTGCTTTCCCGCTCCGTAATCATCGAATGATTCATATCTATCACGATTTTCAGGCTCGAGCATATTATGCCACAATAAACTTCTCGAGTTTGAAAGGATTAGACCGGGCATGCCTAAAATTTCGGTCCCGCGGGTTAAACATATGTGAACGGATTAAATGCACATTGTTAAACTATTGCGGTTCTCTTGATTTCAAATAACAATAGTTGCGTATTTTAAAGGTTAAAATAGCATGCCAAGAAGATGAAGTATGATATGAGCAAGCCAAATTATGGCTCTTTAGCTTGAAGTTTTGCTGGTCCTTATCAAAAAATAGAAAGCCAAAGCAATATAATTTTTTTTAAAAAAAATATATGCTTAGTCCTAGTCATTTGAAAATCATTAGTACATAGCAACAATAACACGAACTAGTAATAAATCTAGCCCAAATAGATGTAAAAAGGATAAGCTATACACAGTTATGTCCGAAGAAGGCTGCTTTTTGTACTCTTTTTTTTTTTTGAGATTATCGTAGAAAAATTCCGCCCGTAACCAACTTTTTGAGCGACCATCATAACAGATAAACCCAAGGGTGGCACCTATCCCTGTTCCACCAATCGAAGGATCATATTATTACGGGTATGATAGACCCTGATGCACGCCTCCGAAAGGGACCTTAAATCCCAAGGGACCCTACTCCCCACGATGTACATGCTGCTTCCTGCCCTCAGCATATGTAACTAACGGTATATGCTCACAGACACCGATATACAAGGATACAAGAACGCCATACATGACACTACACACGTTACAATTAATACATAATTATATTGAAATAACATTTTTAATTCAACAAACACATCATCTTGGTTACTGTTCCTTCACCTTCTTTAACTCAAAGCAAATCAATTAACAATCCTGTTGCTTGTTCTCTTCTCCTCTCTCATCTACTCGTCTCTCCCTCTCTCTCTCTCTCTCTCTCTCTCTCATCTCCTCTCCCATCTACTTGATTCTCTTCAGAAAAAGAAGAAAACTAAAGTGATACTGCAAAAGTTAAGACATGTAATGTCTAGAATCTTTGAAGTAGTGTAATTTTTGTATTAGAGAAGCTAACTTGAATTTTTTAACTTTACTTACAAAGCCTCCCAAAACACCACCTCATAAAGCATAGCACTTTGGCAAAGCAAGGTATTTTTATAGCTAATGGCATAGAAGTGCTTATAGTTACAATCCAAGATGATGAAACCACCCCCAACAAACCACACCTTCCATGCAAACTCATGCATCCGCCTCCTAATCGCCGTGAACTCCTCGTCTTGCTTCGCCTCGGAATTTCTCGCTACACCCTACCGGGAGGCCGCCCCGACTTCCCTGCCCTCCTATGAAGAATATGCATAGAAATCAAGGTGGTCAGATCATCATTCACAACTTAGTTTTTCTTTGTTCTAGAAGCACCTTTGATTCAGGTGACCCTATACAAGTACTTGTAGTGCACCCATATGAGTACCCAATAATTACAAAATATCAAGATTGTACTTTCTTTTCTTGCCCCTACTTATATATATATATATATATATATATATATATAGAAGTCCATAAACATATGCAACATTTCTTTCTTGGGAGTTATATGGAGGGTCACCTCCCATCCACCACGACACCCTGCACTTGTTAATGGCCTCGATGTCAAAATGCACCGTTGCCATGAAAGTACCTAGAGACTATGATGATTAGGGTTTGTGGGTGGTCGTTAAAGTGAGAAGAGCTCTCTCTCTCTCTCTCTCTCTCTCTCTCTCTCTCTCTCTCTCTCTCCTTTTCTTTTTCTTGACCCTTCTTTTGTTTTTTGAACAGGTAAAGAACAAAAGTTAAACACTCTGCCAACTGATGCTGTGGGGGCAATGAAGCCTATAAAGAAAGGCTTCACAAATATCACAGTGGTCAAAGAAATTTAGGTAAATTATTCAAATAAACTTGAAATTGTCTATGCTTGCTAGCTAGTGAAATTTATTAAAAAAAAACTTTTTTATCATCAAGGTGGCCCAAATGAAATTATCATATTCCCGTTGTAATAAAATGAGTAGTGTGGATAATAGAAACAATGTGGTTAATTAATAAACTACAAAAAAAAGAAAAAAAGGAATATTATTTTTACAATTTAGAATTATGGAAAAATATGACAACAAGATTTTAGTACCTGTTATGAATGGGATCAGGTCCATTTGGAACTCGTCTCTTGCTGCTTACAAATGGGTCTGAATTGGTGTGAGAACTTGCCTTCTTTCTCGAATTATCAGTCAATAAGATCTCACGGGAATTATCGACGGTCACGATCATCTCTCGATCAAATATCGAGATTGATGTTAGCAAAATCATGAACAACAAGCATCCTCCCATGGCCCTGGTTGCCCAACAACTCTTCTTCCCCATTTTTATCCTTAATTCTTCTGCTTCTACTCTATGTAGCTTGCATCTGCTACTCATTCTAAAATCAAACTGTTTTAAGCTTAGCTTTCCAAGGAAGAAGAAGAAGATGAAGATGAAGAAGGTAACTATAAAAGAGCAAGGCAAGTATATTTCAACTCACATATATAGCCAGGCCATTGTTGATACATATATATGATATATAAGTGGCTCTCTCTCTCTCTCTCTCTCTCTCTCTCTCTCTCTCTCTCCGCCCCCCTTTCTTTACATCTTTTTCACTCTATGTATGTCTTTCTCTCTCTATGTAGTGCATGGTTTCTCTCTCTCTCTTTCCCTCTCCTTGCTTTTACATCTTTTTACTCTATGTATGTCTTTCTCTCTCTAAGTAGTGCATGGCTTTTGCTTTGGAGTAGGGGATGAGCTGATTCTGTAGGGCACTTTTTCTAGGGTTGGGAACGTGAAGTGGATTTGAAACATCATCCTGGCTTTGGAACAAAAAAGAACCAACTTTTGCTTTAATTTGGTGTATTTTCATGCAAATCTAATTACGTAGATCAATGGCCAATGCATGGCACTCATTAGTCATGAAGGGGACCTGTGTAAACAAACTTCTAAATTAATACTAATTTTACTACTGTCCTTCTAGCTTGACAATTCTCATATCTGGCCACCAATGCATACCACCCAGGATCATATATATATATTTATATGGGAGCGTTACTATTTCTCAGAACATCATGACTCTAAATACAATCAGAATCACATACATTGTACTGGAATATGTGTTTTATAAAATCTGACTCACTGCAAAGTGTTTCTGATTGCATCATGGTCCTGAAGAATGTCACTTCAGTATATATGGTGCACAACATGTAAATTTGATGGCAGCATATTTATATAGTGGTTGCAAGCTAGTTATTTTACATATTCTAAAATACTTAAAGATCCCGACTAGTGAGCGCTTACGGGCCATTTCATCGCGTCATGCACGAGTAACGCCATTTATCCGAGTTTATTTTCCAAATACGTCATGAATATTTGGTGTCATCTTGAAAATTTTCAACTCTGATTTGAATATAGTTTAGGGTTTCGAAACTTTCAACATCGATGGTTCAGTTTGAGCTTGTTAGTTTTATTTGTAATGAAGTTCAATTTATAAAAATTTGATTCGTCAAAAAAGGGTACTGTTTCCTTTTTAAAAAAAAAAAACAAAACTATGCTTCTGTAGACATATATTAATTATTGGGGTCTGAAAGTGTCAAAAGTACTAACAAGAGACCAATCATGCAAAAATTCCATTAAGACCACACTTGTACTCTCCTCTGACCTGCTTATCTGTAAATGAAGTACACTTTGTCATTTCTGTCTTCATCACTTTTCCTTTCTGAACTTAAAAACTTTTTTTTTTTCTTTTAATTTGAAATAATATGTTACATATATATACAGCTTAAGTAGTGGTGTAAACGAGCCAAACCGAGCCGTAGCGTGCACGTGACGGATCAACTTGGTTCATTCCCGGTTAGTCTAACTCGTAAAGTGAGACAAGACACACGGTCCGGTCAAGTTTAGAAGGTTCGGTCACTGTTAAAACTCGGCATCCCCATCTATATCCGAAAACCGATTTATCGTTTAAAAAAAATTAAAAATATTCTCTTTTTGCTTTCTTTATGCTTTATTACTTGGAGCTCATTCCTCTTTATATTTTTTTCACTTTGCTTAATGAAATCCTGTGGGGGACACATTTCTTCCCCCTCCTCAATCCTCTCATAAAGGGCATCCTCAAAGCATGCAACTTAAGAGAGCTATAATTAATAGTAATTACTAATATTCTCAACTTGTGGTTCTAATCATCAAAATTATCGTCGAAATCCGAAATTTTATCGATAACTAAGAAGGACAATAACAATAACAATAATATCCAGTAAAAAAAATACTTCTGAACGAGGTCAGGCTCAGAGGTATAGGATGGTACGCAACTATTCTTTAAAAAAAATTCGAATGACTCTTAATCTGGATAACCAAACACTCAAGTCCGCAGAAATTGAATTCGTGACACACATGTCCAAGCATGCGAAGAGACGGTGTAAAACCAGAAGTGAGGAATATATATATATATATATATATATATATATACAAAATACTCATAGCTAAGCATTTATAAGTAATAAATTAATAAGAAAATAAAGTGTTTGTTTGTAGAAAAATAGCTAAAAATTATTTAAAAAAACAAAAACATTCTTGGTGTTTTTATTTGGATGAAATGGATTATCATATGGAGAAAATGAAGAATTATAATTTCTATATTCCAAATTTTGAAGGTTTTGAACTTGTTTTTGGGAATTATAGATAGGAAAAAAATGGAACTCTAAAACAATCTTTTAAAAAAAATGAGATGGGAATCTTCTACACACATATTTAACACTAATACCTATTACTATAGATTTCAAGATGTGGACTATGTGGCTGTTATCATAATTTAGATATTTCATTAGAGTTGTAATTAGATGTACAAATAATTCTCATGAAACAATAAAGGTGTAAGTTTTTGCTTCTTAAATCAAGGTGCATCCAAGGGAGCACCTCACCCGGGTAGGAGCGGCCTTAAATGGGTTCGAGCATCAGACGCGCCGGCAGAAAATTAAAATTCCTACGCAAGTATACGGTCGTATGTAGTACCTCGTGCCGGACGAGATACCTCTGATCCGGGTTCTAATTTGCTAATGTCAGTAATGTACTACAAAGTGAAGCCCGTTCGAGCGCTATCGGCCACTATGACGATGAAGTTAACCACTACCTAGCTCAAAAAATCCAAGTGCTTGGAACATTCCTTTGAACTCTTCTCTGAAATTTCAAGAGAAAATTGAATATCAAGAGAAATTACAATTTTCTCTGAAGTTTCAAGGGAAAATTGAATATCAACCCTCGGATTTCAAAACTATTTATACATCAGCTAGATTTAAATCCTACAAGTTAGTTTCTATCTTGAAATTTATGCCAATACTATTTCAACGATTATATAAGTATTTTTTTAAGAAGAAAAGAGATTTCGATGCTATCTACAATTTTTATATTCGATTTTTTTTTTAGATTATATTTTTTTTAAAACAATGTTTCTAAATAGATATTTTAAGACTTCAAAACTTTAGTCGGTTAAAAAATTAATCCGCTAACCCGTTAAAATTTTATAGCATCCACTAATTTGCTAATACTTTACAGTATCAAAACACCTAAAAGTATTTTTTGAAAAAAATTTAAGTGCAAGAAAAGAAAAAAATTTTGACACGATCTATAATTTTTGTATTAAAATTTTTTTCTAAAAATATATATTTTAGGACGTGAACACTAACAAGCCGTAAACGGAGAGTTTATTGGTAACACACTTATCGAGGCAGGGTTGATATATAAGTCCCCCAAATTCCAAACATGCCCATCTTTTAAAAAAAATTCAGATTAAATTTCAGAGTTTTTAAAGAAAGAGACTCCAAACATACCCATATCTTTAAAAGAAACCAAAGATGGAATCCGGATGAAGATGACATCCAATCATTTCAGAATCAGATGATGTTCTTCTACATTGCCAGTGATTTATGCAGTGCTTTTTTATTTATTTTTTTAATTTATTTATTATTATTATTATTTTGCAACATTGGACTGCTGTTTCAGAGTTCTGTCTCGATGGCCCCTCCCTCCCCCCAATGAAGAAAGCATACGTTTCTTTCTTAGAAGATTGCTTTGTTTTGTAGCCTCTTTAACAAGCACCAAGTTTCTTTTCCTTTCTAAATTAGGACTTATTCTTGCAAGTATGCTTCACCAGATTTTCGCTCCATTCCTCGCTCAGATCTCAGATGTACGGTGGAGATCAGTAGTTTCGGCTTCTCAGAATAAGTGTAAGATGATGAATGGTGAAGATAAAAATAGAGGAAGAGGAGGATACTATTATTGTATCTGAAAAAAAAAAAAACATAATTTTTATTTTTCTTTTTAATATAATAAGAAATAATCCCTATTTTTAAGATGACAATTACACAGTTTGAATACTGTTAAATTTCGGCATAAGGACTGGGAAAATTCTCAACTTTTTTCCGTCCAGGAAGCAGAAATTGAACCTGAAAATAGGAATATAATGACAAATTTTGGAAAAGAAATATTTTATATATTCTATATTTTAGCAAAGACTGGACTAGAAATCTAATTATATAATGAGAAGCACAAAATATTTAACCGCAATACGAAAGGCCCAAGGGCCGGCCCATTTTTAAAGTACACTATTTGGGCCGTAGTCCATTAGAACTTGAACCAGAAAAGGTTTACTCATCGCCATCAGAATGGGAGTGATACATTTTTTAAAAATATTTTTTATTTTGTTTTAAAAAGAGAATCATTTGAAATATTATCGCATTGTAAAACTGGTTGTTTTTTATATGAAAAAGGCATTGCAATCCCGATACCTCAGAGGTTGAATACTAGAAATTGAATAAAATTCAACGCAAACACTTGAAGAATAGCTTGTTTTCCATGTGTACGCAGGTATTCCAAGCTATTCTCCAAGTATTCGGAGGTGTTGGCAGGTGTTCGCAAGTGTTCGTGCATGTTCATAGGTGTTCGCAATATTCGTTGAGCTCATTCTCTCTCATTTGTTATCTGTTTTAAGCAGTTCATATATCGTTGGAAATCTCTTTGAGTCTACTTTCTAGTCGCGTTAGTTTCATATCATTTTGAGGTGTTTACAGAAATTTATGTCCAAAAAATTGAGATGCTGTCAGATCCTGCGAACACCTCGATTTTTCGGATATAACTTTCTATAGACACCTTCCAAATGATATGAGACCAACACCATTAGAAAGTAGACAAAGAGCTTTCCAATTGTATATGGACTGCCCAAGACGGATGAGAAATGAGAGAGAACGAGCTCAATGAACATTAAGAACACCTGTGAACATGCGTGAACACCTGCGAACACTTGGAGAATAACTTGAAATACCTGCGTACACATGGAAAACAAGATATTCTCCAAGTGTTCGCAGATATTCGCAAGTGTTCATAATGTTCGTTGAACTAGTTCTCTCTCATTTCTTATCCGTTTTGGGCAATTCATATACTGTTGAAAAACTCTTTGAGTCTACTTTCTAATGAGCTTGGTTTCATATCATTTGGAGGTGTTTACAGAAAGTTATATCCGAAATATCAAAATGCTATCAGGTCGTGCTATAACAGGATGTTCTTATTTCTTTGGAATTGTTTCATATTTTATGAAAATGATATTTTGTTGTCTTATTAGTTAAGTCAAGCGCATTGTGATTGTCAAAGACGACAGATACCGGAGAAATTAGAGAACAGATAATTACTAAAAAAACGAGTGATAGAAAGTCATCGGAGAAAACGAAAAACGATGATCATATATCACTAGAAAAGATGGCGAGCTTGCCGGAGAACGGAGCGAGTTTACCAAAAAAATGAAAGAAGAAACGGGCGGAAAACTAAGAAGTGAAAAAAAAAAAGAGGAGAGAGAACGAGATTTGACGGGAGGGCATTTCTGACATTTACATCGTCATTTCCCAGCTCGCATAGTTGCGATCGGTAATACCTGGATGCTAATTGAAATCGACATAAACAGCGGCAGATTTCACAATAATATCCAAATGAACAAGCAACAAACTCAACAGATTAGTATTTTCACACTCGAACAGTTTTGAATAGGGTAATGCTAAAGAGCCCGACCCATTAATCCGATTATTCGTCCGAACGCGTAGGAAACGCATTTCCCACGCATTCAAACAAAAAATCTGATTAATAGGTCGGACTCTTTAGCATTTCCTTTGAATAAGGATGTTAAAAGCAAAGAAAACCACCACAAACTCTACTTTGGATGAAAGGAACTTAGAGTAAAATTGTAGCAGAACAACTTGAAGAAGACTTCATAGTTCAGTTTTGAGCATTGCAATACATAACATTTGGGAAAATGTTTGGGAGCTCCACCACATCTGTAAAACTCAATGTGTACATTCCAAGCACAGGAAAATTTTAAAAAATAAATAAATTAATAAAAAGCAAACAAAAAGAAATGGCTTTTCCAACCGCCCGATCGTCGTGAAAGCATACGCAAGAAATTCGACATTCTTACTAACAGCAATTCGACAAATAATTGCAGAAAGAAAGTCATCGACGTGCTTGTACGTTACAATTTTGGATCTCCTTTGCTCCATAAGTACCTGAGCAAACAACATATGACACGGCAAACAACGATAATTTGGAAACAATTGATTTAAGAACGAACAAAATACAAGAAATTACTTCATAATTGGCATAAAAACAAGTGAAATAGATACGGCATGGAAGAGTATATCAGTAACATATATAGCAGGACTATATTGCCTCATCATAAGCTTTTGGTGTATATTCAAGTATCAATTGAAATAGACGAAATGGAGCATTTATAAATTATCATACAATGACCATTCACCGTGCAATTAAAGGTAGAAGTTCAACAGGATCGAAGCGAACCGGTGTCCGGGATGATGAAACTGATGCCATTAATCAGAAGCTCCTCTTTTGATTCTTTACATACGCAGAAGGCAGCTCTAAAAGATTCATCCTCTAGCAAGATCTCTCCAACAAATTCAAAAGGGATTATATTCATCCAGAATAGGTTCTCACCGTTCTATCTCACAGCTACCATGGCCATCGATACTTCAATTTACACCTCGGCGTCAAAACTTCGAAAAATTCTACAAATTATACACGCTGATTGGTATTATCTCATGTTGCAGCATTGCTGTCTTCCTATCTGCAATTTGTCCCACATGCAAAGCATCTGTCTTGGAGATTGGTAATGAGCGGTGTAGTAATCGTCTATGCAACCAAATTGGCAAAATTTGACATTATGGAGGTATTCTACTGGTCTTGTAGCATTGAATTGTTCAACCCACATGCCCATGCTCACATCTTCCATTTTAAATAGCTGCATTGAGCACGTTTAGCATAAGAAAGAGTTGAACACGCAAAAAAGGTATTACATTGAGGACATGACCGAGGATCATATGCTAGAATGTAGAAGTTGAAGACACAGGATTCTTTGATATAACTAAAAGAGGCACTGCCCTCAGCAGGCGGGTCGAGCGGTTGGGGAGCGGTGGCCACAACCATCGCGTCTCGCGTTCGAGCCCGCGGGTGTCCTAAAATGGAGATGTGCCCGTGATCGCGAGTTTACAGGAGGACGGACGCCATGCCGGAGTTTTACTCTCCTGCGCGCACTTGGGTCCAAAATGGTCCTATAGGTGTGCGTAGAAAACTGTGGTCCGCGAGTTAGCGGAGATCCAGAGAGAGCTTTCGCTCGTTTATCTCAAAAAAAAAAAAAAAAAAAAAACCTAAAAGAGGCACTGAGATAATAAAATGTACAAACTGACATGCTAAGCCTTACCCTTAATGTATGATTATCGAACTCCGACACGACAAATTGTGCAATGTCAGACGACAGTACATAACCAGGACCATTTGCATACGGGGGGTAGTCCTCTTCAGGCCATTCCTGAAACAAAGTACATTCACTGGCTGTGAGATTAAGTTTACTCCTGAAGCATTATAAAGAAAGCAATATTGCCAAAAACATCTAATAAGCCAATAATCAATGTGTTCCCCTCCAATTTGATGATACAGTAGAACAGTTTTTACTTCAAGCACAGGCAATCATTTAACCGCTCACCCATTGCAATAGTCCAATTCATCAAGTTCATATTAACAGTATTGCAATTGATCAATCGTTGGAAATCAAGGTTTTCTGTGCCAAGCCGAGCCAAGTTTCGGTAAACTCAAATCCCTGCACGTGCCGACCGTGCCGATGGTGTGCCGACCGTGCCGATATATACTTATTTGTTATTTTTTAAAAATTAAAATTTCACATATAAAATTTTTTAACATGTGCTGTGCCGGTCCGTGCCGTGCCGACAACTGCAGGACAGGCACGTGCCGCCCGGCACGGACTGTGCCGACCGGCACCGAAAACCATGTTGGAAATGCACATGTATCGCTTAGATAAGACACAGACACAAGGCAAATGAAGCTTGCTCGGGTCCTAGAATACATGCACATGCTAGTTTAAAATGGGTGATGCTTACCTCATATGTCACAGCCCATTTACCATAACGCAGGGGTTTGTGGTAGTAGTTCATGTTCCCCACGTAAAGACTTCTACCAACTGGTACTTTGTACACTTCCTTCATCACTGAATCCACCTTAACAAATGTATCATCATCGCATTTCATAATATATTTCGCATTGACTATGTGAACCTGGCAACCAAGCAAAAGTCGGAAGAAAAGATCAGGACATGTATCACTAAGATTTAGACAAAACAAAGAAAAGCAAAATAACCAAGGTTTTCTGTGCCGAGCCGAGCCAAGTTTCGATAAACTTAGATCCCGACACGTGCCGACCGTATCGATATATGTTTATTTGTTATTTTTTAAAAAATAATTTAAAATTTAAATATAATATTTTTTAATATGTGCCGTGCCGGTTTGTGCCGTGCCGACAACTGCCGGAACAGGCACGTGCCGCCCGGCACGGGCTATTCCGACCGGCACCAAAAACCATGAAAATAACTAATTAAAGAAGCTGCAAACAAACTGCAAACAATGATAAAAGCAAACCACTTACTCCGTACTCACAAATAGCAATAGTCTTCAGAACAACAAGGTCATAGCTATCCATAAATGGCACAATAACGACATCTCCAAAAAATTCTGCTTCCTTTTTCAACTCCACATTGACTTCTTTCCTCCCGTGCTGTCAGAACAAGATAATCCAAGGTTAGCACTTAAGTAGACAAAATTGCCACTCTTAGATAATGTAGAATACATCCAAGAGATTACCAATGCTACGAAAAAGCGAGCCACCATATTTGATGATTTCCTCGTTGCAGTCATCCATGATTTCCTAACAGCCATGCGCTCAGCAAAGTGGTTGCCAGCTGAAAGGACGCCGATGAACAGCTCAACAGGTCCATCCGAAAGTGGCGGAGCCTGCCATCGGCTTGACATTTCCAGATGCCTTTGTGGGGCAAAACTAGGGTGTGAAGCGGGCAATGAAGCGGCAAAGACAGATTCGACATCAAGGTCACCATTCACGAATAACCCAGTTGCATCTTCAAGAACGAAACCCTATTTAGAAGAACACAGTAAGCGTTAAAATCAGTAACAACCAAGCACCTCTAGTTTATTTTAACTAAGAAAATTCAAAGGTGAGGTGGAACCATGTCCCACCACAAGTTTGAAAGATTGGCCCCGCCATATAGCTATGATCAAAAAAATCATACCCACCTCCCTTTTAGAGATTTGTTTAGAGTTAATGTTAGATGTACAAAGCTATCACACTCAGATAGATCGACATTGTATACAAAATTGGAAACATTGAGCTTTTCATCTAAAACTCACTGTTCGATATGGAAAAGAAGTGACATGCCTCCCATCGACATTGACATGGTAACCTTCCAAACCAGCACTTAGTGTTAGAACAAACAACTTGCTTTCAGCAAATGGATATGGCCAATCAAGGGAAACCTTCTTCGTACGGCCAATCAAACGATTCAGCCACCATGATGTCTTAGACTCCTCTGTACCATCATTATCATCACGGATCCACTTTTCACATTTCATTTGTCCATCAACTGTCAAATCAAATGCATAACAGATTCAATATAATACTAAAAAATCCTACAAATTCGAAAGGGAAACATAGGACCACTGACAATCGGGCAAGTGAAGAAAATATGATCCAATCTTGTATAAAACACTTAATTCGTTCTTAACAATCTACATCAGCAACAGAAATTGACTACCAAACTACAAGAAAGATCAAATCCATCAATGACTAGTTCATATATGAAAATGAAGAGTCACTTACCAAATCTAGCGTTTGACAGAACATATCGGGGGCAAAAGAAGAAAGTAACATCCATTTCTTGCAGAATACAGGTATACTAGTTACTTAAAATACAGTCAGAATACGGATAGGGAACAACATTTTCAATCAAAAACAATCTTGCAGCAGCGCAGATCATATCAAGCCAATGTGACTACCAAACTACATGAAAATCCAAAATCAAAATATTATACAAGAAACAGATATGCTTGCTTAACAACAAGCTACGATCAGCAATACAAATCAGCCACCAACCTACAATTAAGATCAAATCCATCAATCAATAAGCTGAAGTCACTAAGAAAATCAAGATTTGACAGGACGACTAAGGGGCGAATGAAGGAAGTAACATCTACCTTGTACAATACATGTATACGAGTTACTTAAGAAGCTATGTTATCCAGCATATAAAAACTAAACCGAATAACCTTTTCACTGGAACTTTCAGCAGAACAAAATAGTAACAACCCCATGCAAACTACATAAACGTGCAAATTCGAAGAAATCAAAGGACTCTCAAAACCATGCATGCAGTACCTAACAGCGTCCAATCTTGCACTATCAGGAACAACGATATGACTAGCAAACTACCAAACCATTCAAACCTACCGACCAATTATAAAATCCACCTTTCTGCATGGCATAGAATTCAAATTGAAATTGACAACCAAACAAGATAAAGCTTCACATTGACTATACCGGTCTCTTCTTCAGGGCGCGACCGCCAACCTTCGCACCGTTGCGGCGATCCCCACTGCTGACGATAACACGTGTTCTGCTCAATCACCGGTCTGCCACTCCAATCACCCTTCAACCTCGGGTTCAAATGCAAAATCCTCGGTGGATCTTCCCCGTCTACAGTTTTCAATCCCTGCAACTCCATCATGAACTGTGAAACCATTATCGCTTGTTCCCCTTCCCTCAAGATTGTAATTTTCGGGTCGTACTCAGTGTGCGCTGGTCTCGGGCGCCCGACGATCGTGATGTGAGATCCAAGAGTCAATCCGCACGGTAAGAGCAGAACTCTTCCGCGCTTCTGAAACTCGTGGCCAGACAGCACGATCGAAAGCGGGCATTTCTCGTCTGACCGTTTGCTGTGGGCTTGAATTGACGGGCTGTTGGAGAGGAGATCGGAGAACACACGCTGCCCCACCTCCCACGCTTGGAGTGCAGAGTTGTGGAGCTCGGAGAACGTGCCGTTAGCGACGGTGGAGTTCGAGAACGAGAAGTTGGAGATGATCGGAGATCTGTGGCGAGGGTTGAATTTGAAACTAGAGTTTGAAATCGGCGAGGTAGAGGCGGCTTCGCGGAGGTGTTTGAAGGGGCGGAGGGGGGCGGAGTGGGGTTCCATGTCAACATGGAAGGGGCGGACGACGGCGTTGCCGCCGCCGCCGAGGATGCTGTGGGAGACGAAGGGGAATTCGAGGAAAAGGACGACGGCGATGTAGAGGAGAGCGAGAGAGATGAGGAGTTGGAATGAACGCTGGCGGAGTACGGAGGCAGCCGCGGCCGCCGGTGATCGACGCGCCGCCTCCGACGCGGCCATTGCCAACAGCGAGGAGGGAGAAGGAATCTACAAGAGCGGCCGGAGAACTTTGGGATAGGTGCGAGCTTCGGCGAGAAATCGCGTTGGAATTTTTGTTTTTATTCGGGAAGAAATTTGGGAAAAAGACGAGCAGAGAATTCAAAGACAGAGTGTGTGTATGTGTGAGTGTTTTATTTAATATTAATTGCGTTCTGATTCGGAATTAATGAGAAGCTTTTAATATTTTCATTATTCTTTATACTATTTTGCAAGATGGGCCTCCTAAGAACATGTTTGGTTTCGAATTAACCCTCGAGAATGGCATTCTATCCTATAATCTAAGTTTCTTTTTTTTTTCTTTTTTTTTTCTCTATCTCCCTCTCACCTTCAACTATCTTTTATAAAGAGCATATTATAATTATATCACAGTATCAAATTTTACTAATCAATTGGTCGACGTTTGTTGGTTATAATATAAAGTTCGATCTATATTCAATATCTTAACCAAAAATTGAGCGAAATAGTAGTACATTCTAGCCAGTACTTGCTGGAATTCGAATATTTGACCTATTATTCACACAAATTTTTCTTTTAATGCAAATTATTGGCACAAAAATAGCGTGCTAATGTATCTTACATGAAATATAATATTTTATATATCCATATTAACTGAAATTATCACGAAACGTATCTGAGACTCCGAATATTAGATATTGTAGACACATCGCAATTTTTTGTTTAGGATACGTATATATTTAGCTAATCGACATGGAAATTTCGTGTTTCACGAAACTTACTATTTTTAGAGGTATACATCGAGTCAATGTTTAGCTTATTTAAAATAACCAACCAACATTTGCCCGCTTTGTTAGCGGTGTTAGAAGACAACTACGGTCTGTTCTTCATAAAGTGTAGGTCGGAAGTTCGAATCCAACCAAACGTGAGATTAAGAGGGAATCACCACACCGCTCCTTTTTTGCCGAGATCAATATGAAAATCGAAATTGACAGTCAAAATTTCTTATTTATATATGACAAATTTCATTCTAAAAAATTAATTAATAAATAAATAAATAGATATATATATATATATATAAGATAAATTATACTGCAACAATTTGCTTGATTATCACTATTCGGTTAATAGGTTATTACATTTTAAATCATTTTTTTACATTATTGTGGACAAAAATATTGTTAATAATAATAATATATATATATATATAAGATAAATTATACTGCAACAGTTTACTCGATTGTCACTACTTCGGTTAATAGGTTATTACACTTTAAATCTCTTCTTGTACATTATTGTGGAAAAAAATATTGTTAATAGTCGATTTATTTTTATATGGGCATGTAACAATAAAATTCGTATATACCACCAATTTATATTTCATAAATCGAAAATTTTTATTTTTATGTGACTATCATAACAGTAAAACTTAAAAAAATAATCGACACATATTTTACCAACCAAAAGTCATAGCCTTTCGATCTACAAAACTATGAAAATTCGTACTATTTTTATATAATATTGATGGAATAAATACCCATATATATATATATAAAGCTTATAAGGTAAATTATTAAAGCAATTCATTTTGGCCCTGCTAGTGCGGCACTTCACAATCCATCAAGCAACTTTCAATCTAGTGCGCCACGTACATTGCTAGCACGTCGGCGGGGTGTTTGCTTACGTGGAAGCTAACGATTGGTGTGCTAGCGCTGTTGGATGTTCGGGCTCCACTTATTGGGACTCAGGTGCCGTTTACGTGGAAGCTAACGAATGGTGTGCCAACACTGTTGGATGTTCGGGCTCCACTTAGGCTTGCACCAAATGCAACAAAAAGGTTAAGTAACTTAACGTTTTGGACCTAATTATAATTTTTTTTTAATTTCATAAAATTCAGTGATTAATTCGTTCTTCGTGGGCAAGTGGCAACTTCTATTTTAACTAGTTTTGAACTCCTACGATACACGATTGTTAGTTACCAATATAAATAATAATATTAAAAAATTTATATTTTAATATATAAATTAATAATTTTTTAATTAAAATATTATATATATATAAAACTATTCGAAAGTTTATTTATTTTAAATATATTAACTTTATATAAATTAATATTACTTTTTATTAAATATTATACTATATTTATCATATGTATTTAGAGAAAAAAAAGTCAAATTACATATCTAAAATTACGATTTTGATTACCCATTTGAATATATTGTATATAATTATATATAGATTGTTAAGAATTTCATGATGATCTTTCTAATTCTTCTAAATTATTATCATTTATTTTTAATATATAAAATAAAATATTATAAATTATACTTAGTTCTTATATTTAATAAAATTATTATTAATATGTTAAGTATGCATTGAATTCAAATTCTTATTAAATATGTGATTAATTATACATTTATTATATTTAAATGATATATGTCAAATGGTAAGATAATAAAGACGCCATATGATATATTGTGAGTTATAAGAGATACCACATGACACTCAACTATTTTGGTACCGAATTTTCTATATATATAGATATATATATATATATATATAAATATATATATATATATATATAATATATTATATATATATATTATATATATATATATAAGTATTAAGGAACTATAATTAGATTACTTAAAAGATAATTATATATTAGTCCTTTCACAATTAATAGTCCATGCGTTTAGCACTCGAAACTAATAGATAATATCACATTATATATATATATATATAATAATATATATATAATACTATATATATATAATATATATATATATTATATAAATAATATATAATAATGTTGGTTGTAACGGTGTACAACACATGGGAAATTTTATGAAATACAAAAAAAACGGCACTAGAAAACATTCTGAGAAAATAATAAATTAGCTGTCTTTTTCAAAAAAAAAATTCAGATCAGGCCCTTTAATTATATTTCAAATCAATTCTTAATTTTAGAGGCTAATTTTTAATAAAAATATATAATAGAACTGATTTATAAAACTTCCAAACAGTCAATTAAACAAAAAGTACAATTGTTTGAACATTTTATTATATTTCAATAGAATAAAAGAGATCCAGCCGTATGAAAAAGTTGACTGATGGGCAGTGTCAAAGATCGTATACTTTGACTTTTCTTTGTTGCCTATAAATTATTTTATTAATTTGTATATTTGCATGATTCTTTAATCATTAAGTATAGAATTAACATATTTGGATGCGATTTTTGTGAAAGATATAAGTTTAAATTAAGTGTTGATAGCTAGAAATTATTATTCGCTCGGTTTAATTTAATATATAATAACTATTAATATATAATAAAAATTATACAAAATATAATAATTAAATTAAACAGTAAAAATTAAATTTCTAGCTGATAAAAATAGATTAAATTTAATATCTAATAAAAATTAAATTTCACAGTACAAATTCTAAAAAAATAAATAGTAAAAATATTTTATTGAGTGATAAAAATAGATAGGGGTAATTTATAAATTTTGTATTAAAACAATCACAGAAAATTATGTACCGAATATACTCACTATAATTTTAAAAGTATTAATAAAATAATTGTGTGCAACCATCGGAGCAATACAACCCTAATAATGGTATATGTTCCGCGTGAACAATATACAAATCGTGGCGCCTCTTATCTGTCCAAATTATCCGTCAAAACCACAAATGTTTATGAGAGTCTATAATTTTCGATTCGATATATAAATATTTTTATAGCACATAAATCAGATGTAAAGATCCATATTATAAAATTAGGGTAAACATAATTTGAAAATTTATATATTAAAAATAAATAAATTTTTTGGGTAAATCTGGAAAAAGGAAAAAAATCCAAGGGCTATTATGAAAAAATCCAATATTTAAACTATTTTTTCAAATATTAAATTTAAGTGCATGCATGTCATGCCGACATTAGCAACGTCGGGGACCCTTTTCAGTAAAATAATAATCAGAGGGTCCAGCATAGCAAATAGTACAAGACGGTGTCCCAGGCGGGCATTTGAGAACACGAGTATCACCTGGCAGGTGCCGCGTGTCCTTCACCATTCATGTCTTGGAAGACCGATGGTGAGCGTAAGCGTGCGATCGGCTTTCGTATTAGAACCATTTATCAGCTTTGGATAATGCTGCAGAACCGATCCATTAATCCAATTATTCGTCCAAATATATAAAAGATATCTTTTTTTTTCACGCGAGAAAATATATTTCATCGCATGAAAAAATATATTTTTCACACGTTCGGCCGAAATTCGGATTAATTGATCGTCCTCTTTAGCATTTTGCTATCCGCTTTGGGTCTTGTCCTTTCTTAGATGTCTAAGACGGATAATTAAAATTTTTATTTTATAAAATAAAAATATTAAATTTAAATTCTGCAAATATTATTTATAAGAGTATAAAAAATGCATTTTTTTTGTATTTCATAAAAAATAATACCGGTATTCGAATTTGTTTAGAACGAAATGTAGAAACTCTTTGGTTAGTAGAATAGGAGATGGTGCCATCGGTAAATTTATCTATTACGATGGTAGCATAAAATTGAGCTAATTACATACATAATCTTTCACGATAATTTCAAAAAAAAAATCTTTTTGGGTATGTAGTCATCAAATTTAATTTAATCATAAATTTTAATAAATAATATAATAATATTATTTAATTCATGCATGCTAAAATTTGAATATCAATTTATTTTTTGTAAGGAACAAATCGAGATTGTTTATTAACGGCTGAATCGTTATTCCGTTAAGTGTAAAATTAAATTTTATCAAATAAATCAATACCGAAATATTAGCTTACCAAAACTATTTTCAGATCGAGTTGATAATAGCTTATATATGTATATATATATGACTGACGAATTGTCGAATGGCGATTTTAGAACTTTAAAAATATCGCGAGAGCTTTTCAAACTTTATGATTAATAAGGTCTACTTAAATTAAGTTTATAGGGTCAAAGATTATCTACATTATATATATATATATATATATATATATATATAATATATATAATATATATAATGTTAATAATTATGAAACGTATATATCTATTGACAAAGATTATTTAAATTTGTAGATTTTGATGAGATTTATATTTTTATATTTTTAATTAATTTTATAAAAAATATTTATAAAATGATATTCTGAGATTACAAAATTTTTAAAATTTATTTTTAAATCCATTTAAATTGTAAGGATCGTAACATCTATATAAATATATTTTTTTAAAAAATTATTAAATACAAAAATTATAGATCCTAAAATCTATAATTTATATATTAAATTATATATATATATAAAATTTTAAGTGTCGGTTGACAGAATGGCGAGAGTGGTGTATAAAATTCGGGAGCAGAAGAATCCTATTCTCCATCCTACAACAACGAAGTTGCCAAATGACCAAAATATCCCTTGTAATGGCTGTTCCTTTTACATGCTCACAAATGATTATAAAATTAACTTTTTAATGTCAAATGAGCTTATTAATTGCCATGTTAACATAGTTGACAATCTTAATGACACATACTAGAAGGGCATGAATGTCCAATCATATATAAAGTTGAAAGGCATGTGCTAAAGTTTATTGGGAAATAATTGTAGATTTGAACTTGCACATTACATCGATAATCACATCTCAATTAAGTTCCGCCGCAGTAAAATTTATTGAAAAAAAAAATGTATATATATATATATATATATATATATACAGTCATATTCTGAATGATGCTATTTTTTTAGAATTTTTGGCTTGGAAAAGTAAATATAATGCACACGAAAAAGCAAGCATATAGGTTTACAGGAAAAAATATATACGGAATATGTACGGTTTAAGTACGATCAATGCACAGATAATATAATGGTAGAATAAAATAGAAAAAAATACATAGATATAAAAATAAATAAAATTAACTTGCACATTACAGGGGGTGCGGGATAGGGCAGCCGGTTCGGGAGCACAAAGGGTTCTTGAGCAACCAAGGTTCGATTTTCAATCATAGCAGTGCGATTATTTGATAGTTTGGCTGCGAGATAGTACACGTGCGCCCCCCACGTGTGATAGGTGGGTGGATCAGGATCGATGTCTAAGCGGATAGGTCCGAGTGCGATTTCTCATGAGTTAAGAGGCCAGGTGAGGTTACACGACAGTGCCGTCTTCATAAAAAAAAGAAAAAAAAAAGAAAAAAGAAAAACTTGCACATTACAGGAGAATTATATGATATTGCAGCTGGTTTTGATTTTTTTGAGATAATAAGACGAAACCTACAATGACATTGAAATGATACTCGTAGCAACCGAATTTGAGTAGTACCAGTCACATACGTGAACTTAACAACGTGCGTTGCCTCCGACACGCCGCATAGTGCCCGTACATATCTATCATAATTTTTAAAATATTCCTTTTGCAAATTCGAAAAAAAAAATTCTTTATTCGTATCGCAAGAGATAGGATTTAAACTCACGAGTGATAATTTATGAGCAAAATTATACCAGTTGAACTACCGCCATGGGTTTCTTCCAAAAACTTAAATATTTTTTTTATTTGTACAAATAAAAAAATATGTATTTATGTTGCCTTTTTCAGACTTGTTATGTATTTGGTTAGCAGAGAGCGATTAGCTCAACTGATTGGGACGTCTCAGATAATTTTTAAAAAATATTTATTTTGGTTTGCTACGTCTACAAATATATTTTTCTCCATTACCAAAATTCAATTTAGCAAATAAAACTTTTGTTAAAAGCATTTTTTTTTTTTAAAATATATATATATTTTAAATTTTTTATAGAAACCAAGGACATTTTAAAATGTTATTTGAAGGTCACTACCCACTCCACTTCCTATCATATGATTATGACAAATATATACTCTCCAATCCCACACAATTCAACCAGGGGAAGCGAAAGCGAGCAAACTAGAGTTCCCCCGCTCATTAACCCAAAAATCATCATTCCTTTCTTTCTAAAACCCCACAATCATACTTTTCACTCACCAATTAATCCTCAATTTAGGGTTTATTGTATTGGATTTCATTTCAATCGACGAATTCGCGTTACAAAGGATCTTTTTTGTTTGAGGAGATTGGTTCAGCCCTGGCGCAGACCAGGGCTATCTGATGGCGTATCCGCCATTCTTATTACTCAAGCTGACGAGGCCGCCGCCGCCGCCGCTGACGAAGTCGTTGGTGTTGTTGGAGTGATGCTGTCCGTGCTGCGGGTGCACCTGCCATCGGACATCCCCATAGTCGGGTGTGAGATCACGCCCTACGTCATCATCCGGCGTGCTGACGGCAGCGTCACCCACGAGGATGTCTCCGAGTACTCCCCCCTCGATGGCCACTTCATGCGCTACAGATGGTAGGTTTTATTATTGTTGTTATTATTCTTAGTGTTGTTGTTGCTGTTGTAATATTAGGACTATGATATAAGTTATAAAGCTTTAGCTATTAGGGGATAAACAATTTATATGCTAATGCAGTAACTCGTTCATTTGGGGGATTTAGTTGAACTTAGCCTATTTATTTGGATACTTGGTACAGTGCAGAATTTACAGATCAGAGAAATGTTTTATGCAATGATGGTTTATGCATTTATCACTGTAGTGACTCTTTTTTTGTTTAGATGTTCGTATATGGTGCTTCTTATGCAGAATTTTGGATTCTAATTTGTTTTACTGTAAAACTAGTGCTTCTTTGTAAGTTTCGACTGTTATTCAATGATTTGTCTTTGCAAGGTTTAAATTTAGTACAGATAATGGACTTATAGACGCAAAAAAAAAAAAAAAAAAAAAAAAAAAAAAATCAATTTCCACCTAGTTAATTGGGTATTTGTCTACTGTAATGCAAATTTCAGCTGTGGAAACTTGGTTTTTGTGCACAGCAGGTGCATTTTAAACTGAGTTGTTTGCGCAATTTCTTTTTAGTTGAGGGCGATTTTATTTAGACTCTGCTTTGTTTAGTTTAGGTTGAATTTGTGTATACAAAAGAGAGCCTTTGAACTAGGCAATGTTTGGTCGCTTATCAAAATTTTTAGTGGTTTTTGCTGTCTTCTTGGTATAGTGTAATGCTTTTTCCAGTATCATATTTCAAGTTGTGGCGGTTATTTCATGGATTTGGGTTTGGACTTCGATCCAAAATGTGCATTTTGAATTGTTACTAGGACCTCCTTCTGGGAGCATTTTGTTTTTTTCGATTCAGCTACTTTTTTTTGGCTCTGTCTTGTTTAGAAATGCTGATGCAATTTCTGACTGGTTGTCGGTATGCATCCCATTCTGCATCTTGTTTTGATGCACAATCTGTGTGTTTTGTACAATATGGTTGATTTTTTGTCCTTAGTTGATTAACCTTATTACCTGTCCTCTTTTCTTTGTTATTTTATGAGAATTAAGTTTAGAAATGCTTTTTCTTCTATATATCTAAGTTTCTATGTGTTCTTGGTTATGTAAGCTTCAGCAACAGGAGCTCTAGATTCTTCTCTTAAATTTATTCCTATTTCAAAGAATCTTGCTCGTGAAATGGTATTGAATTAGCCATTTGAAGAAGTGGCTTTGAATTAGCCATGTGAAGAAGTGGTATTGAATTAGCTATTTGCTTCATTATGTCTTTCTTCTTTTGGATTCTTCCATGGTTTTCGGTGCCGGTCGGCACAGCTCGTGCCTGTTCGGCAGTTTCAACATGGCTATTTTTTTATTTTTATTTTTATTTTTTAAAAAATAACAAATAAATTATATCGACACGGTCAGCACGGCACCATCGGCACAGTCGGCACGTGCCGGGATCTGTGTTTACCGAAACTCGGCTCGGCTCAGCAGATAAAACCTTGCTTTCTTCTAACGTTGTTGCATACTATTTTCAGTGAAATATCTTGAAATACTCAACTTAAACTGCTGGATGGCAGCTAAGGCTCCTTTTTAAAAAAGTTTCACATGGATTCATGTTTTGGTAAACTGTAGACTTGTAGTCATTTATTTGCCATTTTAGGCATCTTAGTCCTCATATGTGATGCTACATGGATAACATTTATAGGCTTGGTTTAGGTTGTAATGTACGTATGTACCGAGCTCCTTGTATCCCCCTCCTTTTTGCTGGATCCTAGATGACAGTTAATGAGAGGTAGAGGTTGTTTGGTTTCTGTATACCTTGTGACTTGGCTTGTTGGTGTATATATTTTCTCTATCTAGCCTCAACCTTACCATGGTTTGGATTGAATTGTCCATTTCTTAAAAACTATGGGGTTATTGACAAAAAGATTGTGCTTCTTTTTGTCTACTGAAAATTTCCTCCATGAGTTATCTAATCCTATGTCTTGTTATCTCCCTTAACTTCTAACATCTTCTATTAATTTTTTTAAACAATTATTTTCTTGCAGGGAGCTCCAAATGGATTTAGTTTGTTTGTTTACTTATTATTAGTTCAACTAGTTATTTTTATGGTATGTGAAATCAGAACCTCTGGGTGAAAATATATGTTGTTGGATACAACATAGTCAGCACTTCATACTTGGAATATTATTTGGCTGGTTCTTCCAAAGAAAATATTATGATGCTTAGACTAAATGTATTATTTATGTCTGTATTGGCTGTGGAATAAATAAATAAATAAATAAATAATAAATATAGTATATTATATATAATATATATATATATATATATATATATAGTTATTTATTTTTTATTTTTATTTTTATTTGCAGACATATTGCACTTTTCTTCTGGCTAAAGCTACATGAGTAAACTTTCCCCATTCATCTTATCCTCTCAAAGAACCATCTATCTCTTGCCTGTGCAGGTATAGGATACAAAGTGATCGGAAAGTTGCTATTTGCAGTGTACATCCAACTGAACAGGCAACTCTTCAGTGTATAGCTTGTATTAAGGCTAAAATTCCTGTGGCAAAAAGTTACCATTGCTCGTCGAAATGCTTTGCAGATGCTTGGCAGCACCATCGTGCTTTGCATGAACGAGCTAATAATTCTGTGAATGAAAATGGTGCTGAAGAAGAAGAACTATTTGGACGCTTCGGTAGCAGTGCGTCTGGAGCATCAACTATGATTTCTGGTTCAGCATCCAGTGTAGGACATAGCCCTAGCATGAATAATGGTCCCACGCCTGTATACCCTACTATTGTGACGGACAGAAACGGTGGCGAAACCTGGTTTGAGGTTGGGCGATCTAGAACTTATACGCCCATGTCAGATGACATTGGTCATGTTCTGAAATTTGAATGTGTGACTGTAGATGTAGAAACCAAAATACCAGTAGGAGCTACGAGTTCAGTTCTAACTTCCCGTGTAATCCCTGCTCCTTCTCCAACTCCTAGGCGTATGATTCAAGTCAGTGGGGGAAACATGCCTGCAAACACTGAATCTGGAAGAATCATATCTTCAGGGACGTTTACAGTACTGTCGTACAACATCCTCTCCGATGCATATGCTACAAGTGAATCATACAGTTATTGCCCTTCTTGGGCTCTTTCATGGTCTTACCGAAGGCAAAATTTGCTAAGAGAGATAGTTGGTTACCATGCCGACATTCTATGTCTTCAGGAAGTGAGTTCCTCAGTTCTTCATCACTGGAAATAGATAGGCTTTTCCATCTCAATTATTTTATTTTATATAAAGCTATTCATTACTAAGTGATTTATGAATAATTTGCGTCTTAAACTTCACCAATACTTTAGCATTTGCTGAAAACTTCAAGAAAAAGAATGCCTTCACATCCGTTGCAAAGTTTTTGAATGCAACCTTGTGTTTAAAACTACAAAGATTTCAAGTTTAAATGTCTGCATACACTCAATTTATATTTTCTACAGTACGTACTTCCTCTAGGGATCCTCTGCTTGTACCATCAGAGCACTTACCCAGGTGCGCCTAGGCAGCGCCTCTTAAACGGACTCCTCGTCTGGCGGCCCGCGTCTAAGAGGCGTCTTTAACAATATTGAACCATACAACTTTAGTAATTCGCTGTTGTCATCATGAGGACTGCTTTATTATCCTAAAGTAAACCTTCCTCTTTTTTGCAACTTTAATGGGGTAGTGATTTTGTTATAAACAACTATTGTTGTTAGATGCTATATTATTTTATTTCGGTTTTCTGAATTGTAGTTCTTTAATGCAATTGGTTTCTCTTGGCATCAACGAGGTTCTGATGTAGATCTTTGCTCCACAGGTACAAAGTGATCATTTTGAAGAGTTTTTTGAGCCTGAACTTGACAAACATGGTTATCAAGGTCTTTTCAAGAGAAATACTACGGAGGTTACTTCCTGCTCCTTTCTTCTATGCTTTTACTTCTTATACATGGCTAGCTGAACTCTCTTTTGACTCTCAGTTTTATAGCGGAAATCCACAAACTGTTGATGGTTGTGCGACATTTTTCCGGAGGGACCGGTTTATACAAGTAAAAAAATATGAGGTACGTGGTCTTAATCATGGTTTTCAGTGCCGGTCGGTACAGCCCGTGCCTGACTGCACGGGCTTGTTTCGGTAGTTGTCGGCACGGCACGAATCGGCACGGCACGTGTCAAAAAATCTTATTTTTAAAATTTAAAATTATTTTTATTTTTTATTTTTAGAAAAATAATAAATAAATATATATCAGCACTGTCGGCATCGGCACCATCGGCACGTGCCGGGATATGAGTTTACCGAAACTTGGCTCGGCTCGGCACAGAAAATGTTGGTCTTAATGGAGAAGCACAACTCTGATAACAGTGCCTTATTTGTTCCGTTTTAGTGCAGGTTGAGTTCAACAAAGCTGCGCAGTCTCTGACTGAAGCTGTGGTTGCTCTGGGTCAGAAAAAAGCTGCTTTAAGTAGACTGGTTAAGGTTTTTATCTTGATATCTTATTTTTGTTGTTTTGAGGTGTATGCTTAGTCCTTATTGCATAAATGTCTACATTACAGGACAACATTGCCCTGATTGTGGTCCTTGAAGCCAAGTTTGGGAACCATACCACGGGCACGGACAGTTATGGTAAACGGCAGCTTGTATGTGTGGTAAGATATGCTCAAATGTTTCACCTTCCAGCCTTATGTGAATGTTTCTTTGTTTTTGAATAAATATGAACTCACCCATTTAGCGGGAGCACGATTATCATTCTGGAGGTTTAAGTTTGACTGTAAGGTCCAGAAGATATTGCACTAAGGTACATAACAGAGAATTAATAACACTTTTAATTGCTAATTGAGACTTAACTGTTGTTTCTATTTGCAATTCAGTTGTAATATAGTTATAAACAAATGTTCATTTATTTAGAATAAATAAATGCTAATCAGGCCTTTCTAAATGCGAAAATGAAGGTAGACCATGATATTTATTTACTTCTAAATGCGAAAATGAAGATAGAGCATGATATTAAGGACATGATATGCCTTCATGTGCATGTTTGAAACATTCCCTGCCGGAAAAGGCTAATAAATAATTGCTGAAGTGCCCTTATTCATTTTTTTTTTCACTTAAGAACTTGAACTTGCCTGGATCTTCACTTTTAATCCGAGAACAATTCTAACATGTTAAATTACGGTGTTTTTTCATGCAGGCAAATACCCATATAAATGTTCCACATGATCTTAGAGATGTCAAAATTTGGGAGGTATTATTTTGTTAATTTCATGTTATGCAATACAATTCTGTACTTTCTCCAAATCATCTTACCTAAAGCCATCTTGATTAACACATTTAGGTACATACTCTTCTAAAGGGACTGGAAAAGATAGCCATGAGCGCAGACATCCCAATGTTGGTTTGTGGTGATTTTAATTCCCTTCCGCTGAGGTATGCGAAATATTCTGTTGTTGCAATAACCTTATTTTATTTATATGTCGATATATTCATTATTACTCTCAAAACCTTTATGGATACCAAGCTATTATCGATGCAGCGCACCATATTCCCTTCTTTCGATGGGGAAAATAGAACCTCAACATGAAGACCTGCAACTAGATCCTCTTCATATATTGCGTCCTATAAGCAAGCTAAACCACAACCTTCCCCTGGTAAACTTATACTTAATTTTTGGCATTTTTGTTGAGTTCATGGGTTATAGGTTATAACAGTTACGGACAACAGGTTAGTGCGTATACATCATTTGCAAGAATGAAAGGGCCTGCTTCCTATGAGCAGCAAAGAAAAATAGATCCGCATACTTGCGAACCCGTATTTACGAAATGCACTAGGGATTTTCTTGGAACAGTTGACTACATATTCTACACAGGTATTGCACATCCCTTTAGATTTGAATATTCCAATCGCTTTTGATAATCTATGTTGACGCATCTTTATTTCATATTTTAGCGGATTCATTGGTTGTGGAATCACTACTGGAGCTTTTGGATGAAGAAAGCTTGCGCAAGGATACAGCGCTTCCTTCACCTGAGTGGTCATCCGACCATATAGCTCTACTTGCTGAGTTCCGTTGCATGACTAGAGTTAGGCGTTAACGTCAGAGGTAAGAAACAATTACGCTGCTTTTGTTGTTGTATGGTTTGCCTTTTGAGTCTCCACACATACATGTTACTTTGTTGTGGTAGTTTTCCTTACTGCTATGTTACGGGATACTACTACCACCAGTACGTGGGGCGTATAATAGTTTTATTTTGGACCATATTTGTTGAAGTTGGTGAAAGTTGAATTTCTTGCTTAGTTTTTTGGAACAATGCCATATCTTTTTTCTTTTTTTTAGAGATAACGAGGCGAAAGCTCTCCCTGGCCTCCGCTAACTCACGGACCGTAGTTTTCTACGCACACCTATAGGACCATTTTGGACCCGGGTGCACGCAGGAGAGTAAAATCCCGGCCTGGCGTCTGTCCCCGGACCAGATATGGAATACTGGGCTTACCCAGCCACCAGCTTCCCCGCAACCGCTGAAAACACTCGGAACGGGCATATCTTCATTTCAGGACACCCCTAGGTATCGAATCCTGGACGCACTGCTCACGAACCGCACGCCTGCCGGTCGACCCAAGAGCGGGAGGCGGAACAATGCCATATCAGGCCCTGTTTTTGTACTGTTCTTCCAAACAAACCCCCTTTTTTTTTTTAAATTACTAAATCAAGTCAGAACGCACATATATAAGCATTTTTTGAAAACAATTTTTGAATACAAAAAAAAAAAGATTTTGATGTGCTTTATGACTTTTGTATTGAAATTTTTCAAAAACATCTATTGAGAAATATTTTTTGATAAAAAATTGAACGCAAAAGCTGTAGAACACACCAGTATCTAATTTTTTTATCATATTTACATTTTTTTTTTTTCAAAAAGTACTTACATATAGGTGTTTGAAGTGATTTTGTAAGTTTTCGAAAAATCAGGTGATTGTTTTACGGAGTTTTGTGTAGCAAGGGCTTTTTTGACAAAACCCCTAGTTTGTTTTTTTGTAGCCAATATTTTCAGAACTTGAAGGATGCTAGACTCCTTGCCTAGTTGCTTAAGACACCAAATAGAAACAAACCCCCTAAATATTGAATTCCCTCGCCTATCGTGCTAGTAAGTGATTATCAGGGGCCTGATTGTGCATAATGCCCCCTAAAATGTTTCTTTTACATTCCCTGCAAAAGAACATGATTAGCCTGATTATCCAGAATGCCCTTAAAAATGTTTCTTTGGACATTTCCTTCAAACGAACATGATTTTAAGTATGGTTTTCGGTGCCGGTCGGCACAGTCCGTGCCGAGCGGCACGTACCTATTTCGGCAGTTGTCGGCACGGCACGAACTGGCACAACATGTGTCAAAAAATATTCCATTTGAATTTTTAAATTATTTTTTTATTCTTAAAAAAATAACAAATAAATATATATCGGCACGGTCGGCACGGCACGAGATCTGAGTTTACGGAAACTCGGCTCGGCTCGGCACAGAAAACCTTGGATTTAAGATGTCGGTCTATAATATTATGAAAGTTCGTTAAGGGAGTTGTAGTTCATGGACCTGCTTAAGGTTTGCATAAGAGGAATAGGAAACACAAATGAGAATGGAGTAATTTGATTCATAGTGGAGATATAGTTGTATTGCTTGCTGCTTGTTTATAGTTGTTAGAAACCGATACATATTTCCTTTTTCTCAATTAATTGAATATCCTGCGTTGGTCGAAGAACTCATTGAATTCTATGAATGTTTACTGGACCTAAGTATTGTTTTCTTTCTCAAATGCTCGATTAATAAGCGTTTCTTTAACTATCGTCCAGGTAACGATAACGGATTGCTGATGTTGTAATCACATAAAAGCCCCTCCAGGTAGATAGAAAACCCGTTCATGTGATGCCCACGGAGATTATGATTGTTCGGGCAAGAGGTTATCGGAGCACATTCTCCAACTTGTAACAATTTTTTTCTTTTTTTGTTGTTTTTTTTTTTTCTTTTTTTGTTGTTTTTTTTAGCAATGGCCTACTGCAAATATCGTTCGCGAGTTTTTCCTCTTGGTTCTCTTGCTTCTAGTTTCTCTCGCATCGTCTCTTTGTCTGTCTTGCATGTACATTCTATACCGCGGATCGGGTGCGACCTACACGTTGTTCGCGGCCATTTGTAATATTGTATTTTTGGTATGGTTAAAATAGCATTAATGAAAAATGAAAGGTACAAGGATATTGTAACTTGAAGACGGCAAGTTGCCGTCTAGTTGACTCTATGATTTGTAGCTTTGTTCAGTGTTTTTTTTTTGGAATATTAATATTAATATTAATAATGAATTTTGGGAGAGTTCTGTGCTGTTTAAAATTTGCAAATAAATTTCTATTTTTTTTTAATTTAATATTTTTTTTAAAAAATATATATATCTAAATAGATGTTATGAGTTTTTACTTTTTAAAGTTTTAGCATGTTAACTTTGAAACTTACTAAAATTCTCAAGCCTCAAATATTTATTAAGAAGCATATAAAAAAAATTAAATATAAGAGTTGCTGACTACATTCGAAATTTTTTATAAATATTCAGAGTGTCTTTTAAAAAATATTTATATAGTAGATGAAATATTTGTGACATGAAAATTAAGAGATGTTGATTTGCATACATTTTTAAAGTTTGGGGCTGATTTGTAAAATGAATCAGAATTAAGGGATTATATGTGATTTTCCATTGAATTTTGTTTTTTAGAATATTCATATTAATCGTTGAATGATCAGCACAAAAAAGGTGAAAAAAGAAAAACTTAGTCTGCTCCAACAAATGTTGAGCTCCCAAATCGAAAAGTTGCTGTGAGCTCTATTTTTTTTTTGGCTCAAGTGAGCAATTAAACCGGTTTTATGAATATATATTTTTATTTTATATATTCTTCAATCCAATAGTTTTCTTTCATTTTGATTTGACAATTTTTTGTTTATTTGTGACCGCTAAATTTAATTTTATTCTATATTTTAACTGAAAAATGGAACGAGGCCGTAATTTCTAATTTAAATTTATTGATATTTAAATATCTAATCTATTTTTTATGAGCAATTAGCCGGGTTTTTTTCGGTATTTAGTCTCGCCAACTAGTTGGTTGATTAGGCACTGATTGCTTATCTGTTGTGATTCTTAGATTTGGATCCATAACATATCTTATATACAAATCTGTGACATCTCCTGCATTGAATCTCCAATTTATGATGACAATGATATATATATAAGCAAATTGCAAATCAGCCCTCATTTTTCAGGGTTCGGCCGAATCAGCTCTTGGAAACATTTTTTTTAGACACGAATTTGGTCAAAAATAAAAAAAGAGGGGACTGATTTGTCAAAAGCCCTATATATATATATATATATATATATTCTATTTTCAGTTCGACTTGAGATTAGTCTACCGTAAGATGACTCGTGGACCATTGAATTGAGCATTTCGATCATGATCAACGGTTCCGATTGAATCTTTCAAGATATGATCTGAACCGTTGATGATATAATTTGGACCATTGATTATGATCGAGATGTGCGATCTAACAATTCACGATTTACCATACGAAGGATTATTTTCAGACCGAGCTGAAAATTAACCCTATATAATATATATATATATATATTAATATATATATATATATATATATATAGTAATTTTGATTTATGATATTTTATTGAAGTCGTGATATTCTGATTTCGAATTTGTACGTTCTAATTTGAAATTACCACAATCGATCGATCGAGAGAGCTGAAGCAATTTTTGTACATGCCGGTCAATCCATGCACCAATTTTTGTACAATTATTTGGGTAGCTGAAGCAATTTGAGTCCAATTAATATATGGAGTACAGTATGATAATATTCTGGGTAAATATATTATCACAACCCTTAAAAGCACCTCGGGATGTGCATTCACTGTTGATTACCGAACACGAGTTCGAAAGGTCGGGTGTCCAGATCGTATCATACAGTGACGAGTAGGGTTAAAAACGAGCCGAATTCAAGTCTAATACACTAAGTTCAAGTTCGGCTCAATTGGTTTAGGTCGAGCTCGAACTAAGCGAACTTCATAGACTGAGCTCGAACTCGACTTAATTCAGAAAACATTAAAATCAAATTTGACTCGGGCTCGGCTCGATTGTATCAATCGAGCCGATCTTAAGCCAAATCAAACTGAGTTCGACTCGAGCTCTGCTCGATTGCATGAATTATATCAAGTTCTTGTTGAGCTCGTGCTAAGTAATTTTGTTATAAAAAATATTTGATTAAAATATAAATGTTTATTTAGACACGTGAGCTCAACAAGCCGAATAATATAATACTCAGATTCGATTTGTTTAATTGCTCGAGTTTGAATCTGTATTCGAACTCAACTCAAACTCGATATTATTTGAATTTGAGCAGAACTTAAACGAGTTCGAGCTCGAACCGCTCGTTCGCTTGTTTTTCGCCCACTCGGGGTGCATTAATTTTGATGGGTCCAACTCCTAACTAACAAATCGGTTCTATAAATGAAACTTTGTACAACTCAAGCCCTCTTAGGCACGGCAACTCAAATGATTACATATTTTTCGTATTTGCACTTTTATACCCTTATAATTTAAAATGACAAAGATATAACCTTCTAAATCGAAGCAGTTAAAAAATATGATCTATTAATTCTATAAAATAACGAAAATTTTATCAAGTACGCGTATGGTATGAACGATAAAAAGTGTATTAGTATTTTTTTAAGAAATATTTATTATAAAAGTTATATAATTTAATGAGATATATAACTTTTTTTTAAAAAAATATTTTTTAAATAGTGTTAAAAAATAGTCAGAAAACTCGTTAAGGCTTTAGAGCACCAAAATATCTATTTAAAAAATTTTTTAAAAAAAATTTGAATATAAAAATTATAGATCTAATCAAAATCTATAATTTTTATATTGAAAAATTTCTAAAAAAAAAATCCCTACAAATCGACTCTACAACTGCAACGTTGCACAACTAAATCCATCTTAGCGAAAATATGGATATTTTTTATTACAGATTCTTTTAATACTTTCTATTAAATGGACAAATTTAATTCACTTAAATCTGATAGTTCAGATTAAAACTATTCACAAAATATTGTAATTTACGATATAAATTATTAGATAAATTTGAGTAAATTAAACCTGATTATTCACAGACGAATCCGTAATGGAGATAATACATTTTCTTCCAATCCAACATTCTACTCTACGTTGATGAATTCTGTTCCACATTTTATGAAAAAGTATTTCGATCACCAATTGCATTTGGTTATAATATAAACTCCGAGAAAATATCCATCATATTTACCGTCACTATTTTTGTTTACTTTCTTGAAATAAGGTTCAGAAGAACAAAAAAATAGTATTATTTATCAGAATTATCATAAGTTTTGATACAATCATAGCTATATATACAGTCCATCGGACAATATATAGGTGGTTCAGATTATATTAAAATTATCAAGCGTCCATAAAATGAACGGTATTCTCGGATTTAAATGAATTTCCAAAATGATGTTATATGATTAAAAAAAAAGTTTGTCAGATTTGCCTAGAATTATAAGGAAACACAATATCAAGCATCTTGAATGCATGAAATAAAGATGGATAGAGATTTTTGGATAGAGATTATTGGTGGTAATTTAGTATTTTCGGTTCATAAAAAAATAATATAATATTAAAATATATATATATAATAATATAATATATATATATATATATATATATATTCTCAAAATATTTGATTTAAATACACAAAACAAATCCTTTGCATATAAAAAATATCATTCATAAAGAGTCCGTATATTCTTGATATAATTTGAACCACACGATCTGCATCGCGATATTTAAATTGATTAATATGCTGTTTGCACTATTTATGAATCTAGAAAATTATAATGGACAACAATGATGATATCATACCATAAATTCTCATATTAATTGCTATTAATTCCAACCGTAACCTTTCCCCATCCCAATCCTCTCTTAAATGTATCACTTTATATATATATATATATATATATGAGAGATTATTTTCAGTTCGATCTGAGAATAGCTATCCGTAAGGAGTCATGAACCGCTGGATTGAACATATCGATCTTGCTCAACGGTTGAAATTATATCTTTCAAGATATGATCTAGACCGTTGATCAAGATATAATCTGAACCGTTGATCATGATCGAGATATTCGATCCAACGGTTCACGACTCAACTTATATATATATATATATATCTCACTTTATATACAGCAGTACATACATATATCCCCTCCCCCCCCTCTCTCTCTCTCTCTCTCTCTCTCTCTCTTAATGGAGAAGATGTTGGTGCAACATTTGCCATTTCTAATGGCAATGGCAGCAGTGTTCCTATACGGAGCAGAGATCGCGACGTGCGACTTGGCAAGCGACCGGGCGGAGTGCACCGACCAGTTGATAGGGTTATCTCCGTGCTTGTCGTACGTGGAGACTCCGTCGACCGCTACGGCTCCGACTCCAGATTGTTGCTCGGGGCTGAAGCAAGTTTTGTCGAAGAGCGAAAAATGTCTGTGTATTCTGGTTAGGGACCGCGATAATCCCCAGCTTGGTCTTCACATAGACTTCCACAAGGCTCTCTCACTCCCTTCAAAATGCTCTGTGCCCGCCAACATCTCCGATTGTCCCAGTAAGAGAAAAAAGAAATTATTTTATTTTTTATTTGGTAGATATTTGAAAAAAAAAATTAAGAGTTCCCGAATTTTTTTGCGAAAGTTCTCCCAAAATCATTCTCTGTACTGCTCAAAAGTGAAATTATAAGGTGTTGAAGCTGAGCTTGAATGATTTTGGGAGAAATTTTAGGAGCTCTAACATTACTATTTATTGGTTTGTTCTTTTTTAAATTTATTTAGATATTTATTTTTTAAAAAATGTTAGACATACAAAAATTGCCCTGAAATTTTAAAAAGGAAATTATATTTATTAGGTAGATATTAGTAAAAAAAAAAAAAGTTGAGAGGTTCCAAAATTTGTCGCAAAAATTCTCCCAAAAATGCATTAGTTGGAATACTGTGCTGTAAAAGTGAAATTATAAGATGTTGAAGCTAAACTTGATTGATTTTGGGAAAAATTTTGGGAGCTCTAATATACTTACTATTTATTTGTTGTTTTTTTTAAATATACTTATATTAGATATTTGTTGGAAATCCCAAATTTATCCTGAAATTTCTCCCAAATAGTCTTGCATTAATCGGAACACTGCTGCACAAAAGATTCGAAGATGAATTTTGAGAACGGTACTCAGTATCCCGGCACGTACCGACCATACCTATGGTACCGCACTAATATATATTTATTTATTTAAAAAAAATTAAAAATATAAAATTTAACTAAAAATTCAAATAAATTTTTTTTTTGGCACGTACGGTGCCGACAACTGCCGGAACACGACCTCTCGTCCGGAACCCAAAACCATGGTAATAATAATACCTCTTGTGCTTTAAAAATCACATAATATGCAATGTATGGTTAAAACATGAAGTAGCAAAAAGAAGTCAGTCAGAAAGATTGAATATTACCATTAAAATTTAAGACTAATTATCCAAAAAAAAAAAAAAACAAAATTTACAACCTCAACATCAAAAATCAAAATGTTTTTAAGACAAATTCTCAATCATTTTTCTGAATTAATCAAAGGATGCATCTTTGTTCTTCGTCCTTTTTAAATTTTTTCAAAAAAATATATAATTTTCTGAATTATACGAGGGGCATGCGTCCATACACTTGACCCTCCCCCACAAACCGAGTACGGATAAACACCGCCGAAAAAAAAAAGTTGGTATCGGGAGTGGGCCTCCGCGTCCGGGGTTCGTCTTTTTTTTTTTTTTTTTATTTTTTTTATTTTTAGTTTCCTCTTATTTTCAGCTCTAGTTTACTGATTCTGGATATATTTTACAGAACTGCTGAACCTGCCTCCAAATTCTCCAGATGCTAAGGTTTTCCAGCAATTTGCAAGTGTACTTAATGGGAGCACCCCTACTAGCAATGGTATGTTATCTTTTTTCTTAAGAAAAAAAGATATTCGGCCGATAAAATAGTCCGAAAACAGACCGAACAACGTTTTTCCATGCCTCGGGATCTGTTCGGATTATTTTTCGGATTAAGTAATTGGACCGAACAGCATAACCCTTTATTTAATAGAAGCCCACCTAGTTACGACGGCCGTGTGGCAGTCGTAATATACGGATGGTGCTCAATCGGATTCCGCCGTCGGACCTTCACACCCGACTCACGTGCTATAGCACGCTTATACATCGGACATGAGATTGTGCATGCCTAAGGTGAAAAGGAGTCGAGTTCGAGTCGAGTACCACTAAGTTCAAGCTCGGCTTGGTTGGTTTAGCTCGAGCTTGAGCTCAATGAGCTTCAGAGGCTGAGCTCGAACTCGACTCTAGCTCGGCTCGAATGTATCAATTGACTCGAGCTCGGTTCGATTGTATTAACTGAACTCAACTGGAGCTTGGCTCGATTACAATAATTAGATCAAGTTCGACTCGTTTAATTATTCGAGCCGAGCTTAAACGAGTTCGAGCTACTCGTATGGAGCTCGGCTCGTTTTCACCCCTATGCACACCCGACCCATTGATCTGTATCCCGCATAATTAAATTCTACGGAATGTTGGATACGAACGCGTGATCATTAATTCCGCGGAACATTGGATTCGAATGCGTCCGGTCACACGTGCTGCCAGCACAAGGAAGAACACCGATTATCATCGATACATCATTTTTTAGAAAATACATCTAATTATAGAAAATAAAATGTGATTTTTTCTATGCAGGTAAGACTAATTCCACAGGAAGCCCTGGATCTTCTAGCCAAATTAAAAACGATGCAAGGAGTATAAATTGGACAATGCTTCATTTTGTCGGTGGAGTGTGGATATCACTTCTTCTTATATTAATGTTTTGAGGTCCCTAAAAAGTAGAAATAATGATGCCGAAGATGCAGATGCTGCAGCGTCTGACTGTTCCGTCCGAAAATCTGTCCTAACGTATTTCTTTCTGCCTCGACGATTTACTGATCTCTAGACAGAAAAAAATACGTCCGGATAGATTTTCGGATAAAACGTTCGTATGTTGTGGCATTACTCAATCTGTCCGGATAAAACGTCCGGACAGATTTACCGATCATATGCATCTTTATGTTGATGTATCATGAATTCTTTCATAAACGATACTCTTTGAGGTCATGGATCTAATAAATATTTCTACTTCCATATTATTTATTGAAGTTTCCTATATCTTGAAATCACATTTAATATAACTATATCTAGCTTAAATAATGTTTATCTCACAATTAACTCAATTCTATCCATTGTAGCCATTTTGCAATGACTTTTTTTGCTAACATTTTAGGTATTTTTTAAAAATAATTTTTGTTATTATCTTACTATTATGCAATATTGTTATTGATCTAGTGCCGCATAATTTCATATATATTGCAACAATTTCACAAGAATTATAAGTACAATAGCAGGATACAAGAACACTTTTTTATCTCGTCCGAAACACTTTGGAGTTTCGACTAGAGGTATTTTGAAAAAAATTAAATAAATACGGACCGATTTATACGAATTTTAAAAAATATAAATATTTATGATATTATTATTTTATTTTAAATTTGGTCCATGCATTCCGGATTAAGATTTTATTTTGCCCCAATTGCACCCACTAATATTGGTCGGCCATCTATTTTGTTCATTAAATTTGAGGCTGAGAATCAATTCCCCATTTGAAAAGTTGTGAGCAAATATTCGGAGAGCACCACAATTTATCAGAAGTTCATCTTAATTCTGATCAGAACTATATATATATATATATATATACACACACACACACACACCAAAATAGATTATCTAACGTAAAATTTTCAAATGCATAATTTTATTTGCTATCGCCTCGCGCTGGACGGCCAGTTGCTTGGGTGCTTGTCCGGTTATGGGTTCGAAATCCAACGTACGCAGAATCTGATTATGTGAGATACATGCCAATGAATCTGTTTACAGAAGGTCTATCAAGGAGCATAATTTTTAGTTCGATGCATGAATAGTGTTAGAATACGCGAGTCGGGTGCAATGATTCAATGGTGGAACCAGAATAATTGTCACTCGAAGGTTTATATATTATAACAGTCGTACAAAATAGACTATTTATGTGTATAATTTTCTTTCCTAATTTTTTTTAAAAAAAACTTTATCTAGAACATCTATGATATTCAATATTAGAAATGAAAATTTAAACACTTGAGCCTTCAACACTATTATTTATTAGAAACAACAGGACAAAGAAGCAGGAACACACGGATATTGTAATTTTTAAAAAAGTCGGACACGTGTACCGCTCGGATACGGCAATAAAAAATTTAAATAATTAAAATAACTGAAATAAGTATTTGAATATATAAAAATATAAAAATATTTAATAATAAAATCATGTTAATATAATATTTTATATTTTTAAGATAAATTTAAGCAAAAAAAAGTCTAATTATATCATAAAATAATATAATATTTAAGTATATAATTATATTATATTACTTTCTATTTTTTATTATTAGTTTATATATTAATTCTTTAACAATAAAAAAATAAAATAAAGTTTTAAAAAAAAATCAACAAAAATCAGACACCTGTGTCCAGAATGTTATTATTTTTGGACATTTTTCGGGCATGTCTAGTCGTGTCACCGGTACATGTCCGCGATCGTTGTCGCACTGCATCAGGCAAAATTTTGGATAACCGTATTTCTAGCCGCACCAAAATATTTTGGAGTAACCGTGCTTCTAGTAGTAGGACTACCAAAAAATTAATATATATATATATAATAATAAATATATATATATAATATATAATATCTTTATATATCAAAATATGGAAAGATATTGCTGTTGAGCCTTTTAACGTCGTTTGAACCTGTATTTGTGTCCTCGGACTTTCTAATGGTCCCTCTCTTATTAGGGAGGGCCCTCCCCCTTGATGCGCCACACTGCATCCACTCCATCTCCATCCACGAAACGCCGTCGCCATCGCCGCCCCGCCCGCCGTCGGTTCGTCGCCTCCGCCAGGATGGTCGAGCAACACCGTCGCCCGGTTTCCGACGGATCAATCGCCGAGCAGAAGAAGGCCCTGCGCACCAGATTACGCAAAGAGCTCCGCGCTTTCCCCTCTTCCCAACGCGCCCAAGAAGGTATTCTACGGTGCGGTCATGTCAAATTTGAATATGGGAATTAGTTTTTAAGTGTCCGCTCGATAGGACGCGGCATTATATTTCTTTAGAAGGAAGTATAATGTTATTGCATAGCAGTAAAAATATAATTAAATTCAGAGCAGTATAATTCAATAATTGTAGAAAATTTAATGAAAATGAAGTATAATTCCATTGTAGGGATGTATAGTTAGAAAGAAATGGTGTATAGCATTAAAAAACGAGCGACCTAAGATCAAATAAGTCTCAACAAGGGGCACATAATAGCTTTTTGTTTTTGAATATTCTAAGTTTGTTCATAACACCCTGCTATGTTGCTGTTGAGCTTCTTTCTAATGTTGTTTAAAGATAACTGTATGATATGCTTATGACACTATGGCAAAACCTCATCTTGAAATATGGTAACTGTAAACTATGATCAGACTATTCCTCTCCTGATTCAGAAGCATTTTATAGCTCTGAGTAGATGATTATGGTGCCTCTCTATGTGTTGCTTTTGACATAATAATTCTGCAGATGCTGCAATTCAGGATAATGTTTTGAATTCTCCATGGTTCAAGTCTAGCAAAACTATATGTGCTTATATCAGTTGTGAGTCACTCCGTGAAGTTGATACTTCAAGAATTTTGGCAGAAGTTCTCAGTGACCATGATGTGGTATGTTATTCTGATTTAAATAGTTTTCGTTTTTCATGTGCTTGTAGATGAATGTTCTAGACTTACCGCATGTAACAGAGATCAATGAGCAAATTCATAGATGACTTTACTTAGTTTTGTCAAGAAGGTATTAGAAAATAGTTTTTGCAGTGATAGGTGGCATGCTGACTTGAACCCCAAGATAGTAATGGTTCATTCATCGAGACACTGTGTGGACACTCCTGTATGTGTGGTTTATACCATCGTCCAAGTATGCTATAGTCAATTTTATTTTACTTTATTTTTTCTTTTTTCTGTTGATCTGTTTAGTGTGCTTTTGTTTGTATGCTGATTAATTTAAGTTTGTTGCTTTAGGCATGTGTTGCTTGCAAAATAGCGAGGTGCTTTGAATCAGCAGGCTCACTAGATTTGTTTTGCGCTGTTTTGTGAGATTTCTTCATTCTGTTGCCATAATTTTGCTGGGGTTGTTATATGTTTGGAAGCAACTTATATTATAGTTTTACTTTTACCGATATGTTTTTCCCTTCCAACTTCAAAAGCAAAGGATTTCCGTGCCGGATGGCACATGCAGCGTTCCGGCCGTGTTTCGGCACCGGCACTGGCGGCACGGCTCGGCAAGCTCTTTTTTTTTTTTTGTTGAAAGACCGCCCATGAAGGGCGGTCAAATCGAATCTATGTATGCATTCTTATCCATATCTGCCTCCTAACATACGAGGACTACTCTACCTACCCATTGAATGCATCTGCCTCTAGTGAATGGAATATGCAGCCCACCACTTCTTTATATCCACAATATGTGATGGACACTAATAGTGACAGTGTGTTCAAGGACGACCAACGATTTGTTGATGAGTACATCCAGCACTACCATCTAGTTTATAGTTGGGATACATGGGTGTTTACGTCCACGTGAAATATGGGGTAAATTTAAATGGTTTAGATTTTACAGATATCTTGTATCAGCCACATCGACACTCTATGTGGCAATGAATTCTTACTACCTGCTTTAGATATGTAATTGGTGCCTTTATATTTTTATTTTAGTATTTTATTTCGTTAATATTTTTTATTATTATTTAAATAATTTTTTAATATTTTAAATATAATAAAGGGAGACTTGCACTGCAGTCCAAGGCAAGAGTTTTTCTTGCACTGCAGTCTACTTGTAAAAAAATTGCACTTATATCATTTTATGGAGGGTGTCAAAAGTTATCAAGAATGTGTTTAAAAGTTATAAGAAGGGTATCAAGGTGTTTTTTTTTAACATGAGGGTGTCAAAAATCAACACAAGAATGTCAGAAACTTACTAAAATGTGTTAAGGTGCAAGGTGTCGGAGGTGTAAAAACCGCATTAAAATGTGTTATAAATGCATTAAAGGGTGGCATAGGACTAAAGTAAAATTTTCTTTTGAGAGGACTTAAGTGATATTGAAATAATATGGAGGGACTGCGGTGGAATTGTCCATATAATAAATTATACAGATCAGCACGATCGGCATGTGCCAAATTTCGGATTTACCGATGCTTGTCTTGGCTCGGCACGGAAAATCATGCTTCAAAGTAGTCTTTAGTAGATTAAATGTTGGAATTTGTTTCCTTCGGCAGTTACTCTAGGAAATCAAGAGCAATAAATGTCTTGATACTTCATGAATGTAAGGTAGCCAAGTACTAGTATAGTTTTTAGAGCAAGCATGCAAATTAGTGTTTCATGTAAAATAGGTACTGTTCTTATTTGATAGAGCAGGTTGCCTTTTGGTATAAGTTGAAGTTTTTTGACATTAAAAAGGCTGAATATTTCAAGAATTGTATTTTTTCTTATATGTATGGTGCTGCAACTTTTCATAGGAATTGATTAGATATAAAGATAGAGATTGGCTTGGAACTTGAAAGAAACCTAAATTCATCCAAACACCGTATGCACAATAGTCATTTTAGAATATAATAAATCATACTAGTACACATCTCATGGCATGGTTTCTGTTGAATAATTATTGCTGCATGAATTTAAATTCCTTCCTGCTAATTTTCCAAGTCAAGATTGTTATTCGCAGGTGAAGAAAAAGCTTTATGTTCCAAGGGTGGAGGATAGAAATAGCAATATGAGGATGCTTAATATCTCAACTTTAAAGGACCTAGTTGCGAATTCCATGAATATTTTAGAACCAACCCTAATGGATGCCGATGGAAATCATCGTGAAGATGGTAAGCTTAGTCTATAATGAGATACCTTAGCGCTTCTTTATTAATCTTCATTGATAACCCAGCCTGCTTGTTGTCTGGGTGCATTCTATGTTTTGAAATATGGAGCCCTTCAAACTTGCCACATCCGTCAGTTCGTGCTGGTCCTTGTTTTTTTATCATGAATTGCTTGATTGCTCCTCAATGGTTGTTGCTCACATATTTTGAATAATGCAAGGATGTAGTTGTTGGTGCTTGTGGTTACCTGCACCGGCAAAGGTCACGGTGAAAAATTTGGCCGTGCCAGCCAGAGCATGGTTGAAAAATCTTTACATTTTCTTTTTGACTTTTATTTCTATTTAATAAAATAAATATGCATTTATGCGGAGGCACAGTCATAACATGCCGTGATCTGTGCTTATTGAAACTTAGTTCGGCAAGGCACCAAAAACCTTGGGTGAATGATGCCTAGCTGCTAATGGTCGCATCTTCCATCCAGGTGGATTGAGGGATAGCAGTTTTTATTGGAGAAGTATGTCCTTTTTACCATTACAATGTCAAATTAGATTCTCTTTGGACAATTATAGGGCAATGGTGTCTTCAATGTTCAATTGTTACTAGGGTTTTAATATTTCATTTTCAAGCTGCAATGAATTTATTTCTGAAGGGAAAGATTTTAGTGTTATGTTATGGGCTTTAAGGCCTTTGTCTCAAACAATGAGTTCGTTTATTTTCTTGATAAAACTTTACTTCTTTTGTAATGAATTTCACAGACTGCCATGGATTTGCAAATCTGCCTTTTCCTTGAGAGTCAAAAATTTAATCTCTACCATCCTGATCCCCTTTGTCCAAAATCTACAAGCATCGAAATTTTCATCTCTTCCAAGCTTGTATGCTGTGCTTTGCATGGGAATTTTTTTTTTCCAATTACAATATAAGACACCAGTTTGCTATGCTAAGCGTCAAATTATTATATATTATTTTAATTTTTTTAATTTAATGAGAAAATGTAGTCTTTGCTTGTTTTCATTTCAAATTGGGTTTTTTACGACCTTGCAAGCCCAACCAAACTTGAACAACTTTGGTTTGTTTTATCCAAAATTTCATTTAAAACAAAAAACTTGCACTCTATCCATGTATGATTCTTGTTATTGGTTTTAAAGATCCTGTCTGAACCATGTCAACTTGTACATTTTGTGATTTCATATGATATGATAGAATGACACTTTATATAATAATGTCATTGTCACAATCAGAGTCATTTGATGTAATCATTGTCCAAGGTATGCTTTCTAATAATCTTTCTCTTGTTGCCTATATTTTGTATTTAGATCTGGTCTTATTGTAAGTCTTCTGCATTTAGAAAGTGGTTGTTTTTGTAGTTTTGCAGGCAAGTGATCCAGTTGACTTGTTTCTTTTACCTGGTAATCAACTTCTCTTAGTTTGGTATGGTTTGTATATCAATATTTTCTTTTCCTTTTTCTATTCATCTCTTTATATCTTCTCCAGGACTTGCCTTTGATAGAAATGGACGACGCTTGGGCCGTGGAGGAGGGTAGGTTATACGTACTATTAAACTATATATGCGTTGATATGGGCTTAAAAAAAACTGAGTATGCCGCAAGGTTTCACCATGATGTGCTGAGAATCCGAATCTGGTGTTTGTGCTGACCATGCTGATTATAATATTTTGTTGTTTTTAAATAATCTAATCACGTGGCCTTGATGTGACACGTAAAGGTCACACGATAGTCCTTCGAGGACCACATGAGAGAGAGAGAGAGAGACCAGCACTCATTGATGGCATGGTTAGTTCTTAATATGATCGCAGGGCCGTTGACGGGGACCAAATAGGGCTCGACGGATAGGGTCCCAATGACCGAGAGAGAGAGAGAGATGGAGAGAGAGAGCACTCATTGATGGCATGGTTAGTTCTTAATATGATCGCAGGACCGTTGACGGGGACTAAATAGGGCTCGACGGATAGGGTCCCAATGACCTAAGAGAGAGAGAGAGAGAGAGAGAGCGAGAGAGAAGAGGAGGAGAGAGAAGAGATGAGAGAGGAGATGATAGAAGAGAGGAGAGAAGAGATTAAGAGAGAGAGAGAGAGAGAGAGAGAGAGAGAGAGAGAGAGAGAGAGAAACCAGCACTCATTGATGGCCTGGTTAGTTCTTAATATGATCTCAGGACCGCTGACGGGGACCAAATAGGGCTCGACGGATGGGGTCCCAATGACCTCTCTCTCTCTCTCTCTCTCTCTCTCTCTCTCTCTCTATCTATCTATCTAATTCATATCAGCTCTCTCTTTTTTTTTTTTTCTAAGATCATAGCTGACAAGGCCAATTTTGGGCCGTGCCGGTGCCAGATTTGCCGGAAAGTCACGTGATGTCGACAGATTTCAATCTGACAGCTAATTTTACCAACTATCTTGAACTTTATAGTTTCCATGTTCAAAAAAATATTTGTACTGTAGGCTCAACTAACAGTTGGACTATACTGTAAGCTCAAAAATTAGTAGTTTGCTTCTATGATGCTTGGATAGTTATTAAAGGAATTTTAAATGGCTCTTATCGTAATTTATGTACATGTACCTGCTACATATTCTAGAAAAATAGAGCGCTTACTTAAACTCAGGAAAGTAGAGTATAAAGCGACCTTATAGCTTCTGTGTTCTTATATGCAAGGTTCCTTTTGTATCCTATCTGACAGGTATTATGATGTGCTTCTTAGAAGGTACCAGAATGTTGCCATGGAGCAAAATTGGAAGCAGCCTCTTTTCGGTTAGTACAATTCTATCCAAACTGTTTCCATGATGATGTTTGTTTTGATTCATTTATGAAATTTCAACAAAAAGTCACGAAGCTGACTTTGTTTGAACATTGGAATTCTTCATTTAGAGTACGCCACTCGATTCATGGACGCCTTTTGGGAGAAATTTTCGGATAATACTTAGGAGTTCAAACATTCTTTCTTCTCTAATATAGGTTATATTTGAGCATCTACATTTTTGTAAGTTCACTGCTATTCATCAGGGCCATAAGGACTCCTAATGCAGTCAGAATCATGCACAATGAATCTTAATAGTTTGGTACATATTTGGATGCATTGCATATGATTATAATATGGTGTCAGAAAAAACAAACAATATTTTATGATAATACAATAATAAGAATGTTAACTATTTGAATATCAATATCAATTTCAGAAAATTCGTAAGTATTTTAAGTCTAAACAATATAAAAATAGTTCAAAAAATATCTACGAACGTCAAAGAACACCCAAAAAATATAATTCAAAAACTCTGTATTAATCGTAACAAATACAAAAAAAAGAAGTAAAAAATTATGAAATTTTTCTTTTTTTTAAATTTCATTCAACAGCAAAATTAAAATTTAAGATGTTCGTAGTGTTTGAGGTGTTTCCCTAAATATTTGTATGTGTTACGTGATTTATGGAGTGTTCATAAATATTATAGGTGTTTGTAAGTGTTTTTGAATATTTCGTGATGTGTTCGTGAGTATTTTAGGTAATTTTGGGATGTTCGAAATGTTCGTGAGTGTTTTATGTAATTTTGGGATGTTCTGAAATGTTCGTGAGTGTTTGAGATATTCACAAGTGTTTGTAATATTCTAAATACTTTCATATAACAAATTCTAAAGACATTTTAACATTTTTAGTTTTTGAATAAGAAAAAGAATTACCCCCCTCCCCACCCCAAAACCACCGCACACACACACACCAAGTGGGGTCATTTGATCCCACTTTTGATCTGCCCATGGTTATAATTATATACCATAGGATTCTCTGAAGAATGTCATTTCTAATTTTGTAATTTCAAACTTCGAATTGGATCGATACACATTGGCTGGCTTATTCCAACTTATGATTGCTTCTTTTCGCAGTTGCCCTTGCTTACTCTCCGCAAATTATGGAGGATGAAGTCATTCCAGTAACGGCCACCGATGTGCCGATCGATGCTATTGTTTCTCCCTCGGGTGTGATCGCAATTACTCCCGCGGCCAAGGAGACAATGGAAGGCACATCTTAGTATCTCTTCAATTTAGTTAGCTAAGAAGCGCGCATTTCATCTCTAACTTTGGTTTTCTTTTTAAAATTCCAAGAAATTTTATTTGTAAGTTAATTTAATGGTAATCAATTTGTAATTTGTAACCCTATCTTCTTATTTGTGTACCCTGTTAATGTTTACCAGGGCCAGTGACAAAGACTTAGCTATCGATCATGCGGCTTTAGAATTAGAGTTAGTGACATCATAGTTTAGATTATATAGTATATTTAATTTTTATTTTTTTCCTTGTATGTATATCTTTTTTCTTTTTAATTTTTGCATCTATATTTCTTCAAATTTATTCTTATCATTATATTATGAGTACATGGATCGTGGTTGTGTTGTCAATGCTCAGTGTGGTTTGTTGTCATGTGAACCTATGTGCTTATTTGTTCGTGTGTCTTACATACGCTTTCTCAGTTCGATGGTCCTACTGAAATAGTCTTCTTTTAGCGTATGGTTGCAGATATTTTACTCTCCACGTCTGCTGCGACAGGAGTTGGAGTTGGCTGGGATGTTATTATTATTGTTTAGTTGTTTATCTGATGAGTAATGCTTCCGAAAATTATACGAGAATCAATTAAGTTTGTTTTTGAACATCATGTAAATGGCCCTCCGCCCTTGGGTGGGACGGCCGGGGGGCTCGCCTCATGAAGCGAGCACTCGGGTTCGAACTCCGTGATGCACTCGTCCGATCCTTTTTCGGGTGACTGTGAGATAAGTGCGGGTGCCGTGGTTTCTGGCATATGTACGAAGGTGACAGTCCCTAAATGGGTGTTCTACTTTGTGATTTGGAGGATGTCACACTGAAATTTTACTATCTGACCGTAGGCCAGATTAAAATGATTTGATGTTTGTCGGTTAGAAGATGGTTCCTGCGTTCAGCTGGTGCAATATTGGGACCAGGTTGGTTTTGTCTCGTCACCTAAAAAAAACCATAATGTAGATGAGCTCTGTGGAGGACAGAGCTCATGCAGGAGAGTAGCAGAAAGTTGGAGAAAGTTTTGGGAGCTCAAAATTTTCATTTGCTGATGGATTGCATAAATCAAATGACAGATAGTGAAAAAAATAATAATAATAATATTGTCAAAGAAGCTCCTGCCTTTAAAATGCTTATTAATCAGTCTCTATTTAAAAAAAAAAAATTCAAAAATTTTTTGGCCCTAATTTGGTCTGATTCAGACCTAATGGATCAGTCAGGTCCAAATTTTCGGTCTGAATCAGTTTATAAACATCAATACCTATATGTTTTTTCCCAAACTTGCTTGTTACACCTACTGCACCACAAAAAAATCTAATAAAATTTAATAATTCGTATTATTAAAAAAATATTTTTTGAAAAAAATTTAACATAAAATTCTCTATATTTTATAAGATTTACAATTTCATCGTGAAAGTTTTTTTTTTCAAAAAGTATTTCTAAATAGATGTTATCGGATTACAAACTTTAATAAATCTGAAGCAGATTTTAAAAATAATTTAAAATTATTTTTAACTTGTTAACTTCTAGCAATCCAAATTACCTATTCAAAAGTAATTTTTTATAAAAACTTCAATATAAAATTTATAGATTTATAAAAATTTATAATTCTCATATAAATTTTTTTTTTTTAAAAATACGTCCACATTTTTATTTTAATCATACAGATTAAGAGATTGATAAATTTGTTGGTCGGTGGCACCCGCATTGCTCATATTTCCCTGGGTCAACCTAAAATATAGAAGTTATTGTCATTTAAGTCTGTGCATCAAAATTCCAGAGTCTATTGTTTTGGCAGATTATGTTCTGTAAATTCACTGGGAATCTGCATTCTCATCAATCAAGCTTGGTATCTCTAGATTCTGAAAATGAATGTGATTTTGAAAATTAAAGTTGTATTTTGCATGATAGTGCTTCTATGATCTATGACCTTGCATAATGTAGCCTCCCGCCCCTGGTCAGTTCGGCCGGGGCTCTCGTCTTACGAAAGCGAGCGTTCCGGATTCGACACCCCAGGGGTGTCTGTAATAGAGATATGCCCGTGGCCGTGAGTTTACAGCGGTTGCCGGAAAGTTGGTGGCTGGGTAGCTCCCAGTACTCCATGTCTGGTCCGAAGGCGGATGTCAGGCCGGAATTTTACTCTACTGCGCGCACATGGGTCCAAAATGGTCCTATATGTGTGCGTAAAAAATTGTGGTCCGCGAATTAGCGGAGACTCAGAGATGACTTTCGCCTCGTTATCTCAACAAAAAAAAAGACCTTGCATAATGTAAATGTATAGACAATTTTGCATTTTGCATGATAGTGCTTCTATGATCTATGACCTTTGCATGATGTAAGTGCATAGACAATTTTTTTTTTTTTTTTTGGGGCGATCGGTGACTTCAATTTTTATCCTACACCTCGATAAAAAATTAAATAAAATGTTAGTTTCTTACGGCCAGTACCTGCTTAGATTAGAATCCCTAATTTATTCTTTTCGAGAGATAATATGCAGTCAACTTCTAGCAGCCAATTCTATTAATTAATTAGACAATACTAATAATATAGACAATTTTTTTTTTAATTTACAAAATTAGATGACGTTTGTTATAACTTCTTGTTTTGAGAACTATATCAATTGATTCCTTTTGTTTGAGTTAATGAGCGAATTTTTTTCGATATATCAATTCTTGATATTATTGGATGCATTATTTTCTAATCATGATCTATTAGTCCTTGTTGAGCTGAAATTGCGCTAAAGAAGTAAAACTCTGATCTTGTGTACACCTTAAACTATACGTGAAGTACAAATATTATGCTCAGCCGCCATATTAACAATTCTAACTGAAATTTTGTTGATCTTGTTTACTTTTAATTTCAGAGCCATTCAAAGATTCTGAATCTGTAATATGTGCTTCCTTAGGGACATTCTACACTGCTCAACCCATAAGCGGTGGACCAATTGAATGTTTTAGAGTAGATACAATATCATCATTCTATTTTATGGACTGCGTAAATCAGCTTCTGAAAATAAAAAAATACAGGGCTGATTTGCAATCCCAGAGAAATGGGGACTGATATGCAACTCTCATTTCGTACTATCACATCAGCATTTTTTTTTATTTTTTATGCTAATTTGTAGTCTTACTAGAGAAAAAAGGGCTGTTATGCAACCACCCCTTCTTTTTATTATATAAAAATTATTTCTATTTTGGTCTATAGATCTTGTCTGAACTTTGGATGGTAATTTTATTACGCACCCATCATATCAGCGCGTCTTTTTTTTTAAAATTAATTTATACAATCTTATATTGAAATATGAAGTGATTTGTATAATTCAAATAAAATATGATATGATATACAACCCTTCCTTCACGCTGTCATATTGCGTATTTTTTATTTTCGACGGTTAATTTATACATTCAAAAAAATAAAGAGGTTGATATGCAACGATTTTTTAAAAAATAATAGGATAATTATATATCAGTTTTTCAAAATTTTAATCTTGTATTTTAATTTTTGAATATATTTTTGTAATAAAGTGGGAGCGTGCCATCACATCGTGCATTTTTTTTTTTTTGGGATTGAAATATATTATTTTTAGGTGCTAATATGTAATTATCCTAAAAATAAATATTTGCGTATTGGTCCAAAGGTCTTGTCTGAACCCAGGATAGCAATTTCGTAAATATAAATCTCCCAGAAACGCCGATCTGGTACACGGGCGGCCATGTACTCCCAGAAACGCCGATCTGAAACACGGGTAGCCACGTGTAGAGACAGCTAAGCCTGAGATCCAAAAATGTTGTACCAACGTGGCATTGTTTTATTGCTCCAAGTTCTGTCTGGTGTTTGTACCTATGTAGTCGATCTGTAAAGACTAAAACAGCAAATCGCCAATAACGAGGCCACCGAGGGGAATGGCTGAGGGTTTGCATCTCTGTTTCTCTGTTTCTCCCTCTTCGTTCTCTCTCTCTCTCTCTCTCTCTCTCTCTGTGCGTCTACGACGGATATAAATAACGCGCCGGAGGAGGCGGATCGAGATCTGCTCTAGCTCCGACGAGCGGCGGCAGAGTAATCTAGGGTTAGGGTTTTCGCCGGAGACGGTTGCCGTGGAAGAAGGGAAACAAGATGACCGCTAATGCGATGCCGGTGGCGAGCAGCCATGGCAACCTCGACGAGCAGATTGCTCAGCTTATGCAGTGCAAGCCCCTGTCAGAGCAGGAGGTTGATTTTCTCTCTCATATTTTTTTGCGTTGTTTAGAGATCTCAATATCTCGAGAGGGAATCTGTGGTTGGTTTGATGTAATCATTTGAATCTTCCCCGATGGCGCTGGGATGAACAAATCGGACTTGGTTTAGATGTTTGTTAGGAATGGAGCATTTAATTGTTTTGAAAAAATGAACGAATATTCATTCTGCGCATCTGATTAGCATCTATATTGAAAGATTCGAATAGAGCTCTATTGTTCCCGTGATCTGTGATTGGACGCCCTTATGGGCATTGGATTCGATTTGATTTGTGAGCGTAGGATCGTTTATATCTGTTGGAAAATTCATCTGTTTTGCGATATGTGAGCACTAGAGAATGGATTTTGCGGGACCCTGCTAACATTCCAGATGATTCTTCCAGTTATTACATGGCTTTTATGACCATTTTGACATTAAATCGGGTTCCTATTAGGGACTGTTTTCTTCACCATAAGTGCAAAGAATTGTTGGGAGATGAGTTTCAACGTGTAAATTCGATGAGATTTGGGGAATATGTTGAACTATTGATTACTTGATCATATGAAATCTACCATGTTCCCATGTCGCTACAAGATGTGTGGAATAATATCCAAAAAAGTTTTGGAAGTTGCTGAAAGTCACCTCTGGTCATCGTGGTGAAGTGAACAACCTATTATTGTAAGGGAGTGATTACTGTAAATAAATGTGGCCATCCTATTGAAATCCAACTATAGTAGTTTTGTGTTTATGGAGATCGTATGAATTATTTAAGTCTAATGTTAAGTAAAGTTCTTACATGCATTAACATGATGAGTATTTAAGGTTCAGTGCTGATTGCTATGACTTACTAACCTATTGTGATTCCCTTTGGTTTTTTTATAGCATTGGACAAGAGAGGTATCCTATTTAAGTGATGCATTTGTTGCTTTTCTTTGTTTGAAGATGAACAAACCGTCTGATTTAAACGTTTTCAATGTGACAACCGACCAATTTTAATGCAATATGTGATATTATGCAATTTTGGTGTATGTTTAGCTATTTATATGAGATTGATGGTGAAACCTTTTGTGTTGTGTGATGAGGACAATCTATCTTTGGGTTTTCTTATGCAACTCCCAATTGCTAATGATAATAGTTTGGCTTGCTCTTTCACTAAAAAAAAACTAATATCTGAGGTAATTGGTAGGTGCATCTTCCTACATATTCTTTTTTCTGGTAGAAGAAACAATAAACACGACAAGAGAATTAAAATGAAAACAAGGTGTTTGGCCTCCAGGTTTGGTTGAGATTTTTATCATATGGATCGCTTTTTTTTTTTTTTTTTTTAACATAAACTTATGAAAGTTTTGCTTTGCTAGATTTATAATGCAGGAGGATGCAAAGATGTTTTCTTGTTAGTAAACAAAGGCTTTCCTGTGGTGTGGTAAAAAGTTTTTCTTTATAGAGATTTTATGATTTGTTTGAAGCATTAGGTTATTTTGAGAATACTTTATCATTTTTTTTAGATTTACCTTCGTCAAAGAGGTTTACAAGTGTCGGAATGCATTATTGCTCAAGTAGTATCTGAATTCTAGAAAGGTTTATGCTTGTGTGTGCGTGGGAGAGGGAGAGGGAGAGAGGTGCCTTTTGCCATTTATTAGATGTTATGCTTTTCATTTGTAATGCATAGTTACTTTTTTTCAGTTTCTCTATTTAATTTGTTGATGCAGGTTAAGGGGCTATGCGAGAAAGCCAAGGAGATTTTAATGGAAGAAAGCAATGTCCAGGTAAGGCCTGTGTTTTCGTTTTCCTTTTGCTTTATAATAATTTGTTCTTATGGATATAATCGTACTATAAAATTTGACTAGTACAATTGTATTATGTTTTCATTTCCATTTGTTTTTTATGCTACTAACCTTTCTTTTAACACACAACAATTTTTCCTTTTAATCTAGGGTTTAAGGTTTGTACTCCATTTTGACACTTTATGGGAGAATTTCGTTGTGATGCAAATGAAGATGATATAAAGATTAAGGTTATCATATATTTTGCGTCCCAGTACAAACTATTTGTGCTGCCTTTTTTTTTCCTTTTCTTCTTTTGCTCGTACATATGCTTCATTGAAGTTGCATTCACCTTGTTGGAGTAAAATCTATCTTGGATTGTACATTAATACTTCAGGTAGTAAATTGAGGACGTATTGTCTCATATTTGCATTTCTGTATTTTGGTATATGGTTCTATTATGCCATTGATCATCTGTATAACTATTGGCATTTCTGCATATTTGCATCTTTGTTTAAGTAAAGGTTTTGTGGTTTGTTTATGCCAATGATTATCCCTATGACTATTGGCTGCTCAGATTTGCATTTATTCCGAGTTAAGATTGTTGGTCAACCTCTAACCAAAAATGTGAAGTTATTATATAATTTTGCTGCTTTGCATCTGTCTTTTGAAGAGTATCCTCTATGTAGGAGAGAATACCAGCTGTTTCTCTCTTGCATATCGCTACTAGACAGGAATTTGTGGCTGCTTTGGTCTTCAGATTTTCAAATGTTAGATTTCTATGCAAGAATCAATTTCTTTCGAAACGAATATTGTTATTGCCAGTGCCGCATGAAGAATGGGCACACGATTGAGAGAATGTCTTGATCAATTGTATTACTTTTAACATTTGTTTCCTTCTAAAATATAAACTTCATTGGATTGTCTTTGTTTGCATGAAAATTAGATTCTAATAGAACATTATTTTCTGCAGCCTGTAAAAAGTCCTGTGACAATTTGTGGTGATATTCATGGTCAATTTCATGATCTTGCGGAACTCTTTCGAATTGGCGGAAAGGTAACTAATCCTTTGCTGAGTGATCGCTTGCATCAACTTGTGTAAATGTTATTCCTAACTTTTAAGTTCAAATTTGGTGATGTTTTTACTTTTTTGGCTAGTAGTGCCCAGATACTAATTACTTATTTATGGGAGATTACGTGGACCGTGGTTATTATTCTGTTGAAACTGTAACGGTAAGTCTTTTATTTTTTATTTTTAACTTTATGTGGTGTCAATTGATGAATCCATTACCATTGTACATTAATGCTTCATCCAGAGCAGCTTTTATTTGAACCTTAGTGTTTCTAAATAATGGTCTCTTAAATGGTCCTTAAATTTGGACATCTGCTGCTGTTAAAATGTCTTAGGAATCTTTGTTGTAATTGTCCCATATATGTTTCTGGAATTCTTTTTTCGATTGTTGCATGCATACTTGGTTATATTTCAGAAATGGAAACTGAAATACCAGTAATTCGGTCACCAATTGTTTTGCAAGGTAATATCATATAGGCTATGCAAGTAGATCTTAGCTTTTGTAAGCAACTTCCCTTGGGTACGTTCATTTTGGCGGAGGAAAAAACAGGTGTACAACCAGCTGATAATACATAACTTACATTGGCTCACATGATGGCCTGCCATTCATGACTAGGAATTACCATTCAAAGCTTATAGTTGCCATTTCTTAACTAATGAACCGCTGGACAGTTAAGAGTTATGTAGGACTTTGAAATTTCTGCTTACGTGTTGCTGTCTTTAGTATATTGTTTTGAAAGAAGCTTCTCTAATTGTTAGGTTTTTAGTTTCTAAAGAAAACTGGGTTTTTTTGTTGTTAAACATTCTAGGAGCACTTGCAAAGCAATGTTGTTCCCTGCAGTTGTCTAGATAAGTTTAGTGGCTAGATGTAGATGTCCCTAACTGTGTTGGTCACATAGTTTTTGACATGAGTTGAAGTTATCCATTTTGGAGTTCTAAGTGAATTTGATATGGGGTTGGTAAACTGGACACTTTCTGGTATAAGTTGATGCAGAATTTGTTGGATTTTTGGTTAGTTATATAACTAACTGAGTTATATACTTCTGTTGTTAGACATTTTTGTTTGATGCTGTATTGATGGGACTTGTCATGTTGGGCAGCTGCTTGTGGCGCTGAAAGTGCGTTATCCTCAGCGAATTACAATACTAAGAGGAAACCATGAGAGCCGTCAGGTAATTCTGCTAATCTTTCTATTTATGTTTGATTGTGCATTAGTTTCCAATGGCAGTCGATGAGGTTTGCTGCATAAACTGTTGATACCTTATTCTACTTGTATATTTAGGTAATCTTAGTCTAGCTGTATGTATCCAGCAAATCATTTAATATTTGTTCATTCATGATTATTCTGATGCAACAGCCATTACTTTGCAGATTACTCAGGTTTATGGGTTTTATGATGAATGTCTAAGAAAGTAAGTACCTTTGATATCCTTCTGCTTGCGTATTATATGTACTAAAATATATGTGACAAGCATATAGAAACTAAATGAAGATGGATTCCAGACAAATAAAGTATCCTGCAGGTTTTGGGGAAATGTCCTCGTGTGCCATTTTTTCCCAAACATTTTGCAAATTAATGTTATCTATTTTTGTTGATAATTGGATTTGTTTTTGGAGCTACCAAGTTATTTCTTCTGTTTTCGCATGATTTCTGATTCTACATGTTTTGGGGGCAGCATCTAGTGCAGCTGTGCCAATAGTTCATGTAGTTTCCTATGAAATTAATTGCTGAAACAGATGACTATATGTCCTACCTACCTGTTGGCTAGACATCTTGTTGGATGTATAGGTTGCATGCAACCCACCAGGTAGAGCTGGAAAGGAGAAATAACACCACCTTAAATAAAAAGTTAAAATTATTTGCACCCTTTCTGTTACCTTACAGTTCTAGGTTGGTCTTATTGTTGGTTCAACATTGAACAGTGTTATACTCCAGTCAATTTCAGTTACAGACAGTGAGTATTTGCTATCATGCCGACATCCGCATTTCTTCCTTAAATTGTATTTAGACAGATGTCCATGGGTTTGAACCGTAGTAGATGATTAGTAAGTGTTTAGAAAAGCACACCGAGGCACACATAAGGTGCAATCGAGGGGTTGGGTGCTTTTGTATACCAAGAGAAGGCATTTTTAATGAAGCGCAAGGATGTCGATTGTGGTTCATGTGGCGCTCAAGGCGAATGCCTTACTGAATTGGCTGCAAAATGAAAAAGAAAAAAAAAAAAGAATGATGTGTATGTAACTTGCTGGTAGATGCTAGTACCATTGGAGTTGCTCAAAGATTCCATTTAAGGACAAGAGGGAGTAGGCATGTGGAGAAAAAAAGCTACTTCAAGTTGTATCTGTAAGAAATAACCGTTAAGACAAGAAATAAATGGAAGGAAAGGATGATAGAGGTGTTAACTAGCTAACGGAGATTAGGGTGATGTTTCTGCTGTGTAATGATGATTATCTTGAATATTGTATACTTCAATCTTTATTTGTTTTGTGCATTTTGTAGCTATTGTGATGAATATATCTATGGTGTAAGTGCATTTTGACGAGTATTTGACATACTATTGATAAGAAAATTCATACATAATGAAGATAAGTTTTTATGAGAGTGCGTCTTACATTGCTTAGGCTCGTGCCTTCGCCTATCCTTACAACTAGTCTATAGGATCCCCTATCGCCATAGTGAGCCATACACTCTTTTCAATATCGACTTAAAATGCAGAACTCTATTTGCTTGAATCCTTCTCGTCTTCCTTCTTAAGTTCTGAGTTTTTTTTTTGTTGGTCTGTGCTGATTCTATTTAATTATGTTGCGCAGATATGGTAACGCAAATGTGTGGAAGATATTCACTGATCTTTTTGACTATTTTCCATTGACAGCATTGGTTCGTCTCTTAGTCTAATTAATTCGACAATGTATATTCTATTGCTATCACTTCTTGTTTGGATCTTTATATAGTCATGTTCGTAAAAATAGTGGTTTATCCAAATATTTATATTTCAATAGGTTGTTGTTGAAAAGATATCATACTATCAATGTTAGCTGATTACTTCTCCAGGAACTAGTAGCCAAAACTTCCTGTTTCAAGAAAGATACCATGGCTCATGTTACATTTTCTTTTACGTTATTTTTGTAAATAAAAATTGAATATCTGTTGCATAATAGTGTATACCATTCGCTTTTAGGACTGGGCATAACTTTGTGACTAATTTTCCTACATCCATTAGGAACATAGTATTATGCTGGTTTCTTCTTTTGTCTCAGAGAATATTTACTTTTATCACCAGTCTTTGAGAAAGATAACACTATTGTGTATGTTTTCTGTGCCTTTTAGATTTTTTGGAAAGCTGAGTTTATTCTAAACTCAGCTTGTTTTATGTTTTTCTCTGCTTCGAGATTTGTTTTAGAAAGCTGAGTTTATTCTAAACTTTGTCACTGAATTCATTCAAGGTTGAATCTGAAATCTTTTGCCTGCATGGCGGATTATCCCCATCAATTGAGACTCTTGACAACATAAGGAATTTTGATAGAGTTCAAGAAGTTCCCCATGAAGGACCTATGTGCGACCTTCTTTGGTCTGATCCCGATGATCGTTGTGGCTGGGGTATCTCTCCTCGTGGAGCTGGTTATACCTTTGGTCAGGTGACACTATTCTACTTCTACAACCTGTGGGATTAAGTTAGGGGTATTTTGGTCATTCAATCTGTGTTGAACTTAAGATTAAGTTATCATTTGGAAAATGCTGAGTTTAATGTAAAATATGAAGGCAGCAGGTTAAATTAATCATAGGTGTGTCATGATAGTAGTTGTTATTATCATTTATTCTCTGTTGATGTGCGCATTTTTGCAGTTTCTCAGTATTTTTGTTCACCCTTTGCAGGATATCTCGGAGCAATTCAACCATACAAACAATTTAAAGCTTATAGCCAGAGCTCATCAGTTGGTTATGGAGGGATACAACTGGGGCCATGTAATTATCTAGTTATACTTTAGCATTCGCTATTTGGTTTGTTTCATGCTTTGGTTGTGATCTACGACTTATGTTGAATATTGTGGCATCTTTTCAACTCAGGATCAAAAGGTTGTGACTATATTCAGTGCACCTAATTACTGCTACCGCTGTGGCAACATGGCTTCTATATTGGAAGTTGATGACTGTAAAGGGCACACATTCATCCAGGTTGCTCACTACTTACTTGTTAATGTTCTCATATTTCGTATATTCACCTGTATATATAGAATGCACGGGCTTTGAGTAGGATGCTAGTGAAAAGCTTGATATGCTAAGTTTCTCGATGCTTATGGATTAGTTTATTGATGACATAAGAAAATGTCGTATTCATGAGTTCTCGTTGCTGTGTGCGTGGGGCAATCTTGGTTGGCTGCTCTGTATATGTACATCCAGGTCGAATGGCTCCATTCTCATGGAATGACTCTTTTCCTTTTTCTTTCTTTTTTTTTTTTTTCCTTTTTGAGGGGGGACAAATCTTATACCCTTCTAGGTTGACAAATGTTCTTTTTGTTTTTCAGGCATTCTTGTTTTTCAGGCATTCATGAATAAGTGCTTATTAATAAGGGTAATGTTACAGAATCCGATCCATTAACCCGATTATTCGTCCAAACGCGTGGGAAACGCGTTTCCCCACGTGAGGAAAGACGTTTCATCACGTGGCGAAACGCGTTTCGTGTTTCCCACGCATTCAGCCGATTTATTCGGGTTAATGGGTCGGGCACTTTAGCATTTTCTTATTAATAATTAATTAAGTTTTGTTTACGCGTTTCGCCACGTGTTCGGCCGAAATTCGGGTTAATGGGTCGGGCGCTTTAGCATTTTCCTATTAATAATTCATTTAGTTTTTTTTTTTTTTTTTTTTTTTTTTGTGCCGACAATTGGATATTGTTAACACAGACAGACAGATAGACGTGTGTGTGTGTTACGACGATTGTCTTATCCTCTGCTTTATATTTGCTCTAGTTGAATCTCTTAGTGAAATTATTGATCACTTATTTAAGAAAGATAATGGAAGTTTTGCTGGTTTTTAATGTTAGCATGATTTATTTGCTGCAGTTTGAGCCTGCTCCTAGGAGAGGAGAGCCTGATGTAACTCGCAGGACGCCTGATTACTTCCTCTGATCCAGCCTTCTGGTGGAACTCAGCAACTCAGTTCTGTAAGTCTAGTGGTACTGAGTGAGATATCGCTCTCAGATAATACGTCCGGCATTAATGTGTGCAGGTTGACAATTTCCATTTCATGATTCTTGGCGGTCCTGGGTATAAGGCGTGTGTAATCGTGGTAAGCGCATGGTTATTTACCTTTGTTTTTTTGCGCTTTATGGCTTCGGAAACAGTTGGCGGGCGGTGGATTCTTTTGCGCGGGAACCAGCAGGAAAAAAAAAGCGTCAGAAGCAGAAGCAGTTTGTATTCTCTCCGTATAACTTTTTCGCTCCCCCTAATTCGGTAGTTTCTGATTTATATTTTCTTGAATTGATTGTTGCATGCAATTGATCTTGTTTTTCAGCGTCTGAGACATTAAATTAGATCTACTACGATTTGTGTGTATATGTAATGATATTTCTTTTATGGGACTAACTTCATTCAAGTATGTGTATGTTTTTGTTTTGAACGAAGCTGGTGATGTATTACTTGTCATTTGGTTAAGAGTTAAAAATTTTGTAGTCCGAGGCTGGCTTCATTAAGTTCCTTCTCATACTCTTTTTTTATAAATTTTTTATAAATTTTTTATAAATTTTTTACTTTTATTATAGAATAGTTGCTCGTGAGAGTTGGAATCTGAGGTTGGCGATGCGATGCAAGTTATACATGCATGATAAGTTCGTCATTATCGCAAAAGACGGCCAAATTATCTACCTTATCATCTGAAATAGTCTTGTTTTACTGTTAAGTCGTCCTGTTCCACTTTCATGCTTCCGTCAATGACGGTGATAGGGTGGCGTGCTACAAGATAGAGAAGGGAACGTGAAGAGAGAGAGAGAGAGAGAGAGAGAGAGAGAGAGAGAGATGCTGAGCACTGCCTCAACTGCTGCTACCTCCGTACACGGTGCCACTTGTCCGCTGCCTTCGTCCTAGGCTTCCACATTAAGGTCTAACTCAACACCCTCCGTGATGCATTCGCCGTACAAAGTTTGCTCCTCGCCGCCGTTAACACGGACGGCTAGGCTTGGGAGTGGGAGTGGACTTCGGGCAACGTTCACCGCCTCTTCTTCTCAGGCTGTGTTGCTGTCTTCGCCTCTTTGATATGAGGAGCATGGGCCACGCCGCCTTTGAGCACTCAATGCACTCTTGGTGCTGTGTCTCCTTGCAAGCAGGGATTTATAAAACGACGATACACTACGCACACACACACACACACACACACACACACACACACATATATAATACGCATTGCCGAAAAACTATTTCAATGGCACTTTGTGTATCATTCATTGAGTTCTGATCTTAGCCTGGCGGTTGCTATAATATTTATCATACCGTAAACATATCCGTACTTTTAACTTTTTAAATATCAAAAGATATTTTAAAAAAGTACATGAAATAGATGATATGGGCGATAGAATATTAGCGGCTTCGAAAATATAAAACTTTAGAGCTTCAATGTACCTATCGAAGATATATTTTTAAAAATACGAATCGCGAAATGAAATAATTTAAATATAGAATGTGCATTTAAAATGCTCTAAAAAAATATCAAGATATTTATTACATAGAATCAAGTACGGCCTCACGATCACTATTCATATGTAACCGACCATTTTGAAATATCCGACGGACTACTAACAAATTCACCAAAACTATTCTGAACTTGCATGCGTGGAGCATGGATTAAAAAGTATCAATTATCAAGCAAACATCATCCCAACCCAAATTGACTTTCTCATCCTGCCTCTCTCCAAGCCTATTATTCAAAAAAGAAATAAAAAAGAAAAATCTTGATATGGGACTGATTTCATTTGGGAATGATTTCATATGGGTATTCGAGTTCTCTTTCATATCAGGCTGATTTTATTTTATTTGGAGCTTTTTACGAAAGCTATGCAAAAAATACGAAGACGTCCGTAAAATACTATGATAGTCTGACAGCGTTTTCGTTTTTTTTTATATAATTTTTAATAAAAAGCTCCAAATGAGATGAAAATTAGTCTCATATGAAAGAGAACTCGACGACTTTTCATTTGGAGCTATGTATAAAAAGTTATGCCAAAACTACTAAAATGCCGTCAAAATTTCAGGTGTTCGCAGATATTCGTGGATGTTCGTAATTGTTCAAAAGTGTTCGTCCTATATACTTGTTGGAAAGATTTTCGAAATGGACTGATTTCGTTTTATTTGGAATTTTTTACAAAAAATTATACAAAAAATGCGAAGACGCTATAAAAAACTACGGCAGCCTGACAGCGTCTTCGTATGTTTGATATAATTTTTCGTAGAGAATTTTAAATGAGATGAAATTAGTCCCATATGAAAGAAAACTCGAAGATGTTTCATACAGCTTTTATTTCATCAAATTTGAAGTTCTGTACAACAAATTATGATTAAAAATCGATATATGGATATTTTTTATCATTTCATATTGTAAATGGACACTTTTTGGAGTTCTATACAAAAATTTATGATTGAAAATTTTATATATAGATATTTTTATTATTTTATATCATAAAAATGTATTTTTTGATCAAAATTAAATAGAAAAAATTCGCCTAATTCAGTTAAGTGGCGCGGTTCGCCAAATATGCCAATAAAAAACTCTTTTGTATAGCCGTAAGCCATCTGTCAGTTAATCTCTGCGACCGCACATTAGAACAAATAAGTCTGTGCGTTGTTCGTAACGCTCAAGGAACCGGAAATAACAACCACTCCTCCCGCGCAGCCACTCCTATCCGCGCCGCCGCCGCCGTTATGGGGACACAGACCGCCCTTGCGTTCCTCTTCGCCGCCCTCTTCCTCACTTCCCCCTTCGTCGGTAATTATTCCCCTTACTTTCAAATTTCAGCTGCACATCTCTCCCTCATCTCCAGTTGGAGATGCGATCTATTCAGAATTGGATTTGGTTTTTTCCCCGATCCATGATATTTACATGATTTAGTATTATAAATTCGTTGATCTAGTTCAAATTGTGATTGTCTAATTGAGATAGTTTTGATCTATCGAGTAATTCTTTTTTGATTCATTTTAGCCATGGGAGATTCGGCTGACGAAGGCGACTTCGCTGAAGCCGAAGGAGGTGAACTTGGAATTGTCAATGAAGAAGCACAGATCTATTCTGACGGTGTCTTTACTTCGGCTCCAGGAGTTGAAACAGTCTGTGTTTTCCCCAAGAATCCTGGGAAACGTGAGTATGACCTGCTTTTTTTTCCCGGTTCTTATTGGGAAATTTCTTACCTTGTTTGATTCCAAAGGAGATATGAGAAATTATGCCTGGTATGTGTTAGTATTATGACTTCGGTATTGAAGGTACCATAATCTTGCTCCGGCTGTTATGTTGATCGATATGAGCACACCTAAGTAAGGTGCCTCGGGTTTCAATTCCCTCTTGGTTGCAATGGACTTAGGAAATTTGCAAATTTCCTCAATAACGGGCAGTGTGTTAAAAGTCCACTAACAACTGGTACTGCGTGTCTGGTTGGGGCTCCACTATGCCTTGTTTTATCTATGCCCGAGAAAGTACCATAATCTTAGTTAATGTGGTAGTTCCAAATATTATGACTGTGATGTCTTTAGTTTGGCTTCAGGAGTAAAAACAGTCTTGTTTCCCCCAAATAATTATGTTAATGCAATGTATTAATGTTATGACGATATTGTTGAAAGTACAATAATCTTAGTGTTGGAATGGTGCTTCCAATATTATGACTATGGAGCCTTTAGTTATAGCTGTTTTCCCTCAAGAATCCGTCACTTTCTTCTTCATTTTATAGGGAAATTTGGTACCTGGTTTCATAACAGATAAGATATAAGAATTTATGTTCGTGCAATGTGTTAATATGATAACTACGGTACTGAATAACATTCGGGGTTATGATTAAAGTGGGCCTTTTCTTTGCTGGGGCAGTGGTTCAAGCTGGAGAAGAAACTGAGCTACTTGTTGGAGTACACAACGAAGGTAACTTTTTTGTTTGTTAGCAAGTTGAGGATAGTGTGTTACAAGTGAACTTGTACCTATGGTTGTAATGATTTGTCTACTACATATGTGGGTAACAGTTACAAATTCTTTTTGTTTGATCCACAAGCCTGTTCTGATTGGTCAGTAACGTACTTGTTATTAAATGTTTGATCATTCAAGTGTATTGCCTTTATTGTTTAGAACTGTATGTCATGATTATCGTGGCTTGCTTTTTGGTTGGTTTGATATCTAATATCTTCCATTCTTCCTTTTTGCTTGGTTTTATATATGATATCTTCCATTCTTCCTTTTGATCATGCAGGCTTTAGTATAGCATGCAAAAAATGTTGCGACTATTGATAACTTCCGATTCTGATTATCTTTGTTCTCCTGGTTTTTTTTTCCTAGTAAAAATTGCTCTATTAACTAATTTCTTCTTCATTATCATACCCTATCAGATTTTGACAATATTTTCAAATGTTTAATGCATGTCGATATATGGAATATCTTTTGTTTCAACCAGGATTGAGGTATAACTTCAATTCTTTTAGGTGTTTGATACAAGGTTTAAGGTGCCATCTTGTGCTGCGTTTCAGTAAATCCCAAACTCGAGACGTGCCGTCCGGTCGTGCCGATATATTTAGTTGCTATTTCTAAAAATAAAAATACAAATTTAAAATTCATTTAAAAATTCAAATATAAGATTTTTCGGCACGTGCCATGCCGACAACTGCCTGATCAGGCACATGCAGTCCGTCACGGGCTTTGCGACTGGCACCTAAAACTATAGTTTGATATACATTTTTAGCAAACCGGAACGGGAAGCGTAACCTTTTGATTGATGTTGTTTTGTTGGAAAAATTCCCGATTCATTCCGTTCCGCCAAGACTGAAATTCTGGTAGATATGAGTTTTCTGATTCCCGAGTCTCCCATGACAACACTCCTTGTTGGGGATATCAATTCTCATTCACATTCCTTGGTTGAACCAAACACAATAATCCAATCATCCATTTTCATTCCAATTTCCATACCTAAGCAATCTATTTTCTATTCCTGTCCTGCTTTCATGCGAAATGTCACATTAATATGTTTTTTATTATGAAACCAGATCGCATTAAAATTTGAAAACAAATAAATATAGTTCTCATTTTTGCTCGTATGAATTCCTCTAATACTAGCTGTTTATTACTTTATTACTCAGAATTCCTTCTGTTTGAAAGTTGGTTGCCTCCTCAGTGGGTTCATGTATGTGGGATCAAACTGGGATATAAAAGTTTATTGTTTGTGAAGAAGATGGTTTTACTTTATGAAGGAAGCATCAAAAGATGTATACATTTAAAATTAAGCAACCGCCATCCAGTTCATATTTGCTGGTTAGAGAAATTATATTGGGATGGCTAACTTTTTTTTCAAGAGGTAATGGAAATTATCTAGGACTGCTGGAATCAAGAGAAATTATCTCTTGGTAATGTTAGCAACTTATCATGTTGTGACCTCTAGCTTGTTTAAATTGATTTCTGATTAGGTGAGGAAGAGTTATGATATACTCTTTTGCTGTAAATAAGCCCTGATAAAGGCTTAAGATTGCCCGTCTTAATCGGCATATTCATTGCTGTATCTGATCGTTTGTAAACTATGGTCTATGGCACCGCTATAAAGCAACAATTCTGAAAGATTATGTACCGAACTTGCTGCAAATTCTTACAAGAGGTGGTCTTGGGGCTCTTTGGCATAGACACATAATGGCTGGGCAATGAACTTTTACTTTCAGTGCAAATAATGATGGGCTTGGGTGGTACACAAAATGCAAAATAATGGAGCTAATGATTACTGATACTCTTTTACCTATTTGCGAGCATAGCATCACACTTAATGCTGATATTTCCATTAAGGATGTGGCGGCCCACTATGTTTTTCTAGGAAAGATCTTGATTTTTTTTTCCCCCAAGGTTGAAAGACAAGATTGTTATGGAACACTTTTTCTGAAATGATATGATAGCTGGTGATAGGTCATTGCAATTTTTCATGTTTAATGCAACATTGAGTTAATTATAGGCTACATGGCATCAATTATGTTTTGGATTTTCAGTGGAGTATTAAGTTTGTTAGAATTGGGAAATCATCTTCTGCAGTCCACATTGCCTTTAATTCTTGTCATTGAGCTGCCTTAAAAAATGCTTGCAGGAGAATCAACGTTGGAGGTCATTGCCATCAAGGCTAGTGTTCATCTTCCTTTTGACCATCGCATGTTTGTCCAAAATCTGACTGCACAGGTGAGGATGCTGTCTTACTCATGTTGCAGTTATGGTATTATCTCTGTGGGCACTCTTTCCATTCCTTTCTAATGTTTATCCAAAATGCCACAATTTTTGACTATAAATCTTGATAAATACTTGTAAGAGAAATGATTTCCAGTTTTTTTGTAATGTTTAACTATCATTGGTTTAGTATTCCTTACCTTGAAAAGGTTTATTACTAAATTCAGACATTTCTAGTTTTCTTTACACAAGCCACGCTTGAGTAGTATGTTGAATTATAGAAGTACTACTATCACTGAGAGAACAATTGAATACTCGACGACATACTTAAAAATACACAATATCTTCTTTTAGAAGTTGGACTCTGTGATTTATGTAATTGAAAACAAAAGCATGAGACTTGGTAGTTATGACAATTGGTCGATAACGGTTAAAATTTCATAGAATAAATGCACATGGCCTTATTAAACATGGAGTCTTAGTGGTCTATTTCTTTGTCCTAATCTAACAATAGTGAATGTATTCATTACTTCACATGCACCAGTAACGTATAATGAATTGATTCGTTGTTTCTCTCTCAGGGTTGAACCTCAAATTCTGATATATGCTTCGTTTCGGTTCTATATTTAATTATTTATGTAAACTTAGTGATAAGGCTTATAGTTTTGAAGATAAATTTGGAAACATTTGCTCACAAATTCTGTTATGTCTTTTTTTTTTCCTCATTGTTACTTTTTTTTTTTATTTACATATGCTTTCAATTTTGCTTTATGTAATAAATTTGTATAGGTGAAAATACATTTGAAAGTGAGGGGACCTTATTCATTACAAAAGTTTCATGTTTAGTGCCACCTCGCACTTCTTAATGTTGTATCGCTATTGATTGTTCAGGAGTTCTATAATGCCTCAGTCCCAGTCTCATCTCAAGCAACATTTCCGTATACTTTCGCTGTAAGCAAATACTTGCAGGTTAGTTCTCCACCGAGATGGCAGTTTGCTCTTGCATAGGTATCTTTGCAAATAATTAAAATATGCAGTTATTATGTATTTGATGTCTCTCTAGCTTTGACTTCTTTTCAGCAATGAAATGCTGCATTCTATAAGATAACATTTGCTCTTTCTTTCTCTATGTCTCTCTCTCTCTCTCTACAGCCGGGTTCATTTGATTTGGTGGGTACCATCATTTACGAGATTGATCAGCAACCATATCAGACTGTCTTCTACAATGGTACAATTGAAGTCGTTGAAGCTGGTGGACTTTTCAGCGTTGAATCTGTTTTTCTAGTGACTCTCGGAGTTGCCCTCATTGTTCTTCTTGGAATTTGGGCTTATAATCAAATACAACACATTTCGAAGGTAATATTCAGTCTTTATAATTCTTTTGCCCTTTTTTCGCGAATTTTCTCTTTTATGTTGTTTGACATGTGTTCAATGATCTTTCACGTTGTTTGACATGTGTTCTAAGTTAGAGTTGAAATTTCTGTCTCTGTATTTTTGCATAGGTATACTAAGAGGAAATTGAATAGTTTGACTTGGTAATTTTAGCTGGATGTTTGATAGTGTCATTTTCAAATACAGGGACTTCTATACCTTTGCTAGTCAAACACCATCTTAGTGGAAAGATACTTTTTTTTGTCCTAAGTGAATAATTACTTCAATGAATATCATTTACATATTGATTTGCAATTACGAACTGCCAGTGCTTGTGCAACATGTTTTGCTAATTTCTTTTTCTTAATTAAGTACCTTAAAAAACTGTCGCATTTTGGTAAAAAATTCATGAGACCAGATTTTAAGTACAAGCAAAGCAAGAGAATTGGCTACCAGGAATGGTTCAACAATAAATGTCATGAGACTAGATTAAAGTACAAGCAAGCAACCGAGAACGGAGGAGAAGAGGACAGTTAGTGAGGCTAGCATCATAGCCTTTGATAAATTTTATAGACAACTGGACATTAAGAAGGGAGAGAAAGAGCTGTACAGGATCGCAAAAGGGGAGCGGAGAAATAGCGATTTGGAGCAAGTTAAATGCAGTGTTGTTAAAAGGCGCCCGGGCGCTAAGGCGAGGCCCGGGCACCTTAAAAGGGTTAAGGCACGGCAATATTCATAAGGCGCCACCCAGGCGCTCGCCTGGGCGCCTAGGTGAGCGAGGGCGAGCACCTTGGCTCATATGCATGAAAAAGTTGGGTAGAAGAATTTATCATTTTTACCCTTTTTGCTTTAAGTGTTGAAAAAACTTAGGTGAAGGGTACAAAAGTAAAAGCAAAGGAGAAAAAGTATTTATAAAAACTTGAATTATCAATTTAGGGTTTTCTCACCCTCTGCTTATATTATTTTTGGTGGAATGTTTATTTTTTGTTCTAGTATGTAAGTATTATGTAATTTTGTATTTGTGTTATGAAACAATTTGACTTATAACTTGCTAACCCTTGAAGAATTTAAGATATAGTGTTGCATTAGTTTCATTAGTTTTTCTTTTCATAGTTCTATATTCATAATAAACTTGCATTAGTGCCTCACGTCGCCTAGACGAGCGACTTGGCGCTTCGGATGTTTTGAGGCCTTGGCGCCTTAGAGCGCCTTTCGCCTTTAACAACACTGGTTAAATGCATTAAGGGGAAGATGGACTAGTGATAGTGTTGACAAGCAGGTTAAAGAAAGGTGGTGGAGCTACTTTTCTAAGCTCTTCAACGAGGTAGGGACTTAGAGGTCTGGGTGAGCTGTAGGATTTGGATTAAGTTGCAGAACTGTATGTACCACAGTCGCATCAATAAAAGTAAAGTGCATGAAGTTTTGAAGAAGATGGGGAGGGAAAAGGCAGTGGGACCGGATGGCATATCGTTGAATCCTGGAAATGGTTAGGGAAAGAAGCATATGCTGGACTCACAAGGCTGTTTAACGAGATCATACTGACCAAAAGGATGCATGGAGAGTGGAGGAAGTGCATTTTATACCGGCCTATAAGAAGAAAGGCAACGTGCAAAATTATTCTAACTGTCGAGGCATTGAACTTATGAGCCATACGTTAAAGCTCTAGAATTGTGGTAATAGAGAGGAGATACGACAACAACAAGCAGGAGTCTCGGAGAATTAGTTTGGCTTTATACCGGAAATATTGTCCAGGTAAGCAATTCACCTTCTCAAAAGCACAATGGAATACTAAAGAGGCGACAGAGAGGCCTATATATAATTTTTTTAGTTGATTTGGAAAAAGCCTACGATAGTGTCCCTAGATAGGTGTTGCAGAGAGTTCTGGAGAAGGGATATTCATACTCTACGTTAAAGTCATTTAAGGTGCATGCGAGTATGCAGTTACATGCTTTAAGATGACCGTTGGCGATTCAAAGACTTTCCTAGCGGTACTTTTATTGGGTTGTTCTTGTTGATGATGATGATGATTGGAGATATATGAAATATGAAGTCCTTGCTTATTGAATGATTAGGTATAAAGTTTCCCATTTTCTTCTTTATATACTTTTCCTATTTATCCTTATACAGAAAACCAAGAGGACCTCAAAGGTTGAAGTAGGGACCCGAACGACTGATGCTGATATGGACGAGTGGTTGAAGGTAAATTATCATCAAAGTTGCTTTAAAGTTTTTATATCCTGTGAATTTAATTGTTCCACAAGTTCTGTGATAAATCTCTTGTATGCACTTCCATTATTATAATATTTGGGTGAATGTTTGTGATTATAGGGGACAGCATATGCTCGGTCGCTTTCAAGCAAGCCGAAGAAGAAGAAGCACAACTGACGACCTACGAAGCTCGCTGCACGGCATATAATGCTGATATGTAACTTATAATCTCCTTTTGTAGGTCGGTCGAGGCTTTAAAGCTCGAGGATAATTTTGTTTCCAGGATGAGATTGAGCCTTTTTTTTTAATGCTGAGATGTAACTTATAATCTCCTTTTTGTAACTTATAATCTCCTTTTTTTTTTTTGAAATTATTTATTTTGACATGATAAGAACCTCAGCCAGAAACATTTTTACTTGGAATAACTTATAGTTACTAACTTAGAGTTCTGATTTGTGATGTTGTAGGTTCTTCTTTAGCTTTTATCTTTTGGATTGAAATTCTCTACTTGATTCTGCCAAATTAGATTATATTTTAGTTTCTAGTCAATTTAGATTAATTTAGAAATTTTCTTCTTAATATTTAGATATTATTAGCAGAATAGGTAAGTAGTACATAGCCCTATTCATTTGCTCTATATTTTCACAAGAGCAGTGATGTTCATCAGAGCCATCAATATTTCTTAGACGGTAAATCAGGATATATGTGGTACAAATTTTGATGTATAATTTATGATTTTGATTGTATCGGATCTATAAAGGCTTCTGAAAATTGTATTTGTATGTTTCAACGGTCGAAGTACCTCAATTTTGAGCATGCCTTCAAAAACCTTTTCTTGGTTTTGCCCTTTGCCTTTTTCTTTTATGCTCATTAGAGATTAAACATCCTTATATTAGCCCAGCTTGTGTTAACCCTCTAGCCAACTGATTTTCTAATTATGTTGCATTAAAGAAATAACTGATCATAAAGTGTGTGTGTATTATATATATATTATATATATATATATATATATATATAGTATATATTATATATATATATAATATACTATATATAGTTATATATATATATATATATATATATATATGTTTTGATCCTGAAAAATTCAGGACTGGTGTGTTGTTCATATTAATCCAAAAATTTAATAACATTGAGAAGGGACCTTTTCACTTCTTAATATCTTGAAAATAATCACTTTCTATTTTTTAATTAATTATATAAAAATAGTTAATTTATACATTTTTAATAATAAAAATTTATAGAAATGGGCTGATATAGATAATACCATATCAATTCTGAATTTTTACAATTAAAGTGATTTCGTGAAGAATAACATTATATATATATATATATATATCCGAAATATATAACCCTTTTCATTCTCGGTTAACCCTTTTCAAAGTTTTAATTTAAAAAGCATAATATAACAAATATTATGATGTCCAAAAACTGGTCTGCACCTACCCATGTTGACTAGCTGATTAGCAAAACTGAATACTGAGAGAATATCATATATAGTCTGCTCCTCGTAAAAGATAGGTTAGATGTTCGAATTTCAGCTAGCGCGTGTTGGTAGGGTCAAGATGTAAGATAGACATTATCCACAGTGAAGATAAAATAAAAAATTTTGCAAAATATGAATAAATCAACCCTTAAATAAAAAAAACCGAGTTAGCTATCTCAAACACTTTTTTAACTTAGTTATAACATTTTTTTTTGCTCTCAAACACTTTTTTAACTTAGTTATAACATTTTTTTTGCTCGTGAAAACAATAAGATAGCTCGCATTAATATTTAATCCCGAACACTACCATACGAGTGCTGACAACACTACATTAGCCGTCTAGAATACTAAACAAACAATCTGAAATACTTTTGAGTTTCTAGCTACGGATATTTTTTCAAAAAAAAAAATTGAAAAGGCAAACTTGTACGAGTTTTGACAAGCAGAAATTTTTCGACAGTATTCCAATTGTCATCAGTAGGGATAAGCACAATCATAAATCTCGAGGAGGCTAGCTATGGCGAAAAATATGGCACCGTCTAGCATATTTTTTAAAATTCTTTTGTGTGGGAGGATGACAATCAAAAGGAATTCTTTTACATTGAGTTGAACCATTTTTTTGCATATATACATATATACATGATCAATAATAGATGAAATAACTCAAGAAATTACATATGATGCAGTAATTAATACCCAAGTGATGCTACAGCGTCCGAACACTTTAGCCCGAAAATCTATCCTGATGCGTTTTCTTTCTACCACGGAATCAGTAATCATAGAAAAGAAAATACATTTGTACAAATTTTCGGACGTTTCGGTCGGATGCTGCAGCATTATGATACCCATAGACTTTATTTCTTGAGCAAAAAAATCAGATCCAAAAAATATGACATCTTACACCCATCCCAAAGCACCTTGAGATGGGTATTTATGTTTTTATGGATCAAACTTTTCCAGTCATCCAGCATTTTTTTTTATTTTTCTTATATCTCCAATATATCTTTTAATCTCACCATGGTGCAACTTATTATCAAGTAAGATTGGTAATAATACCCAAAAAAAAAAAAAAAAAAAAAAAAAAGCGTTCAGATCGAATCACTTCGTCGATCATTCTAACTGCATTCTTATTTTTGTGTCCACGTGTCCCCTTGATCAAATATTTCAGAAACTTAGCGTACCTGCTCACCATTTTTGCTCCTTTCAAGCCATCACTGTGCTTGACCACGACAAGAAGATGGGTCTTCTTCTCATCATCTTCTTCTTCGCCTGTTCCTTCCATGGCGAGCTTGCAGGAATCTAAATCGACGTGTTGATTATCGCTTTTCATGAGAAGCTCGAGTGACGATCGACGTACGCCGTTGAGTTGCATGGAACCATCATCACTTTCTTGATTTTCCACCGCATTATCGTTGAATTTCATTGAATTTTCGATGTTATTCATATCAGATTGAGTTTTCTCTTCGATGTTAGCTTGCGTAGGCTCTTCTAGCGATGATCTGCAAAAATTTGTTTGATTTTCCTCCATATTTCCATTGATTTGCATGGGATTCTCATCATTTGTAAAGATCGGATTTTTCTCCTCTTTGCCATCAGTTTCTACTGATTCCTCCATTAATGGATCACCAAAAGCTTGATTCTTCTCATCTTTCCCATGGATTTGCAAAACATTTGTTTTATTTTCCTCTTTATTGCCATTGATTTGCATGGGATTCTCGTCATCATCTGTAAAGATCGAATTTTTCTCCTCTTTGCCTTCGGCTTCTACTGATTCCTCCATTAATGGACCACCAAAAGCTTCATCCTTCTCATCTTGCGCAAGGAACGATGAACTGCTAATAAAACCAACATTTATTTTCTTTTCCTCCTCATTAATGCTAACGATTTGCAATGGATTCTCGCTGTCATCGTTATCGGACTGAGTTTTCTCCTCCTTTCCAATGGCTGCAACTGAATCCTCCATTAATGGATCACCAGAAGCTTGCTTCTTCATATCATCTTTCCCGAAGATCTGCAATGGCTTCTCTACTGATGAAATGTAACTTCCACTTCCAGGCTTCCTTGTTCTTCGCGACATCGAGGGATCGTACCTGCGCTTAACAGGCTCCTCGGAAGCGATCGCCATTGCTGAATGAACAAGAACACCAGGGCAAGCTTTTGCTCAGTTCTTGTGATATTATAGCAAAGTGTGGGTTGTTTATTAACTAAGCTTTAATTATGGAGCAATGACAACTTAACTTACATACACAACTGGGGATGACTGGTGAACAGTTCGAGTTCCGTCTGTTATAATTTGGCATAAATATTCTTTTTTTTGAATTTTTAAAATAAATATTCTAAAGGTTGTTGCCTTTGTACTCCATAATGTGTCAGAGACAATGCACTTCTTGAGTTTTGCTCAAGATTTTTTATCCAAACTAATCCAAGTTTCTGTAAATTCAGATTTTGACATGTGTCGATCATACCGATGATATCATATATATATATATATATATATAGAGGCTATTCTCAGGTGGACCTGAAAATAGCCTTAATAAGCTAATATCTTAGCCGTTGATCTTCTTGATCTAACGGCTGATATTTAACTTTTACACTTAACGACGCCGTTAAATACTATCAACGGCTGAGATATTAGTTTATTAAGGCTATTTTCAGGTAGAGTTGAATATATATATATAAAAAAATTTTGGGCACATGTCGTGCCATGTCTATAACTTTCGGAATAGCCACGTGCGATGCAGTATGGGCTATACCGATCGACACTAAAACTATGGTCCAACAATATGATTAAAAAATTATTTCAGTTAAATAATCTGATATTTGTCATTAAAAAAAAACATTTGATCTCGTTATCTCGAAAAAAAAAGAAAAAAAAGGACAACTTACACAAAAAGTTAGTAGGTCTTAATCTGTTGGTTAAGCTAATTGAAATACCAACTCTCTTTTTTTTTTTTCCCAATCAAATATTCCATGTCTCAGTGATTTGATTGTGGCAGTTGAGACTACATCAGTCTAGAATTAGAATATAATCAGTGGTAGAGTAGGTCACAAAATCTTCCTACCTGAGTTTGATTATCCATTTTGCCAATTAAAAAATAAAAAAATAAAAAAATTCTGCTGATGTGTACGCATACGTGCGCATCTCACATGCGGCGTATCATTTTTTTTTCAAGAATCAGTTCCCGAAAGTTTTATTTCGGGATGATTTTGTGCTGATTATGACGAAAATGGCAGTGCTAAAAAAAGTACGGAATTGTGGAGTTTTCACGGCTGAAACCACCAAATGAGACCCGAGTTTCTATCACTGAGTTGGTGTGTCAATCAACACCAGAAGGAAGATCAAAAGTCCCATTTTTTTCATTTGTCTTTTGCTTTATTATCATGCATCCCCATCTGTGAACTCGACTGAGACGAGCACAGCCCAAGAACAGCGACATGAGGCTACGATAGAACTTTGGGGAAATGTCATTTCAGCGCCTCACAAAACAGCCCGTCGTCAGGCTGACGTGACAGCGTAGTGCTGATTTATATGTAGAGGGCTGATATGCAAAAGCCCCAAGAGCTTTATATGTCACTCATATGCTCGCCCCTTATCACACTTTTGAAATTTTTTTTATATTATTGTGGAGAAATATTGTATATATCTAGCCTAAGGTTGCGCAAATGTCGCGATAGGTAATCAAAGGTGGTGAGTAGTCATAGTCTTTGGTCTAGGTTGATCCGAAAGTCCATGTCACTCTTCAGAGAGTACAACGATGATAAACTCGCCACCACTTTGGAGGTGGCTCTTATGGATGTGAACTTGAGATCTCTAATTCATACGATGAAATTCTCACTTTTTCAGGTGGTACATTCTTGAATTTTGAACCGTCCGTCCCAATACCAATTGCATATAAATGGAAACGTGTGAAATTGGTGATTTAACTCTTTGGGGGTGACATGGTATCGCAGCGGATGGACGAGTGCTCATAAATTCTACCCATTCGGCTTCGATTCTTCCGTCCGTCAGTTTGAGGTTGGGCGAGCGCTGACGGTAACGCGCATATGCGATAGGTGACTTTGCTTAGGTATCAGCCCAATAATAACCTTTTTCTGAATAGAACTGGATCCGAGATAAGAAAAGTCTCCCTTTCTCAAGAGACAAAGAAAAAGAAAAAAAAGCTCTTTAAAAGTGCATATAGTTCCCCATGAGCTATGGAATAGATGGCGTGACTTTATCTCAAAATGTAGAGGTCTTGAATTCAGATTCAGCAAGTGCTGGCCCATAAGGATGTGAAAAGTATATCATCTCTGTATTCCGTAGAAGAAAATATGAACCTTCGGACCTATTCAGATCTAAAATCTTTAACTTCTTGGTTGATGGAATATGAGTCGGTGCCATTCATAAATTTATCTATTACGACGATAGTACAAAATAGCTCAATTACAAAAAGAATTTTTCAAAATAATCTAAAAAACGAAGTGCAGACAGCATACATTCATCAAGCTCATAAAGTTTTATGAGATGAGAAAAGGTTCATGAGTTTTCATGCCCCCATTACAGGAAGTGGGGCAAGGACTACACCTAAATTGAGCAATCAATTGATGTTATTATAAACATTTGTATTTTTATGTCCTCATAATTTCAAATAATATTTTTAAGTTTATTAATTCAAAATGCTGCTTTATGACTCTATGAAATGACAAAATTGCATTGTATTTCTTTTGGAAAGACGAAGATTATTTTGTTATTTCACACGGCCAATAAATATAAAAATATTATTTTGAATTAATGTATATATTTTTGGTAATTTGAATTATCAGGGTATAAAAACGTAAATGGCCAATGTTATAATCAAAGGTCTTTTTCAAATTAGCTAACTTTGAAAGGAAAACTGTGCACTTTTTAATATAAAAATGATACGTGTGTTCTACCCTTCAAATCACTTGAAAAATGTCATAATCAAGTAAAGATTCTGCAAAATATTCTACCAATTTGAACCTTTTTTCAAGCAAAGTCAGTTGTCTCTTCTCTAAGGGGCTGTTTGGTTTGGTGCAGTTAAAAATGGAGTTTGTAAATGCAGGCAGTTAGCAAATGCTGGGAGTTGTATTTTGCTGTTTTCGTAATGGCCAGCAGGTGCGTTTGATAGACGCAGTTCAAAACTGCTGGGGCAGTTGTAAGTTGCTGTTTGGTTTGATGCAGTTGAAGTCCTGCAGTTTCAATCTTGATGTTTGGTTTGATGCAGTTGGAGGGATATGGTAACTCGTGGTAAAGTTACCTCCCAAGATGTGTTTTTTTTTTTGGTTAAAATAAAAACTTGTAATAATTATATTATAATGTAATGGTTATAAAATATTAAATGATATATATAATAAAAAATTTCGGATTACTAGTTAATCTTGTACCTCGTTTATTTTATTTATTATTCTATTTTAAATTTTTTGGGTGGAGTTGGTTTTATATGTAATAATTGAAAGCTCTTGTAATATGATATATATATTAATATATATATATATATATTATATTATATATATATATATATATATATCTCATATAAAGTATTGAACTTATAATATTATGAAGTAACATATTAAAATGTTATTAAAAAATAATCTACATATTATTTACTATTGTATTAAAATATTTTATTAAACATAGTAAAATTACTTTTACGGTACCTTAAGGTACAATAATGGAAATATTAAATATAGGTATTTCAAATTATTAAGACATATGTATTAAATATATGGGATATATTTTAAATTATTATAACATATAGAAAAAAATAGTCACATATTACTTTGAACAATTATTATTGAACATATAGTCATATATAAAATTTGCAAAATAAAAGAAAATGCGTGAACACATTAATATTGAAACAATATCATTTAGCAACTGTTATTTTCAATGTCATTGATGCTATACATATATTTAAAAAAAGATACGACTTACAAAATATTTACAAATAAATAAGTAAATGATAAAAATACAAAAGATTACTTCCCACATATAATTGGCTTTTCCATTCGGCTATGTTGCAAATCCGTGTTGCCTCATCTGGTATTCCGCAAGCGCCCCGTACCTTGAAATGTTGCCATCCTTTGCTCTCAGTTGTCCAAAAATATAAGAAGTCTCAAAGAAATTATCATCGAAAGTACTTATGTGTCACTTGCATGCGGTTAATTTTTAGGTATCTTACGGTATTGCGCCTAGTATTTAGACGTCACCGAAACCTAATCCATCTATCAGACAGCACCGAATCCAATTCCGGAATCGACCCCTGTCCGATGAATCAGACAGCACGGTTCCTCGTCACAATACTTGACATAATAAAGATATCTAAAAATAAACGCAACTAAAACTGGTGGTATGTAAGAGCTATGCAGAATATATCTTAAACATGCACAATAACAGACTTGCACTTGTTGGTTTGCTTGGTTCAACTTCAAAGTACTTGCTCAAACTAACTACCAGCACATACACCTCACAATGATACCAACTGTTAAGCACTGCCTGCAGCTGCACATGAAGCAGTTATGGGACTGCTGTTCAAAGCTAAGCACAACTTACCAGCACATACACCTCACAATGATACCAACTGTTAAGCACTGTTAAGCACTGCCTGCAGCTGCACATGAAGCAGTTCTGGGACTGCTGTTCAAAGCTAAGCACAACTACACAAGCAGCCTCCAACTTCATACATTCTCTGCCATATCAGTCCCAGCACATATCCCATAATTTCATACACAAACACACATTCCCCAGCCATATATCATACACAAAGAATTGCACATTTTCATAACTGCAGCACTCCCAGATATGCTGCATATTTTCTGAACTACATAACAACACACATACAAGCACCAGTGCCGAGATTCTGATGCATAATCACTGCACAGAAATGTACCCATAACAGCAGCAGCAGTCCTAAACAACTGCTTTCAGATAACTACATAACAACAGCAGCAGCAGTCCCACACAACTGCTTCAAGTGCCCACATAACAACAGCAGCAGCATTCCCAAACAAGTACATCACAACACACACACAAGCATCTACAACATTTCTGAGCATAATAAGCTATGTTATTCCCATAACTATAACAACACAACAACACAGCAGCAGCAGTCCCAAGCAAGCAGTCCCAAACAGTACCAGAACTGCACTCCACCAAACATACCATCCAACACATTACCCCCTAGCCTGCACACAAATAGTCCCAAACACATTTATAACAGAAGCCAAGCAAACCAACATTAAAGTCACAGCCTGCAACACCATGAGTATCAAGACACAAGCAAACCACCAAGTGCAAAGTATGCAGCACATCCCATCACATAACACACAGCCAAACCACCCAAAAATAAACTATATGCATCCACATAAGTACTTTCTCATGCGATCGGACGTCATCATAGAGCACTTTTAATATTAGTAAGTAACCCTGCATACACCTACAATGTCAATGAGTCATAAGCTTAACGTCTAAATCATGTGATATACAACCAACAAGAAAATACAGATGATAAATATCGCTATAGCAAGATATATTTTAAGGCGCTTGATTTGATCCTTGTATAGTAGGACCAACCATTTGAGTTTTTTCCATTTTCCTTTGTTATGCACCTCCTCATCCACCGCTCCTTAGGCTTGGTTGAAACTAAATAAGACATAAACTTATCCAATGCTTCTTCTCTTGTTTCAAATTTCTTGAAACATGCTCTAGATATACCAAACACTTGCGAATGGCATTCATGCCATGTGTCGTAAATCCCTGGATTACGTCCACGAAAAACACGTAGTTTATGGCATCTCAAACTGATAGCAATCTTTAAAAGTTAAGCGATAAAATATAACCACTACAATATTACGATAATTGTTAACATGGTACTACATGACAAGGGTTTGAAAAAACTTAGCGCATACAACCATGTGCTAGAAAGCATCAAAACACACACACAAAACGTCTACATAAATCCAGTGAGGAATTCCTCTAGCCACATCTCCCATACAATATGTCTATTTTTTAGAATGAACGACTCGCAGCGACATTGTTTTCGCATCATCATAATCGTAAGCCCGGACCAAGTCCACGCATAACACTGACATCAAACTCATTACCACGCGGCGAAAGATCTATCTCAAATGTAGATGGTTGTGTCATGGCGAAGAGCATCACATACCTTATCGATTTTGTCACTAAACAATGTAATGGCGTCAGCAATTAACTCGTCGCCATCACGGCCACGTTTGCGTCCACTACTCTTGCTTGAAGAGGAAGGATTCACGTTTTCATTGGGGATGGACTGGACATTAGGAGAATTACCAAACATATTTATGTTGGATTGGGAAGTGGCATCATTGAGGTCGATGTCGTTTTCTGAGTTGAGGTATGTTTGCGGTTCCATACTAGCTCCAATATCAACATTGAAGTCATTCATATTATGCATATGAACCGTAGGTTGGTCATTCCCACTATATAATACCTAACTATCGTAAACTCGATAGGTCTGTTAAGAAATTGCTCATCTTTGGGTTTGGCCTGAATTATATATAGGTTTCGTAAGTATCCATTTTACTCAAAATTACCAAAGAAGTTATATGTTTTGTGCCTGAACATATGCTTGGTATTCCCTCTTCGCCCAAGATTACCTCTTCTTTTCCTCATGCCCAACGGCACTCAACTCCTTTACTTTTTTAATAGTCATCCAACGGCCTCTTAGTGTCCGCAAATGGTTGATAACATTTGCGGGTTCGACGTGGACCATTCGAAATTTTGTCGTTGACTGGGCCCTCGCACGATGCCGTAATAAGCACTATGCTTACGCCTAATCAACCTTTTTCCATGTGCCTAAGCCTGTTCAACCATGAATTGGATGAAGTAGCGGTTCATAGGCTTTGTCCACCAAAGAGATTGGCGCCCTGCCTTGGCCTTTGGTGCATTGACCTCATCCATCTTTTATACGACAAATCAAGATTGAAAAGTAATTTATAGAGGAATAAAATACTCATTGGTTTAAAAGACTAGAATTCGAATTAATATTACATGTCTCAAATGTTTCATGAGTTAATAGACACGATTCAAACATTAATACAAAGAATGTCATCATCTCCTAGCCCACCATATCCGTAGCAATACGATCACGTAACGCGACCCACTCCCTTGCCTCATCTCTTAAATCCCTAATTGAGCGCGGTTGAGTGTCATCTGTAGCTTCCCATTTCGTCATCACTAGGATTAAGGGATCGCCACCGCAAGCAATAATGATAGTTTGTGGAGCACGCACAAGCAACTACAACAATCACTTGGGTTTTGAAGGGATGGTAATGGCCTTGAACTCAACATTTTAAATCTATTCTTTAAAGCAGCAAAATGCCACGCTCATCTTGTGCTCCGTACGAAGAATGCCTATGCATTGAACAACTCTTAGCATTTGAAGGGGATCGATCGGGACCACTCCTTCAGTGGTAATCTCACACCTCGATAAGGGGAGATGAATCCCGATCGCGTTGAGTAACCAGCATCAACCAGATAGTATTTACCTAAACAATAAAAGTATTTATCAGTTTATCTAGGTTTGCAATTTTAATATGAACTCGATGACTGGTGTAATTATACCTTCAGGTACCCTAAGTCCATTCTCTCTCTCCACGGCATCACGCAACACCAAAGCATCATGGGCTGACCCCTCCCATCCAGCAAGGACATAAGTGAATCGTAAATCAAAATCTACTGCTGCTAAGACATTCTGTGTTGGTAAGCCCTTACGACTGCGAAATCGTGCGACTATACTTGAGGGCACCTTTACAGGAATATGTGTACCATCATTGCTCCAATACAATCTAGTAATCATTATTACATCGTTAGATGATTTATGTTTTCATTCTAAGTAGGTATTATATAGCTTGTCGGAAGATGAATAACACACCTTGAAGTACGACATGTCATCTAGAACTTGAAGTGATCATTTGAATGGGTGTTGCTGTTTGGTGGCCTCACGAAATAGCACGAGCTTACGCGATCAGCCCAAATGACATGTTTTGAAGTATCTACTCTACTGGTCTCCCAGACCGGATAATGTAAATCTAACCGGTCCTAATTTTCCGTTGGTGGTGTCCAAACAGTGTCAAACATTGCGCCATTGCTGCTTCCACGGTAAGATGTGTATCTATACCATCAACATTTCTCAACTCTTCAGTAAATTAGATTCAGCTCCAGAAAAAAGGTTATCTTCTCCTACATCCCTTTAGCATGCTTAGCATACATATGGTGGTTGAACTATGCAGCCATTTGTGAAAGATGACAGTGCGACTCAATCGATGAGTCGCCATTTTATTTGACTCTTCCTGGACCTGAGACGTGATTAATCATGTGTTTATTTGTGTTGCTCATGGCTCAGTTTGACTCACAGATATGCCTCAAAATAAGCAAAAATACGGTTTGTATCGCAAACAAAACAGTGACGACTACGACCTTTTTTTTGTTCATATTGTCACGCTGCATCTCATCCATTTTCCTAAACGTAGACATGCATTTAACATATAAGTCCTATTAAAAAATTTATACAGTTAGCATATAACATCACATTCAACACTATACATATCATAACATATATCAAAACATATTCATTTGGTCCTACTATACAAGGATCAGATATGAGTCCTACTCTACAGATCTGATATGAGTTGTCCATGACGCGTACCTGAGTATAGGCACAGCACGGGTAGATAGATCTGAAAAAATGGCTCAACAGATAACACACCTTATAGTACGAAAGAAACTGGTCCAGCCCTATAACAGATCAACAACACCTATAACAGATCTGAAAAAGATCACAACGACCAGCATGTACAGCACCGAAACAGATCGGATATACATCTCAAAAACATAGATCTGAAATCTGCACCTCAAGAAATACAGATCTGAAATATACACCTCAAGAAATGCTAATAGAGTGTTGATTTTAACTTACGAGACGTCGGGCAAGATCGGAGAGAACAGCCAACCGAGCAGGCGATCGCAAAAACCCTACAGAAATGGAAAGTAAGGGGACAAAGGAGGGGACGCAGAAACCGCAAGAAAATTTAACGATCGGCAACCTAAGGTCAGGCCGCCGCGGAAAAATCAACGATCTACGGCGTAATAGATCGAGAGAGGGACGGCGATTCGCTCGCGAGATTTCCAACTACAGGCGGAACAGTAAACCAGGGGTTCCAGAAATCGGGATTTCCAAATACGGGCTCGGCGTCCGCGGTTCGAACAGCAGCAGTTGAAGGGCGAACTGCAGCATCCGACTGGCGGGCCCCACTCAACCGCGGCAAAGCAAACGCGAGCGCAAGACGCGAACTGCAGCAGTTGGCGCGGACTGCTGCATTTGGGAACGAAATGCAGCCAACCAAACAGGCCCTAAATCAATAGGAATGTAGCATTTGCACTTTTATGCCGCCATATTAAAAATTTTAAAAATATATCTCTTTTATTCGAAATGACACTTTTACACCTTATACATTTAACTATTCTCGTTATTTAAAAAAAAATGATAATATTTTTTTCAATAAACTGCGTTCATAAGATTTATAAATGCCAGTTCATAAGATTTATAAATGCCATTTCAAATTAGGGCTCATAAATCCTCTTCATTCGGCTTCGAATTTATATTCCGTCAGTTTAAAATTATAATTAGACAAATACTAACAATAATACGAGTGTGCAGCACCTCGCGTACGACGCGTGATTTCACTTAGATATCAGACCAAGAGTCTCCTTTTGGATATATCAGATCTAGAATAAGGATAGTGTCCGTTTCTTTAAAAAAAACAAAATTCAGCAGCCTAGCATCTTAAAACCTTGACCTGCCTAGTTCACTAACTTCTTTCCAGCCTTAAACATATTAATACTCCAGAAAGAAAGAAAACATAATTCAGATAAAGAACCTTTAATCTACCTTCTGTAAGTTAGAAAAAAAAAAAAGAAAAATTACATTTCAGCCCCCCTAATTCTACATTTCCTCGATTCAGCCCCCGAAAACGAGCGAACAGGAAAATGCAGGGGCTGAAACGTAAAAACCCCAAAAGAAAAGAAGACAAAAAAAAGAAGGAAAATACAAAAAGGGAACCTATTGCAGATTTCCACCAACTATCTGGTTACAGAGGATAAATGAATCAGAACTACATTTCTAGGAACTCATCACATTCTGCAAAATTTGACTGGCAAACAGCTATTTCAGCCCAATGAAGAGGATTATGAATAAGATTACGCAATTTATTTGCGGAACTAGCCGAGTTGAGGCGTCATTTCCAGCGGCCGCAGGTCCTACGGCTGATACGATCCCGCCCGTGCTGCTATTTGATCCAGAACTGCCGACAGAAACCGAGAAAGTTTTAATATTGGAAGGGGCATGCGCGTTCTGATGCACCCCATAATTCGAAATTGTGTTTTTATTAATTCCAAATTGTGTCATGTAAAATGAGTCAAATGACGAAACTGCCATTGCCATTTCTTTTTGAAAAGACGATGGTAGTTAACTTGATGAGGACAATTTCGCCATTTAACATGATCAATGGGGCAAAAAAGTCATTTCGAAGTATGGGGTAAGTGATTTAGAATTATCAGAGAGCATAAAAATACAAATGCCCATATTAAACAATGAGAATTTTATAAATTAATAGATATATGTGTTCCGCACCTTCCCGCGAAGATACATTTCCCGTGGCCTGCGTAAACCACAAAAATACAAAAAAATAAGTAAAATTACATTGACAATTTGATCCGCCTTATAAAACAACACTGTATGTAGCAAACAAGCTTACATGTTGCATCAGATTTTCTCTCGATCGTCAAAATTTTGCACAAAATACTCTAAATTTAGTAAAATCCTTGAATTTTATAATTTTGGTTTTCATTATCACCTTATGGTTTCATCATTTATCATTCTCCTGAGTTAAAATGCCAGCACATCATTTACACCATTAAGCCAAAATCTTGTCAAATATAGTACATATCGCATGGGAGAAAACGTGAAGGAACGAGCGTTTAAACTTTAAAGAACACTAAACACTATTATATATTGACTTTGCCAAGTGAGTCGAGTGGTTCGAGCGCCGATCATGAACCGTGGCAAACAAGTTCGACTAGTAGCAGGTATTTCATGGGGGTGCGTTATCGCACATGAAAAGACGTGCAGTGCGCCATAGATGCACAGGTAAAGGTGCCTAGTTTGGTTCGTAGTGCAATGTTCTTCCCGGGTCGAGCTGGGTCCAACCTTGGCCTATAGCTTACGTATGCAATGAGCCGGAATTTAAAACCAATGTAGCACGGGCACGGACATGGGAATACGACACGACATGGAGACATGGCAATTTTAAAAGAAGTAGGACACGGGTACGGTTCGGACAAGACAATAAAAAATATAAATAATTTATGCGAAATATTTAAATATCAGATAATATAATAACATTCAATAATAAGTTCATCCATATATAATATTTCACGTCTTTGAAATAAATCTAAATACTAAAAATCTAATTTTATCAACTAAAACTCAAAAAAAATATAAAATTAAAGTGTATAACTATATTATATTGCTTACCACTATTATATATAGGATTTAACTATTCTAAAAAAACAAACAAAAGAAAAATTCTTTTAAAAAAATAAATAAATAAATAAATACCGACACGCGTGTCGGACATGCCGAATAGAAGTGTCGGACACGCATGTCCGATTTTTCTTTTTTAATTTTTTTTTCTGGACACGCCAGGTGGCGTATCCGATACATATCTGGACGTATCCGATGAGTGTCGTATCTGACACGTGTATGGACACGGACACGTTGACATTTTCATAGTGTCTGTGCTGCATAGTTTAAAACCTACAAGGCTCGCCTGATTCAGCCCCATTCAGAAGGGGCCTGGCCACGCCCACTTCTTGCAGAAAAAGCAAGGGAAATATGCAGCAAGGGAAACAAGCATAAGACAAAAGAAAGCTATCAAGGAGAACCGCCAAGAGTGGAAGTCACCTAAAAGAACCCATCAAGATGCCCTGGTTGAAATATGCATTTTTCCCCCTAAATTCCTGGCTCTTGAATTTTCAAATATACTATCTTATTTATTAATTTTAACTGGATTCTGGAATCTCTTCCAGTTTCGTAAGATAGACTTCAAAATTCAGACATCTTTACCATACTGTTGGTTCTCTCACTAACACCCAACAACCAACAAAGACATATATATATATATAAAATTTGTCCCGAAAGGCCACATGTGGCCCCGCACTAATAGTATGAAGTTACGCCTGAACTAACCAGAATAGACCCCCGATGAGCAGACCCCGTCTATATGAAAGCACCAAAATGTCGTACTACCCTCGTAATTTCATGATTTGAGCAGAGAGCAAAGAAATGTACTTGTCCAATGCAAATATTCTATGTTTACTTAGATATCTTCTTTGCTGTCGATACCACCACTTCCTATAATTATTTTTTAAGTCTAGAACCAATCTTCCTAACGAGCTATCATCAATTTGTTTTGCCATAATGGAAAATCTATCAGAATCGATGCGATCATGTCTTAAACATACACAAGTAAGAAAGAGAACTGAGCTAGACTGCCACTCAGAACGGAATCAGATACCAGAAAAAATAAATATATAAATAAATAAAAAAAAGAGAACTGAGCTTACTTGGATCAATTGTAGTGATCATTGCAGTACCACCGAAGTTGCACGTCCCGCCATTTGCTTGTGTCCTGTGGTAATAATCGTTGAATGCATACGATGCAGTAGCTGCGAGATTGTCGGAATCGTAACAAGGTTGACCCGGTTGGATTCCAGCACAATTTGCTCCACCCGGCCCGCAGGCCCAATCTAAACCTTGCTTTAGAGATTTGGTGTCGGCACTTGAATTCACAACACAAAATATTCCACGTAAACCCGACGTTGAGTTTGCACCCATGTCGGCAACATTTGCAAAATTCAGAGAATATATTGATGTTTCATTGGGGAAAAATATCCCCCAATTCCTCTCAGAAATAGATGGACGGAGATCCTCATTAAATAGCTCATGGATGTATGTATTTATCGGTATAGGTGGCCGGCTCGGAGGTCCAGAACCATTCAAAACTCGCCGGATAAGATTGCTGTTATATAGCAAAGCATTATCGACAGTTGCATCGGGTTCATCTGCTCCGCCACGTGACGGCCAACCAGTCGCGGTCACCAATACAGGAATATCGGAGAAATTAAGTGCCTTCATCGAATAATAAGCCGCATCAACCAAAGCATCGAACATGTTACTGTAATAAAAATTCGTGTTTGGATCGACAATCTGCTTGGTCGGGGGAATCGGCCGGAAGACGGCATATTTGATCGGAAAAATTCCATTCCCCTTCGTATAATAATAGTACGTCTGTGCATTAAGCATGAAAGAAGATCCCGTGTTCCTCAAGAACTGAAGAAACTGAAACATCACCGAGTTCCATGTCGAATTAAAGGCGGCCGTTGACGGCGGGAATGATCTGGGCATCACGTCCATCGATTGCGGGCTCGAAATCTTCACTTGAAAATTAAGATTGGCGGCTAAAAGAGCCGACTGTAAAAACTGAATTGCCGGGACAAACGCGAGAGCCGCATTCGGAATAGTCGTAAGAACTTCGTTTCCGACCGCAATGTATGTGATGTTCGTTGCTGGTATGAAGGCTACGACATTTTTGTTAACCCAGTCGGCTGCTTCGGCTCGTGACTCCCCAATCTTTAGTAGCTGATCATTCGGGACGCTAACCATGACCTCTATTCCGGTATTGGCGAGGGCATTAAGCATCTCGTGGTCGGAATCGAACATGCGGACATGTTTTATTTGCTTTTGTTTAAGGATAGACACTATGTGTGATGGTGGCGGCAAGTTGGCCATGTTCGTACCGATGTTAATCCCCACAAATGCGCCTAAAATCAGGAGGTGGAATTTTATTAGTATCTTGTTGCTCCTTGAAAAAAAAAGTGAGAAGGAAAAAAAATGGACAAAGAAATCATTTGGGTCGCAGAGATAATTATATTAACAAAACTTAAAAAGACAACCACTTTCAGGCACAAAAGTTCAGTATCGAATTGATATAAGGAACTCCAGCTTCTTCTTTTTTTTTAAAAAAAAAAAAAAAAAAAAAAAGAAAGAGAAAATTTTTTAAATTAAATTAAGGAACTTCAGAATACATCAAGGGAAACATCATATTGCCCCGTGAGTATAGGACATAGTGTAATACCCCGGGTTTCGGCGCGAACGCACGAAACCCCGCGGTCTGCGCAGTTTTCGGTCGACCGGAAACCCCGACCTGTCGACCGAAAGTCTCTAGCTGGGCACGAGTTAGGCCACAATTAGGCTGCGCGCGGGATTTAACTAGATTTGTCCCACATTGGCTGAGCAAATGAGATGTTTGTGTTGATATACTAGGACGCCTTAAGCTTTAGCACCAACCAAAGGGATCCCCTTTTCCGGAAGGGAAAAGGACCCGGTTCCGCGGTAGGGCCGGGGCTAGGGGCGGGGAGCGGGGCGTGACACATAGGATATAAGAGACATGACATAAAAGGTAACAATTTTAAAGCACACTAATAATTAGCTTAACATGAAAGCCCGAGTTCTTTAACAAACAAGATGGGCATAATCTAATAATCTGAAAAATAAATCTGTACCTGATGCGCATGAGAGCATCGTGATTACGAACAACACGCTTTCCCATTTCCGAAGCAACATCAGTTATGATAAAGACTTAAAGAGTGATGTAGCTCAATTGGGAACCGCTTTTCTTGAACTGGAAAACTAAAACTTCTGCAATTCATTAACGATCATGAGTTCTGAAAAAATACGAATTATTGTCACTCATATAGACTGATAAAGATACAGCAGTTCGCCACGAGCTTACACCCAATCAAGCTAAATAGAGCCCCACAGCCAGAAGTCAACCGAAACACATCACATAATAGTCTTGGTAGAAAAATTAAGAAAAAGATGCTTTTTTAATGATAATCATGCATAAGAATAAATACTAAGGAATATTTAGACGAAGGAATAGTAAAAGCATAAAATATAAAACCGAAAGCAGCAAGAAGTAATAACACAATGTGAGGAGAGATGCAGGAAAACTCAGTCCCAACCACGACTTTCAGTGCCAAGCTGAGCTGAGTTTCGGTAAATTTAGATACCGGCATATGCCGGCCGTGCCGCTATACATTTATGTGTTATTTTTTTAAAATAAAAGTAAAAAAATTAAAATTATTATAATAAATAATATATATAAGATTTTTTGGCACATATCTTGCCATTTAGCGCTGTGCCGAAATTTGCCGAAATAGAGACGTGCTGCCGGCACATAAAACTGTGGTCCCAACTACTAAGTTATATAAAGCAGCATTATGAGTTCCTTTGAAAACTCATCCTTGGTTTAACAATGTCCATCACATGAAGAACATCATCGATCAGAATAAAAATAAAATATAATAAGATGACTACAACCAACCAGTATTCAGACTTGAGAATATCAACTTTCTCATAACAAAAGGGTTGAAATAAGGATTGATATAAAAAAGCACATGTTTTTCAAAACTCGTACAAATCAGCTCCTACTTTTTTTAACTTTTTCAAAAAATCCCTGGTCGAAAACTCAAAAGTGTTTCAGAGTTTAGTGTTCCATACGATTAGTATAGTACTGCCCGCACTTATATCATAGTGTTCAGTCTTAAAGTATTCCGAGTGAGCTATCTTAGTGCTCTCATTAGTAAAAAAAGTGATCCGGACAAACTAAAATAAGTATTCCGGCTAACTTAGTTTTTTCATTTGATGATTGATTTGTTCAAGTTTTACAAAACAGGGGTTTTTTTGACAAAACCCCTTGAAATAAAACCAGGAAATCATAAAAATGTAAAGTTAGTGCAGTATAATTTTCATAAAAATACCTAATATAAGTTTTCAATACTTAAAGGATCCTTCTTTAACATGAAGTAAAGCTAAAAATATCAGCTACTTAAACCTATACAATCAAATACGATAAAAAATTTTATTATCATAGATCAAGTCCGAGAAGTGTATATGTTGTAGTGACCCCTTTACTCTCGAAGAACCTTCATCAAAGATGAAAACCCAGAATATCAAATCAGAATTGAAGAAAAGAAAAAAAAAAGCAACTTTTATCCCAAAAAACGAATTCAAAAGCCGAAAAGAGATGAGAAAAAGCTCTTCAATGAGCTCCAGAAAGCTCTTCATAACTATCCCAAAGTAAAGCAACCCAGATCACAATTTAAGAACAGAAGAAAGAAAATTCGAATACATACAAACAAAAAAAATGCTCCCTAAATTCACTTTCTAGTGTGTAAAATGCCATCATAGCAAATAAATCTTCACTACCCAAAAAAAAAACGAACACCGGGCACAAGACCACTCCCGGCCCCGCCAACTTCGCAAGGGTTTTTTTTCCGGGCTCTAGAACGGTGTACGCACCCATACCCGCTACTAACGGAGCCACCCTGCCTTCGGCAAGATTCGAATCCGCACCAGTGCCGTGATGACAGAATGTATATATACTAATTAAAAACAGGTTTATCTATACCGATCTGGGCTCCCCCCCATTCTTCACTACCATAATAACAAAAAGTTTTATAGTAATTAAAAAATAAATAATAGGGGATAAAAGAATTGTTTATGCCACCAAGTTGGCCAGGAAGTAAGCCTCGAACTGTCTAAAGTTTAATTTTTTTTAACTAAATTCAGAAAAAAAAAAAAAATTACCAAAAGATTGAACTTCAGGGTAATTTCTGTAGTAGCGCCGGAGGAAGAAAGAGCAATCTGGATCACAAAATGAGGGGGAAAAAAAAAAGAAAAATGGAATAAAACGACGAAGAACTAATTCTTACATGTACAAGCAACATTGCCACAAAGTATCCAATAAACCACAAAAATATTGTAACACAAGGTACAAAAAAAAAAAGGAAATCTTTGATATATCAAAGAACCAAAGAAAAAGGGAGTAAGAAAACCCCCCAAAAAAAAAACAAAAGCAAAGAAAATAGAAAGGAAATCTAACCTGGATTTACTCCAACAAGTTCTAAGGAGTCGAAGAGGATTTCCACCGAAGCGCTTCTATGAAGAAGGGATTAGCAAAAATTTTAAAAATAAAAATGAGATGAATAAGAAGAAGAAACGCCGGAGCTCACGAAGCGAGCAGCTCTGAGCAAGCAGCAGCAAGGAACAGAAAGGACCACTTGCGAGTTGTATGTGTGTTCTACTGAGAGAAAATTAAATTTTAAATTATATCTGTCCCTATTTTTGTGCAATTTTTCAAAAAAAATTCTAATTTTTTAATAATTACTAATATATATATATATAAAGAATAAAATACAAAAATTGGATTTAATATGCTCTATATTTTTTATATTAATTTTACTTAAAAACTAGATCTGAAATCTTTATTGATAATTTAGAAATTTAGAAATATTTATTAAATTTTTTTTTTTAAATGTATGGTAGAGATGAAAGGAACTAGGGGCTTTGCCGTTTCAGCCCCTCGTTTTCCAAAGTCGCGCAAATCAGCCCCCGAAAACGCGTTTTCGGGGGCTGATTTGCTTTTTTTTTTGCAAATAGCCCTCCGGAACGCCGTTTCGGGCGGCTGATTTGCGAACCCCGAAAATAGGGGGGGCTGATTTGCAATTATCCCAAGGAACTAAGGAAGTGGAAAGGGTTGAGGGGGGGAATCGGAAGAGTATTTGGATGTCATTAATTTTCTTTTAAAAAAAAATGACGAGGCAAAATTCACCTGAGCATGTCGCGATTTTTTAACCATAATTATCAGTCCGCATTGGACTGGACTGTGATCAGGTGATAAAATTTCAGTCTGACGCCTGTCTCCAGACCAGATAAGAGAGTACCCATTTAGGCCACCGCCTTCATGCGCACGTTTAAAAATTTGGCACGCGCACTTATCCCCACAAAAAGAGCACGCAGGAATCGAACCGGACGGCACACTTCCCAAGTGGCAACGCCCGTCCGGCCGAACCATATGCGGGAGGCGTCATTAATTTTATAAAAACTATTTCATAATATGTTCCGATTATTATTATCAAATGAACCACAATCCTCATTTTAATCATTTCATGATTTAATTAGGTCTAAACGTATATGATCATATGTTCTAAGTACAAAATTCTACATGATCTCTTCTTGGCCATAGAAACAGGGTTATGGTCCTTTTTGCAGAGCGGGGACATGGACGTTTCTTTAGTCTGACTATAATTTTAGATGCCAATCGATACAGTCCATGTCGAATGACACGCATCTATTCCGACAGTTATCGACACGCACGAACCGGCATACCATGTCCCGAAAAATTTTATAATTATTTTTTTATTAATTTTGAATTTTTTTTGTATTTTAAAAAATAATAACTAAATATATATCAACACGGTACCATCAGTACCATCGGAATATTTCAAATTTGAAATATATTGAAACGTGGTATGAGATGACACATTAAACCTTGGTCGGTATGAATGGCAATAGTTTTTGGGGCAATGATCGGCAGGCCCCTGGCCTGCCAATACAAATTCAGCCCTGCTATCGACTCGCAGGGGCTTCAAAAACACGAGACGATCCCAACACCTCGGTTCGGTCTATTTTTATATTGGAAAAAACTCCAACATGAAAGTTGCTAGGTTGACGAATATCTACAACTTTTCATGTTGAAAGTTTTCCAAAAAATAACTATACTAAATAGATGTTTGGAGTCAGGAAGTTTAAACGAATCTGAAATTATCACGTCAAAATATCAGTTAAGTTTTGAACTTTCAAACCACCTATTTAAAAAATATTTTTGAAAAAACTTCCACATACAAAATTGTAGATCACTGTCAAATCTACAATTTTATGTTAGAAAGTTTTTCAAAAAAATACTAATATAATTGTGACCAAAACGAAAATTGTACATTTAACGGAAAGAGAATAATAAACAAGATAACCAGGGGCTGAATCGTAGAGGTTTCCGGTCAAGGGGCTGATTGATCATTATCCCATAGTTTTTAGACGCACGCTCTTTTTGGTTATATTTAGTGGTCATTTTCACGTATTTGTTTTCTGGTTGCTCAGAATCTCAGATACCTACTTTTGTTACAAGTGCTGCCCTTGGAGCCTGCCCGTGCGCTTTAACACTCTCTCTCTCTCTCTCTCTCTCTCTCTCTCTCTCTCTCTATCTAATATCATAGCCCAATTACCAATTTCTGATATTTAATCACACATTATATAAACATGTTTCGATCGCTCTATTTATTAATAAATTTTTTATTTATGAACGTCAAATGTAATTTTTATTTTTTATCTCGATTGAAAAATGAGTAATATGGTAAACTCAATCTAACTAATATTTGTTGAAATTCGAACTCCTAACTTATTATTTTTACCACCTAACTTTACGAATATATTTACACATCAATAGTAAAATTTGGAACTTTGAAACTTTAAATATTTGCTAAAATTTGAACTACTAATTTATCAATTTTTATATTTAATTTGTTTTTTCAAAAATATATATAAATATTTATTTAGGTATCTGTGTATAGATTGATGTATAAAATCCGGTCAAGGCCATATGGTCATTTTGGAACTGTAAATATCGGATATTATTCAGGAAGAAATACTTTTAATGGAGTGTGTTTGATAGAGCTGTAAAAAATTGCATTGAAAACAGGAATTTGGAGTGAAATTTGTGCATTTCAAATTTATATAAAAAAAAGACTTCTAGCGCTGAGTTTGCCCAGCGCACTAATGCCTCAGAAAATGTCACCAATCAAGCTCGGCACCGCATGGAATAAAATTTTTTTGCACAATTTTCCGAATTATATTCCATAATAGAAGCTCCATTCATTGAAAGCACATACTCGGATCCCAAGTGTTGCCGAGGTTTGGACATTAAATTTTTCGCTAGTTTAAAATTTCTATAAAATCGTGCGCTAACATTACAGATTCCACAACGGTAATTTCCAAAACAATTTTTTTTAAAAAAAAGAAAGAAAATCTAGAAAAAAATTTGTAGAATTAAGGGGCAGCTAGCTTCACGAAAAAAGCTACTTTTTTTAAGGTAAAAAAGAATCCAAAATTTACTTAAAAAATATGAACAATATACTTTAGATTATAATATAATGGATCACTTTAAAAATTCAAATTTCCCACCTAAAATCACCCAGAAAAGCTCTACCAAACACCCAACTTTGAATATGGATCTCTAAAAGGTCAAACAGATGGTGACAGCCACAAATTTCAACGAGCAATGCTAAACACCTGTAAACATATAACTAAAAAAATCTCTAAATTTATTGGAAATAATCTAAACACCTGTAAACATATAACTAAAAAAACCTCTAAAAGGACCACAATACACTCAAACATGTTGAGCATTGTTTGCAGAAATGTTTAAAGGTACAATGCACGTGCTTTAACTGAATTACAAGGGAAAAAAGTACGGATAATTGCAAAACCCCCCCCCCCCTCTCCATATTTTGGAAACGCGCAAATCAGCCTTTGAAAACGCGGTGTAAAAAATCATCCACATATTTAAAAAACCCAAAAAAGTATGAGCTCCTGCAATTTACCAGGTGTAACTAAAAAAGTTTCTAAATTTAGTTGAAAATCATCCAACCACATATTTCAAACGATGAGATCAATGATACGCTCAAAAAACGTGTTACAGGCTAACAACAACATCCCAAGTCCCGCCGACGGGATCTGGAGAAGGTAGAAGTACGCAATCATGTCTGGTTTTTTGCATAAATGTTTAGAGGTAAAAAGTCGGAGCACCTGCATTAGCAGGTACATACTAGTGAGGTGATAAGCGAACAATATCATTTATTACCTTCTATTACCACCCAACCAATAAGCAACGGTCGAATCACTTAGGAAGCCCACTCTGAGGATCAAGGAGGGCTTGTTCTTCGTCGGCGAGCAGCATAGGGCCTTGCCCAGTCCTGGTGCAGATGAAATAGCTAACTTCACCTGGGTATTTTTGATACTTGACCTTATCCTTTGGTTCAGGTGGTGCCGGCAGGTCATGAACATCCTTCATCGATCTCAAACCAGCATCTTCTAGAATCGACTGATCCCCCATTAGATAGCTGCGAGTTAAGATATATAAACCGGATTAAGGCTCGAAAAGAATATAAACTTCGGGAAAATTCTGTATCAGCTGCTGTCAGCTTTTTATCTTTCACTTCAGCCCAATCAAACCATTTTGCATTTTAAGTTAATCCTCAAAGTTATGGTGTTTTATAGAAATGACAGGTTCAGATGTAGGGATGTCGACGGGGCAGAGAATGAACGGAGGATTAGTCCCCATCCCCGTCCCCAACTTTGATCCCCGACCCCGTCCCCGACGGGGAAGGGGTTTTCTTCCCCCACCCTGTCCCCACGGGGACCAGGCGGGGACTGGGAATCCCCATCCCATGCCCCGACCCCGCGGGGAATTTTTTTAATCCCCGTCCCCGTCCCCCTCTGGGAATCGGATTCCCCATTAGGTTCGGGGTCAATTGACATCCCTATTCAGATGTGTCTATCACAGTGTTTACTGCTAAAAATTAAAGTTATGATGTTGTAACGTCAGTTTATTATCATAGTGTAGCAAATATTAGTGTTGGTGAAAAGATATCATATTACAGTGTTTATAAGGAAAAAATTCAAATGTAAAAATGTTGATGAGCTAAGCTGAAAATAGAAACCTTTAGACGGAAGAATTCAAATTCTTTATAAAGTTAAATAACGAAAAAGAACTGCAAAATTTAATAACAGACTGACTTGGACAGCTCTTCGGCTGATGTTGGAGGGAAGTAAAAGAGAAGCCTTTGAAGTAAAAGACTGGCAGCTCTCCTGTTTGGTGCAATCAGAACCGCATTTGGACCCGCATCAAACGTATAGGCCGCCTGTCCATATTACATAGCAATATCTTATGTTATTTTCGAAGGATGGTTTTGGAGAATTGTCACGTTACATACGACTAATGAATGATTCACAAACTACAGTGAGATAGTGAATGCAGTGAAAAAGAAGAGAAAAACAAAAGATAGTATGGAAAAAGACTACGAAAATAAATAACGAAAATAACATGGTAAAATAAAAATCATCTCTATTTTATATTTAGAAGATAACTATATGAAAATTCCGAGGTAGGTCCACATTAACCACCAGACTTTGGTATTAGTTTGAATTTGGTACCCCAACTACAAATTCAAACAAAGTAGTACAATACCCTTTCTATCACATACGTGCATGTCTGCAACTGTTTTCAATAAAAGTGCATGGCCATCTAAAACTAGCATGGTTTTCTGTGCCGGTCGGCACAGCCCGTGCTGGGCGGCAAGTGCCTATTCCGGCAGTTATCGGCACGGCACGAACCGGCACGGCACGTGTCAAAAAAAATTCTTTATACTTGAATTTAAATATGTTTTATTTTTTTATTTTTATTTTTCAAAAATAACAAATAAATATATATCGGCACGGGTTGGCACAGTTGGCATGTGCCGGGATCTGAGTTTACCGAAACTCGGCTCGGCTCGGCACAGAAAATCTTGAAAACTAGCATATTACTGTTATTATACAGGCCCTAAAGGATGACCAGTTGTCGCAATGCCAGCAACATGTCTTGACAGAATGCCAACAAACTTATTGATCAAACTTGTCATCTTAATAATCAAAATTTTTGCAAATGACTTGAGACTGAATTTACTGACCATTAACAAGGCATTAAGTTGTTTCAAATAATATGATTAAATATTCAAATACATACAAATTACAAACTTAGTTTGCTGACATACAAACAATGAACGTGTTCCTTAACAAATTATACTCATGGCCAAGTTGTACGGTGTACTGATATTTTACTAACATGTAGACATTGTAGTTCAGTGTTTGGAAAGTTATCGCTGTCACTAACTCAGGCAACTTATATATTTAATATTATGAAATTGAGAAAATTTCTTGTTCCAAGTTAACTAAAATGTTAACTGGATCCATGATAAAATCAAAGATATAAACAAGAAAACGGATCGACATACATATAGCAACTTTCAGTTGATGTGTTAAACAACAAAGTTCTCAAACCAGCATCAAATACGTTTTCTTTTAGAATGAATTTACGTGGGTGATAATGAATAAAAAATTGTACCTTTGGTGAACCTTCCAACTGATTCCACCTCTCAACCAAGTTAATTATCCTGAAATTCAAAACAACCTGCTTCAAAAAACCAGATCCAGAATAGAAAATAGGTTTCTGCTTTACTTGACAGCAAGTTCAGTAGCCATCTGGGTCAACTCAGTTACAACTTCATATTATATATGTTGGTATCAGAAGATAAGAGGTCCTTCTTATATGGGAATTGTTTACCCGTCAAATATAAAACTCTATCAGCAACTTAAGCAACAGAAGTAATCTAGTGCGTTCTTAGGTACAGCTGAAAAATGCTAAGCTATAATAGAAGCTTGTGCTGCAAAACCATGAACATGTAAAGAAATCGTGAAAGTTTCATAAATTGACTGTTAAAGATAAAAGAACATAGTCAAGCATGGCTAGCTCGACCGGTTGGAAGGCGCCTAAGAAAGCATCACTACCCGGGTTTGAGGCAACGTGGGGTGAAAATCCCCGCAGGATTTTCCGAAGGAAAATTCTTTGTACCGTGGCATGAGCCCCCGTTCATGGAAGGCCAGTACTCGAATCCCAGAGCGTCGGTCGGGGTTCGGCATGGGGTTTCTCGCGAGTTTGACGTCCCTACGGGACATGCGCTCGCATTACGGGTTCCACCACAATAATCTCAAAAAAAAAAAAAAAAAAAGATGAAAGAACATAAAAGGCAAAGGATAAAGAGGCAACATAACCCTCAACCCTAAAGCCCCCCCAGCGGGCAATCATGAGGGGAGCAGGCAAAGAAACCAAGTTCTTTAAATAAAGAAAACTGTCAAACAACCCTTACTCTTATCTACAACTCCGTTGGTCAATTAATTGCACCTTGCATATGCAAGGAGAGTTAAAAGCAACAAGAAAAAAAAAAACACACACACACACACAAAGAACTGCTGCAGTGTCTCATACCTGTGTGATGTGTCATTCATGTAAAATATTGGAGGCCTTGTATCCATACAAACTGCATGGAACTGATTACTATCGGAACATGTTAACCTAGCAAAAGATGCAAAATCACGGTTTTTAATGGCTTCTTCCATCTGCAATATCCGACTAGGAACAACAGTCTGCAGAAAGCTCAAAGTTAGTATAAACAAAAAGGATAAAATCTCAGAATAGACATGTCGATGATTCAGCTCTGATTCATTTTAAGAAATGTTATGTGCAATAAACCCAGAAAAATATTCAAAGTGAATGAAAATATTTTTAAACAACAGCTATATAAATGACAAAAGGGAGAGAACTATATATGGAAATACGGGAGGAAGTTGAACATCACCTTTGCCCTATATTGCAGAAGAGGGCTTGTCTCAACACTTTCCCGCATACCGGAGGTGCTGCTTGTTTCTTTCTGTCTTGAGCTGACCTGATTTTCATTAATTGATACACTGGACGAGGTTAGTCTTGGATGTTTTCTGTACCGCATTGATCAAATTTACAAATAAACATCTATAAAAGTGACGATTACTATCAAAGGTAGATTATCAAAAGTTGGGACCACGTATTCCAACTCTGGTTCCGCCATTACACAGAGAACCAAAGGATTTGACAAACTCTTATCAATAGCAAATAATCTCAGAACAGGAGGAGGCTGAGATGCCTCGGAAGGAGGCTGTTTTTATAGGACATACCATATCAAGCACCCCCATCAAATGAGATCGCAATCCACTCACGATTTCACATGTCGGATCACAATTTTAACAAGTTTAATACTTATTTTCAAGTGAGTTGGACAGGTTTTGAGAAGTAGGATATTACAATCATGCGATGCTTAGACAATCTAGATTGCTATTAGGGTGCGTTTTGGTTCATGTAATCCTGACAGGATTCCTAGAAATTTAACACGTGGGAATCAGATTCCGACGTTTGGTTCACAAAAAACATGGGAATGTAGCATTCCCACGGATGCAACATTCCCACAAATGAGGTAATCTAGATTCCCATGAAAGAAGGTGGGTATTTTGATTCCCTTCAATATTCCCTACAAGAATACTTTTTTTTATTTTCATAAGTACCCCTAACTTTATTCAATATTTCAATGAAAAAGTCCTAATATTTGCAGGCCCCAGCCGTTCCTGTTCTCTGGTCTTCTTTCTTCTCCAATTGCAATTGACTGCATCCGTTCTCCATCTTCTCTATTCTCTGGTAAGCCATCATTGGGACTCCCTCTATATAATTTTTTTTTTTTTTTTAATTTTAATTATTGTAAGATTTTAATGTTGTAATGTTCATATTCAATTCTGTTTTTCGGCATTCTTCTCCTTAATTTGTTATTATAGTTGAGTTTAACTTTATTTTCAGGATTACTTTGTCCCGATTTCTTCATCTTTAATAGTAAAATTTTGCATTACTTCGCTAATTTAGATAGAATATAGCGTGTCTGATCATCAACTCAACCCATAAAAATGAATCACACACACATCTCGTATTGTAATCTGAAAGAATGTCAGATCTATTGCATCATTGGAACCTAACGAAGGAATGCAGCTTTCCTAGGAATGTGATTCCCGGGAATCTAGATTACTGGAAATGTAACATTTCTGGAAAATTTGCAGAGTCATGAACCAAACGCACCCTTAGAGCAAAGTCGGCAGAAGAAAAAGATCATATTACCCTTACAAACAAGTCAATTGCAGCCACATATGCAAAATTACGATGGCAAAGCGACACCACTGACAGACTAAAATCATCTGTTTTATTCACAAAGTATGTCTCTTGATTGGCTTTTTATTTACAGTAAAAATTGGCAAAACGTGGAAACTTAGAGCATCAAAAGTTGACTTTTTTTTTGTTCAACAAAAATATTCATTAAGCACATAAAAAGAAAATACAAAGATATTCTTATAGCCTGCCTGCCTAAGAAAACAAATAAAGATGGAACTATACCACAAGCAAGCACTGTAGCTATACGCCAACATAATCACATAGGTTAACATATGCACCCCCTTTCATGTGTGATGAAGTATATTTAAGCTCTAAAATACATGGCTACTAATAGCGAGAAAGTGTGATGAACAATGGTATGCAACGAAAATGTTATAGAAACATACATACCACAGCAACGATGACAACAAGGTCGTTCCAATGCGATTCATTAGAAAGTTGAATAGCTACACTGTCGCGTCCACTGGCTTCCTATGGTCAAAAATACGAGTTAACCAATGTAATTCATCTTTTTTCCATGGGTGAAATTTCATTGACAACCTTACCTTCCCCATGGTCCATTTCACAAATCCACCATACAAACTACGACAAGCACTACCCGATCCCTGCCTGTCGTATAAAGATACCTTTATAAATCAACATATAAGATCGAAAGAAACATTAACTAGCTCTGTCAACGATAAATTTGTGCTTCTAGGAATTAACCTTGCAATCGAAGAAATCTCACTAAGTTCCTCCTTCACATTCATTAGATTGGCAAGCGCAAAAACTGCAAAGGGAAGTACACTATTATAGAAAAAATTCTACATAGCCTTATGCAAATTATACTTAAAAGTACCAAATGTTTGAAACGCTAAGTGACCGAAAAAATCCCTAACTAAGCAAACTGAATCAATCATTGGTCAGATTCCACCAAAATAAAAAGATTAAAAGAAACTTTGTACAGGAATTATTGCATTTTCAAGTGCATCTTCTTGAACTAATTTTCACTTGGAGTAGTTCTAAAATGCAGCAAACAGATAATTTTATTGCCATTCTACGCTTCACATATGACAATTAGTATAACACTTTGACATATAAACATATTTCTCATTTATACTACATATACCATTATATATTTTAGCAGCAGGAGAGCATAAAACAATCAGTGATCCACATACCAAGTCAACCGTTACAGAATTTTAACAGTAAGAGAGCATGAAACAATCATTGCTTCACATTTCTAAGACAGACCAAAAAAAGACAGAAAAATTATTGATCAACCAAGTTAAATCCTAAGCAGAATCTCGAGCTTTGGAAAGAAAGGTGTCCAAAGAAGGCATTGGTGAGAGAAGGTTTGAGACAAGAGCTACTTACCAAGACAAGCAAACCCAGCAGCCGAGGAGGCTAGACCAGCTGCAGTAGGAAAATTGTTGTAAGAGGCGATATGTACATGTAGTGTACCCCAATCCTCTTTTCGAATTACAACACCCTTCTTCTCATCCTCAACATCTCCAGCTCTGCGTCTAATTTCTCGTAAACAATTCTGGTATCTCCCTCCAGAAAGTGAAATTTCCTAAATTCACCAAATAGAAGAACATAACTAGGAGAAAGTGGGAACATCTACCGCTTGTTTTTAGATACATGCACACAAAATACCAAATAATCAGAAAAATTATGTTGCAATAAGTATTCAACTATAGTAATATGATCAAGTGTGATGAAGAAAGTTTACCTTGCCGTTCAGCCACATTCGATCTTCTTTGAAGCTAGGACTAACAGCTACCGTGGTAGTGGCAGAGAGGTGGTTAGGATCTAGGGTGATACTGATGCTATCATTAATAGGGAGAATCAGAGTTTCATCACGCTTGCCCCAATACTTGATCACCGCAATGTTGGTAGGTGCCCTTGCTGTGGCGAGCAGCACCCATTGCGTATTCTCTATTGCCATCTCCTCTCCGGCAGCTTGTAGAGCTTCTAGCGATTTACCAATTACCACGTCTTGTTTCAAAATAATCTTCACACAAGAGAATATATAATGGTCATTGGAGATCGAAACAAAAGCTAGGAACCATGTGCACAGAAACGAGCGTCCACTTCAAACTAGAACAATTGAATTGCTAAACTAATTAACACGAGTTGCTTACACTTTTAAAAAGAAACTCAAAAATTATGTAAAAAATATAGGGAAAAATTACATAATATAATGTTTTTGCGAAGCTACGTAAAAAACAAAAATTTACAACTATTCTAGAAGGAAAAAGCAAAGCTATGCAGATACACTTAGTTCAGTAATTTATAATTTTTCATTCACCCAACACCTCAGCTACATGCTTTCATAGTAATACATAACAATGTGCACAGAAAGGAGCGTCTACTTCAAAACCTAACCCAAGAATCAACTACCATATAAACTTATGAATGTTCTAAAAAAAAGTTATACAAACAGTGTGTTATAAACTTATAAACTTATAATCTTAGTACACTATGGTATGCATCACAAACAATGTACATATGCATATTGATGATTTATACAGATATTGGAACCAGAAACTCCAATCTCCATGAACAGCCAAAATATAAAGATCTGATGATTGAAATTTTGAATAGCACTCTGAATTCAAACCAAATATATGACTAACAAGAATGAATGAACAAGGCCCGCACAAAGAACAGCAAGCCACAAGAGTAGTAGTTGGTTTTTAATTGCGAATAAGATTGACTACACATGTGGCATGCTCGAATAACTAAAGCGGTCTTCTGTAGAGCAACATATAGAGAGTTTATCAAGGTTGCAACAAAATCCTAAGCCTACGAAAAATCCCCTATCCTAGCCTACGAAAAATCCCCTTACAGAAAAATATGAGCTCTGCCGCTCCCCTTTTTGTTGCACAATCTTTTTCCACCCACAGTTTTTGCACCATAAAACCAAACCCTTTCTTCTATAAATTTATTTGCCGGCGTACTGCAGATTTGAATTACTTCTAATTTAAGCTCACATTTGTTTTCAGACAAAATCAACCCAGGCAGCTAGGAAAATCAATCCCTACAGAAACAATACTAAAAACCACCAAATAATTAACAGATATACAGCAAGATATAGATGATATTAGATTTACCACGACAATCAATACCATAACTATGTACATATATAGCTGTATTAGATTTACTACGACATACAGTTGCATAAATAACCGAATAATTAACTGATATATAGCTAAATACAGACGATATTGCACTAAAAATCTAAAACAAAAAAAGGAATCAGCGCAACCCCATTCCAAAACCCTAATGCCATATAGCAAATTAGCATAAAAAGATCATAGGATTACGCAAGACAACCGGAATCACCAGAAAAACCTAGAAAATTGAGAAGACAAACTAGGATTAGCAGAGCTCTGAGAAACAGAGAGAGAGCGAGATGAAGGGCTGGCCCTCCTCTAGCCTAATGTTCTTGAGATCAATGAGATGTTGGAGAATGGAGAGATTAAAAGAATTTATATAAAATAATACTTATTACTTAGTGATGGCGATCCGGCAGTTCAAATCCTCAAAAGAAAGCAAGATTCGTGAAAGAGAAAGCGAGGGAGAGATTAAAAAAATCAACAAAAAAAAAAGAAAATAAAAAGGGAGAAAGAAGAGATGAGATCAAGTCATACCTCTCTCTTAGGGAATATAAAAGACGTTGAAGCTCACCGCCAGCGTCAATGGCAGAAGGAAAGAAAATTGCAGAGAGAGTGAGAGAGAGAGAGAGAGAGAGAGAGAGAGAGAGATTCGAAAATTCCGCAGTGGGGGAGAAATAGGAACGGAGTAGGAAGACCGCCATTACATGCTGATTCACGTGCAACATACAATTGGAACAGCTATCACTTGTGGCGTAATGAGCATTTGATATGTTATTTTGGCAACATCGGCCCCTTTGCAGACTTATCAGGCTCTCCTGAAATTCGACCTTTTTTAATACAAATATTATAATTTTTTTGATTCATGACTATCGAGTTCGATTATCCTATATCTCTAATAAAAATAGAATGCTTATTTGTTCCCCCAAATTATACTTATCATTATTCGAATTTTCGACTTATTTTTTATGAGAATCAGATCATGATACTATTTGAATATATTATTCTACTAACGAACTGAACCAACATCGATCGGCACAAATATTGCATTTTATTATTTTTATGGGCTTTGCTATGCATCCCCAAGAAATAACACAATAAACCACACATGCTGAAGTGGCACAATCAAGATCACACATCACGATGAGTATATCTGTAATTTTGATATTTTGTGCGAATCACGATGGAGTTGTGCGGATCACGAGATATGTGTGTGGTGGAGATTAATTGTTGTGATTTGTTGGGTAGTTTGTTGTAGGTGAGTAGTATTTTCCATAACAAAAAGTTTAAATTTTATGGTATTAGGTGTAGGAAAGTAAATGTTGTATGTTCTTCACAAAGAACTGATCGGAAGTTTGAATATCAGCAAACGTTAGTTAGAAATGAATCATCGTACCGCTTTGTTATAGACCAAAAATAAAAGAATAAATAAGATTATCCAAGGTTGAAAAATCTTGTATTAATATCTCAAAAAGTTTGAACTTCTAACTCAATCCAGTGGATAAAACATCAGATGGACCCTTTCAATTCACAAAATAAAATGCTAAATTCAGGCTTAACATGTTTTATGTTAGCAATAAGTAATTGCTTAAAATATATTAACCACAAAATACGTTATAATATTTAAAATAATTATATCTAAATTTTTTAATGATTAACCAGGGGCAATTTGGACAGTTGACATAGATAAAAATTTAATTTTGTTATTCTCACCAGTTGCGCCAAAAAAAGATATACTGGTCCTGTCATGCAAAAAGGTATTTTATACGTAACAATTCAAAATTATTTTTAATGTCATTTTTAAAAAATATAATGATTGTTAATTTATAGGGATAATATCATATCAGCCCATAGATTCTACCTACTTATCTAAATCAACCCCTAAATTCTTTAGTTATTATTTAAACTTTCAAAAAAAGTTTTCTCTCGATATTCGTGCTAAAGCCATTTTGATCATCATATAAGTATTTTAAAAAAAAAAAAATTCAACATGAAAGTTGTAGATTTTAATGAGATCTACAACTTTTATATTTAATAATTTTTTCAAAAATATTTTTAAATATATATTTTGAGGCTTAAAGATCTTAGTGAGTTTTAAAATCGATCTATTAATCCGCAAAAATTTGGACCTTTAAAACACCTACTTAAAAATAATTTTTGAAAAAAAAAAATTAACATAAAATCGTAGATCTCTTTAAAATCTATAACTTTTATAATGAATATTTTTTCCAAAAATATTTCTAAATAAGTGTTTTAGGACGTCAAAATTAACGAATAAAATGAGAGACTTATCCGTCAAAATTAAAACATGGAGGGGCTTATATGAAAGTAGTCTCCCCAATTTATATCCCATAAACAGAACCAATCAACAGTGCAACGTGGCATCTAATTAAAAAAAATAAAATCTTTAAAAACTAAATTGTATTTTAGGCAATTTAATTAAAAACAAAATCTTTAAAATACAAGATTGTATCATAGGACTCCTAAACCGGCCGGTCCGTAATTTGAACCGATTGCAAAAACTCGGCCGGTCAGCCCATGGGCTCAGGCCATCTGCACTATTACAGCACGATGTATATCAAAGTCAAAGCTTGCACATGGTAACCCGGTGTATGAGAGCTAGCACACGATAAATGAAAGGCCGTGGGTGCAGATAGAAGCTTCCGGAAAGGAACCGCGAAAAGATATAGAGGAGAGAGTAGGGCCGGTCATTGATCTCGCTCTCTCTCTCTTCCTTAAGAGTTCTGCTAATCCTGGTATGTTTTATCAATTATCTAGGTTTTGCTGTTGGTTTCCGGTTATATTGCTTAACTCTGTGATCTCTTTATGCTAATTTGCTATACGGCATTAGGGTTTTGAATGGGGTTGTGCTGATTTCTTTGTTTTAGATTTTTAGCGCAGTTTCGTATGTATGTGCTATATATCTGTTAGCTATTCGGTTGTTTATGAAACTATATGTCGTATTAAATCTAATACAGGTATATATGTACTTATTTATGGTATTGATTGTCGTGGTAAATCTGATATTATATATCTCTTTCTGCATATCGGTTAATTATTTGGTGGTTTTTAGTATTGTTTTTGTATGGATTGATTTTCCTAGCTGCCAGGTTGATTTTGTCTGAAAACAAATGTGAACTTAAATTAGAAGTAATTCAAATCTGCAGTACGCTGGCAATTAAATTTATAGAAGAAAGGGTTTGGTTTTATGGTGCAAAAACTATGGGTGGAAAAAGACTTGTGCAAAAAAAAGGGGAGCGGCAGAGCTCATATTTTTCTGTAAGGGGATATTTGGTAGGCTAGGATTTTGTTGCAACCTTGATAACTCTCTATATGTTGCTCTGCAGAAGACAATCGCGTTAGTTATTCGAGCATGCCACATGTTTAGTCAATCTTATCGGCAATTAAAAAACCAACTACTACTCTTGTAGCCTGTTGTTCTTTGTACGGCAGGCCGTGTTCATTATTTCTTGTTAGTTATATATTTCGTTTGAATTGAGAGTGCTATTCAAGATTTCAATCATCAGATCTTTATATTTTGGCTACTTCATGGAGATTGGAGTTTCTGGTTCCCAATATCTGTATAAAATCATCAATATGCATATGTACATTGTTTGTGATGCATACCATAGGGTAATAAGATTATAAGTTTATAACACACTGTTTATAACACATTGTTTGTGATGCATACCATAGGGTAATCGCGTTAGTTATTCGAGCATGCCACATGTGTAGTCAATCTTATTGGCAATTAAAAAACCAACTACTACTCTTGTGGCTTGCTGTTCTCTGTACGGGCCTTGTTCATTATTTCTTGTTAGTCATATATTTGGTTTGAATTCAGAGTGCTATTCAAAATTTCAATAATCAGATCTTTATATATTGGCTACTTCATGGAGATTGGAGTTTGTGGTTCCCAATATCTGTATAAAATCATCAATATGCATATGTACATCGTTTGTGATGCATATCATAGTGTACTAAGATTATAAGTTTATAACACACTGTTTTATAACTTTGTTAGAACGTTCACAAGTTTATATGGTAGTTTATTCTTGGGTTAGGTTTTGAAGTGAATACTCCTTTCTGTGCACATTGTTTTGTATTACTATGAAAGCATGTACCTGAGGTGTAGGGTATATGAAAAGTTATAAATTACTGAATTTCAGTGTATCGGCATAGCTTTTCTTTGTTCTTCTAGAATAGTTGTTAATATTTAAGTTTTTTATGTAGCTTCGTAAGAACATTATAACAACTTGTGTACTTTTTCCCTATATTTTTTGCATAATTTTGAGTTTCTTTTTTAAAAGTGTAAGCAACTTGTGTTAATTAGTTTAGCTATTCAATGTTCTAGTTTGAGGTGTTTGGTCGATGATATATTAGCTTTCTCTTCCTTGTGTCAGTGAGCTTGCTCTAATGCGAGGTAGAAGTTACAGTTACAGCCCTTCACCCCCAAGGGGCTACCGGAGAAGGGGTCGCAGCCCAAGCCCCAGACGTCGCTATGGAGGATATGGTAGGGATGGGCCCACTAGTCTGCTTGTCAGGAACCTTCGTCATGACTGCAGGTTCGTTTCCATTTTAGTTTTTGAGCGGCACTCTTATTTTTTAAAGCACTTTTTTTTTTGGGAACCTTTGCCATGACTTGTTTTTTTTTGAGCAGCATCTTATCATGCCATTGCTGTATGGTACTCTAGCATATTTCTTTTTGTTATTTTAAACTAAAGCAAGGGAGCTGTCAATTGTAAACAGTTGCTGGTAAGGTGGTTTGTGGTTATACTTTATGTGTATGAGCTTTATTATGTACTGAGATGAGCTCGTTGAGTTTGATTTACGAGCATATGATTTACGATATATGGATGGATCAGGGCACAAAATGGTATACTAAATTTGGAGATTTAACAGATGCTAAATTTGCCTGTTTTGTGAAATATAGGCTGGAGCGGAATGTAGAATTATGAAAATTCAACATACACTTTGAAGTTGGCCATCACAGGAGAAGTGAAACCACTCTTTGTTGTAGTATATAAGCTAGAAATTTCAATCTTTATAGATGAAATTTGTTTGGAGTTGGGTTTTTCAGTAATGAATGTAAACCTTCTTTTATGCTGATTAGCTGGGTGTGCCTGGTGATCTCATGTCCCTTTCTCTTTACAGGCCCGAGGAGCTTCGGAAACCATTTGGGCAGTTTGGCCCTCTGAAGGATATTTACCTTCCCAGGGATTATCATACTGGGTAATCTACGTTTTTAGATGATTTTTTGAGAGGCTTAAATTGCATATTATATATTTCGTTTTTGATCATGTACATAGTCTTCATGGATATGCTAATTCTTTTTTATCATATTCATTCCTTGCACAATGATCGTTAAGCTGGCATTCATTTTTTCGCTATATATTGTCATTGCATGCATTCATTAAGGCTTTTGAGATCTAGCAGTGAAAATAAAGTTTTGAAGACAACACTGACGTATTAGAGTTTGAGGGAATAGAGATTTTGTGGAAAAGTTGGTTCCTTGGCAAGAAATGGGTTTGAAGTTATACAATTTTGAAGAATTTGAAGTTTGAAGAAGTTGAAGTCAACTTAAACTGAAGAGTTAAAGGTCAGCACCTATGTGCATGATTTACTTGAGTCGTATAAAATGACGAGCATTTTCTTGCCTATGGCCATATCTCTTTCTAGGGCTATTATATAATTCTATCACTGTCTGGTAACTGGTCCACTTGTATCAGTAGTAAAACAGATGGGGGCGCATGCTAACTTTGTAGAGTTGGAAAATCAATTTCAGGGAACCCCGTGGATTTGGATTTGTGCAGTACGTAGATCCAGCTGATGCAGCTGAAGCCAAGTATGAGATGGACGGGCAAATCCTTCTTGGCCGTGAGCTTACTGTCGTCTTTGCTGAGGAGAACAGAAAGAAGCCATTTGAAATGAGGCAACGTGAGAGAGTAAGGTATGTTGAAATTTCGACACCAGCAATTACACGAGGCCAGAAATTCTGTTTTTGTTATTGTAGTTATTATGGCTTTGCTATTGATGACCAGCATTTGGGATGATTTTATGTTTGCCAAAGCTTTGTCCAAAGTGTTCTAAGTCAAGTTTGTTTTGGGTATTTATTAGTAAATCCTGTTCAATTTATCATCGATGCTGGGTTCTTTCAAGGAATAATTTCAAAAAAGCCCTGCTTCTTAAAACTCTTACAAGTCAGTCTGTCTTTTCAACTTTCGAGAAGGGACCGGGTATCTGAGTCAACTTCCTGTAAGCATTCTAAATTTCTGGTCGGAAACTAAAAAATATTCCAGACGGCAAGTTTAGTATGTCAAACGGCTAGTGTAGTATTACCAGCAAGTCAGTCTGTTTTTGTATTGTGTTCCGGACGAATTAAAAAAGTGCTTTCATTTGAGGGTTGGTTTGTTCAAGTTTTGCAAAGTATGGGTTCTTTGAGAAAACCCCTTATCTCAATTAGGTTTTCCTGCTTTCTTTCTTTTGCTAAATTATGCTAGCAAGCCTAGCATCAAAAGACTAGTAATAGACAGCTTCATTTGCTCTTATCGCAAGTGTACTGTTCGGCGTTCTCTAAAGTTGATTCCGTTGTGTTCATGGTTTCTAGCCGCCGTAGTGGCTATAGGTCCCGCTCACCCAGGTACTCTCGTTCTCGATCCCGCTCTCCATACCACAGGCGGAATCATAGTTATCGGTCACGTTCACCAAGACGCAATTACAGATCCCCTTCACCTAAGCGGAGCTACCAGTCCCCTTCATCCAGGAGGAGCTACCGTTCGCGTTCACCAAGGAGGAGCTATCATTCGCCCTCGCCAAGACGTGACCTTTCACCATCACCACCTCGTAACCATTACACTAGGTGAGTTTAGTTAATATCAAGAAGGGCGTTTGCAAAAGAGTGCTTTCTGTAATGCATTAATTGTGAAAGAGTGCCCTAATGTTTAGAGTTCTCGTTTTAGTGCTCCTTGGGCATGGGAAATGATGAAAATATCCTTGCAAATTTTCAAACCGTTTGATGTTACATCGTTGCGAATTTAGAAGGGTATATTCGTTATTTTCCATACCCAGTGGCGCTAAAATACCAAATCCAAATATCGGGGACTGTTTCGCAAATAATACGTTATAGGGGGCAATCTTTTACATCTTTCCCTTTTTTTCCCATGTTATTTATTTATTTTTTTTAAAAAAAAGGAGTATTAATCTCAGTGCTCTGAACATTAACAGGTCACCATTATCAGAAGAGAGGGATCATGGAAGATCACGCTCACCTGCAGAGGAAATGAGAGAGAGGGGGCGGTCTTACTCACGATCCCCGAGCTGCTCAAGGAGTCGGAGCCGTTCAGAGGATTATGAGGCCAACAACAGGGCATATTAGTGAGATATCCGTCTCACTTAGCCACTAGTACCCGAAGGAAAAAAAAATACCTATATGTGGTAGTAGCTAGAACTTACTGTAAAGATTTTATTCGTCACGGAACAATGTTAGATGATGGTGTAGCATTGTATGGTAATCAGGAATGTGCATCGGTAAATTGGAACTTCATGGTTCCAATCATGCCGAAGCAACTGCTACATGCAATTGTTTTTATGGCATGCCTTTGGATCTTTACCCCGTTTTCGTTTCATATCGACTTCGTATGCTTGCTTTTCATTTCTATCGCAGAACTTAGATTCTGTGATACTTCACTAATGCTGTATATGTGGCTGATGTTGTTTATTGGCACCTGTACTGGTGTCGTTTAATACCTTATGAACTGCTCACCCCTTAGCGTTTTATATTTATGTCATTTGTACAAGTTTTGTTTTTTGTTTTGTTTATTGGCACCTTTGTAAATTTTATGTTAATTTTTTTTTTTCCAAAAGTATATAGATAGTGTTTTAAGTGCCGATAGATGAAATGGTATATAAAATTTGGATGCAGATGATTCTCATCTATTTGAGTCACCCCTGGTTACATTAAATTGATACGTTAAGAGAGAAATTTGAGTAGGTTAGCAGTAACTCATACATATATTCCCTGCAATATTAAATACCAAAAATAAAGGAATTTTTACATATTAGTCCTCCTATTTTTAGCTTTACAGTTTAGTCCTTGAAAATGCGTGAATTTTAAAATAGGGAGGCTGATTTGTAATTATTCCAAAAATAAAATTTGGTATGTTATACAATTTTTGTATTTTTAAATTTTCTTAAAATTAATAATTTTAAATAATAAGCAGGTGAAATACTCACCTATTTTGTTGTTCTTAACTTCTTATACATGAATCCCGCCTGTGAAGAGACGACTTCTTTGCCTGCCTGCTGTTGTTAATGTTTCTAGCTACAAATTGTATATCAGCCTTCGCGTTGCAAATCAACCCCGACAAAAGGCCGGTTTTGCAATAGGAGGCTGACATGTAATTTCCCGGTCTTTCCATATAAAAGTCATCATCGTAGTGAACTCTGATAGACGCAGCTTTGTTTCAATAAGAAAGTTCGCATAGGTTCTCGAAAAGTTATAATGATATAAAATAAGAGATATGAAATGTAGACTGGATATTTTCACTACACTTTTGAACTTGGGGTTCTATCAAAAAAACTCTTACTTTGCAAACGTTTAAATATCATCGATCTTGGTTCCAATTCAATTGGTGAAACTTACGTATCAGTCAATGACTCGACAATGATGTTATAAATAAACTTCTTATTTTAAATCCGTTATTTTTATGTTCCATAATATTTATTTAAAAATATTTTTTAAAAAAATTTATAAATACAAAATTAATAGATAACATCAAATTCTATTTTTTCTGGATTTAATTTGTTTAAAAATATTTATAAATAGATATTTTAAACCTTCAAAATTTTAGCGGATTAACGATTTAGTTTGTAAATATGTTAAACCTTAAAATTTTAAAATAATTTTTTAAAAAAAATAAAATAACAATTATATATTGTAATTATTTTTTAAAAAATATTTATATAATAGTAATAATATATTTGACATAAATTTTGAGATAATAGCTGATTTATAAAAATTTGGAATATAATTTATAAATCAGGGGCTCGATTTACAATTTTCTGTCGATCTTATTAATTCTGTAAGGCCACATACACGCAGAGAGAGAGAGAGAGAGAGAGAGAGAGAGAGAGATGGGGATCCGGTTCGTACTGCTGGTGAACAAGCAGGGGCAAACGCGGCTGGCGCAGTACTACGAGTACCTCACCCTCGAACAACGCCGCGCCCTCGAGGGCGAGATTGTCCGCAAATGCCTCGCCCGCACCGATCAACAGGCCAGATCTCCTCAAATTCATTGATAGCTCTTTTCTTTTAATCTTCTATTTGTTGTTGGTGTTGATTATGAGTTCTTGATTTTCTTTGAATTCGTCAAGTTTGATGATTTCTTTTCGAATTTTAGAAATTAAGGCGAGGAGTATCTGATTTGGTCATCTTTGCATCTAAAAGTTGCAGGTTTCTATGTTGTGTAAGTGGATAGGTACTACAGGGTGATAATGTATTGTTCTCTTGTATGTTGTTGGAACTTGCAAGAACAAATGGAAGATTGATAAACTTGTTACTCAAGGCTATTCAATAATAACAAAATCCCGTATTGTTAGAATACTGAGATCAAGACGAGTTGCTTCCATCCCAAGACTGATGCTCGTCGAGTTTGATACTCACTCATCTCGTCCTAGCACCATTTTATTAGTCTTTTATCTCAATCTTACTAGGAGATAGATCTCGATAGGCTCAAATTAACATATCAAAACTCAAAAGTGCTATTGGAACGTTCAATTAGGTGAAAAGTCACCAAAATGCATTGCAAGATGGCTTCGGATGTATGTAAGAGATCACATCCTTTGGTTCATACCTAGGGATGATTTTGTATCACAACCTTGAAGCAGTTGTACACACAGAATTTGTAAAACGAAGTACGATTTTATGAGTTAGTGCAACATTTGTGAGTCCTTCCAATGTATGGAAGAGATAACATCTTAACAGGTCCTATTATGACTGTGCTATGATGTTCCAGTAAAATTTTTCCTCTAGCAGTGTACTTGTCGTATTGTTTTAATTTCATAAAGCTAATAACTTAATGAGAACGAAAAATTATCTATAAGGAACCCATATTCCCCTTCAACCAACTCGCCAATAATATGTGCCCTTGGCTAGCTCATCTCTAGCGATGTACTTGTCGTATATCATTTATCTGTCTTAAACCATTATAAATTTATGATTTACATGATTTCCGAAGCTGTAATGATAATTTTGTTATGTCAATAATTTTTAAGGATTGGGCACATGCTTAGCTGACTTCCCACCTGTAATCATCGCTTGATTTTTCGTAAATAAAATTTCTACAGTAGAAGATTGCTGGAGGTGAAACTGCTTACTGCTTACTCTTTACTCTGTGACAATATGTAGATCCTTAAATAAATTCCATTAACATGATACTGGTCCAATTACAGGACTTGACGCTCAAAACACTCTTAAATACTTCATAGGCCCTATCATCTTTTTTTTTATGAACTGACAAAAGTGATTAATGACTGAGCTTCTGCCTCTATGCATTTGCATTTACAATCATTTCATTTGTTTTTACATCTTTATTGTCTTGTTATCTTGTCCTGCCAGTTTAATGTGGATAACTTTTAGCAACTCCTAATGATCTCTTTTTAGCACTTCAAATTGATATTTGAGCGGTTGCGCATATGTTCCTTACAGTTAGCATGTTTTATGGTATTATTTATGTGTTTCATGCAATTAAGAGTGGAATTTTATTATTGCAGTGTTCATTTGTGGAGCACAGGAACTACAAGATTGTTTACAGGCGCTATGCATCACTGTTTTTCTTGGTAGGGGTTGACAATGATGAGGTATGTGAATTCCTTTAACAAGTTTGTGTTTTTCTCAGCTTTGTTAAAGCGTACAAATATCGAAGCCAGATGGTATTGTTTCACTAAGTGGGCCCACTATCTGGTTGGATCCCACATTAATCTTATATATGTATAAATGTGCGTGCGCGCGTAGTGTTGCAAACCATACGGGCCCGAGCCAGCCCGCACGGTGTCTAAGGCGCGGCTGGCCGGCTTGGCTCGCCCCCCCTAGCTACGCTGGCTTGGCTCGGCCGGCAGCCTGCCAAGCCGGCCAAATTTTTTTTTTAAAAAAATTTACATAGTATTGTCCGCAGGCCGGCCCGCCCCGCCCCGCGCGCTCGGGCTGCTTTCCCCAGCCCGGGTCGCGCGGCCGGCCTGCAGGCTGCAGGCTTTTTTAGCATATCTATGCGCGCGTGTGTGTATGTGTGTGCGCGTTTGTGTGTGTATACTGTTTCTTTTCAAATAGTGCAAGTGTGATTGGACAAATCAGTTTTCTCATGCTATCAGTAGATAATAAGTTGCCATCTATTCCAATTTTAGTTCACATACTGAGGAACAATATGTTATCATTTTGATGGTGTTTGGATTGGAGAAAATTATACGAACAACTTGCAAAGGAATGTTTAATAAGAAAGAGGCGATTTGAAAGTATTTCAGTGGCTACTAGTTGTTGTATGTTTAGTTTGACCGGTAGTTGGAACAAAGTTTAAGATGCCGTCTCGAGCCTCATTTCGGTAAATTTTAAACTCGAGACTGTGCCGATTCGTACAATTTTTTTATTTTAATTTTTTTTATAAGTTATAAACATATGCTATTTACATAATATTAAAAAAAACTACCCGTAAGGATGGGACCCTTCGATTGGTGGAACAGGGATCGGTGCCACCCGTGGGTTTATCTGTTACAGTGGTCGCTGAAAAAGGACCAGTTACGGACAGTATTTTCCTTACGCTAATCTCAAAAAAATACATAATATTAAAAAAAAAAAAGATTTACAATTAAAACCCAAAAAAATAAAATGAAAATGAAAAATGGTCATGCCGAGGGCTGCTTTCTGCTACACGTTACTTCTTCAATAGCACCTATTTTCTAAAAAAAAAATTCGAGCTGACTGTGCTGCCGGTGCCTGGCATCGAGTCGGAATGGACGAGACGGCCGGAACTGTGCCAGATCGGTATGGGTTCGGCACCTTAAACCTTGAGTTGGAATAGGTACTCCAAAAGTTAAATTGGTGCCTTCTAGTTAGATGATTGGGATATGTGCCTATAAATTCCAAAGGCCGGTGGATTAGATTGGGAACAAAGTTGAAATATGAAACAACGGTTCAATACGTCTGCTATATGTTTATGTTTAGCATTGAACTGTTTGTATTAACTTTATTGCTTGCCTACTGAGCAAATTAGTGCATTGCCATGACAAGTGACACCTGGTAGAGCCTGATTCGCTATTGCGTATCTGCGTCAGTTTATGTTTTTTTTTTTTTAAATAATAAGCTGCTTAATCTTCTTTAAATCTCATTTAAGGAGCTACAAATGAAACAAGCGGCGAACTATGTTTTATAATGTTGGCTTCCTCTTTCCATTTTTTGTTTACTACCTCCTAATTTTTCAATATTTTTTTACAGAACGAGCTAGGGATTCTGGAGTTCATACATCTTTTAGTTGAAACCATGGACCGACACTTTGGAAATGTGGTATGTTTCTTTTTAACTTCAATAATTCATCAAGCTCGTAAAAAACATATTCATTTTCTTTTTTTCTCCTCGTTAGTGCGAGCTTGATATCATGTTCCATCTGGAGAAGGCACACTTCATGCTGGAAGAAATGGTAATGAACGGCTGCATTGTCGAGACTAGCAAATCAAATATTTTGCAACCAATCCAATTAATGGATAAAGCTTCTTAATCGATATTCTTCTCTTACCTGGTATTTCGTTTGTTCGAGTTATTCGTCTCTGTCGTTTGTCGGGTTTTGATGTATGTCTATTTTGCTATTATCCACCTGAGATATTTTGCTTCTTAATCTGATTTCTTGTATCTAAACCCAAAAAATATAACCAAAAAGGAAAAAAAAAGTTATATTATTTAAACTTTGCAGATATTATACAAAATAGAGATGATACTTCTGTTAATCACTATGTCAGTCTATTTTTGTTGTATCTAAACCCAAAAATATAACCAAAAAGAAAAAAAAATGTTATATTATTTAAAACTTTGCAGATATTATACAAAATAGAGATGATACTTCTGTTTATCATAATGTGAGTCTATTTTCATTCTGAAGTTGTTGGCTTTTTTCTTCTTTTTGCTGAAACTGTTGAGCATCCAAACTTGGATTGGGTTGGTATTACTATATGGGACCCAGATGTTTGAATCAATTACTTACTCTTATTGGCTCTGGTTGAACCTTCTAAAATAATCTGAATTATTGATCAAGATATAATTTTTTACGTTCATCGCGTTTAAGCGGTTGCTAATGCGACCTATTTTTGTCGTCCATTTCGATTAAATTGTTTAATGCAACGGTTGCTAATGTGACTATATATATATATATATTTGATATTAGTCCTCCGTAAGGTGAGTTGTGGACTGTTGGATCGAGCATCTCGATCATGATTAATGATCTCGATTGTATCTTCCAAGATATAATCTAGACGTTGATTAAGATGTAATTTGGACCATTGATAAGGATCGAGATGTTCGATCTAACGATTCACGACTCACCGTACGGAAGATTATTTTCAGTTGAGCTGAGAATAGCATATATATACTTTGATTAATCTGAGGAAGGATGCTGCAAATAGAGACTTGAAATTTGTATTCTTTTATTTATGGTTAATTTTTATATTATGTGTATTACCTTTTTATATTCTTTTGATTGCATCCAATTTGGTAGATGATTAAACATAAACTCATTTTGTAACATGTCACCATCTCATTAGCGTTATTTTTTGAAGTGTTTTGAAGAGTTTATATAGACTAGGTCATTGTTAGATAGGGTCTTCTGAATGTTAGCAGGTGATTATGAATTTTATTAAGGTACGATCGCTCGTATGATAATACCATACGAACAACCTATGAAAAAGATGAAAAAGATATTTAGAAGTATTTTCGAAAAAAAAAAAATTAAGATAAAAATTATAGATTTTGATAAAATATATAATTTTTATTTTAAAAGTCTTTTTTGTTATTTTAAATATTTTTAAATATATATTATAAGACTTTCAAGTTTAACAAATTTTAAATATATTTCAAACCCTTTAAACTTTAGAGTTCAAAATATCTATGTTTAAGTATTTTTAAAAACATAAATTCAAAATAAAAATTATAAATATCATCTATAATTTTTATATTAAAAATATTTTTGAAAAATAATCGTAGATTGATTATATAGTTGTTATATACGCTCGAGCAGGTAGTATCAGGATTCTGATCATTATACTATACATAAAAAATATGGAGCAATTTCTGTACTGTTTATTGAGAGAGAAAGGGCATTTAATAATTTTCAAAATACAAAAATCCTTCAATAAAAGAACAAAAAAAATGTTGATGCTGACTTTCAAAATTATGAGATATTAATACTTTATCGCAATATTTTATTCCATAATTCACTATAATAATATAAATAACTCATGAACATGGAAGCTAATTATTTTCATTTTTATTTTACCAAAATTTAATTAATTATTTTATTTTATTTCAACTGAATCTTTATCAACAAGGGAAGTAATTGGCTTTAACTGAAAAATTCCTTGCAAGCCACAACAACCAACAAAAAAGATTTATATTTAGACTCTCAAACTACTAAGAAAGAGACCATCTTTGTTTCCTTCACAATCAAAGCTATGTTCTTGCTCACATCAAAGTTAGTTGCAGGAAAATTAGTTCCTGCAAACCGGCCTCCGGAACCCGATGCTTCGAACCATCGTCGTCCGCAGAAGATCGGATTCCCGCCGATCATGGCGAAGGAGTTCCTCACTTGGTTAACAATCGGAAGGATTTCTTCATCGGCGTCAAGACGAAGATATGCTTTGCCGATCGACACAGCCTTCAGCCTTCCGTCTCCTATCCGAATTTCGTCTGCAGGTATTCTTCTTTCTCAAGCAACCCTCCCTGAGCCGTTCGCGATATATTTACGAATATTGCGCTGACGGATACGTGCGCTTTCGTTCACTCACATGCGATGGAGTACTGTTGGAGCGAAAATATTCTTCTGAAGAAGCCAGATAAAAACTGTTACAGATAAAGTCTTATACTCAGAAAAACATCCATGACTCAGATATTGATGATATTCAATCTTGCCCGCTCTAATACGGATATAAATTATTTCAATTTTTTTAAAAAATTTTAAAAGTTGTTGCAAACATGTAATTATAGCTCGTCGTGGATAATGTATGTTCGATATTTTACTCACTGATTGCTATCTAAAAATAAGTATTTTATTATTTTCTATAATTCTTTTTTTTTCCTTGTTATTTTAATAAAATAACTCTTACTTATCCTTCTTGATTATGATGATGACATACATGGATTATAGGAGGCGGCTTTGCTAAAGGAAGCATAGACATCGGAGGTTTAGAGGTGTGCCACGTGTCGACCTTCAACAAGGTCTGGGCCACTCAAAATGGCGGCCCCGATAATCTCGGCGCCGCCTTCTTCGCGCCGTCGCTGCTCCCGCCTGGCTTTTTTGCTCTCGGATTCTACGCGCAGCCCAATAATAAACCGCTCTTCGGTTCGGTCCTCGCCGGAAAAGACCTCAAAGGTACTAACAATAACAGTACATTGAAAGCCCCGTTGGATTACACCCTTATATGGAGCAGCCAAGACGGCGGCGCCGCCGCATACTTCTGGCTGCCGGTGCCGCCCAATGGCTACAAAGCCGTCGGATATGTCGTCACCAACTCGCCAGCGAAGCCTTCCGCCGATACGGTCCGGTGCGTCCGCGAGGATTTCACCAATCAGTGCGAGAACGATGCATGGATTTGGGGAAATAGCGACGGATCCGTCAATTTCTACACTCTCCGGCCGGCGACAAGAGGCGCCGCCGCCCTCGGCGTCTACGCCGGCAATTTTGTGGCTCAGTTAAAAAGTTCTTCACCAACACTTTCTTGCTTGAAGAATAACAACGCCTCATTGTTCGCCTCTATGCCGAGCTTCGATCAGATACAAGCTCTGATAAAGGCCTACTCGCCGGTGGTCTACTTGCATCCTGACGAGCCCTACCTACCTTCTTCGGTTTCATGGTTCTTCTCCGGCGGCGCTCTGCTGTACAAGAACGACGGCTCTCCGCCGCGGCTGATAGCCGCCGACGGATCGAATCTTCCGCAAGGCGGAGCCAACGACGGCAGCTACTGGATAGACCTTCCCTCCGACAACGGCGCCAAGGAGATCGTCAAAAAAGGTAACCTCGAGAGCCTGAAAGTTTATCTCCACGTCAAGCCGATGATCGGAGCAACGTTCACCGATATCGCGATATGGGTGTTCTACCCCTTCAACGGTCCGGCGACGGCGAAGGTCGATTTTATTAAGCACGTATCGTTAGGGAGGATCGGAGAGGGCACCGTCGGCGATTGGGAGCACGTGACCTGAATGGATCAGCAAACTTCGACGGCCGAGCTCAAGAAGGTCTACTATTCGGAACACAGCGCCGGAAAATGGGTCGACGCGTTGGAGCTCGAGTTCGTCTCCGGCAACAAACCGGCGGCTTACGCGTCGCTCAACGGCCATGCATTCTTTCCCAACACCGGCTTAGTGTTGCAGGGGAACACTAAGCTTGGGATCGGTATAAGGAATGATATGGATAAAGGGCAAGCGATTGATGTTGAAGCAGCGGCGGTGGTGGTGGCGGCGGAGTACTTGGGTGCAGAGGCGGTGGCGCAACCGCCATGGCTGGAGTATGGGGAGGAGTGGGGGCCGAAAATTAGTTATGACATTGCAGAAGAGCTTAAGAAGGTGGAGAAGTTCCTACCAGGAAAGCTGAAGAAGGTTCTGGAGAATGTTGTGAGGAGTCTGCCGGAGGAGGTGCTCGGAGAAGAAGGTCCTACGGGGCCCAAAGTGAAATCTAACTGGAGTGGCGATGAAGTCGCTTGAGTTCCGGTCCGATTAGCATGTTCCATAGCCTTGGAATTGAGTTTGGAGCAACTATTTAAACTCAAATATTATTATTATTATATATATATATATATAGTATAATATATATATATAATATATATATATATATAATATATATATATTATATTATGCCTATTCCTCCTGCTCGACCTGAAAATAGTCTTAATAAGCTAATATCTCGACCGTTGATTTTTTTTTGATCTAACGGCTGAAAGGTTTAATTTTTATACTTAACGGTGCCGTTAAATATTCAACGACGTAAATCGTTATTCCGTTAGGTATAAAATTAAATCTCAACCGTTAGATCAAATAGATCAATGGCTGAGATGTTAGCTTATTAACGCTATTATCAGGTCGAGCTGATAATAGCCTTTATATATATATATATATATATTATCTAAAATTTTTATTATTATGTTAGGCTAAGTTTTGGTAAGTTATTGTGTAAATAGTATTGAGCCGATCTTTTTCATCAAAAAAAAAAAAAAAAAAATTGAGCCGATCTTAATAATATATATTCTTAGTTATAATTTTATATAAAAGTAAAAATTTAAATTTAAATTAAAAAAATTAATTTAAAATAGAATCTAAATTTAATTTATTTTTATTTATTATTCAAATTAAAAAAATAATATTTCTAATTATTTTTGATAACCTATGAATCTAAAATCGAATCACCATTCTGAACGATGACTTGGCTTTGACGTTGCAGCGTGTAAGCGCACAAGCCACTTAAAATGGTGACCTGCCCTATGCATTTGTTTTGTTAAACAAAATAGAATGATAAACAAAATCATGTATGTATCATTTTGTTAGGCCAAATTTTATCCGTACTATCCGAAAATAGCAGAAATTAGCATAATTGTCACCAGAAAATTTTTCGTCCGAAAATTAGTACATACCGTTATTGGGTTAACGGCACGTCTGATGTGGCACCATTTTTTTTCATTTTGGTTGTGGAAAATAATTTTTTTTTTTTTTAAAAAAGGCATTTCGACCTCTCGGAGTGAAATTGCGCGACGATTGTAGAGAGTAGATCTCCGCCTTAGAGGGTCTCGGCATCAACGAGCTCACACGCACCCGGAGTGGTTCCACGGCGGTGCCGTGGTGATTCGCCCGGAAAAACCATGTCCGAAGCGCAAGCTCGGTTGACTTCCTCAACGTAACTCAAAGCCTAACCATCTCACCAATTATGCATTGGCGGAGAGTGAAGATTTTCCCACCATTTACTGAGTTATGGCCCCCAATCATCGCCAGTACACAGCGATACCACCATCATAATGTGGTGTACGTCCAGAGTCGCGCCGTTAACTTATATAACGGCAGATACTAATTTTGGAACGAAAAATTTTCTGGTGATAATTATGCTAATTGCTACTATTTTCGGGTAGTACGGATGGAATTTGGCCCATTTTGTTATGGAGTGTTCGTGGATATTTGTATGTATTCGTATGTGATGTTCGAAGTGTTCGTGGTTTATATAGAATATTTATATATATTCGTAGGTATTTGTAGGTGTTAACGTGTTATCAACTAACCGTCACTACAGCCCAGCAACATTACAACAACAACATAAAAAATAATTTTTTTTTTATTTTTATTTTTAAGGGACGTTAAACTTTCTAACATGTATGTTTAGTTGGTTTCATTTTGAAAGAGTTACGTGTCGGCCTTTATTTTTAAAAAATATAAATTAATTTTTTTAAATAAAAAATATCTATCATGACAACATATATAAAATATATAAATTCAATTCTGAAAATAAAAAAAATATGCTGATATAGTAATATACACGTGCCGTCATACTCATATCAAACATTTTTTATTTACCGAAATTGATTTATCAACCCCTAAAGATAAAATACACTGTCGCTTTAGATTTTTTTCAATTATGAAATTAATTTATATAATTCCTAAAAATAAGAACCCATACGCAATTAACCAGAAAGTGATGCATCCGTTTCCCTGTTATGTTTTGGGCCTTTTGGCGGCAGCTTGCGAGGGAAGGAGCCCTTTTCCAAAAAAAAAGTTATTTTCAAAAATCTATTAAAAAAATCAAATAATTAATAGAAAATTCCCCAATTTCCTAAATTCGCGACAGCTTGCCAGGGAAGCTACTTAAAGATCATTAGAATTGGGGACCGAATATCAGCTAATCCAAGCGAAAATTCATCAAAATTTGAACAAAATCGGCGGTAAAAATCCAACTTTTGATCAAAAACTCAAAATTTTCCCCAAATTGGATCTTCCGCTCGGCGCCAAAATTTTAATTTTTGGGATCCTATTTATACGCCCTTCTTATCGCATTATCCCTAGCCGCTATCTCATCTAATTCACTACCTTAACTCGTTTACTCCCAAGTTCCCCCCTCCAAGATGCCTTCTCTTCCGATCAACGGCGCTCCGGCGCCTGCCGGCGGGAGCGTAGACGAACCCTTGCTGGCCGAGAACTCGGATAGGTTCTGCATGTTCCCGATCAAGTACCCTGAGATTTGGGAGATGTACAAGAAGGCGGAGGCGTCGTTCTGGACCGCGGAGGAGGTCGATTTGTCGCAGGATTTGGTCCACTGGACCGGCGTCCTCACCGACGACGAGCGCCATTTTATAACCTACGTGCTCGCCTTCTTCGCCGCCTCCGATGGCATCGTCCTCGAGAACCTCGCCGGTAGGTTCATGAAGGAAGTTCAGGTCCATTTCCTCTCTTTAATTCTCTGTTCAGATTTCTCTTTGATTTAGAAGATGGAGGTTCTGGCATGGATAAATATGTGCGCCTTGCATTGAGTGTGAAGAAAGAATTTGACAAATTTTGAGTAGAATTTTGTTACAGTTCGGTTCTTGAACTGAATTATGGCCTAAAAACTTATCTATAGTATATAAAAAAAAGAGAATAATGTAAAAAAAAAAAACTTGCTTTTTAAAATTCGTAAAAATTAGTTATTGTTGTTTTAATATTTAACAAAAAAAAAAAAAACTACAGGTCGGAAACTTAAAATTTTTTTGGATGGCTAGTTAGTGTTTTAGATAGATTAGTATAATGTTGGTCTGAATTATTTCAAACGAGCTATTTTGACGTTTTGTAAATTAAAAAAATTGTTTTTGATGAGCGAAAAAATGTTTTGAAAATCTAATTTAGTGTTTTTATTTAAGGATTAATTTGTTTAAATTTTGTAAAGTAATTTTTTTTTTTTACAAAACCTCAAAAAAGAAAGAACTTTGTGCTAACTTATGGAATCTCTGTGAATACACTTTCATGGTTTCCAGGTAGCGGAGGCGAGGGCATTCTACGGTTTCCAGATCGCCATTGAGAACATACACTCAGAAATGTACAGTCTTCTATTAGAAACTTATATCAAAGACTCCGACGAGAAGGCACGTCTCTTCCGCGCGATCGACACTGTCCCGTGTGTCGCCCGTAAAGCCAAGTGGGCGCTCGAGTGGATTGAATCGTGTGATTCTTCTTTCGCGGATCGTCTCGTCGCTTTTGCTTGCGTGGAAGGCATCTTCTTCTCCGGCTCGTTCTGCGCGATCTTTTGGCTGAAAAAACGCGGGCTTATGCCCGGCCTCACATTTTCCAATGAACTAATTTCTCGCGACGAAGGACTTCACTGTGATTTCGCTTGTTTATTGTACAGTTTGCTGAAGAACAAGCTTACCGAAGAACACGTTAGATCGATCGTATCCGACGCAGTGGATATCGAGCGAGAATTCATCTGCAATGCACTCCCGTGTGCGTTGGTCGGAATGAACAGTGATCTGATGAGTCAGTATATCGAATTCGTAGCTGATCGATTGATCGTTGCTCTCGGATATAGCAAAATTTATAACGTCGCTAATCCTTTCGATTGGATGGAGTTGATTTCGTTGCAGGGGAAGACAAATTTCTTCGAGAAGAGAGTAGGAGACTACCAGAAGGCTTCTGTGATGTCGAGTTTGAATGGCAATGGCGGCAGCCAACATGTTTTTAGGCTCGATGAAGATTTCTAAATTCGCTTAGCTCTTGTTGTATCTTTATATATATATATTTTTAATATGTTTAGATATTGAGCAATCTGTACCGTTAATCTACTTCTGTTGCAAGAGTCGATATGGTGGGGATCGATCATGTTTATATGGAATGGTTACTGCAATTTCTGAATAAATCGTTTGCCGAAATGGTTTATAGTTACGTTCTGTACGAAACTCTTCGTTCATTGTGTTACTCTTTGCTCGCTGTGAACTTTTATTTTTCCTGAGATTACCATCTTTTATTTTTGGTCGGATATCGAGTTTTCTTTTTATTCTAGTTATCAAGTTCTGTGTTTATTTTACATCTTGATTTGGAAAAAAAAGTGGTATGGTAATTATTTTCAGCTTATTATTTTTGCTAAGGCACAAAAAATGGTTTTTTGGAGCTGGAAATGAGTGGCTCTTTTAGGGATGGTTTTATACAGTTGGGAGGAAAAATTTTTTTTAGAAATACAATTGGTTCAATAAAATAGTATGAAAATAATCTGAGCGGTATTTTTTTACTTTGGGATCGGTAAATTGCAGTTCGAGCGGCATTCTCCATTTTCGAGGCACGAAAAAATACAATTAAATTATTTTTTGAGGTAAATATTCGGCCAATAACATTTTTTTTGTCTTTGCATTGTTATATTGGCATCAACCCAAATCCAGATGCTATGACAAAGGAATCCGCATTTATTAGTGCATTTGTATGCTAAAACAACACGCGTCACGTTTGCATTGGTGGTGTTTTCCAACCGTGCCTTGTCTAAGGGCCTGTTTACATTGGAGGAAAGTGAGGAAAGTGGGGAAAGTGGTTAAGTCACTTTCCTCACTTTCTCCACTTCTGTTTACTTAAAAAAAAGAAAGTGGGTCAAGTGATTTTTCTCACTTTCATTTTACTATTCTTTTATATAGGATTTACCTTCACCACTTCTCTCTAAATTGGAGAGAAGTGGGGAAAGTCAATATATAATAATATATATATATATAAATAATATAATATAAATTATAAAATATTAGATAATATAATAATTTATATTAATAGATAATATATAATAATAAAAAATATACTATTAATTATTTAGTATTTAAAAATTATATTATTATACTTGTAAACTATTAATATATAACATAATTTATTAATATATTAATTAATATATACATTATAGAATATTATTATACAACATTTATTTTATTTATAATAATTAACATATTTTTAATAATATATTATTCAATTTTAATATTTATACTATTATTCAATATCTTATATTATTTATGTATTTATTAATCATATTTTATTAATATATTATTATACTTTTAGCAACCTAGGTTAATGATATTCTATGTTAATATTACTACTGATTATTTACCAATATCTTAATATATTTTTTATAAATAATATATATAATAATAATAATAAATAATTGCAATAAAATAAATAAATTATTAATATATATATATATATTATTAATGGACCTTTTAATATTATATTAATGATATAATTATATATTTATATATTAATACTTTATTTATATATTACGTTAAAATAATAATGTTATTATATAATATTAAAAATATAGTATTATTAATTTATAATAATATATTTATATATTAATAATATTAATATAATATATAGCATTATATATTAGTAATATTAAAATTATTATTTTATAATATATTTAAATTATTTTATTTCAACTTTCTTCTCACTTTCCAATTCCAGTAAACAATAAAAAGTCAAACCGTACTTTTCTACCACTTTACTCCCACTTTTCATTCTTCCACTTTCCTCTTCATTTCCTCCCACTCAACTTGCCTCACTTGCTCCACTTTTTCCAAAGTAAATAGCCCCTAAAAGGAAAAGGAACAGGAACGGTAGAAGGTCGGGTTGATCCTTCACAATTATGGATAAATTTACATACCTGCAAAAAATATATATATTTATCTCCATTGGTTAAATATAATTTTCTGCAAAAATTTAAATAATTGCAAAAATTATATAGTTATCTCAATCGGTTTCTGCAAAATTATAGATAATTTACATAACTGCAATCAGAGCTATCAGCCAACATAGATGGATTCAATATAGCAGAACTGCCACAGCATTATCAATTAGAACATAACATTTCAATATAATTAGTCTTTAGAAAATTAAAATAACTGAATAAATACAATATAACTGAAATAAAAAAAAAAAAAATTTTAAAAAAAAATCTGCCAAATACTTAGTGGAATGGTTAAAAATGATTCAGTGGGAACCATCTTTTGAAGAATGGCGCGAAACGAACGATTCGATGAGAGGGTTCACAAGATCGGGAGCCTCATCCTGCCAAAAAACTCAAAGAAATTATGCGCAAACGATAGTACAATTCTCATGCATTCATAAACACAACTTATTGTCATCTGAAATGGAAAAATAAGGGGACATATGCACATCAGCCTTCCATTTTCAAACATCCTACAAATCAACATCTGTTTCAAATATTCGTGTTTTAAGACTTCAAAATTTTAGTGGGTTTAAAAATTAATCCGCTAACCTTACTAAGATTTTAAAGCTTTAAAACACATATTTAGAAGTTTTTTTTTTTTTTTTGAAAATTTTTTAATTCAAGCAAAGTATTCTAATGTGATTTACAACTTTTTTATTTAAATTTTTTTTTCAAAAATTGGTTCTAAATATATATATTGCGGCTCTGAAAATAACTAGATGTAAATGAGGCGTTTATTCATTAAAAAAAAAAAAACTAAAATCTTGCACAGAAAATACAAACCTGTGGACAGTGACCAACATTTGGAAGCTCCACAAAATCCTCCACAGCATCAAATTCTGCATATGCTCTTCCCAGCTCAATAGGTTCCCATGGGTCCTTATCGCCCCAGACGATCAAAACAGGACACTGCACAAGATTTCAAAAGGGAACGAAGCATGAGACAGACAATTAGGTAGAGGTCGCCGATAAGCTCACATAGATAGAATGGGACCCACAAAAAAAGAAAAAAAAAAACACTTCTAATCTAGTACGTCTCGTTCATGTCAACCAATCAAAATATAACTTATATCCTTAACGCTCGTAGAAATGCTATTCTTCAGGAGAGCTGATGGTCTTAATACAATCAAAATTATATACAGTGCATCGGGATGTGTTAGATCACTGATAACTTCACATACACGGATTACGACCCGCAAAAAAAAAAGAGAGAGAATAAAAAACCCCTTCTAACCCATTACGTCTCGTTCATGTCACTCAATCAAAATATGACATATATCCTCAACGCCCACAGAAATGCTATTTTTCAGAAGACTTGATGGCCCTACACAAAGTGCATCGAGATGTGTACCACATATATCTCGATGAGTGTATGTTGCCGATAAGCACATATAGAAGGACTGTGACCCACAAAAAAAAAGAAATAACGCTACGTCTCGTTCGTGTCCACCAATCAAAATATAACATATATCCTTAACGCCCGCAGAAATGCCATTCTTCAGGAGACCTGATGGTCCTAATACAATCAGAACTAGATAATGCATCGAGATGTGTACCACATACATCCAGATGCACTGTGTTTCCGGATGAATACCGGTGCTCTAACACCCACTTACTCATTCCCATTACGCATTGGAATAACTATACTAGGCGCTCGTCATAATTTGATTGGTTGCAAATGAATGAGACATTAATTGCGAGCCAAAAGATTTGAATATGAAATAAGAGTACAAGCTACAAAAATCTTATCAACAAGCGATCAGTCAATACCTTCACTTTGGGAAGCAGCTCTTCGGGTAAAGGACCGTCCGAGTAGCAGATAAACTCAAGAAAAACATCAACTGCACCAGGCTGGAGTCCTGGCTGCAGAATCATCTGAACCAGCTCATCTGTCACGGCGGACTTGTCGTGATAACACTACAAACAAACCCAAAAGTTCTAATTAGTTCTCAAAGCCATCAAATAGGCCTGCTAAGTTCATCCATAGATAGCAAAAAAAAGAAGACTATCTTTTGGTGATATTCGTCCAGACGTAAATTCAATTAACAATTTTATATATAATAAAATCAACCAAACTTCTGGTGTAGTGGGAACCTTGGCGTCTAGGGAGTAAGGTCAACTCTGACAGTGCTTTCTAAAGACTTTTTATTATAATTATCAATAATAAACAAAAAAAAATGGTCTCAACTGGAATCCCTCATAAGCCAGTGTATTTAAGCATACTCATTGCACAAAGGCACCAAAGGATTGTAATACATGACAAATGGATAGGAACTTCTTTTTTCCAACTAGGTAGGGTTGGCAACATGGATTGATAGATGGGTGCATAATATCACATTTCTCGGTTGTGATATGGATGCGAGCTTTGGGCTAATTTTCAAATGTAAATTTTGGGCTGTGTAGGACAGCTCATAGTTGATGGCCTTAAGTAGAACAATAGTGCCTCTTTCCCTTTAGTTGGGGTCGGCTACACAGATGAGTTCTATTATGAACCACATTTTCCTTCGAGTTGTTAAAACAAAATTCATAGACCTTATAATTACAGCACAACCCAGTAAAAAATGTTAAAATGAATCTCTCTAGATCATAAAAGTCTTAGATATTACTTTGGAAAGATAATAAGCAATAACAGAAATTTTCCATAGAAATATCAACATGCATGTTCATATTCGTCACAGATGAACAACTTTGCTATAATGACCTTAAGACAGCTGTCCACATATACAATAATACAATTAACAACATGATGGCTAGAGTCTTAACAAGGTTGATCATGACCTTATTGCAATGCGCAATTATCACTAGCAAAGTGGCAGAAGCTCTGATCTCTCATTAAACTTAACAAAAGAGATCTTGATTTCACTGTTCTGAGTTTTATTAACGTACGAAAAGCCTACGGTAGGAGAAATATAGAGAAACTCAAAGGTGTTCCTGGTTAGTGTTGCAAACCGTGTGGGCCCGGGCTGGCCCGTAGGGTGATAAATGCGGGCCCGCCCCCCTTGTTATGCCGGCTCGGCTCAGCCGGCGGCCCACCGAGCCGAGCAGAGCCGGCCTTAAAAAAAAAAAGAAAAAAAAAACACTATATGCCCACGCGGGCTGGTTTTCCTAGCCCGGCTTGCGCGGCAGGCGAGGCGGGGTGTGGCACGGGCCGCGGGCTTTTTTTACATCTCTATTCCTGGTGCTAGAACTCTTCGGTGCTAAACGTACGAACGAAATACCCTTTTACTTATACCAATAGTACCTGACATAGAATATTTCTCACAGATTCTGTGGTGGGAGAAAGAGAAACTAATCCACAAAGGTGTTCCTGGTGTACTAGAAGTCTTCAGTTCTAAACATACGAACCAAATACCCTTTTACTTAAACCAATAGTACCTGACATAGGATATTTCTCACGGATTCTGATGTTGCAAGTGAATTAAAGAAAAGTTTGCCTACAGCTGTATTTCTGCAATGATAACAGGATATCAAATGCTTGCTTAAGTGTAAGATTCTCTTTATCAACAACTCAAAAGGAACAATTGTTACCTGAGAAAGCTCTGGAAAGATCTGATAAAAGGTCTTCCAAACCAAGGCTGTTTCTTAATATGCAGCATTCTTAAGGAAACGTTAATGAGCATGATGCCCTTGCAAATACCAGGTCCCATAACAGCTGCCTGAAGACCAACAATACCTGTAGAAATAGAAATATATCGAAAAATTTAGAAATTCCATCTGCAATTGATGCACCGGATTCCATGATCAATTGGTTACAGATGTATTCCAGAGTGCAAATGTATTAAAGCACTTATTTAAGCTTGAGATGGCCACACCAACATTTACTTTACATGCAATAAATTAAGACAAATTTAGGAAGGCTGTATTAAATTTGGAAGATATAATAATTACTACTGCTTGAGAATGCCTTACCGCCGATGGAGTTGCATATGAAGAATGCTTTATCTTTCACCACTTCTCTACAAAACTCATTCAGCTGGCTTGCCCATGTCTCAAATGTGTAAAAGGAATTCTTGCCAGGTTCTCGTGGACTTGGTTTGTCGGAATAGCCATAGCCAATGAGATCAATGGCATAAACTCTCTTTGACTTTGCGAGGGATGAAATATTCCTTCTCCAGTGATCACTGTCAAATTTGTGCGAGTGAGTAATTAAAATATGAACGAAAGTTATAGGAAGAGAAATCAATTTAAGGGAGTTATATAAAAGAAGGGCGATAGCCTGTAAGTGGCACAACTACAAAACAATTAAGTAATTAACTATTTTGTAGTAATAGAAAGAGGCGTAGCCTTGGCTCTATCTGACATTCAATCAGGACAACTTGTGGTCCTAGTTAAATCTAGCATAAAGCACCTTCATCTTCAAAATCCTATGTTTGTCGAACTACAATGATATCAACTAACCACTTCAGCATCCTAATTGTTTGAAGAACTACAATGATATCAACTAATCTTTAGAATAGTTTTACTGAGTTACTATCTCACCTTCATATATAGTGTACAACAAATGCCAAAATTTAGTAAATGCCCCTCTACTATACATCTTTGGGCACTCATGTCCCTATACTTATTTTCGTGACTTTCATGCATCTTTACTATTAATTTGGGAACGCGATAGTCCTGAAGAGGATTTAGGTGTTAATTACGCTGATGTGGCACCAATTAAGTATTATTAAATTATTTTTTAATATAAACAGAGGCATTTTAAAAATATTAAAAAATTTTTAAAAAGCTTAATTAGTGCCACATCGGCATATTAATTTGCAAATTGTCTTTAAGGGTATTCGCGTTTCACAAATTAATAGTAAAGGGGTATAAAAGTTAACGAAAATAAGTATAGGAGTATGAGTGCCTAAAGATACATAGTAGAGGGGCATTTACTAAATTTTAGCCTACAACAAACTATGCCGAAGTTACCATCTCATGTATAACATAGGTGGAAACAAAGTTGATATATATCTTTGTACTGCATTATGATTTGAGGTTTAGTTGTAAGGAAGTCAACTTCATCAGGTCATATCAACATCTATCAGATCTTATTAAAAAGTTATTCTCAAAGGATTAACTTACAGTTATCCACTTACTGATCAAAACTAGTGCTAGATAAAACTAAACAAATAGCTACAAAACTAAAAAATAGTGAACATTGTAACAAAATACCTTCAACACATAAAGCTAATGCTAGATAAATCTATATTTGATACAGCACCTGACGCACATGTTCGTGAGAAACAAAGAATTCACATAACGGAAGATACAAGATTGATCAATCTTCATGAAACTTAACATAACATTTGGCAACTATCATTGTGTATTTGAAGCAAAAGAAAGAAGAACGTACACCTGTTTGCCCCAAAACCATGAATCAAAACCAAAGCAGGACCATCGTTTCCGGCAAATTGATAGCGTATACGGTATCCCTGCCAGTTCCAGTATCTGCATGATGGAAAAAAAAACATTGACTGAAATTGTAATCTGAAGATAAAATGCATTAATTAATTAAAAGAGATAAAATTTGCAGGTAAATGAGAAAAATCTAAAGATAGAACTGTTATCAGCAGCTGTGCAACATATGCTCATCAATTGCTTCCACTTTAAATATCTTTTAATTGTGAACTAGGATTGATATTAATCAACCTAATACGACACCGTGCAAGCTGAAAAATAAGGATGTAAACATTGTCTCTTGGATTAATATATATTCGCAATGTGGTGTTGGTATACATGTAGTGGAGCCTGGCTTGTTTACCAATTCAGATGACCATGTCAATTCAGTACAATAGTATGTTTATGCCATGAGTCGAATATCGGTAAATCCAGAACTTAGTACATGCCGACCGTGCCGTGCCAACCGTGCCAATCTGTACAATTTATTATATTTAAATAATAAAAAAAATATTAATGAAATAAAAATACTATATATATAAAAATTCAATTACATATCAAAAGCATATAGTATGAATTTATTTCGTGCCGAATTTCAGCAATTTTAAATTCGTGACATGCAGAGCTTGTGATAATAAAAAAAAAAATTTAAAATTTTTTTAAATATTATTATATTTTTTTAAAAAAGAAAAAACACGCGCAGGCGTGCACAAGCAGCATGCCTGCTCGGGCGGGCGACATCGCGAGGAGGAAGACAATATTAAAAAACTTTTAAAAAAAATTTCAGAGAGAGGTGCTGGTGCCGAGCTCCCGCGGCTCCGGCACTTGCCGGGCGGCACCGCGCTTGCCGCCCTGCACAGTAAACCCTGCTCTAGACTTCAGATTTTTCTATTATACCTTGAGTATATTAGTATAGCAACACTACCTAGATGCAAAGTATTTGTAATAGCAATCGTATGTTCTTTGGGATTCCCTCGTATCTCCTGGTCTCTACCCCATTTAAAACAGCAACATCTTAATCCTTCCTATCTTCGTGATTTCACCTGTGCGATAGGAGCAAAATAACTTTCCAAACACAGATTCGGAAGATTTCCTCAATTCTCAACCATTCACCGTCAAATGTTGTATAAAAAATGTTGTTAAATACCGATCGAGCCAATGCATATCAAAAAACAATTAAAGTGACACTTCTACAACATAATTAACAGACAAACTGTGAAAACAGAATTCAATTAAATAAAATAAACCGAGTAACTTAAACAATACCCAGAATTAATAGTAGCATAATGTTTAAACTAAATTGGTGACAATAATAAAAAAACAAATGAAACAAAATATCTGTTGCACCATGTTTTGCGACAAAAAAAATCAAAGAAAATCCTCTATAACATAAGTAATAGGCCAACTGCGAAAACAGAATTTCAAGTAAACAAAAGAAATCTGGTATAGCAAACAATATATGAACAGCATTACCCTGTTCGAACTTGGGGATCCAGCGATGAAATCGAGACGCTCGGCAACCGATCAGAGCGTTTATCAGCTTCATTTGGGTCGGCTACTGAAGTCTGCGAACACAAAATGGAATGATGATAATTCCTGTATTTCGAAATAGATTTCGATAAAGAAGAAGAAGAAGAAGAAGAAGAAGAAGGTGAACGAGAGAAGAAGGCGAGATCAGAGCGGCGGCGGCGACGGATGGAGAAGGATGAGGAGAACGCGAAAGGCGACGGAGTCGCCGCCGCCATAGATGGAATTGAATTGGAGGCCGAGAATTGATGAGAAGAAGAGGAAGGTGGGCAAGAAAGAAAGAAAGAGAGGATGGTGTGATTCTATTGGGAATCTAAAACGCGTGATTCGCGGAACGCCACGCGTGGTAACCGTTACGTACTCCCGCTCAGCTTTCCATTAGAAATTTGACCCCTTTTTAATATGATCTAACTCTTAAATAAATATAAATATAAATAAATAAATAAATATATATATATATTATATATATATATAGTTATATTATATAATATAATATATATATATATATATATAGTTAAAATAAACTTTATAGAATGAATAAAATATATCATTTAATTAGTTGTGATTTTTCGAAAATAAATCCTAGACTAGGTAGGTCGAAAATTTTCAGAAACTTCACTTCAAAATTACTTAAAAATGATTTTTTTTCTTGAAAAAATTGACATAAAATTTAAATTCTTTAAACAAATTAAATTTGAAGGTTCGATATTTTATTATGATTAATAAATTTATTATTTTTTAAAATGTATTGAAGTAGATATTTGAGAGCTAGATTAACATCATGATCTTTAGATGGACGAAGGCTCACAAATTTGACCTATAGCATATGTAGCTGGGTGCGAGTTTATATTATATAAAATTTGAAAGAATAATTGTTTATTTTTTAAAAATAAGAGTAGTACGTTTTACCTCTCGAAAATGCGAAAATATGCGATATGGAGGCGCGCCACGTCAGTGCAAAAATATATTTTCGGAAGCTGAAATACAAGACGTAAAATTTGGGGCTGATAAGAAATTATCCCAAAATTGAATTGCTTAAGATTCTAGGCCTTATACCATCAATAAGTTCAGACTCAACCTTTTCAGAGGAAGCCACATGGTCCAGCTAAAAGAAGAAAAAAATTATTTTAAAAAAATATATTTTGAAATACTAAACTTATAATTCTAAGTAGGGACCTAATATTTGAAAAAAAAAAAAAAAAAAGAACTCAACAAGAGGCATGGAAATTTCTTCTCGGCGCCAAAACTCGTACAAATATCTAACCTTTCTCTAATTCAAATTCTCACCTCGCCTCCTGATAATTGTTATTTTTATTTTATATATATGACTATCAAGTTTAAATTCTATCTTACATCTCAACCGTCTCGACCGTAAATGAACACACTCAAATACTTTGATGATTCATGGCCCTTCAAACTCTCTTACTCAGAACGACAACTTGACCAGGGATTGCTTGAGGTTAGATCTCGTCCAGTACAGGAAAAGGCAGATAAACATTCCTGCCCGGGGTATTTTGCACTCCGGCGAGGTGCTTCAGTTGTCGTAGTTATATTCTTTTCCTCCGCCCGAACATCCGTAAGATGAACCTCCACAAAGCTGCCACAGTTATCTACTGCTGCTTTTTTCCACCTCAAAAACGGACCGAGAACGCTCGGACTCGAAATTGCCTCATTTGCATTCCCTGCTAAAAGCACTATAACTACTTAAACCACAAATTTTGATCCCCAAAAGCCCGATTGTACCGAATTATATCAAACTCCTACGAAAATATATTATTTGAAAAAAGAAATTCATAAAAGTAATATATTTTGATGAATTCTAATAGCTTTAATATTCAACTTTTTTTAAAAAAAAAAAAAACTTGTAAATATATATTTTTCTAAAATATATTTTTTTAAATAAAAATAAATAAAAAATTTTTAATATAACCTACAATTTTTTTATTCAATTTTTTTTAAAAAAATATTTATAACAAAATATTTTAAAATATAAAAATAACGAATTATAAACGAGAAAGTTATTCTTAAATAAAGGTTTAAAGGAAGGGCTGATATCAAAGTCTCCTGATTTTTATCTAGGTACTCGCAAAGATATTCCGAGTTCCCCAATAGGACAACCATAAAAACAACAACAAACACGACTTGATACAGGCTGCTTACAGCTTTCCACCGGTGTTATACGATACGCACGGAGAAATTTATGATGATCATGAAGAATAGCAGTGCTCGAAATTTAGTAATCTTCCCCGTCATCTGCATCCTCATCATCTGCACCCTCCGCGCCGACTTCTTCGTAATCCTTTTCCAGGGCAGCCAGGTCCTCCCTGGCTTCGGAGAACTCTCCCTCTTCCATCCCCTCGCCGACGTACCAGTGAACAAAAGCGCGCTTGGAGTACATGAGATCAAACTTGTGGTCGATACGGCCGAACACCTCCGCCACCGCAGTGTTGTTACTGATCATGCACACTGCACGTTGAACTTTAGCCAGATCGCCTCCCGGTACCACTGTCGGTGGCTGATAGTTGATTCCACACTTGAATCCAGTTGGGCACCTTTCCAAAAACAATAAATAATAAATACATTAAAAATAAAAAATAGTAATAATGAGGTTACCAGTATATAAAAGAGATAATATATAAAGTATAATAGCCGTTGATGTTCCTGATCTAACGGCTGAGATTTAATTTTAACACTTAACGGCGTGAATCATTATTCTGTTAAGTGTATAATTAAATCTCAGCCGTTAGATCAAGAAAATCAACGGCTGAGACATTAGCTTACCAAGACTATTCTCAAGTCGAGCCGAGAATAGCCTGTCTCAGTAAAATAGTTATAGGTTTGTAGAACTTACCAATCAACAAACTGGACAGTCCTCTTAGTCTTAATCGTGGAGACGGCGGCATTAACATCCTTGGGCACCACATCGCCGCGGTACATCAAACAGCAGGCCATGTACTTCCCGTGCCTCGGATCACACTTCGCCATCATGCTCGATGGCTCGAACACAGCATTAGTGATCTCAGGAATCGAGAGCTGCTCATGGTACGCTTTCTCTGCAGAGATTACAGGGGCATAGGAGGAAAGCATGAAGTGGATACGAGGGTACGGCACAAGATTGGTCTGGAACTCGGTGACGTCCACGTTGATGGCCCCGTCGAACCTAAGGGATGTGGTCAGTGAGGAAATGACCTGAGATATCAACCGGTTCAGGTTGGTGTATGTGGGTCTCTCGATGTCCAAGGACTTCCTGCAGATATCGTAAATGGCTTCGTTGTCCAAAAGGACAGTTACGTCTGTGTGCTCAAGCAAGGAGTGCGTGGAAAGCACGCTGTTGTAGGGTTCCACAACTGCAGTAGAAACCTGCAACATACATCAGAAATGAACGACGACCAACAAATAAGATTATTCTTCAATCATGGTTTTACATACCAGATCGTATGTGCCAGTTCCAACAGTTAACGGCAGGGCACGTGCAAAAAAAACCATATATTTAAATTTGCAAATAATTTTAAATTTTTACTTTTGCAAAATAACAAATAAATATATATCGGCACGGTCGGCACAGCACTATTGGCACTATCGGCACGTGCCAGAATCTAAGTTCACCGAAACTTGGCTCTGTCTCGGCACGTAAAAACTTGCTTTAAAGTGAGATGGCAATCACCTCCCCATTTATGCATATGGAGGATACTGCGGTGTAGATGGTTTCCACCTCATTATAGAGATTTCTTTAGAGTTCAAATGCAGAGGTTATGGCAATGTGACATTAGAAATTACTTCTGGTCCCAGCGCGTGCACACGCGTGTGTATATATATAGGGCTGTACCTAATATTAAATGAACCCCTTTCAGTTTCAAGCCCAAGGCCCAGGTAAGGTTGGACCCACATGCACCCACTAATATTTCCCCATAGACCAAGTAAATTACATATCCTTTCTAATGCAAGCATGAACAGTTAGTCTGAGGGACCACAAGATAAGATGTAGGTCAGCTAGCACATGCTATTGTTATAACATATTAACAACTACAAAGTGGACATTCTTGAGCTGTCACAGACTAAGACTCCATGCAGGTAAGCTGTCAGCGAAAATATCTACGGGACAATTTCAGAATCAGCCCCTTGTCCGCAAACCTTCTCAGATCAAACCCTGAGCTAATAACACTTTTTTCTCCCTTCACAACAATAATTTCGCTCGCGATAACACAGACTCTAATTTCGCAACACTACCACTAGCCCGGCATACTAACATAGCTTGCCTAAAATACTTTAGTACAAACGCTAGACACAGTGCTAGCAACACTTTTAAACCACATGCAACATTTTACTAGCCACCTGAAGCACTTTCGACTTTTCAACACGGACAGATTTGAAAAAGTTTGAAAAGAAGGGGCTGATCTGAACGAGTTTTCAAAAACTGGGGCTGATTTGAAACCAGAGCCATAAAGCATCTTAAAAACATCATAACTAAAGCTAAAATTTATTAGCTAACAAAATTCAATGCCAAAAAATTACACTGCTACACTGGCTTATCGCAGCCAGCTACTATAGCTCGCGATGGGATCAAAGACAATTAGTTAGCGACAAACGAATCGAGTTCCCAAACGATGAATGATTGCTTGCTTCTTTATCTTATTTTTCAGTTTATTTGTTATTCATAAAAGAACAATACCACAAACACTCATAGCCACAGCTTAGATGACTCCAACTATACAGCCAAATGTTACAGCATTCTATATGGCAGAACAACAAATACAGCCAAATGTTACCAATAGATTTGTTTTGGAGAATCATTAAGGTCACAGATTCTCCACCACGAAATTCGTAGGACATATAGATCAAATTATAAAAAATCCTAATTTAAAAATTACTATATAACTCTTTATCTCAGTTCATCTTTATGCTAATCAATTTGGCAAGTAAAAATAAATCATTTCATTTATTCCAACTACTGAATTTTACGAATGAAGTCTTAGTCGGTGATACCTGAGGAGAAGGATAAATGGTGAATCCGAGTTTGGACTTCTTGCCATAATCAACAGACAATCGCTCAAGCAGCAACGAGCCCAAACCAGATCCAGTACCACCACCAACAGCATTAAACACTAGAAACCCCTGCAGTCCAGTGCAGCTGTCTGCTAATTTCCTCACTCGATCGAGGCACAGATCCACAATTTCCTTTCCCACTGTAATTAATTCAAACACAACACTGCATTATTAATCCATTACCAACTGGATCAAACATCATATGAAAGGGGGGACTTGTACCAGTGTAGTGCCCTCTAGCGAAGTTATTCGCAGCATCTTCCTTGCCAGAGATAAGCTGCTCTGGATGGAACAACTGCCTGTATGTCCCGGTTCTCACTTCATCTATGACAGTTGGCTCGAGATCCAAAAATATGGCTCTGGGGACATGCTTTCCTGAACCAGTCTCGCTGAAGAAGGTGTTAAACGCATCATGCGCGGCTCCAGGTGATGTATCGCTGCAGTAAAGAAGCAGCTTAGCATAACAGGTTAAAAATGAACACTAATGGCCTGACAACTGTGTTCCATTCAAAAATTACCAAAATTCTCATTAAAATGCTAGTCGACATAATATGAAGCTACGGCTCCACATATGGACTGTACACTTTAACAAAACGAAACTGAACAAAAATGTAGAAATACTCTACAATGTGTTCGAAGGACTCAAAAAGTAAACAGGCGGGATCAAAATCCCCCAAACTATTAGGAATTACTGGGCTCCGACAGATCAATTAATCCAAAAAAGCAAGTTAAAATATAAAGGAAGTACAGAAAAGCAATCCAAAATCCGAATCGCAACCTTCAAAACAAATCGATAATTAAACAATTCGGCAACTTAGACCTAAAGTTAACAAAGACAAATTATTGCATTACCTTAGGAGCCATGGCGATCACCGACAGTAATCCACAAAATTCATTACGCCCAAGTAATTCCAAGATCCCCATTTTCAGATTCGAACGCTAAGAATGCGAAACCCTAACACTTGAATTGTAGAATATAAATGAGAACGAACCCTCTCGCCACCTTGCACTCTCCAGGAAATAAGACTATAAAATATACGGCATAATAATTCAATAATATAAAAATTTACCAACTAATGAAATCAAATCAAAACGATTACGTTATTGAAAAAGAAATATCCATAACTTGCATCACCACAATTACACATGCACTCACATTCAGACTAAACATCACGTAATTGTATTTATTTTATGCAATCCGAGAATTCGATCCAGCATAAGAATTGATTTAATTGGGTATTTACGGATATATTCATCTCTATCAAAAAAAAAACATAATTTAAATTTATGAGAAATCATTATTAAAATAATATTCTATATAAAAAATTAAGGGTTAATCGGGCCGGGCGATTTTCGTAATTTCAACTGGAGAGCACCGGCGTCGATCGGGTCTCGGTATAATAAATTTTTATTTATTACATATTTTATATTTTATTATAAAAATAAAATAAAAATAAAAAATAAAATAAAATACTTTATACTTCTTCATTCCCCCCACTTCCTCCTCTTTTCTTTGTCTTTTTTTTTTGTTTCAAAAAAAAAAAAAAAAAAAAATTTTCTGGGCGGCACGGCACGAAACGGAGCCGTGCCGACCGAAACGGTCGGCACAGGGTGGCACGGTCAGAAAATGACCGTGCCGGCCTTACCGGTGCCGGATCCTGCACGTTCTGGGCGGCACATAGCGTGCCGCCCGAAATTTGAAACCTTGATATAAATACAGTGAAGATAATCTACGTTTTTATGTAATATAGTATTTCTATGGCTCTTACGTGTAAAATATTTAATTAATTTGATATTTTAATAACTATTTTTAAAAAAAAACAAAGAAGTATTAATTATGGTAAAGATCTCTTACTCTAATTAAAATTAGATTAAGTTTAATAAAATTTAAGATAAAAAGATAAATTTAACAAATTCGCAAATAGGATAATAATCATTATTTATAAAATTTTAGTCATTCTAAATTTATTATTACTATAATTAAAAAATTATTTATAGCATAAATTTTAAGCTAACATACATTTAATAATGATTATACAAACTTTTTTATAAATTATTGTTAGTTATTGTATTATTTGAATAATTTTAACTTTAAAGTATATAAATTTAAATAAATTTTATAGTCTTGTGCTTCCTACGGAATAAGAACTAATTTAGATAGAAAAACTAGAGGACATTTGAGTTTTTATGTTCCTTAATACAAAATTATATTTTTATACTCACTTAATTCAAAATGATATTTTTATATCTCTTGATTTTTGTTCTTATCTTTTTTTTTTCTTCAAAGTCAGTTAACTTAACAATGATAATTGCGCCATTTTATACAGTAAACAAAATATAAAAACTTCAACTTAAATTAAAAGATATATTTTTATAATTTTAAATTATCAGAGACAAACAAACGCAAATACCCCAGAACGAGAGATGTAATGAATTTTTTATATTACATATGTAATTTGGTCGCAATAATTTTCTTTTAAATATTGAAATATTTTGGCAATTTGCCACCCATCAAATTTTGAAATATAAGATGGCATTTTTTTTTTTCTGTTTTTTTTCTTCAGTTACAGTCAGGCCATGGTGTACAGATAGTAACAAGCAGTATTCACCTTACAAAAAACTAAATAAATTAATAAATAATCCTAAGATGAGCATGAAGTTTGTCCTGAGTATTTAAATTTTAGTTTTTGAGCTAAATTTTTTTAAAAAAATTCTACCAAAAGACAAAGAAATAATTATAAATCATTATCTGCTTTTATACTGTCATCATAAATAAATCATTGATTTTTTTTATAATTATTAAATCAAGCCAAAATAACAAAAAAAAAAGTATAAGTATTTTTTTTAAAAAAAAGATAGGACTGTTTGGTTGGTAGAATATAAATCTATTACATTTAAGCAAGTTGTCTTAGGAAAGATATAGACTTTTATCGCATAAAAATAGAGGCATTTACTTCAAATTATATAAGTGTCGCCTACAAGAATGTATGAGATTTATCATTTATATACACTGCGAATGATAATAAGGATATTTATATCTGTCTAGACCAAAAATTGAAATTATACATAGTGCTTCAAAATATATATGGCTCGCATTCCAAGCAATTGCAGCAAGACTATTAGAAATTCCTGAAAAATAATATTTTTTTATCTAATTAGAGCATCGCTACCTTTCGGAACTCTTAATTGTCCTTATGTAATTACAGACATTAGCAGTGCTCCGGATATATATATAAATATAGTATGGATATTTATATATATATATATATATATATATATATATAGATATAATGTCTATTCTCAGCCTAAATCTCAGCCGTCTTGATCAACGGCTGAGATTTTAATTTTAATACTTAAGCGGCGCCGTTAAAGCTTAACAAGTCCCGTGTGATCAAATTTAAAATCTCAGGCCTCTTGATTCAACGGCTGAGATGTTAGCTAGAAGGTTTTTCCCAGGTTTCGAGCTGAAGCCCATATATATATATATCATAAGAATGCTTTATCTGATCTTCTAAAAGGTTAGTGAGATTAGATGTATAACTTCTATCGTGATTCATTCAAATATGTTTAGTCATCAATCGATCTTGACTTTCTCGTTTACTTAGATAAATAGAAATGGATTTGCTGGTTAGAATTATTTATTATTTTTTACATTCAATAATAAAATTGGAAGAATTAGTTTTTACCTTTCATCCGATATTATGGGTTCATATTAAAGGTTAAAAAAAAAATCTTCTACTTAACACATTGCAGGACTTGTTAATTATGTAAAACTAAAATAATATTATTTTTAGTAGGTGAATTGAAAGCGATTGAATGTAACATCGATTATTTTGAAATTAAATCAATGGTTAATCTCATATCAGCCCCCTTTTTAAATTTTGGCCGAATCAGCTCCTAAAAATGTATTTTCAGGGATTGATACGGATATAAAGACTCTAAAAATCAATTATAAAAATATTAGATAATCCTCTAAAAATATTATATAATCCTCTAATGTTCAAATAATTTGGAATGGTGAAAAAGAAAAGTGAAATGAAATATTGACTTATAATGACTCTCCCAATCACATTAGGTAGCTACGCAATTTCCTTTAACTATGATATTGAAAATTTTGCTTAGTTATCATTTTCAAGCTTTTAATGTCAAGAGTAGCATTCCTTACTCGTTCAAATGCTCGTTGTTCATTATTGGTTTTACTATAATAAAAATATGGGGTTTGTTTGATTGAACAATTTGATTTATTGGTTAAGTCTCGGGTTTTAAATTTTATATATATGGTGGACTTCTACCAAAAAAAATTTTTGTGGTCATGTGTGCCTCAGGCTTCTTGAATTTAAAAAATTGGTATATAGTCTGGGAAAAGAAAAAGGATAAGTCCCGAATATTGGATGTCTATTAAATTTGGTAGTTTTCTACCAAAATTTTTTTTGGTAATCATGTGGGCCTCATACGTCAAATTATTAAATGTTTTTTGCCTGGAAAAAATGGATAGTTCCCTAGTATTGGATGCCTATAAAATCTGGTGGTTGATTCTCCATAAGGAATTTTGGGATTCTAAGTGGGGCCAAAATATTTCTGGCTATGTTGTAGATTCAAGTTTAGTTTTACCCCTTTCACTCATATATCATGTTTCTATTATGTTTAGAGGTATTTCGTGAGTAAGATATGACACTTTAACTTTAGAGTTTGATAATGTAGAACTTGCCAATGTCATATCAATTCTTAGAACTAGAAAGTTCATTAATACTTATTGTGTTTGGAAATACTCTTTAATTAGTCAGATTTTACACTTTACTTATCTGATTATTCCTTAATCTGATCCAAAATCAAATTGTTTGCTTTACAAAAGACAAGTTTTTACTTCTTTTGGGTGTTGCACGCAAATTTTGTGATTAAACGGAATTTTGATACTTGTCTTTTTTTTTTTGACTTACTAGGTGGGATCCTCCTGCTGTGCTAGATTGGATTTGAATTGTAAAGAATAGTTTATCAAGTACTTGATTGTTTCAATCAGTTTACTACGGTGTTGGATGCCTATTTTCTGTTATAATGTTTTTCTGATTGTTAATTTGAGTTTTATAACTTTTATTTTCTTAGTGTATTTACGGCATTTGGGTTCGTTTATTTTGGTCTCCAAGGCTGGCATTGTAATGACTATATTTTGTATTAATACAAATTCTTACTTGCCAAAAAAAAAATGAAATGAACGATTAGGATTTTAAAGAAAAAAAAAAGAGTACAGGAATGGTGAAATTTTTAAGATAATGGAACCCTTTTTTTTTGGCAAAACAAATTATTTCTCTAATCATGTATGATTTGAATCCTTGATCAACTAAAATTTAAAGTGCTTTGTTTCTTACTTATTGTTGAGTACAACCTCGTATCAGAGTTAAAAACGAGAAGAGCTGCTCATAAGCAGCTCCGGCTCGAACTTGTTTAAGCTAGACTTGAGTTCAGTAAAAAATCATGCTCGACCCGAGTTTGGATAATTGAACGAGCGAGTCTGACCATTATGTTACTCGGCTCGTTAGGTTTGCGAGCCTACATAAGTTTTCCTATTTTATTAAAAAAAAAAAAATTCTTACAACACAATTATTTAAACGACTCGAGCTCGATCGCATCTTGAGCTCGGTCTAATTGATACAATCACTCCAAGCTCAGCTCGATTCGACTCGAGCTCGTTTCAATTGATACAATCGAGTAGAATTCGAGTCAAGTTCGAGATTTTTTGAGTCGAGCCAAGTTCGAGCTCAGTTTTTGAAGTTCGTCGAGTTAGAGCTCAGGCTAAATCAATCGAGCCGAGCTTGAATTAAGTTGTTTTCGGCTGAAACTCGGCTCATTTTCACCCCTAACTCCTACCACTCATAAAAGTTAGAATTTTTTTTTTTTTAAGATTCGGAAAAATTCTGTCCTGCATCTTAACGGGCTGGACTTGAAGTAGTGATTGTTCATGAATAATGATACTGAGCCCAAAACTCATAGCCCTGCTCAAATAACTGCCTTAAATATTCTCATTAAGAAAATTTGAGGAAAAGATGTGAAAAAATTGGTTGAAATCTCTTCCAATCAAAATTGATTGATCAAAGTCCATGAAGTGGTGGATAATCACTCTATCAATATTAGAATTAGAAGTATATATATGACATCAACAATAGTAGTTTGTAATTTTCTTAAAGAAAATAAGGGAAGGACATGTTTTGAGTTAATTTTTAGAGTAATGCTATTGGACGTGAATATTTATCCAAAAAATAGTTCGAACTGTATTTTTCGCACGATTTACCGATCCCGATGTACGAAAAACACCATTCGGATATTTTCGGACCATTTTATCAGCCCAATAGTATTTTTGTAATTTTTATGAAATTTTGTCAAAAAAAATTATACTTTATAAACATCTCTCAATCATTCACTATAATGAAAACACTAAGTTAGCTCAACATAGCTCACTCGGAACACTAATATAACTCACGAAAATTCTAACATTTTTCGTTAGGAATTTTAGTCCAAATAGCATGATATAAGTGTTAGCGACACTATACTAAAAAGTCTTGAACACTAAATTAGTCAACTGAAAAACTTTTGTATTTTTTATCATGGGCTTATTTGAAAAGTTGAAAAAAATAAGAGTTGATTTATGGTATTTGGAAAAGTATAAGCTTTTTTTTGACAGTATTGCTTATATATATATATATATAGAGAATTAAAGGAAAATTTAAGGGAAATTTAAGGGAAATTCATGCTCAAAACCAATTTGTTCCATGGTATCAGCCATAGGTTTTAAGGGTTATAAATCAGCTTATAAGTTATTTGAAAAACTTTGCCTAATGCTGACTTTGTGTTACTTGCCACCCAATTAATCTTTTCCACAAAAAAAATAATATATATATATATATATACAAAGGCTATTCTCAGCTCGACCTGAGAATAGCCTTAATAAGCTAACATCTCAGCCGTTGATCTGTTTGATCTAACGGCTGAGATTTAATTTTAACACTTAACGGCGCCGTTAAATACTTAACGGTGTGAATCGTTATTCCGTTAAGTACAAGATTAAATCTCAGCCGTTAGATCAAACAAGATTAAATCTCAGCCGTTAAATCTCAGCCGTTAGATCAATCTGAGAATAGTCTTTATTTATATATATATATATATATATTAAAAAAGAACAAAGAAAGACTGAATATATTAGATCCATGAAAGTGATGGAGGAGCCAATACACTGTACACATGTATATTGCCACCTTAAGCTACAAACACTTGGTCAAACTAACTAACAGTGATAGATATTGATATCTTTTTGTCCACCTAGATTCATGGGATTTTGATTTAATATTCAATTTTTTTGGGGATTAAAATGGAATTATATTTTTGTCTCATATCTAAGGGAAATTTATATCGGCACGCAAAGTCTTAGATTTCCGATGAGTTGTAATACTTCACTTTTCGGGTGACCGGTGACGGCGATGTTTAGTGAGCCGCCACGTGCAAGCAAGCATGAGCTTATACGCAATAGGCGATCAACGCTTTGCTTCCAAGAATTTCCCGATTTTGGGCGTATTTGAAGTGCAAATTTAGGCTTTGATATGATTTCCTTTTTGTGAATGAGGAAAAATAAATCACCAATATAAGGTTATTATTGTAATTTATATAAATATTTTACTAGAAATTGCACTTATAAAATTAGTTTCCATTTCATAAAAAATTATTAGCATTTACCCTTACAAATAGATGTTAAATAACATGATTTTGTTGCTTAGTGAACCAAATATCTGTATTATTGCACATAGGGTTAGAAAATAGGAGAAGGTTAACAGCTACTTTTGCTCTCAAAAATAATATTTCTTGTAAATAACCGATTTTCCTAAAATTTAAGAGGTTTCAAAAAAAATAAAAATAAAAATAAAAATCTGCTGTGCAAAAATTCTGAAAAAAAATTACTATCCACCCCCCCTCAAACTATAAAATTTTACTAATCAACCTCCCCCATTTACATCTCTTATCACATCAACCATCATTACCAATTTTAACTGCATTTCGGAACAAAATAAACCCTAGCTATTTGGGATACCGAGGTTCATTATTTAGAAGCATTTTTTGAAAAAAATTTAACATGCAAGTTGTAGATCTCGCCATTTAAAATTTTTTTCAAAAAAATGCTTCTAAATAGATATTTTTTATGTCCGAACTGTTTTCAGCGGATTTTCGGACCTAGGTTACACTCGGACCACAAAAAACCACATATTTAGAAATATTTTTTGGAAAAATTTTAAACATTAAAATTGTAAATCTCGGTGAGATCTATAACTTTTATGTTCAACATTTTCTTAAAAAAATACTTCTAAAATAGATATTTTTGATGTCCGAACTGATTAATAATACGAGAATATTTTCGTCCAAATTTTTTTGAAACAGTTAAATGGAGGACCTACAAGTTAATAGGGGGCTGATCAGGTGAAAATAAAAGTATAGGGGGGCTGATAAGTAAATCCCCCAAATTTGAACAAATAAACTCCTTAAATAAAATATTAAATTAGCTTCTACAAACAATTTTTTACTCGCTCGAACACTTTTTTAACGAGCATGAAATATTTTTTTAGTTCGCAAAAATATTAAGATAGCTCGTTCAAATTACTTCAACCCATATATTATAATGTAAATAGTAGCAGCTCTAACTAATTATCTGAACACTATTAAATTTATAATATATTTTTTTTAAAAAAAATAAAAAAGTAGAGGCTGGATTGTACGAATTTTATAAAGTATGAGTTTTTTATATTTATTCCTAGCAAAAAACTTCGGTGCAAATTCTATCTGAATAATATTCTTATGCGCCAATTTATCACTGATAAAAATATGATATATGTTCATATAGATTCCAACATTATAACACAAGATTGCATATAAGATTTGGAATTTGGATCCACACCTTAAATTTGAAATTGGTAAAATAGGAAATAATACCAACTCAAAATATTTAGTCCTTTAAAAAAAAAAATCGAAACCTTTTTCTAATAAATTTCCCCAAAAATCCCTTTTTTTCTAATTAATTTTCATGTCCTGTGAGATGACGAAGAATGATAAATAGGATGATAAATAGGATAACAATTAGGGTTCGGGTATCGACCGGTGGCGATCCAGTTGGCAGCGAGACTGAATACTGAAAGACGACCGTAGCCTTTACAAAAAATGTGTCGGAGGTCCGAATTCCGGTATGCATAATTTATGAATAACTACCGTGCCTCTCTGTTTTCACTCGAGAAGTAGGATATAAAACGAACTTGACGGTCCGGACCCATAAAAAAAAAAAGGAAATTTGCAAAATTCTTTGGAAAATCATTATTCAATCCTTCTTGTGTGTATCTTTTAATTTCAAATTCGGCCCCTACTTGTGACACACTTGCATACAGTAACCCTAACTTTCTCACTGTAAATAAATGCAAGATTAAAATATAATCAATCAGTATATAAAAACTTGTAATTTTACACCCAAATTATAAATAAAAAAAAAATGATTACTCAAATTTTGTTAGATCGTTTGATTAAATCCATCACCCAGGTAACCATAAATTTTAAATAAATATAACAATAATAATAATAATATATCCATATATACATCATAAACTCATCTCTCAACACTATATATATTGATCATGTAGATATCAATGTACAGAGATTTGATGAAACTACTTCTTACATTCTAATGTATATATATTATTTTATATTATATATATATATTATATATATATATATATAATATATTATAATATAATTGTTATTATTAGTAATGTAGTGTCGGCAGATTTTGTTTGCAGGTAAACTGGAAAATATTCAGAGACCGTCGTAGTATCCACCAAAAGAAATGTGAGCTCTGCTCCCCATCATAGCCTGGTTCAGTCTACTCGCATGCTGCATTGCTTGCTTGATCCCCTGTATTTCATTTTTTTTTTTAAAATTTAAAAAAATAATCATTTTGGAAAAACTTTGAATTTTCAATTTACAATAAATGTAAATATATATATATATATACACACATTAAAAGAGTACATCATTGAAAAAAATGAATTAGTTTGCAAAAACTCCGAATTTTCTATTCAAACTCAAAATATATTTACTGAGAGTTTAAAAAAAATGAAATTCAGTTTGCAGAAACTTTGAATTTTCTATTTAATAAAAAAAATGTATATATACATTAAAAGAATATATCATTGAAAACAATTGAAATTAGTTTGCAAAAAACTCTGATTTCCTATTCAAAATCAATATATATATATATATAGTAAAAACAAATGAAATTCAGTTTGATAGTACTTCGAATTTCTATTCAAAATCACAATATATACATGAAAACAGTGCTAGAGATTCATAAACTTCATCAAAGTTTCTAACCTTTTCGTCGGCATAGATCTGAAATTGTAGGTTACGGCCGAACTGGCGGTGTCTTTGCTTCTGTGATTTTCCGCTGCCTAAGATGAGTATGCAGAGAGTGGCGGCGGCAACCCCGACGGAGCAGATCGCCCCGATTCCGGCGATCCTCCACCGCCATATGTTGAATCCAAATCCTTCCCAACACGGCTTTTCTTTGACGATCTCGAGATCGACATCGTCTTTCCCCTTCTCCTCCATGAATATCTCATCCACTTCAGGTATTTCTATTTTCTCGACAACCGGAATCAGAGCTGCATCGGATTTCGGTGAATCCATCTTCATCTCCGCGAAATCATTATCCCTTTGTTTCTTGAAGAAAACTTGCGATACCGTATCAAGATCCTTCTTCGGTGGCACGACACAAATATCTTTGATCTCTTTCGCCGTATCAGATTCAACCTCAGCCGGACAAATTCTTTCTGCGGATTTAGGGGATGGACAGATGAAGTAGTTCATCTCGACCACACCGTAGCAGGGTTGGGAGGATAACAAGCAGGTCTTGCCACTTTCATGGTGGGATAGGCTGATGAAGCCATGATCGGTGGGAAGAAGCTCCCACTCATCCATGTCAATCTCCATGGAAGTAAGCTTCTGCTTCTCCATTGGTGCTCAAGCTTGAAAAAAAAATAAAACAGAGGATCAAAACAGAGAGGTTACTTCCAGAGGAAGAAGAGAATAGTGGAGAAAGAGAGGCAGTGTGTGGGGGCTGATTTAATACCCTTCTTTCTTTATTTTATTTATTATTTTATTATTTTTAAATAATAAGTGTATGTAAATAGAGTTAGTTTGATAAACTTTTATTAAATTAATACAAAATTCTTAGATTGTGTTGTAACTAACCATAAACATAGCAGTTTCCATTTGACTCATCAAAAATTCATAATAAAAAATAGTAAAATAATATACTATTTGTATTATTTATTTTTTATGTTAAGAAAATAATTAAATTGGACGATAAATATAAAAATAAAAGTTCTATTTATACTATAAGAAGATAAAAGTTTTATTTGACTCATCGGGAATACTAAAAAACAGTAAAAAAAAATATCCTATTTATAATATTTATTATTTATGTTATAAGAAGATATTAATTTGGATGATAAATATGAAAAATAAAAAATCGTGTCGAAAAACTTCTGGATTTTATTATGGATTGGGAATGTTTTTGTTGTATAGGGAGGAAAGAAGGTAGAAGATGGCAAAGGGAAGGGGATTGATTGTGAGTTCATCCTACTCAACTATGGTGGCTGTAGGCCCCACATTTATGATATTTTTTAATATTTATTTTCTCACTATTTTTTTTATATTTATTTTTTAGTTTTAAATGTTTTTTAGTGCAGGTGTGAAAAAGTTGCATATTAATTTGTAATTATATGAAATAAAAGTTGCAATTTATCCACCATGGTTGTGTAAATATTTTGGGTAATTGCAAATCAGTCCTAATTTTTTAAACCTGCTCCAATTCTTCGTCCTTTCAGTCAACCTTTAGTTAAAAATTTTCCGAGCGTTTTGGACAGCCAGTACAATTTTTTTCTAGTAATATATGATAGCGTTGTTAGTAGCGTATCATAGTATGATAGAATAAATTTTGAATCATATATATATTGAATAAATTTTGAATCATATATATATTGAAATTATCGTAGATAAATTTTTTCTACAATCGATCCACTTTTGTGCGACTATCGTAACACATAAGACTATTTGGAATTTTTTTTGGGATAATTTGCTTTAGGCCACTGGTTTCGAAAGTTATACACTTTCAGCCCCTGTGTTTTGCAGTATTCCAAATTAGCCCCTCTCTCGATTTTCGTGCTCTTTCGTTTCGACTACCTTATCAGCATTTTTTGGAAAAACGTTCAACATGAAATTTGTAGATTTTGATGAGATCTATAACTTTCATGTTTAAATTATTTTTAAAAAATATTTCTAAATAGGTATTTTGATGCTCCTAAGTATTAACGGATTTTAGATCCGACCCGTTAACCCGCTGAAATTTCAAAGTCTCAAAATATCTATCTAGAAGTATTTTTTTGAAAAAATGTTAAACATAAAAGTTGTAGTTCTCATCAAAATCTACAACTTTTATGTTGAAAGTTTTTCCAAAAATACTAATACGGTGGCGAAAATGGCATTACACGCTAAACGATGAGGGGCTTAATTGGAAATAGGAAAAGTGCAGGGGTTGAAACAGCCCAACTTTGCCCCTGCAGGGGCTAAAAAAAAACTTTCCCTTTTTTTTTTCTATGTACATATAGTTCTAGTTGTTACTTCGAACTATTCTTTTTTACAAATCGGAGTTTCTAAAAAAAAAAAAAAAAAAATTCTAGGTTCTTTGGCATAAATTATGATAAAATAATAAGTAATAATTCATTGGTTGATTGTAACATTATATTTTTTTATGGTGCGAGGAATATATTATGAATCTACTGATTTTCGCCGTTGCATTATTATTGTTAGATAGGATGTATGGCTTGCTACAAGATAGTTACGCGCAAAAGTTCAATGCGATCGGGAAAAGAGGTTAGCGACCGCTTTTTATTAGTCTATTAATTTTTAAAAGTAATTTATTTATTAGATAAATAATGTGAATATAAGAATTTTAATATAACAAAGGTGCCCCACATGCTGCAGGAAAGCAAGGAGATATATTGACTTATTCAATATATCAATGGAAAAAACCATTCATCAGGGGCCCTGACGGTCCTGATACAATCGGGGCCGTTCGGGATGTGTATAAACACATCCCGAGGGACTTCGGACGGTCCTGATTGGGCTCCTGATGAATAGCAGCCTCTATATCAATTAATTTTCTAGTTTACATAATTTTCAATCCCAGCTTGCAGGAAAAGGTGATCTAGAGAAACTATGGATTTGACTATATAGTCCCTGGATTTTCAATTTTGTCAAATAATAATATTTTGACAATTTATATATCAACCCCTCCCGTACAAATCAGCCCCTGGCCGAATTGCGTACGCCATATTAGTCCATCCGGAGGCTGATTTGCAGAGTCTTTTGATTTGGAGGGTTGATATGTAGTTTTCACAAAATATTTTTTTAAACAAATTTTACTTTTAATTTTGTCAAGAATCAATCTATATTTCAACCATGGCCAAAAAAATTACAGAAATATTATTTTCCAGAATATCTAAGGATTATAATATAATTAAAATTAATACTGTATATTAAAATATATATTATATATATCACAAAATATAGTATATAATTCTGATTATATCAAAAATTTAATAGACGTGATTGAATGAAGTGCTCAAAAAAATAATATATATCCAAAAAAAAATAAAACTTCTTGATAAAATAAGCCAAATTTTATGTCCTTAGCGGTGCTTTTTTTTAGTCATTTTTATTTTGTATCTCGACCAAAAATTAATCAAATTAATATTTTTTTTTCCACCTATATTTTATAAGGAACAGATATCGATCGTCACTCAGCATCGGGATCCGGTCCGGAGGATAGTGATGGGTTTCTATATTTTGGAGTGCTGTTTGTCAAGATAGTGATTGGTTCGAGAAAATTGGATGCATAATATTAAATCCTACCAAAATTTTGATTAACTCCAGAGGAATTTTGAGAGCATTACACCTCGTTTTCTAGCTATAACTTTCAAACGTAAATTTATTACCTAAAATAAATAAAAATAATGAAAATAATTAATGAAACAAATAATGTGATGTTTAATTAGAGGTTGGAATATGAATGAAAATCAGAATATTTATATTAGTTATTATAAATATTGTGCAGTTTATATTTCGTAATTATTATAAATATGGTAGTTATATTTTCGATATCCACTTTTTTCTCTCCTAAAAATTATTAATTTGATTTATGATTATATTTATTTTTATTTGTAGATTTGTATTTCTAAATATTTTTGAAGTTTTTTTTTTTTTTTTTAAAAATATATAATTATTAATAGATCAATATAATTGAGATAGTTGAAAACATATATTGTAGTTATAAATTAAATAACTTCTAAATTTTAGTATTTAAATATTAATTGACATATACAATTTTAGTATTTAAATATTTAAATATGATTTCGTGATGATTTTTTTTTTGGCTCTGTGTTTTATAGCATTTTTCTTTCACCGTACTTAAAAAAATCAAGATTTTTCATAGTCTAACAAGCAATATTGCAAAATATATTCGAATTACAGTTATTTTTGTAGGCGGCCGGATCGCCGGCGAGTTGGGGTCAAGACCGACGGAGACTGGCTGATAAAATGAGATTAGTAAATATAACAAAATAAGAAAGGAAATTAAGAAAAACAATTCAGTGGATTACAAAATAAGAAAGGAAATTAAGAAAAAAACCGGACCTTTGAAAGAAAAGACCCAATTTTGGATTTGTATATCAACTTGCTTCAAAATATTGCGAAATTTCAAATATTCTATCACTTTCAAATTTATCAACTTGTATCTTTTTTCATTTTTTTTTTATTTTTTTTAATTTTTTTTTAATTTTTTTGCATTTTAGAATTCCACATCATAGCATTCTACACAACCGAAATACCATGTGAATAGCATTTACTTGTTTATTAAGTTGTCTTCCGCAGCCTTTCTCGGCTACGTGCCTTCAAAGCTAGGCATATTTTTAGGGTTAATTTCACCGCTCTAAATCAGCGCTTCTAACGCGCTGCCGCATCATTAAAAATAAATTGACGAAGTAGAAAAATGCGCTGCCACATCAGTAAAATGTTAAAATAGAAAATAGTTGATTCCTCGAGATTTTACACGATACGCAACTTTTTAAGTAGAAAAAAAAAACTAATTTTACTATGCGTAACATACTATAAGATTTAGAAATTTGGAATTTTGTCAAAAGAATTCTTGATTTATAAAAATTAAACAAATCAAATTTGACTAAAATTTGAATAGAATACAAAGAAAAAGAAAGGGAAGATTTGTTTATTTGACAAAAATTTAATTTATTTGACTAAAATAAAAAATAAAAATGCAAGAATAGAATAAAACATGGAAAATTTGTTAGAAACTGCTATACCTTTAACAATCTCTAAGATCCGACCGCTGAAACAGAACACATATTTTTCGCTGAAAGTCGCTAATGATTTTTTTGCCAAAAATCGTTCCTCCCTAACATGTTCATGATCTCAACCGTCGGATCGCTATAATCCGACGTTCAAAACTCAGCCTGAATAAGGCTATTCTCATACCAATCTTAGAATTAAAAATATATTTAATTATTTAAAAATAAAATATTTCAAAAATTAAGATATTTAATTATCCTCATACCTGTATCATATACAGTAATATTATTAATAAGTAATACATATTTTATGTTAAAAATAAAATATATATTTAAATAATTATATATATATATATATATACTAGTATATTGATAATATATATCTGATTTGGATTCTAACGTAAAGATGAACTTCGTCCGCCAACGGCTAACAACGGAGCACAGCTTGTAAAGCAAGCTTTACACGCCTTGCAATGCGTCCAGAAAAATAAACAAAAAAAAACACAAAACAGTGTATCCCAAATTTTTTATTAAATTATCTTTCTTTCTTTTTTCCCTTTAATACGAGCTCTTCTCTATTTTTTATCTTTCAAGAGTTGTACCGTAATCAAGACAATATTTTATCTTGCATTGCAGCTTAGTTATAAAAAATTTATTCTACTTATAAAAAATTTATACTTAAATAATTTAATAGAGGATGTCAAAAATTATTAAAAATATGTTATAAATATATTAAAAATTGTTAAAAAAGTAAAGTAAAAAATAATAATTTAAAAAAAATTAAATAATATAAAAAACTGCAGTGTAATTAATCGGTCTTGTCACCATACCTATAGAAACAAGCATTCAGCCCTGTACGGATCACCATGCTGATATGAGCCATCGTTCAATCCTGTACAGTCTGTGCTGGGCTCAATGCAAGTCAGCCCAAGCCCGTATTTCTAAATCTATGATGCGATTCAATTGAATCCAAAATTTTCTGTGCCGAGCCAAGCAAAGTTTCGATAAACTCAGATCACGGCACGTGCTGACCATCCAGATTTAAATATAAAATATTTTAACACGTACTATGTCAACTCGTGACGTGTCGACAACTACCAGAATATGCACATGCCAACAATTATCAAAATAGGCACGTGTCGACAACTATCAGAATAGACACGTGTCGACAACTACCGAAACAGACACATGCAGTACGGCATAGACCGAACGACCAGTACCGAAAATCATGATTGAATCACATATAAAATGAGTCAGTGATAAACATACATTCTATTCTTATACAAACCAAGTACATCTGTCAGGAGAGGACTCAGTAGGGACCAATCCGAGTCCGCACTTTCTGCATTTCTAAAGCGATTCAATTGAATCACATCTAAAATGAGTCCTAAACATACATTATCTTCTTATATAAACTAAGTACATCTAAAATTTTCTGCTTTATGTTAAACTAGAATTGTATTTAAATAATTCTTGAATCAATTACAAGGCCTTTTTTAAATCAAATTTTGCATGACAGAATAGGCATGAAATAAGCCACATTCCAATAAATATGAATATCAATTTTGCAATTTTATTTTATTTTAATTAATTAGATGTGCTTATTTTCTCAGCAAACATAAAATTTAACAGATAAAACTAACACTTATATTTTTCTCTACCTACATATAATATCTGATTCAATTTATATTCGATGTTTTTCATCAAAAAACAAAAAAAAAAAAATTATATTCGATGTTGGTCTTTGATAATACGAAAATCGTAAAAATAAACTGAGAAATTGATAAAAGAAAAACTTAAATAATGTATATGCGAATCAATCTAAGAAAGGGATCACAACGGGATCTCCCTCTCCCTCAAAAGGATTCCACATTTGATCTGCGCCTCCGTCTGAACCGAATGCCGACATTAAAAAAACAAAATCATCCGGTTATTCAAGAGGCAAATTCATTCTTAATTTATTTTATTTTTTTTTTTAAATTTAGAAAACTAGAAAGAAGATGATGTCCATGGCTGCTTGGAGGACATAAAAATCAAATCAATTTCACGAAGTCCCCTCAAAATGCCTGGGAAGTTTCTTTGTGCCCCCTAACTAAGCTGCGAGGTGTTGAATTTGAATGTCACCAAGCAGCTACTCATAGGGGCACATGATTCAAAGTTTCAAACCCAAATAGTTGAAAAACTGGTGGAAAAATCAAGAAAAGAAAAGCTATTGAACAACGATATTTGATGCAGCTACTCATAAGGGCACATGATTCAACCACAAATCCTAGAAAAACCTGGTGGAAATCAAAGAAAAAATAGCGATTGGAGAGAGAAAGAGAGAGAGAGAGAGAGAGAGAGAGAGAGAGAGAGAGGGGTTTTGATCGCCTGCAACGGAGATTAGGGTTCTGGGAAGACGAAGATTTATAGATGATAATTAAATGGGCTTTAGTTGGGTTTTATTGAGAACTACGTTCGCTTCAGTTATAGGCTGTATGGGCCTACTTGGGCTACAGTTTAGAAACTACGTCGGCCTTAATTATGGCCTGCAATATTACTAAACAACTCTAATTGCGTCACTTATTTTTACCTCTAAAGTAATATGGTGATGACCAAATAGCACTTAATGATAAGACAGTTTTTATATTAAAGTTTTTTATAAAAATGATTTTAAATATACTTTTTTGTGCTGCAAAATCTTAACATCCTAACTAATTTTTAAAATTATTTTAAACCCGTTAAGTCTTTAGAGTCTAAAAAATTCTATTTAGAATCATTTTTTAAAAAAGCTTTTAAAATAAAAATTATAATTCTCATCATAATCTACAACTTTCATATTAATTTTTTTTTAAGAAAGTGAATAAGATTTTTATAGATCAGAAAATGCTGCGGTAGCATACTATTAAGAAACCAATAATGGGGATTATATTCCCAAATATAGAAATTTCTCGAGATAATTCCAATCAAAAGCACCAAAGCTATATATTATATTAGCCAACTTGCTTGAAAATTAGGGGTACATAAAGATCATAATTGAGACTGATTCTTTATTGTCGATTCAGTATACCACTAACAATATCTTATTGGCGGAACATTATAAGAATCTTATTATTACATGTCGAACCATTCTTCATAGAGTGGGAGGTATCCATTAAATAGATCGACCGGGATGTCAATCAGATGGTTGATCATCTAGCTATCAGTCCTTTTTCTTTGCCGTTAGTTTGTATGTTTTTTGTATCGACTCCTTTGGAGGTCTTTTGTCTTCTATTGTTTGTGTAAGTGACATAGGCTCATCTAGATTAATAAAGTTATAAAGGACAATGTCTCTCCATTTTGGCACAGATTTCGCCGGCGTGCCAACAGGTTGTCTCGCCCATCGGAGGGCATATGATATAGTTCGGAGTCGAACTTAAGCGTATCAGCAAGGGAGCTGGCCACGTGTCAACATGAGAGACAACTACCGAACAGAGGGAGAAAGCCTGGATGACTTGCGTGGCCAAAGGGACATGCTGCCGAGGTGATTTTCCCAAACCTCGGAATCACCTGGCCGAGACCAGCCCTCGTCGACCATACCTCGGGATAACGAGGTCCAGATGAAACTCGTGAAGTCTCAACGTCAATTGGTTAAGGCCAATAACGAAGCTCGAAGTCATCTTCCACGACCGAGGCTCTGACTTATTGACTAAATTCGCGCAGATTCGAGATAAGCAGAGACCGAGTCAGTCACGTAACCACCGCGCGAACGTGGAACAAGCCGTTCCACATGATGTGCAGCTGAGAACGCAGAAGCTGACGTGACGCGAGGACCAGTCAACCCACGATAGCCAGATCCACCATTTTTGCTGTCGTGCCAGCCCCGATCCACGCCAATAACACCTATAAAAGGCCATCAAGGCACTGTAGAAAGGATTCGGCTTCACGCACTCGAGAGCCCTATAGCACAACGATCACAGCGACATGCATTAAGCTTAGTGTTTTCTTGGAGTGCCTTGTGATCCGAGGTTCTATCGACCTCGATATTGAGAGTTAAAACCCATGTAATCCTCATATTAATAGTGGAATCTTTCTGTATTGGTTTACGTGGTCGCCTGTGATTTTTTCCTTGCATCCCTCGAGGGTTTGCCATGTAAAAACGTCTATGTCTTTTCATTTTCTCTGTTGCTTTCTCTTCGCCAATGATTCGCTTTCAAACACTTCATTGATCGACCGAGGTCAACTCAATCAATATACACATATATATAGAGAGAGAGGCTATTCTCTAATCGACCTGAAAATAAGATTCGTAAGTTGAGTTCTGGATTATTATATCGAACATCTTGAGTGTGATTTAATGGACCATTAGTGGAGATATAATCTGGACTGTTGATCTCGATCAAAATATTTAATTCAACAGTATATGACTCACCTTACAAATTTTATTCTCAAATTCAAAATAGCCCATATATATATATATATATATGATAGTATTAGTATGTTAGGATTAGTAGAGAGGGAGAGAGAGAGGTAGAACGAGAGAGAAGGAGAGAGAGAGAGAGAGAGAGATTGTGTGGTTCAGTTATATTAGGACAATTATAGACTTTATAGACTATATATATAGTTACGTGTTGTCTTAACTCTAATGTCTTAGCTCTAAAAAAATAATTTATTTCATAAAAAAAGTTATATTTACCTGCAGACAGCATTCAAAAAAAAAAAATAAAAAAAATCCAGGCATATTGTGGTATAAAAGAAACAATTGGGGCGGTAGTTGGAAGAGGAAAGAGGAAGAATAACCAGCTGTTTGGCAGAGCGGATACTCTGTCACCAACGTGCGCTCGCCGTCTCCTTCTCATTTTTTAGCCTCATTTATTTATAGAAACCCCTCTTTTATATATATTTATCCACATTTCTTCGATTCATTAACAACATTCTCCTCCTCCTCGTCGTCGTCGTCGTCTTCAAGATATCGAAGCAATGGAGGCAATGAAACTGAGGCTCTTGGCCGCGGTCCTCTTACTCGCAATGGCGGCATCTTCCCTCGTCGAAAGGGCCTCTGCCGCCGACGCGCCCGCCCCGAGTCCTACCTCTGGGGTATCGGTGTCTGCTCCGGCCGCCGCCGTTCTCTCGTTGACCGCATTGGCTCTGGGATTTATCTTCTGCTAAATATGAAGAGTTTTGCTGCTAAATATGAAGAGTTTTATTCAAATTATGTCATATTTTTCTCCTTTTTTTTAAAACAAAAAAAATATCTTTGTATTTGATGTTGTTATATTTGCTTCTCTGGGATTTGTTAATTGGTCATTTATGTACGGAAAAAAACTATTCATTCCTAATAAATCACACATTAAATCACACATAATTAATCTTCACCACACATTCGTCTCTTGATCTGCACATTTACCTCGTGATCCGTACAAATTATCAAAATTACAACTATACCTATAGTGATATGTAGTTATGATGTTGCCACGTTGCTGTATGGTTTTTTGGATGAGTATAGCAAAACCTTTTATGTACACACAATATATGGCAATAAAAAGTACCATTTCATTAGAAATTCTATAATATATGTCCTATTTACAACTTATTTAGCGTCATTGTGCTTGTAACATCCTACTTAGTCGGCCAAAATTCAAAGATTTGACCAAAAATGTAAACGTAACATTGATGTTTATAGCAAAAAAAAAAACGACGTTGTTATAAGATGCACTAATAAAACTATTTAAGTGGTATATAAATTTAGATGTATAAAGTGCGATAATAGTACTAACCAGTGTTGGTCCAGTTGATTAGCGGAACTGAATATTAGGTGAAGAACAACGCTTGTTCCTTAAAAGATAGGTCGGAGGTTTGCATTTTAGCAAATGTGAGTTGAGATGGATTTACCTACGACTCTATTTTCGATTGAGATATAGGATAAAAACAGAACTCGACAGCCATAGATTATAAAAAATTTGAAAATTTAGGATAATTTGATATTTTAGGCTATTGTTTTACATACAACACTTTGAAACGAATTTTGATACACTAGCATAATGAATTATCCTAAAATTCTTCCCCCGAAATCGATCCATGTGCATATCGGGATGGAATTATGATGGGTTCTTAAATAAATTGGAATATAACTCTTTTTAACAAGTGTACTGTTGTAGAGTCGTCTACTTATAGTCGAGTAGTTTATAAAGTAGAGAAAATGGTAAATATGGATATATGAATGGGTATAAATTTGAATAGTTGGTGATCATGCTGACCTCGACCGTTTACTATGTTGAAGATACGAGGCATATTGGAAACCCACTGCAAGCAAACACACAAAAATACCAAAATGTTACGTAAACAGCCCTAACGATATTTGAGGGAAATTTTGAAATTTTATCGTAAACAGCCCCACGATATTTTTGAGGGAAATTTTACATGACGCAGCGATTAACAATCTCTCTCTCTCTCTCTCTCTCGGATCGATCCTCTCTCTCTCTCGTCTCGCTCTCGGCTAAGATCTCAGAGGCTTAATGTGCCGGATAATGTGCGCCGGACATGCTGCGGGTGATGGTCGCCCTCCTAAGGATGAGGGCGGGTATTTATAGGTGTTGCCTAAATGCTACCGGAGTTGTGGAAGCTACTCCGGTGGTTTAGAGACAGCTAAGATCGTGATCACGAGACTACATGGTGTTGCATCGCATCCCACGGTCGTGCGTTATCGTGGAGATCGTGGTTGATTAATTGTCGGTCCCGGCTCATACTCTCGAGCTCGGCTTAGCTTAATTGATAGTTCGCCAACTTTTCATGTAGTTGTCCTCAAACAGTGGCATCATGTTCCTATTTACTAACTCCAGAGTTGTTCAGCCATCGGTATGAAAGCCTCGGACCATCCTGCAATCGGTCGTTCGGTCGCCAGCGTCCGAGCCTCTTTTTGTTGCTCGCTCCTCATTGTATTTCTTCTGTTGACACTCGGCAGGCTCATGTCATAGGCAGTATAAATAATAAGTAGTTTACTTTTTATATTTTGATAAATAAAATTATGCCCTCTGCAGTTGGGTCAAGCAGATGGGACGCTTCGCCTCGAAAAGCATGCAAACTATTCGGGTTCGACTCCTTGCCCCGTGAGATGATGTGCGTTCTGCAATTGGGTTGTGCCCGCACCGCGAGTTTTAAAGCATCCGGAAAAACTGGTGGCTGCGTATTGCAGTACTCCATATGTGGTTCGGAGTTAGACGCCATACCGACGTATTTTTTCTGCGCACATTCAGGTCCAAAATGGGCTGGCGGGCTTGCGTAAAAAACTGTGATCTGCGAGTTAGCAGAGGTCTGGATGAGTTTTCTAACTCGTTATCTTAAAAATAAATAAATAAATAAAATTATTAAAAAAAAAAAAAAAAAGAATTGTCAGTCAGAGCATTATCTACAAAATCCATAAATAGTGAGTTGTCATAACCTAACAAAATCTGTCGTGTTGTGCGGAAAATACCATTCCACATTGGATGCTTGACAAAAGCTGTGCAGTGTGCACGTGATCAGAAGTGCTCTTTTTTAGTAGGGAAATTTTACCACAGTAATTTCCATCAAAATTTGTAAAATTATGAACTTTTCTTTTTACATAGTATTTTGTTAAAAATCGTCGAGATCGAAAGAGAGGTAGAGGGAGAGAGAGGGAGAGAGAGAGAGAGAGAGAGAGAGAGAGAGAGAAGGAGAAGGGGGAAAGGTGCCAGCCGGCTCGACACCGTCCTCGTGCCGGAGCCGTAGCCGGACGACACCGAGCGTGCCGCTTTACTTTTAAAACTCTGGTTAAATCCATATCACTCACACCTGACTAATGTTGAGATTCGAATCCTTAGATTATGATTTTCTCTCAGCGTACAGTTATAATAGCCACCTAGGCCAATACTGACCGGTGTAATCTCATATATTGGTCGAGCGTGGCTGCTCGATCGGATGCGAGCACTTCAGAGAACGTCACTATTCAGATTCAAAACCACACAGATTCATCAAGTGCACCATACTCATATATTTCCCGCAGAATTATCTACACTCCATGATATGAGCTCCTATTTATATACTCGGATTTCAGAACGTCAGTCGGGACTGGACGTGGAGGCTTTTTACGAGTTTGAGATCGCTACATGAATGTACGTTTATATTACGAATTTCATCATAATAATTTTATAAAAAATAATAACGGGAGAATCCTACCGAAAAAACAGCTCATTTGACATGTCGATATATCCACAAGATTGGTCCCAGCAGGAATCTCTTTGTAATCTTTTCTATCCAATTGGAGATTCCTGCTAGGACCAATTTTATGGATATGTCAACATGTCAAATGAACTGTTTTTCATTGTCATTTTATGACCATTATACATATGTGACCAATATTATTTTGGAATGTTTACGATTCAGTCCAAGATAAAAAAAATTAAAATGAATTAAGTGACGTTGAAATAATATAAAAGGATTGCAGTGCAATTGCCCGTATGTTGGAATCACGCTAATATTGCCCAAAAATGTAAAAGAATTTATCTTTTTTATAATTTTTTGGAAAATGATATTTACTTTTAAAGATGTTCAGGCCGAAGTTAAAATTTTCGGCTCGTGATATATAAATCAGTGTCACCGTGATTTTGTTTTTACGACGGCTGCCTAAACAAGGTTAGGAACAATTAAAAAAGAAACTTATACATACGGCCATTCATAGGGCAACTCAAAGAAGCTATTTGAGAATGGAAATATACAATTATTGCAGTTATATAAAACAGAAATGAATTACTCATTGAATTTGGATCCAACCAAAAAGAGAATGAAAACATATAATTATTGCAGTTATAGAAAATAGAAATGAATTATTGATTAATTTGGATCCAACCAAAAAGAGAATGGAAATATATATTGCAGTTGAGAATGGAAATATATAATTATTGCAGTTATAGAAAATAGAAATGAATTATTCATTGAATTTAGATCCAACCAAAAAGAGAATGGAAATATTTAATTATTGCAGTTGAGAATAGAAATATATAATTATTGCCAACCAAAAAGAGAATGGAAATATTTAATTATTGCAGTTATAGAAAATAGAAATGAATTATTCATTGAATTTTGATCAACAAAAAATAGAATTGAATAAATAATTATTGCATTTATAGAAAATAGAAATGAATTATTGATGGAATTTGGATCCAGCCAAAAAAGTATTATTCGCTGAACCCAAAAGTGATGCAAAAATAGCCCGCAGCCCGCACTAGTCGAGCTGTGCATGGCTAGGCCCGTGTGGTGCAAGCCATGCGCACTGCAAGCGCCCCGCACGGCTGTTTGCAACGGCTAGTGTAGAATCCGGAGTTTTTCCTGTTTAATTCTTTTTTAGAGCTTTGCGCTAGGTAGAGCTCCTTTTTTCTTTTTTATTTTATTTTAATAAATACATTCGTGCAAGCCACCGAGCTGAGCCTGAATTTAGTCCTGCACAGGAGTCAGCGCGGGTCGTGGCCCGGCCCTCCCAGCAGTGTGGACCTGGTCCGGCCCTCATTTTGCATTAATATTCAAAAGAACCGTGTGGCTGATCCTTTGTGTTCTTATGCTTCAACACAAAGTAAATCTATTTATAATCAGCCACAAAAACATTTTGGGTTAATTACATATCAACCCCTCATTTTAAAAATTTACATATCAGTTTCTGAAAATAAAAAATAATGGTATATTTTTTCGTTTTCAGATACTGATATATAAATTACAAAAAAAGGGAGGTTGATATGTAAAAACTCCACACATTTTTCAATAAATACAAAAATCATCGGTAGAAATTGCACAAATAAATTACCGAAAAAGAAAATACTCTCCTTGTTAGATCTGGTCGGAGGTCACTTTCACGGCAGCTAATCTTCGAGTGTATATTTGGGACAATAATGGAGCTTTCCCGTTGATTTTTTTTTTTTAATTATTATTTTTTTTTTCAGAAAGAGAAATACGATGAGAATGATTCATGCATGCTTAGTTTAGAGTTTTGTTTAGAAGTGTAATTAGAGACCCAAATCATTTTCCTTTTAAGAAATCTTAGATAAATCATTAAATGTTAGTAAAATCGGTTGTCAGTAATTTTCACGAATTATTTCAGGTCTGCTCGCCGAAATTTCAAAAATTCCATATATTTTATATGTAAAAGGTTTATCTCAAACTCTAAAAGGTGCCACAACAGTAGCAGTGTAGCACCAACAAATCTATTTAATTAAAAAATTTTAAAAAAATTTGAGAGTATTTTTTTAAACTTTTCAATATAAACTTTATAAATTTTGATCAGATTTACAAGTTTTATGTTACAAAATTTTTCAACAAATATTTCTAAATAAATATTTTCGATCTATAACATTTTTTATAATAGAATTTTAAAATTATTTTTAAAACTTATTTTAAAAAAATATTTAAATTTTAGAGTTCTAAATCATCTATAGAAGTATCTTTTAAACTAAAAATTTTAATATTAAATTTATAAATCTCATAAAATTTAAAGTTTTATGTAATTTTTTTTTTTTAAAACATACTTTCAATTTTCTATATTGTATAAATTATTAAATTTTGATAGATTTTTTTGGTGGTGCAGTCAGCAACTAGTATTTTTCAACTTTTTAAGTCCAGTAAAAAAGCTGTCTTGAGTGACATGTGACACAGCTCATTACTGCAAAAGGCTCTTTAGATCTTATTAGATTCTTCACCAACCTAGCAAAAACTCCATCATGCATTCAATTTATTAGTGGAATTTTGCAAATCAGCCAAGATTCTCAAATTTTTTATAAATCAGTCTCTAAATTCAAACCTTTACAAGTAAGCCCATATCTTAAAATTTATTCCAAAGATATTTTAGTTATTGCATAAATATTTTTTAAAAAGATTCAAATATTAAAAAATATATATTTATATATTATTTTTTAAAAAATATTTTTAAATAGATATTTTGAAGTTCAAAAGTCTTAACAGGTTAATAAAATTCACTAAAATTCTATAGTCCTAAAATATTTATTTAAAAATATTTTTTTATAAAAAATTTAAATATTATTATTATTATTTTTTTGATATGATGTACAATCTCTCTGTTCATAAGTTTTTAAAATTATATTTTAAAATATGAAAAATTACGGGCCTTATTTGCAACATTCATTTTAAGGAGGGGCTGGTAAGTCAGTCCCCCATCAATATGGAATGCGGATGCGGATACTCTGCGGCGCGTCGCTGCGACGCGCCGCTGCGCCCGCGATCGCGACCGTCCATCTTGTTCAGCACCTATCTCGAGACACAGTATAAAATTTTCAACAGCTAATTTGACCTAATTTTAAGCATTTTTACGAGAAATTTTAAACTACAAACTTATAGATTTTGATGTGATTTACAATTTTTTAGTTGAATATTTTCAAATTCAAATATTATGTCAAAATGGATAATCAAAAGTTGGAATTATTATTCGACCAATGTCTTTAGGCATTTTTTCAAAAAAATGTTCAACTAACAAATTTATAGAATCTTATTAAATAATATTTGTAGTTTAAATTTTTTTGTAAACTACTTTACAATAGACGAATAGAGTTGCCGAAAATAAACCAATATACAGGATATTATACAATTACGGAACTCATTTGACCTATTTAAGTATTTTTACGAGAAATTTTGAACTAGAAAGTTACAAATTTTAATTTAATCTATAGCATTGTAGTTGAACATTTTTTAAAAAAATGTCAAATAGTATGTTAAAATAATGATCAAACTTTTGATCATTATTTTGGTATATTATTTGATATTTTTTAAAAATGTTCAACTACAAAATTGTAGATCATATCAAAATCTATAACTTTGTAGTTTAAAGTTTCTCGTAAAAATACTTAAAATTAGGTCAAAGAAGCTGTCAAAAATTTAATACTATGTCTCGAGATAGGTGCTGGACAAGATGGATGGCCGGGATCGCGGCTGGTGCCCCACCAAGGGTCACACTCAGGATCACATCACCATCCCCATCCTCCATCTTGTAAGCCCCATCTAGAGAGAGAGAGAGAGAGAGAGAGAGAGTGTGTGTGTGTGTGTGTCGTTGTAAGAAAATTCTACTCATCTCCAATAAATTATATATTAAATCACACATAATTAATCTTCACCACACATTTGTCTCGTGATCTACACACTTATATTGTGATCCGTATAAATTTTTAAAATTACAACTATACTCATTGTGATATATGATCCTGATATTATCTCATATGCTATATGATTTATTGTGTGATTTTTTAGATAAGTATAGCAAAATCTGTCATTGTATATTACTTTTTATTGAGTGTACCACTAGTATAAAGGCTTGAATATAGAATCCGTGGTGAGTATTCGTATACTTTTTGTCTTGTATCAGTCGAGGCTGATATATTTTTAATTTGATGGCGATAGTATATTATTCTTAATTTTTTTAAAAAAAAGAAACACTATGTATAACTTTATCACTCAACCAAGTCATCATATGCTAACTCTATAGATGTTACTATCATTTAGGGTTCGATTGCCCACTTTTGAGTCATGGATTTGAAAATGCTGGCATATGATTCGTGGTTGCATTTATTCTCATCATATATCCATTCGTTGGTACCAAAAATAGCTTTAAATCAAGAACTACCAATAATTGGATAGATTCTACAAACATAACCTCCTCATAAATATGACTATATATATATATTATATATATATGCTGTAATATATATAAAGACTATTTTTTTATCTTTTTGATCTAATGGCTGAGATTTAATTTTAACACTTAACGGTTTAAATCGTTATTTCGTTAAGTATATAAAATAAAATCTCAGCCATTAGATCAAGAAGATCAACGGCTGAGATATTAGTTTACCAATACTATTCTTAGCTCGACTTGAGAATAGCCTTTCTATATATATATATATCTTATCATCTCATGGACCGATCATTGCACTCATCCTCACACCATAACCAATCTAAGATACTAAATAAAGCGATAAATTATGAGTTATCAGAGCTTGAGAAAATCCCATAAAAATAACATCCTTATGAGTGTGAAAGTGTACGTCTTTCTCGGACTCTGTTTAGATAGAAATACTCTGTTTAGATAGGATTTATCACGGATTGTTAATGTTGTTGTTTGTAAAGAAATTATCGAGTAATCAACAAATCTAGATTCTTTATCAATATTGGAATACATAAAGAGATTAATAGAGGGTTGAAATCAAGCCAACAACAACTACACAGCCTTTTTCAATCAGATAAAATCTGCTATAAAGATCCTTGCACATAACCATATTTATTCGGAGCGGTGTCGTCAAACTCAACGAAATAGCGTCGACTAATATGGTATTAATGAATAATTAAAAAAAGAAAACACCTCTGAGACTAGTAAAAATTGAAATAGTAAATTAGGACCACATGTACTACTTGGCTATAGTCCAATATGTTTCAAAAACTTTTATATATTATAATATTATTATATATATATAATATATAAATATATATATGCTTTTCTTTATAAAAATTTATTTATTTTATCCCAGTTAGTGATTCTGCCCCATAAAAAAGAAAAACGTATTGCGCTTCTATGCCACTACAATTGAAAATTATATTTTTTATACCTCTGATTCGAAATAATTTTTATATCCCACATCTTTGATCCTACAAAATGACAAAACTGTACTTCTCTTTTTTCTTAAAAGACAAAAACAGTTTTGTCATTTTATAAAAGGAGAATATAAAAGTGTCATTTGAATCAGAAGACCTATTTTTACAATTTCAAATTTTACGGGCCTAAAACGCAAATATCCAAAGAATAATAAAAGTATATGTTGGTTGTAAGTCACTAAATTAGAGTGGAGTCTTAGTCATCAACTTAATCCACATATAATACCAAACATCCCATACTCCTTTCTCCCAAAGTGCTCTTTTAAAAGGTCCATCTCTCTCCTCTTTATCACCCAAGTGCAAGTCCACTAATTGATTCCTACTAAAAGCCTACAAAACTTTCCCATATAATGAGACATAAATATTTATATATAAATAGAAAAAAAATAAAAAAATTGGAGCCATATATTATACGTTAAAAGTTGTACCACACACATCTCGATACATTATAGCTATAATTATATTAGAAATTCTGATAGTCGTGATGAATAACAACACTCTTAAATAGCTTAGATTGAAATATAGAAAAACTGAGTTACAGAGGGCAAAAACTTACAGTGCAAGCTATTAAAACATCAGCCGTAGATATGACGGAGCGCGGTTACCTGCACCTTCGGCAGGATTTTTTACCAAAAAAGAGTTACAGAGATGACAAACACAAGGAAGGGCAGCTCCTCATAGGGGAGACGAGCACTACTCCACTCTCCAATCTCCTTTAAATGGAGAGATCTAGTTTTTCTATAAAAAAAAAACGAAAAAAAAAAGAAAAAGAAATAAATAATTAAAAAAAAAGACAGGGGCAGGGAACTACCTAGCATTAGAAAAGAAAATATGTGCTTACACTGAATAATACAAGGTGAAATAAGTGAGTGATGGGATCATGCAATGGAAGTTAGATTTTTTTTTTTTTTTTTTTTTGGCAAATCCTTTATGGACAGTTTGGATTCCTGCCAGGACCACCATAGTAGAAATAGCTCCCCCAGTCGCCATTATTGCCGGTCTGGACATCGTAGCATTTCGACTGCTCGGTAAAAGTTCCGATTCGCTTCGGGGCACGGAGATTGTTGGATTCGTCGACGACCTGGATATTTCTGAAGTAACTCGCCTTCCCGAACCCTTCCTCGGGGAAATATCCGCTCCCCATCTGAGTCGAAGTGTGCTGACCGTCGGGCTGAGAGTTCACCACCTCCCCTCCCCATTCTATCATCGACGCGCTGTCTGCTAAGTACGAGAACAAGAACGACGGCCAGTATCCCAACACGTAGTTGTTCCCGAATTGCATCCACCAATTTCCCTCCTTCGGATCCTGTAGAACACATCGGCATCGTTTGCGGTTAGATTAGAGTGATTCATGGTCTTGGGATAGGTATTAGATGGATAAGACTTTAAGATAGTAAAATTTATTTTCTTTTTCATGGAAAGTTTTCAGGTGGTAAATATCCACCACACATGATTGGCCTGACGAGACTAAAACTAAGCATACGAGGGAGATGGGTGCAATCAATGGTCTCGGGATGGGTACTGGAGATGGAGGACTTTGTTTTTTCTTCTTTTTTGGATTAACAAGGATAATGGTGCCTGTGTACTCGGCATACAGAGGTGGGTCCCCCACACGACAGATAAAACTTTCCGAAAAAAACTACTCACCCCTAACAAACCACATACACGCCTCGTGATCGGCATAATTTCCTCGTAATTCGTACAAAATATCACAATTACATATATACCCATCATGATGTGTGGTCTTGATTGTGCCACATCAGCATGTGTGATTTTTTGGGGGTGCATAACAAGGCCCAAACTTTCGAGTGACCCCGACCCGAGCTCCAACATAATGGTTGAAACTTCGGTAAATTGCATAGTAGCCCCCCTATTTCGGGGGCCGAGCAAATCAATTCCTAGAAACGCGTTTTCAGGGACTGATTATTTAAAAAAAAAAATAAATTAGCCCGGAAAACGCGTTTCCATGGACTAATTTGTTAGGTTCGAAATCTAGGGGGGCTAATATGCAAAAACCCATTGAAACTTAGTGAGGTGATTTACTGAGATAAAAAGTAATAGTAAATAGAGTTAGGAGATGGACATGGTCACATGAATGATGGGTGGGGAAGGGAGGAGGGGGGGTCAAAGATTCTCTGATGAATGTTTTCTAGTGAAGACAGTGAGACATGTGAGGCGGGGTTTCGTTGTTACCTTCCAGACAAGAATACTGATATCATATTGGGAGCTACCGTAGCCGGACATCGGATAGATGCTCGCTCCCATGGCTATCTCATTGTTTATCTGTATGAACCCCGAGCAGAGTAGATTGTAACATCCCGTCGCTTGATACGCGTCGCTCTGTTTCCATTTCGAAAAAAAAAAGAAAAAGAATACACAAAGTGTGAGTTCAGAATTTTCTTTTATAAAATAAATCCGCAGATAATAAATTCAGCATTTTTCCGCTTCCTATCTTTGGAGAAATTGCTATTTTTCAATGTCAAAATGACCCTAGAGAAATCAGGACGATGTAGCACAATGCCACTGTCAGCATATTTTTACTATGTTTAATATTTTTTAAAATACTTGGCATGAATGTGGACATTGTGCCACATCAGCCGTTTGATTATCTTCAGGTCATTTTGACCCTGAAGATTCATTTCTCTATTTATTTTTGAGGCCTCAGATTATAACTAGAGCTACGACTCTGCCCGTATAAGATCACCACCTGCCTCATTCTGGAGGACACTCTCACTCCGGAGTGTCCGTCGCACGCAGGGAGCAGACGTGCGCATAGCCGCCAGAGCAGCACAGGGAGTCTAAGCCGGGGCCCACCCTACCACTGCGACAACTAGCCACCTAGATTGAAATTGTTCTTTTATTAAACAACTAAGCAGCTAATAAATTAAGCACTATCTATATTGGCGTCTGACTCGGCTACTATTAGTTAATAGATTAGTTAACAGAATAGGAGAATCTTCGTAGTTTCTTATCCCTCGCGTATCATTACGACATCGATAACACGACATTATTTATAAATAAAGATAAACATAAGTCACTATTATGAGGATAGTGAAAAAGAAGAAAGAAAATGTTAACTTACAGTCCAGTAGGTGAAGAGCCTGGTGTTGTTATCCCCATACAGATCTGGACTTACCTGAAATTCATTTATTATAAACAAAAATAATAATTAAAAAAAAAAGAATAAACTCCCATATCACATTTATGGATCTGGTACTGTATTTATTTCATCAATGAGTGTGAAAATATCTTTTTTTTTTTTAAAAAAAATAATTTTTTATTTGAGTTTATACCTGCCACCCTGCTTCAATGCTGTTGAGGTCCTCCCCAAATGATCCTCCAAGAATCCAAAGCTGTGATAAACTGAACTCATTTGGCTGCTGAATCTTTGGATCCCACACATTGATGGTGGCCTTCGCGCCGTAGTATTTATCGCCTTCTACATACGCAATCGCATGCTATTTCCAAAAATAAAAAAATAAGGAAGTTAAAATGAAGTAAAAAAAAGTTGTGCAGAAAAAAAAAAAGAATTTGATAAACTTTATTTCCATGCTAAGCACAAAATATTTGATAATTATAATTAAAAAAGAAAACAAACAAAACGAGCACCATGAACAAAAAAGAATTTGATGAACTTTATTTCCATGCTAAGCACAAAATATTTAATAATTAGAGTTAAAAAAGAAAGCAAAAAAAAAAAAGAACACCATGAACAAACATCAATGAGTGTGGAAATTCAAACATTACATGCAATATAACGAAAAAGAAACACAATTTAAACAGAAATTTAAACATAAAACTTTATATAAAATACAAGATTATATAAAAAACAATTTGATAAACTGGATTTCCATGCTAAGCACAAAATATCTGATAATTAGAATTAAAAAAGAAAACATACAAAATGAACACCATGAACAAACATCAATGAGTGTGGAAATTCAAACATTACATGCAATATAACAAAAAAAAAAACACAATTTAAACAGAAAATTAAACATAAAACTTAATATAAAATACAAGATTATGTCAAAATTTATACCTGGTGGCCGCTCTCATTGACGAGATCGGGGCCGGCGGACAGGGGCCGGGGCATGGCCCTGTGCTTCTTCCGGCCGAACCTTTTGATCGAGCTGGCGCGTAGAATGTCCTCCTTCTTTGTTCTTCTAATAGGAATCGTATTCTCGGGACACTGTCCCTTTTGGTGCCATAGTTGCACCATGGATGTTCTGGTCCTCTTTTCATTAGAGCTTGTGATCTTGCTTGCATCAAATAGACCTTCTGGGTGGTAAGCAGGCCTCATCTGCAAAAATTTCACATTTAATTTTAGAAAAATTGAAATTTAAAATCAGATTTTAAAGAAATAAAAAGGAGTGAAAAGAACACAAAAAAGGAATTTTTACCCCCCAAAAAAAAAGAATTAAAAAGAGGAATTTTACCTGGATAGTGTGATTCTTGAGGAAAGGGTGATCGAATGCAGGCTGATGAGCAACATGGACACAGTCTATGATATCTCCATCTGGGCTCTGAAAATTTTCACAATATTATTTGAAATATATGAATTTTATACTGGAAATTAAGCTGCATATCAATTAAATAGAAAACAAAATCACAATAATAAGAATTTGTTAGATTGGACTAATTAAACCAATAAAATATAAAAAATATAATTTTGTTTATTAAGACCTTCTCAATTCGAAACCCTAACCAGGATTAAAACAAACCTGAAATATACTTCAGCAGAATCTTTTTTGTTAAAGAAATTAGAGTCAAATCCAAAAGAAATATAGCTAAAAGTGAAAAACAAAAAGTAGTAAAAGTATTTTAAAATTTAGAAGAAATAATGTAGTGGAAATGCAAAATACTAAAATAAATCTTTAAAAAAATGCAGTTAAAATACTTTACAAAAGAGCTAAAATGGAAAATAAATACAAGAATTTAATACAATCTAAACGGCATCCAAAAAAAACATAAATTGAAAACACTCCTTATAATAATTTGCAAAAATTGGAGAAAGAAATTCAGAAGATTAAAAAATAATATATTTAAAATTTAAAGGATGAAAAAAAAGAGAGTTACTTGGATGGACATCACGGGAGGCTTGTTGAGTCGCTTGAGGTGCTTCTTCACCGCCAGCTTCTGCCGCACCACCGCAGCCGCCGCCGCAGCAGCAGCATCCGTTCCGCCGCCGCACGATAGCATCACCGCCACCAGAAGCAGCAATGCCACGACGCCATGGCACCCGCTAACGTATGCCGCCGCCATGGCACCCACCCCCAAACTCTTCTCTCTCTCAAAGCTCTGTCCCTCTAAACGGTCTATTTATCTGCACCTCCCTACCAATTTTCCGCAATATAAAAGCGTTTCTCTCTCTAATAAACTCAATGCAGCCAACTCCTCGCTCCCCCTCTTGGGTCTCTCTCTCCAGTCGTGTTTGAGCTTACCTTATTTGTATCCTGTTGCTAGGACGGCAAAGTGGAACAGATGAAATAAGAGAGAAGGCAAATTTGCAGTTTCAACTACTAACAACCATGTTTAGCAATAGAAGACCCTAAAATTTAGGCATGTATAACATGGTTTATATTTTGGCTGTAAACCCATTTTGTAGTATACTCTACAAACGGGCTTAGCATGCAAATTTTGGAATACATGTTTATAGTGGAAGGTAATCTTATCATATTTTTCAAATTATTTTTAAAAAATTGTTAAGAAAATCTAATGACACAAGTTGAATTTTTACTTGTTAAACTATTACTTCAATATTGTACTATACACTTTTTTTTATTTTTTGTAAAATTATAAAGGAAAAATTTGTAAAACTTGATCGAAACTACCGTATTATAATAGATCCCAATCTAAAAATATATTCTAAAATTGTTCTAGCAAGATAATTTTCAAAAACATTCTTTAATCGAAGCCTGACTGTCGGCGTCGCTCCTTGCTTCCGCTCAGTGGCAATGTGCGTTAGGGCGGTTATGCGAAAGGCATTTCTTGATTTCGATACTCCGGCCAAGGTCGTGTAACTTTGTGCAATACGGGTAATCTCATTGCCCAGTAGCCGTGAGGTTTACTGAAGCACCAAAGGAGTTGCAGAAAGCTATTTCCAACGAACCCAAGGGTGATGTGTTTGTAACTTTCAATACTCCATGTCTGATCCGGAGGCGGACGTCAGACCGAAATTTTATTTTTCTGCATGTACCGCCGGCGCGAGCCCATCTCGAATCCAAAATACTTGGTAGGCGGGTCTATAGGTCTCCTTAGAAAACCCTATAGCTCGTCAACGCGTTCTTGAGATGTTTCAACTAAGTGATCAGGCTTTCAGGTGCTGCGACTGGAAAAGATTATTCGACCCTTTCGAAGATGCCTCCAAGTGCTCGTCTTTGATATCTCAAAAAAAGTATTATGTAATCGATTTACAGCCAAAAATTGTTCGTGAACATTTTATCATCTTAGGCACCAAGCTTATTGGGCAACGTGAGCATGATACCTCGACATATTAACTTTGCGCGTTTTATCCATTCATATGAAAAAAAAAAAGTAAAACTTAAGATTGAAATATCAATTCTTTTTCTCAAAAAATAAAAAAAAATAAAATATAAAATGTAAAGTAAGCTTTGATTTGGTGATACTCTCAACACGTCTTAACTTAAGGCATTATTCCTTTTTTAGCCCACGATTTTAATTTAGAGAGCGAACTACTGCAACACAATTTGTTCCCCATTAACCTATGAGTTATCAATATCGAGGTTCTTTATAACATTCGTCTAGACACTTACAATTAAATGAATAAGCATATAATAAAGTACTAACATGGTTAGGTGCCAGTTGAATTTGTAGCGCAACTGGATACTGAAAGAAGATTAAAATATATTCCTCATAAAGAATATTTAAGTCAAGGATAAAGAAAATAATATCTGATTGGCAGAAATTTTATGTTAATGCACACTATTCTTGTATGTAGGATAGAAATTAAATTCTACAATAAAGATCTAAAAAAATAATAAAATAAATTACTAATCAATATTGATTCAATTAATTAGCGAATTCAGATATTGAAAAAAAATTACTATCTGTTCTTTATAAAAGATAGATCAAAAGTTCGGTTATTAATAAGCATCAATTACGAGAAATTTATTGTATTATTTTTAATCGAAATATAGAATATAAGTCAAATTTGATGGCCTCCAACCAAAAAAAAAGGAAAAAAAAACAATGATAATCAAATTTTTAAAGTTTCCGTCCGTCAACTTATAATCAAATGAATCCTGTCTAATAATCATATTTGACACTTTTTGACCCTACCCGCTTTTGATTCTATTAAAATATTAGAGTTTTCAACTATTTATGCCATCTCCTGTGGATTAAAAATTCAATACCTAACATGATTTGTGGCCTCCATATTTGAAGATATGAATTTCTTGGTCATAGTTGTAGCAAAGTATCTGAATTCCAGGCTCCAATTCCACATATACGGCCGTGAAATATTTATTCTTTTTATATCTCGAAAAGTCTACTCCTACATATATAATAGGAATATATATATAATATATAAAATCATCCTATTATACTAATATAGTATTTAAAATTTTACCTTCTCATATATATAAGCAAATATTTAAATTTTATTTTAAATTATAAATTGCGTTAAAATGATTGCCCTAATATAAATGAACAGAAAGAGATTCTCAGAGTTTCACACAATAGAGTGCTCAAAATTATGGATAGCAGACCTAGAAATGATGCGAGGGACGGATATCACGAACGGGACTGACCTACGAGTGTGCCAGCAGCCTTCGTCTTTCATCTTCTTAGCGCCTTTGAATATGTAGTTATATATAGCTCGATAATCATCCCCTCCTTTCTCTTAAGCCCATCTCTCTTCGATATTTTATTTACTAACTACCCTCTTTATCTCTCCGATCTCTACGTTTCGATGACTTAATTCGCGGTAGACCGCACAGTTCTCCCACCACGATTCCGAAACGCACAAAAAGAACCTTTTTTTTAGGAACAATTGCGCTTTTCAGCATAACAATCGGCCGGGGTACCCCTATTTTGGACCCGGCCCTCGCGCAATTCAGCCCGCCGGCCACGAATGAGTCCCGCTACCGTTTTGCGGGCGGCTGGATCACACCATCCTCACAGGTAAATCCCGCTACCAACTCTCGCCTTTGGCGCCTCTGACTCACGTCGGCGGGGCTAAACCGCATTTCGAGGGGCTGAAAAATTCACTTCCATAAAGGGGATTTTGGAAAACGGGGGACTGAAACGCAATTTCCCCTTTTTTTGTTTACAGTTTTCGCACGTGCGAACGCAAACGCAAATGCATGTAGTGTTCACAATGGACGTGATTTAGATATACTAGAAACTCTCGGAATAGCGTCACAGTTCAGATTCGATTTCGTAGATGATAAAAAATTTTCATAGAATTTTTTAAATAAATTTTATATATTTAGTGGCAGAAATTTTCGTTTATGAAATAATTTTATTTGTATCTCAGAGCGTCGGTCGGAACTGAATGTGAAGATTTTTATGTTTGATATTTATATCGAAATGTGTGTTCGTATTACGGATTTTACTACGGTAATCTCAAACAAAAAAACAATTCTATAGAGAAAAATAGCATGTATTTAACTTTTCCTTTTTCTTGTCATGCAAGTGTTACTATGATTTTTTAGGATTTTTTCCAAGAAAATTATTTCAAATAAGTACTATTTTTTAAAAAAAAAAAGAAATTCATTCTAAATCATAATTGTAAGTATTTTTTAAAAACAATTTAGACAATTTTATAAATTCATTCTAAACTATAAAATATTAAATTTGGTATGCTTTATAATATTTAGATTAAACAAATTTCAAACTATTTTAAAATAGATACTTTTAGACATCAAAATTTTATAATTTAAATTTTCAAAGAATAAAATTTAGCTAAAGTGTGTCCTTTCACATACACTAATTATAGAATCAAATTATTGTTTTTATAGATTTTAGTTCTTTATAAGTTATTAATCTTTTTAATTTAGCTACATTTCTTTTGAATAAAAATTATATAATTTATAATTAACTAATTCTATATTTTATTGAGAAAATTAGTGTTAGATTATATAATATCTATTTATTTTAAATTTTATAGTCCTATTTAACACATAATAAGAACTAGTTAATATAAAAAGGGCTCTGAATTTTTATTTTTATTTTTTTTTACTTTTTAAAATCCGAACAAATTAGTTTCTACTTTAGGATTCATCCTTTTACTGACCCAGCAATACAAGAACTGATTTGTACAACTGGCTTGATGATCCTTAAAAAAGGAGGCTAATTTGTATTTATTCTTATTATTAAAAAAATACTACCTAAAAGGTTAAAAGTTAGGCTAATAACAGCTTCAAATAACCTTTGAATAATTAGGAATGATCACTTTATTTTTAAAGTTGGCCTTATACTAACATTGAGCTTTTATAAAAAGGATAACTACACGTCAGCACCTAGATTTTCCTCCTAAATTGTTTTGTTACTATTTAAACTTAAAAAAGTAAAAAATTTCTCGATTTTTATGCCAGAACTATTTTGATCACTGTATAAGTATTTTTTGAAAAAAATTTTAACATATAATTTATAAATTTTAATGAGATTTGCAACGTTTATGTTCAGTGTATTTTCAAAAAAATTATTTCTAAATAGGTATTTAGAAACTTTGAAATATTAATGGGTTTCGAAATCAATTTATTAATCCGTTAAACAATGAAAGAGCAAGCACTATTGACGGAAGTGAGCAAGAGCAAGCAAAGATCATACATGCCAATGTATTTAAGATAATCCGAGAGCTCTTCTCAAAGTAAACTTTATGCTAGAATTTCAGTTTTGCATACTTTTTTTGGCGCATACTCCGGACTAACGCCGTTTGATAACGTTAAAATTAGTGTTGACGTGACAAAATCGTTTTTTATTCAGTAACATTGACACTATAAAATATTTATTTGAAAATATTGTTTGTAAAATTTAAAATATAAAAATTATAAATTTTGATGAGATTTAAAATTTTTATATTTAAATTTTTTTTAAAAAATACTTTTACAATACTAATACGCCGAGCGTATACGACCAATATGCCGAGCCCACATATCGGATTTCACCTATTAGAATCTAAATTATTGAACTAATGGTAACAACCAACCCTTCTCCCATGAGTGCTGCTGGTGTTCAATGGAAACTCCGACGATATTTGATTGTTTTGGGTACAATGAAAGATCACAATTATCATAATATGATTGGAAGGCCCTACTTTTGGTGGTTTAGATTATGATTTTTATTACTTTGCCTTTGCTAGGACAAATATTATGACCTTCTGTTTTTTTTTTTTTTTTTGAGATAACGAAACCTTCCCGGATCTCCGCTAACTCGAGAACTACGGTTTTCAATGCGCACCCACTAGTCCGCATTTGGACCTAGATGAGTGTGGAAGAATAAAACCTCGGCCTGGCATCCGTCTCCGGACTAGACATGGAGTGCTGCAATACGCAGTCACCAGCTTCCCTACAACTACTGTAAACGTGCGGTGCAAGCACATCCTCTTTAAGACAGCACTTTCAGTGAGGGTGGGAATCGAATATGAGTAAGGTGCACATTTTCTGAGGCGAAACGCCCAATCCGGTTGATCCAAGTGCGGAGGGCATTATTACCTTATGTTATCACAAGGCTTATTTATATATTTGGAACCATTACTTGATTGTTCGCGGACCCATAATAGGGCATTTCTGTTTTTATATCCATATAATTCAAAATTATATTTTTATGCATCATTTAAATCAAAATGTCACTTTCATACCTCTATTGACTCCTTGAATAACGAAAATATTATTATTTTTTATGAAAGACGACGACAGTTTCGTCATTGCACACGATTAAGCGGATATAAAAGTATCATTCTTAATTAGGAGAATATATTTTTATAATATCAAATTTTCTTGGACATAAAAATGTAAGTGCATCCAAAAAATATTTTTAATTAATTATTTTGATATATCAAAAATATAGAAAAAAAATCAAAATAATTTAAAACAGCGATCTGAACTTTGAAATTTCAAAATATCTATTTAGAAATTTTTTTAAAAAACTTTTAATATAAAAATTATAGACCGCATAAAATTTAAAATTTTTATTTCAAAAAAAAAAACTTCTAAATAATTATTTTGAGAGATCCAAAGTAACGTAAAAAATAATTAAAATGAGAGACTGCAGTGCAAAAAATAGTTAATGTGAGGGATTGCAGTGACTTCTATGTTTGGAAGTGATATTGAAACTTCATGTAAGGATTGTAGTGCAATTTTCAAACAAAATTTATTATTTCTCACGTTCCAAAATAATTACTTAGAAATATTTTTTACAAGCATTTGGAATATGAAAATATGCATTATATCAAAATTTATTTCTCTTATAATATTTATTTTTTTTAAAGAAAATACTTGTAAATATATATTCTGAGCCTTCAAAATTTTAACAGGTTAACGGATTAATCTTATAAGACTTGAAATCTCAAAATATTTACTATTTTAAAATAATTTTAAAAATTTTTAATACAAAAGTTGTAGATCACATTGAAATCTATTTTTTCATATACAATTTTTTTTCAAAATACTTATATAATAATTAAAATATTCGTAATACGAGCTTCGAGACCGCGGCTGATTTCTAAATAATTTGAAAGAGATTGATTTGTAAGATATTTAGAAATTAGGAGCTACTATTCAATTATTTTGAAAATAAAATTACAGATAATATCAACTTATATTTGGAAGTCTCAGTTAAGTAGAAGCGCAGTTATGGTGAATAATACGTGTGTCTAATGATAATTGCTCAAAAATTAGTTCATCAAGACAAGGAGACCATAAGGCAACCACAATTACCTAATATTGGGAAAGATCATATTACGGATTATTTATTATTTTTTTTAATTTTATTATTAATTCTTATTTAGGATCTAATATATTGGCGTAGATATTGCAACTCTTTCGAGCAATATCTGCAGGGATGGTTGTATATCAGCTCTCTTTTTTTAACTGTATAAATCAGAGTCTGAGAATAAAAAAACTATCAATGTTATCACATTGGCGTATTTTTTATTTCTAAGAACTAATTTGTATAATTTGTAAAAAAAAATAGACTGATATGATACTGTTCTATATCCGTATAAACTGGTACTGTCTAACTTATATAATTTTTTTATTTATAATTTTGTGTGTATTTATATTTGGATACATGCATGCACGTGGGATTTAGCTTGTTATGGCCATTGTCAAAGATCTCGTATTTTTTCTGAAAACTCATCACCAATAAATTATCCAACAAATCACATATAATTATTCTCCACCACATAAATATCTCGTGATTTGCACAACTCTCTCGTGATTCGTAAAAATATAAAAATTATAGACATATCCACCGTGATGTGTGGTCTTGATTGTGCCACATCATTATACATGTTTTTTTATATAGTTTTTTGGAGATGCATAGCAAAGTCCATTTTTTTTTTGTTCATGTGAAAGCGGATTATCATTTGTGCAGTGTTTTACAACTATTTACAAATACAAATAATTATGATAATAAGGTACGTTTGCTCGTAGAAAATAGAGGAGTTTTGTTGAAAAATTCACTTGCTTCCCATAGCTGTTTAATTTTTTTTTTTTTTTAAAAAGTAAACTTATTTTCAAATATAAATATTATTTGAAAATGTTTGAATATATAAAAATAAATAATTTAAAAAACAATTTCTAAATAAATAATTTAAAAATTATAACCAATAAAATTTTTTAGAATATTTATTTAGAAATTAAAATATTTTGATATAAAGTTTTTAAAATACATTTTAATTTATAATTCAATATTTAATATAATATACTTTAACTGTAATATAATAATTAATAATTTTTAAAAAGGTTGAGAAAAATAAGATAGAAAACTATTAAAAGTACAAACACGTGCCAGCATCTGATCCAAACATCTCGAAATCACACGAAAATCGATGTAGGGGCTGTTTACTTCGCGCGGAAGGTCTTGAGAATGAGAAGTGAGAAGTGAAAAGTGGGTGAACTGTGAGAAACTGAGAAAGTGGGTGAGGAAGTGGATTTCTCTGTTTACTTAGGTTTGATAGTAGAGGCTGGAAAATAGTTTCTACTTTAGAATGGGCATGAAAGATAATACTAATGGAAATAAACTGAAGATATAAAAAATATTATTATATTTATTTTAAATTATATTTTAAAATTATAAAATATATCCTACTTTGATGTATCTCTCATAATATCTCTAAAATTATAACATATTATATTATATACACATTATATGTTATATATATATTTTTTATTTATAGTAAATTTAAGTAATATATCAAATAAATTTATATTCGTGAATACTAAAAATTATAAGAGATAAGTTCTAAAATTGAAACACAAAAAGTTATTGAATACAAGATTTGTAAATTATAAAATTTACAAAGGTTTTTATTACATATACATGACATAAAAAAAATAAAACTTGTACAAGTATCTAACCCATTGACTACAGTGGCTCTAGAGAAGGAGAAGAAAATCGCTGAGAATACAACAGACCCGCGGAAGACAAACGAGTTTCGCCCACTTCGCAGCTAGAAGCTGTGAATGTGGGCGAACTCAATTTTTATATCGTGGAGCTCAGAATTGAGTCCTAGTTTCCGCGTCGAAGTAAACAGCAAAACTCTCATTCAGTCCACGGAGATCCTACCAGTTCCGCGCGAAGTAAACAGCCCCGTAGTCAAAGTAGTTGTGCAAGGCCGGATCGGTGTTACGTGCCAGTGATTCAGTCATTGTGGGCATAACTTGTCTTATTCTACTTCATATACTTAATATTAGAGCCCATATTGGACGTGTTTTCCATTAATATATTTACTTTAATTTACTGTAATATTTTACGATTAAAATGAAAGAACAATTTTCAAGAAAACCCTTTTTGGCTTTTGCAAACCATGAAATATTTAGGCTCTCTAATTTTAAAAGTTCTATTTTTGTCAATTTTTTTACCGCAATGTCAGCAAAATAAATAAATAATTTTTTATAGTTTTTTTGACCGGAAAGTTTCTTAACAGAGTTCGAAAAAAGAGTATATGCTTTCCGAAGAACACTATAATCTGTGATTTTTTGGGATAATTTAAGTTAGTCTATACTTTTATACTGTCTTTCTTAATGAATATATACTTTCTTCATAATTATTAAATTAAGCTAATAAAATGAAGTTAATTTATATATATACACAAATAACACACTTATTTGATGTATTTTTTAAATAACTTTAAAGAGTAAGGATACAGAGCATGTTAAATATTTTTTTTTTGGCATATATATATATATAATTGATTTAATAATTATCATAAAAGAGCTAATTTGTATGAAATTTAAAAATAATTATTTTTTGACATTATCTCTTCACTTTTAGGTACCAACTTGGCCTGGTTGTCCTTGGGCTAATAATCGTAGTAGACCTAACCTGATAATCAAGCATATATATGACTGTATGAGTGAGATTATCTTCTAGGGATGGGTGAGAAATCTAGACTAGCGACAAAACGGGCTCGAGCCGCAGACCTAACCTCATAATCAAGCATATAATCGGTGAGATTATCTTCTTGGGATAGGTGAGAGATCTAGACTAGCGACAAAACGGGCTCGTAGAAAATAGAATCCTAGGAAAATATTACAAATAATAGTGAATGTTTGTACATTGTGGACCAATTTGTTTGTTCCCTACCTTGCATTAAAGAGAACTTTCAAAAAATTTACCATTTTTTTATTTCCAAAAATTAAATTTTTGCCTTTATTTTGAATAAAAAAACTTTAGAGAATATCATGTTTATACCATAAAAAAAGGGGATTCTCCGGTGCCATAAGAAATTTTCCGTTTCCGGTGTAATTCAGAAAAATGATGGGCAATTTTTTACGTAATATAAGCTCGGTTGTACGACTTTTTTGGTCGCAAGATATAAACTTTTACTATCCGCTAGCTTCCCCTTCTATCATTCTTATCACGATAATTAGCATTATTTCAAATCTCACTCGTCAATTAGAAGACACTGAATATGATTATAAATACTTTTTTAAAAAAAAATAAAAAAGGAGATAATAATTTTTAGATATTTATTTAGTTTATTTATGAAACTTTTTTTCCCAGTCCATAAAGATGCTCATCATGAAAGGCAAGGAAAAGAAAATGCAAGGGAATAATTCTACCACTGAACTCCACTGAGAAGGAAAAAGGTGCAATTTATCGACTTTTTTTTTTTATAAGTTGCAAATATTATTGCCTTTCCATTACTTATATCAAGTGTTGTAATTATTGGATGATTATTTTTTTTTAATAAAAAGAATAAATAAAACCCGAAAATCGACATAACCATTAAACTTAGTCTTACCCGACCAATCTTTTAAATGTCCTACATTCCTATCCACCAATGAGTATAGACGCTTATTTGCACAACTTTTAAATTTATTTTTTTCCAAAAACTCTGAAAACATTTTATCATCCAATGAGCGGCAGAGAGCTTGAATTCGTGAGTGATTCAGTGATTCGTGCTATGGATGCTAATTTACTCTGAATCCGATGAAGAATCAAGTAATTCTCCATTTATTCTTCGCTCTGCTGACATTCCTAACTCATGAACTATCTAACTCACCAGTCGAGCAACCTGCCAGAGGCCAAATCAAGTATTTCTTATTACGCATGTATATTTTCTTTGATACATATAACTCCAATAACACGAAGGTTAAATAAAGGGGAAAAGATCAAAAGCTCATTCTTTTCAAACCAATACACATTCCGCCCCTAAAATGCCCTATATCTTTCTAGCCCATCTCTTAAAAAGCGTGCACTCCACCTTCTAATACTGTATCAGTATTTTTTGAAAAAAAAAAAATCAATATAAAAATTATAAATTTTTATGAGATTTACAACTTTTATGTTTAATATTTTTGAAAAAAATACTTCTAAATAGGTATTTTGATGCTCCGAAGTTTTAACGGGTTTTGGATCCGACCCGTTAATCTACTAATTTTTCGAAGTCTCAAAATACCTATTTAGAAACATTTCTTAGAACATTATTGAATATAAAATTTGTAAATTTCATTACGATTTATAATTATGTTAAAAATATTTCTAAAAAATATCAATACAATGATGGAAATTGTGATATACGTTCGTCGAGGAGGGACTGAAAATGGCAAGCCCAAACTACATGAGCTGATTCGGCATATGTTAACCCTGACAGGGTCTGACAAGAAAAAAACCTCTTCTTGTATAGTATATGGTCGAGATGTAAGTAGAAATCGAACTTGACGATAAAGATAAAAACAAACAAAAATCAAAAGTTGATGCCCTGTTCTTTTGAAGTGGTGAGATATTATTGGACCTTTTCAATTGATATGCATGCCTTTTAGGCCCTTTGATTAACCCAATAATATACCTGACAATCTACCAACCAGGGTAATTATTTGGTTGATGATACCAAATAAATTTGTCTGCTGGACTTAGTTTTTTAATTTATTATTTTTTAAATTATAGTGGACAAACTATATTATAAACTAGTCCGTATATATACGATACTCATAACTAGTATTGACCTATATTTTCGCATAATTTTATTTATTAGACTCATGCTTGTAGAAATATTTATTGTGAAATGATTTTTTTAATCTCAGTTATACCTAAAAAGCAAAAAGTAAAGCGAAAAATATAAAGAACCAAAAAGTTTATCCTAAAATAAGAGGAAAAAGAAAAAAAAAAAGAGAAAAGAAAGGTTCAACTTCAAGATTGAGAGAATAAACTTCAACTTTTTAAAGTTTATAACAAAATTGAGACTTTTGATATTAATTTAAAAAAAAAAAAAATTACTATCCACCCCCCCCCTCAAACTATAAAACTTACTAAATACAACCCCCTCCCCATCACATCTCCATCATATCAAACCATCTTACCAATTTTCAACTGCTTCGGACAAAAATACCCCTAACTATTGGATACCGAGGTCACCCTATTCAGAAGCATTTTTTGAAAAAAATTTTTGAACATTTGTCATGTTCAAATTTTTTTTCAAAAAATGCTGTCTAAATAGATATTTTTGATATCCAAATGTTTTCAGCGGATTTCGGACCGAGAGGTCTACACTTCGGACCCCAAAAACACATTATTTAGAAAAGCATGTTTTGGAAAAAACTTTTAACATGAGTTGTAGATCTCGTGAGATCTACAACTTTATGTTGAAAGTTTTTTCCAAAACATGCTTTTAAATATGTTATTTTGATATCCGAACTGATAATACATACGAGGATTATTTTCGTCCAAAATTTTTTGAAACAGTAAATGAGGGGCCTATACAGTAATAGGGGGCTGATCAGTGAAATGAAAGTATAAGGGGTTGATAAGTAAATCCCCCCAAAAAAAAATCCTACTAAAGAAGAACTCCTACACTAAGTACACATTTTTACATTCAAAAAATTGCCAATTTGTATAACCTTATTTTTGGTGTGTTATATTTCTTACATATATTTTTATATATATATATATATATATATATATATATATATTGATGCACTATACTAATCAACTGAAACACTAAAAAATATCCGATAAATGGTTGATTTGTTCACATTTTTTGTCGAAAATTTAAATTGGAAGGGAATTAAAAGTAGACTAATATATTGTTTATCCTACCAAGTGGCGGATATATAGAAAGTCCAAAAAGATTACATTTAGGGCCATTTTTGTAAAACTTTAAAGAAAAAATTACATAATATATTAAATTTTATTTTTTTTTATTTAAAATCTAAGAATAATAAATTTATTTATATATTTACTGATATTATATTTATAATGGATGGAAGACGCCTCAGAAAATATCACCATCTAGAGTTGAGTCCACGTGAAAAGAAATTTCTCACATAATTTTTTGAAAAATTTTCTGTACCGCGTGGCAAGAACTCCTGTTCAATAAAAGATCTGTACTCGGATCAATGAACGTCAGTCGAAATTGAACGTGAAAATTTTTTGCGAGTTTGAGATTCCTGTAAAAGCGTGCTCTCATATTACATGTTTTACTATAATAATTTTTTTTTTTAAAATCATATTTATAAAATTAAATTAGCAGGTGGTTTAAAACTTTAGAGAAAAAGAGAAACTATATGTATAAAGCACTAAAGAAAAAGATGCCATCTCTCCAAGTTTACTGCATTAAACAGCATTAAAAAGTAAGCTTAAAAGCAAATATAGGACAACAAATGGATCTATAAATAGGGCATCTAGGGCTCGAGTTGGGTCTAACCCAACTTAGCTATTAAGCCTATGCATTGTCGGTGACACTAGCTAGCCCAAATAACAAATATTTGCACTTTATAATCTCCTATTCAGAAATTGCAATTTTGTGATCCCTAATTCAACATGGTACTTTTATATCCAAGAGCTATGTGAAATAACAGAACTGAATCTTCATCATTTTACTAGATTCAAATGCATAAATATTATTTTAAATTAAATATATATAAAATTTAATTATTGATTATGGGATGGCACGAAAGTATAAATTTCCCAAAAAAGTCATATATATTCGACGTGTCAGCCACAAATGAGAAAATGTAAAGACTTACATATCAGCTCCCGCCACGATAACAATGTTACAAATAAACTATAATTTGCAATTCTATTTTTCGCATTCCAAAATAACTATTTAGAGTATTTTAAAAAACTTTTGAATACAAAATTATTATTCACATGAAAATCCATTTATTTAGTTAGAAGTATTTTTTAAAAAAATTTAAATAGTAAAATTATATATTGCCTCGAATTTTCTTATATATTTAATTTTTTTTTTAAAATACTTGTATAATAATTAAAAACTCCCAGAACAAATTCGGAATATAGCTTATTTGTAAGTACTTAATTCTACGGGTTGATTTGTAAACTATTTAAAAAATTCAACAATTGACATGCAATTCCCGAAAATGTTATATATGTATAATAATTTGTTTTAGATTATTATGAAAAATTCTATAAGTCTTTTGGTAAATATTATAATAGATAAATTTATATATGACATCGATATATTTTTCATCAACAAAAATTTTTAACCTTTCTTGGCAAGTCTAAGATCCATACCAACTTCTACGAAATTTTTAGAAAAGAAAATAAAGCTATCATTCTTTTTAATCAAGCTTACGAAATTCGAATACGGAGCCTTCAATTTTAAATACATATGATGGCATCCATGTCAGGGTCCAAAGCTACAGAAACATAGTAGGGAAATTGGTTTGGAATTTGGTATGATTTAAGTTGGCATTTTGCGCAAACAGCCTTGAAGGTGAACATTAGCAAAATCGGCCCCACGTCCATATTACCTCAGGCCCTTAATATTGGGACAAAATCTACCAATTTACCGAAATCTAATTTTAGACGATACGAACAGACAGTTTTCTATGCGTTGATAAAATTTCGAATAGATCTAACCTCAATTTCCCTGAGAAGAAAAAAACACAGACAGCATTTTAAATGATTCGATTTCTCGTACACCGACCGTCTCCTCCGTCTCATTTTTTAACACTATTTTATTAACGCGAGAAGATAGTTTTTTGGTTACACGAGGAAGGCACTTCAATATTCACTTTAATCACCCGTCGTAGAAAATGAAAAAGACCATTCATAAAAACCGCTTGATACAATCTAAACCACATATCATATATTGGAATATGTATTATACATATTACGATACAACATTTGGTTTAGACTATATCAAACCAGTAGCAGTACTCGTAGTAACACTAGGGCAGGATTTCATTTGAAATGACATTTAAATCTTAACTACTGACCCTACTGGAACTTGGGTGTTATGAATTACATCCAATTCAATTCCCCATAGTTTTTCGTCTCCAAAAGAGGGAAAAATATAAATTATTAAAAAAAAAAAACCGATGGTTCTGGGGTGTACTAGTTTCAAAAGACATACTAAATATGTAATACATGTCACTATTGTTGAATAAATGGAATTTGATATATCCAGATTAAAAGATTATGATTTCTCTGTTAGTAAAAAATGAATTGGTGCAAATTATAAATTTTATTTGTTACGACGGTAAAAAATAAGCATGACTAACCCATCAGTACAACGAAATGTATGTTGGTAAATATACAAGAGGGTTTGCGAATAAGCACGACTAACCTCAATTCAAGAACTTCGTCGTGCTTAAGAGCCCAACCAAACCCCCTTGAGAAGCCGAAGCTTAGGGCTGAGCATTATCCGAATCTACCCGAAAAACCGAACCAAATCAACATGAACAAAGTCAAAAGTTCGTATTCAGTTCGGATCGGATTCGGATTGGCATTTTAATAGTTCGGTGGCTAGGCTATTAATTGTGACGGGATTCGCGATTTTGTCGTGTGGATATTCGGGGTGTATGATCGAATTACGAGTCGGTTCGGGTTGGATCCGAATTATCATCGCGAGTCACGTTCTAATTAATTTTCGTTGATTTTTATGTGCTAATTCTTTCTTTTAAACAAAATTTTCATGTTACAATTATTAGGGTCGACCCGAACGAACCGAATCCAAATTGGTGTGCATAAAAATAATTGTGCTGTTATTTGGGTCAACCGGAACTAACCCCCCCACATTTTAGTCGGTTTGGGTTGTTGAAATGATATTCTGGTCAGTTCGGGTCGGCCTTAAGAATTTTGGGTAGGGTCAGTTCGGGTTGACCCGAATGCTAAGCCCTACCGAAACTGCAAGACAAGTTCTAGAAACAGCGTCTCCATTTTTCGCCAAATATAACTTTAATAACTAATTAATTATATTTAACAAGCAAACTGGTGACAATTCTAAGATTACATACCTGAATGCACGCCGTAATCTCAGACCTTTTCCTGTAAATTCTTGGATTATTGTAAGAAAACTTTGCCTGTAACAGCTCTTTTTCTGTACCTGTTATAATAGATAAACTCACTGATGTCACTTTCCACCAACATAATTCAGAACTGATCGTCTTCGAAGCTACACAAAATCTCCAAGTCCAGGCCGACGACCAAAACATGGCTGCTTCACACGAGTTCTGATATAAAAAGAAGCAAGACTTGCAGCTTCAATAGTAATCAGAAATTCAGAAAGTAAAAATGAGTTTTTACTTTTTACCTGTAGCCTTTTACTAACAGTAGTAAGTTGCACCATTCTAAAAGACATGCAGAGATAAAACATATATGTAGAAAAAGCACCAAATGGTTGTGGTCTAATGGTAAAGGATGCGGCTAGACATGATAAAGGTCTCGAGTTCGAGCCCTCACACAAGAGAGTGAATTATCTTAAATTAACACTATATCGTCTCGGTCTGGACTGCCACTCAGAACAGAATCAGATATCAGAAAAAAATAAAATAAAATAAAAAAATAAATAAATAAATAAATATATATATATATATATATATATATATATATATAGGAAAAGCGAGTAACAAAAGCATTGATAACGGATCATAGTTCTGAAAGATCATTCAAGAGAACAAATAACTAATTAGCAGACAACTCTAAAAAGTATAATTGGCTTAATAACTATGTCGCACTATTTATAGTTGGAAAAACCAACTATAAATGAAGAGGTAAAAAACCATCTGATTTCTTTTTAATTTCATTACTCTGTGAACTACTAACAATTAAGTAGGTTTGTAATACCAAAAGCCTAGCACAACCACTTATGCTTCAAACATATAGAATACATCACAAAGTTGGATTACAAGTAACCATCTATAATTGTTTCAGCAAATTATAAAAACCGTTCAGAGTTCAAGCATCCACAGAAGCTTCATTTAGTGGAGGAGATCAAATTATAAAAAGCTAGAATTCAAGGAGTGGCAACAATGAGACTTGAGGCATATGAAAAATGTATTTTTACAAAACTACATATAAACATGAACTAGAAGATAACTAACCTGATATTACTAAAAGAGTCTGAAATTCGTATCCTTCAATTGGAATCACTGACAGAAAAGAGAGCATCACTAACGCGCTCGTGCTTCTACAATCTACCTACAGAGCAGGTGTTACAACAACAACAACCCAGTGCAGTCCCGCCTAGGCAAGGTATGGAGAGGATAAAATGCACGCAGCCATGCTGCGCAGGAGTTATTTCACAAAAAACAGGATCTAAGATACATATATCTTATTATGCATCTCTTATGCATCTCTCTCATATATATAACGTTTAAATATGAAAAAAATAGAGGGTTTTGTCAAAAAAATATTCATGCTTTTTTAAAACTATTACAAATAAACCCTTATCTTTTCGGAAAACTTAAAAACCATCCAAACACTATTTATGAAAAAAAAAATTTACTTAAAGAACGCTGCAGCAAAGCAGAAACATTCATCTGCCATACCAATGAATAGATATAATTTGACTTGAGGATTGCTTACGTATTGAGTTTCTGTTCAATGTTGTAGCAATAATGGAGAAGAAGGAAGACAACAAACTTGGGGGCATAAAAGTGACTATCACTATTTGTCAAAGACCTTGTTGCGACAATAAAGCTTAGTATGTATGTGAAAATACCAACAGATAAAACCAACTAGACATTTAGAACCCACAAATCTATATTGTTACGAAAACATTGTATTCAAACTTGTCACTTTTAAATTTATTGGAGATAACTAAGAGCTAATTTGAATTGTTCCTTCAAAACTCGACCCATAAAATCACAAATGGCAAGTATAATATAACATCAAAGAGTTAATACAGAGGACCATTTAGAATGTTACAGCAAGTAGAGATGAACAACCAATTACACATAAACAGACGATATTCAAAGAGCAAGAACAGCAACTTCCAAACCAACATCATTCAAGATGAAAATCACAAACTGCTGATAAGAAAACTACAAAGTTTGACCAATAAATGAGAATTACATAAGGACATTCAACTATATATGACCTATACAATTATCCAATTTCAGTTTTGGCAACAGGATTGAAATGAATCAAATGAATCCCTTCAATTCACGCAAAACCACCAATCAAATAACACGACATACGAAAGAATCCGTCATTGTCTTCGTAATCAATAGGTAGCTAACAGCTAAATCAATCAAAGATCAGGGTCTTGGAAGAAGAAAGAAGTAGACAATCAAAGTAAATATATCCAAACTTCAAATTAAACAGTCTATTGATACAAGAAACGAAGCCACCAATTACCTTACACCTCATAGAAATCAAAGAACAACATAGGGGTAGAAATACTATACAGAGGAGAAAGATCATAAATATCTAATCCGAGTGAGACGCATATCCGCCATCATCTGAATCATCGTCGTCCGAGGAGGATGACCAATCAGAGGACGACGAATGGTGATGGTAGGCGTAGCGGTGGCGCCGGCGGTGGTGGGTGGGGGAAATGTAGAGGGATAGACAGAAGGAGGAGAAGATGCGTAGGGCAAGGCGGCGGAAGTGGAGGAGAGGGAGGCGGCAGAGGAGGTCGAGCAACTCCGACGAGCTCAGACGCTCGGGATTGCACAGCTGCCATGTGTCCGCGGAGGCACGCGCCACCGCCACCACCACCGCGCTGCTGAATACCATCTTCTCCGGCGCCGCCGCCCCGTGGCCGTCCGGTTGATTTCTTTGCTTTTTGGTTGCTGTCAAGGAAATAGGTAACAGCACGGAACGTAGTTAAAACGAGGACCGGATATGTAGTTGCTTGTAGACTTTAATCTTGTCGAAAACATTAGCTATACAAAAAGAAAAGGGAATAATGTTGAATCCTCCTTGCTTTTAACTTTATTTAAAAGGATATTTTTTTTTTTAAATTTTGAATACAAAATATACGTAGCACACCAAATTTATTATTTTGTGATCTTTTTTTTCCTTCAATTGAATGAATTTTATGTTTTCCGAAAAGATAAGGTTTTATTTGTAGCAATTGTAAAAAACATGAATATTTTTTTTTGACAAAACCATCTATTTTTTCATATTTAAACATTACATCTATGAATATATATATATATATATATATATATATATATATATATATATTAATGAGAGAGATGCATAAGAAATATATTCTAAAAAAAAAAAAAAATTTGATATGATTTATAAGTTTGAGCCGGTTCAAGAATCATATATTGATATATACAATATATCCAAAAAATGCAATTTTTTAAAAATAAACTACTTTATACAATATATCTAAATAAATTACTTTATATATACAAAATTCATGAGAGAGATGCATAAGAAAATAGGGGTGTTAAAAAAAACCCAATATGAGGACTCGAACCAACCCGATAAGACCCAAAGGATTTGGGTTGGGTCTATCGGCTCTATGGGTCGGGTCGGATCTTACTAAAAGATCTGTGGTTTGGGTGAGGTTGGGTCCGGGTCGGACTAGTTAAGACCTAATCCGTCCCTACTCCTTAAATTAAATTAGAAATTTGGAATATCTCTCCCTCAACCAAGGGCCTAGCACGTCGCACCAATGCTTCGCCCTCCGCTCGCGGCCGCGCCCGCCCCCCCCCAGGGCTGAAAAGCGAAGCCGAGCTGGCTTCATTTACGAGTAGCTGGGCTTGAATTCGTTTTAAAGGCTCGGCTCGAGCTTGAGTCGATTCGTAGGCACGAATTCAAGCTCAAGTAATTCCAACGAGGTGCCGAGGCTTGAGTTATTGTGTTATTGAACGGCTCGTTAGGACTCCTTCTTGTTCTCGTCAGAGGTAGAACATGGGATAGATTTTCTATTATATTCAAGCATTTTTTATAACAAAATTGCTTAAATGAGTTCGAGTTCGAGCTCGCCTCGAGCTTGGTATAATTCGAGCAATCGAGCCGAGCTCGGCTCGAATCGACTTAAGTTCGGCTCAGTTGATACAATCGAGCCGAGCTCGAGTCGAGTTCGAGCTCAGTCTCTGAAGCTCGAGCTCGAGCTAAACCAATCGAACCGAGTTTGAGTTTAATGGTACTCGGTCTCTGAAGCTCGAGCTCGAGCTAAACCAATCGAACCGAGTTTGAGTTTAATGGTACTCGACTCGAACTCGGCTCGTTTTCACCCCTACCCCCCCCTGCGCCTCTCTCTCTCTCTCTCTCTCGTCCTCCTCTCTCAAGAATTCCTTTGAAAAATTTTCTGCTGAAAATTGCATACGAAGTTTGTCAGATATGTTATTTTCAATTGAGAAATTAAAAGATCTTGCATTAGGCCTTTTCGTTAATATTTATGAACACATCCATCAACAATGGTACGCAAAATAGTATTAATTTGTTTTCCTATGATTTTTAGACGCTTTAATCTTTATTAGGCTGTGTTTTTACTATTTTTGTCTCCATTTTTCTTCTCTCTCGAAGGTTTAAATAAGGATAAGGTCGGTCATATATAACCTCTGATGAAAACATCGTATATTTTGTCGTGTTTTTGATGCTAAATATATAGTTTTGTTAGCTACTTATATTTTGATGTATCTTTGTTTTGAGATTGTTTTAAGATAAACCAAGTTTTGCTTCCTGAATGATGCATTCTGTTCGACGAAATGCCACTTCCATCAAACTCCAAATAATCAGATCCAACTAGACCCGATCAGACCTGACCTGCCGGACCCGAACCAGCTTGGGGCGGGTCCAGACCTGAGGGGGGTTGGTTCGGGTCTGAGTCTGGCTGGACCTGAACCCGACCCGATTTTAAATATCCCTATAAGAAAATATATCTAAAACAATCAATTTAAAAGACAAAGTTCAAAGCTTTTGAGAGATATAAATATAAATGACAACCGCCAGAAGAACTATTCACTTGTTGGGCTTTCACATACGTACGTGTGAGCGCGCACGTGCTTGCATATGAATGGTAATATAAAAGAAAATCTAAACTTTCGAAATCAAAATACAACACACTTAGAGGTAACTAAAAGGGCTCGAGCAGCCGTGGTTGTAAGGTTTATGGGTGTTCCCCATGCAATTTCTACAAGCAGCATGCTTGTTTAGGGGTGTTCAAAATCGGATCGGGTTTGGATCTTGCAAGACCCGGACCCAACCCGACCCCTTTTGGGTTTGCGCCAGTCAACCTGAGTTGGTTTGGATCAAGTTGATTCGGGTTGGGTCTAGTCGGATTTATTTTTTATCTAATTCGTTAAATCGTTAAATTTAGAAAGCTAAAAATCCTAATTAGAAGCAGTTTTTGAAAATTTTGTTAACATAAAAGTTGTAAATCTAATTCAAATATATAACTTTTATATTGGACGTTTTCGCAAAAATACTCATAGAATTTATCTTCTTTTTTTTTTAGCCTCTCGGGTCGGATTTTCGGGTCCCAGTCTCATCAACTTAGACCAGGACCCGAACTCGGGTCTAAAATTTTAACCCGACCCATGAACGCGATAGATCTGACCCACAACCTCTAGGCCTGTTTTGGTTAAGTCCTTGATTATATTTGATGACAGTAGCTAGCATGCGTCGGTTCGAATTAGAGTCCATATTTAGCTCGTCCATTACGCACTCTTCTATGCTGCTTCTGTCGCAAGCTCCGCCACCTTAGGCATAGCCGCCGCGCCGCCAACAGCAGAAACAGTCCATGTGAACACTAAAACTGCCAATATCAGGCTTCTCATGGTCTTCATCATTAGAGATGTCAATCGTGCGGGCCCGGGCCGGCCCGCACGGCTGATCACGGGCTGCGGGTCGGCCCGTACGTTATGAAATACGGGCCGGCCGCAAGTAGCGGGCGGTGGCTCGGCTCAGTGGGCCGGCCCGCTAGGGGAACAAAAGAAAAAAAATTGAACACAAGAAATAAATAAAATAATAATTTTTATTTATATATTAACGTAATTATTACAATTAAAATTAAAGAGCAAAAAATTTATTTAATTTTCTGCTTCTTCTGTCAATTCATCGTCATCATCTGTTTCTCCTTAATCTCTTCTAGCGGCGTCGATCCAGTCTTTCATACATGTGCAAATTTCGAGTTCTGTTGGGCTAAGGCGGTGCCTTCTATTGCTCAGCACGTGAGCACTTGCACAAAAATATGATTCCGATGCAACGGTCGACGCTGGCGGGGTTAGTATATCCCGCGCTATTGCCTGCAATATTGGTTGATGGCTAAAGTTTTTTCACCATTCAAAAATATCCAATTTCTTCATTTCATCTTCACTCATAAAACCATCATAATCGGATTCCAGATAATTCCGAAGAGGTAGAGTAGATATTGCTCCTGTCTGTTATTGCTGCTGCGCCGAGTAAGTGCTTCGGTACAGTCCGAAGTTATTAAAAGCATCTTCCTCACACCTTCACTGGTGCCTTCGGCTTGTATGGTTGATCATGTATTACCACATAATGGTACATAAAATCTATACAAATCTTCCTCTAGAAGTACCGCCTGCGGCCGTAGAAGTACCAGTGGTAGCGGTCTGATGGATAGGAGTAGAATTAGAAATAGCAGTAGTGCTCTCATCCATATGGAGAAAATTAGGTAAAAAAAAATATAAGAAAAATATAAAATAAATATTCTACTTTGATAAGAAAAAAAAATAACTAGTATACCGAAAAATAAAATATTACAGAGTAGATAATAACTATATTGTATGTCTTGAAAATATTGACTTGAGAAATAAGGATAAGAGTTGAGAATTGAGAAGTTGTGTGTGAGAATTGGAAGATATTGAGAGATATTTAATAAAAAAAATTTTTTAAAAAAAAGCTGGCCGCCAGCCTGCAACGGCTCTAAGAGCCATTGGCTGCCGTGTGGGCCAGCTTGTGGGCTGACCCGCTGGCCGTACCGGCCCACACGGCTTAGACGGGCCATAATCTATAGACTAGCCCGCGCGGCCCGGAGTGTAGTCCGGATTGCGGTCTGCACGTCCGGGCCGCGGTCTTTATTTTCATCTCTATTCATCTTCACTATCAGCTTCTCTTGCTATCCGCCTACCGCAATGTTTGTGGGAATAAATAGTCGCCAAAAGGGTAGTAGCATGTGAGTTGGCTTGATGTTCACAGGTCCTCTAATAATGATTTTGTGGGAATAAATCAGTTGTTATCATGCAACTTACTTGTTATTTTCCCCTCTAAACTAGGTCCAAATGAGTCAGGCCCGCGTTCAGGTTGTGTTATTTTAAATACCTAAAAATTACATTTTTTATATTAAATTTTTTTTAATACTTGTATAATAGTGAAAATGATAATAACACAAATTTTGAGATAAGGTTTGAATTAAGGGACAAATTTTCAAAAAAGTTTGAAAATGAAAGGCTGATATGTAATTATCTTATGAAAGAAAATATATAAAGAAAAAAAAATCAAACCGAACAAAAATAAATTCAAATTATCCGACTTGAAGGACACCTGTAGCACAAGAAAAGCAAACAAATTCGATCAAAATTAGATATTGAAAAATAAATCAAGATAATAATTCAATATACAAAGAAAAAAATCAGGACGAACAGAAATAAATTCAAATTATCCGACTTGAACGACATGCAGAAAAATATAAGAATTTCTTTAAATTTTAAAACTTACCAACTCTAATTCTTGGTCAGCGTTAATATATTTATTAATATTTAATCAATTAATAATTTATACACAGGCGGAGCACGTTATGGCACGGGGGGCACATGCCCCCCAACCCAGGCGGTGGACATACCTAGCTCGCGGCGGGGATCCTTGAAAGAGTACGATATTGATCAGAAGTCGGAGATAGGAGCAATTCAACGGGAGGAGAAATTCAGTCGCTGGAAGAAGAGATGGTTTGGATGGAGGCGGCAGAATCAGAGAAGTCGGAGGCTGGAGGGCAGAGCAATCAAGGCGAGCGTAGGGAATTTCAGTCCGTGGAAGAAGATGATGTGGAAGGTGGTGAAAGCTTTAATTGGGTTTGAAGATAATAAGGGGATGACTCAAATGGAGGCCTGTGAAGCTATTAGTCGGTCACTATTTTTTGGCCCATGAGGAGATTGACTTTACATGGAGGATCCAGGCTTGTACCTAATTGAACTTGGACATTTATTTTTGATCGACATTTATTTTTTGTTCTCTAATATCAAAACTTTATGATGCATCTTCATAATATAAAAAATAATTTTATAAGATACAATGCTCAAATTTATAATTGCATTATTTTATAAGATAAATATAGATAGTCGTATACTTATTTTAGGATAAAATATATTTTCATACTCATGCTGTATATTTTATTAACGTTATTTTTTAAGTCCTTGTGTTTGGTGTAAAATATTTATATTATATAATTAACATAGTTACATGTATAATATTGATTAATTTTGAATACTTTAAATAATGCCTCGGGGGACAAATGCAAAGAAAGAAAAGACAAAAGTTTATATAAGTAGTAGAATATATGATGTGTTCTAAAATCTATTTAAATAAATCTCCGTATAATCACTAACTCTTTATAGGTATTTCACTAAAGCAAGTTAGCAGTGGCATATGTGTAAATATGAGTAAGTCCAAATCTAATTATACAAATAGTTATGAAATAATATATGTTTAATTTGGCCCCCTGAACTTGGAATCTTGGCTCCGCCACTGGATTATACAAAAAGTTTATTGTGTGAACCTTAAGTTTTTTCCATTGTAAAATAATTGATATAGAATATCCAGTTGGCGGAGTCAGGATTTCCGACTCGGGGCGAAATAAATATTATGTAAAGAATAATTTTTAAAATACTATTAGTCAGTATATATATAATATAAATAAAAAAAAAAAATTTTAATCATAATATAATTTCTAAATTCGATAATAAATTCGAGAGTAAACAAACTCTATAATTATCATATATTGATTTAGTTATTACTAATTAAAATTATGTACTGATTTAATATTAATAATAAATAATTAAATTAAAAAAATAATTATACTTTAATAATTTATTCATTGTAATTAAATATTGATAGCATTATCTGAATTTGAAGGTACAGTAAGACGAGCTTGGGAGCATCAGTAAAAACTGACGATAGGCCGGCATGACTTTAGACTCAATCAGCCACTACTATTTATTTTACATATTCGATCAGCCCTAGCGTTTTTACAGTTTCGTTTTTAACCTGTTACGCTTTATTCATATCCAAGCCATTTTGACTGTTATATAAATATTTTTGAGAAATTTTTAACATTAAAACTTATATATTTTTAAGAAATTTATAACTTTATAAATAAAACTTCTCTAAAAAATATTTTTAATAAATATTTTGATGGCAATAAAAATTTTTAGCGGATTTTCAAAATTAACTATTAACCAGCTAATTAGGAGTCTCATAACATCCACTTGGAAAATTTTTTGGAAAACATTTAATATAACAATTGTATATCTTATCAAAATCTACAACTTCTATATTGAATTTTTTTTACAAAAACTTATTTATAAATAGATATTTTTTTTAGAAAAAAAAAAAGACAATGGTGACACCATTGGGGTTTGAATCCATGTTGTTAGAGTGAGCATCTTATATCCTAACCACTAGACCTTATAGTACATAGTGATGTTATTTTGGAGTGAAAATATAAAAAAATTATGATTTTTACTCAAAGCCTATATACTAGATTTTGTCACCGAAGTTGGGAGGGGCGATCGCCCCCCCCCCCCCAACCGACCATGTGCTCCGCCCCTGGAGAATTATCAGATCATCCTATATATATATATATATATATATATATATATATATAATTATATATATATATATATATATAGCTATTCTCAGCTAACATCTAGCCGTTGATCTTTTTATATAACGCTGAATTTTAATTTTTACACTTAATAGCGCCGTTAAATATTTAAACGTGTTGAATCGTTATTCCGTTAAGTATAAAATTAAATATCAGCCGTTAGATCAAGAAGATCAACGGTTGAATATGTTAGCTTAGAGATACAATTCTTAATATCTAATATATATCAACTATATATATATATATATATATTATATTATATAATATTATTATATATATATATATATATATAGTTATATATATATATATATATATATATATATAATATATATATATATATATATATGAGTTTAAAATTTAAAATCAAAATAAGACACACGAAAGATAAGTAAAGCATATAAATCAGGTCCAGTTACATTGGAGATGAGGACAACAAATAACTAGTGATAAACCTTGTATAAGCGGGGTCCAAAAAGGAAGGGTCGTGCTTGGCCGCACGGAGCCAAATACGAAATTTATCAAGGAACAACATAGAATACGCGTTTTTCATATGGTTTCGTGACAAATTCCAGTGTGTTCACACAGGCGGAGTATAACTCTTTCCCCTGCATTGGAAGATAGCTTCGCAGTTGCGATTGTAAGGTTTTCCGCTCCTCCCCATGCCACCGACAGGCCTGTCGGGGTGAAAAACTGGGTTCTTGAGGGCAGCTAGTATGCGGCGGTGTGAATCCAGGTCCATGCTTAGCTCGTCCACTTCGCACTCTTCTATGCTGCTTCCATCGCAAGCTTCACCACCGTCGACCACCGCAAAGCCGCCGCCGCCGCCAACAGAAGAAACAGTCCCTGTGAACACTAAAGCTGCTAATATCAGGCATCTCATGATCTTCATCATCACTATCAAATTCTCTTGCTCTCCGCCTACCGCAATGTTTGTGGGAATAAATAGTCGCCAAAAGGGTAGTAGCATATGAGTTGGCTTGATGTTAACAGGTCCTCTAATCTAATAATAATTTTGCTCTCATTACAGAACAAGATCTATTATATATATATATGAACATAATGGCTAAGGCGGACCCGTGAAATTTCCACCTTATAATGTCAACATCTAAACTTTATAAAATACTTAAAAATTTGTCAATAATTTGATAAAAGTTTTATGTGAGATTCAAGATGCCTATTTTTTCACACCATCCGTTTCGAACACCCGGATGAGATAGGGGAGCCGCGTCCCTGTTTATCTTAACAGTGGCAGAAATGATGATGACGGTTAAGCAATAGAGAACGTTTTCCTAAGAAGAGATGATCGAAAGCTAAGAAGCACGGACACGGGGGCAGGGACACGACACGGGGACACGGCGATTTTCAAAAAATTAGGACACGGATACGCTGAGACACAATAATAAAAAAATATAAATAAGTAAAAAGTAACTTATACAAAAAATATCTAAATATATATAAATATAATAAACAATTATATTCAATCACAAAATTCATATAAAAATAATATTTTATTTTTTTTGAGACTATTTTAAATAACCAAAACTTTTAATTATATCAACTAAATAAATAAACTATAATATTTTGATATGTAATTATTATATTACTATAATTAGTTATACATTAATATGTATTTTTTTAAAAAAAAAATATTATTTTAAAAATTAAAATTTAAAAAAAATTGAAAAATAAAAAATAAAACGGATTTTCGCGTGTCGACACTTCTGCCCTTGTCCCACCGTGTCCAGGGTGTTCCGATTCTTATTTTTTCATTTTTTTTTTCTGGACACACCATATGGCGTGTCGGACACGTGTCCGGCCGTGTCCTAGGCGTGTCCGAGTCCAACACTGCACCGACACTACACCGGAATAATTTTCGGGGTGTCCGTGTGTCACGACCCGCGCCCCGAGGCCAGGGGCCGCGACAGGGGGGAAATCCACATTTTCGAAAGACAGTTTGTTTTCGAAACCAAGGCGCTTTGCGGAAGCTCATTTAAAACCAATTTAGAAACGATTTTGACGGATTAGCCGGTTTCGGGACTTTCGCCGTCACCGAGCGCTCACGGAGGAGGTAGACCCCGCGATCGGCGCCGACGTAGCTTGCCAATAGATTCTAGATTTATCATTTCTCCTCCATTCATACAACAATTAATCCATAGCAAACCTTAAGGTCCGAAATTTAAAAACCTTTAACAAATTTCAAACCCTTAATCTCGTTTTTTCGAAAATCTGGCCAAAAACCCGTATTTTTCTAAAAGATCCGAAGCTCTTAGAACCTCTTAAATACATGTCTAAGAGATCCCAAAGCCATCAAAAATAATTTTAATTATCATTAACCCATTCCAAATGCACATACATAGAATTATCGGTCGACCGGTCTTATGTTTCGGTCGACCGAAACTCCTCTGGAACTGCCTACATTCTTGCATATATCGGTCGAACCGAAAGTGAGATCGGCGGACCGATCTCCAGACCGAGGGCCAGAAATCCCATGAAATGACAAGCGGTTCGACCGATACCATTTCGGTTCGACCGAAACTTCAGTAATGCTGAAAAATAGATTTCAGAAATCAAACTTCTCGCCGTCTCGAAATCCCGTTAATCGCGTGGTTTTCGGAATTACCAATCGCACGTACTGTATGTACCCACATTCTTTGTCGTTATCTTTCTTTTTGGACGCCGGGCACGATATTTTCCGCAACCACGTCACGACGAGACACAAGCTTTACAAACAAAGGTTTTATTATAAAACCGAAATACGACATTTTTTAAGAACCTATCGCCTTCAAAACCCATACTGTTTGGTTAAATTCTCAAAACCAACAACTAGTACAAAAGTTCATAGTAGGCTCAATTACATCGTTTATCTTCCGCAATTAACAACCTCTTGGGGCAAGATTCACAAAATCCAAATATTTACCAAATAAACTCTTTTCATTGAAAAGCTTTAGGAAAAAACAAACTTACATGAAAGTACATTTTTTCAAAAGCTTTACAAAAAAACCATCATCAACGATGTAATCAATGCTTCACGAGTCTAATTACAAACTAGGAATTCTATACATGTGTAGTTAAATACAAATATTTATATGTCTAACTACATCCCAAAACCATTATTACCTCTATCACTCCTTTCAAGTATATCGTCCTACGCGGGCTCCTTGCCTCTCAGACGTCAGAGTCTGAAAGAAGAGCAACAAAGCGGTTGAGTCATCCGACCTCATGTGAGCGGCACTTGTACGTTCTCCCCAACGCCCAAAGTGACACCCCTAGGAAGCCAACGGGGACACCCGAAAAATCGCTTCCGGCATGTCGGTTGCAGTGATCGACACGGGACACGCCTCGGGACACGGCCGGACACGTGTCCGACACGCCATATGAAGTGTCCAGAAAAAAAAAACAAAAAAAAATAAAATCTGACACCCTTGGGGACACGGCGGGGGACACGCGGGCAGAACGTTAACCGACACGCGAATCCGTTTTTTATTTTTAATTTTTTTAATTTTTTTTAAATTTAAATTATATATATATATATATATATATATATATATATATATATATTATAATATATATAAAAAAAAATACAATATTAGTATAACTTTAATAATTAATAATATATATTTACATACTCAAATATTATAGTTATTTATTTTTTAGTTGATTATAATTAAAATCTTGATATTTAAATTGTCTCAAAAAAATAAATATTATATTTATATGAATTTATTTATTGAATATTATATTGTTATTATATTATAGATTATTTATAATATTTCGTAATTAAGTTATTTTTTATTTATTTATATTTTTTTTTTATTACCGGTCCCAGTCGTTACCCGTGTTCCTATTTTTGAAAATTGATCGTGTCCCCCGTTGTCGTTGCCGGTCGTGTCCCTGCCCCCGTGTTAGTGTTCGTGCTTCTAAGGTGACACCCCAAACACAAACAGAATGCAACCATTACGCATTTCAGGATCAACCAAATGTTTGGGGAGCACATTCACAACCAATCACATATCACAAAACGCATTGCAATTATCTCAAAGCATGCACTAACTCGAGTTAGTCAAAAACCACCAACTATCAGATTATGCCAATCTTCTAAAGTTAGCGTGATCTATTGCCCAATCGCATAAGTTCTTTTATTCAATCCAGTTTAGGTTTGAAGCCGGCCACTTGCGGCACTGGACTTCCCGGGCACCTAACCAACCCGGCCAAGCCCACCGCCCACCAATCATCCACAAGTCTTGGTCCTCCGCACCGGAATTCCGCGTGCCACCAAAACACCAATAACGACGGAGGCGGACCCCATTTGCGCGACATGGGCTACTCGGATCTTTTACGCTATACGCAAACCGAGCCTCGCACTCACGGTTGCCACCGAGGCAAACCGGTGAACAACCGCTCCCCGCCTCCCATAGAGGCGATCCAATGCTAATACCCGTGTGTTCTAACCTCTCACATCCCTAGTGTCCAGACATCCGGCACGAGGCCCCACGGATCCTCGCGGCCCCACGTATCGGACAGGATAGAGGCTCCGAGCACACATATACGGGTAGCCAATCTCTAAGTTGCTTTAACAACCACATAATCTAGTTCGAACTACTTAGTCCTCTTAGACTTGGGTCGCCCTCACCCGCCGAGGTTCTTTCCTCGAAGGCCATTTCCCAATCTCCGACTTGGTTAAACAACTTTCCGAGTATACCTTATTAAGGCACAGCAAACGGAGTGTCCCTAGAGCTCCAGTTACTCTATCTACTCGCCAAACAATACAAAAATTCGCATTAGTTATGAATTAAGCAACCATCAATCTCCAAGTTTCAACATATAAGAAAACTAACATTGATTTGCATATTTATTCACAACTCATAAGCATGCCATCAGCATAATTGAGCAACCAAAGCACATAAGCATGCTCTCAATCAACATTAATTGCATACAAGGGATATAACCCTAAAATAGCAACTAACTCCAACATAACATGCTAACAAAATCAATCCATATAAGAAAAATCATGTATCACACCAACAAGCATGATCAGCACATGTGCTTAACCGCTCACCTCGAATCCACCGCACTCCTAGTCCCGAAATCACCGTCACCCGGCCAGGAAAAAACACGAAATCTCGGTCACCACGCGAGGAGATGACTAGAGATCTAGGAAGGAGAGGGCAAGTAAGAATCTAACTTTAGAAGGGAAGAGAGATGTAGGGGAAACTCACCTAGGGCTCAAGCTGCACAGCTCCAGACAGGTTATGAGAATAAACTCCTCAAAAACGCTGAAAGTGTCGAACTTTAAACGCGCCCACCCGCCAGGTTTCGGTCGACGATAACACAATCGGTTCGACCGAAAAAACTCGGCCAACTCAAAAAACAGGCTTGCCACGAGCTCGGCTAACGCGCGACGAAAACTCCGCGACTCACACAGACACTCCAAACTACAAACTAGCTCGATTCAAACCCAACCAAGGATGCATGCACATCATGTGAATGCAAAGTCAAACATAATGCAAAACAAACGGACCCGGACACGGACCTCACACCGTGCTTCCTAGATCGAAAGCCTTCTAGTAAAAATTGGTAGGACACGTTAAGGATAGAGTTGGGAAGGCACAACATAACACTACATTTTAAGTAAAACCTTTAAGAACCATCTGATAGATGCTGATCAGTCTCTGCTGTTAAATGGAGAGAAGTTGAGGACCAAATGAGAGGTGAAAACGAACCGAATTTGAGTGGAGTACCGCTAAGCTCAAGTGAGTTGGCTTGATGTTAACAGGTCGTCTAATAATGATTTTGCGGGAATAAATCAATTGTTATCATGCAAGTTATTTGTTATTTTTCCCCTCTAAACTAGGTCCAGATGAATCAGGCCCGCGTTCAGGTTGATTATGGGCCTGGGCTTATCTGTGATACCATGCAAATTGTGGTTCGCTTGTCTGAGCATTCGGGTCAACCCGACTTGAACTGAAATTCTTAAGGCCAATACTTTCAGATCCGAACCGAACCGAATTTCATTTTTACCCGAACCGACCCGAACAGATTAAAATTCGGATCAGTTCCGGTTGACCCGAATAACATCACAAATTACTTTTATTCAACATCAATTCGGATTCGGATCGGTTCGGTCGACCGAATAGTAGTACTATGAATATTTTGTTTAAAAAGGAAAAGAATTAGCACATAAAAACCAACGAAAACTAATTAATACACGATTCGTGAGGATAATTCGGGTTCAACCCGAACCGATCCAAAATTTGACCACCGAATCCGAACTGAATTGTATAGATCCGAACTATTAAAATGTCGACCCGAACCAAACCCGACCTGAACTGAACCCGAAATTTTGGCTTTGTTCGGGTCGGTTCGGCTCAATTTTTCGGGAAGGTTCGGGTAATGCTCAGCCTTACTGACAGGCGTATGAAATGATCATAGCTTACCCGACTTGGTGGGACTACATGCGGACGCGGATTCAATCCAATTTTGCAAATATTCGTGCTTCAGAGTACGTGGCGTAGAAGGATCCATAAGAAACACATTTGGTTCAATTTTACTACTACAACTACTCTAGATGATATTGGGGAGTCGGGTAACTACTGCGTCCTAGTGAATACTGTGCGCATTTGCTAGGAACTCATTAATCCACTTGTGCTATTTAAATTTGGTTGTTGCTAGTCTGAATACGAATAGCAGTATTTCTTATAAATTATAGTGCGAATCCCAACCGCTTCGTTTTCGGTCGAGATGTAGGATGGAAACCGAACTCGACGGTCATATATCAAAAAAATAGTGCGACATAGTTATTAAGCCAATTATACTTTTTAGAGTTCTCTGCTAATTAGTTATTTGTTCTCTTGAATGATCTTTAAGAACTATGATCCGTTATCAATGCTTTTGTTACTTGCTTTTTCTACATATATGTTTTATCTCTGCATGGTCTTTTAGAATGGTGCAACTTATTACTGTTAGTAAAAGGCTATAGGTAAAAAGTAAAAACCCATTTTAACTTTCTCAATTTCTGATGACTAGTGAAGCTGCAAGTCTTGCTTCTTTGTTATATCAGAACTCATGTGTGAAGCAGCCATGTTTTGGTCGTCAGCCTGGACTTTGATTTTTCGTGTAGCTTCGAAGACAATCAGTTCTGAATTATGTTGGTGGAAAGTGACATCAGTGAATTTATCTATTATAATAGGTGCAAAAAAAAAGAGCTGTTATGGACAAAATTTTCTTACAATAATCCAAGAATTTACAGGAAAAGGTCTGAGATTACGACGTGCATTCAGGTATGTAATCTTAGAATTGTCACAAGTTTGCTTGTTAAATATAGTTAATTAGTTATTAAAGTTATATTTAGCGAAAAATGGAGACCCGTTTCCAGGACTTGTCTTGCGGCTTCGGCTTCTCAAGGGGGTTTGGTTGGGCTGTTAAGCTCGACCAAGTTCTTGAATTGAGGTTAGTCGTGCTTATTCGTAACCCCCCTTGTATATTTACCAACATACATTTCATTGTACTGATAGGTTAGTCATGTTTATTTTCCAATATCGTAACGTATAAATTTATAAATAATACCGATTTATATTTTACTAACCGAAAAATTATATTTATAATCTTTTGATCTGGCTATATCAAATTCCACTTATTCAAATCATAGAATTTGAACGGATGTAGATCCCTTACTCCCCTCCCTACATTCACGTCTGAAATACATAATAATTTATATTTTTAAAAAAAAATTAACATAAAAATTATAGATTCGATGTTATTTACAATTTTAATATTAATTTTTTTTAAAAAATATTTTTAAATTGGTATTTTAGAAAGGGGCAATTTTTTTTCAGCCCCTAGAAGCCAATCTTCACCCCGTTCAGCCTCTATATTTTCACCTCTATTTTTTAGCCCCTCATTGAAATTAGTGCAACGCCGTTGCAACTGTTGTATCAGTACGTTTTGGAAAAATTTGTAACATAAAAATTATAAATTTTGATGAGATCTATAACTTTCATGTTTAATATTTTTTCAAAAAATATTTCTAAATAGATTTTTTGAGATTTTAAAATTTTAACATATTAACGGGTCAGATCCAAAATCCGTTAATACTTCAAAGCACCAAAACATCTATTTAGAAGAATTTTTTAGAAAAGTGTTGAACATAAAAATTGTCGACCTCATCGAATCTACAATTTTTATGTTAAAATTTTTTCAAAAAATATTAATACAGTAGTCAAAATGGAGCTGTACAAATTTTGATGTAGTGGCTGAAAAGAAAATATGAAAATACAAGGACTGAACGAGGAGAAGTTTTAAAATCAGGGGCTGAAAACGGGCACGGCTCTCCTACTTCATGCAAAGCAGGACGTAGGATCCACGCCCCATCTCAAGTGTCCATCGTAATTAGTACGGATTTTGAGAAATTATATAAAAATTTCGTCCACTTATTTGACCTACCTTTAAGCATTTATTGAAAAAAAAATTTAACTATAAAGCTGTAAATTTTGATGTGATCTATAACTTTGTAGTTGAAAGTTTTTCCAAAAAATACAAAATGATATGCCAAATAGATGATCAAAATTTTAGACATTTTTTTGACATATTGTTTGACATTTTGCAAAAAATATTCAACTATAAAATTATAGATCGTATCAAAATCTATAACTCTTTAATTAAATTTTTTTTAAAAATTATCAAATAATATGTCAAAAAGATAATTAAAATGTTCTCACTTTTTTTCCATGTGCTTGTGTAAGCGTATGATAATTTGATATGCACTATCGTACGGGATCGCCACTCCTTTTCTGTTGGGGGTCAATTGAAGAGGTAATTGATCGGGCTAGTTTCCATAATTTGCGCGTGAGGGACGCACAAGCAGGCCGGCTAGACTGGCCGCATTGTGACGGTACCCGACTCTGCTTATATCCTATCCAACAGATTGTTGCGGTGCCGGCCGGCTCGAGCCACTAGCATGCGGATCATACATCTCAATTGAGAGCCGATCCCATCAGTTTGACTGTATGGAATTACCATGCAGTCGAACTGATGAACGCACATCTATGGATATTTTTTTTTAAAAAAAATTCAACATAAAAATTGTAGATCTCATCGATTTTGATGAGATTTATAATTTTTATATTAAATTTTTTTTCAAAAAATATTTCTAAATAGATATTTTCAGGTTCCAAAGCTTAATAGGTTATTTCAGAACTCGTTACGCTTTGGAATACCAAAATACCAAAAAAAATTTCAATATCAAGATCTATAGTTTTTATGTTAAATGTTTTTCAAAAATTACTTTTAAATGGGTGTTTCGGATTTTCAGAATCCGTTAAGTTTTTGAATACTAAAACACTTATTTTGAAATATTTTTTGAAAAAATTTTCAACATAAAAATTATAGATTTTGCTGAAATCTATAACTTCTATGTTAAATTTTTTTTTAAAAAACACCCGCAATTGTGCGTTCATCAGCGACTGTATGGTAATCCCATGCAATCAAGCTGATGGGATCAAATCACCATTTGAATTAGCACCCCTATTCATTTCTGTGTATTACTTCACTGCAATAAGTAGATCTCAATACAATTCTTAAAGTTGCGTTTGGTTTATGACCTTGTAAAATATCTATAAATGTTGTATTTCCAGTAGTCTAGATTTTCAGAATCACATTCACAGTTCACAGTAATATTATATTTATATGTTTGGTTCGTTATTTGGTATTGTTTAAATTTTTAGGAATGATACTTTCTTTCGTTTGATTTGGTTACATCATTTTCTGATGTGTAGCAGAATATTATTAAAATATTTTTTTTTATAAATTAAATAAGAAATAGTAAAATAAGATCCAAATATTTCTTTAAAAGTATATTTGATATGTTTTAAAAAAAATATCGTTTGGTTTAATAAAATACCTCTGGTTTGATATGTTTTCATGTATATATGTATTTTTTTTTTAAAAGTTTGCCATTAAACAAATTAATATTGATGTATATATATACATTAAAATATTAAGCATGTTTAATCACACCAAATAACACGTTTCGTAGAAAATAGAAATCTATTAACTCTGTATGTTATGACAAACAAAAATCTAATTTCTATGTTAATAAATCAAAATAATATTTATAGTCAACATAAATATTTATTTGTTCTGATCGATGAAACAGAGATCCACCTCGGGGTGCCCTTCTCCGATGTCCAAGACACGACCGGAAAATCTCGGCAAGATGCGTAGATCTCTCCCGCGTAGATATTCGGGAGACCACATCCTCCATGCCGCAGTCACGTGAGCGCCCGTCGTAAGAACTGGTCTTTCGCGAGGATAACGGTCCACGTGGCGCGAGGAGAACACGGTCAAACCGAAATATCAGCCGAGATGCGATAATTCCTCAAGTGACGTCCAGCTAGTCTAGCCTCCGAGGCATCTATAAAATGCCATCTCAGACACTGTATTGAGGGTTGAATTCTGGGTACTTGAAAAAATAGTGAGTTCTGTGAGATTGTAATATTTTCTACTCTAGTTAGTGTTCTCTCCGTTGGCATTACGTTACCGTCCGTAGTTTTACCTTAATTACGAGGGTTTCGACGTTAAAAACTCGTGTCTTACTCTCTATTTTCTCTATTTCGCGTTCCACATCATTAGTCAAATTCTGTATTTGAACACTTTATTGATCGGTCAAGTACCAACTCGATCATTATATAATTATATATATATATATATATATATATAATATATATATATAATATATATATATATATATTATAATGAATTTGGAAAGCAAAGAAAATTTAAAAATAAAAATAAAAATAAGAAAATTTAAAAATAAAATAGAGGTTCAAGTTACATTGGAGGTAAGGATAACAAATAACTAGTGATAAAATCTTGCATAATTAAGCGGGGTCTAAAAATGGATGACTATTTGTTAGAACTCTTTCCCCTGCAGTAGCGGTCAGCATTGCAGCCGCGAGTGTAAGGATTGCCGGTGTTCGCCAAGCCACCATAAGGCCTGCTTGGGTTTAATGCTCTGCGTGCGATCCCGGGGCTCGGGGCTAGTATGCGACGGTGCGAATACAGGTCCATGTTTAGCTCGTCCGCTTCGCACTCTTCTATGCTCCCATCGCGAGCTTCACCGCCATCGACCACCGCAATGCCGCCGCCGCTGCCGCCAATAACAGCAAAAACGGTCCCTCCAAACACCAACACCGCTAATATCAGAGCATATCTACGTCCCCTCCGGCTTCTCTCACCCTTCACCGTCGATATCGCCATTTCTTTTCTTTTTTTTTTCCTGTATCTGTTGTGGGAGTATAAATAGTCATCAACAGTGGTAGTAGCATGCAATTTTTAAACTTTTTTTTCTTTTTTTTTTATAATTTTAAAATTTTTAAAAGTATAATTTGTTTAAAATTTATATGAAGGACCACATTAGATAATTATAATTTTGTAATTTGTTTAAACACCACATTAGATCCATGCATATGAGTTGGCTTGATGTTGAGGCCTGTACATAGGACAGACACGAGCAGGTCCCCTGATAAAGACTAGTTTACTTTTCTCTCTCTCTCTTTTTTTTTTTTTTTTTTTTTTTTTTTTTGAAATTAGCGCAAAAAAATTCTACCCATAATCGACTATCTTCGAGCGACCGTTGTAATAGATAAATTCACAGGTGGCACCGATCCCTGTTCCACTAATCGAAGGATCACATTCTTACGGGTAGGGCAGATCCTAGTGCACGCCCCAAAAGGACCTGAAATCAGGGCCAATTATACTTTCCACGAGGTACAGAGGGGTCTTCGACCTCCATACCCTTTTTAAGGGACGCTGCCTAAAATCGAATTCGAGACGTTCGCTTCGTAAGCCTGCGACGGCCCGTGTCCCGGGACCGCCCCGCGTATCTACGCAAAACCACACAAACGCATGCGGAAGCTTTTAAATACACCGTGCATGATTTTCAAATTCATTTATTAATCACTTTTCGAACTCTTTCAAAAAGGACTCCGAGCCCGAGCGTAGAACTATCAGCAAGTGTCAGCATCCGCGAGGGAGGCGGATCCTCTTAACGTGGACTCTCATAATTTGGTTAGTGAATCTGCAAATGCATCAATCTCCTCATTATACGTAAGCATTCAAACAACCTCAACGTTCTCAACTCCTTCTTCGGTAACGAAAATTATTTTCGATTTAAAATACGAAAAGTAATATTTTTCCTAAAACTTTGGGGATTGTCCACATACCTTAGGATATGTCCCAACAATCCTCCCAAGAAAAGCTTAAAAATCAAAATAATTATCATTTAAATGATTTCAAAAATTTAATTAGAGCATATTTTGGATCCGCCGGTTTCGTTGGTTTGGTCGACCGAAAAATCAGAACAAGAATGTTTTGCAGCTTTACGGACATTATCGGTCGAGCCGAGATGAACATTTCGTCGACCGAAATGTCAGTAATATGTAAACAGATTTTAGAAAACAACATTTTCCCAAACCCACCGATTCACATTTTTCAGGAACCAAAATGTAAAAACATGCATGCAATACACGTGATCATACATAAATACACATGCTCAAGTTTTCAAACAACCGATTTTTGAATCCCAAAAATTCTATTTTAAGCCAAGATATGTATTTATACCAAAATAAACGAAAAAGTATTACATAAGGGTTCAAGAATGCTACATTTGGCCCTTAAATAAAAAACCGAAAACATGTATGGCCAATGGTTCTAAACATGCTCAAGCATAAACATGTGTGTTAGTACTTTCTTTCTACATTTTTATACAAATATCCACCTATACAACTAGGTATACAAAATTGGATTTTTCCAAAGTGTTTATGAACCAACACTTAACCCAAAAAAGCTATACTCAAAATACTATAGCTATGGATCCCTCTCTCGCTCACTCTATGTCGCCTAAGCACCTCAGCAGGTGCCTTCCGCGACTACCTGGATCTGTAAAAGAGAGGAAGAAAAGAGCGTAGTCAAACGACTCAGTGAACGGTGTCCGTTGCATTTTCCAATTCAAATGCTCTACGGACCAACATCTCAACAAGCGATCACACACACACACACACACACACAACACCACACACACACACAACACACACATATATATATATAATATATATATATATATATATATATATACTATATATATATATATAAACAATGTAAATTAAAACACACAAGCCAATAAGGGCATCGCAACATAAAGACACATACAGCTAAAATATACACCAATTCGCCCCACCCTGTCGATATGTCGAGTTTCGCCACCCCACCCAAATCAACTATACCATTGATATCCATGAATTATGTTAGCGGTAAAATCAATAACTCCGACCTCAGTTAGTCTCTCATCTTCTTAGTTAGCTACCGATGACCAAGGTACCAAGGTTGGCTACCAAGCTTCTTAGTGCACCATCACAGCACCAACCTCGGTAGCAGGCGACTCCTCCATAAGTCCGAGAGATATCAGTAGCGATGCACTCCGGAAGGCCAACCCTGAGCCTCAAACACCGCAGGACATTCTGGCCAACGAACTCGCACACTTCACCCGCTCACCGTCAAAATGAGACAATCATTCATTTCAAGATAACCACTCCCGTTGTTAACCGTCATCATCACCGCCAACCTCAGTTGGTATCACCTACCGACTGGGCTCAATCAGGAACTCACACACCACTAATCGGCTACCTCTTAACATCACTCTCCACACGCAGTCCACGCCCACAAGAGCTACATCCGTCACGCACGTCACCAGCCGTAGGTATACACCTCTAGCGCATACACACGCGCTATCGCTCACACTCATGTTTACCTCAAGTGCCACTTAGAGCTAAGGTCCGCTCTTGCACCTATCTAATAACATTCCACATAGCTAACCGTCATGCCAACATAATAAATTCTGTCCTACCACATGTATTATAAACCATACATTGCAAGGTAGAATTTAACATATCAAGCATGTTTACCGTTTAACACATTCTACTAAAGTGTCTACCAAGTATGAACATACTCAAAAACTATCCATAGTAGAACTAAAATATCCACATGCTAAACTTAACCAATCATGCTAATCAACCAGGAAAATGACAAAATCAATCTATCCATGAGTGTCCAAAATTATTGTTAAATCCTTACAAGATTTCTACTCATCCACACATGCTATAAACCATATACCAAGCATGAACACACATGTAAACACATAATAAAAGGCATACATACAGAAAGCAAGCACCGCTCACCTCGAATCCGAAACCCTATAACTTCCCACGCGCCAAACCTTGGTCGAATCCGACGAGTTCGGTATCCACGCGTAGCTCTTGACTCCGGGACCTCGAATCCACGAATTACTTACATGTTGGCCGGGGGCGGGAGTGAACGGTATAAGTCAGGGTCGGCGCAGCTCGGGCGAGTCCAATTCGGCTATTTTTACACCGAGCCAGAGTGAGGAGAGCCTTCACACACTGCCCCCTTGTAGTCTCACTTCGACTCATTATACCTTGCCGAGGTCGGATAGGGCACTCAAGGGGCAGGTAACTTGCATAGGGTGATCAGGTCGTCTCGAATTACGATGGTCTCGCGCTCCGGTGGAGTCAAAGAGAAGCTAACTGCATGATGACGCCGAAATGGTCTCGCGGAATTCGCAAGCGTTTGGCGCGTGGGGCAAAGGCTTATACGCGGTTTATCGGATCTCTGAGACGTATAAGACGGCTGTCTCTCTTACTCCGCTGCACTTCTTGTATCGTGTTCAGATGCTTTTTTAACTTCGTGATGTATAGTATGGTTTAGGTCGTAACCCGCACTGAATGCCTTCTCTGCATCAGCATAAAACATGAACTTTTTAAGAGCTCATTAACGCGAACAAAACCTCGCGTACGTAGGTCCACTGCACTACTACGATGCGATACTGTAGTGATGGAGAAGTCGTACATAAAACCGAGCAACTTTGTTAACGATCACTGACTATCACAATAATTTTGGACACTATCAATACGCAGTTGCATTGCTATCAAAACAAGACGAAAACAAATAAACGAAAATCACGGACCTCACAAAACCGATGCCCGAGCTGCTTGCGCTGGGGGCACGGGACGATAAAGACTAGTTTTCATTAGAGAACAAGATAAATTATATGAAGGACACCCCGCCAGTTATATATACAGTTAAGTCACAGCTACTTTCTGTTTAGGGTTGGAATTTTATTTCATTTTAATTTATTTTTTTGGATCAAAAGGATGGATTTAATTCCTTAAAACTTTATAAATCCCGGAATGCCAACACTAATTAAATCAGCTTGTAAAATATCAAAGGTTTCTAATGGAGTGGACATGCCTTTAACATACTGTGAGACTGAAACTTTTTTGTTTCGTGAAATAAAAATTTGTAATTTTTGTAATTTATATATTACGACGGTCACACCAAAGTAAGCTGGTTACGTGCGGTGTGTTTTCACGATTATCTCAACAAGAAAAAAAAATATGTTTAGGTTTGTTAACAAAGAACCCCGTGAGTGTATTAATTCTTAATAACTCTTAAGGAAAGAGACATCGTACCAGAAAAGAATCAGCAAGGATGTAAAAGACATCACATGAAGCCTGCCGCCAGGCGGTGTGGCACGAAATCCTCCCCTTGAATGGGGGGTCATGGGTTCGAACCCACGTGGGTGAGGGGGTAGATTAAGTTGGTTGGACTAACCACCAACTCCACTCGGACAAAAAAAAAAACACATCACATGGACGTAAAAATTATGTACGTACAAGATTTACCATTAGGACATATTTACTTAAAAGAAAAAATTTTAGCAAAGAAATTTGAAATTCTAACTTTCTTATTCACATTTAAAATAAAAGTGAAAAATAGAAACTGAAGAAGTAGTCAAAATTTTAATTTATTTTAAATAGAAAAGTAAAAAGTAGAGAAATCAAATTTTCTTTAACATTTTATTCTCTATATAACTGTTTCTAAATTTTGTCATCAAAAGCTAAAAAATGAAAGAAAATTAACAGTTATTATTATCTAAGTATAGTTATTAATAATTATTATTCTTAAAAAATAAATAATAAATATATTATTATAAGTAGATTTATATAATTTTAATTACTAAATTTTATAATTTTATTTTATAGATTTATTAATATAAGTAATAATAAATTATTGATTAATTTTATAATAATTTTAATAATTTAGTATTTTTTTGAAAAGTTAAATGAATAAAATTACTAAAAACTATCAACTAAATAAACTAAATAACATATATTTAATTATTAGTAATAAACAAAATAATAGATATAAATTTATTATTAAAAAATATTATTTATTGAATTACATATTAAAATCTAAATAAATGTTATCAACTACTTTCAATCCACTATACTTTTATATAAATCAAAAATAGTACTTTTATCTCACTTCATAATCTAAAGTAAAAAGAAGTTCAAACTCTACTCTCTTGCTAATTTTTTCAGCACTTTTTATTTTATTATTGTTTTTTCACCTCTTTTACTTTAGTTCTTTCTCCTTCTATTATACTTTTTTTTTATTTCCTATTTTCTACTCAAAAAAAAAAAAAAAAAAAAAAAAAACGGAACAATCCCTTACTTTAAAACTTTAGCTTTTGTCTTCTTCCTCAAAATCTTTAGATATTCCATACTGGTTATTAGTCATGTATAGCTTTTTAAATCTATATACATTTACGGATAATTCGATATGTAAGCTATTTGACGCCATGAGGCGATCCATATCCATCCATCCATAAACATATATAAACCTACCATAATTTTTTTTTTTTTTTTTGTTCTTTTAGATATCTTATTAATGCTATTGAAATTCTACAATTACTGAACATATTAATTGAACAAAACTGTCTAGGGATGGGTGTTAAGAAATGAAAAGTGGAAACTGATGAAGACTGCTATGCACCCCCAAAAAATCACATAAGAAACCACACATGCTGGCGTGGCATAATCAAGACCACACATCACGATAGGTATATCTGTAATTTTAATATTTGTGTGAATCAGGATAGAGTTGTGCGGATCACGAGGCACGTGTGTGGTAGAGATTGTTTGTATGTGATTTATTGGGTAATTTGTTGGGATGAGTAGTTTTTTCCTTATTTTTAAGCATAACATACAGCAACAGTAGTGCATATTATGAAATTATAACAACTAAATAAAAAAAACGAATGCGACATCTGGATATATAAACCTCATGCTGTTTCTTAATAAACATAAGGAAAAAACTACTCATTCCCAACAAACTATCCAACAAACTACACACAACTAATCTCCACCACACACGTGTTTCGTGATCCGCACAATTCCCTCATGATCCTTAAAAATATCAAAATTTACATATATACTTATCGTGATGTGTGGACATTATTGAGCCACATCAGTATATGTAATTTTTTATGTAGTTTTTTGGGATGCATAGCAAAGCCCTAAACATAAAGCAAGGTAAATTCACCAAATTCTGAAAAGAAATTGACGTCGGACCAAGGGCCAATTCCCAGTTGAACCGGCGGTTATGATAACTATGATTTTTATGCCCCTTATGCGGATTTAGGGTTTTGTATCTCATAATCGGATTTTGGCCGAAATGTGCTCATTTACTGTATAAAATGACACAAAACGTCCTAATTTTTTATTTTGAAAAAGATACGAGTACACACGAACACCCTCAAACATCCACAAACACCTGTGAACGCCTATAAACACCTTATGAATATCCACGTTCCTCGTGGGTTTTGAAAGTATTCATAGGTGTTCGTGAATATTCGGAAGTATTTATAGATATTTTTGGATATTCGTGGGTGTTTGTATATATCGTGAATGTTCATAGATACTCGCGGGTGTTCGTGGATGTTCATACATATTCGTGGGGGTACTCGCGGGTGTTCTTGGATGTTCATGGGTGGTCAGGTCGCATGTGTTCGAAGGTGTTTGTGTGTACTTTTATCAAAATGAAAATATTTTGGTCATTTTATACGGCAAATAGGTATATTTCGATCAAAATGGATTATATGGTACAAAAATATCAAATCTAATTAAGAAAATACAAAAATACAAAAAATCTATATATTAATTTATAAATAAAAAAAAATTTAATTTTTTTTTGTACATGTATAGTAATTCATCGTACGTGAGTGTGTACAATTTTCAATTTCTCATCCAGAATATTTAGGCCAGACAATTGAGACTTTTACCTAAAAGTGAAGGTCGCAAGTTCGACTTTTATAGCATTATCTGTAAGGATATCAGAAATTTATCCTATTTTTATTTTGTAGAAGGTAATACAAATTTTTTATTTTGTTTAAATTGAAAGTTTGAAATTTTTTAGTTTATAAAAAATATATTCACATGATTTATGAATTTATTTATTATAATAGTTATATAAAAACAGACAAGATAAATTTTGTTTTAAGATAATCTTAAAAAAAAAGAAAACTCAGTTCCTCTTCTTTAGCACTAGGAGTGTGCAACCGGTCCAGACCAGACCGGAGAGCAAACATAGCGTGGACTGCGGACCGGACCGGAATGGGACCGGTCCGGTCTGGACCAGAGTGCACAAAAACATGACCGAACTGAATCGGACCGATTTGGACCGGTTCACAGATCGAGCCTTCGAATCGCGAGCGGCGAGTCGGCGTGGAGTGGGAGAGAGAGAGATGGGCTGCACACCGCATTCTGGGCTGGGCTGCACCGCCAGCTATATTACAAGTTTCGGTCCTCGGTCCGGTCCACGATTTTTCTGGTCCGGGACCGGATCGGACAGAGAACCGAAATACAGGCTAATTCAAGACCGCGATCAGGACCAAACTGCTACCGATCCGGATCAGGTCGAAATCATCGGTCCAGTCCGATTTTTCGGTCTGAACCGATATATGCACGCCCTTATTTAGCGCCGCAGGTTCAGATTCCATTTAGTTTGCAAATTGCTGACAAAGTGTAACCACAAAATCTAATGGCAGTCTTTTACCCCGCTTTCCACCGAGCTCCGCTGTCAGTTCTCCTCCATCCAAGGTTGAGCTCACTGCGCTACGCCGCGCCACCGCCAAGGCATCCCTTCGTCTTACGTTGCTCCGCTGAGAAAGACGGCGCTCCTGCGTTGCTGAAGCTCGCTGTCGGCGGAGCCACCGAGCTTCTCAGATTACTTGGACCCAAGAAGCAGAGGCACCCTGATTTCTATTCTATCTGTTTTATTCCATTTATTTTGATTTGAATCTGTGCCACTAGGCCGACTTGTTAAAGTACACACGTATCACCCGTATTTTATCGGGATTTATCCAAGTTGTTTGAAGATTGGCTTAGTGGCATAGTTCAAAAAGAGAAAAAAGGCACCCAGTTCAATTGTTTAAATGTTGGTTTAAAAGCAATCCCCCGAGTTCAATTTGCAAAGATAATAAAATGTAAATAAAATTTGAAGAATCTTTGTTTTGTTTGTGTTTGTTGCAGAGTAGAGAATAGGGAAGAAGAAGCTGTTATCTTTGCTGATAGTGTAGATGATGTTGTCGATGTTCTTAGATTTGATTACAGGCGAGCTTATTTCCTCACTGGTAAATCGTTTTGTCTTTAGCTGATTGCAGTGCTGTACGCTCCAATTCTTGCTTCTGCGTATACTATTGTTCATTCCGGTTCTCAATTATGCGGACTTAATTATTTGTTGTTATTGTAGATGCTTAAAAGAGTAAATGTTGGGTGTATGTGTAGTGGGGTAGGGAGACGGCAGGCATCATTGCAAAGAAGCTATACATTTTAGTTGATAAATGACCTTAGACCTATAAAAAATCAATTTTCGTAAAAATTTGACTCAATTCAGTTTGGTAATCGCTTTTCTCTTTTTACTTGTTTTGGTTCAGAAAAGTGATGCCTGCATTAAACGACTTTAAATCAGTCTAGGCTGATGTAACGCTAAAAAAGTACATCAAAAAGAGAGAAATACACCCGGACAAGTAGAAATTACCCAGAAGAAAACCTAGTAGTCCTACTTAATTCTTCTTAAATGACATGTAATCTTCAAGAAACGCTGCCTTAGGGGAATCTGGTTGTATTTGTGTTCATAGATTGGTATAATCAGGATTCTCATAGAAAATGTCCAACTCGTTGACATAGTAGACTGTTTTAATCACTGCAACATCACCACGACAACCTTCCCTATAGCTTCTGGTTCTTTGTTATCTTTATTTGTTTTTTGATTACAATTGTGGAATATAATATTTATGGTTACCGTTGGTTAAACTGGATTAATCTTCATTCAAACTGATTGTTGTCAGTTATATTCTTTTAGTAGATAATCAAAGTGATTGTCAGCATTGAAATGATTATTTGGTCTTGGTCAGTTAACTCAACTATGGCTCCTACACATGTTATGTTTACGTCATTTTTGTTGCCCATTCTATTGAATTCGATTTCCTTATTCCTCACAGTAGGTGAAATTGATTCTTGCTTGCCACCCGTAGTGCAAGGTGCATTTGAAGTTGGAAAAAACTACTCATCCCCAACAAACTACCCAACAAATCACACACAACCAATCTCCACCACACACATGCCTCATGATCCGCAAGAAAAATCAAAATTACAGATATACCCATCATAAGGTGTGGTCTTGATTGTGCCACGTCAGCATGTGTGGTTTCTTGGGGGTGTATAGCAAAGCCCTTTGAAGTTGTATGAGTATTCTGTTGCTGTATATTTATATAATGTAATTAATAGTTCGATAATGCTTTATAGGAGAAAATGGAAGTAGGTGAAATTGATTATTGATTTGCTTCATCTACAGACATAAGAATTGAAGTCGATAGGGATGTTGTCGCACATAGATATTTGATATGTCACTATCGGCGTGACCTTTGTGTAAACTATGTTGAGAGTGAGGTTAACATATTATTCCATATTTTAATGTAGATAAGCTGATGTCGTGTTTGCATATTTGGGTCTTGAATTTATAACAGAGAATTGACCGCTTCGAAATTAGCAGGGAACTTGACTCTGGATATTTATGCTGAAGATTGCTTATTTGAAGATCCTACAATTACGTTCAGGGGTAAAAAACAAATTTGTCTTGCAATTTGTCATTTGGTAATTACGTTATTGTTTCCTCCAAAGTTGTTCACATGTAATTTGCGTAGTTTGCTATCATTATGATTGGTTGGAATCTAAATTAAGTAAGATAAGCTGGAAATCCACTCTAACAAATGTCCGAAATGAATTTTTAATTATTTTGAGAAAGGGAGAGAAATGAAGGTTCCAGCTAAGGTAGTGATATTTAGAACTTAAGGTGCAAATTAATAACGTCTAACTTAGAAGATCATTTTATAGGCATGTGGTGTTGATTCCTATCATGTCCTAATTTTTTATTAGGTTTAAGCTTCAATTAATCCAATTCATTCATGAGTTCCACTGAAGATGGCGTAGGTTGTTGATTTAGTAGTGATGAAAATGGTACACGTCCTTTGTCCAGGTAAATCTCAATACAAAAAGAACTTGGACTTGCTTGTACCTTTTCTTGATTCTCCATCTCTCATACTAGAAAATATTGAGAAGGTATCTCATTTTCTCTTTCGCAGAGCTTATACTTTTATTTAGTTATTCAATGCATGATATTCATATTACTCTTTTAAAGACAAGCAGCTCTTATGCTACTCTCATGATGGTTTGTGCTAGATGGGATCTTAGTGGACTGCGATGTCTTGTGAAGTTAAAGAATTTCACTTCTTTCGACAGCGAATTGAAAATCTTGGTTGTATGTGAACATTCCCCTAGCACGTAAAGTGGAATGCATGAAATTGGTGAAGTCCCTTTTCAAATTAAGAACAAACCGCCCTTCCTCTAGCACCATATAGTGATGCTAATGATGATTCTATATTCCGAATTCCCTTCAATGATAGACCTAGAAAACAAGAGAACCCATTGTAGACTTAATCTTGAATGCTACTTGATGTTCTAACACTATGGCCATTATAGAGAAATGAAGATCAAAACTAGAAAAGAAATAGAACTGAAGTTGAAAGTTGGATGTGTTGGGGTGTCTTTCCTTTCTTGCGTCAAACCTTCTTACTATAATTGGTCAATTAGAATTGAGTGATTAATGATAACATACAGTATCATACTACGCATCCACAAAGACGTGTAACACCATGTAAACCACATACCTAGCTGGCTCCACCAACCCTCGGAAAAGGTGGATCAAGAACAATGCTTAATAAGTGTCTCAAATCGCCTTCCATTTTGACTTGGGGTTATTTAAAAGCTAGCTCTCCCATGTAGAGTAGGCCTGTGGGTCTTGATCTGTCTAAAGATGTTAGCTTCTCATCATTTTATATGAGCAATGTCCCCCTCCCCTATATGTATATGTAGGGATTGTTCCAGGTTCTTCTAGGCGACGTGAGGTCCAGATTTCTACTAGATCCTCACACTTCCTACTGAAAGTTGCTCTTATACCATTTTGTAATACATCATAATCCAAGCACCTAACTAGCCCAACCAACTATCGGCCACCCTATTTCGCGCAGCCCTGTGAAAAGGGTGGATTTGGTTAATAGTAACTAGGGCCAATGCTTTATAAGTATCTTATGTTTTCTTCAATTGATGTGGAATCATTTTGAAGGTAATGCCATCCAGCTAGCTTTCCCATACAGGTTAGGCCTGTGGACCTTGTCTAAGGATGTAATATTTTCCGCGCCATACATAAGTGATGTTCTATGTATAGATATGGGTTGTCCCAGATTCTTTCAAAGGGATGTGAGATCTAGACCACTTCTACGTCCTTACACTTGAGGCTGGGATTTGCTTTGATACCAAGGTTTTCTGTGTCGAGTCGAGCCGAGTTTCGGTAAACTTAGATCCCGGCATGTGCCGATTGTGCTGATGGTGCTATGCCGACCGTACCGATATATATTTACTTGTTATTTTTAAAAAAATAAAATAAAAATAAAAAAATTAATTAAAAAATTCAAATATAAGATTTTTGACAACTGCCGGAACAGGCACGTGCCGCCCGGCATGGGCTGTTACGACCAGCACCGAAAACCATGTTTGATACTATTATGTAACGCTGCATAACCCAAGACCTAGTTGGCTTCACCTATCTCAAGCCTTCTCACTAGCCGAGACTCTTGAAAATGGAGGATCCGATTGATGGTGGCTAGGGCCAATGCTTTATAAGCATATCAAATATCCTTCAAGTCTTGATATAGGATTATCTAAAGCTAACTGTTAGCTAGCTAGCTCTCTCATGTAGACTAGATCTGTGGCCTTGGTCTACTTAAGGATGTTATAGCACATAATTTACTTCCATATACATTTCCATGGAAAAGTTATCAACACCTTCAGTGCGTAGAAGCCTGTGAAAAGTTACCTTATAATTAGTAAGGCTTAGAAATTTTGACCACTCCATGCATATGAACATGGCAGATCTTATGAATCCTTTGAATGGTGGGTGAAAGTTGAGTTGAAGATATTGCTCCATTGTAATGGTTGAAAATTGAAATAAAATAGAAGCATAAGAAGCAGTTAGATAACCCTCCATGTGATAAACATCAGAAATTAACGCCTAGCAGTATTCCCAACTGGAAGTCATCTATTGTCTCTATCTTAAGGAGTGAGGATGGTAACCTCCTTAATCTCTGAAATTGGTTTATATTATGCACTTTCGTTAAGCTCAATGCTGTTATTAAGGTCAAGGACTAGGTTGCACAAAGCGGGTGCGGGAGCTACAGCAGAGAAGCGAGCATCTTTCATAATGCCCTTAATTCATGAGCAGCTAGGGAGAGTATAGATGAACAATATAAAGAATTCTGTTAACATGACACTTCCATTAAAATTTAAATTTTACATTGAAAACTGCACTATGTGTTGGCATTTAAAAGGACTTTCACATTACAATATGTTGAAAAATAATAAAAGTTTATTCACAGTTAAACTAATCAAAGACTCCTTATATTTCTGAATCTCTTTTTCCTCAAAAAAAAAAAAAAATTTACATCTTCATTCTATTTAATATAAATTTTAAAATTAAAAAATCATTTACAAACATCACCCGCTCAGCATGTGATCGTCGCCTTTGCTGGCCAACCCTTGAAAAGAAAAATTGGAGAAACAGAGAGTGCGCTCCAACTGCAATTCTTCTTGACGCACGTTCTTACCGCTCTCTAAACTAGGGAGCATAAAATCGCGATCCAAGAGATTCGTCGATGATTAGAACATTACTGCAACTAAGGTCAAGGATAAGGGCTTTTGACCTTAGGGTACCTGTTTGGACAGTTCTAATTACTTTTTTTAGACTGAAAGTTCTATGAGAATGCATTTGGATTAGTAACCTTAATATTTAGTTTCTTAGACTAGTTGACTTAGCATAAGGTTTGTACATTTAGATAGTTTGACTGCTGCATCATCATGTAGTTCTGATAACCACAGATTTTTATAGTTCTTTTTAAGTACCTTTTATGGCTGATGATATTATTCTATACTTAACTGTGATGTCAATTTTGATGAAGGGCTCAAGCTTTGACAAGAATTTTATTGTAGCATCTTGGACATTAAGGTGCGTGATGAAGTCTGTTCTTTCCTTGGATTATGTCTTTACTTGATTCCTTGCTATGATTACTATATCATATTTTGAATCATTTTCTGAAGTTTGGGATACAAAATCAAAACTAACATTGGAAAAGCTGTTAACAAGATTTGGAACCTATTTGTCTGCTTTTTAACCTAAAGTCAAAAGCGAACTGGTAACTACTTGGTTTTCTAATTCTATTATTATAACTCTGTAATGTAAGCTAACTCCTTCATCAGCTCATAGTAATATGATAATGAGACTAGTACCCTTGACAACTAGAGTTTCTTTCAGTACCGTAATATGCAAATATGGAAAAAAGGTTGGAGCAATTAGAGCAGTCAAAGTTGTTACAGTTTTCACTATTATTCCATGCTAATGAGTCTATTCCAAGGTTTTCTGTGCCGAGCCGAGCCGAGTTTCGGTAATTCAGATTCCGGCACGTGCCGACCGTGCCGACGGTGCCGTGCCGACCGTACCGATATATATTTATTTGTTATTTTAAAAAAAATAATAAAAATAAAAAATTAATTAAAAAATTCAAATATAAGATTTTTTTGCACGCGCCGTTCCGGTTCATACCGTGCCGATAACTACAGGAACAAGCACGTGCCCCCCGTCACGGGCTGTGCCGCCGGCACCGAAATCATGGCCTATTCTATTCCGATTGTGTGACATGATCCGCTGATTGAACTCTGATGACATCACACAGACATTATCTTGAGATACTCTCTGCCAATCTAGCGCTGAATTCTTGTTGACGAAACCAATGGAGTTGTCTATAATACATCGCACCGTTACGAGACACTTGGAAAAGGAGAATAAGCATGAGCTTAATTTTATAGGACATTAAATGGCATTTTCGTTCTTCTAGGTCTTTTTTTTTTGCTTGTTTATGTATCTCAATTGCATATGTTTGCAGAACTTACCTGATATTTCCTTGGAGGCCTTTCATTTCCATTAACGGATCAACAATGTATGATTTGGATGAAGATTTCAAAGTAAGAATTTGCCTTCTTGACCTTGCTAAGTTACTATAGGATTCTATGTTCCTAACTATTGACAACTTTGTAGATTGTTAGACATGCAGAGAGTTGGAATATTTCTGCACTAGAAGCAATTGCTCAAATATTTGCATTCAATTCAAGTATTAAAAGCTGAAAAGACATTCTACACCACAGGTATCTTCTTTACTATAAAAATTTGTTTTCCCATTGCTTCTGTCTTACATAACCTTATATTAGACTTGATGTAATATAAAACTAGAGTTTTGAGGTCCTATGGCATCTTTGCTTTTTGAAACAAACTTGATTTTGAAAATCTTCTTGTACTTTTCTTCGATAAGTAGAATATTTCCCTTTGTAAGTGGTGAAATAGTATTCTTAGATGAAAGAGGAAGATATAGCAGTAGAAAATCTTCATTTGAAGTTTTCAAATAAGTATATCACTTGATGCCGTTAATCAGTCAGTATGTGCACAGCGACACCACCTATAAGGTCACGTAGTCTAGTATTAGCTGTGTTATGTACTAGTCAAATGGGTCTGAGCCGTATGAATATATGAGTCAGGGATAAATATGAGTTGAGTCAAAATTTATGGTTATGTATTACAAAATTTTATATGGAAAATATGTAGTATGATATATCGTTAATAGGAGAATATTATTTAGAGTTGTTTTGTAAGATATTTGGTAGAATTCTGAAGGGATTGCCTCTATAAATATAGATATACTTATTATTCTCATTATAGAGAAAAATAGTTTCTTTTAGATAAATTAGTTTGTAGAAATTGAATAATCGTAGAGCCGCCGTCGGGCCACCGTTACTTACTCGCGGCATTTGGACTGCCGACGGGAGCCAACCTAATCGATTCATAATTGAAGAACTATAATCGTAAACAATTACTTTCAAAATGTAGTTACTTTTAATTTCAAATTATTTCTTTTCTTTCGCTTATGATACTCCTCCTTTTTTGTAGTTTCTTTATCTTCTTTCTGTGCTTGATTACTTGGTTTCAGGACTATATCTTTTCCTTCCTTTTCTTTTGTAAAGTATTTGTCGGTCTTGTCTTCCACTAATACTCCATTTACCACATCCAAACCCCACTTCTTCTTTTTTTTTAATAATAATAATAAAAATAAAAACTTACAACTGGCAAAGCCACCTGCCTTCATTCCTTTGCAAATTGTAAATCGATAAACTGTTATATCTGCTTCTCACTGCTCCAAAAGTGTGACCTGTTACTCTAGCAATTAGTGGTTTTCCTTGTAATGCTTACTTTGCAACATTAAGTTCTGGATATGCTTTGGATGATCAATGTAGTAATGATAACTTGATATGATCCTCTGTGAAAAGAGAAAGTTGCTATTTCCTTTTTTTAAAAGTTGCCATTTTCTTGATAATCTATACATAGGGGTCTTCAAAAAATAACATGATCCGAGCCCTATCCGACCCGATCCGACCAGAAGGTTTGAGTCGGGTCTATCGGGTCCATGTGTCAGGTCAAAATTTTAGACCCAAGTTCAGATCCGGGTCTAAGTTGCTGAGATCCGGAACTGAAAATCCGATCCGTAAGACTAAAAAAAAAAAAGAAAATAAATTTTAGAATTTTTTTTTTTACGAAAACGTCCGACATAAAAGTATAAATTTTGATTAGATCTACAACTTTCATTTTGACAAGTTTTTTTAAAAATACTTACGAATAGATGTTTTATGACTCTAAAGTTTAACGAATTTAAGGAGCCAGAAAAAAGACAGAATCGACTAGATCCGGACCAACTCGACTTGGGTCTAGATCGCATCTAGGTCTGGCTAGCCCAGACCCGAAGGGGGTGGGATCCGGGTCTGGCGGAACTCGGATCCGACCTGATTTTGAACACCCCTATCTATACATAGCTTGAAAGGGCTTTGCTATGCACCCTCAAGAAACCACACCAAAAAACTACACATGCTGACGTGGCACAATCAAGACCATACATCACGATAGGTATATCTGTAATTTTGATATTTTTTGCAAATTACGAGGAAGTTGTGCGGATCACGAGTCACGTGTGTGGTGAAAATTGGTTTGTGTGGTTTGCTGGAGGTGAGTAGTTTTTTCCTAGCTTGAAAACTATAAGTCATCACAGAAATTTTGTCAGTGCTCATGCTGAGTGAAAGCCTTTCATTGAAAAGTTTTCAGTTTACGGTTGTCCGACGATATTTGCTTTATCTTATAAATTTTCATGGTGCATATCACTTGATAATGACTTAGTTCTTTACATACCACTTGTTACCAAATTCCTACTCGAATGACTCAGTGATTATGCTAACATTATATGTTAATTTCCGTCATCATGATCGTCGAAATTCCGAAAGCTTCAAATATATCATTTGAATTCTGTGGAGTCCATGTCCATCATATAAAAACTGACTCCATAAGGACATAATCGGCCGCAACTTTGATCAAACTTGCTCTAAAGCCGCTCGACTTAGGCGTGTGCCATGGTGCCCTTAAACTTTCAAAACACGGTATTTTCAGTCCAATATTATCATTTTATTTTAGGAAGACTTTTACTGACGTCCAAAAGATCTAATATGTCGCATTTAGGTTAACTTGTCAAAAATCTTTGCATTTAGGTCCAAAAATTTTACAGTTAAGTCTTTTGGAAGATAATATTAAAAGTTATTAAGAGAGTGGCAATAAGCTATTAAGAAGGTGTTATAGTATTATTTTTCAATATGAAGGAGTCATTATATCAAGGTGCCGAAGGTGTTAGAATTAGAAACTTATTAAAAGTGATTATAAATGCATTAAAAGGTATTAAAGGACCAAAATGCAAAAAAAAGAAAAAAAAATTGAGATGATTTAAGTGATGTTGAAATAATATAGAGATATTATAGTGCAATTGTCTATTTTATTTAATTGCTGTTGCAGGAGACAGTTATTTAATCATAGTCCTGATTGGTTTTTTTTATTTAAGAGCACTATTCATCAGGATTATTATGACTTCTGATTTAATCACAATCACATACTATACGTCGCGATGTATGTGGTATATTCCCGATGTATGTGGTATATGTGGTATACGTCGCGATATATGGGGTTTGATTATATCAGGATATCATGGGTGCTTGAAAGATGATATTTTTGTTCTCTTTAAGCTGATAAACAGGTAAGTGTTGGTATATGTCTACCTTCATCGGAGTCAAATGTGAAGTTCGGCCGGGTAAGAGAACAGGTGTGTTGTAATTTATTTGTGTTCTATATTTTTTATAATTTAAAGTCTTTCGGAAAAAAAAAAAAAAACTCTTAAGATAGGTAAAAAAGATCTCTGGTATCGTAATTAAAATAATATAATAAAAAAAAATTACGCCTCTGAGATTCTTTTGGTTATTTCAGAATTTTCTTTTTAAAATTTGAACCATATAGTTATAAAATATAATAATATCTTTTTTTAATATATATTTAACATTTTTAGAAATAACTTGAATTATTTTCAGTACAGTTTACCAATAAAATTACACCTGATATGCTCTTTCAGCTGTGCAAGCTTAGGCTTGCAGGTGTGAGGATAGACTACTAGTTCTTCATGTATTTAATCAGTCTTATATTTGAAAGTGAAAAGAATAAAAATAGAATTTAAATATTGTAGAATTTTAGCTATTAGTAATTTGAGTTCATCTTATTTTAAAAAAGATGGTCACGTGCCCGATTTTGGTTACTAGAGACATTTGGTGTTATGCTGTCTTGAGATGATGTTCATGACACAGAGCTGCCTGAAATTTGTGGGCATGTATAGAGTAGCTACGAATAAACTCAATCAAGTTGAACGGGCTCCAAGACGAGATGTTGGGCACAGTAAAATATTCACTAATTTGTAGGTAAAAAAAAATTAAGAATATTTTTGAAAAACTTTTCTAATAAAAGTGGTGAATTTTGATAATATCTATAATTTTTATGCGAAGTTTTACAAAAACTTTTTGTACATAGGTATTTGGGATACTCAAAATTTAACGGATTTGAAGCTAATTTTTAAAAATATTTTAAAGATCCAGTAGATTTAGAGCTCCAAAGTATTTCTTTTAGAAATATTTATCAAAATGTGTAATTTTTTGTTCAATTTTTTTTTGAAAAATTCAAATTTTTATTTTTATTTTTTAAACATATGCAATGGTGATATTTTTGGTAAATTAGTTGGGAGGATAAATATTAATCTTTTTATTATTTGGACCGTCTTTTTATTATTATTACTTTATAAAAAAAAAAGTTTATTCATCTACATTGAGGTTCTCATATAGTGTGATCCGTCTCTTGGAACTTGGAAGATAAACTTGGTTATTTTATTTTAATTAAAAGTTATTGTCCTCTATTCCTAGGTTTTATGGATTGTATCCATTAAATTATTAGTTATTTTGACCATATCGCTCCTTTGTCCAGAGTTTCAAATTAACTTTATTCATTTTGACGAAAATTCATAAAATTAGACTTTTATGAATATGACATGTTTTTTTTTTTCCTTCATCGAGCTTGATTTTTATCCTATATTTTATTATAAAATATACTTTCATAGATAACTTTTATGAATATGAATATGACGTTTTATTAGTACTATCTTGAATGTATTAGTGTTATTCCTGATAAAACAATTGTTTTTAATTAAATTTAATAAGTAATTTAGCTAAATTCTTTACCAAATCGGGGTTTTGCTGTATTTAATTGTATTTAAGAAAAATATATGAAGAATTCCTGTCAATTAAAAGTTGACCTCAGAATAATTATAAAATTAAAATACAGATTTTATTAAAAAAATGTTATTTTTTGACGTTGATGACTGATGTAGTTAGTGGCTGAGCCAGAATTTTGGAATAGCGGGCCAAAATATATTAGATAAATTTTAAAAACTTGTTCAAATATATAACCAACTCAAAGTGGCAGAGTCGAGAGACCGAAGGAGTTAAAGATGTCTGGAGCAGAGAGATTAGGAAAGCGGCGACCCAGCAAGGAGAGATAGAAGGAGAGTTCGGAGCACGGGAGCGGCGGAGTCGAGAAGACTCAGGAGAGCGGCGAGGAAAGATGGAATTATATTTAGAATCAAAGGTTAGTTTGGTTAGAAACGAAGGTTTCAAGGGGGTCGGCAGAAACGGTACAAGTTAGGTCACGGACGAGGGGGATTGGCTGGAGCCTGGGACACCAGTTCCACGCAAGAAATGGGTCTGGTCATTTTCAGACATCGAATTTAGGGCTACTATAATTTAGACAGGTTGGGGGGCCATGGCTAACCTCAGTCCAAGCACAGATCTGTTCCTAGATGTGGTATTGTTTATATCAGTTTCTTTCTAGGGCATTAAAAAAACGAAAAGTATATATTATAAATTATTAAATTTTTGCCCTGATATGAACTATATCATATCAATTCTAAAAAATATTCAATTTTAAATCTTCTTAATAAAAGTTTTGAGCCGGCGTGAACAATTATATATTGAGCTGAATTCTTCGTGACGAGAACAATTATGAGAAATTTTATAAGATAAATTTAAAAGGTAATATATAATTATTTCTAAAAAATTAAAAAAAATTATTGTTAAATTTTTAATTAAATTTTTGGACTATTATTGATAATGTCATATTAATCTTGAATTATTTTGACCCTAAGAATAGAATTTCTAAAATACATTTAAAAAATCTAAGGCTGAAAAAGACAAATAATTCTTCGAAATGTTTTTACCAACTCTTTTAAGTTCTTGCGTTTGTCTTGGAATTGAAATTTCGATGTTCTTCTTTGAAGTTTCAAACAAATGATGATAATTTTAAAATGGAATAGTTGTATATCAGCCCTTCATTTTCTGTGACAAATATAAATCAGTCCTTAAAAATAAAAAAAATTATACTAACATGACAATACATGTATGTCATTATGTCAGTGCATTTGTTTTTATTTTTAGAAATTGAATGTCATCATGTTAATATATTTTAGGATAATGGTAAATCAGTTCCTGTAATACCTTATTACTGTGTATCATTGTAAAAAAAAGTTCATCTTTCGGTATTCGTGTATAAAATATTTTAACTATTATATAAATATTTATTGAAAAAGTTTTTAATATAAAAATTATAGATTTTGATGAGATCTATAATTTTTATATTCAATAGATTTTAAAATTAATTCATTATCCTGCTGAGATTTTGAGCTTTCTAATATTTATTTAAAAAAAATTTTAAAAAAAAATTTTAATATAAAAATTATAAATTTTATCAAAAATTATAATTTTGATATTAAAAATATTTAATTGGGATGTTGAAAAATTAGCAGATAAAGATAAAAGACTTATCCATAATTTTTAAATTTTAGAAGGATGACATGCAAGTCTTTTATATTTTTATTATTTTTAAAAATAGGAGATTGATATGAAATTAACTTTTTTTTTAATTGTTTTAATGAGATGATTGGTATTGTGCCCACAACTTTTGACTCAATTGTTTGAATAATGAGATGGAGAAATTGTACGGTGGTGCACGGAGAAATTGTACGGTGGTGCACAGATTAAAATATATTAGATAAATTTTAAAAACTTGTTCAAATATATAACCAGCTCAAAGTGGTAGAGTCGAGAGATCGAAGGAGTTAAAGATGTCTGGAGCAGAGAGATTAGGAAAGTGGCGACCCAGCAAGGAGAGATAGAAGGAGAGTTCGGAGCACGGGACTACGGGAGTGGTGGAGTTGAGGAGACTCAGGAGAGCGGCGAGGAAAGATGGAATTATCTTTAGAATCTAAGATATAAACGAAGGTTTCAAGAGGTCGGCAGAATCGGTTCAAGTTAGGTCAATGATGAGGGGGATTGGGCTGGAGTCCCGGGATTGGGCTGGAGCCTGGGACACCAGTCCCGAAGAAATGGGTCTGGTCCATTCAGACATCGAATTAGGGCTACTATTAATAGACAGGTTGGGGGGCCATGGCTAACCTCAGTCCAAGCACAGATTTGTCCCTGGATGTGGTACTGTTTATATCAGTTTCTTTCTAGGGCATTAAAAAGCGAAAAATATCTATTATGAATTATTAAATTTTTGGCCTGATATGGGCTATGTCATATCAATTCTAAAATATATTATACTATACCGTGCTGAATTATTCATGATGAGAACAATTATGAGAAAGAACCATATTTTATGTGATAAATTTAAAAAGTAAAACATAATTCTTTCTAAAAATTAAAAAATTAAAAAAAATAAAAACTTTTACTTTCATATTTTTAATTAAATTTTAGACTGTTTTTGATAATGTTATATTAATCCTGAATTATTTTGACTCTAAGAATAGAATTTCTAAAATAAATTTAAGAAATCTAAGGCTGAAAAAGACAAATAATTCTTTTCAAAATGTTTTTACCAACTGTTTTTAAGTTCTTGCGTTTGTCAAGGAACTGAAATTTCGATGTTCTTCTTTGAAGTTTCAAAGAAGATGATAATTTTAAAATGGAATAGTCACATATCAGCCCTTCATTTTCTGTGAAAAATATAAATTAGTTCTTAAAATAAAAAAAATATATGCTGACATGATAATAAATGTATGTCATTACGTCACTGTATTTTTTTATTTTTAAAATTGAATATGTTGTCATGTTAATATATTTTGGAATAATGGCAAATCAGTCCCTACCATTCCTTTAGGGTTGCAAATCAGTCTATATAATACCTAATTACTGTGTATTAATCTATTAATCCGTTGAAATTTTGAGTTCTATAACTCTATTTCAAAATATTTTTTAAAAAAAATTTTTAATATAAAAGTTATAAATTTCATCAAAATTTATAATTTTAATATTAAAAAAAAAATTAAAAATTTTTTTAAAATAAATATTTTAGGTGTTGAAGTTAGCCGATAAAGATAAAAGACTTATCCATAATTTTTAAATTCTATATATTTTTATTATTTTTAAAGGTAGGAGTTTGATATGAAATTAACTTTTTTTTTTAAATTGTTTTAATGAGATGATTGGTATTGTGCCCTTCAACTTTTGACTCAATTGTTTTGAATAATGAGATGGAGAAATTGTACGGTGGTGCACGGATTATTTGATGAGTCATCGTCCCACCAACCATTGACTACTAGTCTACTACAACCCAATTCTAGAAATGAATGTTTTTATTTCAGCCTTTGGTTGGGCAATGTAGGCAGAATCAGCCCCTAATACATAATCGGATTCTATTTAAGCCCCCTCTTGTGTTATGTGCAAATTATTTTCACCATCATATTATTATTATTTAAAAATATTTTTAACATAAAAATTATAGATTTTGATGTGTTATATAATTTTTATGTTTAATTTTTTTTAAAAAATACATTTAGATAGGTATTTTAAGGCTTCGAAATTTCAGCAGGTTAACGGGTCGGATCTAAAATCCGTTAACACTTCGGATTATCAAAATATTTATTTAGAAGTAATTTTTTAAAAAACTATTGAATATAATAGTTGTATGACTCATTAAAATCTACAAGTTTTATATTAATTTTTTTTTTTTAAATGATACATTAGTAAAAGATAGTGCACGATTTTCAAAAAAGAGGCTGAAAACGAATCCAGTATTTTTGAGGGGCTGAAATAGACATTATTTGATGCAGTTTCCGATTGGTACTAATGTTGATAATTCAGTTAGAATGGAGTGGTCAACAGTGGTGGCCTCAAAAATATAATGAAAAAATTACATATCAACCTCTCTATTGCAAATCAGCGTCATGTCAGTCCAACAAGAGTTGATTTATAACGGTATTGTAATAGGAGGATTGATATGTAATTTTTCAAAACATCATTAGGGTGGTGTTTTTTATATTACCATGAGCGCACATTCTTCTAGAAACCTCAAGTTCGTATGAAACATCTACGTCCAGCCCCGACCGACGCTCTAAGATTTGAATACATAGCTTTCATGAATGGAAGTTTTTAAACTCGCTTTAAATCTATTTAAATTTTGGAGTTTCCAAATATATTTTTAGAAGTATTTTTTGAATACGAAAATTGTAAATTTCGTCAAAATTTTTAATTTTAATGTTTAAAAATTTTTCAAACAGTACTTCTAAATAGATATTTTTGAGACTGTTATACGGAGTGATATGATGTAACCGTTACACTCAAAAATCTTTTCTTAAAAAGCACTCCACAACACACACACACACACACATATATATATATATATGAACAAAGTTTAATATAAATCTTTATGTGATTCCAATTTTTGTATTCATATTTTTTAAAAAATATTCTAAGGTTCTAAAATTTTTTATAACTAATAAAAATTTTGGAGCCATAAAGCACGTATATAGAGATTTTCTTTAAAGAATTTTGACCGTCAAAGTTGTAGAGCACATCAAAATTTACTTTTTTATTATTTAAATTATTTAAACTTGTAATTTACATTTTTTATTATTACAATTTTTTTTGGTCGATATTATATATATATATATATATATATTCAAATTTGTCTCTTCGGAGACATCTGATAAAAAATTGGTACATTTTTTATTTATTAAACAATTATTTCAAAAAAAAAAGTAAGCTGATTGTATGAATTTTAAAAAATTAAAATTTTTTTTTTTGTTTGATATTATATAGATTATCGTAGTTTTTTTTTAATATGTGATATTTTATTTGAAAATAACATAATAGTATTTCAGATATTGGAGTGTATAATAATAATTTTTAAAGAGTACTAAATGTATACAATGTCTAATTGTAAATTATTTAATTTTTTCAAAAAAAAAAAAGCATCTTTCGGCCGGGATATCTTTGGCTGGTTGGTTCGTACAGTTTCTGGTCCTTGTCCTTACTAGAAGTCCCCAGACCACACATCCACCGAACGTCAGCAAATAGAACACGCCTTGTAATCGAAAGTTTCCAGCACTCCTTGAACCGCACTTCTGATCTCTCCTCTCATCTACACCGTTCATCTCCGAAGCAATCTATTAAATCCCACAATTTGCACCGTAGATTTGGAAAAAGAGCGATGATATGAATGATTCAAGGGAAAGCCTAAAATACAAGTAAGACTAATGTGACAACCCTGCAACTTTTTTCCACTCGTCTTTTTTCCTTTTTTTTTTTTTTATAAAATTTTTTTCGCCGCGTTGGTCCCAATAACTTTTTTGTTTTGTTAAGGAGACTTTCATATTAACCCCTCTATATTTCAACTTTAACAAATAAATTATTCATTTTATCGTTAATTTTAATATCTAAAATATTTATTTAAAATCGTAGATTTTAAAAATATTTATAACTTTAATATTAATTTTTTTTAAATAATTCTAAATAAGTATTTTGAGAGTTCAAAATTTAGCGGATTAATAGATTAATTTTGAAGTTCACTAAGATTTTTAAACCTTAAAACATATATTTAAAATTATTTTTTAAAAAAATTAAATATAAAAATTATAAATCTCATTAATATCTACAATTTTTATGTTCGGCACGAATATTGAGAGACAAATTTTTTTGAAAGCTTAACCGTTTAGGGGTTGATTTGGATGAGTAGGGACTGATATGATATTATCCCTTTTTTTTTTAATTTAATTCACATGTTCGAAATTCAAATAGTTTTTATACATTTGGAAATAAATATACCTCTTTTAATATGTAAATATTTTATAAATTAAATTTACTGATCTATATTTACGGAAACATTAATTTTACAGTCACCAAAATTGAAGGAAATTGCATATCAGGCTTCGTTTTTAAATTTTGTACATATCAGCTCCTGAAAACGAAAAAACTTCCAATATGATATCGCGCTGTCATATTACGCATTTTTCTATTTTCAGGGGCTGATATGTATCGATCCTTAAAAATAGGGGGCTGATATGTAATTTCCCTAAAATTGAACGTGCATGTGGATGCTCACATGAGCCGCCTTACTATTCAATCTTCAATTGTTTACACTAATTAATTATTATATATACACTAATATTTTATCTTTAGAATAAGAGGAACGGAAGAACAAATTTCGAATAATAGATATTACTGCTCAATGGATAATAATTTATTCAATTTGAAAATATACTTTCTTATATAAAATAAAAAATTTATTTATAATTTGGCATTCTATTAGAAGTTTTTAATATGTTTGAAAATTTAAATTTAAAATTAAAAAAAAAAAAGATTAGAGTACATATCTTTTTAAGATATGTAATTATTTTACGATTTAAGAGCACTACTAAAATATATAATTAACCAAAAAAAATTAGTCTCAATTTAGTTTCTTTTTCCATAATTTAAATTAAAATTAAAATTATGAAAGTAATTTCTGAGCTAAAAAATAATTATTATCAAAATTGTTGATCGAAAAGTTGGCAACCAACTAAATTGCAGCCAGATATTATTTTCATATTATCATTAGTTCTTTTAAGTTATAATTACTAATTGTTTTTTTTCCAATTTTTTGCTTAAAGACTCAAATCATATTTTATCTGAAAAGCATGAAAATGAGATGAGTTGGAGAGATTCTTGGGGTGTAACGGTCACATTACGTTACTCTGTGTAACGGCTTAAAAAATTTATTACAAATATTTTTTAAAAAAAATTTTAACATCGAAGTTGTAGATTTTGACGAGATCCACAAATTTCATGTTTAAAATTTTTTTCAAAAAATATTTTTAAAAATATGTTTTGGACTCTGAAATTTAACGGATTTGAAACAAGTTTTAAAATAGTTTTAAAATCCGTTAAATTTATTAAACTTTAGAATTTTAAAATATCTATTTGAAAGTATTTTTTGAAAAAATTTTGAATATAAAAATTATAAATTATCAAAATTTACAAATTTTTTTTAGAATTTTTTTTTAAAAATTAATCATAAAATTTATTTATTTTATTTAAATATGAGAAAAATATATGCTGATATAGCGTAAATATTTTATTGTAAAATTTTGTGAGAAATAAATCTCCGACCGGCTTGGAAGAATGTATTTTCTCGAGTTGAAATTATACGTTGGAACGAATATTTTGAGGCAATTTGCACAATTGGGCTACTAATATCAGTTGTTGGTTATTTGAGTTTTTTTTTTTTTTGGGTAAGTAAGTTACTTTGTATTAATCCAAACAAAAACGTACATCAGTTCAATACTGAAAGTTAAGCTCAAGATATAGCCTATTACAAAACTTGTGGAAGAAAATTATCTCCATGTTGTGTGCCTAAATTCCAGCTCTCCAACTCATTTACAAATAATTTTCTTATATCAGCTTCAGAACCTCTGTAGGATCCTCATGCCTACCTTCATAAAACTTTTTTTCTTGGCAACCATTATTCTCTGCAGCTTTCTATTTAACAGATCACAGCCATAACTCAGACAACCAATTCTTCATTTATAGTTCTGTAACAACACGAAACTTTTATGGATGTGCCAAGTTAAACTTTCGTTGCAAACTTTTACCTGCAAAGTTAAGAGAGGTTATTTGAGTTTATTTGTACTCTCATTCTCTTTAGTCTCTTTTGACCTATGTATTTTAAAAGTTAGTGGGACAACCAATTTAGAAAAATTCTCTTAGAGTTTTGTAAGGATGCTAAATAGTTTTTGCATTCTTAGACCCTTAAATCACTCCAAGTCTCCAATAGATAGTTTATCTAATTTTAAAATATCAGCGTGCATTCTAAATATTTTCAAATATTTAAAGATGTAGATGTTTTTATTTTTGAACGAGCTCAATTCTACGATGGATAGTTTATCCTTCAAAATAGAAATAATATATCAGCATGTATTCTAAAATGTTTTCAAATATTTAAAGATGTTTCTATTTTTGAACGAGCTCTATTCTACGAAATCAGTCCTTTATTGACCATTTTATAGGAGCTACTTTCAAAACATATGGCGTTCCCAAGAATTAATAGCGATTCTCAATATTTCCAAAGGCTTCAAATTACCTTTTTTTTTTTTTGTAACCGTCAAATTAGATTGTCATCCTATATCTCGACCGAAAACAGAACGATATAGTAAATTCCTCGCAACGCGCGCTTACTGTTCTTCATGAGAGACAGGCCGAGATTGAACCCCTATCATCCAGTTCAGCTAATCAATGGACCAGCCTTGGTCGGTACACTTCAAAACATGTTAAGTACTTCGTCCTATCGTGATATGAAAGGCAAACTCGATCAATGGTATGATTGAGGCCCATTGTGCAAAAAATACACCTATAGTACAAGTAGTAACTATCAGGGTGCAATTATGCAAATTGCATCATATTGTGAAATATCAAGATAATCCCATGGGAAGGTATGATGATAGTGATGAAACTTTAGCCATGCAATAATAATGCCTTTTGGTTGGGTGTTTTGTATAATTAGGCACCTAATAATCGTTTTACGACGGACAAATTTAATTTAATATTTTATCTTGCGCGAATAAAATACTTTACATGTAAAACGATCGCTTTTGCCCATAATTATATATAAGTGTTTAAATTCAAAAGTATACGCCATTTATAGATATGCCCGAATGATAGTTGTATTGTTCTCGCTACAATAAGCTACGTATATGGTGGCCTTGTTATCTCTATTGCTGGCCGCGGTGTCCTCCAATGCCGAAAGATGGTGGGAAAAATCGAGGGGTGCTTGAATAGCAATTTTCCCAGAAGTACTTCCACCTATCCTCCTCCTCCGACATCAGATGCCCCGATCTCGCCAAGCACCAACAAGGGGCTAATAATGTGTATGAGTCTTGTGGCACCGGTAGTATGATCAATCTAAGTATGAGCAGACTCAACAAGTCAACTTGAAAACCTAACGTGAAATGATATTTGACATAAAATTGTTTATTTATTAATATATTATTAATTTAATTAAAACTTTTGAAAAATTATTTTTGAAAGTTATTTCACCGACATAAGAACATAACTTTCTAGATGCGGTACTGATAGTAACAATGAAATTGGAGCCACCCAAAATTTAGAAAGTATATATATTTATATATAATATCTATATATGGACATGTATTTTCCACATTAATATTAATAAAAAAAAAACCATTATCTTAAATTGCACACAATTTGGACAAATTCAGACAATTTGCAAAGAAATTATAATAATGTTTTGTTTGCGTTGATGATGTTAGAAAGAGACGGACGAAATGGTCAAAATCGATGTAATGGGGGGTTTCCTCCATCAGTCAAATTTTGACCTCTATTTAGGGTTTGGTGGCGGATGAGACCATGCACCACACCTTTATCTCTATCTACTACACCTAAATGATATATATTCCTCATCCAGGAGCCCATGTGACAATAAATAAATAAATAATTCACTGCTATATATATATATATATACTAATCTCCACTCGACAACAGTTCGGTCCGCTTCTGTCGAGTCCATAGCCGTTGGATCGCGGCGAACCGATGGCTGAAAGCCGACCCGAGCCCTTCAACAATACGCGCGTGATGTCAGCCGTCGGCGGCTGAAATCGATCCGAGCTCTTACAAAACACACGTGTGATCTCAGCCGTCGGATCGTCGCGATCCGACGGCTGCGGAGTCGACAGGACCAAGCCGTACTCCTGTCGAGTGGAGATTAACATCTCTCATACAGAAATAGCAATCGGTCTATCTATAATACGATAGTTAAAAATAATTAACTATTATTTAAAATTTTATAATTAGTAAAATTTATAACTTTTTAATTAATAGTTTGTGAGTATTTGAACTTTCTTTTTTTATGCAATAATAAAACATATTAAAAAAAATAAATTTAAATTAAAAAAATTTAATTTAAAAATTATATATAAGTTATAGAGTTTGAGAAAAATGTAGACAATTTATAACTTCATATGAATAATAAGCCACAAAATATTATTTAAATATTAAATAATTATATTTGAATATAAGTTAAGCTCATTTTTTGTGTTTTAGTAATATGTATATATATATATATATATATATATATATTGCAGTTAAGAAAATTCTATTGGCTTTTCAGCAACTGAATGGACATTAGATAAGTGTTTTTAGCTATTAGATAATTATATTAGAATATAAAATACTATTAAGCTCATCTTCTGCATTAAGAAAATTCTATTGCCATTTCAGTAACTGAATGGACATTATATAAGTGTTTGTAACTATTAAATAATTATATTAGAATTATAAAATACTATTAAGCTCATCTTTTGCCCTTTATAAATAATAATAATAATAATAATAATAATATATATAGCTATGGTCATCTCATCCATGTGAATATCATTCTAATAACAATTTATGATAAAAAATTTTTCTAAAAAAAACTATTTATGATAAAAATCAAATTATCAGAAATCTGATAAAAGTAAACCAGGTATCATGTTATATAAGCCTAAAATACTCACATTTTATGCTTAGACATGACCAGACAATATATATCGGTTTAAATCTGTACCCGACTGGTATTATGAGTGTTCGAAAATAGAGGTGATTAGGAAGGACATGAGCAATCACACGGAACATATAATATTTTTACATGAAACTTTTAGAAAAATTACAAGATAAGACTAGGGATTTTAATATGGTCATCAGTTGAAATATACACTAAATATAGATATAGAAAGATTGTACTTTGATCTATCAGTTAACTTGAACACCAAGCTCCGTAGAGTCTTGATATCTCCTTTAAGCCCTCCCTTTATGGTAAGGAGACTCAAACTTTCAGAACCTCATTCCGAGTCCACTCTCACTGGTCCGGAGTCCTTCCATATTTGCTCCTATCTTTTTTATAAACGATAATCCTATTAATAAAAGAGAACCCATATTCTGTATTTGGAACAAATCTTAAATCTAAAATACATAAAAAAAATAAATTTTTAAATCAAATTTTCTAATATATATATATATATATATATATATAAGCGGATGTCGCACATTTTGTGCTTTGCCAAATATAATTACAAATTATTTTTACATTAAAATTTATAAAATTTAGAACTTTTTAATTTATATTTATAAAGTAGTTTTAATTTTCTTAATTATACCGATTTATTATTTGTTTAAAAAAATAAAAAATAGGTCTTAAAGAAAAATATAAATATAAATTTACAAATAAACATAAGTTTAATTTGAAAATATATAAAAATTATTAAAAAAAATAAAAAAGGGTATTTTATAATTTACTATAAAATATAAGTGATATATATTTATAATAACTAGCGAATATAATTTAAATTTATTTTATTATTAATAATTATATTTGAATGTAAGACCCTCTAAATTCTCCATTTATATATATATATATATATATAGATATATATATTCCATTTTTCTAGGTTATGATAATTCTAGGAGATGATTCGACCATGCTTCGAAATTGTTTAATGTATAATATATTTATTAGATAATATAGGACACATGCTAAAAGTAGGTCGAGATATATATTCAAATAAATGTGGTCAAAACAGTGTCCGATTAAAACACTCCTCTGTAATCAAAGTATTTGGGTTAAAATCTGTAATAAAAATCTTTATGGATGCCGCGTACGGTATATTTGATCTAGTAATTATATTAATGGGATTTTATATATGTTTATATGCTGTTATTGATGAAGGGCTTATAAAATTATATATTGATATTTATATTTGTATATTTCTTATAATTCGAAATTATAAACATGTGTCCTCTTATAATTAGAGATAAAATTAGAAAGGATAATAAACAGATCATAAATTGAGTTTTCTCATTTATATTTATCTTTTGAAACATGACGAAGAAGATATTCCATATTATATCATCATGTGTGATGAAAATAAATAAGGGATCCTAACATGCTTGGACCTAGAGATCGAAGTCTATCGGAATATCTCGATTCGGTGCGGAAACGTTAATATCGTCGTACTCACTCCCGTACTCCGACGGTGCTCTGGTGATTTCTCCGGCGGCGTGGTGACTACCAGAGACACTCACTCGTTGCACTCTCCAAAGTTCTTTCAAGATATTACGCAAAATGTAATTCCATGGCCTCACGTGATGTCTATCAATATGTATTTATATACGTGGGTGGGCGGTTACCGGAAACCTACCCTGGACGGATTACCGTAACTAACCGGCGGTTACAGAAATCGTAAGACGGTTATCGAGTCCAATTGGATGCTTGTCTGACTCGAACCCGACTCGAGTATGCCAACATGAGAATGTAAAAAGCTGTAAATTTTGATATATATAATATATATATATATATATATTATATAAGCAAAGTTGTGGGTAATAATGTGGTGAGTTCAAGGTGATGCTCTGAAAGGTGTTTAGGGCCCTCATGGGATTGTCCTCTTTTCTTACATGAGGTGGACTCTCTCTCTCTCTCTCTCTCTCTCTCTCTCTCTCTCTCTCCTCCATAGAGAAAAATGAAAATTTTAGGGAGCCGAGCCTTGTAGATGAGTTGGAGCAGCTTGTCGTCTTCATCACCCACCAAAAATCTCCATCTTTTATTTTTCTCCAAAATCCTAAACCATTCTCCATTGATGCCTTCACAACTTCTCTCACCAAAACGATGTCTTCTTGGATCCTCTTTGCCTTTTAACTGTTAAAAATCCCCCCTTTCTTTTGCCGATATTCAGCAGAGCAAAAAGGCTTCTGTTTTGTGTAGCCGCCTGATGGTGAACAGAATGTTGGGATTGGAGATCGATGAGACAGATCAATCAGGATTTGTAGAAGTAGATCCCACTGGAAGATATGGCAGGGTTCGTTTGCCTCCACATATTTTGTTTATTAATCCAAATGTTTTTATTTATATTCTTCCCACTTTTTTTTTTTCTTTTTGCAGTATAATGAGATTTTAGGCAAGGGCTCCTCAAAGACAGTGTATGATCTTGAATTCCTTTAAAATCGAATTGATAGCTTAATTATGCTTTTTTTAAAAAAAATTCTTGAAATTTGTTACAGTTATAGGGCCTTTGATGAGTATGAGGGGATTGAGGTTGCTTGGAATCAGGTGAAGTTATATGATTTTTTGCAAAGCCCAGAAGATCTTGAGAGGCTGTATTGTGAGATTCATCTTCTCAAGACCCTCAAACACAAGAACATCATGAAATTCTACACCTCATGGGTTGATACATCCAAGAGGAACATCAATTTCATCACTGAAATGTTCACTTCAGGCACCCTCAGGCAGTAAGTTCATCATTTCTTGAATTTAATCTTTTTAGTGATATTTTTTTTCATCAAATTCTTTGAAAAAAGTTTTGTTTTTTATCAATTTTATTTATTATTATTTTTTTTTTCTGTTTGTATAGGTATAGGGAGAAACATAGGAGGGTTAACATAAGGGCAGTGAAGCAGTGGTGCAGGCAGATCTTGTGTGGTCTTCTCTATCTTCATAGCCATGAACCTCCAATTATTCATAGAGATCTCAAGTGTGATAATATCTTCATTAATGGAAATCAAGGAGAGGTAAAGATCGGCGACCTCGGCCTTGCCGCCATCCTTCGCAAATCACACGCCGCTCATTGCGTCGGTAAGTTTACTGGATAAGAAATCAATTCTTTGCTCGAGTTAAGATATAAGCATAAAAATATTCTAGAATTTTATGCAATTTAGATATGTTTATTTATTGCAGCTGTTCTACGTACCGAATATGTGATTTAGATTGTTATGGAACTTTTGACAGGCACGCCGGAGTTCATGGCTCCGGAGATCTATGCGGAGGAGTATAACGAATTGGTCGATATTTACTCGTTCGGGATGTGTGTTTTGGAGATGGTTACTTTTGAATATCCGTATAGCGAGTGCACTCATCCTGCACAAATCTACAAGAAAGTCATATCCGTAAGAACTCCGTAGATTGTTATCTTAAAAAAAAAAACTTCAATTATCTGTAACTTACGGAACTTACTATTTGTGGCAGGGGACGAAGCCCGAATCTCTTTACAAAGTGAAAGATCCGGAGGTAAGAGAATTTGTCGAGAAGTGCTTAGCAACAGCATCGAAAAGGTTATCTGCGAGGGAACTTCTAAAGGACCCGTTCCTTCAAGTCGATGATTCGTGTTCTTATCCGGATGCTGAGTGCAGTAACTTTGGCCAAATTCTAAGGCAGCCTTCTATAACTCACGGATGTTCGTATAGTAGTCCTTATGATTCCGATATGGAGAACGGGTGGGATTGCACCACCTTTGAGTTAGAAAATCATGGTATTAATCTCTTCAGCGGCCAAGAGGATGAAGATCCACCTTCGGATGATGATATCACCATCAAAGGTAGAAAAAATGAAGATGGTTGCATCTTCCTTAGACTTAGAATCGCCGACAAAGAAGGTAATTATTGAAAATTATACCGCAAGTATAATCATTATACTTTTTTTTTGAGATAACGAGACGAAACCCCTCTCTGGGTCTCCGCTAACTCGCGGACCACAGTTTTCTACGTACACCTATAGGACCATTTTGGATCCAGGTGCGCGTAGGAGAGTAAAATCCTTGCCTGACATCTACTCCCGGACCAGACATGGAGTACTGGGAGTTACCCAGCCACCAGCTTCTCCGGGACCGCTATAAACACGCGGCCCAGGACACATTCCTATTTCAGGCACCTTCGGGGATTCGAACCCGGGCGCTCGCTTTCTGAGGCGAGTGCCCCGGCCGTCCCACCCAGGGGCGGAGGACGTATAATTATTATACTTCATTTGTCACAAATTATTACATAGATATAGAGTCACAGAAAATATTAACTTGGAAATTACAAATTATAATTTTCCTATTACTATTATTCCCTTATTCTAATTTTTGCTTCTAGATGTATAATATATCCTTGTAGTGATCATTCCGTCTATGAACGATTTGCAGCTCGAGTACGAAATATCTACTTCCCTTTTGACCTAGAAGCTGATACTGCGTTGAGCGTCGCAACCGAAATGGTGGCTGAACTGGATATCACCGATCATGATGTGACGAGAATAGCAGAGATGATCGATGGAGAAGTTTCTTCGTTGGTGCCCGGGTGGAAGCTTGGTCCATGTATAGAGGAAATCCCAGGACTTTGCGAAAATTGTAAATCGAACGTCTCGTCGTGCGGTTCACTTTTGGATTATCTTTCTTACAAAAATCCCGGTAAGCCGATTCATTGCTCTCGTTTAGAGTGTGCTGCACTTCACGGAAGATTCGAGGAAATTACGTACCAAGCCGAGGGATCCGAAGAACGGTGTGTTACGGAAGGAGCACCCGCGTTATCGTCCAGCCATTCAGACGGAATTGATTTAAGCTCACAGACATCTTTAGGTACCAATCCCGAAGAAAATGAGCAATCTGAAAGTCGGATTAAAGAAAGTTCGGTTCGAGATGACAGCGATGTTCCGCCATTTGTTTCGGATGATTTTGAAAAAGAAATTCACCAGGAATTGAGATGGCTCAAGGCGAAATATCAGATGGACCTCACAGAATATAAAACTCAAAAGTTCGGAGAACTGACGAGGCTATTGCACCAATCTCCTCACCTCGATGTGGGCGAGCAGTCGATAAAAAATAGTATGATCGATTCTTTTCATTTATCTAGAAGGAATTCACCCGGCGGTTCAGACAGTAATAGTAGAGCTCAAGTAAGCTTAAGGTCCTGCAGAAATAGCCATGCTGATTTAGGAACATTAAGTACTGATCCCGAGGAGGCGCATTTACGTAGTAGTCCACAAATCTTGCTCACAGCAAAGAGTTTCTATAGCGGTTCCGTCCAAAGCTTGCTTCCGAGGGCAAGTTCTCTTCCGGTCGATGCGGTGGATGTTTGAGAATTCTGAAATCTGATAGTTTCCGATTCGTCGAATGGCCTTTATATTCCTGAGGTAAACGTAGTTTCTTCGTAAGAACCATTATTTTCATATCGATGGTACATACGAGGCTGTATCTCGAGGGATTCGCCGTGTTCGGCTTTGTGAACCATTTTTCCGAAATATGTTGAAGGGTTCAAATGTACATTGGCAAAGAAATAAAGAGCTTTCCATTTACTTGAAACATATAATTTTAGGTGCTAGTTGGCACAGCTTGTACCGGACGGTACTACTTGTTTCTGCAGTTGTCAGTACGATACATTCGGGACGTGCCGCGATTTGAGTGTATCGGAACGCAGACTCGGCTCAACATAAAAATTAAAAAAAAAAACTTGCACTTCATTTTCTGCACTCCTATAACAGGAGTATAGCCAACTGTGATCAGCTGGTTTTACTTTCATTAATTGTGTATGGAGGTGGATAAATTAATTGGTGCAGTCTATTAAATGCTAATATGCTGGCATGGAGATTGTTGTTCTGTATGAGCTCTATGTTATTCTCATGAACCATCGTTAACGAGTTTGACTCAGCTACTGAAATGCTAGATATAATATTTTTTTTTAAGTTTTTATAAAAATATTTTGAAAATTGTGGCAGATATGTGTATGTATTTAACGGCGTGTCGGAGAACAATGAATATCTAGAAATTTTTTTTAAAGTTTTCATAAAAACATGCTGAAAATTGTGGCAGATATGTGTATGTATTTAACCGCGTGTCAGAGAACAAAGAGTACCTAGAAATTTATTCTTTTGACTATAATATGAGGATTGTGGTTAGAAAATTGTATCTAATAAAGTAATCTGATATTTGTCGTAGAAGAAGTTTCGCATTATCTAAAAAATGTTATCCAATATAAGAATTACGGTTCAGTTCTTGAACTTCTCTCACTTCCTACGGACTTTCCTTTGTATCGGTGCTCAAATATAAGTGAAACAAACCAGCATTGGTCCAGTTGTTTAGTGGTGTTGGATGCTGGAATGTGACCGTAACCTATCTCTCGTAAAATATAGATTAAGAGTTCAAATTCCAACAGCATCTTACCGAAAGGGTTAAGCATCCGGTTGAGATGTAGGATAAATCGAAATCGGTAATTATAGATAAAAATAAATAAATTTTAAAATAATAATATTATTTTATCTAGCTAGATTTAATATTATGATGTCATATGTTTGAACAATTTTATTGTGAGTCACTTGTCATAGATAAGGCAATATGAAAACAAACATCAGTGCAAAGATGCTGCATGTTTCTTGCCTACTTCCAATATCATCTTTTTTTGCAATACCAATATTACTTTTCTTGTGCAGCATTATTTCGCTTCACCTTTCGGTACTACTTTTTTACGTAAAATTGAAAAACAGTAGATATAATGAATTTATAGACGGCACCGATTTATATTCTATCAACCCGAAGTCTCGCACTACTAACTTACACGGGGACGCGGAAACACAATACGGCACGACACGGGAACGCGATAATTTTTTAAAAAATAGGACACGAGTACGGCTCGGATACGGCAATAAAAAATTTAGATAATTAATAAATAATTTATACGAAAATATTCTAAATATTGAAAATATAATAACATTAGATAGTAAGTTCTATTCTATAATATTTAATTATTTCGTTTTCTTGATAAATCTAAACACTAAGAGTCTAATTATATCAACTAAAACTAAAAAAATATAATATTTAAGTGCATAACTATATTATATTACGTACTACTATTACAAATAATATTTAACTCTTCCAAAATAAAAAACAAAAAATAATTCTTTAAAAAGAATGATATAAGTACTGACACGCATATCGGACACACCGAACAGAATGTCCGACACACGTGTCCAATTTCTTTTTTTTTTTATCGGACACGCCATGTGGCGTGTTCGATAAGTGTCTGGACGTATCTGAGGAATGTCGTGTGTGACACGTGCACGGATACGAACACGTCGATATTTTGGAACGTCGATATTTTGGAGTGTCCGTGCTACATAGCCCACAACGATAACGTTCAAAACATTAACATTCGTGAGATTCGTTATAGATTGATTTGTCTATTAGATATTATTGGAGGGGGGAGAGGGGTTCATTTGTATTAGCACCCAAATGGCTCTCTCTCTTCCTCTATCTTTCTAGAAACAATGAAGTAGGTAGATTGCTGCCTCATATATCCTTGGATTTTTATGAAAATATCAAGGCATCATCGTCGAATCCGTATGTCACATATTGACTGGCTGCTAGTTTCTTTTTTGGGTTTTTACGTATCAGCCACCGTTTTTCATTTTCGCGCGTTTCAGTTCCTGAAAACGTATTTTTAGGGACTGAATTTTTTACAGATCAGCCCCCGAAAACGCGGGGGGCTGATCTGTAAAATCCTAAAATTAGGGGGGTTGATACGCAATTATCCGTTTCTTTTTCGGCGAAATGCTAATAACACCGTACGTCACACATTGACTAATTTCTATACCTCCATGATAGATGAAGTCCTAAATGCCTACCCCAAACAACTCGGCCGACATGGTTGCCCGCTAGGCCTTTCAATTGCCGCTTATTCTATTAACGGTTGACATGAATGCAATTCAATCTCTCGGGATGGGTGTTAGGAGATGGAGGCTGGAAATCAACAAGGAGGGATGTGCTCCGTCACGACCCTAATCCTTGCAAAGAAACAGATAGATAGATAATCATATTGGCTGCTGGTTTTTGTTTTTTTTTCAAAGGGTTTGTATACATTAGCCCCAGTAGGGGCTGATGCGATAGCGCGTAGCGTTGCCACGTCAGTCCTAGCTAGTGGCTTAAATGCAAGTTGAAATAGAGGATTGGGCTTATTTATAAATAGTGTAAAAGCAGGGTTGATGTGCAGCTATCCTTTATTATTTTGGACAACTGCACTGCAGTCTTTCTATATTATTTCAGCATCACTTAAATCTTCTTAATTTTATTTATTTATTTTTTTTTTATATTTTGATCATTCGATACCTTTTAATGTAATTATTGATACCTTAATATCACGATATTTATGGTGTTAATTTTTGACACCTTAGTGTGAATTTTTGACAAATTCATGTTGAAAAATAGTATTATAATACATTCTTGATAGCTTACGACTCTCCTTTGAAAAACCTATGGCACCCTCTTTAAAATACTTTAAGTGTAAAATTTTTGGATTTAAGTGCAAAACTTTTTTTACAAGTGGACCTAAGTGCAACATATGTAAGTCTTTTGGACCCCAGTGTAAGTCTCCCCTTTTTTTTCAATGCCCTATCCTCTGCCTACCAAGCAAAGGCCAAAGGGTCCCCCCTGTACTGCCCATGCAAGTAAAGCAGGCCTCCAATTTTAGACCCACCATGTTCTCTTGTAGTTCACCTCCCAAATCTTATAATTTCACATGCTATGTCCTATAATTTCTACTATGAGAACAATATATTGTCCATTAAAAAATTCCTTTAACTATTTTTTAATACAATATCTATAATTAGTTGCGTAATAAAAAGTCCGATGGTGTTGAGGTTCGGATCCGCACATTCTCATACAAAGCTGGTGTTTTAACGGCATACATAGCGAACATTTTCCCGGCATTGTTAATTTTAAGCATTGAATAGTGTTCACACAGTTTTTATAAGCTTTTCTTATTAGTTATCATGTCTAATATACTATTTATAATCTAATAATATTGCATTGATTCCGATATTATATATCTCCATTTTCCGCCATATTATCCTAAAACTATTTCGCTATATTTACCACCCATGCCATTATTCCCTCCCACCCTATCCTAACAATCTAATATAAAGTTCTATAATCTAACACTATATCACTCTAAAGTATCTTCTGTCAAGAGATATACTAGGATATATATTATTCTTATTTAGTAGATTTTTTTTTTATTCTGTTATGAATTTTTTTCTATTTAGTATATTTTTCTAGTATAATGTGAGTCAAGATCTATATATGTATTTGAATTTACAATATAATATTATCAAGAAATATATTATATTTCTTCTAATTGTATGTTTATACATTTAGGTTTACAACGTAATATATAGGCACTATCGTGTAATTTTAGTGAAATGGTAGGGAATAAATTATGATGTCACGTGATCTGGACCATGCTCAAACCAGTTGATCCTCGAGAGCCATTTTCTGCGAAAAGCATGCCAAACCAAAGTGTGACATTGCTTATAAATCATAAAGTTTTGCTCCTTCAAAGTTTCCTTTAGTGTCAAGCTGTACCCAAAAAGGTGCTTAATAAGAGTCTATATATGCAAGTTGAAACTATATATAATATATATATATATATATATATTTATATATATATAATATATATATGACATAGCCCTCCGTAAGGTGAGTCGTGGACCATTGGATCGAACATCTCGATTATGATCAAAAGTTCAGATCATATCTTGGAAGATGCAATCTGGACCATTGATCATGATTGAGATGTTCGATCTAACGGTTCACGACTCACCTTACGGAAGGCTATTTTCAGATCGAGTTGAAAATAGCCTTATATATATATATATATACTTAAAGACGACCAACCTAAGATCTTTCAAATCTTTTAGGCTCGTTTCGTATTTAATGATAAGAAGATATGGATAACGTTCTGGACCACTAGGGTGGTCGCAAAGTTATTCCCGAAGGGCTTATCATTCAGTTTTTGAATTGAAATTAACGTAAAAAAATTATGTTCAAAAATGGTCTACTGAGTGCAACAATCATAATAGATAAATTCTCGGATAGGCTCAATTTATCTTCCACCATCCGAACAGTTCCATTCTTTTGCATAGGATACGTCAAAAGATTCTTTTTTTTCTCTATGAAATACGGGGAGATAAATGCCCTATACTGTTTCAGACGGCACCTCCGGAGTTTAACCCCGATCCACCTGCTTTTTGAGACGAACTATCTCACTAGTTGCCCTAAGAGTCGTGGGCAGAAGAACCATAGGTTACCCAGTCCTAGTATGTTATTCTACCGTGACTAGAGTTATATGATTATAAAAAATTGAATTTCGGTATTAAATTCTGCACGAGTATCTAGTATACAACATTATCCGTAAAATATATCGTATAGAGATGGAATCAAAGAATAAAAAAATTTTATTTTTATTTTTAAAATAAAAATAAAAATCAACATACGGTTCTGTTCTGTGCATAAGCTGATTATGTATCACAATGATCGGATTGTTGATTGTTGAGGCACAGAACTGGTTCATCAAACTTTATATTTTCTTTTCTTTTCTTTTTTTTCTTTTTTTTTTTTTGGTGAATTGTATTACATAATTAGCAGATTTTTGTGGCTGCATTATCTGCATTAAATTGAAGTCTTGGGAATTAGAGGTATTTCCATATCATAAACCCCTCTAGTCAGCACGTGCCGATACATGCTGAAAATTCTTATATATAATTTATCAAATTAATCTACAAAATATAGTTAAAAGTTTTTTGAAAAATTCAAAAAAAAAAAATGTCCAACACCATAATGTGATTCATGCGTTTGTGTATTGTAACGTATACATTACGGTTGTTTTGGCGCAAAAGTGTATCGCTCGTAGAATACGACTTCAAGTACGTGCCATACATGACTACAAAATCTAGCCCGAAAAGTCTGGTCAATACATATCTTAAAGCATAATTCAAGGAATGCAGCCTCTTTCAAACATGCCAAAGATTCTAAAAGATAATTGCATTTTTATACGCTACAATAATTCAAAAATGTAAAAGTATACCTCTAATTTACAATGATATTTTTATCGATTAATTGTACTGTACTCCTTATATTAAGTTTCAACATTACTTCAATCTACATATATTAATAAAATTCACTACAATTCCTCCCATTAATACTTTTTTGTATTGCAATCACTCATTTTAATTATTTTTTTTACGTTATTTTTAATTTTTAAAATAATTATTTAAAAATTTTTTAAAAAAACTTTCAATATAAAATTGTAAATCTTTAAAATCTACAATTTTTATGTTGCGAATTTTTTTTTAAAAAAATATTTCTAAATAGATATTTTAATGCTTTAAAATTCAGATCGCGTTTTAAAAAAATTTAATTTTCAAGATCTTTTACTGTATTTGCCACCTCAAAATAATTAATTAAATGTATTCTTGGGAGAAATTTTTAATATGAAAGTTGTAAATCTCATCAAAATTTACAACTTTCATATTGAATATTTTTCAAAAAATACTTTTAATTAATTATTTTAGGTGTTGAAAATAGCTAAACTTAACTATAATTGAAACTTAGGTTTGGACCCAAATATAACAAAACTTAATATTTTGGACCCAACTACAACTCTCCCTATTTTAACCCCCCCTTGACCATCAAAATAATAAAAGTATTCTTATCAAGTTAGCTGCCATCTTCTTCTATAAAAACGAATAAAAACAATTTTATCAGTTATAGAATCAATGGAGAACATAAAAGCACCAATTGAATTAGGCGGACATAAACATACAATTTTAAATTATGAGATGGCATAAAAATGCAAATGCCCCTTCTAAAAATGTATTTTTTGAGTTTTGAACTGTATATTTTCCAGGTCATGTAGCATTTATGGTCCCAAATTCCCTGTGTCAAAATCTGATGGTTCAAAAATAAAACTTTCAATGTTAATAATACAGAATATGCACCATGCTCAAAATAGGCATATAACATCACCACACTCAATTGGACTAGGAAATATTTCTACGCGATACGAAAACCATGTCGTTTTGAAACCAAACTTGCAGTATTATACCCGCCGAAAAAAGAAAAAAAAGTCCAAGCACAATGAGAAAATTTTTTTTTTAGCTCAGTGCTTTAACAAAACAATCTTGTTAAAAAAAGTGTATTTTTTCTTTGTCATCCAAATTGAACAACAAAAATGGCAAAGGTCAAAAATGCCCTCGGCGCTAGCGTTGTTACACGACATTTTAAACCTTTGGAAAGAAACATATACTCCTAAAATAGTTATATATTCCAAATAATTGGTACCGATCTTGCAATGCGGTGAAGCAACAGCATGATTTTGATTCTGCAACTTTCAGGAGGTGAAGAAAAAAGGTTAGAACTTTCGGAGAGTTAGGAAAGCAATATGCTCCTTGAAATCGTTCATCGGTTACTCGTGAAGAAAACCGTTATCGTCCAAGTAAGTCATAACTTGTCCTGCCATGTCACAAGGGCTCGGACAAACTCCATTTTCTTGATGTATCTCGATCTGTCATGAAAACCAGAAGCAATTAGATTCCTCAATGATCATCAATAGCTAATAAACTTTCAAAACTAATTTGCTATCGAACGGAGTTAATAATCAATGATGGTTCTGACAAAAAAATGATAATAATAATAATAATAATTCAATGATGGTGCAGACTAAGGTTTTATGAACCGAGCTAACCCGAGTTTCAGTAAACTCAGATCCAGAAGTGCCGATATACATTTATTTGTTATTTAAAAAAAAATCAAAATTAGTTTAAAACTTTACGTGCCGACGACTACCGGAACAGCACATATCATCCCGCACGGGCTATGCCGACCTGCACCTAGGAATATGGTGCAGACTAGATTCATATTCCTTCAAACAACAAATGATTCAACCAAATTGTCTAGAAGAAAATAGTGAGCACCACTTAAAGCGAGACGGGCATCGTCTTTGCTTCAAATACATGATTTGAGCAATCTAAATGCAAATTATGCCGGGTTCTCATAAGATAGAACTATTCAGTCACAATTTTGGATAATCCAATTAACCTTCCCTGTCTAAGGATGGTTTTTTTCCACACCAAAATAGTTACAAGTCCGGGAACGGTTTAAAGATGACCAAGATCAAGACTTGAATATATTCATTCCAAACATAGTTACGAGTCCAGGAACGGCTTAAAGATGACCAAGATCAAGAGACACTTGAACATATTCATTCCAAACTTAGTTACGAGACTGGGAACGGTTTAAAGATGACAACGATCCAGAGACACATGAATATATTCATTCCAAACTTCACCGAGCACAACTTTAATGAAGTAAAATCAGTGGAAAAAACTACCTCACAATTTAAGGGTGGCTCATATGGATCATCAATCCCGGTGAAACCTGTAAGATCAAATAAATTTAGAAAGTGCCATGAATTTTGATAAACATATAACCTGCCAAACCGTAAACGAGAAAATGAAACAACAATTACTCATTCATTTCAAGATAACGGACAGAAGGATTCTAATGACATTATTCTGAATTTTTCTCATCATAGATAAAAACAAAGACATTCACAATGTAGCGTACATCATAAAGCACCATGTATTTGGCTTCAAGGTATACGTTACGAATAGCTAAAATAAAATGTAGGCTCATATTGTATGGTTAAACACTACCGATTATGTATTAGACTAAATTATAAGCACTAAATCATAAAGATATCGAAAAGAAAGAGACTACGTATTTCCATGCATTACTTCTTTATGCATACGACATGCATATAGAAATGTTACTTATCTTGTTAATATTTGCAATATTTAGTGCCATCATTTAGTCTTATAAGCATTTAAAGTTTCTTTATTTTCAAAATGCCTTGATCTGATTATTTAAAGAAGCTTAAGGTAAACATTATTTTAACCTAAACGAAAGCAAGAATATAGTTCGGAATAAAAAAGGAGGTCAGCAGAGCAGGTCATTCAAAATAAGATGCCAAATACAAGGTTCTCTATGTAACATCGACATCTTAATAATAGTAGCATTCTCCTACAGCCAGGAACCAACATCCTTTAAAAGTGGACCATTACGTAGATGCCTAACTGAAAATTTTGAAGAGGACTGGCATGATAGCATGTCAGCATTCAAGCACTTGAATAGAAAAAATTACATGACTGTGAATTCTTTCCTGCTTCAAGCTGATGATGTGCATGTTAACATGCATTTAGGTGGACAGAAGACAAGATGTCCTTGGTGTGGTGCTCTCTTTTCAAATAAAAAGGGGTAGTGAGTTGGTGCAGGTGCGTGGAAAACGAGGATGACGTTGCCAGGGAAGGATCTAAATTGATAAATTGAGCTGATAGAGCTATAGGGTTCTTATCTATAAGGATTGTATGTTGCAAGAAGACTTACTACTCACACTTGTGTACATTAAATCAAGTTCAGCTCTAGAACAAAAGGAAACATTTGATACAATATCCTTATCAATAGTCATTGAGGCGAACCCAGCGGCGTACTAGTGTGGGTTCGAATCCAGGCAAATCCAGGAGGAAAACGTTCTCCGCAAGTTACTGGATATGGACAAGTACATATAAACCCCCCAGAGCCTGAGTTTGGGAGCGCTTCACGCACTGGGTTCACCCTTTTTTTTTATAGTTACCACTTATCAATAAATACTCATTATAATCATCAACTACTGATCAAGAGTCTATTTAGTGAAGCAATAATGTTACGCCTCCTTGGTTGCTGGGTTATAAATACTCATAAATACTCATAAAATTATAAATACTCATAATATGCACCCTTTGATGAGGATGGGTGTAAGAAGATGGCTCGTGAGGTACAAGGAGACCCAAATAAGAACTGAAAGACCTCATCAACCCTGCAACATACCGATCCAAAAGATCAACAAAGAAGCTTTGTGGGCCTGCGGTAACCCTTTTTAATCCAGCCTGCATTATTCTCGCATTTGCTCCAAATCGCCTCCCATTTCTCAGACTCGTAGTCTTTACACTACCATGCCACTTACAACTATAGAGATTCCAGTAGGCAAAATTACCCCCATTTCACCCCAAAAAGATCCGTCCCTGAGGTTCCTATGATAGGAGGAAATCGGCACAGGAGTGGTACATTGATGGTGTTGGTGAATTGAGAAGGATAACAGTTTCTAATTTGGTTGGGAAGTAAATATAACATAAGTGATCTTTGGGCTCTGTGTAAAGGGAGGAGAACGGATGTGCAACATTTTATTAACAGTTGAGATTTAGCACTCAACAAACAATTTTTGTGGGCTTAAATGTTAATCTTGATGGTTCAGCTACATTGTGATCAGTCAATACATATTTTGTATTACCCCCATTGCATTAACCTATACATATTTTGTATTAACTTTTTCACAAGCAAAAACATAATTAAATTGGAAATTGACTTCGCCTCAATTTGATCATAGAAATGGTTTTACATGTTTGCTATATCTAAAAAGTGGCTGGTTATTATCAAAACAACTATCTGTTATTCTTGCGATTCACCGGAACAATCTATAAACTTTTATTCCGAGACAAGCAGATATGCTTCATATTGAGATAATTTTTAAAGATATGACCAGCCTACAGAACTATAACTTTGACTTCGCCGCAACTTCCTTGCACTAGGAAAAGCAAAATAATGTTATGGCAGCTGAAAGTACTCTGTGCTTCTAACTACTCAGCTTGAATTGATATTCTTCTCCAGCTTTCATGAATAAGTAAAAGAAATATACCTTAAAAGACAAAGATAAACATAACAATCAAATAACATCTTGCCTTTTATCTTCCCAGCACGCGCAAGCTTGTAAAGGCCTTTAGGATCCCTCGACTCACATAACTCTAGAGACATATTCATATATACCTTCAGAAGAATGTAAATCATTGAGTCACAAAGCAGACCGCAGATTAAGCAATAATAAAATGTAAATAAGAAATATCAACCTCAATAAAACTTGAATCAGGCAATAGGGAACGGCAAGAATCCCGGTCTTTCCTATAAGGAGATATCAAGCTTGCAATGCAAATTATCCCGGCATCTGCAAAAAGCTTCGCCACTTCACCTAAACAAAGAGCATTATACGGCATTAAAAACCATACAACATGTCGCCAAATATATGTTCTAGCATCCACAAAAGGTTAAGTATTAAAGAGGAAAACATGTGATGTATTAAAAGAATGAGAAAGACAAAGCTAACAAATACAAAGTATGAGAACGACAAAGGGCACCAAAACTTTTCTTATGATACTTGAAAGCTTACTTACCAACCCTTCGTATATTTTCTGCACGATCTTCGGCTGTAAAACCCAAATTCTTGTTCAGGCCATGCCTAAGGTTATCGCCATCAAGAACATAAGCAAGCTTTCCTTTAGAGTGCAAATCTCTCCCCAACGTGCATGCTAGCGTGCTTTTACCTATGAGAAATAATTTTCAAGTTTCTAATTCTGACTGTAAGTAAGCACGTATCATCTTTCACAGACCATAAGTTCCTAACTCTATGCTTTTAACGAACAAAATCATGGGATGCAACTGCATCTAAACTTAAGTTCGGCTTTTTAACTGGCCATAAATGGTTATTGATTTGTTTCATTTTAAACTCTCTGCACTAAGGACCTTGCCACAAAAAATTAAGTATCCCAAGTTCGAGCATCTTTGATTCTTCTCATGAGATAACAAGGAGAGATGCGCCGCCCTCTAAGCCGACCATTTTGATGGTTCAAATAGGTGTAGGGGCCACCTTTGATTCTTATTTTACCATAGTAAAGAATCGAAATAAAAAAAAGCTTTTTTTTTTAATTCTAAACCATTATGTTTTGTCCTGACATTGAAGTTTGAGACAGAACCTGAGCCACTAAGACCAGTAATCCAAACAACGCAGCCTTTCTGGTTCAGCAGCTTCTGCCTATCGACCTTTCCGACCTGGCAATCATGCCAAAAGATATTTGCCGGCTTCGCCATTGACCACATTCTGTTTTACCTGTGACATTTACACCACAAGACTCCTCAAATTTCAATAACGAAAACAAAAATCGAAAATCCAATAACAAGATCTCAATTTCAAAATGATACATTTCTGAAAATTGGCAGCCGGCGTCAGATCTCATTAGGCATTCTAATGCTCAAATCGAATAAATATAAATTACCCTATCAAAGATGGAGGTGGATCCAGACCACCCGAGTGTTCATATGTCGGCCGCATACTGGCCAGATCCCCTCATTAATCTTAAAGAAAAAGACCAAAAGTCCATAAAATCAACTTTTGTTACAGAAAAAAAAAAACGTTGTAAACACATTTATATATTAAAAAATAACCAAAGACAGATCAAACTGGGTAAATTTATATTGACAATATGAAAAAGATACCTGAAAACAACTGAAAAAGGAGTTATAATCGAATGCCAGCAGATATAACTAAACAAAGAAATAAAGAAACAATGAGCACCTGAGATGAAATACGCCTGTTTCAGATTCCCCCGGTTGCGTTAAACAAGAACAAAAAGTAATAATAAACTAATAATCGAAAAAAGAGGACCAACGGACGATTCGGACGAATGAATCTACGTAAGAAAATGGGGCAGATTCTTAGATTCTATTTCTGGAATTGGACGGTTGCTTGGGAATGTGCAAATAACGGGGAAGAAGTCCGAGGATGACCCAGCTGGGTCCAGGGGGATGCTTGAAAAGTATGGATTCAGCCTAAAAATGTCAAGCATTTGCGGGCCGGGCCTAACCGTCTGAGCAGGCGGGCCGGGCCTGACCCCCGACCGTCTCTCCGGCTCGTCAGATAAAACTTGATGATTAAAAATCAGCTCGTCGGGCTGGCGTGACAGCGCGTAGTGCTGTGCTGATCAACAAAAGCCCTTTTAATTAACCAATTGAGAAATGCATCTAATTTTTAGAAAAAGTTTAAGATTTTATCTTGATAAATTCAATAAAAACTTTGTTTAAAAATATAATTTCTATGTTGGTTCTGTAAAAATAAAAAAGTTTTTTTTTTAAAAAAATAGAGCGTTGCATGCATGCATAATTTACGCAAACCATGCTACCCAATCCTAAGCTTTTAGGTTCCCAAAAAAGGACCCAATTCGAAGAAAATTCAAATTATACCAAGTCGGATTAGGATGCTGAATTTAATTGACAATTCTTATTAATTGAAAATAAATCAAACATAATGTGTACAATTAAAAAACATATTATTTAAAAAAAACAACGCTTATACTGTTATAGACAGCTCAAATTATAATGAGAAGCCCATCACACAACCGGATATATACAGAGCGTGAAAGAACCTTAAAACTTCGCATCAATCAGACCCAACACGAAGTTTGGATGCAGCCCGAACGAAGCCATATAACCCGAAAACCGGCGCCTTGTCTCCCAAGTCTGTAAAATAAAGTTGCTAATGATGCTCTTCTAGCAGTGCTGGCCAAGTATCATAAACCTCATCAGGATGCGCACCCTATTTTAGGTATCCGTCTGCACACTTCGAGCTGCTTGACCGAGGTCGTCCTCAACTTGACGTTCAACCGACACTGAGGTCCAGTAAATCGTACAGAGTCTGTTCAGCATCCGTCAGTTGAGCGAGGCCCAATATCCAACAAGACTCAACCTAGGCTTCGGATCACTAACCAGCTCTCACGTCCTGAATAAGGGAAGACTAAGTTAGCCGCGTAACTGCCGCACGAACGTAAAAGAGTTACTAACACACCATCCCCCCCACAAACGGACGTGATAGCTTATGTGGTGTGAGGAAGACTAGTCAACCGACGATTCTTGCCAGAACCACTATTTCTCCAACCATCATAACTACATCTAGCAACGCCTCTATAAAAGATCACCCATAGTACTGTTGACAGAATACCAACTTCACGTACTCAAGAACATTTAAAGAGAACAAAGATCTCAACAGATTGTGTAAGTCCGATGACGTTAGAGAGCATTGTAAGCCAAGGCGTTGTTGACTTCGATAGTAAGAGAGAGGAGAGATATTGTAATCCTTTAACCCTAGTGAAAATTTTGGCGTTGACTTACGTGATCGCCCGTAATTTTTATCGTCTTCCTCAAGAAATTCTACATAAAAATCTATGTATCTCTTTGATTTCTCAGCATCGTTATTCTTAGCCAAATCAGCTTTTAAATACTTACTAATCTATCGAGGTCACACTCGATTAAGTATAATAGCATATCCACACACACACACACACACAACCACTATAAGCAAACATTTCTTCTGCCTAAAACTGGATCTCATATTAATATATTACATAAAATTGGAATTAGACGGAGCATAACCTTGGCCACGAATATTGTGAACAATTAAAGAACTATTCTACATTCCGATACGATGAACACTCTGTTCACTTCCCTCCTCAAAACTATTTACACTGTCAAAAGACGATACAATGCTCACCACATATCTGATCTCGAAGAATTTAGAAGTTATACAAGGCTCAACTCGTCTGCACTCAAAACTTGTTCGGCTTCTCTTGCAGCAATCTTCTTCCTGAGTGCTGCCAGTTCCTCTCCCGCGTCGCAGATGTAAGCTGCTGATTGCCGGCCCGAAAGTGTTGCTCCTTCCATACTATCGATGTAGTCCTGTAACAAAGGAACAAAATGAATAAATAAGATCTTTGTCTATCAACAATAATACCACATATATATAATATAATGTGCAACAGAAAAAAAAAAAAACACATACTTCTTGAACTTTGAAAAGATTTGGTTACAATGTTATGCTTTCCTATCTATTTAAACTCTCTAATAATAACTCTAACAAATAGTCTCGCCACTTTTGGTTCAATATAGTTTTAGTACGAAACATGGTTTTAGGCTTCGGACGGCATGGCGCACGCCGGATCTGCAGGAATCCTGCACCGAGACAGCCGGCATGGCATCTCATGTTTTTTTTTTCTTTTTAAATATGTAGCACTGGTCGCGAGGAAGATGAACAGTGCTCTTAACAGGTTGCGCGGCAAGCAGCCTGTTACATATTGTCGTAGGCGCGACCCTGCATCGCGGTTACACTTTTTTATTTTTTTATTTCTTATTGCATTTTTTATATTTTAATTTAATATAAAATAGAAAAGTATATTTTATTATCAACACGGTACGATCGGCATCTCCAATTTGAACAAAAAACCTTGGTATGAAACAAATAGAACAATCAAGATCATTTCACAAAAACACAGGGTAAATCATCAATGATGAAATACATAAAGAAGGAAATGGCAATAAAAATCTTACTAATAAACAACTAAAAGACAACCATAAAGAACACAAAAAAACCACAGATTAAAAATACAACCACAGTTAAGTTATGACATGAGAAAAACCATGAGTAAGTAAAAGACGAACCTGCTTAGTGTAGGACCCGGCAAGGAAGAAATTTTTCACTGGTGTTTTCTGATCAGGCCTAAATGGATCTTTTCCTGGTGCCTCGCGATACAGCGACTGGCCTATCTTAACCACAGAAGACCATAGTACTTCTAGACCTCGGGCTGATGGGAACAACTCCAAAACCTGGCAAAAGAATATGACGAAATCCAATTCATGAAGATTAATATCAGAGCACAATACCACCACAAGAATAAAGAACGAAGAAGTGAACGACTGAATATTTGCACAATATTATCCAGTCCACTATATGCATTTTTTTTGGGTATTTTCGTTTTTATGCTCCCCATACCATATGGAATGATAAACTTGCCCTTGTCAAGTTATTAAGGAAAAAGTATAGAGCAATTTCTTCATCTTCATAGGTAGTGTTGCAAACCGTGCTGGTCCAAGCCGGCCCGCACGATTTCTTCATCTTCATAGGTAGTGTTGCAAACCGTGCTGGTCCAAGCCGGCCCGCACGGTTTGATGGGGCCACCCCGCACGGCACCTAAGGCAGGGCGGACCGGCTTGGCTAGGCCGACGGCCCGCCGAGCCGGCCGAAATTTTTTTAAAAAATAATATTATTGTAAATGCCCGCAGGCCCGCCCGCCCCGCGCGGCCCGGTGAGCCGTGCTCGGTACGGGCCGCGGGCTTTTTTAGCATCTCTATTCATAGGGTCAAATTAAAGTGTAAGAGCAATTCGTAAATGGAAACAAGTTATAGTGATCCTGAAGATGTGCAAGGCATTTGCGTTAGATCTGCAAAAAAAGGATATTAAATGGTGATATAACGTTTAGGAACTCTATACGGCCAAATTAAACAATCTTTACGGACAATGTATCACAAAATTAAAACCAGCTATTTCGCATGCTGGATTCAAGATAACTTCAATATGACGAACATGCAGAATTCGGTACATACGCAATTAGTAGCTGAGGGAACTCAAGCGAACAAGCACCTAGTGCAAATCTAGAGATCGTACTGTAATCAAAATGCTAAAGATTTGATGTGAAATCACTAAAGTTTTCGCCAGGCGTAGTTTGAAAATTAACTCAGATTGAATCACTGACCTGATCTTGGACTTCCTTCACAATCTCCTCATTAGGCAAAGGCATGTATGGATCACCAGGTGTTAATACAGCCCTAAAGAAGAGAAAATTGTTGTCAGGTCCAATGTTTGGAAAGGAAAATAAGACATCTCTTTAATGGCACATCTAAAGTTCTAAATTAGTTGTTTTAGTGTTTTTCTTGTAAAAGTCGGTAAAATAGGCTTCAGCTATTATTGGGAGAATTATTCAAGCAGGCAAAATGGATATAACATCTAAATATCCTCACGCGACAGAAATTCCTTTTATTGAATCTAAATATCCTCTTCATGATAGAATGTTTTACCCTTCTATAACTGGAATATCTCTCTTGTTTTTATTAGTTTCTTCTGCTACACCATTAGCAGCTACCTTAGTCTCGATTAAGCATGATCACCACCATCAAATGCATTTAAAGCAAGGGTTGACATTTATTAATGTGAATCTCTCAGTTATATTAATAATAAATTCAGTAAAATAACATTGAGAAACTTTATATATGTTTATGTTACAATGCTTTTTTATTCCAAAAGGTCCCAGCGACATTAGGCATGTGAAAGCTCCTATATGGAGGCTAGCTAACGCGCGAAAGTCATAGTACCGATAGCCCCGTATATTATTTTATTTGTTATTTTAAAAAAATAAAAATTTAATTTAAATATTTAAAATTTTAAGATTTTTGACACGTGCCATGCCGGTTCGTGCCATGCCGAGAACTGCCAGAATAGGCACTGCATGAACCGGCACATGCCACCCGGCACGGCTGTGCTGACCGGTACTGAAAACCACGAGTTAGAATTAATTTGACAGTAACAATGTAATATAGCATACAATTTAAAGAACTTGATACCAAGTATCATGAGATATATAATTCATATCAAAGTATCATGACATAAATGTGTATATCTGAAAAAAATGTGCATCAGACATTTGCTTACTGGATTAGAGAACCCTGTCCTTCAATGTAGTAGTCCTCAGGAGACACTACTGCAAGGTCTGCAAAGCAAGAGAAATCTGCATCTGGTGTGTAGAGGAGATTGTCCAAACCTACTGCTTTCCTCAATTGCCTGCAGCATAAAGAAGAATTAATACACGAAAAGTTCGCATAAATAGGAACAAGGTTTTATGTGCCGAGCCGAGCCGGTTTCGGTAAAGCTCAGATCCCGGCACGTGCCGGATGGTGCCGTGCCGCGTGCCGATCATATATTTATTTGTTATTTTTTAAAAAGTAAAAATATAAAAAAAAATAATTCAAATATAATATTTTTTGACATATGCCGTGCCGGTTCATGCCGTGCGGACAACTGCAGGAACAGGCACGTGCCGGTCGGCGGCACAGTCTGTGCCGACCGGCACTGAAAACCATGAATAGGAATACATAGCACTTGTAGGTATGAATGTACAAATTAATTAACTTAAGTGTCACTATGGATATTTAGAAAGACAAAACTACATACTAACAAAAGTTCGTGTTACCTTGACATCTCTAGATCCTGCATCTCTGTAACCCAACCATTGTAACGTAACTGAACAGTGACAACTGGAACACCGATAAGCTGATAAAGATTATCAAACAGGTCCCATTTTCTCCACTCAGCTGGGATCAGTTTCTTAATCCCCGGGACATCACACGCTGCGATAATAATATTGTTATATGACACTCAAAGCATTAAAAAAAAATGAAATTTCTTATATTTAATATTATAAACAGACCTGCAACATATACATCGGCTTTCACTATTTTCTTGCTTGTAGCCTGCCATATAAATATGGTAATTTTCAGTATGATGATAATAAACATCATGACATCAACACAAAAGAACAATAGATATAGTAAATAGGTGCTAATCTATAAACCTCATTTGATGCTAGAAAGATATAATATGCTCTACCAATATATTTATATATGCGACACCTAATGGTTATAACTTGCCATAAAGTTGTACACATATTGCCACGTCTCAGACTAAGCTTCTTAAAGAAGCCATTTCTTTTTACTTGTCGGGTCTCGAGATCCTAATGTACTATATACTCTACCAATAATACTTCTACATAGCTAGCACCTAACGATAAGTGCCCATAAGGTTTTTACCCATATTTCCACATCTTGGTCTTCTTTTACTTAGTAGGTCGAGGTAAAAATGGGTTTTGCTAAATACCCCTCCAGAGTAGAGTATCCACACAGTTCCACCAAACCCCAAGCAAATCATGAATTTTGAGGTCACTATTTTCTTGCTTGTAACATTTTGTGGACAAACAGGTCTAGAAAAGAAGTGATTTAAGGAGAAAGTTGGCGTAGAGTTAATATTAAACGACGATCCATCAACGCAACATATATGAAGTGTGGGAGCTGAAAATAACCTATCTAAGAGTGTAGGAGAAGAGCAAAAAAGGGTTCCACAGAAACTCCAACAAATGATTTCATTTTGCTACGTTTAAATGAAATCATGGCTCTAAATGGAGGACAGTGCCTTACAAAGATCAACATAGCCGACCTAGCGGGGAAAAAGGCTTCATTGTTATTGCAAGTAGTATCACTAAGGGGTTATTTGATAAAATAAAAATGGGCTTTGCTATGCACCGCCAAGAAACCACACATGTTGACGTGGCACAATCAAGACCACACGATCACGGGATGGTATGAATGTGGTAATTTTGATATTGTTTGTGTGAAATCACGGAGAAAATTGTCGGCGGATCACGGAGGCCATGTGTGTGGTTTGTTGGGGGTGAGTAGTTTTTTCCAATAAAAATTCCAAATGCATAAACTAGAAAGGACAACTCAAGTGTATAAGAAAGGACAAACTCATAAGAATAAAGACAAAAAGGTAATCCTTTAACTTAAATTTGCACATCAAAATCTGAAATAGGGGAACATTAACGCTTACTGACCTTAGACATGGCAAGACCAGTTACGCATGTATCACCATCGGGTGTTCTATTGTAAAGGATCTCTCTGCAGCCCCATCTCAAATGAAAGCTGAAAAGAAAAGAGTCTTCAACAGCTCAAAATAAGATTTTCTAATGCATGAATGCATGGTAAGGGAGAAAGGTTGGGAGATTTATGTACTACCGGCCTCCTTTATCTTCGATATACTTTCTGATAGGGCCACTTAGATATACATCAGGAGATCCCTTCAACATGCGCAACAAAGAAGCCTCTGTCTTTGTGGCGAAAAGAGAAAAAATAGTAAGCATACAACGTGCACTAATATTATCACAATCGATAAATCCAAGGGCATATGCAACAGGATCCCACATCCGCTGGATACTCGCCCGGGTACCACCTTTGGACAAGAACCAATCTGAGAAGCTAATCTGAAAATGCAACATCAAGCAGAAATATTACCTTGAAGGATTGCAAAAAGGAAGACTTTTACAAAAGAAAGCTATAAAAAGAGTATACTTTCGACTTTGGCAAATTAAAAGTCTTAGTAGCAAATTAAAAATCTTAATAGTGTCATCATAGCGAACAGCAAGTAGTGGCAAATTAAAAATCTTAGTAAAAAAATATCACGAACAAATCTATATTCAAAATTATTGAGGACTCTTACACTGTCTAAATCTCGAATCTGCTGCAGTGCGCCATCTGGATCAATAAGAGCCCGCACAACAGGACTAAGAGCAAGAGCAATTGCATTCCGTGCTTTATCGTAAAACTGCAATACGACAAAAATAAATACTTATAAATGCACCTAGAACTTCCAAGGTGTACCGGCATGATTTAGTAAAGACCCGAGTGTGGCTAGAGAAGAATTATGCATGTTTCTTGCTACGACATTTGAAGATAAATTTCTCATACAAGAGCATGTAATGTGGTCCATGAAAACATGTTGGGCTGTTACTCCACCATACACCTCAAAACAAGATGAATACATACACATACCCATTCATCAATGTAAATAAGAAAGACAAGGCAAGGATTCTAGAACCTTCAGTTGATTGGTAGACAAGAATGCTTGTATTCCATGTAGTGGAGCACCCACAGGAAATCTAAAGTCCAGCTCTGCATTGAAGATGAATATCATAAGAAACAAACGAGAACTAGTTGTTCAGAAACTGCAAACATTTCATTGGCATACACGAGCCTGACTTTCAGCATCTTGGAGGGGCTACATGAATTTGCTCAACAATAAGATCACGATAATGTCATAAAAAGTTATACATACCCCCAACGCCACCACCTTTATTTATGAAGGTATGAGTGTGTTCCTTCACCAATAAATTTTCATCCGCACCTACCTGACATTCAAAAGTAAATATTGATAAGTTTCATCCATATAGTCCCTCTAGATAGATGCAATGACTGCTAGTTTAAGTAGCAACTGCTGGCAGTTCCTTTGAAAGTGATGCTACTAAGTCTATTTTCGCTCAAAAGCCCAAGCCAAGCTCAAAGGATTTTAATAACTATAAATATCACGAGCCCATGCAAAGCATCTTTATAAAATAAAATCAAATCATACCAATTATCAACTACTCCCCACGACACCAGCTAAATGAGAGTAATGGAACACTACAAAGCGATGCACACTTCAGAAAATATCACGCGATTATTTTTCGTTATCATATACGTAGGGGGTAGACTACTTCACACATGATACCCATACTTTTATTCAGCATCGATTGTAGAAAATCAAGCATTTTTAGAACATTACCTTTTTCATTAGGCGGAAAAGGTTGCTATAGCAACCGAAAAATACATGTAAGCCCATTTCAATGTGGTTTCCACGTTTATCTACATAGGAACCCACTTTGCCTCCAATGAATGACCGAGAGTCATATATGTCAACCTGTGAACCAAAAGATCAAAAGAGACATCACCATCTACTCAGTATGATACTATAATCACACCGTGTTAAGCAGGTCTAATAAATAATTCTCGAAAGGAAGGGCCAAATATTATCAGTAGTGCAAAACTTTGGAGAATTAAGTATTGGCAGAAGGAGATTGACGATTAAAGTGCAAAAACAACTGCATGCTTCCCAGAGTAGTCCACTGTATGTAGTAGCTAAAAAATAACAAATAAATATTTGCTAGATAACTTATAGTACATGAAATATCTCAATCACATTTGTCTTGCTAAAATACAGAGGATAAAATAGGCAAGACAGACAAACAAACATTACATTCTAACCACTTACTTCATGCCCTTGATCCAAGAGCTCCACAGCAGTTGACATCCCAGCTAAACCAGCTCCGATTATAGCAACTTTCAATTTTGGACCTCTATAATGCTCAGGTTCTGGTGGAAATAATCCTTTTGGGGCTGTAAGAATCCAGTATTTAGTAGATGTTCCAATGTTATTAAAAATGCATAGCAGCAGAAGAAAGAGGAATATATGTAAGTCCTTAAGAATAATAGTTATTGATTGATATTTGATAACCATGCTCTTTGAAAACAAGTACCTATACTATAATTGCATAAAGACCCCGTCAAATTAACCATAAAAACGATTTAAAGTGAACTTGCTATCTCCAATCATTGCATAATTTTCTTGACAACTCTCACAGGAAAATTCATTATTTTACCAATGAAGATGTAAGAAGTAGATAGTAAAGAAGAAAACTAACTTCTCATTACTAAATTATATAATACATGTAACTACGAATTCTCCGTAAAGAAAACAAACTCTTAAGTTCATATTAATCAGATATAAACAAACTTCGCTCACCACTGACGGCCATGTCGGAGACCTGGCTATCGAGCGAGGCGCGGACAGCAGCGTTGCTGGGCCGAGGCGGTGTTCTCATCCACCTCAGCCTCCTAGTCGAGAACAGAGGGACTAGCAGCTCTGGCCTTAAGGATGAGGTCGCCGGAATAGATCTCGATGAGCAAGAGCGCGCGGCTGCTGCCATGGCTGCCCCAAAGCCCTACCATCTCTCTGCTCGTCTCTCGTCTCTCGTCTCTCTCTCATCTCATCTCTCTCGTCTCTCAGAAGGAGAAGAAGAAGAAGAAGTAAGAGGAAGATGGCGGAGAGAATGCGGTAATATAAAGGGAGAAAAGAAGCGGTTGGGAGGCGTATCTTTGCTGAAGCAGATACTCGCAGCCTGAAAACAAGACAGAAACAATCTTAAAACAACACAGTTATTACTTATCAGACAACGACATGTCCGATAGTATCATTCCGAATACGCCGACTTATAGTTTTTGGCATACACATATGGTAAAAAAGAAAATGGAAGATATTTAAGATTTTATATTTAAGATGTAATCTATAATACTAATGTGCAAGAGTGAGATTTGGTGATGTCTTATATTATAATATAATTATTTAATAATTAAAATAAAATTTAAATTATATATAATAATAATAATTAATATTATATTATTTATATTATTTAGAAAGTTATATAAAGTTAATAATTAAATTTATTATTAAATAATAATTTTTTATCTCTTATATATATTTTTTTTTAAAATTTATAAATTTTGATAACATTTACAATTTACATGTTCAAAAATTTTTCAAAAATATATACATATAAATTTTAGAACTTCTAAGTTTAACAGATTTTAAAATAGTTTTTTAATTCACTTCAAATTCATTAAAGCTTCAAAATATATTTTCAAAAAAATTTTAAAAAAAATTAAACATAAAAATAATAATTTTATCAAAATTTAGATCCTCGCCCCTAAAAGACAGTGCATTGTGCTCAACTCAAACGGTAGTCGGCCTTAGATTCGGTTTGCAATGTTAGGACAGCGGTATGCATTCCGATAGTGCTAAAGATAAAGGGGCAGTGCCTGCCTATACCAAATCAGTCCCTGCTATCCGATCCGTAGGAGTTTAAAAAATGAGACGACCCAATACTTTAATTTCGGTTTATTTTTTGAAAAAAATTTCAACTGAAAGTTGTAGAGGTTTGCCGAGAATTAACAACTTCATCGTGTAAAATTTGTTTTCAACCCACAAATCTATCTAAATAATATTTGGAGGTCGGAATGTTTAACGGTTCTGAAAATGTCACGGTCAAAATGCCGTTAAGCTGTCGACTCTCAAAACATCTATTTAGAAGTATTTTTTGGAAAAAATTTCAACATGAAATTTATAGATCCTCGCAACATCGTAAAACTTTATGTTGAAAGTTTTTCCAAAAATACTAATATAGATGGTCAAAACGGAAATGTATATTTTGACGAGTATAGTAGACATAAACCAGTAAAGGGGCTGAATCGTAGAGGTTCCGGTTCAAGGGGCTGGGGAGACATTATCCCAAAGATAAAAGGTCGGCTGCAGCAACAGCCAACAAGTGATGACGAAGAAAAGCAACAACGAAACTGGACGTTTTGGGGTCTGGTGGAAATTGCACTTTTACGTCGTGGCCTTTTATCCATCTAGTTTTTTATTTTTTATTATTTTTTATTCTTTTTGCACATCGAATTAAAATATATATATATATATATATGATATAATATATATATATATATATATACACACACTAAACGTAGTTTTAAAGAAAAACTTATCAAATCAAAGTTTAATTATAGCTATTTTTTTATTTTTTATTTTTTTGAAATTATCGTAAAAAACTTTATCCGAATTAGCTTATTTTCGTACGACCACCGTAAAAATAAACCCACGGTGTACCGATTCATATTCTACTAATTGAAAAGTTTTAATCTTTCGTTCTGAATAGGTCCGATAGTCCATTTATAACAGTCTAAAAATAATATTAATTAATTATTAATTAATAAAAATAAGTATAAAATATTAGTTAATTTTTATTTAATAATAAAAAGTTAAAATATTATATACCTAAACATTTATGATTATTGAAAATTTTAAACTATAAGTGATACTCGACGTATCTAAAACTAATGTAATATGACACATAACATATATAAAAATAAAGGCGATTGAAAGTTTTTACAATACCGAACTCACCGGAGCCGAACCAGTCTTAACTGAAACGTTCAAAATCTTAAGGGACAATTGCGTATCAGCCCTCCGTTTTTTTTTTTATATAAATCAATCTCTGAAAATATATTTTTAGAGGTTAAATTTTTTTTTTTCAAATCAGCCCCGTAAAAATATATTTTTGGAGGTCGATTACAGTCCCCAAAAATAGGAGGCTGATACGCAATTTCCCGAAATCTTAACCCAACCGAACCAAAATTGACCAGAACTTGATACTTGCTAGCTACTTCGGTGCTGATTTTAGAGTTGTTGGTACGGGTACTACTTAACCCTAGTTAATTGACTTCGTATATTAAACCCAGATTTACTATTATGGAACAAAAACAATACTTTTGCATCCTAAAGAGGTATGTCCACTTTCATAAAAAATAGACACGGAGAAAGGACTCAAAATTCAAAAATATAAAAAGAATTTTTTTTAAAAAAAGGTTTTTTTTAAGATAATTTGAGGTCGCTAAATATGCGCCTCATCTGCTTTGGTTTTTAATTGGTCGCGATTTGAGTGGGTGAAGCACCAAGAGAAGTAAAGTAGGCTCACCGACCATGAAATTCCATCACTCCCTTTGCATACATTACTGACTCGAGCGAAGAATAGTATATATATACACACACACACACAAACATTTTTAAACTAATTACATGGCACATTTTTTATACAGTAACTCTAAATGAAATTTACTATCTTTTATAATTACTAAATTAAGTTAAACATAAATATACTTATAAATATATTATAAAACAATAAACTTAAATGTGCTTTATAATTTTTGTATTAAAACCTTTTTAAAAAATTCCTAAGTATTTGTTTTAAGACACCAAAGTTTATACTGGTTATAAAGTCTCAAAATATATATTTAAAAATAAACATAAAAACAACTTTTAATACAAAATATAGAATATTCCAAAAAAAAATTTCTTGTGTATTTTTTTTTTTTCAAAAATTACTTATATATGGTGTTTTTGAAAAATCTCAAAAATTAGGAACTTCTTTAACCGAGTTTTGCAAAGCGATAATCTTTTTGACAAAACACTGTTTTTAAAAAAAAAAAAAAAGGAAAAAAAGCTCTTTTTTTTTCTCAAAATGAAGCTGGAATAAGCTTAAGAATATACATGCAGACGATATCACTCGTTTCACACTTCACACTGATCTTGAAAAGAACCTACACGGGTTGGAGATTCGCGGGACCTGCATCTCATCTGCCGCTCCTCTCAATCTCCAATCTCCACCATTCATCTCCTTCCATCTATCCCAATGCAAAGCATCAAATCCCACATATACAGACAGTTTTTTTCTTTTTTTCTTTTTTAAGTATAAAGAAAAAAATCAATTAAAGCTCTTTCAGTTTCACTATCTACTTTTATATATATATATATATATATATATATATATATATGAGAAAGGCTATTCTCACTTCGACTTGAGAATAGCCTTGATAAGCTAATATCTCAACCGTTGATCTCCTTGATCTAACGGCTGAGATTTAGTTTTATATTTAACGAAATAATAATTCACACCGTAATTTTATACAAGTAACAAGAGATCCCAAAAAATGACTTTGACAAACCGCAACACCACCAACATCAACTTAGTAAAAATCCCCTGAGCGGGTCTGGAAAGAGTACAATATATGCAGCTATGCCTCCAATCATGCTGTTTCCGAAGGACTTTCGACTTGAGCAATCAGCATGCAGTCAAACAAGTTCACAAAATAATAATCCGATCAAGCATGCAAAAATGCACGCAACAAATAAGTATTAAACTACTAAAAAATAAGGAATGAGAACAAAATAGCAAGGAGGAAGCACATTTGTTGAGAACGACAAGAATCTACGACTTTAGAGTTTGACTTACCGGGTTCTCAATTTTGCTTCACCGTACCGAAAGCGACGTCCTTATGCAGCACAAAGGAAACTTGGTCTGAAAAAGAATGGATAAACAATATGAATGAGCTATATATCCGGTGTGTGGAGGCGAAGTTCCCAAAATCCATATCATTGACGGACATCTCCCTTCCAGTGAACTGTTACGCACTAAATGCAAAACAAAAAATAATTCAGATAACTTGCTTATTCTCTCGCTTTACTCCGCTTCCTCAATATACTGGTGCACCACTGATAGTTTCTAAGCTGCCGTTATTCTAATTCAGCTATGAAATTTGGTTGTTCACCCTGGCATAGATTCTCGTCGCAGATTGATGCGGATTGCCATCCTTTACGTAGACGAACTATGTCATCTGTGAATGTTGAACCAGATGATCCTATAAACACTCTTGACATTGCGGAAATTGTTTTATCCAACATTGCGTCAACCTGCAGAACCAATTAGAACCTATTAGAAGCATCTTTGGAAATACTTTGAATACAAAATACTTAGAATATGATGTAATCTATAACTTTTGTATTTACTATTTTTTCCCAAAAAAAAAGCTTCTACATGGGTAAGTGTTATAAGGATTCAAGGACTTGGTTTAAAACTAATCCTCTAACCCACTAATATTTGAAGCCTCGTTAGAAGCATCTTTTGAAAATACTTCGAATACTAAAAAACATATATTATGATGGCATCCACAACTATGCATTCAAGCCAAATACACATATTTACAAGCAAATTTTGAAAAGGAAAAAACTACTCACCCCCAATAAACCACACACAATCAATCTCTACCACACATGCGCCTCGTAATCCGCATAATTCCCTCGTGAACCGCAAAAAATATCAAAATTACAGATATACCCATCGTGATGTGTGGTCTTGATTGTGCCACGTCATCATGTGTGGTTTTTTGTGTAGTTTCTTGGGGGTGCATAGCAAAGTCCTTTTGAAATACTTCGAATACAAAAAACATAAGTTACGATGTCATCCACAACTATGGCATTCAATATTTTTTCCAAAAAAAAATACTACTAATTAGTTGTTTTGAGGCTTTAAAGACTTTGTGGCTTTAAAAACTAATGCTTCGATGAATCTGGGACAAGCAATCAGAGCCTAAATCATTATTGTAATGGAAAATTGTTAAGCAACATTACAAATTTAACTATATACAACACATAAACTGCTGGCTTTTTGAAATCAACTGTCGGGCATTTCAAATGAAGCGTTGGAACTACAACTGTAAATAGGAATTAGCTAACCATCAGCTTTGGACTTTTAGTGTGCAATAAGTACTTTTCGTAAAAATAAGTTGTTGAAAATCAAATGAATTAAAGTGTTGCAAATAGCTTAGTCATTTGACTCATTTCAGTTTACCTGCAGTTTATTTCAGTAATCAGCAGTTTGATGTGGTTTGTCAAAAATTTTAGGTATACATCTAAAAACTCTTTCAATAAACCACCCAAATACACCATATTCATCGGTCATAATCACCTACCTGATTGTCTCCGCTTAGGCCTTTCCTGTAGAGTAAGGCATCCCATTTCTCCAGAGAGTTGTGTCCCGGTCTCTTGATTAAAGGTATGGGTTTGTTTTCTAGTACAACTAATGACTGTAGTAGATCTGTTTCACTGTCAGCCGCATCTGTAGACAGATAAATAACTGGTGCATTTGATCTTTCAACAACCCTTAGTATGCACTGAGCTGCCTGAGGAACTGGAAAGAAGCAACTTTCCTTTTTGGCATTGCTGAGCATTAAGTACATGAAAATACATCAGGAAAAACCTTGAAAAGTATGCTTGTCACAGATAGTATGCAAGTTGGATATAGTTCATGTATATCTTAAAAAAAGGTAAAACAAGTAGTTGCAGTAATTGTAAATGACGAAGCCTGCCATTTCCTATAATTTATCAGGCAATTGTACAGGTAAAGTTCTCGGAAGTTAAACACACATTTGCAAAATTTTGCATTTGGAACCACAACAAATGTGAAGTATAAAGGCAGTACGGCCCATGTTCCATGGGCCAAAAAACACAATTGAGATTTAGTCCCATTCCAATCCTATGTATTAACCTCTCTAGTTTATCAAGTCTGGGTCTCTCCTCTCCTTGGCCGGAGGGTTTTGAAATTGATGCTCTTTCTAATATGATATCAGAGCTAGGTTTTTTCCGCCGTTTGTTATACTATATTTCAAAAGCTGGCTTGCATGTCTGTGCCCTTATTCAGGTTTCCAGGCTTATGTAGGCAGGTGTTGAAAATGGAGTTCTAATGGGCTAAAGCCCATAAGAATTTGTCCTACATCCCTTCTATGGGATTAACCTATCTAGTTTATAAATTTTGGTCTATCCTCTCTTTGCCTCGAGGTTTTTGAGATTGGTGCCTGTTGTAAGTTGTAACGGCTCATGAAGGTTTAATGTGCACTACCTTACAAAAGCAACATATTACTGTTCAATGTAGGCTTATTACCGTACAGGAAGGTAGTGGTCATTTGCACAAGTTAAAAGACGGTAAGCACTAAATCTATTACTAGAAGTTTGAACGTTAGAATTTCTGCTACAAAATCTTACTTGTGCCAAAATGAGTGAGCTGCATCTACATGAGAACAACTTCCCAAGACTATTATTCTACATAAAACATTTGTAGAAATATAGAAAGATGTTAGTACATTTGGATGCATCTCAAGCCATGTCTCACTTTAACTCCTAATGACACGATTAGACTAGGGTGGGTATTGAGAGTTCAACTAGAGTCTTTCTAGAATCATCCACTTGTGGATAACTCCATGTCTCTCCAAGTATCTCCATGAACTTGCTTCCACTTCTCTTGGCCTTAAATCAAGTTTACTTTCATGAGTTAGAGATTGACTTAAGATGCATGCATTTTCTCCCGTCTCTCTACCGTAATAGCAGTCATGAGGGTTTTGAATGAGGCCCAACATGGAAACTCAACCCGAGTTTGATGGACGTTCTCCTTTGTATAGTGAGAAGCAAAAGTGAAGAACTAGGGAAAGAGTTTAAGGAGGGCAGAGCTAGAAGTGGATGTTAAGTATGTGCTTAATGACTGATTGTTAGAAGGTAAAGATTTTAGATGGAAAAAGAAGGAAATTGCGGCGCCCCTTAAAAAGGGTGTGGGGGTCGAAGACCCCCCTTTACCTCGTGGGGAGTAGAATGGTTCCTAGTTTGAGGTCCCTTCGGAGGCGTGCACCAGGGTCTGCCCTACCCGTAAGGATGAGACCCCTCGATTGGTGGAACAGGGATCGGTGCCACCGGTGGGTTTACCTGTTACGATGTTCGCTCGAAGAGGGCCGGTTATGGACAGGATTTCCCCACGCTAATCTCAAAAAAAAGAAGGGAATTGCACAATCCAACTACAGAATCAAAACTTGTTTCTTAAGTGATGGTTAGGACAACCATATGCTTATTGAAGGAACCTAGACGACGTGTGAACCAGCCTCATTAATATACCACCACTGCTTTTGCTTCAATTGTTTCATCTTTTAGTTCTCTATATAATTTTTCGGCTGGCCTGCAGAAGTGCCTCGAACTATTTGTATTTGTGGAACCAAATATGTACGTCTATTTATAGCTATACTTGTAATTAGATTATGTTATTTTTTCATCCATTGGCTTTCATGCAGTTTTTTGTAGGATTAAACACTATGTCCTAAACACTATGAAAGCCTTTCTATTCCGCATGTCATGAAAAGCTCAACATGTAAGAATATTCATGCACTTAAGAGAGTTTGAAGTGCATTATTGCAGAACAACCCTTTTAAAGATTTCTGGTTATTATACCTGCCATGGTACGCATCATAATCTATATATTGTGTTGGTTAGACTCAAGGTAGGTGCTGGACATAGGCATGTGTCCAAGAATCCACCTCATCGATTGCCATAAGTGCCAAAAGAGTTCTGCTGCTTTACCCGTGAATGGTATGAAATGGTAGTTCAGACCCCAGGTAGAAAGATTTGGGAAATGGAGGTAAGCCGGTAGAAATTGAGCTATATAACAGTTGTCATACAATAATTTTTAATATCCCATTTGTATATAAAGTTTTAATATTTCAAAAGTCTTCCCAAAGGCCTAGAGGCTATCACATAGTCCGCCTTTACGTTCACAAAATTGCTATATGACCTTTAAAAAAAGCCTAAGCATCTTCTACAGATTCTGTGCCCACATGTATCCTTGTCCATGCCATTGAAATTAGAGCAGCGGGTAAACCAAGTTGAAGTAAAATAGCCTACAGCTATATCTCATATGAACTAAGCTCCATCAAAAACTTCAGATCCATTGGTTGAGAGTGTCGTAATAGAGTAGCTTCTGAGTTAACATGATTCGCATCGCCAGTGATGACTGGACACCCACCAAACATGGTTATGCTCTTTCGTGCAAATTTATCATAGACGAATTTATGCTATATATTGTGAAACTCCCCACATATGTATCTCTGTTTAAAAACTAGCACCAATCCATCAGAGACACAGACATAGTTGATATTACTCAGAACATACCATTAACAAAATGACCAATAACCAATAAAAGATAGTATTAGACCCCACTCAACCTTTTTTGTAAGTGTCAAACAAATGAACAAAAGTTGGTGCGCTATCCATGCTGTTTATCGAATGTGCCAAAGCAAAAGGATGGAGTTAATATTGATGAGATCATACCAAAATTTCAAAAATCCATGCCGTCTGAAATGGAGAGCGATGTAGTTGCCTCCCAGAAAAGTCTGCACAAACCGCTGTGCAGTAAGAAGGATGGGGCGGCTAGGCTGGATCACAGTTTTGCACTTGTGCGCAAGCGGACCCCCTGGCTGCCGCACCCATTCTTCCTCCACAGCAGCATAGAACACATCACCAATAGCAATAATTTCATCATCCGTTGAAAATTTAGGCATAAAATCATCCACTACCCTCTTTTTATTATCCTTCGACTTAACATCTTCCGGCCATGCCACCTCAATCTTCCCCAGTGAGATCCCTACCCCCTTCAATTTATTGATATGTTCTTCGTCAAGATAACAAGGCGGCAATGCCATGTAACAAATCAACTTATTAACATGAACATGATTCTTCTTCATGTCTTCGAATTCGCTAAACTCCATTACAACTTTCCTCCCAAAGCAGTCGTTTATATGGGGAATGTCCAACACTCGATCGTACTGATAATCAAATTTTGGACTAGGGAGGACGAGAACACGCCCGAGGAGAGCGGCGAAGAACATGTGCTTTTCGAGGCAGATCAAGTGGTTCGACATCTGACCAGACGTGCATATCGCGAGGAGGAATCTGTCGCTTCGAGGTTTCCATTCGATCGTTCGCCTCTGTTCGGGAACGTCTGATCTCCGACAAGTACTGAATTCAAGTCCTCTGAGAAAATCTAAGTCCGCATTGGTGTCAAAAGAATCAAATGGTGGATCTGTGGAGTTACCGGCATGGTGAGAAGAGAGCAATGTCTTCCGGATCTGCTGGTTGAGCGTGATCTGTTGTAAGAGAGTGGATCTGATAATGTCAGATGAAAGTAAATTTGATGAGTTGGTAGAGAATGTGCGATTGATGAGTGAATGGAGGGAGATTTGTTGGTTACGGAGAAGGTAGAGAGCACGGAGCTCGGATTCGCGCATGCGGTCAGCGGCGGAATCAGTTGTGGCAGAGAGGACGACGGGGAAGTGACGGCGGAAGACGAAGAGTCCGAGGAGGAGGAAGAAAAGGACAGAGAGGGAGATGGCGAGGACCAATTTCTTGCTGCCGAAGATAATGCGGAAGCGGGACTTGGCGGCGGCGGCGGTGGATATATCGAAGGAGGCGCGGTGGCGGGGGATGTGGTGGGGGTGGTTGTTGTTGAGGGGCTTAGCTTCGTCTTCGTCGTCAGAGGAGGAGGAGGAGGCGGTGGTTGCCGGTTCCATCATCGTTGATGCTGCAACAATGGAGGGAGTGAATGCGAAGGTATAACTTCTACGGTTGTGAAGAGCATTGCACCAGAGCTGGGTGGTGGTGGTGCTGAGCAGTCTGAGCGATAGCGAACTACTAGCTACACGGGGCCCATCATCCATAGAAATTAATCCCACACGTGACACGCTATGCGATTTGGGATTCGTATGAGTTTTTTTAAAAAAAATAATTTAAAATTTATTAAAATTAGTGTCTAAATATTTTTAAAAAAAATAATATAATTCTTATCAAAATCTATAACTTTAATGTTAAAAATCTTTCTAAAAAATAATTAAAAATAAATAAAATGGTCATCTCTTTTAGTTTTTAAAAACTAATTAATTTTACACCCGTAGGCCGGCTATACAAATATAATTATATATATAAATAATAATATTAAAAATGTAGAATCGCGAGGAAAGTAAGTTTTAGATGCTCCTTAAATTTGGGTACCGTTTGGCTATCAGGGTCACTAAATAGCTAAATGGGCCAGTTTGGACCTTGTTATTGTCATATGCGAGTATATAATTGGTTTAGTTTACTAATATACTTCATTATAAGGGCCAATGTAGAGCAGCTGGGCCAAAATCTCTCAAATCAGTCCTCGACTTTGCTGACACTATGCGTAGCCATGTAATAAGCAAAAAAAAGCAGATGCTAATGTTCTTCTCTCAGATTTGATGGAATTGTAGGATAGAAACTAAACTCAACGGTTAAGATAAAAAAAATACAAATGTTGATTTAAAAAATTTGGAATAGAGGGGCTGATTTGGAAGAAGTTCTAAAAGGGGGTTTGATTTGTAATTAACGCTTATTATAATTCCTTGGAGGGTGCTTAAGCCTGAAGCATTGATCTGTGATACCAACTAATAAGCTGATATTCATCAAATAAAATGCCTTTGTTGCTCAATAATAAGCTTAGCAATTTCGGTAAAAATTTATGAGAATTGCCTACCTTTTATTTTAGAGCCGCACTTGGGGTTCGAGCCCACGACACATACTTTCTTAAAAGCATGCACTGTGCCGCTCGACCCAAACGCGGGAGGCCACAGCTAGTACTTGTAATCGCTTGAATCGTGAATTTTTGCTCATATTAAAAAAAGTGTATTTACGAATAATAAATTCTTTAAATACATTTTGACTATAATAATCAATATATATAGTATCATATGCTAAAAAATAGTACTATAATCAATTTGTAGGAGCATTCTCACAAAAAGGATTTGTAAGAAAATTCTACCAAGTCTATGATTACTAATACACTCTTTATATATAGACGATACTCCATGATTTTTAATGTATTAATTTTAATTCATTTTTAAGACTTATTTATAAAAAAAACCACAAAAAGTACCTGATTTTAATATTTTACTTATTTGAACGGTGTAGACGGATGATCAAGAAGGTTATATCAACGGTCAATATAAGACTTAGCAGGGCATTGGTTTACTATCACTTTAAGTGAGTAAATCGACGTTATATCAACGATCACTCGACCACTAAAAAGGCAATAAAAAAAATAAAAAAAATTCCTATCTTTTCGTGTGCCTTACTTGTTCCACTTGGGCATGAGTTGGCTTATTGCATATGACAGTGAAGCAAGTACACTTAATCATACTGTCCTAAGTATCCCTTATTTTATGAAATTCCTCAATAAATCTACTAAATTCATATTTTATTTAATTAAAATTTTAAAAATACGTAATTTTTCGTAAAAGAAATTTATAAAATATTATAATTTTTATAATACAAATAATAACTTAAAATCATCGCCAACTCATCCCTTATTTATAGTATAAGTATTATACATTTTGATAAATTTATATTTGTTATTTAATTTTTTTTAGAATATATTTTTTATAGATATTTTAAAGCTTTAATTTTTAGTCTATAGAAAATTTAAATACAATTCTGAAATCTGTTTTAAATTCGTTAAATTTAGAAGTTTAAAAATATATGACTTAGAACTTATTTTTGATAAAATTTTTTAAACAATAAAAAATCGATTATTTTTAAAATCTATTAATTTTATAAAATACTTTTAAAACATGCTTCGAAAATTTTATTTTTTTAATTATATAAAATTTGAATAAATTTATAAATATTGGGGTGGTACAGTGAAGTACTAGTATTTTTCTTTTCTTATGTATACAGAGTTTCTCCAAAAAGTAACAGAAGAAAAAGCAGAGAGAGAGAGAGAGAGAGAGAGAGAGAGAGAGAGAGCATACCAAAGCTGCAGCAAAATGAGAGTTGTGCTAGCTACCTAGCTAGGGTTTGCTCGGGATCTTGGAAATTTTCTTTGAACTGCTTAATCTCAAATCAACCGAAATTTCAAAGAAATTCTTTTCTTTTTTTTTCTTGGAGCTGAGATCAGTTGTTGATTCGTTGATTCCACATCTTCACCATGAGAGATTTCCCCTCGTGTTTCAGCGAAAACGGCGTCCAGATAGCCGATTCATCCTCCTCGCCGTCTTCGACCGCCGCCGACGCCGCCGGCAAGAAAGCGCAGAATGTCGTGGCTTCGCTTTACCGCGCTGATCTCGCCGGCCGTCCCTCCGTGATTACAATTACCTGGAGCAAGAATCTCATGGGCCAATCTCTAACCGTCGCGATTGGCGATGTCTCGAATGCGAATCATAGTTGCCTCTGTAAGGTGGATATCAAACCGTGGATCTTTGCCAAAAGAAAAGGATCGAAAACCGTAGAGATCAACAAGACTTGCAATGCTGAAATCTACTGGGACTTCTCTGTGGCGAAGTTCGGATCAGGACCTGAGCCCTTGGAGGGATTCTTCGTAGCTGTGACATTCGATCTACAGATGGTGGTGCTAGTCGGTGATCTCATTGAAGAAGCATACCGGAAATCATGTGCGAACCCTCCAGGACCGTCGAAATCCTTGCTTTTCGCCAAGAGGCAGCACTTGTTCGGCAAGAAAATATACTCTACTAGAGCTCAGTTTTCCGACAACGGGAAATCCCATGAAGTTTTTATCCAGTGTGACGAACCGTGTCTCGAGATCAGGATTGATAAGATGAGAGTAGTTCAGGTGAAGAGGCTTGATTGGAAGTTCAGAGGGAATCAGACTATTTTGGTTGATGGTGTCCCGGTGGAAGTTTACTGGGATGTTCATAACTGGCTCTTCGGAGGGTCGTCTGGGAATGCTGCTGTGTTTATGTTCCAGAGTTGTTCATCGGCGGAGAAGTTGTTTCTCAGGGATGATCAGTTGAAAGGCCTTGGCTTTTCGTTGATTATATATGCTTGGAAGAACGAATAGACGACCTCGCGTGTGTGTATGGATCAGAGGATGATTTTACTCCCTCCTCTTTTCTTATGAGGGCTAACATAATATCATTGAGTTGATTTTGTTACTAGTTTTACAGAGTCTACAAAGTGTTTTTCGTTAATTCTTTTGTTTCTTTGTTTCTTAAATACTTTGATTGTGAAATGAAACCGATATTTTTGGTTTCTACGATTTAATTGGAGTGATTGCAAGCTAGTGCTTATTTGTTTCCTCAAAAGTTTATTTGTTTAGTCTATTTTATGTTATTTTAATTAGCCAAATTGCTCCTTTTGATGTTCATGGCATGACATAATTGATTTTTTTCCAATATATTATATATCGGAATCATCTGTTTAGTTAGTGGTTGACTAATGAATTTTGTTTCATGGTCTAATCATCGAATTGTAAATTGCTCAATTTTTCCAAGTTATTGATCTGCCAATTTTGTTCTTTGCTATGTTAAAGATATTTTTGTTTGTCTGGCTATTTAGATAATTTAATTGGAAGATTAGATTAAGCGATGATATGCTATGAACATCTCTTGGGATTGGTTTCTGATGATTTCATGATCGGCATAAAATCCATCAATTCCATGGTACCATTCATTCCATTTTGTGTTGATTCTCCCTTAGATGTGATGGCATGACATTTGTCGATCCTTTGAGTTAGCATGGCTTATTAATTTTGGCACTTTTCTTGTTCTAAAATGAGAATTTGAAGTTAAAAAATATTAACTTTTATTTTGGTCAGGTTTATTTCCAATGTGCACTGAATTTTATTGACTACCTTTTTCTGATAGTTAGGTCGATTATCATTGTTTTCAAAGGGTTAATCAACTAAATCATTTGGGAATCTGCTGGTTCAATGTTCCAGATCTTATATGCTTGGAAGAGCGAATCAACGAGCTCATTTCTTCAAGGGGACAACAGGTTGATTTTACTCCCTCCTCTTAGAGTGCTAAAAAAATATAATTGAGTTGATTTTTCAGTAGTTTCAGAGTCTTATGAAGTGTTGGGTTTCTAATTCTTTCTCGTAGAGATTGTAGCAGCATCGAGATTTGTCGACTGGATTAGTGATTATAAAATGCCTACTAACTCCAGTTCATAAAGTTATTTTGGTTTATTCAATTGACAAAATTGTTTCTTTTGAGCTCATTGCATGACATAGTTGATCATTTCTAGAATATATAAGTCAGGTTTAGTTTTTAATATACACTGAATTTATTTTATCTTCTTTTTGCAGGAAATCGAAAGGACAAGAGTCATGGATATCTGGTACTCTATGGTTGATTATGTAGTGTTTAAAAAAAATTATTTTCTTGAATTTCTTCTTGTGTGAACACTAAACTTGTTCCATAAGGCAAGAACTTCACTTTGACCACAATCCTCTTTCTTTTTATAATTTTGTTTCTTTATACTGTACCATTTATATTTAAATTTCTTAAACCATAAATATAGATTTTTGCTTGAAGTACTGCATATAAATCACATGCTATTACCAAGGAAGGGCATTTTTCAGAGAGGTCTTTTTTTTATTTTTTATTTTTTTCCACTTTAGCGATGAATGCGTACCTGCTTACCAGGTATTCCAGTTTGGCCAAGGAGGATTTGTTATGAATAATAGGAATTAGTAAATTCTCTAAAAACTTCTAGAAAGCTTGCAGTTTCGAAACGCGAACAACAACAACAACCACCCAGTGCAGTCTCACCCGAGTGGGGTTTGGGGAGGATACTAAGGTTGGGCATTACCCGAACCTACCCGAAAAATCGACCAACCGACCCGAAACAAAAACAAAACTTGGTTCATGGTTCGGTTCGGTTATCATTTTAATAGTTTGGGTCTATATAATTCGGTTCAGGTTCGGTGATTGAATTTCGGATCGGTTCGAATTGGACCCGAATTATTATCGCGAGTCACGTTCTAATTAGTTTTATTGGTTTTTATGTGCTAATTCTTTCTTTTTAAACGAAACATTCATGTTATAATTATTCAGGTCGACCCGAACCGACTCGAACCCGAATTGATGTTGAGTAAAAATAATTTGTGCTGTTATTCGGGTCAACCCGAACTAATCCGAATTTTAGTTAGTTCGGGTCGGGTCGAAATGAAATTCGGGTCGGTTTGGGTCTGAAGGTATAAATTTTGGGGTTGGGTCAGTTTGGTTCGGGTTGACCCGAATGCTCAGCCCTAGAGGATACGATATAAGCAACCATGCCCCCGGAACATGCTGTTTCTGTTAGGACTTTGAAACTCAGACATGCTATCATAAGATTTATTGCAACTTTTTTTCCCCTGTTCATTACCATTTTCACTCATAGAGGGAAGCTCATTTGGAGCCATCTGCATGTTTTCAGAGCTGCAAGTAACTGGTTTGCAATTTGATGCAGAAGATTGCAGTTTCCTGAGTTACATTTGGATATGGACTTGAAAGCCAGGAATTTGTGAACATTTCAGGATAGTTTGAGAACAACCTGTGTGATGCTGTTTAATTTTCATGAAATGAGTAATTTTAAAAACCTTATTTATTTCTCTATGTTTCCGCACTGCTTTTTAATTTTAAAACATTATTTATTTCTCCTTGTTTCCGCTCCTTTTTTCCTAGGGAAAATTACTGTTCAGCCTCCCCGTTTTCCATTTCTTACTGTTCAGCCTCCCGAAACGCCACGTGGCGGCACGCGCGCGCAGCCACGTCGGCGCGGAAACCGGTTTGGGAGGCTTATTTGAAACACCCTAAAATTAGGGGGGCTGAACAGTAAATTTCTTTTTTTCCTATCTATTGAATGTCTATTGAGTATATTATTGTCTTTGTTGCATATGCTTGCGTTTTGATATCTTTGCGTACTTTTACTTGTGTGCTTGCATACATGCCTACTTGAATGCGAGGTTTTCTGTGCGGAGCCGAGCCGAGTTTTGATAAACTCAGATCCCGTTACGTGCCGATGGTGCCGTGCTGACATATATTTATTTTTAATAAAAAAAAATAAAAATAAAAAATTATTTAAAAAATTTAAATATAAGATTCTTTGACACGTGCTGTGCTTGTTCGTGCTGTGCTAACAACTGCCGGAATAGGTACGTGCCGTCCGGCACGGACTGTGCCGACCAGCACAAAAAATCATGCTTGAATGTTTACTTTGATGCCGAAGGTCCTATGAGCAATCTCCTACAAGACAATGACAGTGTACATCTTACCTTCCTCAGGTCTTGCCTAGACGGGACTGCACTGGAGGGTTGTTGTTATTGTGAGTAATTTTAATTTTTAAACCTTATTTTTTCTCTATATTTCCTCACTACTTTTTTCCTATATGTTGAATGTTGATGTATCATCGTCTTTGTACACGTGCTGAATTCTTGATATCTCTTAATACTTTTTCATACTGTATTGCTATACTTGAATTATAATATAACTATAATATATATTTAAGCGAGGGGTTTACAGTCCACCCCCATATATATACTAAATATATATATAATATTTTAAAAAAGATATATTATTTTCATTATAATAATTCTTATATAAGTATACTATATTATCTTATTTTTAAATATATAATTTTTATATAATTAATATTTTTATATATATTTTTTAAATTTAAAAAAGAATAATTTTTTTTTTTTTTTCCATGCATCGCCCGTAGACTATTTATCTGCCTCATTCATATATATAATATATAAAATATATATAATATATATAATATTAAATATATTAATATATATATAATATATATATATATATAGTGTAATATATAAGCTTATCTCAGATCAGTTGTATAATTTTTAAGCTATACATCTTAGTACGATGATCTTCGTTATCTATGCTAAATTAATTTCACACTTAACGGAAAAAACGATTCACGCCTTAATTTTTAAAGTAATCTGCAGCGTTAGATCAAAGAGATTAACGGTGAATAGCAACAAAAAAACTATTTTCAGGTCGAGCTAAGAATATAATATATATATATATATATATATATATATATATATTATTTATTATTTTTGGTTGGGTAAGGAGATGGATGCAAAACACAACCACCATCTCCATTTTCTGTAGCTTGTTATGGATATGATCGTAAATATGTGTAAACTATTTTGCCAGTCTAATGTATGGTTCTGATGATCCAAGTTCTCAATCCAACTTCTACATCCTGAAGCAGAACTCTTTGAATTGATTTTATTTCGCCAACAAATGGACAGGAATATTAGTCTAATGTTGAGATAATAACGAATCGGCGTATATTAGTCGAGCCCTTTTCAAACACGAGAACAATTGGTCGGTGAAGCTTGCTTGAAGGGTTTGGACCTCACCAATGGATTGCTTTCGAAGAAATTGAAAGGTCGGAGCTCGAATCCTCCGCTCAACATCGGCATCACCGGGAAGTCTTCTTGGCAAGGCACGTGATGAAATCCAGCAGTGTACCATAGCACTATGTCCGTATTATCAATTGCCCGATTTCTGAAAATTTATTTAAATTGTCGGCATAAGCGTGTTATATATGATAGAGATGGAAATAAATTATATTAATGATCATATATATGGAATAATCATCACGGTAAATCAATAATCCTGTATTAATACGATACAAACGATCCCCCAAACATCTCTACAAGGTATTTCTTGGAAGTTACTAAATAGATTTTGATGTGGAAATCTTTGGGTTTTTTTTTTTTAAATAAAAAACAATACTTAAAAAGTGGATATTTTAGTACGACAAAAAGCGAGCATGTTTAAAACAATTCTATATAATGCAAAAATGCAAGGTATGGGTACATTTTTTGCCATAATTCGTACCAACTCAATATATGATTATTGATATTACTAAGTGAGTCCTATACCACTGCTATATAGTAGCGGATTATTGTAACCGGTTTGGCTTATTTATGGTCAGAATAGCTATAATGAATATAATTGCTTAAACATATATGATCAAAAGTCGAGCATGAACAATTATTCTGGATACGGCTTTTCGTACTATCAGTAAAAATAAAATTTCGACTTCACATACACGGTAGTCTCTTTTTTTAAAAAAAATTGGGTCAGAACGGATGACGACCATAGTGCAGGTCCTCAAATAATAATAATAATAATAATAATAATAATTTTAAAAATAAAAAAATAAAAATAAAAAAGTGGGGCATGAACTTAATCTCACCTTGTGGTCCAAGCAGCCAAGTTATCGTCACCCCGGCTCTGGTCCGTGTATGTCCCAGCAGCCCACTTCTCGGTCTTGTTGTACCTGGTGATCCAAACTTGTTTCTTCGAGTAGCTCCCTCGTATCTGCGGATAATCGTCGTCTGTCAGGAGCGACACCGCCGGCGAAGCTCCGAGGAGCCTGTACCCGACTTCGTTTCCCATCTTCGTCTTCTTGTTCGGGTTGACAATCAGTATCTCCGCCGGCTCACCGGCGTTTCCGGGCTGCATGTCGGCGACGTCTGCCTCCGTCTTCGCCGTCTCTTTCACGACTCTCCAGTAACTCTTTCTCGGCGAGCTTCCCTCCGGCGGCCTGGTCGTCCGGAGCTTAGCTTGTACGACGGAGTTGTTGGGGCCGTCGACGTCGAGGTCGAGGTGGAAGGTGACGAAGTGGTCGTGGTAGACGCCGATGGTGTTGTCGGCCAATAGTGTACCGTAGATTTCTTCTTTTATGTGATCCTTGTGAGTGTATTCTGTGCCTTTCATTTCTAGGATACCAGTTAACGCAATCTGATGGTAAATTCCAAAACAATAAAAAATAAAAATAATCACATTTTATTCAACAAGATGGATATTGGAAAAAAAAATAACGTTCATATTTTTAAGTAAACTGGTTACAGCAGTTATCGACTCAGAATGTACCGAAAAATATTCTATTTAAAATTTTGTTTAATTTTGCATTATTTTATTTACTCTTAAAAATAATAAATAAATAACTAAATATGGGCACGACATTATTGGCATGATCAATATGTGCGAGGGTTCTGAGTTTATCAGAACTCAGCAACAAAAATTTTAGATTTATATATAGCACTAATTTAGCTTGCTATGTGGCAACAAAGAAGACGCTAATCATTTATGAAGAATGGGCCGAGACCGGGACCGAGGCCGTGTACCTCTGTACAAGTTTGAGTTCAGATGAGGCCTAAGTAGGCGAACACTCAACTAATCGAAGAAAAATAACTCGTCAAGGAACCACAACGGCGGCATTGCATGTCTATGGAATGTGATCTGTTATCAGATCTTCAGTACGATCCGATTATCACCTAATTTTCTTTTATAACGTGTATTTGACGCCTAGGGCTGAAAAACGAGCCAGCTGCTCACGAGTCGCCTCGAGCTCGAACTCGTTTAAGCTCGCTCGGCTCGTATTATGTATCATCGAGTCGAGTATACGAGCAGAATTCAAGCTCGAGTAAATTCAACGAGCGATCTGCACATTGTTTACATCGGACTGTTAGCTTGCGAGCTAAACAAGCCTTTCTTATTTTATTCAAATATTTATTTAAATAAACATCTTTAGCGAGTTCGAGTTCTTAGCTCGACTCGAGCTTTGGTCTAATCAAATGCAATCGAGCGAGCTCGGCTGAACTTCGACTCAGCTTGGTTCAAGTTATCACTATCGAGCCAGTCGAGTCGAGTTTCGAGCTTTAGATCATCGCAGTCGAGTCGAGTTCAGTCTCGAGCACTGAAGCTCAGCATCTGACTCGCAGCTCGAGCAGCTCAGCTAAACCTAATCGGTCTAGCTTAGCTCAGTGGTACCGACGTCGAACCCGGCTCTGTTATCACCCCTAAGTACGCTATAATATCATTTACAATCATATGTGCACATGAGTTCACTTTTATTGTTTTTAAGAGAATTAGAGAGAACTAGTTCGAGACTCCATACAAGCTCGGATTTTAGCCACTGAGAAATCGTGAGAGAGTCTTGTATCTCAGCCATTTCTCTCGCTGATCATATACGATCTGTAATTTACCTCGGCCAAAACCAAAAGTTTTCACATAAAGATATTGCATGCTATGTGTGTTTGTTTCTGCGACTTCCGAACTTTAATAATATCGATCGAGTACGAGCTCGATTATTATGAAATAGTTATGAAGAGTTGAAAAAAATAGCTAAGTTATGATTTAAACTAACCCCAATTTTAATGGAGCCGCTGGTCTTGAATTCCCAATCAATCACGTAGTCGTAGTTGCCGACGGTAGACACCATTCTCACCACCAGGCTCACCTCCTGCCTAACCTCAGTTATCTGTGTCTCGAGATCAGAACTTAGTGATAAATAAAGAATAAAAAAAGAAAATAAAATTTTATGTAGATGATGTATGGGAGCTCCTTTAGGCTAGCCCAAAACAAATTAATTTTAGAGATATTTTGAAAAAACAAAAACCATGAATAAGAAGTTATAAATTTAATTATATATTATAAATTTTTATTTTAGAGTTTTTTAAAATTGAAAAACGGAATTGTCTAAACAGCAGTCAAAGTATAGTTTAAAATGGATGCATAGTAATTATACGATTTATCACATATGTTTTATTTTATAGGAAGCTGTAGAACACTATTAAAAATCTATAAATTAAAATCTACAGTTTTATAGTTTAACATTCTATATAAATATCTGTAAAATTGTTTTTTTTTTTCCTTTAGTATCATTGTGCTCCAGTATTTTAAGCATCATAAATAAAAGATTAAGCCTGTAATTATATAATTTTGGATTCAATGACAGTCGAAGATGATGACGAGCTCCTTTTCATTTCAATGAAAGTAATGCATGTTACCTGAAAACCAAAATTATTAAAAAAAAAAAAAAGAGGAGGAGGTTGAGTTCATTTGCATGTCTATAGCTGGTATACAACTATATTATGAAATAATTTACCATTTAATCGTAATTATCCGGTGTAATTATATACTAAGTTGTTAAATACTTACCACTCCGCCTGGAATCAAAATCTCGGTGTGGCGCCAAGACGGATCACCGGCATATCTTTCAAACACACAGAAAACGTTATGAATACGAACCGGAGTACCGTTTTGGCCGGCATAGTAACCATCCATGAATGCGGCATTCGCCGGACAGTCGGTCATTGGTTGGAGAGATGATGCAGAAAGGCCGAACCCAAACTCGCCTGCATCGAAGAAAGTCTTATAGTACCACTCCTCCGAAGGATCCATGTAGGGGACGAACACCTCGGACAAGAAGCCCCTGTATAGCACCGGGCGCATCGTGCCGCCGTTAGTGTCGCTGACTGAGGCGAGGGAGATGACGGTGCCCGCCCGGACATCGAAGGCCAAGTGGAACTCCCAGTTAGCCCACCTGAGTGTGACAAAAGGAGAACTAGAAATTTAGATTGTTGAATATGCTAGATCCTATCTATGGAAAATAGTTACCCATCCCAAAGGATTTTGAATCTCACCTATCCCTAGAACACACTATGGTCAGGTGGGATTCATTTCAGGTGATCTCACCTTTTGCACCCCTTTCATCTCATTGAATCCTATCCATCCACCTCCTAATAGGCTTAATACTCATCCAAGGAGGATTTAGAATTTTGTATTCATTTTTTTAAAAATTACTTATAAATAATTATTCAGAGCCTCAAAATTTTATTTAATCTTCAAGTTTCAAAACACTTAAAGAGAGCTACTTTTTGATAAATTTTTTGAATTCTAAAGATTGTCGAGTATTCTAAAAATATACTTTTACAAATTAAATATTTTTAACAAATATTTAACATATTTATTTTATATTGATTTAATAATTATAAGAAAAATACTGATATGTAATTATTCCATTTTGTTTAACTGAAAACTATATATTCTACTATATTTCCTCTTAATTGGTTATAAATTAACCTGATCATATGGCCGTCGATCTTGAACCCCTTCCCCTCTGACTGCACGACAGTCACCTGCTTCGCCGTCGGCCCGAACGGGGGTCTGATCAACTTCGAAGCTCTGTAATCCGTCCCGGCCCCGTCCGGCACAGGCTGCACCAACCTATCTTTATAATCTACAATTTCCATGATATCATAGTCCACCACCACCGTCACCCCCTCCAGCGGCCTGGCGTAGACATTCACTGTGTCTCCCATGGCGAAACACAGAAGCTTCACCAGCCGCCGCGTCTTCTCCACCTCCCCGAACCATCCGACCGAGAATGTCGTGCAAACCACGTCGCTCAGCTCAAGCCCTCGCTTCTTCACCGACTCCATGAACGGGGTGTAGTTCAACGGCAACAACCCCGCCGCCCCATCTGCTCATCAAAGTTCATCATCGGATAGCCGTGGCCTCTGTAGACCTCGTCGGAGATAACGGAGTCTGTGGATAAATCTACGACGATCTCATGGGTTTGATTATCTGAACGAGCTACAACAAGGGCTCTTCGTGGCAGCGGAGCAGTGCGACGGTGATGGTCGCCGGAGATCCATGAGAGCACCGCCGGCTTGTCGGGCTCATCGAGGCCGATGTATTGAATGTTTAGAGGCTTCGACGAATTGAGGATGCGTTGAATGGATTTGAACTCATCGACGGTGAGTGGGTCGAGTGGGTGTCTGGATTCGCACGTCGTCGTAAGGAGGAGGAGGAGGAGTGTAATTCTAAACAGCGCCATGAATGAAGAGCTTGCAGCTTTCGGAGATTTCTGAGAGACGAGTTTGGAAGATCGATGGCTTCGTCTGTAAATTTGTAGCCATGCAAAGCTCCGCAAGATCCAAGATGCATTCAAGTTTTAAAGGTCAAAGTCAAACAAGGGCACTGTGGTCCTGTGGAAGGCAGACTTGGATTAAAAATTGAAGTCAACCAGCGACATATTTGCTTATACAGAGAGCTGATTGGTGGACGCTAACCCTAGTCAACGGCTTGGTGGGAAAAGTTTTACAATGCTTCTCCCGTGAGTTTTGTTATTTGCATTATTTGAAAAAAAAAAAAAATCTAACTAGGAATTTTTTTTTAAAAAAATTATAGTTCAAAATGATTCAAAAAAAATTTAAATAATATATAATAAATAGATAAAATAATGTATTAATAATTAATATTTATAGTAATAATTTGATAATTATTTTAAGATAACTATAATATATTTTGAAAATTATTAGAACTATAAAAATTATATGTTTTAATTTTTAACAGATTTATAGTTAGAAATATTTTTAAAAATATTTCTAAATATAAATTTTACTAATTTGAAATAAATAATAAAAGTTATGCGGTTGCGTATGGGTTGCTAAATGTGTCTTTTCTAAGGGTCACTATTTAGAATATATTTTCCCTGTTGAATCTTTTACCAAAGACAAAAACTTGATATTTTTTTCAGAAAAATCTATTTTCCATCTCAAGCAGAGTACTTAACAGGTGAAGACTCTATAATAAAATATATAATTTTTTATAAATTTAAGAAAATTATTCTGAATATTATAGTAAGTATTGGTCTATACTCAATGCGTGTATGGGCTAATAACGTCCGTCACTTCTTAATCGTAGTCCAATAAATGTGGTTTAAAAAAAAAATTATCTAATAAAATAGCCTGATATGTATAGAGATTTCGCCCTCAAAAAAGAAAAAAAAAATTTAATTTTACAAAGTTGGTGCTTTATTCCAGCGCTTAAAAGAAAAAAAGTTTTACTATGCTCACCCGATAAATCACAATAAATCATGTAGATTACGTGATAACATCAGGACCATAAATCGCAATGAATAGTTATAATTTTAACAATTTATGTGGATCACGAGATAAATGTATGGATCACGTGATAAATGTATGGTGGAGATTAGTTGTATGGTTTAATGTGTGATTTATTGGGGTGAGTAATTTTTTCCAAAGAAAAATCAAATTTATTTAAATTCAAGCAGAAATTGCATACTTTAGACTATAACTTTGGACATCTACTTACATGTCTTTTGATATTTTTTAAAATCTTAAAGTATAATATAATACAATTTACGTCATAACTATATATATATATATATATATATATATATATAATATATATATATATATATATATATATATATATATATATAATTTAGGGCATTTTACCAATCAATGTCCTCTAAAATCAGATTTGGCCAATAAACATCCCCTAATTTAATTTGACTTTTTTATTGTCCCCTAATATAATATAAAATGATAAAAATATTATCATTCTTATTTTGATATCGACCGCGAAATTTAATTTTTATCTTATATCTTAACCGAGGGGACTTATATATCAGGCCCTCTCTTAATTACATTTTATAAATAAATTACAACATGTTATTTTTCACGTTTCAAAATATCTATATAAAAATATTTTTTAAAAAATATTTAAATAAAAAGCCATAAATTATATCAAATTGTAATCAAAATTTTTCTAAACAAATATTTCTAAATATATATTCTGACACACCAAAATTTTAGCTGTTTATCTAGTAACCGGTTAAAATTTTGGAGACTTAAAATATCTGCGTAGAAGTATTATTTGAAAAAAAAAAATTGAATATAAAAATTATAAGTCACATTAATTTTTTTCTCTATTATATTTAAAATTTTTATAAAAAATATTTATATAATAATTAAAATATTTCCAACAGACAGATTCTGATTTGTATCTTATTCAAAATCATGACATGTAATTCTTTTCCAATTTTCAGAGCTGCTAGTAAGTAATATCTCTATCGAACCCCGCATTCAATAAACAACAGAAAGATGATAGCGAAATATGAGTTCAAGATCAAACAAAGTCAAATTTTGCAGCTAAATTGTGATCATATTATTTGCCGAATATTTTTTCGATAGAGCCGATTGTACCAAATCTGTATAGATAGTCGTTATGTGAAAAAATTATTCTATGTAAAAATTATAAAAAATTTAAAAATTTTTTATAATTGTGGTGTTTTAAGTTTTTTAAGAAATACTTTTAAATAGATATTATGGTTCCGAATTTTTAAATGAAATTAAAAATAATTTTAAAGATATTGGAGTTTCAAAATATCTATTTAGAAATAATTTAAAAAAAAAAAAAATTAAATATCTAAATATATAAAATTTATGTTAAATAATTTTTTAAATAAAAATTGATAGTCTTTGTAGGTTACTGCATAGATCTTGGCAGAAGAAATTACGTCTTAATGAATACTAGTTTTATACCCGTGCGATGCACGGTTAAAATTATATATAAATTAATAAATATTAAATAATAAAAATTGAAAATTTAACTATTTTTTTTTATATGTTTAATTTCATACAAATTTTATTTATTAAAATATTATACTTTCCATATGTTTATTAGAATAAGAAAGAAAGAAATTCTCAAATACCACATTACAAAAAATTATTCGAAAATTGACGTTAAAATAGTTTCATGTGTAGGATTAAAAAAAAATTTTACATAGTAAAATTTTTTTAAAAAATTAATATTGATAATATATAATAATAAATTAATTATTTTTATACTAAATTTTAGATTATTTTTATAATTATTATTTTTAATAAATATTTATTTGTAATATTAGACTTTTCATATTCTTCAAATAAGTTACATGACCTTCTAAATTCTTTTCAATTAATACAAATACTACATGGCTTATTTAGAATAAGAATAAATGCCGTATGGCATAACAAAAATTATTCAAAATGCCACATAACATAACGGTTTTGATCTCCCAATTATATATATATATATGTATATAGATTCAAGGTGATAGACAAAGATAGTAGTGGTCAATTAACATGAAAAATTAAAAAGTAAAAATTTTCGAATGATAAAATATTAAAAATATATTCTATAAATATATTTTTTATATTTATATTTTTATATTTTCGGCTAATTAGATTTGGTATTTTTATATTTCTTAATTAGATTTGATGTTTTGTGTTTTCTGTCGTATAAAAAGATAAAAATAGTTTTTACTTTTTATTTTGAAAAAAATATAAAGATTCACGAATATCTATGAACTCTCAGGAACACACACGAATACAAATACCCACGAATACAAACACCTATTAATATATGCGAACATCTACGAATATCTGTGAATACCTATGAATATCTATGAATATTCACGAACATCCATAAATACTTACAAACATTCGCGAATACCTATAAATATTTACGAACACCCAGAAATACCTATGAATACACTACAAACACCAAAGAAAAGTAACTGCTAATGTTCGGGTGTGTTCAAATGTTCGGGGGTGTTCAGATGTTCGCGTCTGTTCGTAGATATTTGCGGTATTTGCATGTTTTTATATTTTTTTTAGAATAAAAAATTGAGGAATATTTTTATCTTTTTACATGATAATAGGACACAAAAATTATAAATTTCAATTAGTAGGTAGCATAAAGACGCAAAAGGTCCAAATTTATTTATATTATAGTCTTACAAAAATAAGTCGATTCCGGTAAAATTTTCATAATATATTTAAAACTATATCTTAGAAGAACAGCAATCTGGCATGGAAAGAATGACCCGGAAATGTTTGTGGCTGCCTTCATCTCTGTTTAAGATATGGAAAATATTTCTTATCCCCCCCAAAACAAAAAAAAAAAAAAAAAAAAAAAAAAAAAAAAAAATCAAATAAAAAAACAACAAAAATTTTGGAAGTATTTCTAAAATAAACTTAACATAAAAATTATAAATTTTGATAAGAAATAAAATTTGTTTTTTTTTTTTAAATATTTCTAAATATGTATTTTAAAAATCTAAATATTAACGGATTTCAATAATAATTTTAAAATTTATTTTAAATCCGTTAAATTTTATAATATAAAAATTTTGATTTAAAAGGATTTTTTAAAAATATTTTTAAAATAAAAGTTATAAATATTATCCAAATACACTTTTCTTTTAAATTGTTTTTAAAAAATATTTTCAAAATTTTATTTAATTTTTGAGATTATCGTGGTGGAATCCGTAATTGAGCGCACGTTTCTGTAGGGACTTCAAACTCACAAAAAATTTCCAAGTCCAGTCTCGATCAACGCTCTGGGATGCTAGTACAAGTCTTCAATGAACGGAGCTCCTGCCACGGATAAACTACAGGAGATTTCACCTAGACGGTCTCGTGCCCAGAGGGTGACGCTTTCTAGAAGGTTTAATTTTTAGTTTAGTCAAAATACATAATAGATTTAGTGGCACCGACATCACTCTATAGTAAGATTTAAGGTGTCGTATGGTATCGCATTTCGATAAATCTTAAATTCTAGAAATACCGACCGTACCGATATACATTTAGTTGTTATTTTTAAAAGTAAAATATAAAAAATCCAAAAATTAATTAAAAAAGTTAAAATATAGAATTTTTTTATACGTACAGTATCATTCACTACTTTATGGATAACTATTGAAACATATATATATATATATATATTATATATAATATATATATATATATATATATATATTATATATATCATATATTATATATATATAAGGTTATTCTCGGTTTGATCTGAGAATAAGTCTTAATAAGCTAAAATCTTAGCCATTGATCTCCTTAATCTAACAGCTAAAATTTAATTTTATATTTAACGAAATAACAATTTACGCCGTAAGTGTTAAAATTAAATTCTCAGCTGTTAGATAAAAAAGATCAACGGCTGAGATGTTAGCTTACCAAAAATTATTCTCAAATCGAACTGAAAATAATATGTATATATATATATATATATATATATATATATATTTTGTTATCTATATAAAAGCACTGAAAATCATGCTCTATACTATGGATATTCTGTGCAAGGGTCATGCATATTCTTGAAATGTTTGAACCAAGGCAGAATCCAGTCATGCACGGGCCGAACGGCCCGGCCCGGCCCATACCGTTTGGGCTGTGCCTCATTGCATCTGTATAAGTAATTCAAAAAGCTCTCTTTGTTTGCCACCCTTGCTTCGGAGTCTCCTCCAGATGTCCTCCGCCGTGAGCGGCGGCCAACAGCAGGCGCCGCTGCCCTTCAGGCCGTACCGTTGCTTCCGCACCCTATCCCTGCACACCCGCGCGGTCTCCTGCGTGAAGTTCTCCAACAACGGGTGCCTCCTCGCCTCCGCGTCCCTCGACAAAAACCCTAATTATCTGGTCGGCGCAGACCCTCTCCCCTCTCGCCACCCTCGCCGGACACTCCGAAGGCGTCTCCGACCTCGCCTGGTCCTCCGACTCCAACTACGTCTGCTCCGCCTCCGACGACCGTACCCTCCGCATCTGGGAAGCCAACAATTCCTTCGACTGCGTCAAGATACTCCGCGGCCACGCTTCCTTCGTCTTCTGTGTCAACTTCAACCCCGCCTCCAATCTCATTGTCTCCGGCGGGTTCGACAACACCGTTAGGTACTTAGGTTCTATTCTAAACAAATTGAGAAACACTGGAAATAGTTAAACAAATTTAAACAAAATCATCAGAAAAGGAATTACAAGTTGACCAAGTTGTTATGTTTTACCAGAAATGCTACCACGAACTGTGACACGAATTTTGGCCATGGTTCAGTTTTTGAACTGAACCATGTTTCGAAAGTAATCTATAGTAAATGAAAATGAACTTCGTGCTAAAATTCGTGCCGAATCTTTTGCTTTGTAGCAACATTGATATTTTATTATTTTTGGTCTCAAACGAGAGGCCAGGCCTTATTAAAATTTTCATTAATCTCTGGCAAGAAATACGTGTTATATTAATAAGGAGTACACTTGAAGAAGGGCTTTCATTCCTCGGGCGAAATTCCAAATAAATATTTGTTGACTATTATAGTTTGATCAATTATTATGGAAAGATCTTATACGCATATTTGTATCTCACATAAATTTGACTGTTTGAAAACACTGTCAGGATCTGGGAAGTGAAGACGGGGCGATTGGTTCGGACCATCGATGCCCACGCAATGCCGGTCACGTCGGTGCATTTTAACCGTGACGGGTCGATTATCGTTTCTGGGAGCCATGATGGGTCGTGTAAGATATGGGACGCTGAGTCTGGGGCGTGTCTCAAGGTTCTCATCGACGATAAGGTCCCTGCTGTGTCTTTCACCAAGTTTTCACCCAATGGGAAGTTCATTCTGGTTGGCACGCTGGATGACACACTGGTTCGTGCTTGCCTTCATCTCTAATTATTATGGTTTCATCTTCAGTGCCTTGTTTGCATGAATTGAGTAGATTTTTTTCGTGATGAATGAAATAATACTGCCTCCACCCAGAAGTGGCTCCTTTAGAGCTCAACTTTTTGCACTATAATGGGTTTAAACAGTGGAAATCCACTTCTTTGAAACTCAATCTTCCATACTCGTTTTTACACTTACAAAACGAAGGTCAATTCATGGTTTTTGGTGCCGGTCAGCACAGCCTGTGCTGGGCGGCACGTGCCTGTTCCGGCAGTTGTTGGCATGTACAAATCGGCATGGCACGTGTCAAAAAATCTTATATTCAAATTTTGTAATTAATTTTTATTTTTTATTTTTTAAAATTATATATATCATATATATATATATATATATATATATATATATATATATAGATATATATATATTATAGTATATATATCGGCACGGTCAGCACTGCACGATCGGCACGTGCGGGGATCTGAGTTTACCGAAATTCGGCTCGGTTCGGCACAGAAAATCTTGGTTTGAAGAAGATATAATGAAACTATGGGGAATTCATATGCTAGTACAGTTTCTAAGTTTATTATGAAACTATACTTAAATTACTTGTTGTGCTACGACAGTAATTTTTTCAAGTATTCCAAGTTAAAATGCTACTGTATCATCGTTACAGCCAGCGAGATAAGAACCTTTGTGAATGAATCTCAGCAGCTGAGCTTTTCAGGCTCACGACCTGAAAACACCTGTTCTTTCGAGTTAAAGGGAATATCAATGACAGCTTTGGAGGGTATATACATTCAAACATACGCCTTCTTTCGAACGGATCACAACTATAATGAAATTGTTGTAGTCATTATGGTGTATAGTATTCCCGTTATAATTTAAAAGACCGTTCATTTGCTAAAGTACTGTTCATTTCTACTAGGGCTAGTCAAATTCTCCCGGAACACTTCAGATACAAGTGTTGGTAACATTAAATCAGTCATCTGGAACACTTTTTAGTTTCTGACCGGATTTGTTTTTCGAAAAATTTAAAAGGCCGTGATTGATTTGTACGGATTTTGAAAAGATATTCCTTACTTGTTTGCTATGCTTTCTTGCAAAATATTCGTTTTAGTAGATTTCTAATGTAAATAATTTGCTTACACTACAGAAGCTCTGGAACTATCAAAGCGGCAAGTTCTTGAAAGTGTATAGCGGCCATATCAATCGGGTATACTGTATTATGTCCACTTTCTGTGTGACAAATGGTAGATACATCGTCAGTGGATCGGAGGACAATTGTGTGTATATTTGGGACCTTCAAAGCAAACAAATGATCCAGAAGCTGGTAGGTCATATGGACACCGTCGTCTCTGTATCCTGCCATCCCACTGAGAACAAAATCGCTTCAGCTGGTCTCGATAAGGATAGAACAATTCGGATTTGGGTTCAAGATACTGCTTAGTATACGTTGATTTTCTTTCTTTTTTTTAAAAAAAAAAAAAAAAAGATTATCGTGAAAAAACTCTGCCGGAGCAATGTCATTTTCATCGTCCATGGCCATTGTAAAATTCATAGTCTCCTTTGTGAAATATTTGATTACCTGTGTTTTTGTCACATCTTTGCTTGATGTCTGTCTTTTCTTTTTTTTTAATGAGATATCGAAGCGAAACCTATCCGGTCCCTCTAGTGCATTACTATTGAACGCCGGGATTATTTTCTAACCTACAGACATTTAGTCCTTCAGACTCGGCCTGCAGGTCAGGTAGTAAAATTTTGGTGTGGCGGTTGTCTCCAGACAACGCAATGGAGTACTTATCGGAGCCACCTCCTTCACGCAGACGTCAGCAAATACGGCGCCGCGCTTATCCCCGCAACGAAGGTGGCCCCCGCTGGGAATTGAACCCAGATGCTCTCTTCTTGAGGCGAGCGCCCAAGCTGGGTGCGGAGGGCTTGATGTCTGTCTTCTGAGCTGTGTTTGTTGATTGAACTGCAGGTAAACATAGACAGACACCCTTTGGGAATGTGAAGTAATAAATCAATAATATTTAGAGAAACAAATACTGGAAAAAAAAAAAATCTAATTTTAGTTTTAATAGTTCAGCTTCCTCAAATTTTGTTTTTCTTTTTTCTAAAGATAATCAATGAAATATTAACAAATAGATGCATTTTGTAGACCTACCAGATAAGGAGCGAGCTAGTCCTTACTCTACGATCGGATCTAGTTTGTAATATGAATTGCGCTAGAGGTGGTTTACTCGCGTAGTAAAGCATGTATATCGACACGTAGATTAGAAAGTCGAATACCCTCATTGAATTGAACTATTATAATACAGCCTAAAATGATATAATATCAAAATATATAGCCAAAATGATATAAATCCTTACTAAGTGATTGTAAGTGATATATGTGACTAAATGATTAGAGTTGAAGTATATGAAGGTGATTACAGAGGTTGATGGTGGTAGCAATGAAAAAAGAAGATGAAATTTCTAGGCCTGTGCCAAATGAAATTCTCTTTGTTTTTTTTTTTCTATTTGAATATTTATATATGTGCGTTTTGTCTCTTGTGTGTTTTCGTCTGTTCTAGCTTGCTGTCGTTAATGTTTTATAGCCTCCTCTGTCCTTTATTAATTGCATGCATAACTATGATGTGATAGAAAGAAGAATGTCCGAGGGTCAATGTCCAATTTTTGGACTCCATATTAGGTTGTAGGCCCAACATCCAGATTTGCTTGGAATTCTTTCTCCACGTGTCTGCTGCTAATTGGCTAAAGTGGGTGTCGAGTTAATATCATGATAGCAGTCTAGTCTGTCGAAAATAGGCACGTTGTGTGCCTGTCCCAATGTTTGGACAGGTGCAACGTCAGTCTGAGATGGGACACGTTATGGATCAGTCCGGCTAACCTCCTCCGTCGGACCAAGTTATACGGAACCTCTTTTTGCGTTACTTTTGACCAGCTTCGTTCGGAAATGCGCACACACCGTATTCATGTCCAAATAAGATTGTAGATGAGCAAAATAGAATGCAAATATTTACTTGAATAATATGATAAGGTTGTTTCTTTAAAATAAATAGCATTTCTTTTCATAACTAAATATGTAGTTTTTATTTGGGATATTTTTTATTCAGCCCCTGCTTTTCAAAGATTTTCCATTTCGCCCCTCATTTTGCTCTATACATTTAGACCCTCTCTCGTAATTCGAACTAACTTATTTTGACTATTATATTAGTATTTTTTGAAAAAAATTTTAATATAAAAATTGTAGATTTTGATGAAATCTATAACTTTCATATTTAACATATTTTTAAAAAATATTTATAAGCAGATGATTTTTTGAGATTACAAAATATTAACAGATTTTGGATCTGACCCGTTAATCTGTTAAATTTCGAAGCCTTAAAACACCTACTTAGAAATATACTTTAAAAAAATATTGAACATAAAAATTATAAATTTTATTAAAATATATAATTTTATATAATTTTTTTTTAAAAATAATACTAATATAATGATTCAAAACGATATGAACATAACTTTTTAAAATAGATCGGATATAAAAGAAGTGCCTAAAACGACGGGTTTGTCCTGCCAGGACTGAAAAAACATTGCCTCCTTTTATTTTATATTTTATTTTTTTTTTTGGAAAAAATTAACTGTTCAGCGAATGCTGATAAAATAGAACATTTAATTAAGTAGCTACAAATGGGCAAAATAGTGTCCACAAAATTAGAAAAAAAAAAACATATGCTAGTTAACCGTCGTTCACAATGTTGACTTCTAAAATGGTGTAACAGCCCACATAGTTATCGTTTTCATACGTTTTTGATTTGTTTTTCAGTTTAAAATACGATCCTCTCGCCGCGATTTAGAAGTCCACCCGCGAAATCTAGCGTGTATTGTCTCAGTTTCTGAGAGAACGTTGTGGCGGCGCGCGTTGGCGCGCGAGTCTAAAATAATATAACGATTGGTGCGTTCTTTCTGTGTGTCTTGATAACGAGCACAATGCTGATCGCCCTAAAAAAAATATGGTCAACCAAAATATAGAGTTCGTGAGAGGACACGAACAGTAATTTTTATTTATTCTTATCTCTATTTCTCTTGAGCAAACTATTTTTATTATTATTAATATCTAATAGATAAAAACTCTACTCGCTCATCTTAAGATATATATACTACTAAGTATTAAAGCACGTATCACTAAGATGAGTCAAACCGTGTCCGAGCTCGCTTCTTTAAACCACTGCAGATAACCTTCGGGTTATAAGAACGAATATGAGCGTGAGTCTATTTCGAGACCGTTATGTGCTTCTATTCAATTATCTAGTTAAGATAACCTACATACATAGAATATCTCTTCGTTCTATTATAACAGCGATCGCTACAGAATCTCCACAACCACAGTATTACTAGTGGGAGAGAGCATATGTAGACATCACAGCAACCATGTCCTAGTTTTGAGTACCTCGGATTCCGATACATATCTCATGCAGACAAAATACAACAAACACCCAAGAATAGAAAATACAACTCTTCCGAATTACAACACCAAAGAATTACGGATATGACCTAATATACACGAAAAATTCTGTAATAAAACGTTTACGCCACGTCAGCATATATCACCTCGTGTTTACATAAATTTAAATAAAATTTATAAATTTTGATGAATGAATGGCTCTGCAGACCAGCAGCACAAACAATATTATACTTTGCAGGTAAGATATCCTGGTATGGAGATACTTTATAAATATATAACAGCGCCTGTTTCTAGATACTATATTGCGTGTCGTTAGCGCTACGTCGGGCCGGCCGCCGCGCGACTAACACACTATCCTAAATCACAATAATTCTTACATTTCTGAAATAGTCGGATTTGAGAGATATGTCGCTTGTCTCTAAACTGCCGCGCTCGTCCAAACACACGACCCGCGTTCAAAACCCTAGGAGTCAAGACCACGAGACTTACTATCGCTTTTCCTATAGGTTAGTAATATTATTCAATTTATGATCCATTCTATAAAAATTGAATTTAATCATACTAGAAGAATTTCTTTAAAACACAATCTTCATTAACAATAAAACTATCTTCACACGTCAGATGCTTAGCAATTTTTTCAAAAGATATTTGTCCAGAATATAATGTGGTATGGTGGTTGTGGCACCCCCGCCATATATAGCCCGTCGACAGGATGGAAGTAATAAAATCTGTGCCTACGGGCCGTGAGATCATTTATCGCAAAAGTGTAACCTCCAATCACACATAAGAGACGGCACTGGATGATGATTTCCCATACATGACATGCTTAATGCTCAAAGCGAGTAGAAATAAGCTGCATGCTTACTTTGTAAGTAAGTCTCATATGATTCGATCCTCAGTCTAGATTATCTACTCACACGCGTGAGCCAAGAATTCGCGAATATCACAGTGTTCATCACAACCTTATCATTTAGTATCATGGCTGATGCAAAAAAATACAGTGCCCTTGCTCCACACAATTCACTAGACTTGTTACGATATTGGTATGTTCTTTACTAACATATTTCAACCTCGAAAGCTCTAATATTCATGATATCCACTCCAATTTTATAAAGTAATGCTTTGTTCGATATTTATGACAAGATCATAGGGACTGCTAACATTAAAGAAACATCTACATGTGGTTGTCAATGTCGACTACATGGGAGACGTCTGTGTGCAACAGTACTGGTATGGAGTTTGCGTCATATTCGCACACCCAAAGTTGCATGTTAAAATTAATTAATTTAGATTGTTGTGATACATCTTACACAAATGATCCTAAGAACTATGTCGGTCACTACTTACGCAAAGATCATTTCTTATTTTCAATACTTAAGATCTAACATGTGCTACGCTTTTTGCGCGTATTTCAATATATTTCCTGGTTTCAGGATGGTTCCTTGCCTTAAGCTGCGTACTTTTATGGATATGTGCGGCTCGGCAATGAGACATATGGATATTGGGAGTCTTGAGAGAGTAATAGAGCATGTACACTAATCTCTCGAGAACTTCTTCCATTTAACCTGATAAATCTACTATGTAGCTTGGCGTATTCATTTTTAGTATTCATTTTGTTTAATAATGGCGCTGTAACACATAATGTCTTGGTAAGATTCAGTGAGAGCTATGTTTATAGTAATGTTTGTCAGAAGGAACAATAAGAACAAAACATGTGAATTGATGTTGTCCAGAGATAGTAGAATAAAAATTTCTATAAGTATTAGGTAAAATGGAGGACTGAATAATTTTTTCATTCTCTCACGGTATCACCTATAAAATGTTAGCACCATTTACCTGTACCAATGGTATTTGGATGAAAAGTGTTCTGACCTATTCCCTCCCAATACACGGTAGCAAAGTGCTAAATACAAAGAAAAGACTCAAAGGATGATCATCTTATGCCGAGCCGAGACGAGTTTCGGTAAACTCAGACACTTCCACTGGAGCAACTAGTTAGCCAAAGGATCCGACGTAGGGAAACAGAACCGGCCGATCTATATCAGATGTCGAGATTGAATGTTTAGTATCTGTCTATCTGTTTAAAAATAAAAATTAAAAAGAGTAATTTAAAAATTCAATATAAAATTTTGTAGAGATATAAACGTGTTACCGCAATGGAACAGAGTTTCGCTACCTGTGCTGATAACTGCGGAACAGGGCAAATACGATAAGTTATTCATTTTCCACCTTCATAGGTTTTTCAATTTTGCTATTTTTTATTGGTTGTGATGAGCTCTTGTTCTTGGCAATACTAAAATAAATGGGCCGTCCTGCCACATTGGCGGCTTGTGCGCTCTTTCTGCTTTTTATCTACGTGTGCCACTGCCTGTATAGACACAAAACCATGAATCAAACACTCTTGTTTTCTGTACTATAGCGGGAGCTGTTTATTTCTAAGACAATATCTAGAGTGTGTGAGAATTTCTTTTTCTATCATTATCCTCAAAGTTGTGAGTTTCACTCTCTCAATCTTAAATACAGTGAGCTGCTGAGTCTTGTTATTGTGCGTCTAGTATATATTTTAGAAATCAATCTATATTGTTAACGTCCTCTACCTCTAGTTCCTAATCTTTTGTCTCGGATGACTTTACTTATGATAGTATTAATAAAAATTCACTCATTATATGACGTCTTTGTGAGTTTCGTAGCTTTCTCTGTTCACATTATTCAGTTTTGTTCCGCTTTGCTACAATCCTGAACATAAAAGTGTTAAAAAGATCTAGGTCTTCCATTGATCAAAATGGCGAATTATAAGAATTCAAACTTGATCCACCTGGAATCTCCTATCTAATAGAAATAGACATCAAGCTAAATGCAACGTATCTAAATTTATAATAATCTATTTGTATCTTAATATTTTGCACATATATTTAGGCCCTCCAAAATTTATTCTCGATTTGTCGGTGAACACATCGTCTAAGCTTGGAATGCGTGAGAGGCTGATGTTAGAGATACTGAACGCAGAGAGTTATAACCTATATGTGCTATCTCTTAGAACTTATCTATCTGCACTCTCGACGCTCTGGGACAAACACCCCGCTTATGAGATGTGATATGAGCTAGATTGCACAGTCTTTCAAAGTATTAGATTTCCGGGCCAACCGGTCACAGGTTTTTTTTTTTTCCCCATGTTAGTACTATACTTCGCTTCGAGTCTTCCACAGTAGCCTCTGCTTTTGCGAGGAAGATGAATAAGTGCGATTTAAAGCTCGAGCTCACCACTACTTGGAAACGGAGCCCGAACATTTGTCTTTTCTCTTTTCGCGTCGCGCGCGAGCAATACCTGCACCACTGCCAACATTTAATTTGTTTTATTGTTTAGAGAATTAAAATTCTTAAAAATAACTTTAAATATATTAAAATATATAAAAAATAATACTAGTTAGGCTCGCGAGCCTAAACGTATTTTCTATTTTATTCAAATATCTTTACAATAAAATTACTTAAGCGATTTTGAGCTCTACTTCGAACCTTTAGTTTACTTATCAGTTCAAACTAGCACGAGATCCGATGGCTCTCACAGAGTTTCGAAAGTGTCTTGAGCCACCTTGAAGCTCGAATTACATCTCCAGGAATGGCGCCACGATATATTTACACTTTGAAAGTACATTATACGACAATGTTGGTCCAAGAGCGAAGCTTCAACCGACAAGTCTTCGTCTCTCGACCGAGACTTATTTCAGATGCTTTTCCTAATCTCGACATGAGTAGAGGATGAACCGAACTGACTTCCACAGACTTTTCTATAGCTTGACACCTTGTGTGAGCACGCTCAATGGTTTGCTTTGCTTACAACTATAAAGCGACTTGCATGACAAGTGAACACCCGAACTTACGTGAGAAGTCTAGACTCTATGTTTAAGAAAGAAAGTGAAAATAGAACAAATACTTCGAAGAAATATTCAGGTATCAATAAGGTAAGATGGTTATATTACCCCTACGATAGTTTGAGTGTGGGTTCCATTAAACACTGAGAGTATAACTTTCTATACTATTGCTGCATGTGTTATGAAAAGCAATTATGTCTTAAGAGCGATAACGCCAAGAGGACTGGATAGAGCTCATTCCAAGTATGGAATTGTGTGTAGTGTTTCTTAAATATGAAAATTAAAAAAGTCGTTTTTAGCCTTTTGAGGGACAGTAGAAACGCAGGTTTCTTTGCTTATGAGCTAGAGACTGTGGACTCAAAGCATTATCAAAGATACATATCGACTTTACGTAATAGGGGGCGACGCTGTGGGAATCTATATAGGTTTTCAAAATGAATCGAGTCTGGGTCGAGCTAGACCGTACGGAGTAACTCCCACGAGTGGAAGACCACGCAGGCTTCCAGTTACATATAGGTCGAGATAGACCTGACTTTGAGATTGACAGTAGCCATAAGATCGATAATACGGCTATATTAATAGTTTATTATCGTAGTATTACACGAGGGAATATCAGAATCTATGCATACATTAGATATCTTTTTACAATTATTTTTCTTCTAGCATAACATGAACTGTCTCACCGTAGAAATCAAATCCATACCTATGTGTGGGTATGATTGATATTTAAAATACTCGGAAGAAACTTGACCGATATAAACTTGAGTTGAATCTGCTTTTTATGAGGATATGTTCAAATTGAGTCTTTATGAGATTATTTTTAATACTACATGCTACTTTCTTTTCCTATTCTTGTATTCTTGGTAGATCAAGTTTCTTGCTATTTGTCTAACATTTTCTGAATGGATATTCTCACTGATATCTTGGTAATTCAAAAAAATAACCTGTGCCATTTTGGCTCTCAGATAATCTTCTTTACTATATAGTAGTATAACAAATAATTTATCATTTTCACCATATTTATGATCATCTTCAGTAATTCTTAAGAAGTTAAGTTACTTATATGTAATCAAATTGTAGTTAATGCAGAGTGCTAAATAACCAAAGTGCCTTAAATAGCATGTAAACCTATATATACACCTGAGACAGCACTGTAAATGACCTTACGGGAGACATGTGACTAACTCCTATAATATCATGAAATTAAGGTTTGCTGTTTGAGAATAGTCTAAAAGTTCTACTAGTTTTATTAAACCTTTCTAAATTATAGTTAGTATGAAGTTGGTTTAGAATGTACTAAAGGTAGTCTTCTGACTTGAGTCGACGGACTCAGAAGTTTTATAATAGAGAGAACCTTTGTGCGCAAAAGTATTATAAGAATAAGCCAGAAATGGTCTGGGTTTCTTTAAGCGGTGTCCCAGAGTTTTCAGAGTTCTCGTAATTGACCACGATCATGCTATATTCGGCATCGAATCACACGTGAGATCCTGTCACAAACTGTTATTTATTCTTTAATAAACTTAAATTTGTTAGTATTCATCTATTATTATAACGTTGGAATAAGGTGGGTTATATTATATTCTTCTACAAGCAACAACATCAAAATCTCAGCTTATCTAAATATGGGATCGGTTAAATCTATATGCGAGAGAGTGAGAGAGGGGAGAGAGAGGAGATTAAAAAAAACTGATTGTCACTTGTTAAAATATTCTTTTTATATCTGGTTTGCCTAAAGTTTCTACCTTTAGTATCTAACCTACCACAACAAAGACTATTCATCAACCACGATTTTAATTTTGTCGTTGAATACGAGTAGGAACGAGTGAAATCTTATGTTCAACAACCGCGCGGGGTAAAAAACGGTCGGCACAAATTGATAATTTAAACCATATTAATAAAGGAGTCACCATGAAGTCAAATAATTTACAAGTCCAAAATGGCACTATTAGTTTTTCTATTTCTAAAACTAACACACTAAGTTATCTATTCATAATTATATTCTGTAATTTAACTTATAGAATCTTTTATAGGGATAAATAGTGTATAGGCGTGATATTTTATTGTCAAACTTTACAGTGGCGCAGGGTAGCGATATATAGATTTGGACACTATGCTGAGCAGAGAGTTTCGATAGTATCCATTTTAATCAACCATAAAAAGGTATAATTTATAGAAAATAACCTTTATATTAGTGTTGTCTTGAACGTTTTGACAAATTTGTATTATGAGATTCTTATACTTCTTATAATTTAGTAAATATTTTTCATTACCATTTATACTTTAATATTTTTCAATTAAAGAAATACTTTATAAATATTTTTACAATATAATTATATTCTTATACAAAGAAAAATGCTAAATTTTCAATCTTGTATATGTTGAAATATTGGTAAAAGTATTCAGGCACTGCATGGTGACCGCGTTTACATATCGTCTCTTGTATATCTGTAGAAATTTTACTGAGACACACTCCGTAACGCGTGTGCGAACCGGCATACCTCTGTAAAGATGTCACACTGAATCAGAGAGACACACTCATTTTGGTTCTAAAGCCTTTCTGAGAAGAGGTCACCTAGATATCAGAAGCCTTCCATGAAACTTTTGTACTCTTTTGTTCGGAGATACTTTCTTGAGTGAAGAATTAATGGATGCGTTACATATCTTTGTATATATAGTACCTGAGGAAAGACCCTCTATACTCTGGGTGCGACACAGAAGTCTCATTTCGATTCTCATACATATGACAAGAAGTTGTATAAAAGGTTACCATACATGATCTGCCTTAAATGTGAATTAGGATGGAACACATATTGTGTTTTGTAAGTATATATTTTGTTTTATAATCTCTCTCATTACGAACTAGCCATGTGCTCGCCATCACATCGGACTTTTTATAGCATGCAAGTTTAAACTCACATTCCTCAATCATCATATGATCCTCTAGATAGCTTTGTGAATAACTCAAACATTTTAACGCAAAGATATGGAGGGTACTAATTCTACACACTTATCTATGGAGCGAAATAAGATGTGCATGGCCTATCATAATTCTACACACCAACATTATGTCTTGAGAGAAGCCTAAGAAGAGGGCATGACAAATGAATGATGAATTCTAGGGGAGAAGTCCACACATTTGAGATGTTGAGGATCAGAATAAATGTAGGTGGAAGGTGAACTGAGAGGGAGAGACAACAAATAAAAAGAGACACGGTTATATATTGTGGTGTAAGTGTGGATCATATCCTTGGGCCAAGAAGAACTAGGTCCAGAATTCACGGCGCGAGACAATCGAGACTTAAATTTCAAAAGATGCCTACGCCGCTGTAGTCGTTTGTCCGCCCTTGTATGTAATTTACCAGACAATTCACTGAGTATATCACGCGTGTTCGCGAGTGAGATGAATATGAGAGTAAATGATATTGAGTATATGAATGAGTAGCGCTATGCTTACCAGAAGGAGACAATCTCGATGTGTATCACACATAAAAATATATATGAGTTATAATCTCGTGTCAATCATCAGTGAGACAGACGACGAGCATAAGACCGCGTAGCAAACAGGAAGCGTAAATAGTGCACGCCAGCACTCAGTGTTGCCACTGAATCTCCATTCGAAATAGGGATCGCGGCAACGCGTCTAAACTTCTGAGTTGCAGCTTCCTTCACCGATACTCAGACTGCATCCGAACGCGCGGGAGCACTGACTATTATACTGTGTGGCAGTCGGACCACCCTCTCTCCCCGCGGGCCCCATTCCGGTTTCGGTGCCCATGCTCGAAAGTAGTTTTTTCTTTTGCAGAATCGGACTTCAATATTTACTAGGTGTTCTGCGTTTAGTTTATTTTTTTTAAAAAAATTATTAATTTATTTTTTACTACCGTCATAATAAATAAATTTATAATTAATATCGTATAAAAATATGATAGATATTATATTAGTAACTAACTAATGTTAGTCCAGTTAATTAGTTAGATTAGGTGCTAAAATATAACCGCGATTCATTTTTATAAAAGTTAGGTAGAAAGTTCGAATTGCAACAAATATGAGTTAGGAAAAACAATCAAATCGCTTTATTTTTTATTGAATATAGGATAATCAAACTCGACAATTACAGACCATAAAAAATATTATATAATCAAATTTGATCTAATTTAATGATGTCGATCTACGTTGGTTTAATTAAAGTAGGAAAGTTAGAGCAATATTTATATGAACCGTTAACTAAATAAGTCTATTGGATGTGCTTATATTTAAAGATATGTCTAAATAAAATGACACAATTGCAAAATAAAGTTCCAAATATATGCTATTCCATTTATATTTGAAGTTGTAGTTGAATCCGCATTGTCTTGCACTAGAATAATTCAAGATATATCAATCTTGGATTATATTTACAGTCGATGTGTACTACCAAAGCATATTTGGTACAAAAGTAATACAAATCCATTATGCCATATTAGGGTGGAATAGCTATGGCCAGAGTTTAACTTTTTTTTTTTTTTTTTAAAAATATAGGGACATTTATACTATGATATGCATCATGTAAATTTGAATAATTCTTTCTAATTATTATTCTTATTTTTGTAACAGTGGGACTTTATGCCAAATCTTTATGCATTTGTGAGAGAAGTATCACTGAAATTACTATTGCGATTGACGTCCCAAAACTGCCTTCCAAATAGGGCAAAAATCTAAGTCAGGTATGACGGTTTTGAATATGTAACTGTCGAATTCAAGTTATATCCTATAATTTGACTGAAAATATAGTTGTTTGGTAAATTTTTTCTAACTCACGCTCATTTAATTTCAAACTTTTGATCTATGGGCTTTTGCGTATCAGCCTCCCATTTCTCTTTTCATACAAATCAATTCCTGAAAACGCATTTTCAAGAGCTGATTTATTTTTTATTTTTTACAAATTAACCCTCCGAAAATACGTTTACGGGAGACGTTTTGCAAACCCCCAATTATAGGGAGGCTGATACGTAATTTTCTCTTTGATCTATATATCCTCATAAAAGACAAGCTGTGGTCTCTTTTTAGCACCTTCTCTTGCTAATCAGCTAGACAACTCTAGTTGATGTCAAACATGATAATTTTTTTATTAACATAAGCACATTTTGAAGCCTGTCAAAAGGGCAAACATTGGGGTTCTTATATTACTAAATCAAGAAAGATGGACTGATAATGTAAAACTGTAAAGCTATCCAGTTTACCCAATTTCTCTCCGGACCACGAAATAAAATATATGCAGATAAGTACTAATCTTCCCCAGAATTACGAAAACGGCCCGGTGAGAAGCCGCACGCCAGCTTGTCCATAGCGCACGTTACGGCAGTCGTCGTATTGAATCCATGCCGTCGATCGGTCTAATCTTACAAACAACGGGTAGGATGAAGCGAGCTTTTGGTGACGATATTATAAACGGGACTCTTTTTCGGAAAGCGGGGTTCCTCGTAACGACGAAAAGTAATGACTCTATGAAAAGACATAATTACCCCTACAACACCACTCTCTAATCCAAATCACTTGCGCTTAACTTTGAAGGCGGACTGGTTAAAATCCTCTCAAAAATTTATTTATGAAGATACGGTTTTTTTTTTTTAATTTTTTATTTATCTATAAAAAGATATAACTTTGGGGTACTGTTTGACTAAATGATTGGAATTTTTCAATTAACAAATCGTGGATCAATATTTGTGTAACTTATTTATTGAAGGATCTCTGTAATAATCTTAAAAAAAGTTTTTGAGAGTAACTCTAGTAGAAGATACGATATTTTTGTTGCAATGTTTAGATAAAGTTTTAAAATTTTTAATAGATGATCAGATTGTTTCGATGTACTTTGTCAAGGTTCAAAATTAAAAATGTTTAAATTGATTGAGCTATCAGTTCTCAATCTAATATGTTTCTAAGAATATTAGTTAATTAATACTCCTTTATCTGAATTATAGGAAATTTCTAGATCATAATTTCATCTACAGTATCATCAATTGAGGCCCGAGGTGGCGGAATTTTCTGACGTTATATTTAAAGAATGATTTGTCTCATTTAATCAAATTAGCCGAATGATAAGCAGTAATTTAGATTTGGCTAGATAGTGATGGATTGACGTGAAAGTCGAAATGTTACTGTTACTATCAATAATGGAGGGCATTTTCCCGATTTTATGAGATTTTTTTTTACTTTTACTTTACAGAGGAAAGGACAAGGGCGTGCGTGTAATTAAGCAGGTTGCCTTTTCTACAGTGCGCCAGGTATAAAGGACTCTGTGTAGAGAAAGAAGATAGACAATAAAAACCATTTATTTTTATTTATTATCGTAAGGATCGATCGCTAGTATTTTTATATATATATCTTAAAGCGAAGAAGACGAAGAAGAGATTGAATGAATGCTTTATTCTCAGTCTCGATCCTGAGCTGTTATTTTGTGTATTTGATGCCGAGTTTTGCTGTTTAATCTTGTTTGTTCGGAGAAAATCAACCTTCTTGCATTCCAAGATTCGAAGCAGTTTGCTGTAGAACTGGGAGCTTCTGAAGCTTGCTTGTTTTGGAGTCGTAAGAGTTTGGAGTAAGCTGCAGTATTGTTTACTTTGGGCTCGATGGTGAGATCTAAAGGGGATAGTAGTAGATGGTCTATGTTGTTTAATCCGCTGAGCTGAGATCCTTGGAGCTTCACACGCTTGGATATTTGAGCTTCATCAAGTTTGATTTCGATTTTTGCTAAGTTTTTTGCTTAGATATGCTAAGATTTAATGTTAAGCTGGAGGTCGAATGAGTGTGGAGGCAAGGGTCTCTTGCGGCGGCCCTGGATTCGGATGATATTAGGATTCATGGCTGTTTTGGGCGATTATGTGTTTAAGTGGACGCTCTTTTGACAATTTAAATGCTGAAATTATTCAGATTTCTAAGCTTCAATTGTTCGCTCGGGTTCGCTACAAACACTTAGTATTGTTTCTGGCAAATGAGGATGTCGTCTTCAAGTGTAGCTCAGCAGACGCAGGAAGGTGAGATTCACTGCAGCCAGAGGGTTTTCTGAGATAGATTTTGTAGCCAGATCGGGTAGAAAGTGATTGTTTTGGATGTATTCTTATACTAAACTAATTTATTATTTTCGTAGCATGTTTTGCTGTTATTTAATTTGGTTCAGGTGTGAATTAGAACCTTCTTGTGATGTTGAGTTATATTTTACAATCACAGCTAACATCTCTAGGCCAATAATGGATCTTCACTATTTGTTGATTGTTTCTCTCTGTTAGAAGACTTGTTAAAGGAATTAACTTTTTATATTCTTTGATTTTATAGTAGAGGGAATTGTGGATGTAATATATTGGTAGATAAGCCTTCTTTTTTTCGTATGTTTTTAATTCATCCTGCACCCATTTTTAGCAGGCTTTGCACAAATTCTGAAGAATCTTTAAGTTGTTAAAAGACTGTTATTTTCTTGTACATCTCCGATATTGCTGATTGAAATTTGGTTGGTCACTTAGCATCCCTCTTCCTAACTGTTGTGTATTTTCATTGGTAATCTCAGGGGAGCAAAGGTGTCTGAACTCAGAATTGTGGCATGCTTGTGCTGGACCACTCGTTTCGCTACCGGCCGTCGGAAGTCGTGTGGTTTATTTTCCACAGGGTCACAGTGAGCAGGTGAGATAAAAATATAATGCTAAGGGATATGAGGGACAATCGCCTTCTAGAATAGTGCGGATGAATAATTACAGAATTACTACATACTCTTGTTTGAAGTGTTTTGAAGTTCTGATCTTGTTACATAAAAAGCTTAGATTCCCTTTGAAGTGAAAATATATTATTCATTTTGTTCCATAAACTGTTACAAATGTGTTATTTCAAAGTAAACTTGTGGTGTAAATGTGTTGCATAATTGGTTCGTCTCTTTGACTGTAGTGTGGACTCGTACAGGTTTAGTTTTCTTATCGCTTTTAAGTTGTTGATGATGGCTTTGGCTCATGCAGGTTGCAGCTTCAACAAATAAAGAAATCGATGCTCATATTCCCAACTACCCAAGCTTGCCACCTCAGTTGATCTGTCAGCTTCATAATGTAACTATGCATGTAAGTTCTATTCATAATTTTGTTTTAAAATACCTATATTATTTTCCTAGTCATGGAAATCAAGCCTTTTCACGATTTAATCAAACATTTTCACAATTATGTTACAGGCAGATGTTGAAACAGATGAAGTTTATGCCCAGATGACATTGCAACCATTGAGTCCTGTAATATTTTCTTCCTTCCCTGTTGTATATGTCCTGACATTGGATTTCCTTTACTAACAGTTGACTCTGTATCTCCGCTTTGACATTTTAGGAAGAGCAGAAGGCCCCGTACCTCCCGGCTGAATTGGGCACACCCAGCAAGCAACCGACAAATTATTTTTGTAAGACGCTGACAGCAAGTGATACTAGTACTCATGGTGGATTTTCTGTTCCACGCCGAGCTGCGGAAAAAGTCTTTCCCCCATTGGTTGGTCATTGTCGAAGTTGATGGGCTTATTATTAGCTGTTAAACTTCTTATAAAGGTTTATTTGATGTATGTTTTTGCTCTAAAGCCTACCTCCTTCATTTTGCAGGACTTCTCCCAGCAGCCTCCTGCACAAGAATTGATTGCAAGAGACCTCCATGACAACGAGTGGAAATTTCGACATATTTTTCGAGGTCAGTCATCAAACCCTAGGAATGATGATCTGTGTTAAAGTATCAGAATTCCAGCCTGAAAATGCCTGCATGATTTAGATGCATAGGCCCAGCAACAACGTTCAATTTTTGGTACATAGCTGATGTTTTATTTATAAACATGTTACTTGTGTGGTTAAATCACAAATTGCAAATGTCTATGCATAATTTCCTGATGGATAAAGTGGCCGTAGGTTTCATTCTCCTTGACTCTTTGTGCAGTATATCCAAAATCCTTCAGAATAGTTTTGGGTTATGTTTGTGGTTTTTAATCTTGTTATTTGTCGGTTCACTGGAATGATGTGAACATATGTCGTGCTATGATTGGATAAACTACTGCCAAAAATGGAAAGATTATGACGTTAATCCTTTGTTCAAATAATACATTTTCTGAATCTATGGATTTCACAGGTCAGCCTAAGAGGCATCTTCTTACGACAGGATGGAGCGTGTTTGTTAGCGCCAAAAGACTTGTTGCAGGGGACTCCGTTCTTTTTATCTGGTATATTAGTAGAACTCTATGTGCTTTTATCTGATAAACATCGATAACTTCAGCTCTTGACATTATCTTCTTTCTTCAGGAATGAGAATAATCAACTGCTTCTTGGTGTCCGTCGTGCGAATCGGCCACAAACTGTTATGCCTTCCTCTGTATTGTCAAGTGATAGCATGCATATAGGTCTTTTGGCGGCAGCAGCTCATGCTGCTGCTACAAACAGCCGTTTCACTATATTTTATAATCCAAGGTAAAGAAATATTTTGAATAGAACAATTAGTTTGGTCCCAACCTATCACTAATCAGAACTACATGCAGGGCAAGTCCTTCTGAGTTTGTTATACCACTAGCCAAGTATGCGAAAGCGGTGTATCATACTCGTGTTTCGGTAGGCATGCGTTTCCGAATGCTTTTTGAGACGGAAGAGTCAAGCGTTCGCCGGTAAATGCCCCATTCTAACTATTTCATTTTCTTCTTCTTCTTCTTCTTCTTTTTTTTTTTTTTTTTTTTTTTTAATTAGCATTCATCCTAAGGCCTCAATGTTTTGGCAGTTACATGGGCACTATTACAGGCATCGGTGATCTGGATCCTGTCCGTTGGCCAAACTCACATTGGCGATCAGTGAAGGTAGTCCTTTTTCCTTGAGATATCGTGGATCTGTAATGTTTTGCATCTATGGCCGTGGATAGATGTTATCATATTTTTAGGAATTTGTTCATCTGCATGAAATCTTAAGAAATGGTCTTATGCGCGCAGGTTGGTTGGGATGAATCAACTGCTGGGGAAAGGCAACCAAGGGTGTCTCTATGGGAGATTGAGCCTTTAACAACGTTCCCGATGTACCCATCGACTTTTCCACTTGGACTTAAGCGCCCATGGCCTCCTGGACTTCCCTCGCTGAATGGTTACTTACTCGGCATAATTTGACATTTCGGTCCAAATCGGTGAAATAGTGAACTTGTGCGCTAATCTAATCTTTTGACTCATTGCAGCTGGAGGTATAGGTGAACTTGGTCTAAATTCACCTCTTATGTGGCTACGAGATAGAGATCGAGGGTTGCAGTCTCTGAGTTTCCAGGGCACAGGAATTACTCCTTGGCTTCAGCCTCGACTTGATAGTTCCATTATTGGTTTGCAGCCTGATTTGTATCAAGCGATGGCTGCAGCAGCACTTCAAGATATTAGGGTTATGGATCCTTCGAAGCAAACTGCTTCAACAATGTTACAGTTCCAGCAACCTCAGAATGTAACATGTAGATCTTCCCCTCTTTTGTCTAGTCAGGTTTTGCAGCATGTCCAACCTCAATCTCCACATAGCCTCCTCCAAAATATTCAAAGCATGAATCAAGCGCAATCACAATTGATTCAACCTCAGTTTCAGGAATGCGCGTCTTTCGGTGATCAGCAACAGCAGCAGCACCACCAAGAAACTAAAGAGCAGCAGCAGCAGTTTTCTGGTCTTCAGCAAATTTCTAGTGTTGTTTCAGGAGTGCCTCAGTTAACTTCTGTATCTCAAGCACATTCTTCGACCTATCAAACAAATTCATCAATTTGCCAGCAGCAGGCCTTTCATGATGCTAATAGCAACCCTATCTCGACCACCACTGTTTCTCCGTTGCATAATGTTTTGCAATCATTCTCTTCTAATTCAAACCTTCTTAATTTCACAAGAACCAATCAGCTGAGGTCGCCTGGTGTTTTGCCTTCTAAAAGAGTGGCAGTCGACTCTGGTATTTCATCTGGACCTCAATCTATTCCAGTTCGGATGGAACCACATCCCAGCTCTACTTTCTCCCTGCCATCTGTTGCTTTGCCTCAGCTTCCTGGAAGGGAATGTTCACTGGACCAAGAAGGTGGTCATCTGAACAATCATCTACTTTTCGGAGTCAATATCGACTCAACTTCTCTTTTAGGAGAGAATGGCATTCCGATCCTTGGATGTGTTGGGACTCTTGGGGGTGAGACAAATTCAGCGACCTTACCTTATGCACCCGCAGATTTTCTAAACACTACAGGCTCGGATCTCCAATTTAATCAATCTCTCATGACTGCTGGTTGCTTGGAGGAAACAGGGTTCATGCAGTCTCCTGACAACATGGGCCAAACAGATTCACAGTGTGGACCCTTTGTTAAGGTGAAACTTGCTCTGCTTTTTATTTTTATTCTTTCAATTTTATTAGCTCCTGATTTTGCTAACCTGGAAAACTAATGCAATTAACCCCCAGAGTAGTAAGTTACATAATCTGCATAGACTCAACCGTAGTAGTTCTATAATAACTGCATTCAAAATCATCAGAATGTTTAGGGGTATTTTCGTGTTTCATCAAAGTTGCAATTAGCTTGGAGAAAGTTTTCCTAAAAGATCTTAGTGTGCTTCTTGATACTCATATTATACATGTGATACTACTGTTCCATTTGTAGGTTTACAAAGCAGGTACTTTTGGGAGGTCGCTAGATATCACCAAGTTCAACAGCTACCCGGAGTTGCGTAGCGAACTTGGGCGTTTGTTTGGCCTTGAAGGCCAGTTGGAAGACCCTCTGAGATCAGGCTGGCAGCTTGTATTTGTTGACCGCGAGAATGATGTCCTTCTCGTTGGCGATGATCCTTGGCAGTATGTCTCTTTTCAACTTATTTATTAAAAATCTCTTTTTATCAAATATTAGCTTCTAATACTGCTAACCTACCCTCATAATGAGAGCCATCTAGCTCTTCATACTTGTGTATGAAGAACTACATTCATTTTTCTAATGAAAATTGTACTTGTCATTTTGATAACAGTTCAAAAAGCTCTTTAGTTTATGTTCAAACTGTGGTCAGTTTCTCCTTAATTGCTCCGTGATATTTTTTTTGAAGAACTACACTTCATTTCCAAGATATAAGTAGGAGGTCTATGAATCCAATGCACTGATGCGTTCTGTTCGTCTCTATAGAACTTTTTAGGGGCCCCTATCTTGTTAATTTGACCATTGATCATAGTCGAAGATAGTGCAGTCTTATAAAGAGTTTAACCGACCTTGATGTTGATTAAGGTGCAGAAAATATATGGTTTATTTGTAGTAATATTGTTTCTCAACATAATGTTTCCAAAGGCATGCAACTTTGTTCTATTATGATCTTATTTAGTTTTCATTTTATTTTATGTACAGTTGCATTGTTGATACTTTTACGGATATAAATATCAATCCGGATGACCAATCCATAATGAACAGTGATGGTTCTTTCCGCTCTTGCTAGCATTAAATGGTGCTCTGATATATATTAAGTAGAACAATACCATAGCTATATACTAAGCGCTGATATTGAGTATAATTTTTGGCTTTTTGCCTTTATTTAATTTCTCATTCTGGGATGCTAAAGGTGTTGCAGGTGTATTTCTATGCGTGGTTTTCTTCCTTTAGTTTTCATTGGTCAATGTCATACTTAGCTTCCTCACTGTGTGCTCCATTCTCTTAGCTTCGGTGCGAAATCTTGCTATGCGGATTTATATACTTGTACACTGGCGTGCATGTGTGCATGTTTGTTGGTTATCCAGACGACAATCCTAAGGAAATAGCCTCCTCCGAGGTGTAGCTGCTTACGTATTACCTATTCGTACTCCGCTTAGGACGGATTTTTTACCGGATAGTGGTAGTATATTGTTATTATTGGGCGCGGCTCGTCTGCTTCCTGCAAAAGCAGGAAGTAGGAACCGACGGCCCAGATCGGATAATCTGGGTCATGCGGTTTTCGATATATTATATATAATTTTTATCGACTTATTTGATCTATTTTGAAATATTTTTAAAAAAAGTTTGAACTACAAAGTTGTAAATTTTGATATGATTTACAATTTTGTAGTTCAAACTTTTTCTTAAAATGTTCCAAAATAAGTGAAATAAAATCGATGAAATTTTATGTAATATCTCATGATCCATATAAAATCGGATAATTTAATCTGAGCAGTTGGTTTTCCTGCTTCCTACAGGCGAGCTGCCCGTTATTATTGGCTATATTTCTGAACTAGTTGATGGTTGAAGACTTCAGGAAACATTTTGCTTTATAACTCATGCCATCCTAAACATCAATAATCTTTGCTCTTTGAACCGCGTAGTACTATAAATATAGCCAAAATACGAGTCTTATCCTACTAATTTGTTTTCTCTTCCATAATCGAACAGGGAATTTGTGAATAATGTATGGTGTATAAAGATCCTGTCTCCTGAAGAAGTGCAGCAGATGGGGAAGCAAGGGGTGGATCTTGTTACATCAGCGCCGTCTAAGAAAGTCTCGATCGGAAGCTACGACTACATGAACCACCAGGATTCGAGAAGTCTGAGCAACGGGATGGCTTCCGCGGGGTCTTTAGAGTACTGAAGACGGCGAGATAATGGGGACCGACCGACCGACGCATCCATAAAAACTTAGTCCAACTAGTTTATTTTGCTCCTGCTGCTAAGGTGGGAGGCTAGGACTAGTAAGTTAAGTTATGCATGTGTAGAATTATCAAATACAAAAGTATTTCCACCTGTTGATACTCATCCCAGACTTGGGACTCTTCTGTTATGGGGGCTGCTTCTTTCAACTTTTTGAAGTTTAGCTTCTTTATTTATTAATCATCTTTATGTTTAAGCGACATATTTCGGTACCCTCTATTCTATTCAGCTTTTCGAGGAAATTAATTATATAGTATTTTAAACTTTTTATAAAGTAGTTTTATATTTTATATTTTTTTACAAGTAAGTGTCTGTCTCGTATTTATTTTAAAATTTTAGTGAATTTAAAAATTAATTTATATCCGTTAAAATTTATATTTGAAAATATATATTTTTATAAATTTAAATTAAAAAAAAAGTAATTTTTTACATATTATAAAATTTTGTATCCAATAAATTGTTAGATAATAATTTTAATAAATATTTAACATATTATAAAATACATAAATCGAGCTTATCTGTGATTCTCCCAGACTTTTGTTTCTCAGCATATCTTGAAGAGATTGTTGTCTACAATTGTGATCATTCTGTGATATGGAAAACAATATGGCTTTTGTCCTGGAGTTGAGACAGATTTGACTGGTCTCAGGAATTGCTGGAGTATCTTTCCGGAGTGGTCTGATCTATCTTTTCCGGTGGATATCAGATAAATATTGTCCTTTTCTTTTGTATATATATCACTCTAACTTCGCCTCTAATTTTCGTTCATTTTCAATCTTTACCGTTCATCTTTTAAAATACATCACCTTTTATTCTTTTTCAGTCGTTTCATCTCCTAATATTCATCTTTATAAAAAATTGCTTTATTTCCAAACAACATCTATCTTACTTTTAAGCATTGTTTGGATGAGATCATGGAAATGGAATGGAAGAAAAGTGGGAGAGAGGACTGGTGGGAGATATTTATTATATTATTCAGTTTAGATGGTAAGTAGAATGATAGAAAAAGTATAGTATGAGGTAAAAGTGTAAACGAGTCGAGCTCATGTAGGCTCGAGAAGACCATCATAAGAATATTTTATTTTTGGTTATATTAATTTGTAGCATTCAAGTAGATGGTTAAAATATATAAATAATAGAAATTATAAGAAATAAATATAATTTAAATATTTGAATGGAGAAACACAAAAAAAATTTTGTAGAGTAAAAAAGAATAGTAATATATGTTCACAATTTGACTAGCTTATTAAGTCCGAAATCGCTCGAGCCAAATTCGACTTGAACTCGAACTCGAAGTTTTTTTCAAACAAGCCGAGCTGAATAAAACACTATTCAATTCGACTAAACTCGTTTTCACCCCTAACACGAGGCAAAAAATTTTCTGTGCCCAATAGCAAAAATGCCCTCCCGAATTGGAAGAAAGCCTAGCTAAAATACAATGTCATAGCAAAATTACTATCCTGCATTTCTGTCAACTTCTTTATTTTTCTTATAACTTTAAAGATAAAATAGTAATTTGATAATCGATATTATTTTTTCTTATTCATAATTCATTCTCTCCATAATTTTCTTTCTCCTCATTATCCAAATAAACTTAAAAAAAAAGTATTCCTCCACTTTTCTTTTTCTTATTTTCATTCTCTCTATTTTTCTTCCCTCTAATTTTTTTTTCCTTCTTCCAAAAACGGCCTTATAGGAGTGAGAAAAAACGCAAAAAAAAAGGGTCATGGGCTCAAGCCCGACTCCTCCCTTGGTTCTTGGTTTTTCAGCTATTTAGCCTATTGAACTTGTGGGACCCTCCATCCTCTTTTATTTATTGACAAAAATGCCACACCATCTTCTTGTTTCTTTCTTTAACAATTATTGACATATTAAAACCTAAAATTTATTTTATAATGCAACAATGAATTAATTTCTAATTTCTCACTCTTTTTCTGATTTGCATGACTCTAAAGATACTGGATCCACCATGCTAGGAAACTCAATAAACTTGACCATTCCCGGAATGCCATCCATATTTCTTGCTAAATTCAAGCACAAGCATTACATCATGTCTCAAATAAAAGAGCGAAGAAAAAAAATTAGCTCCACATTCTCCAAGTAGGCTCAAAAATATTTTTTTTGGCGAAACTTTTCCCATTTACCAACTTCTGATATTACTAAAAATACAATTATCCTATCTTATATCATAATTACGATCAGAAAGTAAAATATAAACCTGATGTGCGGCCTCAGTCAAACATGGAGTACTAGCGTCATGTCTGACCACCACATTAACAATTCAAATTGACTAAAATTGCCTATTTTTATTTTAGAACAGCTCATGAAATTTAAATCTGCGATATACACTTTCTGAAAGGCATGCTACACAGCTCGACCCCATGAGTGAGAACTCAAATATTTGAAAAATAAAACATATCATTTATTTAGGTCTCGTTTGGAATGGGGGTAAGGGTAATACTTACCCAAGTAAGTATTCACACCCTAGTAAGGGTAACAAATACCCAAGTAAATGATACCTATGTTTGGTTTGGGATAAACCCCCCACCGATGTCGTTTCCGATCAACAACCCAACCGTCGATGTTGTTCCTGCCGAGCACCACCCTTGCCGTCGACTTCATCCCTAACATAGCCGCTGGCCTTTGAAATCTCGAACTCCAACTCCACGAGCGGCGAGAGAAAGAGCGGGCGGCGCGAGAGAGATTAGACAGCGAGCTGAGGTGGTGCAGGGCTCAGCGAGATCGGACAAGGAGAAGGTACCGTCGAGGCGGTTCAGGGGCTCGACGAGGTGGAGGCTGACCGACAGAGCGAGGGAGGTGGTGTACGCGGCGGAAAGGGAGGAGGGGTGGTGTGGGCGGCGCTTACGGAGTGAGGGAGGTGGTGTAGGCAGCGGCAATGGGAGGTAGGGGACGGCGTCGACAGAGTGAAGGAGGTGGTGTAGGGGGTGGCAAGGGCGGTTGGGGGAGGGGGGGTGCTAGCGCCGGGGTGTTGGGGAGTGGTTGGGGGGGGGGGGGGGGATGGATGTGGGGGAAGCACCGACTGAGCAAGTGGTGGCAAGGGAGGAAGTGGGGAAGGGAGAGGTTACATGGGTAACTTGCTACCCACCTATTGAGGTGGGTAGCAATTTACCCCCATTTGGGGGTAAAACGTTACCCTCCCCCATCTGTTACATCAATACCAAACAAGGGGAAAAGGGTGGTAATCGTTACCCGGATAACGATTACCACTCTTTTACCCCCATACCAAACATACCCAAACAGAACTATCCCTCAGGGTAGCATTAGCTTCTGGTCTATGCAATTAAGAAGAGGTTTCTCATTTTACACAAATGGATGACACTAACCCAGATTGCAAGAGTCAACTCTTTTGAGGATATAATCTTAAATTTGATAATCATATTTGCATTCCAGAGATCTCCTATATGAACAGGACTCGCATGGTATTCAAATCTACAGCTTTAGTCTCCAGAGAGGGTTTCAGTTTAACATTATATCACAATAGCATTTTGAGTCTTTTCTTTTCTTCTTTTTTCGAGAATAAGACATTCGCTGCATCAGAAGACTCTACGTCAGTCTCGGCCGAGATGCAACAGAAGAGATCCAAAGAAGGGCACAATAGCATTTTGCTGCTTTTAAAATTGCAAATCTAAAACTGTTGGTGCTGTAAGTTCACTCGTGTTAAGTTTTAGAGGAACCAGTTACAGCATCGAAGATGGGTTGAAGGTGTACGACCAGTTTGACTAATCCGGTCCACGTGGTTTGCTGTCCTAGCGGCTTGGCTGTTCATCTTAGCTCTGGCAGTGGCATGCTTTTCTTCAGCCTTCTGCCTTGTTATGGCTAGTCTCTCCACCATCCTTTCGTGGGCATGAGCTTTCATTTGTTCCACTTTTGCCTGGTAAACCATTAAAAATTGAAAGGAAATTGCAATTTAAGTATGTTAAGTATGCAGGAAAAGCCTAAAATATAATCTTTTCTAAGATATATAAAACAATGAAGTTATAATCTGCCAGAACATGATACTCTCTGTGTAAGTTTGTCTATTTGACATCTATATTTGATTTTCTTTGCGCCAAAAAAAAAAAAAAAATCATCCAAAGTCTGAGCTAGAAATAGAAGCTAGTAAAGGAACATTATATGACCTCACAATGGTGATTGGTACAAGAAATCATCTGAGAAAATGAAACTAAATAAGATTCAAATAGTGAAAGTATGACGGGAGGATCAAGAACAAGTAATAGAAAAAGAATGATACCTCAATTTTCCTCAACTTGGCTTCAAACTTTGCTTTCTGATGCCCCTCCCATGCTTGAATCTTGACCTCTTCGCTTTTGAACCTAGAAATATAATACATAATAATGAAAATAAAGAAAACAACAAAAAAAAACCAAGCTTTTCAACATAAGCATATTCTAAATGATTAAGCAGATATCTTCTAACGATCGCATAAGAAAAATGAAAGAATTCACCACCTATTGGTAACAAGTCGAGTCTTCTGCAGGAACTGCAAGCTATGTTAGTCTAGATTCTGGGTTTCAACTTTCAACAGCATGTCAAAAAAATTTCTATGTTACTAAAGTAGTAATTCACATGCTTCTTCACATCAAAGGAAAGAAAGCAAATGGTTGAGAATGCATATCGACGAAATGAGAGTAGAAAATACGTCAATGACTGACAAGATGCATCATGTGAACATTTGAAAGTCCTAATAGGGCTTATGTATATCATCCTCACCTTTTTTAAAAAAAAATCAAGACAATTAAAAACTTTCAACTAAATTTCTTCTATTTGATAGACTATACAAGAAGGCAAAGAACATCCCTAAAATCCGATGGGGATGCAAATGTGATTTGTCTCAATTATTCTGTTTAAAGAGCAGAAATCTGCATCTTTTTCTTTTGAAAGTCTAAATAAAAACATACCTGGCCGTATGCTTAGACTTTTCAGCTTCTTCCCATGCAGCTGCTCGGGCTTCAAACTCTGCCTTCATCTGTTGATTTTCGCTTGCGAGTGATGCAGAATATAACTCATCTTTACTTGCCCATGATGCAATATTCGTTTTACCAAGCTGTAGGCCAAGGGCTACAATCTCTTTTCTTGTTTGTAATTGTAATTCTTTCTCAGATAAATTTGTGTTGTTGACATTCTGTCCACAACTTGGTTCATCATCCCCATTCGTCTTAACAGGAGATGTCGGTGCTCCTCTTCTTGGAGTTGACGGAATTGAAGTAATTGGGCTGCGAATTGGCGTCGTCGAGTCCATTGGAGTTCCAGTCCTGGATGGATCCTGGCTTGCTATCGGAGTCATTTCCGTACCAATATCTCTCATCGAAACTGATTGTACAGTGGGAATAACTACAAATATGAGCATGAAAAAAAAGTTATTTAGATGAAAATAAAATGTCAATTACCGCAATCTGATCCAATATTTTTTTCTTTCTCAGATGAAAAAGTTGTTAGAGCAAAATTTAAATAATAGCAACAGCTTCGAATTTATGTCAACTTATTTTTCAACTAATTAAAGGCATGAATAAGTCATCTTTAAAATTTCAAAAATATATCAATGTCTTCATTAGGTGCTGCCATAACAACGAACCAAGAGGTTGAACAAAGAAGCTACCTTTTGGTTCAGATGTAAGATCTTGTGAGGACTCTTTGTGATTTTGTAATCCCAGAAGCCTAGGCGTGCTGCTACAATCATCGCTAATCGTGGATTGAGTTGATAAGCCACTTATTTTACTTGTTGAACGAGAACTAGACGATCGAGGAAGGAACGAAAATTTCTCCACAACAATTCTTGAAATGCTCTCAGAAGCTTCTGCCTTTGAATCATTGCAAATCATAGACCTTCTTCCTTGATTGTGAGAAACCATTTTCTTTGAGCCGTTAAGATGCATCAATTGGCGGCTTACTACCATTTTTTTTTCGCATCATTCCATTTTTGAAATTGAAAGCATATTCCTTGAAGGGCCAATTGATGGATGTTAAGATTCTCTCGCCTTGGTGGAACTCAAAACTGGATGTGCTTGCATTATCATGCCCGCTATCATAGCCATTATTACCGTCTTCTTCCGGAGCTCTTGAAGACTGCATTGCGTTCAAACTGTTTGTGTAATTGGCTGAATAAGGAACACTCTTACAGCTCGATGAAACCCTGAGGCCATCCTGATTTGCTCCAACAGTGCAGCCTGAGGTTTTCTCTGTTGATGGCTCTGTTGAGGAAGTATTTTGGGGGTCTGTATAGCCTACTGCGATCGAGATTGAGAACAAACATCAATATTATAAAATCTCAAGACATCAAGGTTCTTCAAAGATTGGATGAACAAGTTTGAGAAAGAGTCCTGCTAGAGCTCCAAAACTATTTCCTACCGACTCAATCCAAGTTCTATTTGAGAAGCAAAGTTTAATCAAAAGTGGAGAATTTTCATGAGGTGTAGGAATTTTTGGGAGCTCTAGCTTTTTTTCTATCTAGTGTAATATTAAATGCTCCAGCATTTGATCGAACGTCTTCTCCACGCATTTTTGAGGCAAGAACAAACAATCTAACAACTTCTGAATGGCGAGTCTAATTGGTATGATTGCTAACCTTCCTGATGGAGATCAACTTCTAATAGGCTACTCTTCGCACTATCAAGTTCTTCAGCCTTTGAAGGAGATGTCCTACATGAAGTGCTTCTCTCATCCTTTCTGATGAAGTGCTGTGCACCAAGTAGCTTCATCCTCAATTTACTTGGAGAAATCACTCCAACCTGCATTCACATTATATACTCACTCCATTCAAGCAGCTATAACTTGATGAATATTAATTTGGCTAAGAACAAATCAAGCTTTATCCATGAAAAATCTTCATGTAAGGTTATAAATGCAAGGAACAGTTCAATTAATCTTCAGGCATATAGAACAATGTATTGAACGCAGTGCGTGCTAACATATTGAGGAAGACTGTAGATGAACAGCAAAGAAGAGGAGCTCATATCACACCTGAACCTTGTCTATCCTCTCATACTCCATTATTAACGGTGAAGTGTGAGAGAAAGAAGAGAAATTCTGTAGTTGGCCTCTCTTATTTTCTCATTTAGGGGGGAGGAAAGAAGAAGAGGAATAAATTGGCGTCTTTTTTGTTAAATACTCGGTGATTTTTGCTGTATGTATGGTGTACTCGAATGTACTTATATATAATCTGAAGTTCTAAACTGGCAACTAGTCAGGAAGTGGGTTCCGAACTGAGGCTGAACTCACTTCCGTTGATTAACAAAAGCCTTTTTACAAGACATTTTTTATAAAAATAGATTTTATGTTTTAAGAATAACAAATATCTGTAATTTTGATAAAAATAAGAAAAATAAATAAAAAGATTAGTACAAGAAAGATTCTGCCGAGGTGGAGTGGGCAACTGTGCATCAACAGGAGAAGTTTACAGGTCCTCGACCTGCTTCGTTGCTGAAGGTATAAATGGATGGGAGTTCCGTCAGTTCCATTTTTCATAAACATATAAATAAATTTTTGAAAATAAAAAATATATTAGCATGATAATATAAGGGAAAATTGCGTTTCAGCCCCCCCGTTTCTCATTTTGGACTTTTCAGCCCTCCGAAACGCGTTTCCCCGCCGACGTGGCGGCGCGCACGTGCCGCCACGTGGCGTTTCGGGGGGTTGAATCGCGCGACCCCAAACTTAGGGGGACTGAAACGCAATTTTCCTATAATATAATTATTTTTTAAAAATATATAAATTAATTTTTAAAAAATAAAAATATACTGATATGATGATACATACACCGTAATATTAAATATTTTTTATTTTTAAAAATTAATTTATATAATATCTAAAAATAGAAAATTGATACAACTTTTTGCTCAGAGAATCAACTCTTTATCTGTGTACTCTGCTCATGAATCACAATGTTATGTATCAAGTACTTATTTCATTTTTTTAGCCTGGATTGATTTTTGAGCAGAGGGACACTATTTAGTATTTATCTAGAGATAGGTGCAAGGGAATTAAATGGGTAGGATTTAATAATAAGATGATAAGCGATGAGGAGAGTGTTTCTAGCATTTTTCTTATTTCTTAAGACTATAATTTTTACTGGCTAATTTCCTAAAATCATAAAATACACTTGGAAATGGTTGTCATTTAGATTATTTCTGTTTTAGATGAAAATTATTAGTTAAAAAATATGTTCTAACTTCTACACTTCAACCGTATTTTTAAGCTTTACTTTGTATTTTTACATGAACATTAATAAATTCAATTTTCAAAACAGTTATGCATCAATAAAAAGAGTTTTATTTTTATTTATTAAGTTAATCGTATACTATATACCATCATCATTATATAAACAACAAAAAGTAGAATTGTTACATTAGTAATATATTAAATATGAGGATATACTTTTTAAGCAAACTGTTTTGGGTTACATATCAGTTTATATATATACCATACTTTGGTAAATCTTTGTTTTTTCTGATAATATTTAAATAAAATCAAATATATATATAGTTATAATTTTTTTAACAAATAAATATATAATATAAATTTTAATATACGCTATCCTATTTCTATTCATTTTTAATAAAAAATACTTTAAAAATATATTTTAAAGTGCGAAAGTCTTTACATTGTAATAACTTTTACAGTTCCAAAATGTATATTTAAAATATTTTTTAATAGCACCAAAAAAAAAATTATAAAGTAAATTATTTTTTTTTAATTTTAATTTTTGAAAAGAAAAAGATAGATGCCTTGGGTATATACCAAAATATGTATATATGGTGTTGAGTGCCAGCGCGTGCGCCTGGCGGGTCGAGCCTGCGCGGCGGAGGCTTGCGAGCCAAGTCGGTAGGTTAGAACTGACTCGTGCAGGGTAGGTCACGTTCGCTGGACCAACAAGACTGTCTGAGCTGGGCTGGTTGGGCCCTGGCTCACGCAGGTAACACTGCGAGCGCAGATTGTCCTACACCAGCTGGGGGGCTGAACTTGTGTTCGGTTCATATGTGAGGAGACGACTCTTTAGGTTGCGGCGTCGTATTTTAAGCCGAGCATCGGTCCTAACATATGGATATGCAAAAATTAATGAAAAAAACTACTCACCCTCAACAAACTATCCAACAAACCACACATAATAAATATCCACCACACACGCGCCTCGTGATCCACCTAATTTTCTCATGATCCGTAAAAATATCAAAATTATAGATATATCCATCATGATGTGTGATTTTAATTGTGTCACGACAGTATTTATAATTTTTTATGTGATTTTTTAAATGTATATAGCAAAGTTCGAAATTAATTTGAAAAAAAATAAAAATCTGTAAAGCAGAAATTTTTCCAGTTTCTTGTTTATGAAAGAATGAGTTGAACAAGCAACACTGAAAGGTGAACGCTCAGTCCGGTTGGCGCCAAATGAAATTCAATGATGGGCGATTTTCTGGGCGAGTAATTGAGAAAAAGAGGAGGCGCGGAGTGTTTAAAAAACGGTCAAACGTGTTTTCCGAGGCCACGAACAGAGACAACAGTAAATACAATAATTTTGTCAGTCAGGCTGCAGAAACCCAGGCCACATCATACCACCCATCCAAACACCACTTAAAAAAAAAAAAACACTATTCAAATCACTCCGCTTATCGCACCAGGAGATCGATCGCTCCACCTATCGCATCCAGGCGGGGTGTGCGTACAGTGCCGTTGGGCAATATTCAGCTAAAATAATATTATTGGATCCACATATTAAAAATTTTGAGCGGTAAAGTTATAAATATAACTTAAAGTTATATCTTAATAGTTCAAAGTTTTTAGTAAAAGTACTTAAAAATATATTAAACGAGTTGCCGCAAATTCGTATAACGTCTTGTACTTTGTAAACTTACGGTAACTCATTAGACATATTTTTAAACATTTTTAGAATGAATTTTGAACTAAAAAGTTATAAATTTTGATGCGAGCTATAACTTTGTAGTTGAAAGATTTTTTTAAAAATGTTAAATATTATGCTAAAAAGATTATCAAAACTTTAATTATTCTTTTGGTATATTATTTTGCATTTTTTCGAAAAAATTTTAACTATAAAATTGTAGATCACAACAAAATCTATAAGTTTGTAGTTCAAAATTTTTTCTAAAAATGTTTAAAAATAGACCAAGTAAATTAAATAAGTACATAGAAAATTTATATGAGTTCTCGATTTACGTACCGTAAACTTTTTTTTGTTTTTTATTTAAATGTAGGGAGGAAGTGCGTATTTTTTTAAATGAAAAGATTTACTTTCTCCGTATAATTTTTTATACAGTTTTTAAGTAAGAGAATAGCATTTTTTCGAAAAATGTTTTTCGGAAAAAGTGCGTTTTTTGAAAAAATGCTCTTTTCCTGGTGAGTCAGCATGGAAGAGCGTTTTTTTCAAAAGACGCTGTTCCTACGTGTCAGTGACGTGGCGCTGCGGATCTTAGTTTGACAAATAACTTTTTTTTAACTATATTTTAATAAATAAATATTAAAATAATAATAATTAAAAAAAAAAATCTTTCGCCAGCTGCATAGCGCCTAGAAGGGCTAGTGGAATAGTTGCATTATTATTCTTTACATACTAAATAACATTCATTTTCAATAAAATTTAAGTAAATTAGATAATAATTAGTTGAACTAAAATAATATAAATTTGAATAAGTAAAATTAGATTTAACTAAAAATATACTATTATAATGTATTAAAAGAAGCGGCGAATGGAATGAACAAAAACGATGGGTTCGATTATATTTAAAATTTTAATAAATCAATCATTATTTAATAATGTTCTTACATATTATTCTCTTTCTTATAAATTAGTTTTTTTTTATGGGAGACTTACATATGAATCCTTCCTATATTTTAAATTTATGCATAAATCTTTTATTTTATCCACACTCAAAAATATTTATTTAAAAAAAATTAGCATATAATTTGTAGGTTTTGATGAGATTTATATTTTTAATATAAATTTTTTTTCAAAAAATATTTTTAAATTTATATTTTGAGACTTTAAAATTTAGCTAATGGATTTATTTTATACTAAAATTTTGAAGCCTCAAAATATCTATTTGGAAGTATTTTTTTTAAAATATTAAACTTAAAAATTATAAATCTCATTAAAATTTATAAGTTTTATATTATATTTTTTTTAAAAAATTATAAGATGGTCAAAATAGTTCCGATATAAATATTGAGATAGGAGTTTTTTTTTATAAGTTAAAAAAAAAGCTAAGGAATATATAAATTAATTTGTATATTCTTTTGCTGTCAGACTTCTGTATGTTGATTGCCTTACTGTATGTAATTTTACGTCAATATAATGGTGATGTCTTCATTAATCATTAGTTAAATATTATATTTAGTCGTTCCAAACTCAAATTTATTTATTGAGTTTGAGAGAAAGTATTAGATATAACATATATTTGTATGATAAGAAATTATTAATATTTTAATTAGTGAATTTTTATTTTTAATCATATATATTATTTAGACATAGTTATATAAATAATCTAATTATAGTATAATAAAGATTTATTATTTTTTACAGAAATTATTATTTATAAGGAAATCCTACAATTTTTGGTTGGGTAGAAGCCTACAAGTATTTTGAAATGGTTAATTTGTTTTCTGTTCCTTCTTTTCAAACTTTTTCAATTTTTGCCCATAAACTTTCAATATTCACGCCCATTTCTCATAATTCGAGCCATTTGTAAAAATTTTTAAATAAAAATTTTATATTTTGATAAGATTTATAATTTTTATATTGAATTTTTTTTTTTTAAAAAAATTTATAACTAGGTGTTTTGAAACTCTGATATATTAACAGATTTTAAATCCGATCCGTTAGCTCGCTGAAATTTTAACGTCTCAAAATACATATTTAAGTATATTTTTTTGATTAAAATATTAAATATGAATATTATATATATTATTAAAATTTAAAATTTTTATTTTTAAAATATACTGATACAGGGGAAAAAATGCAGTGGCATGGAAGTCAATGAGGAGCTACAAGTGAGTTGGGTATTTTATAGGCCGATCCGCAGCACTTTTGGTCTAGAAAACAAAAATTGCCCATTTTGAAATGTAGGAGCCCCAAAGATTAAAATGTACTGTCATCATTCCACATATCCCAAAGCCCCATTAAAATGTACTGTGATCATTCCATATATCCTTTAAAATATTTCATAATCAAAGATAAAACGCAGCATAGATGATAGGGGATTTACTTATCAGCCTCCCTATTACTTATAGGCCTTTCATTTACTGTTTCAAAAAATTTTGGACGAAAATATCCTCGTATGTATTATCAGTTCGGACATCGAAAACACCTATTTAAAAGTATTTTTTAGAAAAACTTTCAACATGAAATTTTTTTCAAAAAATACTTCTAAATATGTATTTTTGGGGTCCGAAGTGTAGACCTCGGTCCGAAATCCGCTGAAAACAGTTCGGACATCAAAAACACCTATTTAGAAGCATTTTTTGAAAAAAATTTGAACATGAAAATCTACAACTTTAATGTTCAAAAATTTTTCAAAAAATATTTCTAAATAGATGAATTCGGTATCCAACTAGCTAGGGGTATTATTGTCCGAATGCAGTTAAAATTGGTAATGATGATGTGATGGAGATGTGATGGGGGAGGGATTGATTAGTAAGTTTTATAGTTTGAGGGGGGTGGATAGTAATTTTCTTTAGATGATATAATATTCATACAGAATAAACTCAAAGCAATACATTTAGAACCATATCAATATAAACGGGGATTAATTTTTGAGGCTTTGTCCAAAAGATTTCGGTTTAGAAAACTCTGTCAAATAGGTCATTAAAAAAAAAAATCACTGCAACATTTATAAAAAAATAATTTTTTTTTGAAATTTTGATTATAAATAAATAAATTTCTATGTGTTCTATAATTTTATAATCAAAATATTTTTAAATAAATATTTTGAGATTTCAAAATATTTGTAACTAGTAAAAAATTCAGTATTAAAGTATCTACTTATATTTTTTTTAATGTTTTCATTACAAAAATTTGAAGAACACATTAAATTTTATTTTTTCATATTCTAAAATTTTTGAATAATTATTAATAAAAAAATAGAAATAGTTCGGACGGTGCAAAACAGGGGTTGATATGAAATTATTCTTAATCTTCGGCGCCATAATTTTTGGGGGACAATTGATGAAATTTTGGCTATGAAGTACACTTAACTTCATTATTTTTGATAAAAAAAAATAAATTCTTTATTTAGTAAATGATAAATCAGCCTTGACTTACAAAATTTAATCAATTCGATGCCTCCTATTTCTTAAGGCCTAACGGCTGCCATGTTAATAAGAATATGTGATAATTTGTTATGCATGAGCTATTTTAAAAGATTTTGCAAATGAAGGACTGATTTATCAAAACTCCTCCTTTATTCTTGCTATTTTTGCAGATAATATTTGTGATTGAAAAATATAATTGTGGGCAGATTCTATCAAGTTGAATTTTTTTTTTCTTTTTTTTTTTAAAAAAGAAAAAGAAAAATTATACTTGTGGGATACCATGGTCCCCGTCAGTAGGAGCGATAATTCAAGTCAAGAAATGATATTTTTATAGGGGTTCTTGCAGATCAGCCCCCCGTTTCCTATTTATGGGCAAATCAGCCCCCGGCCGGGGGCTGATTTGCTTTTTTTTTTTGCAGATCAGCCCCTCGAAAACGCGTTTCGGGGGGCTGATCTGCGAACCCTTAAAATAGGGGGGGCTGATCTGCAATTATCCCCTATTTTTTTTTATATGACACAAAACACTAGATTAGCAAGCAGTTGAGCCTATTATGTCTTAAAATGTTAAAACTAATATTTTAAGCATGATGTAAATAAAAAAGATGACCCCCATTTTGGTAGCTTATGCTTTGTATCAGACAAAAGGAGGTATTATTTACTATTAACTCAATTCTCTCAGTTTTGTATGTACTCAGGACATGTTTAGCGCGAACTTGGTTGTGATATTCTTACGTGCTCCTATATTTTGTTTACCAATTTTTTGCTAGCGTGCTTGTTTGTTTGGCGTAAATTTTCAAGCCGAGAATCCTAACAGAGAACAGCATTTTCCAGGATGATTAGGCTCGGCTCGAGCGCACCGGTTGTTTGTTATTGTCAATTCTTTGTTACCAGTTTTCAACAGAAATATATACATGTTGTTTGAGCAGGGCTTGCCAAGAACACAAATTATGTATACCAATTTATACCTCCGATAATTTAAAATTATAAAAATATACCTTCTTATTTTAAATAATATTTTTATGCTCCGCTTGACCATGTGAAAATGATAAATCTGTAAGTTAATTATAGTTTTCAAATAAAAGAATAATAATAGTTTTGTCATTTTACAGTGTCAATATGATATAAAAATATTATTTCGAATTATAAAGTATAAATCTATAGTTTTGAATTATGAAGGTGCGTAAAACCACAAATGCCTCTATAAGTTATAAACATGACTGTCCGAAACCATTGCCGAAAGAAAAATCGGATGGGATTTGCATTAGGATTACATATTTACATAGCACAAGATAAATCATGCCACATTGACAATACATTGCAATAACAAAACTTCTAATATTGGCGAGGCATAAATGTAGATAATTTAAAAAAAAAAATGATTTAAGATGAAAATATCTTAATTTAAATCTAATATATAACAATATACAATATTAGGTAGTGTATGTGATGGCTTTAATGGAGGCCATATAATGTTCTAGCTATAATCCTAGAAGTGCATGCAGGCAAATGAGAGCTGCATGGAATGGTAGGGAACGTGGAATTCAGACACATTGAAATGCAAATTTTCATTGAAGCTGCAGAGGTTGATATTAAGAAATGACGAATTAGTAGGGCAATGTCGGTCTAATAATCAGTTATTTATATGCCCTGAACAAACAAATAACAAGATACCAAAAAAGAGATCATGCTGGGATCCGATGAGTTGTAAGCATTCCTAATTATTGAATTTGATCGAGTGTGACTGCAAATCAATCTGCCAGCCTCTGCAAGATCACGGATTCGTTTTGGTTATTTCGTGTCTGAAATCCCTGTTAAAAAATGCGAGAATATTCATTCACATCTTATCCAGGACAACTGAGCCAATTCAAAGGAAAAACTCAGAAGGTCAAAAAAGAATTCCATTTTATATCCTGCTTCCTGCGAACTAAAAAGGCAGAGCGAGTACACATCTAGTGTTGCTAAAACAGATAGATAAGAAAGGCTGCACCAATGATGGTAGTAAATGGCTGCATATCCTGACATAATTTGGCAGTTAAAAAATAAGGACGTGGCTCCCCTGATTCGGACGAATCAGGAATCACCAAAATGGACGGCTGAAATCGGCTGATCCGAAAGAATACGGATCTCCAGATCTCGCATAAAATTTTCGTCTAGTTATTTGATTTTTTTTTAAATATTTTTGAAAAAAAAAACTTTGTAGTAAAAATAGATCAAATAAGTCGATGAAAATTTTATACGAGATCTCGAGATCCGTATTTTTTCGGATCGGCCGATCTCGGCCATCTGTTTCCTGCACCCTGATGCGTTAGCATCAGGAGAGCCGCCTCCCAAAAGCAGTACCTTTCCCTGACCTGACTTGCCCAAGAATTTCTTGTGCCTTCGCCCCATAACCAGTGTCCGCACCGCCTACAATAAATTGTAGAGATATGTGAAAAGAAAGAAAGGTTAATACATAAACTTTGTCATGTGAAATTAACATAAAAGAGTGCGAAGGATACAATGTTAAAATCATGAGATGATGAGGATCAGCAAGAGAAGACTGGAGAACATGCATTTAATCCTGTTCGCCGTCTGGAATATAGAAGACCATACATAACCATCATGAGAGAAACAAATAGCATGCTATCCTTCTGCAATTTGTTTGAAAGGTTGTTATCGTCAACAATTTCTGATTTAATATCACTAGAATCCTTGGCTCCATCTCATGTTGTAAATTTTGTTCTTCAGATGATGATCTTTCCTTTGAAATGTTCTTCTTTTTTTTAAACAAAAATAAATTCCCAGAATCATGAACATCAGTGGTGTCAGCAGTTTTATAATCAACACCATTTCCGCCAACCCCATTATTTGCAGGTCTGCAAGAGATTTCGCATCGCCATCGATCAAGACCGATTGCATTTGCGTCGGAGGCGGCGAGACGATTGCACATGCGGCGTGCGCGGCGAGGGTCGCAAGCAAGGAGACCGACCGGTCTTAACCAATTCTATTCGATCTGGCTGTATGCGGGTCGCTCCGGTTTCAAATCCGGTCCGCTTTTCGGTCCTATTTTTCTATGCTGTTTTTCTATGGTCAAGACCTGCACGGTCCGGTTCAGTCTGATCCAGACTGATTGAACACCTCTACTACATACTAATAGACCATTACTTATCTTTTCCGTCTGAGATCATTGATGAGAAAAATAGATTCGCCGGTACATAGAAAGTAAGATGACAGTAAGCAGTGGCGGATCCACTGTATTAGAAGTGGTGTCAAGCGACACCACTGCTTCGGCGTAGAATCCTGAGTATACATATGTATGTATATGTATATATATACATATATATATATATATATAGCATAAATAAATTTAAAGCTCCCAGCTGTTGGTTTGGAAGCACAGCCCAGTGGTTGGGCCGGGTAAAAGCGTGGGTCGCGGCGCGAGTTCGAATCCCAACCGTGCTTCTTTTTTTTTTTTCTTTTTTTTTCTCTCTTTTCTTAAGTCTAACCTAACCCTAGATCTCTATTCCCTAACGCGCCGAAAATTATTTTTCCCCAAATCCACTCGGCTCACCGCGATCGCCACCCTCGCCGCCCCCGCCCCGCGCCCCGCCGGCCGCCCCGCACCTCGGCGCCCCGCCGGCCCCCCCGCACCTCGGCGCCCCCGCCGGCGCCCCGCACCTCGGCGCCCCCGCGCCTCGCCGGCAGCTGCTGCCCCGACAGCCCCTCCTCCTCGGACCTCAGTCCTCTCGCACTCACCCCGGGCGCCCCCGCCGCCGCCGCGCCCCCGCGCCCCGCCGCCACCCCGGGCGCTCGCTGCTCGCACTCACCCCGCGGCCCCGCAGCGGCGCCGGCCTCTCACCGCAGCACCGCGCAGCCGCGCCCCGCCGGCTCTAGGCCCTCTCACCGCTGCCCCGCCGGCCGCCGGCTTCTACTCCGGGCTCCGACCTTCCGCCTCCGCCACCGGGCTCCAATAGGACCACCTGGACCAGCATCTTAAATCCCTCTCTCGTCTGAGTTGTCTCTCTTGATTCTCGAAATCAATCAGGTATTTACCTCAAACCTTAAGATTTATGGATCTTGTTGTAATAGTTATTTGCAGCTGTAGTAGTTGTTTTAGCATGCTATAAATTTTTGTTCTGTCCAATTTTTTTAATTTGTCAAATTATCTTATATCGTAGTGTTTTTTTAGTAGCTAAAGTCGATTAATACTTTGTATTTTGACACCACTACAATGAAATCCTGGATCAGCCACTGACAGTAAGCTAACAAAAAAGAACCAGGGAACATTAGATTTAATATGAATTTGCTTGGGTGGGCTAACAGTTCAGGCCGGGTGAAGGAAATTTTCTCAAACTTCTATTTTTCAACATTAGAAAAATAAAAAAAAGGATAAATTTGGCATTCACTTCTATACTTACATCTTGCAATAATTCACAATTACGAAGTTTAAACCATACATCTAAGGAGCACTAACACCTAAGAAGCACAAACAGTTTTCTGACATCTAAGAAGTATTGACAGTTTTTTTTTAATTTTTCGGATATTTTTATGATATGTTGGACGTGTCTATGGAGTGTTACTGCACATACACTATATGTGATATAATTTTAACGTATCGATGTTTGACACTGAATGAGGTATAATTTCGGTTTCGTGCTTTCTAACCACCCATTAGGTTCCTATCTTAACCCGCAAGGGATAAATCAACAAGGGAAGCCACAAGATCTACTCTTTTTTCTCCTTTTATTTTTTTAACCTTTTAGAAATTCTCCTTCTGGAACAGCGGCTTTCCCCCCTGATCTTACTAGAAGAGCTATCTTTTTACTCTATTAAGGAAACAGAGAGCTTCATTACTCGTCATTCTAGAACTACATCATCCCTCATTAGCTATCTGTAAAGTGCTTTACTTTGTTGAGAATCTAAGTTGTTTTTATTTTCTAGCGAATCCGTCTCAAATAAATATTGTAATTTTCTCTATGGTGAATTTAATATATCTATAATATTAAAATATAATAGGTAAATTTAGTGAGATATTATATTCTAATATAAGTATTTAATAGTTATATATAATAATTATTATAAAGGTTATATAATTTATATTTTGTGAAAATTATAAATCATCTACTTTTATTTTTTTCTACATCATTTATGCAATTTTTGTATCAGATTCATTGAATATGTATTTTCTTAGACAGAAATTGATATATAATAGATCATTATAAATGCGATAATTAAAAGTATATTTTAATTTTGACCCAAAAAAACCTTTTAATTATAAATTAAGAAAATTACAAATCTTATTAAATTATAAAATATAAAATAATTTTTTTGGCATACGCATTACGAGTGCGTCGTTTACTAGTTAATATTTGTGCTGCACTGATTCATTAGAGAATTGCTGATAGTTTTGATATAATGTAAAAAAAATTTATTCAAATTTTAATGTACTTTATAAATTTTTATCTTAAATTTTTTTAAAATAATAAAATTCTTATAATTGATATATATTTTAGAACCGTAAAATAGTCACTTAAAAATATTTGTTGAAAAAAAAAAATTTAATAAAAATTTTTTAGAACCAAATAAGATTTGTTATATATATTATTATATAACTTAATGATTATAAAAAATGTATAATTTACATGAAATACGGTATAAATTAAACTTATTTGAAGCATCGGATTGAAATAAATGATGTGGACGACAGACTAAAAAGTGACTGCACCCTGCATATTTGTATCATCACCTGAGAACTCTAGACTATAGTCCTCTTCTTCATTAAGAAAGCTCCGCATCTCCAGCTTCTCTCATCTTTTTCCTTTCAAACTTTCTTTCCCTTGCTCGACACACATCATTTACCCCCCTCATTCTCTTCATAGTCCAAAGTTGAAGGAGGAGAACATCAGAAGCACCTTGGCTGTGATCATGAAGAGAAGAATGTGGATCGTTATTTCTTGTCTTCTCGTGTTCAATTGCTGCTTCGGTAAGCAATGCTCTCACTTCTTCAACTATCTTCAACAACCCATGTTGATTAGAAAATGAATCGGTATCATTCGTGAGTTTGTCTGTTATAATGTTCGTACAAAAATAGATTATTTAGGAGTAAAATTTCTCTACGATAATTTTTTTTAGAAAAAAAAAAAAACCTAATTATTATATACATATATATATATTCTTTTTCCTTCGTTGTCAATAAGCGGCTTTGAAGCTTTGTCGGCTGTAATAGATGAATAATATTAATGCTCGTTAGATTTACTTTCCTTTTTTGTTTAGAATTGATGGATATATTTGTAACGTCCTACCTGGCTAGTCCATAATTGGCCAATTTCAGCCGGCCTCACTTGGCCAGATTTTTCGAATAGTATGAATCCGATTAGTAGCTACTAGCTAGGTGGCCTTTCTAAACTTATTAGGATAATTTTTTTTATCCTAATTTCTTGAGGTATTATATATATTTTTTCTACATGGATCTTACGGTCAATGAATTCTCCAAGACTTTTTAGGTTTGAAAGTACGGTTGTTAGGTGTAATATTCTTACCTCCTTCCATCACAATGTTGATGGAATTGCTGAACTTCACACTTATTCTTTCTTCCTGATATCATCGGATAGAACGCATGTATTGAAACCTGCATTTCCCCATTCGGGTCAACCTTGAATTTTTTTTTTTTTTTTAAATTCTTTAGTTTGACAAGGATTTTTTGTTAGTACTTACTTCATTGGAAAGCAAGGTATATGTTCTGGTAAAATAAAACTGTAATTAAACTATTCCCTCGATCTTTGCATTATATTAATTAGGGTAAATCAGATCCAATTTCCCTCTTCTTCTTAAGTTGAATATATTACTGTATTACTGCTCTTGCACAGCAATCGCTCTGAGATCTCCATTGCAAGAGAAGGCAGAGTCCATAATACCCATCCCAAGAAACACACCCCCAGAAGGCAATACAACGTTCCTGGATGGAACAACATGGTGCGTCGCGAAACCCGGGGCGCCGCAACTGGACCTGCAAAGAGCCCTAGACTGGGCTTGCGGAGTCGGCGCCACGGATTGCTCGCCGGTGCTGCCCGGCGGGTCGTGCCATCAGCCGGACACACTCCTCTCACATGCCTCCTATGTCTTCAACAGCTATTACCAGCAAAATGGCGATTCCGATGTCGCTTGCTACTTCGGCGGGACCGCAGTAGTCACAAATCGAAATCCAAGTATATCTCTAAACAAATATCTAATTTGGACTCTGCATCCATTTGATAGCTCTTTAGATGTTTATTTAGAGGCCAATATTTATGTATGTCAATATGACGTGGTTTGTTCTATGAATTGGCAGGTTATGGTTCGTGTGCATTCCTTTCATCTTCAGAGTGAGTGTTGGCATACTGCATCACGGATTAATTTAAATTTCTCCAAGGCCTTTTCTCATTAAAATTTAAAGGAAATTGCATTTAAATTTCTTCCCAGTTTTCTAATCTATCAGATCACCCCACCACCCCAAAAAAAAAAAAAACTTTTTTTTACAGCGCGCCCTCCCTGCATTTTTATTTTGGACGGAAATACCTTTATATATATTTCGTCACTTTGACACCACAAACACCTATCTAAAAGAATTTTTTGAAAAAAATTTTAATATTAAAGTTTTAGATCTTGATGACATTTACAAATTTAATATTAAAAATTTCTTAAAAAATAATTTTAGATAGGTATTTTGGGACTCCTAAATGCTAATAGGTCGATCCGCTAACCTGATGAAATAGAAAAAACTTCAAAATATCTTTTTAGAAGTATTTTTTGAAAAAATATTTAATATAAAAGTTATAAATCTCATTAAAATCTACAACTTTTATCTTAAAAAGTTTTTTTCGAAAAAATATTTCTAAATATACGTTTTGGAGCTCCAAAGTGTGTACAGGATTTTTTTTTGTCCCAAAAAAATTAATTTTTCGGATAGGAGGTTGATTAGGAAAGAATCTAGTCGGAAGAGCTGTAAATTTGACCCGGAAGACTAAACAGTAATTAGCCCTAAAATGTATATATTTTATTATGCTATATAATTCTTTAATTTGAAGTTTAATAAGAAATGTCAAAGTTTGGATTTTGAATGCCCTTGCATGGGGAATAGTATGACCCTTTTCATATAAGAAGAATCAAGCTATTGCTGTATTCTAATTGATGTAATTGCTCAAACAGGACTTCAGACGTGCCGTCGCAGTTCGATTGGAGAGATTTTGTGTCAAATGCTCTCATGATTCTGCTTCTAATGCACTACACTGCTTATAATTGACAGTCATAGTTTAGATAATCAGGAGTTTATCACTTTATTGTATAAATTTGCTCTTCTATTGGTATATAATTTGTACAATGGTGATGTAAACATGACTTGGACCTGTTAATTTAATAATCCCTTGTAAAAATATTATGTTATATCATAATTATTTTCTAAATTTTGGATCAGATTTTATTTTAGCTATTAGTATACTTTTTTTTTTTGTTGGAAAAAGGGAGTAGAGTTACTAATTCATAATTAAATGAGGTATAGAGTTTCTAGAGATATCCCAAATAAAGTAAATATTACCTCTTATGTGGCATCAAAATCCTCCCCCAGTGGGGAGGCCGGGAGTTCGATCCAGCGGTGGGTGGGATAAGTAGCTTAAGCTCGCTGGACTAGTCAGGAGCTCTTCTTGATCAAAAAAAGAAAAAAAGCAAACACTCTCTATGCGATTTTTATTTTTATTTTTTTTATTTTATTTGTTTTAAGGAAAATGCGTAAGGCCCAGGGTGTATGAATTTTGAACGTTTTTGTTTTATTTGCATCTCATAGTTTAGTCAATAGACTGCTTCTGGTGGTGGAATCCAATTTGGGCCATCAGTAAAATTTTATCTATTATATAATGCACTAAAAGAATACTTGTGAACTAATTAACTACTGACTATGGTGTACTATACTATGGCTTAGGTGATTTGTAAGGTGGCATTGTTTTCTTATAAATATTTTTTTTTTTGAGTAGTTTTTAATATAAAAGTTACAGATTGATAAGATCTAATTTTTTTTCAAAATATATTTCTTAATAGTTATTGTAGGACTTCAAAATTTAATGGATTCAAATTAATATTTAATCTCCTATAATCTCATTAAATATTGGAGTCTAAATATTATTTTGAAAAATTTGTTGAAAATATTTTTAACATAAAATCATAAATATAATTTAAATATATAAATTTTATGTTAAAAAATTTATTAAAAAACTATTTTAAATTTATTATTTTTTAAATTTTAATTAGATGAATTGTAGGTTTGATGATTAGTTGGTGAATCGGCGACTGCGCGTAGCAACGCTCAAATAAGAAAACCCAAATAATAATTGTTTCGAAATCACGGCCGTAGGATGCGCGTTCTGCGATTCCTCATCCAGAACCCTAGTCGCCTCCATAAGTACACGTTTCGAGGCAAAAGTGTCCCTGTTAAGGCTCGCCGCCTATCTGATGGATCTTATTTTTTCCTGTTCTGAGATTATCGTGGAAATCTGATGATGTTTCTATTTTCTTCCTCCTACTCTTTGATTTTTATTTCACGCTCTACTGAGAATTCTAATTACATATGTTGAATTTATGCGCTTCTCTGAATTATAGTCTCGACTGTGATGATAGTTAATTGTCGCCCCAGTCTTATGATCCACTCTATGGATTGGACAATGGTGATTGACTTTTTCTTTCTGATTCGAATTTATTATAGTTGATTTCGCTGCTGCTTTAAACTTATGTTTGTGTTAGCGATGTATGAGAGATATGACGATTTCAAATCCATAGATACGATTCTGATTTTATGATGAGCGCATATAAACATGCACTACCATCTGATCTCTCATCCTTTTGATTTTAAGCCGATTTCATATATTATTGTTTGGTTGGAATCTCATAACGTGGGTTGTGATTATAATTTGAAATGCAACCAGTGATGTAAAGATTTGCAAAGGATTGCTGAGTTTATACAGTGATTATCCTCAAATCAATCACCATCTTTCGGCTGAGGTTGCTGATTATAACAGATAAATATCTGTATAATTATTGTTTTCTTTCTCAATTGCCATTGGTATCTGATGCTTGGTCTGTTGATCGATGGCTATGTATCTCGTTAAAATGGCAAATAGAAATTAACAGGCCTTGCGACACTGGTGCTCACCTTTTCTGAGCTTCCTGTTACTTCTATCCTGTTTATATTTCCTCCAAAATTCGTTAATCGGATTCAACTGATTGGATCATATATTGATTAAGATATCAGCTTACTTTCAGAGATACCTCTCAATATTATTTGATAAATTCGATGATAGATCGACTTAATTAGGTTCACATTTTGAAAACTCGGTCCAATTAAGTCATGTCCGATTGAATATATATGACTTGAACATATCTGGGACTTCTAATCAAAGACATATCTGTTTTTATTTAAACGGTTGTTTATTTTGAGTGAACAGTCGGAAGTGAAAAGAAAATGAAAAAAAGTGATAGTGTAAAGTGATAAGAAAGTAGTAAGGTGAAAAGTAAAAAAAAATTTTAGTAAAATAAAAAGTAGTGAAAAAGTGGTAATAAAGTAGATTTGAGTTTTTTTATATACTTTGTATCGTAAGTGAGAGTAAGTGAAATTTTTTATTTATAAAAAAATAATTTTTAATAATTAATTAATTTTTTAATGGTAATTAAAAAATAATTTATAAATTAATATTTTTAATAATAATTTTAAAATAGTTACTATTTATTTATTAATTTATTAATTTAATTAATAAAATATTATTTTATTTGTTTAGCTAATATTATTTAGTAACTTATTAAAAATTTAAATAATATATTTTTTATTTTTTATTTGTAGTAGTTTGGTTGTTATTATTTTTGTATTATTTATTATTATTAAAGAATATAAATTTATTATTCTTAGTATTTATTAAAAACAATAATTTTTTTATAATTGTTAGTTATAAATATATTAATTTATTTATAATATATTATTATTATTATTATTATTTTAAAAATAATTATTATTAATAATAATAATTAAATTTATTATTTAATAATTGCTTAATTTCCTCGCACTTTCTAGTTTTTAATGAAAAAATTAAAAAAATAAAAATTATATACAGACGGAAAGTGAAAAAAAGTTAGTTTTTTACTTTCTCACTTTTTTATTTATAGTAAATAAGAAAACTGAATTTTCAATTTTCAACTTTTCGCTTTCTTTTTAAATTAAACAAATAAACTAACTATTGACATGAAATTTAATGTGCCGTTTTTAACATTCCAAATTAAATCTTTAGAAATATCTTTTGGAAAAAATTTTAATGTTAAAATTGTAGATATTGATATCTACAATTTTCATATTAAACGTTTTTCTAAAAACAATTTCTAAATATTTATTTTAGTATGTTAAAAATAGTATTAAAATTGGAATTGAAATCGACATTGAGTAAAGTGTGAGAGGGGTTTTTTGGTGGGATAAGTTTCCACAGGAGACTGATCAGCAAGAACGAAGATATAGGGGCTGATTAGTAAGAATATAAATTTAAGAGGGGCTGAATAGCAAATTTTTTTTTCTTTTTTTCATGAAAGTGCTATTACAATGTAAACTACTATAGTAGTTTTTAGCTTAGTTTTGATTTTTCTTTTATTATACTAAGGAGTAATGTTATTTACAGTCCGAACCTAATAAAACATGTTAACTACCCAGCGCAATTAGCTCAATCGAATAAAATTTTTCGTATAATTTTTTGACAAAATTTTTCTGTATCTCATAGTATGAGCCATAGTAGAAGCCCATATTTATGAAAGTTCAGTGCTTAGATCACAAAGTATCAGCTGGAGCTGGACGTGAGAGTTTCTGCGAGTTTAAAGTTCTTTCGGTAGCATGTATTCATATTATAGATTCTATAACGATAATCTCAAAAATAAAAAAATTATACTGTTGGTGCTATTTATTTTTGTTGGGTGTTTGAAAATTTTTACTTTCGGTATGCTCTAATAAAGGGTAGTTCGATTCGAACCAGATGCAAGCTACTCGACCGGGTATATAAGTATTCAAATCGCTGATCAGGAAGTAGTTGGTGTCTATTGAGTCGTCTTGTTTTTTAACATTATATAAGCTAATCTCAGACATCTTTGAGTTGAAAAAAAACAAAAAATTTACATTCCCAGATACACGGTGATTAACGTATTGCAAAGCATTAAGCATTATAGACTTATATGGCTCCGATGTTCTTGAGCCCCAACACGATCCCGACACCCAGGATGTGTCCCACCGTGCCACATGCCAATGTATCCGCCAGAGTGAAACCGGCAGGATCTCCAGTTTGTAGTCCGGAGTCACGAGGTACCAGTTTCAGTCCGGCAGTGGCCATTCTGTTTGCCGAGGGAGCCAAACCGAACCGACCGGCAAACAACATCAAACTTGTTGTTGTAACCATTATCTGTTCATTATACAAAGTTAAAATATTGTCAATGCAAAAAGTGTTTAAGTTATAGTAACATTCTTTTCATATGTTCTATCACTTACGATGTTTGTAGGCGAACCAATGAAATCGCATCGAGCACCAAGAGCTCCTCTGCCTCGCTGCTTAGACTGCGGCAACATCACCTGGAAATGCCCAACGTAAATTCTTACTGTCACAGACCAATATGAGTAGTGCAAACTCCAAATGAGAGATTTGAACAAGTTCGAAGTAATGTATTATCTTTTACATAATACAGAGAATAAAATTTCACATATTTATAGATTACGCACGGAGGAATTTGAACGTAAGATCTTTATTTTATAAAGTTTTTTTTTTTTTTTTTTTTTTTTTTTTGAGTTTAGCGTGGAAAAATTCTGCTCGTAAACGGTCCTCTTCGAGCGACCGTCGTAACAGGTAAACCCACGAGTGGTACCGATCTCTGTTCTACCGATCGAAAGATCCTATCCTTACGGATAGGATAGACCCTGATCCATGCCTCTGACCTCACATCAGGACCCATTCTACTCCCCATAAGGTATAAGAGGGTCTTCGACCCCAACACACTTTTTAAGAGATGCCTCCTTGAGTCGAACTCGGAACGTCACTTTGTGAGGCGAACGCCCGAGCCGCTCGCGCTGGGGTGCAGGACAATATAAAGTGAAAATCTTACCATTTGTCTTACACGTTCTGGGCTAATGGCTGACTTACACAGTTCAAGTCATGCAGAAAATGAGAGGCATTAAATGGGAGCATGTGGAGTATTTTGCAACTCACCGTGGATGATTGCTGGGCCTTGAGGCCGCTGAATTGAGGAAGAGCGGTCATGACCGGGGAAGCTAGCTTGGCCGCCATTGTCTTCCTCTGAACTCTGCCTGCTGCCTGTGCTTTACTTAGATGCTGTATTTTGGAGAAGCTCTATGGCTTTGTAGATACGAGTTACTGGAGATGGTCCAAAAAGAACAGGCTTGTGGCTTCAGAAGTAGCCTCAGGATCGTCTCTGGATACTCTGATCTGACATGGAAGATCCTGGTTAGCTGTTCTATATGGATAAGATTTTGTTGGTGCTGAAGGTGTTGCCAGCGCAGAAAACATTATGTTTGAGAATATTTTCGTGGACATTTTTTTAATAATAAACTATAAAAAGGTTAAAAAAAAAGGTTTAATCCACTGTACTTTGACTAAATGGAATGCTATGGTTATAATTTTTCAAAAGTGCCTGTCATAATTTTGAAGTACGAAAAAAATGTCTGATATAGACAGAAGACAACCCTAAAATTACCAAACTCTCCAATTGGTAAAAAAAAATAAAAAAATAAAAAAAACAAAAAAAAAACTATTAAACCAGTGTGAGTTTAAGAATACCATGTTAGTAATTGACGGACGTCGACGGCATAACTGACGGTAGAATTATTACAGACATTTTGTTGTAGTGCAAGGTCTCCGACGATATAGATTTTGTATACTTGCTTGAGTTTATCTGTTTTCGTCACCAATCTCTTATTCTCGCTGTTATTCTCGCTGTTGGATGGATCTATCTCCAGTGTATTATAAGAATGTTTGACCTGAATTTTCAGTTCATATAAGAATTTCACTATGTTATTCGCTCTAACTTAGATATTCTAATTGTATTATTTGCATCATATGAATGTCAAATCGTTTGTTCATATGTTTCTGTTGAAAAATTCTATAACAAAATGTTTATGGGCCACGTCAGTATATATCGCCCTCGTATTTAAATAAAATAAAAAAAATTATGTAATTATTTTTTTGAAAAAATTTTCTAAATAAAATTTGTAAATTTTAATAAGATTTACAATTTTCATATTTAAAAATTTCTAAAATATACTTTTAAATAAATATTTTGAGCTCCAAAATTTAACGGATTTAACGAATTTTAAACAGTTTTTAAATTTCTAAAACAGTTTTTAAATCAGTTTTTAAATTTTAAAGATATTATCTTTATAAAATTGTAATTAATTATTTTTTAAGCTATACATATCTATTACTATTAAATATAAAATTATATATTATTTTTAATATTTGTTTGACTTTATACATTTTGAAACTTATCGGTATATATTTTCTGTTTAATATAATATTTTAAAGAATACCGATGTTTTTACCGAGCGATCAGATAATAATTAATTAGCTTCAAAGCCTCAATCCTCTGTTTAAATCAGTTTCCTCGCCTGTTTCAGCGACCTTCTCTCCAGACGGACCACACCATCTTTTCCAGCTGACTCAACATTCCTCCTCCCCGGGTTGATCTTCCTCCAGCTTCCGATCCCGCCACCAAGCGAGGTATTTATCACTGCCTTCGGCGCCTTATTTTTACAGTATTTGAGTTGATCCGTCCATGAAGCTGGAACTCGTCCAATCAACTGTTATATTTCACAGGCGTTTGATGCGACTAATCTGCTAGAGATTTCTGCAGGATGCCAGTTTCTTGCCTTTTTATTTGCAGTTGGAAATCTAGGCAACAAATTAATGGGGTTCCTAGTAAATAGTGAAGCGATGATCTTTTGTCCAAGTTGATGATATTTAATTGATCTTACTAGTAGATTGCACAGCTCTACATTATTTAAATGACCTTATTTTGAAATGTTATGGATGTTAAGAAATGACTACTTATGTTTAAATGACTACTTATTTAAATTATAAAAAAGTTATGTATGTTAAGAAACTTTGCTTTTTGGTTTTGTTGTTTTATCATACAGCGGCGGATCTATAAATACTATCTAGTGGGATCGATAATTTAAACAAAAAAAAAACTGAGACCAAATAAAATTTTAATATACTAGTGTATTTACAAATAATATCTATTTATTAGTAATTATTATAATATTATGTAAGTTATATTCTTAATAATTTTTATAATTTGTATTTTCATTTTATATATTTTTTAAAGATATTAGTATTATTTTTAAGCTAATATTGTACTACAAATATATATTTATTAGCATAACATATCAAATAATTAATTCTATATTAATGCATTAGTAGTATAATTTATATTTATATTAGTATAAAATTTAGCAATGAATTGATTTTTTTTTACAATAACTATACATTGTATTTAACCAATATAGTTATGACTAATTAAATAAAATACTACATTGCTTTTATTCTTTAATTATGTATTGTAGTTATGCATGTAAGAAATACAATAATATGAATAATTATTTCTGAATAATACATTATATAAATGTTTTGGACAAATAAAAAAAATTTGATGTAATATTGATGAACTATCTATTCATATAAGAATAAAGTAGAGAAAATTGTAATCAAATATATGTATATCTATGTAAATTTAAAATGAGTTACTTAGCTAGTAGTAAAAAATTGAATTACAATTATAATTATAATTTTACCGAAGTAACTAGAATTTGGCCTAATAATGAATATTTTAAGTGAGATAACACACACACACACACACACACACACACACACACATATATATATATATATATATATATATATATATATATATATATATATATATATATCAAAATAATATATTAAAACACCTATTTGTACATTACGATCGTTGCTAAAAGATAAAATTAATGTTATTATACTATAAATATTATTTATTTAAATATACATAGACTTAAACGATTTATTTTGTAAAACTTTACATAAAATAACTAAAATTTATCTTATTAAAATATACGGCCTCACATAAACTTTAAGCGTTATATTTTATCAGACAAATTTAAATATAGAAGATACATCATATAATTTTTCTTCAAATAAAACGGGCTGCACAATAATAATCCAAATTCAGCGGGCCTAAAATAATCACATAGTAATTAACTGTAGCAATCAAATCCAGCGGGCCTAAAAAAAAAGGCCAAAACCCAATTGTCTTTGCCGCAATCCTCTATGTTAATCAATCGAGGCTTTTCGTTGTCAGCGTCTGCAGGGACGAAACCAGTCGATTTCAGCCCTTGCAGTTTGGCAAATACATTCTAGGGTCCTCTTGTAAAATATGTTATCTCCGTTTGGCTATTATATTAGTATATTTTGAAAAAAATATTTAACATAAAATTTATACGTTTTAATGAGATTTACAATTTTCATGTTCAAAAATTTTTCAAAAAATATTTCTAAATCAATATTTTTAGACTTCAAAATCAGCTGGTTAACAGATCTGATCCAAAATCCATTAACACTTCAAAATACAAAATACTTATTTATAAATATTTAATAAAAAAATTAAACATAAAAATTATAAATTTATTAAAATATATAATATTTTTTCAAAAAAATACTTATATAGTGGTCTGATTGAGAGGACACAAAAAATTGAGGAGAGACTGAAAAATAATTCTGTTAAGAAGAGGGGCTGGGGCTGAAAACAAAAACCCAAATCAATCTCCTCGCCTAGTCACCTGTCTCAGCGTCCTTCTCTGCAGACCATTTTTTGCAGCCTAAATCTCCTTCTCTCACGATTGCTCTCCTCCGGCTTCCGATCCCATCGCGGAGCGAGGTTTGTATGATCGCCTATTGGCGCCGTAGTTTCACAGCATTTGAATGGGGGCAATTGACCCCACTGGCTACATAGTGGATCCGCACATGTTATCATGTTGAAGTTTTTCTATTAGTTGATTATTTGATTATTGAAATCACTCAAAGTAGTTGCTTATATGCTGGTCAGTTCCTGTAATATGTTGTTTACTGGCTACTATGTCATGAATGCATGCATGCATTCTTGCAAGGCTTGAACCATGGGAAGTTTCTTTTTCCTTTTTCCCTTTTTTTTTCTTTCCTTATCCGTCTATGAAGAATTACCATATATACTCTTTTATAAGAGAAAGACTTTACCAGATGTATTCATTGCATAAGGAGATTGAATGTGAAATTTGTTATACTCTTCTATTTTTGTTGTACGATACACACATACACATCTTACCTTTCTAGAATTAGACAGAAGACATAGCTACAGATGAAGTGGATTGGCGGCGTAGAATACGTATTAGTATTGTGATTTAGGCAACCTCGAGTCGCTGCTTTTTATTTTTATTCCTTATTAGTATTTTTTTTACTGTTTTTACTGTTTTTATCATAATTTTAGTATGATTATTATAATAATTATTGTTGCTGTTACTGTTATTACGTGTTTGCTTGGTTTGTGATTGTGTTGGCATGCTTGGTTTATTTTCTTGTTTTGCGAACTTTTGAGTTTGTATGCTCGTGTGTCTTTGGTATTGCTCTTTTAGTCCGAGGGTTCTAAGGAAACAATCTCTTCCGGAGCATAGCGGTGCACATCTTACCCTCCTCATACCCTGCCTATGCGGAACTTATCACTAGGATGTTATATTAAGTTCTTCTTCATGTTGTATATTTTGTGACATTTTGTTACTTTTTTTTTTAAATTTTACAGTTATGTTGCGATGAAGTAGCAATTACCTCATAAATTCATCCTCAACTTGTCAGTGTGCTTCTATGGGAGCTCCCAAGCAGAAATGGACATCCGAAGAAGAGGCAGCTCTTAAAGCGGGAGTCATAAAGCATGGACCTGGCAAATGGCGAACTATACTCAAAGATCCAGAGTTCAGTAACATCTTATATTTACGGTCTAATGTTGACTTGAAGGTATGCAAATAACTGAAGTTTCAAGTTGAATGTTAAATTCTGTTTTTGTTTTCATCTCTACTTTTGTGCTTCATCTATACGCATTTCCTCAAATTCAGCTTTTCCATTTTAATGATTTGAACTAACCACGTATGATGATAAATGTTCCTTCCTCTTGACCTATTAGCATCACAATATGTCGTGATATCTCCGGACCCATAATGGAGCCTGATATCTCACAGCAGAAAGCACAATAAAGTGTGTTCTGAAACACTATTTATAAGTTTTTAATGTGTGGCTGATTCCTGAAGTAGATTATAGCTTGTTTTTATGTTGAAGAATGTATTGTAATTTTTACGTTTATAAATGTTATAAAATTTAATTTCATCTAGTAATTTTTATTTTTACCATGTTACATACCCTGTTCCTTCTTTTTCAGGACAAATGGCGGAACTTGAGCGTGATGGCACATGGGTTTGGATCTCGAGACAGAGACAGAGACAGAGACAGAGTAGTCATTAAGAGGAGCGAACCTCTTCTAAAGCATGACGAGGATTCTATGGGTTTGAGTACAGTGCTTGAGGAATTTGATGATGACATGGCTGATGTTAAGCCTCTTGCTATCTCACGCGAATCCCTGCAGTTAACAGGTCAAAAAAGATCTGCACCAAGGTTAACTGGCCTTAGCTTTGCCTACAATTTGTAGAATTCTTATGACTTCTTCTGTACCGCATCTTTCTGATAGTCTTCCCTAATTAGCTATAGAGTTAATGCATGTTAATTTGTGTAAAACCTTTGGCATTTAATGTATAGGTATTCAACAAAATGTTTATAATGCATTGCAACAAGTTTAATACATTTACTCAACAACAAAAACAAACATGTAAAATAGTCCGCCCGAGCATAATATTAAACCCTACATGCCCAAGCATGCAAAGAGATGATGCACAAATCATGTATTCGTTAGAAGACTTAAAAGAAGGAAAATAGACAACGCAAAGAGAAAATAAGCACCTAGAATGTAGCTCCACGTTTTACTAAGCAACCATATCACTAACATGGATTTGTCATCGCCATTTAGCTCGATAGATAGCGAGGTCCTTATGGAGATTTAAAGAGGTTTTGTCATGTCAGATTATCTCTCTCCAACTATTTTTTGACTATCTTGTCTTCTTTTCCATACGTTATTTAACCTTTTATATCTTCTCATAGGTGTAATTATTGGTCTTCCTCTCGTATCACCAAACTATTGCAACCGTCTTTCCCCATCTTGTCTTCATAGAAGCCATTTTTCTGGTTGAAAGGTTTAAAATGATAACAAAAGTAGCTATGCTACCTTTCTTTAGTATGCTTGTCAGACAATAATATTTGTCCATCCTCTCCATTGATATATTTAACTTGGTTCAATTTCTGTTCTCTCTCGCGCTTTCTCAATCCTCTACAACTCATTTACCCCCTCTTTGGTGTCCATCTTCTTATAGAGAACATCGAAGGCTTTAACCTTAGTGTTGACTCCTGCTCTTCTCGCATTTATTCTAGCCTATTTGTACTTCAATCTGGTCTCATCACATTTATTGTGAAACCACTCCTAGTTGTTAAGTCTCTTTGCTTTTATCTTTTCCTGTACCTCCTTATTTTACTAACAGGCTCTCTTAGGTGGTTTACCCCCCTTAACTTCTCCAAGAACTACTCTGACAGTTCCAAAATATCGCCCACCATGTTCATCCACTTCTCCTCCGCTTTTCCCACAATATCAAAGTCGCAACAGATGGCAGCCTTTTCTTTTGAAATTCAGCCATTGGTTGTTTTTATGATCGTCCAGTTCGTGCTTGGATATGTCTATGTACTACATCTGCTGACACCTATGCGCACTTTCATGTCTCCCCCCCCTGAATGACCTTGCAATCAATACAACGTTTATTCTCATTCTCTGTTAGTCCTGAGATGAGATAGTCAGATCTTATGCATGAAAAATCCAGAATAGCCTTGCACTTCTGGTTCGTTTGACCTTAACCACATCCATGTAGCAGGTTCTCTTCCTTCCCCTCATTGCCATTCAAATCACCACCAAGAACGCCATCTTCCCCAGGTGGGATGACCTGGAACAACTAATTGTGGTCTTTCCAAAATTTCGTCTTAACCTGTTCTTACATAGCACTCTAGGGTGCCTAAGTGCTAACCACTTTGAGAGGCTTCCCTCCTACCAGAAAACATGTACTCAAAACATGGTTATATAAGTTATTATGAACGTAGGATTCATATGATTTTGTTGCACACTAGGCTTAAATGCTGAAGCATAAATGTTTACCGACTTATTTTCTTTTTTAATAGAAAGGGAGGAAACAAGTCGGCAATTCTGGCTGGACATCCCTGCTGTACAGTTAGTAAAGAGGATTTTAAAGATGTTGTCTAGAGTTATGTCACAAAGATGAACCAATTGTTCTGAAGGTACTTAACAAAATGACGATTCTGAAGTGTGAAAACATGGAAGTCAGAGTGATCAGAGTGGTCTGTCAGTCAGTGCAGCAGTAGTATTTATGGAAGCATAAGGATAGTTGAACATAACCTTGTCAAGGACTACACTGCTCTCTTTTTTTTTTTCTTATCAAAATTATTTAGTATAAACTTGGGTTTTCATTGCCCAATTGAGCCTAGTTTTAGTAAACTCCGATCCCGGCAACGTGCTGACCGCTGATTGTTCTCCGATAATCAATTTTTGTAAAAGTAAAATGTAAATTCGAACTAACGTTTTTCTGGCCCACGTAGAAAATGGTATGTTCCAACATCGGCATGTCTTGTTCGGCATAGGATGTGCTCACCGGCATGTAAAAACTGGTATAAACTATACAGGGTAGCATGTTTTATAGCAGATATGCTTAATAAGAAGCAGCCATGTTCTAATTCATACTTATGGTGATTGTCTTCTTAAATACTTGTTGCTTCTCAACATCAGGTTCTACTTTAGTGACATGGTAATTGTCTTCTTAAATACTCATTGCTTCTCAACATCACTTTATGACCAAATAAGATGTTTCAAGTTTAAATTTTTCATTTTGGTTCAACCATATCTTTTGTGATTTAGTTATTTGTGTGAAAACATTCATCTGAGTTTAGCTTTTACCATGTCTCCTCTTATGCATCTAGGCTGGAGAGTCTGATTCTGGAAGCCATTACAGCATTGAGGGAGCCCTCTGGATCTAACAAGACTACTATTGCAGCATATATAGAGGTATTCCTCTTTACATTTTTATACTTTTATTTTATCTTATAAAAAATAAGAATATCTTTGTCATCAGTTTCATTAACAATACGCCACGTATCACCAGTATACAAATTGTTTGCGTAGCAAAAGTTTGATAGCATATTCATATTTAAATAAAATATAACCTCGCTTTCGTTATCATCAATTTTATTTGTTTGCATGACAAAATAAACCTATAAAGCTTGTGCATTTGGCGAATTGCAGCTATCATCTTCTGGGGTGAGTTGCAGGACTTCACCTTCTTCTTTTTTTTTCAAATCTTTCCTTCTCATATCTTGTAATAACAACTGAAGCAGTCTGCAACCTAAATATTTTTTTCTCAAGCAAACCTAATTTCTTTTGGATAGCCGTTTGTTCATGCACTTTTCTGTTTATATCTTTGGATCGTGCTTTATGCATCATCAATTGGAAGTAAGCTTTATAGTTTGTAGTTTTCATCCCTCAATAGGGTACTCAGGCAAATGAGACATTTTTAAATTCACTATGACGTTATCGTGTAGCTGTCCTATCTCTCAGATAACAACTGTGGTCTGTGGCTTCTGGTTTATTGATCATTATCTACCTATGGGTCTGCAGAAGAAAACGAAATTATCCTTGAGAAATTTTGTGTCATAAGATCCATGCATATTCTATTTCTTTCTCTTTTGTTTTTTGTACTTCTATCAAAAGCATGATATTTCTTGGTAATCTGTTGTCATCTACCTTACATTTTAAGGGCATTTGAATGTACTGCAATTGTCTACTCTGAGGAATAGAGTTTAATTGCCATAGTATGGTTTGTTGCAGGATCAATACTGGCCACCTCCAGATTTTCAGAGGTTACTTTCTGAAAAACTAAAGGCGATGGTGGCAACAGGGAAATTAATTAAGGTACTAGTCTTTTTATTTATAAGAGGTGAGTATTTTATGACGGCTGTTTGAGGTTTAATCAGATGCTTTGGAGAATGCAAGATATATTTGACTTTGCCGTAAATGCATTATGGAAAACACTGATCATTTTCCCAAAAGTGGAGACAATCCAGATAGAGATAGCCTTTTAACTAACGTTACATATATACATGCTTGCCCATTTTCAGCCAACTTTCTTTATGATTTCTCAGAAACTCAGAGATTAGTTTGGCTTTGTAACCAACTTGTATCTTATTGTTCAACGTAGTAAGTGTTCTGGCTTTAGACCAAATCTCAACAGTGCCAGTTCTTCATAATATGCATTTGCGGGTTATTGTAGCAGAAGGCAGTATTTAGATTTTTTTTTTTAGGTGGGCGTGGGGGTTTATGTAAATGCATAAATAAATCTCCTTGATTAATTGCTTCTTTGAGGTCCAAGTCGATGAGGTTTGGTATGTTAAGATAGCCGAGTATCGAAAGGGTTGATGTGCAAAGTTATTTATTTTCAAACTTGCTAAAAGCCTTAATTCATTTACTTTGTCTTGTCTGATTTTTTGTGTTCTACTTTGTCAATATCAGACTATCAGTACTGTAGTACTTCTTTAAATTTTTTGTATGTTCGTGTGTCTTTACAGGTAAATCGTAAATATAGGATAGTACCAAGGTCTTCCTTTTCAGGTAGAAGCTCTAAGATCATGCTGATGGAGGGGTGGCAAAGGCAGTACGGGCCTTTAGATCGGAACGGATTTAAACACCTAACGAAATCTCACATTGATGCAGAATTGTCGCAGATGAGAACTATGACTGCCGATGAAGCTGCAGCTGCTGCCGCCCATGCAGTTGCAGAGGCAGAAGCTGCTATGCTTGAAGCTGAAGAAGCAGCACGAGAAGCAGAGGCTGCAGAAGCTGAAGCTGAGGCGGCTCAAGCTTTTGCTGAGTCAGCAATGCTTACGCTGAAGAACAGAAATGCTTCAAAGGTATTACCTCTACTAGTAGATTCTTAATTTAGTAAGCCATTTTAATTTGGGAACCCAAGTCTCTGGTGCCTTTTGGATCTTCCAGTCGGCACAATTGTCCAGTTCATATTTGCGTTCAACATGGATTTGCTGTATTTTATTTAAAAAAAAATAGAATAGTTGTATTTTAAAAAATCTTCCTTTCCCCATGTCTAATTTGAAGTATCCAAGAAGTGTTTTGACTTGGTAGGGTATGTAGAACAAAGTGAGCATATATCCATTGATGGATGTTTAAAAATGTGATCAGATTTTTCAATGCCTTTTTATTTTGTCAGTTATCTAAGCTTTATACTTTTTGTATATCCTCTTTAATAATATTTCATTTCTTGAGCTTTTGACTTGCTTGCCTTTCGCTTTAGCTCTATTCTTCTTTAAAAATTAAAATCTGTGTTGTGTTTGTAGTTCCTATTGTCATTACGTCTTAATTCGCTTTTTGTTTTACTCAGATGTACAGATGATCCGATGGCACGGGGCCCTGGACCGGTTCGGATATATTATGTCTCTTAGTTATCAATACTTTGTAGAATATGTATTTATGATCTGTCATAGGATCTATTCCAGTCATGTTTATAAATTCCTAAGCTCTTCAATCCTCGCTTTGTACACATGTTTCCTTGTTGTAATTGGTCGATGATGCTGATTGTATTTTTGTTTCAAGACTTTGGATCGAAGGATATGTCAAAAAACCCGGTTCCGGTTTAGTTTTCTCGATAAAATGAGATTTTTTATGGATTTTTTTTTGAACTTTGTGATATTCAAGCTTTCCTCTATGTTTTTTTTAAATCACTGCCACCAAGCTCCTACGGAAAAAAATAAGTAAAAAATTTTTAAGCAACGTGGTTGGGTTCAGCGGCTGAGCTGCAGCAATTTTCCCTTTCGTTTCATTTTCCGTAGGAGTTCCGCTGTTTTGCATCTTTGGAGAAATGTTTAGTTTCATTTTCAGGATAGCGGTGATTTGTAATTTTTGTTTACGGTAAATAGCCTATATATTAGCTATAGCCTATGTACGAGTTAGAAAAAGCTCTTCCTTTGTAATATATTATTTTTCACGTCTACGGATACATATAAAAAACAAAGTTTACAAAAAAAAAATTGAATATGGAAATTTTTTTATTCAAATTTGAATATATATATATAATCTTTTCACGTCTAAGGATTTTTTTTATATTCAAAATTATATTAAAAATATTTTTAAATAGTTATTTTGAAGCTTTAAAATTTTTAGTAAATTAATTTTTAAATCTATTAAAAATTATAAATTTAAAATTATTTAGTTAGAAATATTTTTTTTTTAAAAATAAAAATTATAGCAACCAACGTGGTTAATTGATTTGTATGAATATTTATATAAAGTTTAACTTTAAATGTTAAGATAAAAATTAATTTGTAAGAATTTGAATTTTAGGAGTGATTTATAACTTTCTTTTTTTCAAAAAAATCGGGAGCTCTGTAATTTTCCGAAAAATAGGGAGGCTGATTCAATACGGAAGTTTTTTATCCCTAGAATCTTATCATGTTACTGAGAAACAACCAACGTGGCCAAGAATTTTGGAGCAAACAGCCAAAAGACTTAAGTAGATTGGCGATACGGTACACTCATGTGGACCCCATTACCAAATACCCATTTAAAGTTTACTAGTTTTGAGACGCGCGTTGCGCGTATATTGCCCATTAACTTAAAATCTATTATAGTGTTTAAAAATAAACAACAGATCAAAAAATTATGAAATGTATGAATGGATTGTGAAAATCCAAATTTATTGAATTTTTTTTTGTTCCAAATTTTTGTTTTTAAGAAAAATAAATATTTAACCAACTGTTAAAACAACTGCAGTGAAAAAATAATAAATAGTAAAATTTTTATGCTGAAAGTTTTTTTTAAAATATTTCTTTCTAAATTAGTGTTTCGGGACTCCAAAATTTTAATAAATTTAAAAAATAATTTCAATCATAATTACCATATTATTATGAATGTTTTTAAAAAAACTGCTATACTTTCATTTCTTAATTATATATATCGTAAAGAAATTTTAAAATTTTCTTCTAAATTAATGGCCTAGTTTTCAAAGTCTTAATATTTTTTAAAATAATAATTTAAATCATAATGACGTTACGAGAAAGTTCTGAAGCTTAATTTCAAATATCTAGGTGTATTTTTTAGAAATAGTTTAAAAATAAAAGTTATAGAATAGATAAGATATACAATTTTAGTGTCAAAAAGTTTTTCAGAAAATAATACTAAATAGGATTTTTGGGGCTGGATAGCCTTAACATGTCTTTAAAAAAATGTTACTCTTTTTTTTAAAAAAAATTCCATCTAAATTAATGTTACGAAGCTCCAAAATCTTAACAGATTTAAAAAATAACTTAAATCATAATTACTATATGCACAATTTCTGAGGCATATTTTCAAATATGTAGATGTATTTTTGAAAATAATATCAAACAACGACTCATGCCTTTATTCCCTAATTATACTAATTAAAATTTTGTTGTTAAAATTTTTCTTTGGAAAATACTTCTAATAAAATATTGGGGCTTGATAATCTTAACGGATAAAAAAAAACTATTAAAGTACTATTAAACTGTAGAATAAACGATAGATTTTGATGAAATATAATTTTAGCGTTGAAGGTTTTTAAAGAAAATATTTCTTAATAGATGTTTTAGAGCAAGATAGTTTTAACGGATAATTAAAAAAATTTATTGTCTTTTAACATATTAAAAAAAAATAAGTGTGTTGGATATTCGAAATCTTAAGATTAAAAAAATTATAAAAAAAGACACTGTTCAAAAGTACCGTAGATTTTACTCGAGTGTGCTAAACATATATGTAGGGATCTTTTTTAAAAAAAAATCAATAAAACTTTTATAGATTTTTATAATATTTAAAACATTGATGTAAAAGCTTTTTTTTAAAAACGCTTCTAAAAATTAGGTGTTTAGAAATTTTCGAATAGAGTTTTTATTGCTCAAAAGCATTAACAGACTTAAAAGAAAAAAAAAAGGTTTAAACCTGCATTACGGTTTGCACGAACATACCAAACAACTATATAGGCGTATTTTTTGAAAAGAATTTGAACATAAATTTTATCGAATTTGATGAGAGCTACACCATTTATATTGTAAGTTTTTCTAAAAAATACTTATGAAAAAGTATTTCGGAGATTTAAAGTCTTAACAGGTTAAAAAAAATAAAAAAATCGTACTACGATACGGACGAGTGTACCAAATATATATATGTAGTAGTGTTTTTTGAAAAAAAAATTTAATAAAAAAGTGCAGATTTTTATAATATCTAAAACATTAATAAAAAAGTTTTTTTTGGAAAATGCTTCTAAATAAGTATTTTGAATCTCCGAAGTTTTAACGGATTAAAAAAAAATAAATGTTTAAACATGTGGAACGGTTCGCACGAGCTAGGCATTTTTTCTGGAAAAATTTTGAATATAAAAGTTATAAATTTTGATAAGAGCCACACTTTTAATATCGAAATTTTTTCTAAAAAATACTTATAAATGGGAGTTCCAAGATCTAAAGTCTTAATAGGTTTACAAAATAAAAGAAATCTATTACGATGCGGATGAGTATACATATGTAGGAGTATTTTTAGAAAAAAAAAAAAAATTTTTAATTAAAAAAGTTCTAGAATTTTATTATACCTAAAACGTCGATGTTGAAAGTTTTTTTTTAGAAAACGCTTCTAAATAGAAATTTTAAATCTCCGAAGTCTTAACGGATTATTATAAAAAAAAAAAAAAAAAAAAAACTACTATTTTACTGTTCAAAGTACTGTAAATCCTACATTCTCCACTTATATATAGTAGTATTTTCCTATTATATATATTTAACTGTACACACGAGTGTACCAAATATATATCTATATACATTTTTTGGTAAAATTTTTATATAAAAATTATAAATTTTGATAAGCACTATAAATTTTATGTTGAAAAGCTTTTTAAAATATAATTCTAAATTAGTGTTTTGAAGTTCCAAAGTCTTAACAGATTTAAAAATAACAAAATCGTATTACGATATGTACAAATACACCAAACATATATTTAGGTATATTTTTTGAGAACAGTTACAACACAAAAATTATAGATTTTGATGAGATATATAATTTTAATATTGAATATTTTTTCTAAAAATACTTTTAAATAGATGTAATTGGACTCTAAATTTTTAAAGGGTTTTAAAACAAAATTTTAAAAATATAGAGGTGAAATTAAAAAAAGGTTCAATTGAAACACTATTGAAAGAACTGTAGAAGATGGATTGAAAATCTATATATAGTATAGATTATTAACAACTGTTGAGTGTTGGACAATCTATCATGAAGAGTGGGACAACAGTTGGTGAAATGTGTTCAGTAGTAATATCTGTGAATTTTGTATTTTTACAGTCCATTAAGAAAGCACAGATACATATTAGATTTTCTTACTCCTCCAGTATGCCCTGAATATTAATTGCCAATCCATGGAATATTTCTGACAGTCAACAATGTCATACAATTATCCGCAGAGGGCGATCCTATACAGTCGACTGTATTGATCAATAAAAAAATAAATTATGTTTTTTTTTTAAAAAAAAAATTTTAACACGAAAATTATATATTTTAATAAGATATATAACTTTTATGTTCAACATTTTTTAAAAAAAAATTTTTATATTCAACATTTTTCTAAAAAAAAAACTTCTACGTATGTGTTTTATATTCTAAAGTTTAACGGATTTGAAACAGATTTTAAAATAGTTTTAAAACACGCTTCAAACCAGTTAATTTTTGGAGTCTCATCTTTATAAGTATTTGGAAACACGTTGAACATTAAAATTGTAAATTTTATTTAATCTACAATTTTTGTATTGATTTTTTTTTTTTAAAGACTCATAAATTTTTATTTTTAATTAATCCATGCAGTCGATTGCATGCTGATCCTATACAGTTGACTGCATAGGATCGGCACTCTTATCCATATTAGTTAACAGTATGTCAAGAAGCACATATGTATGAAGTTTTACTCTCTTTTATTATTAAAATTTTTTTGTCATTTAAATAAACTTGTGTTTAAATAAGGAGAAATTTTGTGTCGTTGTTTTTTCTTTAAAAAGAAAAATCCCTATTATTGTTGTCATGTCAAGTGTTTATCATCTTTTGTTCATCTTGATATTGCTCTCTTCTGTATGTCCTGCTCTAACATTTTTTTTCCCCAAGCAACCCCTGATTTCGACTACCTGCTTATTTTTGCTTATCCTGATTTGCTAGGACCTAAGGTTGCTCCCACATTGATATTGATCCTATTTTATTTTATTTTATTTTCGAAGCTTATTTACATATTTTGATGGGTTTTGATACCCTGTTATCTTTTTTTTTTTTTTTTCCCCATCCACCTGTACAAGTGAGCTCAATCTCACCAACTGCAAGCAAATATGTACTGACAAACGCTTTCATAGTGACTGTAAAGGATGCCATTTTGGCACCGGCCAGATCGCAGGAACTCAGGCGACCCATGTTTGCAATCCTTAAATTCACTTATCCCGAGGTGGGTAAGAACACCCATCTAAAGGGCAATCTGAGGGCTGCAAACCAGAGTTGCAGCGTTGCAGGAGCTTCCTCCAACTCTGATAGAAGCCGAATAGCATCCGATCGTAATGAGCAGTATTCAGCTGAAAGTTTTAATGGAGAAAGATTATATTTGTGTTTTTTTTTTTTTGAAATTATCGTGGTGGAATCCGTACTACAAGCGCAAGCCTCCGTAAGAACCTCAAACTTCGAGTACATGCATTTTATGAATAGAAGCTCCTATCATGGGATACAGAAGATTTTTAGAAAATCTTACGATGAATTTCATCCCACGCGGACTTAAACCTGAATAATGACGCTTTCTGAGGCGCCTATCATCTAGTCGAGCTAGTCGCGCTCGGCAGAGTAGCTAAGATGACTTCTTAACAGAATCTTATACTATTCTCATTTTTCAACTCAAATTAATCGGATAAATTATAGGTATTTAGAAAATTAAAGCAGATTCACAAGAGAATGGAAAAGCTTCTGTTCAAATTTCTTCGATCATTTGTTTAACTTAGGAGTTCTATTCTCATAGTTTTTTGTATTTTTTTGAGAATCTGTATAGTTTCATTTTGTACAAATATCATAATTGAAAACTTATTATAAGTGGCATCAATTTACGGTAGATCTCGATCCATATTCTCATAAATCACGTTACTTTGTTTGAGTGAGAAAAGTCAGTGCATCTGTAATCTAAATCATCTTTTTAAGGCATAAAATATCTGATATCAGAAAATGGACAGAGATGGTTGCTGGAAAGACGTATTTGTAGTTATGCGCTGCGTATCATTTCGGGGTTCAATGACGTCAAGTATCGGACTTCTCAACCCAAGTCCAAGAAAGCTGCTTAGTAATGACTTCTTTTATTGAAATTGCAAATCAATCTCCTTTTGCAGAAATATACAAATAAAAAATATACTGACGTGATGACGTACACGCACAGCCACATCAGCTCTTTTTCTTTTTTTTTTTTTTTTTTTTTTTTTTCTGAGACTGATTTACACAGTTTCTAAATATACCCACACAGTTTCTAAATATACCCGCTCTCCTCCCCTTTTTAGATTATCGTCAGTACTTAGGCTATTTTTGTGTTTCTTTCCATTCTTCGAATGTGCGGAAGTTTTACTTGATTGTTATGGTTGTGATGAGCAAAAACCAGTTCTGAAGTTTATTTATTTCTCCTCCTTTGTGATGAGCAAAAACAAGTTCTATTATCAATCCTTGTAGCGTGAGAGGTTAAACTATACATTGCTTGAGTGATTTGTAAAATTTTGTCAATAAAACTTCTATTTTGTAAAATTTGAACAAATTAATCCAACAAATCCAACATCTTATTTACTCAACCGTAACATCATATTTACTTAATCCAACACCTCTTTTGCTCACATAATATATTATTTGCTCGTTCGAAATATCATGTTTGCTCGCTTGGAATACTATATTTTTGACACCGTGATATAAGTTGATAACACCATGTTTGCTCGTTTGTAACACCTAGATATATCATGGTACATTTTTTAAAAAAAAAAGAAAAAAAAGAAAAAAAAAAAGCTGAGACACAGGGACTAATTTGTACGAGTTTTGTAAAATATAATTGTTTTTTACATTATTCCTAAACTTTTAATGCCGCTGCTATGAGCTCGTCTTTTATTTTTAGGATTTGTGACCGCCAAGTTCCAATTCTATCGTACATCTCGACTAGAAACTGCAAGTAGCCTTTCTCAGCAACCGCTTGATGAGATTCAAAACTCTAACCCATCCTTCACGAGGGACAGATTGCGGTCATCTTTCAACCAGTCTTGTTAACTAAATAGATCAACATAAGTTAATACCTACAGAAAGTGAGACTAATTTTATTCAAAGATAAAATTATTTTAATAAATTTTTTTCGACAAACATTTATTGTGGACTCAAACTCCCGACATTTTATAAATACTTCTCAACCGTAGAATTCAATCTTGTGAATCAACTAAGCCAATACTTAGTTGGTCGAATGACATTGCTTTGCTTGAATTGAACTAATCGTAGGAGCAAAAATTGGATACTTGAACTGTTCTAAAATAGTTCCACAGCACTCATTTTAAGGATGACGCAAAGGGTACCTTGCACATGTTCACACTCTCTCTCCAATTAAAACCGAGTATATTAGTTACCCCAAAAGATGAGCCCAGCAGCATAATAATAAAAGTTATCATTTATCATAATATTTGTGTGGATTTAAATATTGCTAAAGATATGATATAAATATTTTCTACTAATAGCGGACATAGATTTATACGACGTATCCGTGAAAGCTTAAAACAAATTTTACGAGCTAGTAGGAGCCACAAGTGGTCTAAGTATCTTGGTTTTTTTTCTTTCTTTGGGTTTACACTGGAATAATACTTTTCTCCAACCAGCGAGTCTTATAATCCACAAGTCAAAAAATCCACCAGCCGTTCACATGAAAGTCAAAGTCAATGATCACGATCTCTCCAACGCCTCTATTTACGACCACATCTTCTCCGCGTTTCTTCGTACATTAGAGCTGCTGTGGTCGCCGGAATTCCAGTGCCGGAGATTCTCTCTCCTAAGTAAGCCAACCTCAGAAAGATTCAACACCAGTTTACTTCATTTATTCTTAAGTTAATTATATTTCTGGCTCTATCCGATCCATCTCCCTCAACTTCTTCTACTTATCATTAATAATAAACGAATTTGTTTATACGCCACGTTGATAGATTCACCAATAATTCCATCAGTCCCTTCGCCGGCAGCTTTTATAATCCTCCATACCTTGTTTTCTTCTAATCCCATGATGGGACTTCATTAGTCTTTAGTAGCTGTAATCATGTTAGCGTCACCGTTCCAGCTCTATAATTATAAATATAGTTGCAATTGATGTTATCTATATTTCCTTTGTAATCTCCAGGGTGAGTTGAAGCGGAGAAGAAGAAGAGAATGGGAGTCGAGGATGGGACGCCGTCAATTGACGGCGTTAGGAGAAGAAATAGAGGGTGTTCATGCACCAAGGAAGATTTTCTCCCAGAAGAGTCGTTCAAGAGCTGGGCGAACTACAGGCGGGCGATGGGACAGACGGGAACGCGTTTCATCGACCGCTTAACTTCGCGGTCGTTAGAGCAGACGGAGCTGACGGAGGTGCGGTCGCGAAGCGGGCACGAGATGAAGAAGAACTTGACGTGGTGGGATCTAATTTGGTTCGGCATCGGCGCCGTCATCGGCGCCGGAATATTCGTTCTCACCGGACAAGAAGCACACGATGACGTCGGTCCGGCAGTCGTGCTGTCGTTTGTTGTTTCGGGCGTATCTTCTATGCTCTCTGTCTTCTGCTACACTGAGTTCGCCGTCGAGATCCCCGTCGCAGGTACTTTTGCTTTTTTTTTTTTTTTTTTTTTTTTTTTGAGATAAAAGTACTTTTGCTTTTGAATCCACGAAAATTTTGTTTCGTAGAATTATTAACAAAAAAGTATTATTAGATTTATACAAAATATACTCATCTCTTTGATTATCTCAATGATGATCATAGGTTATTAATAAACATCTTAAAATCAATCTCGACGAATATTAAGAATAGGATGTTAATTTTTGTTAGAGTAGCAGTTTTTTAGAAATAAATTTAAAACATAAATAAGCTATCTACCAGAAATAATTAAGAATATTGTGAAAAAGAAATAGGCAAAGCTAAAATATCTTTTCTGTCTTATTTGAAAGAAAGGCCGGACATGACTCCAAGGAATCAAGTGGTGGCGAGCGAATCAAGCGTCTTACTCACTCATTGACCCAAAAGTCCTCCAAGATAATTACTTCATTATTATAGCTTGATCTCATATTGTTTATTATTATTTTATTAATTAATTAATTAAAAATATTTTTATTATTACTTTCACTGCACCTAGATCTATTATTATAAATTTTATTACTATATTCTAATAATTAATTAATATTATTGCACTAATACTAGTGATGTTTATCTGAAATGTTTTTTGAATAGAAATTTAACTCATAACTTAGATGCGTTTGGGAATTTTTTTTTTTCAAAAAATGTTCATGATTTCTTTTTAAACTGAAGTATATATAAACGAATATCGTTAAAACTTTTTTGGAGTTAATTATTAGGTTAAATATGTGCATTAAAGTAATTTTGACTTATTCAGCTTGTTTCTAGAATAGCTCATCCTAAATTTACAATTACCGGTGAGATATTCGTTAAAAGTAAACTGTGAATTTTGAAGGTGGATCATTCGCGTACCTGAGAGTTGAACTGGGCGACTTCGTGGCGTTCATCGGTGCCGGCAACATCCTTCTGGAGTACGTGATCAGCGGAGCAGCTGTGGCCCGCTCGTGGACGTCCTACTTCGCCACCCTCCTCAACCACGACTCCGACGACTTCCGCATCCACGCCCACAGCCTTGCCAAAGATTATAACCTCCTCGACCCCATCGCCGTCGTCGTCATCGCCGTCGTCTGCATCGTCGCCGCAATCAGCACCAAAGGCACCTCTCGCTTCAACTACGTCGCCTCTATAGTCCACCTGGCTGTCCTTCTCTTCATCGTCATCGCCGGCCTCACCAAAGCCAACACCAAAAACTTAACCCCCTTCACTCCCTTTGGGACACGAGGAATCTTCAGTGCTGCTGCTGTATTATTCTTCGCGTACGTCGGGTTTGATGCCGTCTCCACCATGGCCGAAGAAACCAAGAACCCGGCGAAAGATATTCCCATCGGCCTTGTCGGTGCGATGTCGATAACCACAGTAGCTTACTGTTTACTAGCACTGACTTTGTGTTTAATGCAACCCTACAAAGATATAGACCGGAACGCGCCATTTTCGGTGGCGTTTACAGCTGTAGGGATGGACTGGGCGAAGTACATAGTGGCTTTTGGTGCTCTAAAGGGGATGACGACGGTGCTGCTCGTGTCGGCGGTGGGTCAGGCGAGGTATCTCACTCACATCGCCCGCACGCACATGGTGCCGCCGTGGCTGGCCAACGTGCACGAGCGCACCGGCACGCCGATCAACGCCACTGTTGTCATGCTCGTCGCGACGGCTGTAATCGCATTCTTCACCGACCTCGGAATACTCTCCAACCTCCTCTCCATCTCCACGCTCTTCATATTCATGCTCGTCGCCGTCGCACTCATCGTCCGCCGCTACTACGTCGCCGGCGAAACTTCCAACTTAAACAGGAACAAGTTGATCGTCTTCTTGATCCTCATACTATCTTCGTCTATAGGGACGGCCTCATACTGGGCGGCGAGCGACAAGGGCTGGAAAGGGTACGTTATTACAGTACCGATATGGTTCCTGTCGACGATGGGACTGTGGTTTTTCGTGCCGCTGGCAAGGAAGCCGAAGTTGTGGGGGGTGCCGATGGTGCCATGGCTGCCGTCTTTATCCATCGCAGTCAATATATTCTTGCTCGGCTCCATTGACAGAAAATCGTTCCAGAGGTTCGCGTTGTGGACGGCGGTGCTTCTCCTTTACTACTTCTTTCTTGGACTCCATGCATCATATGATACCGCCAAGGCATCGGAAGCTCAGAAGCAGCAGTTCAGCAAGTTGGAAGAAGGTAGCTCTGTCGGCCCGGAAAGCAAGTCTGCTAACTTGGAGAGAAATGGAGTTCAAGCCCCTGCGAATCAGTAGCAATCGGAGACTCGATAAGAATTATATATATATATATATATATATATATATATATATCGGGTGTGTTTTAAACTTTATGAAATTGTTTTGTATGTATAAATGAAATTATGGTACGCATAAACATCACGATCTGATAAAGGAGTCGTGCTACAGCTCTTCCTTGAAATGTCCAAAGATTCATTACAAAATCAAGCAAGTTCAAGTCTAAGTAGTTAAATCCACAGAAGCTCAGGGTTTGATGCAGGATTTCTGATTAAATTTGGGAATTGTTGACGTTTTTCAACTGGTTAAGAATTATTAATGCAAATAGGATTTTGAACGTGCTAGACTAGAAAATAACATCAAACCCAAACACTCAAAATCACTTCATTCTAAAAACGGGTCCATTTTTTCAGACTGAAATCTCACAAGCTTATTATGAGATACATATGTTGCAAATATATTTTGAATACTGACCAATCAAGATAATTTACATTCTCAGCACTAACAAATTTGACGATCACCTGCATTTTGTAATTTCGGAAAGAAACGACAAACGCAACTTTCAACAAGCATATCAAAAGCGTGTTTAATCAGATAACTGGAATTCTGGATTCACATCACCGGGAAAAAGAAACAAAGACTGAAGTCCGACGGTCCTCCTTCAAGTTATCTTGAGAAGGGAATTCAAGGAGGTACTATTAAAACGCTGAGCAAATCCTCTTACGACAAGCACAACGAGATCCCTCGTTTGTTGCATTTGCACCATTAAGTCAACCTCATTCTCACTATCAACAACAATCTTGAAACGGTGTTGATCATTGCAATAGAACTCAACCTAATAATTATCAAGTAAATATTTGCTTCCACAGTTTAGTTGAAATAATTAAAAAAAACAAACATAACATCAAGCATAATAGACCAGCAATTGTTCGTAGGAGTGGGGTACATAGGCTAGATAAATAGAAAATATTGAAGCATGCATTTAACAGATAAGCAAACTCTGATGTAGATTACTCACATGAAAGGGCACAGCAAAAGTCCCTCGAATTTCAGTAGTCAGGAATGAGGCTTTTGAACCAGGTTTCACAACCTTGATCCTCTTCTTGTTGACTCCTAGAATTCTTCTCTCAAGATTTCCTACACCAGGAACCTGTGCGAACCATTGAAGATGTTCGTCAACTGCTCTCGCTCTTACATATTTCCATGTTAGATAACTAAGAAAGCACAAATTTTCAACAACAAATTACCTTCTTTGCTGATCGATCTTTATCACATAAGGCCTGCCATGTCAATGTCGGAAAGAAAATTTTCAGTCAATAAGTGAGAATGAGAAACATTACTGTTACGGGCTGTATTACAGACACTATTTGAGGTCCCTACGGGGGCGTGCGCTCGCATTACGGGTTCCACCACAATAATCTCATATATATATATATATATATATATATATACACCATTAGATGAGCAAGTATTAGTATGATATGGTCCTAGGCAACTACATGTGCTACGAAATAATACAAGACTATCCTAGCTGCAATCAACCATGTATTGAGAGAGTTCGCAGACATAGGCCTCTAACTACATTACGATTCTCTGAATATGACTCAGAAACTTGATCCATATACAAGAACTACTTGTATAATGAGGGCACAGCAAGTCACCTCAAAGGCTCAAACTTCACTGAACCAAGATCCAACTTCGGCTTGAGTTCTTTATAAATATCTGGCTCTGGAAGTAAAGCAGTATATGAGTAAGATGGCTACATGAAAATGGAATCAGGAGTACATATTCCTTTGAAAGAATTAGTAATTGGAGAAGAAGAATATGCAGCTTGGTGAACTTTGTATTCAAAGCTTTTATATCCTCTATTAGGGTTATGTTGTTTCCATTCTAACTAATGCAGAACTTAACAATTAAACCCTCTATCATATTAGCTTCGGCCTTGGACCTATTAGCATGTCAAAAAGTAAGTAGGTCTAGATAAGCTCTTCATTAACTCGGAGAAAGAAACACAAAATTTGTTAATAGGATTCATGTAAACAAACTGGCTAGGAAAAGTAACTAATTTTATGTTTGGTAACAAAGACTACCACTATACATATGGCTACATATATTACATATAATTCTACACAACGAATACCTTGTATGCACAAGAGAAAAAAAATGGTTTAAAGTTGACAAATTCCACAGACATACACGTCGACTTTGAAATGGATGAAGCTATTACCTCAGTCATTGAACTTCTTCAAGGTCGACCCTACAAGCAATATCAAAGCAGCTTCCAAATGAGGCATGTTTAAGATGGGGTTACACTCCAAACATAGGTGCGGCATATTGATGAACGAGTATAGAACAATTAAATAGCAATTGCAGCAAGACTAGAAAAGCAATTTAATATTTAACTTGATAAACATGTTACTCATAACGTTTCGAATAAACCACTCCTAAAGGAAAGAAAAGTGATCGATTCAGAAATCAACCTGAATAATTTGCGATCGACGGCAGAAGCGGCTAGAAAGTAGACACGAACAAACACACGCATAACACGATATTGTTACGTGGAAACCCTCGACGGAGGTCGAGGTAAAACCACGGGTCGTACGCAACCACCGGTAAATAGCTTCACTGAGAATATAAAAGATACAGTAATTACGACCTCGGCTCGAGGATCGAGCTTCGTAGAGCGTCGACATGCCTCTAGAGCCCTTAAGGTGGTAAAGAATGTGAAGACTATAAGCCTAGGCAGCCCTGACTTAATCCTAAGTCCTTCCATTTATAGATGATACAGTTAGTTAAAATTCCTACTTTTACTCGGTCAACACGTCATTGTTGCACCATGTGTCGCCTTCTAACTCGTTATTGACCGATTCTTCTTCTTGGAATTGACTAATTATCGGATCTTGTACCTCGAACCCATCTGACACGTGGCAGCCTAATTTCATGCTCCATCAAAAAGCATGCAGCAAGTGGTCACTTTTACGTCAAGGACCACCTTGGATGAATAACTGAAACATGTAGAGAAAGAAAATATTTAAGGAACACACCCTTAAATTAAAAGGTATAGACGTCTCTGAAGTACCTTCTCTTATACTCAAAACCCTATACTTAATTCTTCTTCTAGATTAGCTAAAGCATGCAACTGGTTCAACGCAAACCTCCTATGTCCTTTACCGCTCTCTTGATCTATATTCGTAGGTGATGCATCATCTATGGTAAGATTGAATCAACACTTCCACGTAAACAAAATAGTAGCTTTTTGTATGGGTATCTCAAGACCACTTGCACCAGAAGATCATTGGTTTCTAGTAATCAACTACAGATGCCAAGGAATGACCAAATAGAAAGTATATGAAAAGCATTCCTTTTCGCATTCCTCGGCATAGCTGCAATATATAACACCTCAAGGTAATGTGTTTACTAGTGTAAGATCAGGTAAAACCATCCTTGTAAACAAGACTCAACATTAGGGTGATATATTAATTAAAGTCCTCTTGATAAGACACCACATATAACGTCAAACATAGTAACACACCCTTAGCTCCAAGGTGTTACCTTCGACGACTGTCAACGAATTCTAAGATATACATGCAAGTCAAACAAAAAAAAAAGAACAACCAGATTATTGTTTTTCCTCTTTGAGGAAAAGAAGAGCAAGCAGTGAACAAGTTGTTCCGTAGCTGATTATTATATGAGCTATATATTCACAGAAGATCTGGAATGCTAAGTTACCTAGCTTGACAGTTTTCATATGAATAACAAGCACTTTGAGTGGAATTTTAGGGCTACCATTACACAGCCAACTAGCTGTTTGTATGCAACAAGTTCATCAATTTGCCAACTTTTGATCACATTGTACTACTAATGTCACAATAATATGCTCGTCTTTAGCTTCATTGTTTTCCTAGTTCACATGCCTCATGCTTATTTTGCCACATTATTCAATCTGCATAACTTAGATGACAAAAGTCGTATATTTGACTTAAATTCAAATTTTAGATTACTCAAATAAAACAGCTTAAATATCTGAAAGCTAAAACACTGCAATATATAATTAAGCTTCAAATGTAAAGTACAATTTTAAATTAAGCTCACATAGACATATAAGTGAACCCACCTCTAGAGCTGGTAGATGCGGAAATCCCTTCAAAGTTGACATCTTGTTCTTACTAGCAGCCAAAACCTTTATGAAGACCCATGACCGAGATTAAATTAAGATCGAAGTGGATGTTAAGCAGTTCAACAAGAGATAAAGAGAACTTTAACTTATTAATAATAATAAAAAGCACCTTATAGACTCACCTGCAGATGAGGCTGACTTGCCATAGAAAGCGACTTTAACTTGTTTTGTGCAACTGAAAGGAACTGGATGAAGGGAACAAAATTAAAAACAATACAAAACGAACCAGAACTTAGAGCAAGCATAAAGTGCTGGCAATTAAATAACATAATAAATGCATACAAATATGCACATACACATATGTATATATACAAATTTGTAATATAATGTATACCTCCAAATTAGGAAGTTGAGGAAGACTACCCGAAGGTGTTATTTGGTTTCCAGCAAGATAGAGTTGCTGCAAATAAGTCATATATCTTGTTTAGCCACATTAGCAACAATGCAGATGAATTGCCAATAAATATAGGTACACTTAAGAATAGCAATGACGAAATCTGCAGACTTGAAGGACTTTGCAATTCTCAAGAGGCTCGAAGCCAGGTCCCCTGAATTCATTGAAGCTCAAATCAAGAACCTACAAAGAGCAGCAAAAGAAAGCACACAATCAAGTCTAGCGGTCAGAAAAGTTGTGTAGTGTAGTCATTGCACAAATACATGAGAGATATAGAATAAATGATGTAAAAGAAAGAGATCATGGAGCAAGGAACTAATGTTGGATATCAAAGAGATCACCTTCACCCGCTCAACATCTCAATTCCCTCCACAGATGATAACAGCTTGTCCCTTAAGTAAACAAACTACACCCAAAAGATGCAATTCAATAATACATAGAATCTTATTTTTTTTTTTTAAAAAAGTTAAGAGAAAATTCTTTCTCAGATAAAGAACCCAAAGAATACTAATCTTAGAACTACTCATTTAAGACCACTAGGTCACTCCCTATTCTCATACCACTATCTACCAAAGAAAAAGGTGATAACATCTAGTGGACCTTTAGACACACACATCAAAGCCTGCAGTAAATAATGTATAAACTATAAACTAATAGAAGCAAACAAGACCACTGTTCTCTAATTTCTGCAGAGATGACTAGCCAAGCAAAATTCAGAAGCGCTATGTGCATCTGCATTTGCATCAATAATTTTAGACATGTGCCGTGGCTTAGGAAACTTCATCATATTCCAGAATATTTCAAAGAAGTAAAATATCTTTTTTCCATTTTCTTTCCTTAAAATTTGCAGAGAACGGTTTGCTTTCCATAATATCTGTTTTAATAACTCGAATGAATCAAGAATGCTATGCTGAAAATTAAATTCAAGATTGCCAATCAACATTGGTGGAGTGGTAAGGAATTTTGGCCCTAACCAAGAGGTTGGTGCTTCAAATTCGCAGGTATGCATGCGATAAAATATGAATGCAGGAGTATTTTAAATAAGTGGAATATCCATTTCCATTTTCTTTCGTTCTTAAACATTTATAGAAAAAGGTTTCCTTTCCGTTATATCAACAATAGTTAAACTATTAACAAGCTGTTTTAAAAACTAGAATTGTGGGTTTGCACATGCCATGCTGAAAAATAAATTCAAAGATGCCAACCACCCATAGTGGAGTAGTAAGGCACTTCGGCCCTAACCAAGATGTTGGTGGTTCAAATCCGCAGTTCTACATGTGGTAATGCACGAAGAAATAAGATAGGTATATCCTACCAAAGTATGCTTAAAAAGCCCATCAATAAAGAAAATAGTAAATAAAGTGGACTATCCATGCAAAAGAGAATGGCTTATTATGCAGCTACCTATATACGTTAGGGTAATCGCTACTCCTTGCATAGCACTTACTCCACAATGTAACAATTTATAGTTGTTGTAAGTTGTCAGTAGCTAAGAATTCTCCTGTCCAAGTTTGGGGACAAATTCAAACAGGTAGAACTAAAGCTGCGAACTCTGTGTCCCCTTAAGTCCAGCCTCTAACAAATGGCATTAGAAAGAGTGGGGCATTTTTTTTAAACGATAAAACCAAACCAGAATAACTACATAGTAAAAGAACAAATAGGTCAGAAAGGAAACAAATCGACTAAATAATTTTTGTTGCTAGAATGTACCAACTCATCCCCTGCTTTAATGTCCACTTGGGGATCATGGCTATCGGGTGTAGAAACCTTCTTGCAATTTGACAAAGAACCTCTTTCCATTGATGCTGTGAGACTCCTAGACTTAAAGCTGCTCGAAACCAAGGGAGACTGGAACGATGGAGAGCATAGATTGGCAAAACCTTCCTGGAACTACCCTGACTGTTTGTAATATCCACAGGAGATGATGAGGTCTTGTTCGTGTTGAAAACAGGAAGAGCTGGATTATTTAGTTGGATTTTTTCTACCCTCTGCGATAAAACCATCTGAAGTTGGAGATGTGCCAGATACATGAAATGATTTATCAGCCAAAGAAGCACGCCAAGTTTCTGATGTGCTTCGTTTGTGAGGATCATCTGTATGTAAAGAAGGCGCCTTCTTTCCATCATTGGATCTCTTGTCTGCTAAACTTCCAGTGCTGTTTCTTCTATGTAGAAAAGCAGCACTAGAGCTACTAGCTGGCCTGGTTGAGTAGTATTCAACTTTGTTGCAGTATATTTTGCCTTATTTTTCAAAAACAAGTTCGACCCCAAAGCCCGATAAACGTGTGTTGTCACGTTGGATTTAATTGGCTTGTACGAGTTCTTCGTGCTCTCGGCTAAAGGAACCAGGGATTCTTCACCATGGTTTTCATCCATGGAATCCATTTCCAGAAAATTCTAGCTTCTGAAGAATATTGTAGCTAATCCCACGATACGCTAGCCTTTTCACAAACTCTAAATCTTCTTATAATGTTGTAAAAAGAAGCTGTTGATTTCAGGCGTCCTGCAGGAGATTACCCAGAAGGAAAATCAAGTGTATCGCATGATGTATGAAATCTATCGCTTCAATCTTAGAACAAATTAAGAGAGGAAAAAAAAATTGACAGCTTAAACCCTCCAAAAGCACCAAAATTAAGAAAAACTTCCAAGACCGAATAATTAGGAATGTTTTTTTCGAGAAATTCAATCCCAATGCGAGCTCTTAAACGAAGATCTCAGCTAAGAACTCCGATCTACCAACCGAAAATTCACACTATAAATCCAAACACACACATTCAAGTACAAAAAACAAAAAGGAAAAAGAGATCAGATTCTCACATTGTGCTGAAATACAGATTTCTGCACCGTTGAAGAGCGAAACGTAAAGACACAATGTAGGCCAAAACCGGCAAGATTTCTTCTGCATGACGATGAAGTGGGAGCGACTGTGGTTTGTACTGTATAGTATAGCTCGCAAAGAAAAAAAGATTCGGATTAAAGAAAGCAGCACCATCATCATAATGGTAAATATAAACGGTAGAAGGGAAAAAAGTAAATTTTGGCCAATTATCTAACACTAACTATACTTTTTTAATTGATTTTTTCTTTAAATCTTACCCGCCATATAAGCATACGCCTATGAATAAATTATGATAAGAGGCTGTTTACTTTGTAGAAAGTGGAGTAAGTGAGGTAAGTGAGTAGGAAAAAAATAGGAGAATAAAAAGTGGGAGAAAAATAGTATAAAATTACGTTAACTTTTATTATTTATTTAAAATTAGAAAGTGGAAGAAAGTGTGAATAAAATAATTTAAATATATTATAAATAATAATTTTATATTACTAATATATTAATAATATATATTATATTAATATTATTAATATATAATTAAAATATATATTATTAAACAATTAATAATTTAATAATTATATATTTTTAATATTGTATAATAATAATCTTATATTAATGTAATATATAAATAAAGTATTAATATATAAATATATAACTAAAATATTAATATAATATTAAAAGGTCCATTAATAATATATATTATTAATTAATTAATTAATTAATTTTATTGCAATTATTATTATTATTAGTAATATAATATTATTTATAAAGTCATATATTAAGATATTGTTAAAATAATAGTATTATATTAACATAGAATATCATTAAAACTAGGTTGCTAATAATAAGTATAATATTATATTAATAAAATATGTTAATAAATAACCTAAATGATATAAGATATTGAATAATAGTATAAATATTAAAAAAGAATAATATATAATTAAAAATATATTATTAATAATTATTATATTAATATATTATTAAAAATATTTTAATTATTATTAATAAAATAAATGTTATATAATAATATATATTATTATGTGTACATTAATTAATATATTAATAAATATATTATATATTAATAGTTACTAGGTATTAATAATATAATTTTTAAATACTAAACATTTAAATAGTATTTTATTATTATTAATAATATTATTAGTAACATTTTATAATATCATAATATATTTACTATATATATATATATATTGACAATAGTTGACTTTTCCCATTGGAGAGAAGTAGGGAAGGTAACAATTCTATATAAAAGACTAGTAAATGGAAAGTGAGGAAAGTCACTTGATCAATCTTTTTTTTTTAGTAAACAAAAAAAGTAAAAAAATTGAGGAAAGTGACTTAACCATTTTTTCCACTTTATTCACTTCCTTTCAATGTAAACAGACCCTAATACAATTCCTTCGAAAACATCTTCCTCACATATATCTATGAATTGATCAATAGGATCGTCCATATAGTCGATGCAGAGCTGCTGCACCCATTTACTGTACCCACACTATAAGTATATACTAAGCTGTATTTTTTCAAAAAAAATTATAATTAAAGTTATAGATGTTGATATTATTATCTATAATTGTTATATTTTAATTTTTTTTTTGAAAAATAATTCTTAAGTGATATTTTATGACTCCAAAATTAACGAATACAACGAGTTCAGAACGAATTTTAAAAACTAAATTATAATATGTTAAACACTGCAATGTCGACAATCATTGCCATCCGTTGTGGTGAAAAATATTGTAAAAACCCCGTTGCAGGAACTCTTGCATTCACGAGCCATAAAAAAGTTTGGGAATTTTTGAAAAAATGATGAACTATTAAGCATAATTGAAACACGGATCAGCTAAAATTCTTTTTGAGCTACAACTCCTCCACCCCGACATTTCCATAATGAAATGCATGCACGTATGAGCACGTGCATTCTTTAATGAACAACGGAGTGTTGGACGGCATGCCCATGCTAAAGACGAGTGTGTGTCTGTCTGACTCGATCCTCCTCCCGAATTAAATTTGCTATGAATTGTGGCAGGTAGTAATTGTTTTTCCTTTTTTTTTTTTTTTTTTTGAGAAAAAAAGATGTGACCTCATTTAAAAGCGTTTTGCATCGGCCTCGACTAACGTTGAAAAAAAAGTGTAAAGAAAAAGAAGTGACGCAACGAATAAGAAGTACATAAAAGAAAGATATATAAGAAAAATAAGTACATCAAGCTAAGAGGTATATTAATGGGTGATATAATATGGGAGATTATCTATCTCGAGCAGAGCGGATCTTGCAATGAAGAGTGGATCGATGGTGATGTACGTACAGCCGAATCAACATTTGAGAAGAAGGAAATCATTTTACCAAAGGCAAATTAAGGGCGCCGTGATCTCCGGTTAAAAAACTAGTAACTGTGATAACCACTATGGAATTTCAAATATTTTAGTTTATCGAAGAAGGTTGTGCGGAAAACCTACTTACCGAGTTACCGTTGCACCCATTTCCTGACCCTTTTAAAATGTATTACATTTCTATGATCGTCTCGGGATAAGTATTATATATACGTGCCCAACATTGTATGCAGCACTTTAATTCTAGAAAAGGATATCGGAATAAAGCTTAATTCTCTTGTCTACTGCTTTTGTAAAACGTACGCAAGCCGAAAGTCATTTATTCACACCGAGTTGAAACATCTTACAGTCCGACCAGTCGACCGATTCACTCGCCGATATCAGACGATAAAGCTGTGCGTGATCATAATCTTATAAGTTGTGTCTTCTCGACTTCTTTATCGGCCTTGTTTGTCGGTCTATAGAGCATAGTTAATTCCGGCTCAAACTTGATTCGGGAGCGGGAATATGTTCAGTTCGCTGAATAGCTTTGAAAATTGAAGTTGGATCGAGACAATTTGAGATTCGAAATTTCATCTGCGATGGCGGACGATAATAAGCCACTGCGGAAGATAGCCGAGGAATTCGAGGGGCTGGCGGAGGCGGTGAAGTCGACGGGGAATCTGGAGGTCGCACCTTTCTCCAGCGCCTGCTCCCGCGTCTCTGTTCTCTTCGGTTGCCTCGGAATCGCGTTCAAGTTCGCTGAAAAAGATTATGTTGCCAAGGTAAATTTGAATTGATCTAAACTAAAATTAATCGGATTATCGACTTGTGTTGCTGATTAGTCGTTTGAGTGCCAAACTATGTAGATTGATCTGCTTGTTGAAACTAGGATTATAGTTGTAGTAATTCTAGTTCTTGTTCGGGTGTTAATATACAGCAACAACGCATTTGTCCCACTAGATGAGGTTTGTTACATGGATTCTTGTATGTCATTGTGCTTTATTAGGAACCATGTCTTTTCATGACGTTTGTATGTCGATGAAATTTTTAACTCTAGTTTTATCAAATAAGAATATTGAGATAATTGGTTTGCACAAAACTTGCTCGAAGGTGACCTTCAGTGCTTTTCTACCGTATAAGAACTAATTTGTCTTTCTAATTGACTAAACGTGATTTGCAAAACCAAAGTTGTGAATAGAGTCAAATTACTGTAAATAGAAATTGTTGTAGTGGCGGAACTATTTGAAGGTGAATGATAGAGTCAAGAAAATTGAGAGCAGGTTTTCTATAGACTATTTGGACACTTTGAGCGTTGGGTTTGTAAACGTGCATCTATTGTCTAAAGTTCGTTGGAAAACTACTTTCCTTCGGAATTTTGACGGAAAATTGTCCTTTTGGAAAAGCCTTGTTGGGAAATTCTTCCTAATGGACTTGTTTCAAAAAGGTCCATGGGAAAATGCCGAAGAAGATTTCCTCAATAGCCTGCACGCGTTTGATGGAGTTGTCGGTGGGTGAGGCCCGTTGACAGAAGTGTCGAGGATGCTCCCAAAGACCTATCGACAATTGCTGACAAATGAGACTTACCGACGGAGTTGCCAACGGATGCTCCTGAAGGCTTGTCAACGGAGTTGCCAACAGATGCTCCTGATGGCCTGTCTATGGAAACTTTTTAAAAAATTAATTAAAAAGATAAACTTGCCAATGGATATTTCTATCGGAAATTCAAAAAAAAAAGTTACGTGGTCAACGAGAAACCTTCTAAAATGGTCACGATGGTCGCCAGATCTAAGCTAGAGGCAGTATGAACGAACAAAGAGGTAGATATTGGAAGTGGTCGGATGCAAACCAATGGATGGGAAACCAAGAGCACGGGGAAGTGGGAGGTATGGATTGATACTGGAGGTGGACGGAGGCAAGGTGATGGACGCGGAAGAAATTTGGCTTTACGATCCAGACAGGAAAGTTGAAGCCAGTATGGTCGATGAGACGTACAGGAAACCGGAAGAAACAAGATCGACGGGAAAGGAAAAAAGAAAGCGAGGGTAGAGGTGGCGCAATCGTAGAAAATCCGGAGACGGCATAATTTAGAGCAACGGAGGCAGTGTGGTCGATGGTGGATATGGCGGGTGGATGAGAGAGAGAGAGAGAGAGATCTTTTAATAATATATAGCTTATTAGTAAGAAATAAAGTACGCACTTGATGGGCTTTGATAAATCAACTGTGTCATAAACAATATATTGATGAAAGAATCAATAGATCGACAACCCATCGAAGTAGTTTCAAATTTTAATAATTATTTATATCTAGCAGAAATATCTGTCATGAAATTGTTGGCAGTCATTTCACTGGTGATCTGTTGGGAAGATTTTGGCAATGCTATAGTTTGAAAAAATATCGACTAATACATCTATCGGCAATTTGTCAACACTTCAGCACTCCGTCAACAAGCTGTCGCCATTCTCGACAGACATCTTCCTTTAGCATGTCCATCGGCAACTTTTCTACCATTTTGTCTGGAGTACGTCAACAAATGTCCGTTCTTAATTTTCATTGTTAAATTCAGTTTTTCTAGTAGTGTTACTTCGTTTAACGTGCTATTGCACATTGCTTTTTATCTTGCAATGATCATATTTACCTTGCAATGTCACTATCTTTTTATGCTTTTTAGAAGAACCACTAATCTTTTCCTAACTTTAAGGTATCTTAGAAGGAAGAATTATGCAAACCTCTCATGTGGGAAACCAATTGTAATTCTCCGAATTCTTAGATATTATGGATATTTTGGTCTTTACTTGAATTGAAAACTAATAATATGCAATTAATTAAAAGCAAGAACAAGTTTATTGGTATCATTATTCTTTTTTTTCTATATGTCGCCTACTGAAAAAAGTGTCATAGCAACTTCCATCTTGATCTTTTATGATATTATGGTTTTCAGAATTCAGCAGTAACTTCTGCTTTTTGTTCTCCTCTTTTATTGCCATTTTGTGCTATGCCTAGGTTCATGATCTTAAAGAAGCATCACGATCGATCTCAACATTGCATGTCATGCTTGATCAAGATATCGAGAGGAACTGTGTGAGGCAAGCTGGGAGCCACTCACGCAATTTACTTAGAGTGACGCGTGGAATTGAGATGGTTAAAGTTCTTTTTGAACAACTTCTAGCATCGGAGTAAGTTACAATTCTATCTTTACTGTTTTGTCAGTTAAATTAATTGGGTTATTGCGGATTAGTTTCATGTTGTGGAATTGTGGGTAATGGTGCCTTATGCAGGCCGCCAGACAGACGTTTAGCTTGTAAGTTAAATGTGTACGTAAAGCTTGTAGCCGCTTAGCCATTTAAACTCACAAATATATAGATGCTAAGAAGTAAATTATATTGCTCAACGTAATAGTAGTTGTTGTTGTGAATTCTTTTTCCAATCTTATTAAACATAAAATTCAAGACTTAATGAAATTTGTATGCTAGCTATGGGTAGACAGAAATTTTTTTTTTTCTGCAATTTATTTATTTTCTTCTTCTTGTTACTGGATGATACTTCTGATATACACACCTAGCTCATTGTATGCATTGCATCATTAAGTAAATAATCATAGAGTTATCCCTCAGAGCTACCTAAATGTAGAATGTACTCAGCGGTTGGTCCTGTGGTATATGTAGAATCAATACACAAGTGTTGAAGCAGTGAAGTGTTCATTTCCTTTATGTCCAAAATCTGCACCTACTCCTATGTGACTATCGAAAATATGATCATATTGGAAATATTGTACTACAGAAGAGTATATGTTTTATACCAAATTCCAGATTTTGCAGAGCTTAGTGGAAGACGTCATATGTATTGTAGAGCCTACATGGATAATTTCTTTGCATGTTTAATGGGTGTAAAACAATTTTTAATAGCTACTGCTAAGATTAAATTGTCAGGCATTATTGCCTACAAAGTCAACTATCTCAGACCAATATATTATCCGGATCATCCCTTCTTGAAAATTTCTTATATTGGTTTAAATTTTTATTTAATCTTTTCTATTGCATTTCTGGGCATACTATCTTTATTTGATGTTGTTTAACGTCTTATCCTATGATCTTCATCTGGTTCTTACATTTCCATACTAACAGGAGCAGTTCTCTTAAGGAGCCAGCATCCTCGGCTTACTCAAAAGTTTTTGCTCCTCACCATGGATGGGCTATCAGGAAGGCAGTTGCTGCTGGAATGTATGCTCTTCCTACACGAGCTCAGCTCTTGAAAAAGTTAAATGAAGATGGTATTCTCTCTTGTCCGACTATATAAACATGGTGCCTTTATATTGAGTAGTAGTTTCTGCAGTTTCACTATCATTTTCTTCAGTTGCTCATCTTACATCTCCGTAGCCTCATCCTGAGAGGGTGAATCTCACCGAATGAGGATCATCTGCATCGGATTTTGTGTACCGCTCAATGTACCAACATCTCAAAAAAATATCGACATGTATTTATGAAAAAAAAATTTAACATGAAAGTTGTAGATTTTTTTATTTTACAACTGTCATATTGAAAAAAATTTCAAAAAATGATTCTAAATAAATATTTTAGTGCTCCAAATTCTTAACGGATTTAAAAATAGTTTTTAAACTCATTAAGACATTAAGACTTTGGAGCCCTATAATGTCTATTTAGAATCAATTTTTGTATAAATCTTCCATTTTAAAGTTTTTTTAACAAACATATAGATATTTGTTTAGATATCGGTGTACAAAGCGGTATATAGAATCCAATATAGAGGATCCTCATCTGAATCTCACCATCCCCCTATAAATCTTTCAAAGATCAACTGAAAAAAAAGAAGTGATACTGTGCAGTTTAATATGCTGCTACATTACATAAATAGTGATATTTGATCTTTCCCTGTGAAAAAATTGAGGAACTGTTCTATTCGTTGCAGACGCCTCAGCAAAGCTTCAGATGCAACGTTTCATCGCCTCATCTGCTCCTGTCATTCTTTACATTGAAGAACTATTTAGGTCGAAGACATTGGGCATAGATTGGTGAACTTTTTTGCCAGTCGTTTCTTTTTTACCCAAATGCTATCTAATAATGTAAACACGCAAAAAATCTATTTTGCTAATATATATCGTGGCTGTTTGTTGTGCCACATTCGTGTAACAAGAAGGCAAGATGAATACTATTTGTTGCTAATATAATACGGAATAACTATTTATCTTAACTACTAGCACTAGTGAATTACTGTTGGTAGCCAATGGCATGGTATTCTGCTGTCATAAATCAATAGAGAAAATATAGCAGATTATAGCGTAAGCCGTTAAAGTATCAACAATATAAACAATGTTTACAATAGCAAATTTGGAATATTTTTAAAATACATCTTTCAATATAGACACAATATCTAGTGGCAATTGGAAATATTGTAAACCATAATTATCGAGTACTGGATTTGAGCCCAAAACACTTGTATTCCTTTTAAGATAAAACGAAATAAAATAACCCGAGTAAAAAACCCACAGAGTATATCGATACGGAGTTCAAGGCCCAAACGAGTAGGTGCACGTCATCTGGGCGTTGAGTACGAAACTAACGGCCCAGATATTTTTACAGCTAGAAAAAGGCGTGGTTCAAGATTCGCGGGTGCAGTCACTACCCAACCATCTCCGGCGCAGTGCGGCTCAGCCAGCCACGGCTACTCACCTCGATCTGACCGCGGTCGGCGGGCAGATCCATGCCATCCACCCGTTCCACCCCCTTTCACTAACTCGTGGTCAAAATCCACCCATGCAAATTCCACGGGCAGCCCGATCAAGCTGCCCGCCTGATCACCATAGGCTCGTGCAGATCCCGAGGAGAGGCGGGCCGACAAGATCGCGCCAACGTCTCAGAACCTTCTCGAACCTCGCCACTCGATCTTCCGCCAGATCAACAACAAGTTCCGAATATTCATTAAATAAAATCGATTTACGTATTAATTAGAAACAATCCGTTTTTATTGAAAATTGAAATAAAATTGGTTTATCGTCTGAGAAGTAGATAAATAGGTACGGTGATAACAAAATCCGCTTCGAAGTTCACAAACACGACGCAAAGTTCGGTAAGCTATCCGCGAGCTTAAACCCGAGGTCCAGGTCTTTGATTGCTTAAATTTTCGATTCTTTCTGTTTTAATTTTTGTGGTTAGGTATTTGATTCTTGAAAATTATGTGTAAATTTGAAAAAAGAATAACATTCAATTTTTGGAGATGTGATTTTGGTGCTTTTATATGCTATCTACCCGTTAAAGCCAAGGTTATGTCTCCATGATTGAATCATATCACGGATTAGGGATTTTAACTTTGGTGGCGGCAAATTCTACATAATTGAAGAGTGAGGTTGGCATTTGGAGACGATAAACTATGATTATGTTCTACGATTTATTTAGAGTAAAAAGTTGAGAAATTACGAATGCTTGCTTATGTGCTTTGGTCATGGTATGATTCATTCTACTAAGAATTTTCTGATATGGAGTTTGTTTTAATTGCTTTTGTGGATATTATATTGAAGATTCACCAACATGCATGTGAATATACACTGAGAGCATTAATTATGGATTTCTATGCAAACGCTTGGGTTGGTGTGTATTGCGCTTCTATAGGTCCTATAAGAACTAACCTTTTAAGTTGTAACAGCACATGATTCAGAATGTATATTTGCATCTATTTCCAGTGTAATTTATGAAGGGAGTAGGTATCGACTTAAAATAATGAAATTACTATTGCTATGGTGAACTGCAGATAAGGGAATCTGGTTGCAACAAATTTTTAATTTGTCTCTTTTAGTGATGAAAAGACAGTTATGAAATGGATATAGTAGTATCAATTAAGTACAAGTGAAAAAAACTTTTTATGTGGAAGTCTTGTTATGAAAAAAGTTTTTATGTTTGTGTATTATGTCTTTGATGAAAGAATATTGTGGCGTGGTTTCATCATTGAAAACCACTAATGTGATTTCCAGCAATGAATTGAAGATATTACTTTAGTTATTCACGCCATGTTTAAGTGTTGTTCGTTGTCTTTCAGGAAAGCCACCCTTCGTGATGAATGACAATAAATGAGCATGCTTTGCATGGAGGATCTAGCGAATAAACAATAAGTTATATGAATCATCATCTAAAAGCATCACCATTGTTCTTTTAGCTAGATTCTGTTGTGTTCTGTCTGGATTTGTTCACTTTTAAAGTTCTACGTTGTGCTGCAAGATCACAAAGGCATGATCACTTCAACGCATGATCCATCTGGTATGTGTTATAGTTCGTATTGTATTATGGTCTATTGGTTTTAGTATTGTGGAGCATATTGATAAGTTTATAATTTTATATAGTGTCTCATGATTACGCTTCATTAAGGTATCAAAACTTCCTAGTTGCATGTATTGGTGTCTGACGAAATGGGTATAGGAATGTGTGTGTCCAGTGGGCAAATGTATTCCAGTACAAGGAATTCAGTTACTTGAGTACTCTTTCTTGGCTTGAATGTGTGAAATGGTAGAAAACCAACTCGCGTGCGCGGAGCGGGACGGGGCGGGGAGGGCCAGCCCGGCCGAGTCGGCGTAACAAGGGGTGGGCTGGCCCGGGCCGAGCCGGCCCGGGCCAAGCCGGCGTAACAAGGGGTTGCCCGCCCCGCCGTTAACACCGTGCGGGCCCGCACGGTTTGCAACAATAGGGTCGGTAACCCTAACTTCTAGCTAAGCAGCAATGTTCATCTTTGATAAGGGCGTTGCGCTATCTTATCATTTTAACATGTTACCCTAGTTTCGGCTTTTAATAGTCTGCACCTTAGGGCATTCCTTATTTCTCGAATTATCTCCCTTGCACCTTGTGCACATTACTATACGTAACCGGTACCTCTTATTATCTCGTTCAAGATTATCTCTTGCATTTGTAGAGGATGAGACGATATGATTATCTGTGTACAATGAACAGATGATAGTGGATCTGATGAGCAGCAAGCACAATCACAAGCAGGTTTACAACATCCATCCTCTGCTATTGGGAACTTCCATCCTGAAATTGCTGTACCATCTGCCGGGTACATGATGCCCCCGAGTCATTTGGGTCTAGGGCATGCAATGGTATACTCAAATGTGTTTATTGAATTTTTCACTCAGCTTTATAAGCCTAAAAGAAGTTCTTCCTTTTTTATCTCAGCTGATTCTTGATAGCACCATCATAATATTTCATGTCCACGTTTTTTCACTCAGCATTCCGTGTGTTTATATTATTCCAATCACTAATTATGTATCTCTCTCACGTAAATATTGGGCACAATTTAGTTACTAAACAATAGAGATGATAAGACGAAGCTGAGCCTAATGTTCCTGATCATTTAGCTGCTAGGGATATAACAGTAAATGTCCTCCATTTATAGAGCTGCCTGATCTTGAGCTAAATAAAATGAACTATGGTTTATTAATGAATAGATATATGTGTACACAGCCAATACTACACTAACTGAACTAAACAAAGTAATAGTATATGCACTCTCACAAATTAGAAATGACGGATCTCACAGAGCGTAAGTTCCCATAAATAGTAATTGACAGTTTGCTGTTATTTTCTTTGAGTATCTTACATAGCATTGTTGTTTGAAGTAGTGTGAGCCACCACATTCCACTCAGAACATTCATCTCTTTTTACAGGCCCAAATCACTTATCCCTATGTGGATCCCTATTATGGAGGTGGTCTTGCTGCATATGGTGGACAAGCTGCTGTATGATTTCTTTCTTATACATTTGCACCATATTATCCTTTACTAATATGTTCGATATTCCTAATAATTGGAATTTTGTTGCCTGAAGCGTTTCTTTGTCCTTTACACATGGTCAGATTCATCCGGTGATGATGGGTGTGACTCCTGGTGGGATTCCCTTGCCCACTGATGCAGTTGAAGAGCCTGTCTATGTCAATGCAAAACAGTATCATGGCATCCTTAGGCGAAGACAATCTCGTGCAAAGGCTGAATCCGAGAATAAACTAATTAAAAATCGTAAGGTACATATCACTTTATCTACAAATTGCATCGTTAATGGATTTATTGTTTGATGGATAACGTGCAAATTTTCTATAGTCCGTAAATTGTCTCAATCTCCCTTGAACTTATCTCACTAGGAGTTGCATGTACCTTAAACTCAAAAACCTGGCTCATCTTTTTGTTCCTACTCTCTATGTCATGGTCTTTGCTAGGGCTGAGCATTACCCGAACCTACCCGAAAAATCAAACCGAACCGACCCGAATAAAGCCAAAATTTCGGGTTCGGGTCCGGTTCGGTTCGGGTCGACATTTTAATAGTTCGGGTTTATATAATTTGGTTCGGGTTCGGTAGTCGAATTTCGGTTCGGTTCGGGTTTGACCCGAATTATCCTAGCGAGTCACATTTTAGTTAGTTTTCGTTGGTTTTATGTACTAATTTTTTCTTTTTAAACAAAACATTAATATTACAATTATTCGGGTCGACCCTAACCGATCCGAATCCGAATTGGTATTGAATAAAAATAAATTTTTTTATTATTCGGGTCAACCCGAACTGACCCGAATTTTAGTCGGTTCGGGTTGACACGAAATTCGGATCGGTTCGGGTCTGAAAGTATTCGGTTCGGGTCACCTTAAAAATTTCGGTTCGGGTCGGTTCGGTTCGGGTTGACCCGAATGCTCAGCCCTAGTCTTTGCCGAGGTAACTCATTTCGGGCATTGACCTATCTGCAAGTTTTCTCCCTATCTTGACAATAAATATATTCACTTCCATACTTGTCTTTTTTTTTTTTTTGAGATTATTGTGATGGAACCCGTAATGCGAGTGCACGCCCCCGTAGGGACCTCAAACTCGCGGAAAACCCCCACGCCCAGTCTAGACCGACGCTCTGGGATCCGAATATATGCCTTCTATGAACGGGGACTCCTGCCACGGGGTATAGAGAATTTTTAGAAAATCCTGCAAGGGATTTCACCCCCACGCGGACTCGAACCTAGGTGGTGACGCTTCCTGAGGCGCCTCCCATCCGTTAAGCTAGCCGCGCTCAGCCACTCCCCATACTTGTCAAATTAGTCTACATTTACTTTTGATCTATCTCATTACAAATTACCGTGAATCTGCTGATATTACATTATCTCATATAATTTTACTTCGACAGCCATATCTGCATGAATCTCGTCACCTGCATGCCCTAAAAAGAGCTAGAGGATGCGGCGGGCGCTTCCTCAATTCCAAGTCTAAAGAAAACCAAGATAATCAACCATCTGAAGATGAAAAAACCCAACCTTGTGCTGGAGCAGCCAGGACTATATCTTCGGAGAATCAACACAATGTGGCGATATCTTCTACTGAAGCACAAACTGCTGTGAAGCCACCACGATCGAAGGATGCTGCAGCAGATCGCCCAGTGCAGTGAAATCCTTGAGGAACTAGAAAGACTGCTTGCTGTACAGTTGTTTGTGGTTACCCTAAGTTCTTTTTACAGGCTAGAGTTCTATTTTCGCTTTGTAGAAGATCAACAGACATTCTTATTTCTTACCAAGTATGATAAGCGGCAAGACCGATAGTTTCTGCGCCCTTTTTTTTTTCTTTTTTTAGTGGTTTTAGGGGTGAGTTGAGATGTTATGTACATTTGTTATCATTGTTGGCTTACCCTTATTAAATCAAATATCTGCTAAATTCGTTGTTTTCATTCTGTTAATTCCACACATTTTCTCCGTTTAAGGATCAAAAAATGAAGCCCAAACTTCACACCTTAAACACTAATTTGACCTCTTTCTGACCATTTGCATGACTGAACTTGGAAGTTCAATTCGCCGAAACCGTTTGATCCAGGACATGTTTGCAGTAGCAATTACAGAGAGCTAAGGTTCCTCCGGTCGGTTCATCTCTGGCTTCTGCTTACATCCACGGTCAGGATGGTGAGATTCGCCTCCGAGATGGGTGTAGTAAGGATATGGATGCAAGTGATGGAGAAGACAGTAATGGTGCGACTGAAGTAGCTGTCCAATCTATTTTTGTAGGACAATACTGGAGAGCCCGACCCTTTAATCCGAATTCATGCCCAAACCGATCCAAACACGCGTTCGGACGTTTTTTCGGGTTAAGGGGTCGGGACATTCAACATTTTCCATTTTTGTATAAGCTATCCTATTATACTTGAATTTTTTCTATGAAGGTGACCAAAAATAAATAAATTAATAAACAACAACAAATTAAAAAAAATATCCTTTCTTCATGAATATCAATGAATTAGTGGTTGAAAATGGAAGTAATGAATGCAACTCTTGTATACCCTAATCATCCATAATTTAGAAAAAGAAAAATAAACACATTATTGTGCATACTAAACAATTCATCTTGGTGTTAAATGGTCTCAAACTAATTGAGAAAATAAATTTATCTATGAATTTCTTACTTGAAAATAGTGCAATTTCTCGGAGATTAAACTCATTGGGCCAATAAGGAAAAAAAGAAGAAGAAGAAAGACAAAATAATCGAGTAGATTATATAATCATAGATAGGATATAAATCCATCATCGTTGCAACTCTTTCTGATGGTTCTCAATAAAACTCAATTAATATCATATCAATTTTTCTGCTTTCTATGTAAATATGTAGTTGATATCTTAATCATTAATCCGACTGGACAGGTTACAGCCACAAAGAATGCCATCTTCTCTTTAAAATTTTGATGAACTTTATTGATTGACTTTTATCAGAAAATCATAATAATTACGATAACAAGAATATTTAATCTTTTGAAAGGTGTATTTGTACCTATGATATATATATATATATATATATGATAATCTAGAAGCAAAAAGCAGAATATCATGCAAAAAGCTTTCTTTCTGCAACTTCGTATATTATTTTAGAAAGAAAGTCATAATGTTTGGCTATAATTGCAAAGACAATTGCTATAGTGGTTTAGTATATATATATATATATATATATATATATATATATATATATAATATATATATATATATATATATATATATATATATATCATAAATTCAGGTATAGGTAACGACATATTAGGACGCAATATATATTAACGATTTTACTATATGATCACAATCTATAAACGGTAGTTAAAAATTGTATTCATTAAAATAATCTTATATATATGTTGTAAGAAAAGTTTACCCTTATTATCTAAAAATAATAATAATAAAGTGATCAAAAGAAATAAATAATATTCTTCTCTCTGAACAACTTAGCTATATAAAGCCCTATCGTTTTGAAACTAAGTCACATCTTCCATGTACTTGTATCTCATTATATATACTATTATTCAAAAAATTCAGCAAGTCAGTCCCTGTCGCGCACCACCATATCGGCCCCCAACAGGGACTGATTTGCAAAGGGGCTGATCCGCAACTTCCCCTAACATAAACTACCATTAAATATCCAGTCGTATCCGACAATAATCATCTTCGTGGATTTGTAGTGTTTACATACTAATCGCAGGATAACAAAGATAGAGAAATTAGTTGGACCACTCATTTGGTCGATTTTTTAACTGGTCTTCATAATTCGTCGAGCACTGTTAATCATTTATTTTGGAGCCTCGCAGAAAAGTTATTCCATGCAAAGCATGAATAATTGATTTATGCAATGTATGACAAATATTTTCCGCTGGTTGTAACTCTCATTTGTGAGAGATAAATTCCCCATTTTAAACTTCAGTATTTTTTATTATTTGTGAAACGGTTCTTATTAAACTATTACGTATAAAATAGTTCAGGAGCTTAGATAATAGTAAAGCGTTGGCAGACTCATAAAGTGATCAATTTCTCAATAAATTTTTGGAAATCTTAAATAAATAGCCATATATATGTCGGTCGACTTCGTAGAGCCCACCTTTTGTTACTGTGTTTATAACAATTTCCTAATAATTCAGCTTTGCGCTCAAACAGTTTCTTTGAAACCCTAATCATGGAACTAGCTTGCATGCTATTTGAGAACAATATTAAGATTATTGAGGATTGGTACATATTCTATGAAACTACGCATGCATGAGAATGATCTTATATGACCCTTAATCATGATGCATGCATTCTGATGCTGTCTCAACTATAGAACTTCATGCAATATATACTTTTTTATTACTACTAGTTTTGTATTTGTACAATACATAATTATTAATCATATATTTACATACGAATATTTAAAACTTCATCATTAATATTTTTATGTTTAAAATTTAATATAAAATAATAGTTATTTTTATTAAAATATTATATTTTATTCGTCATATATTTTTAGAGTAAGCACGAATACTATATTGCATATATATAAATTATTTGATTATATATATATATATATATATATATATATATATATACACATATATATACATATATTTTTTATAAATTTCTTATTATATAATATACATTGTAATTAATTCTTTTATGCATTAATTTTTCTATAAATTAATAAATTATTTTGAGTCAATTTTATTTAATTTTTATCTAAAATCTTAGATATTCTTCTAATTAGTTATATAACTTTTAACATTCTTATCAATTAATGTAAATACCACGTCGCTTTTTTAGAGAAAGAACAAATGTTATATGGTATACCAGAAGTTATTTAAAATCTCACATGATGCAACGATTTTGATCACCGGTTTGTGTGTGTGTGTGTGTGTATATATATATATATATATATATATATATATATATATATATATATATATATATATATATATATATAAAATACTTTAGTCGATTTACATATTTATTATCAGCAATCTTAAAGTCATGAATTTATTGTTTGCATAAGAAACTGACTTTGCAATGGACATACAAAGCACCATCTAGAATTTGAAATTTGACAAGCTCACAACGATTTTTTTTTTATATATCTTATAGAAAACTTGCTCAATTCTCAGTTATGTTATGTAAATTATAGATAAAATGCTCAATAGAAAGAGCAATACTAGCTAGAGTTCCCATAATTTTATCCAAAAATCAATAAACTTCACATTGAAAGTCTCATGTCTTCTTTTGAGTAGCAGTGTAGCACATATACAGTTCAAGACTTCCACTCATGAACATTCTCCGGGACACATTTTGGCAGGGTTAACATTCACATCGCAAGCTGGCAAAAACTAATAAATCTAATAATATATATATATATAATATATATATACACACACACACATCCACGCACGCACAATAAGTAGTGCATATTATGCCTATCAGTTTTTGTTGCACACTGCTTTTTACCAAATAAATCACAAACAAAAAATAAAAAATCGACGCTGATTGGTTACTCCAAATTGCTTCTTAATGACGATCTTATTTCCTGGTTTTAGAATTCGAAATTGGCGTCTTTATAGTGAAATAGTTTTTTTTTTTTTTTTTTTTTTTTTTGAGGTTTGATTAATATTTTCGAGTATGTTCCATGTAATTTAAATTGGAAGCTTTCCGCATCACCGTATTCCATAATATGAGATCTGATATATATATTTATTGAAGTCAATCTCTTTTTAAAAATTATGAAAAATAATTAAATAAATAAAAGCAGCAGCAGGGGAGATGTGGGAGGCACGCAAAGCAAATGGTGAAGAAAAAGCTGGCACGAGATACGAGGAACACGCGCATGCCCTTCCTGGACCGGCCCAGGGTCCACAGCCCACCAATTCAATTCTGGGGGGGTCCTTTAATTTGTTTTTTAATTTGTTTTTTCTTCCTTTATTTTACAGGGGAGTGTGGGGAATATGAAAGTGACCGCCACAATTTTCGGCTAATTTTTTAGTAGATCACGCAATGGATGTAGGGCCAGGAGGGTGATATCAAACATAATCCAATGATATATGGGTACGAATTAGGCCCACATCTTTTGCCTCCTTATAGAGTTAAGATCTTAGGACATCAATAATTTGATACAAGAAAATTTGGCAAAATTCCAATTAATTGCCTTACAAATTTAGTTTTATGAGATTCATATTAAAAAGCATACGCTACAATTCAAATTCTCGGGGATTCATTGAGTTCGGCGAACAAACAACCCCTCTTTCTCTTGGATTTAGCTAGATTATTTTCTGCTTTTTTGTTCCTTCTCGATCGAGTCGGATCCGTCTTCATCTAGACAAATATTTATTTTGGTATGTCCGATGGTGCAAGTCCTTCCTTTCTTAAAAATTAGAAAAAATAGCAAATAAGTATAATAAATTTATTTTGTACTCTGCTTCAGATTTCATGATGCTAGAGAGAGAGAGAGAGAGAGAGAGAGAGAGAGAGAGAGAGGCATGGCAAAAGTGAGAAGAGGGTTAATGATGATAAAACCAGGGGGACAAGAAGACACCGTATATGAGTCTAAAGGGCCATTTACCCTCCCCCACAAACTCATCATCACCCTTTAATTGTTGTGCTTGTGGTGTTCTTTTAAACTTATGGTATACTGTTGCAAAGCAAAGATTTGCCACTGTGAGAGATATACATATAATTAGAGAGAGAGAGAGAGAGAGAGAGAGAGAGAGAGAGAGAGTTTCCAGTAGGATGATAAAAAGAAGGGAAAGCTTAGATGCTTTGTGCATGTCAAACTTGGGGAAAACTACAAGTCAAAGAGCTTTTCCATACATTCCTTGCTTTTTTGGGTGATGAATAAAGTTAATAGCAAGCTTGGGAACTAAGTTAGGAGAGGAAAAAGGGTGGTGGGGATGCTTACCGTCACCAAGTGAACATATAAAAGTTCTAACGGTTAGGTTTAATTGTACGAGCGCTTCTTAAAAGAGTGATTTTCTAAAATTTATCCCGCTCTTATTATGGACGAGAGGAATTCATAAATATTTCAACGATGGCAAGGGGGTGACAAGAGTCTTCCCGAGACCGGAGTTTAGCCGTATCTAAATTATCCAAATGATTTAATTAATAATAGAATTTTCTCTTTATTTCAAAAAAAAGGATCAACTAATATTTATCCAGTTGACTAGCACGATTGGATGCTAGAAAGAAAGCATGACCAGCTTCTTATAAAGAATATGTTATAGGGTTCGAATTCTAACAACATCTGATTGGAAGAAATTTTATCTTAATACGTATTGTTTCTGATCAAAAGCTGGACTGATTTACTATCCCTATTGGATTTCCACTATCACAAATTTGGATAGTATTTGTATATCGATGTCTAGGAACAATAACGTGGTTGGTTTCAGAGATTTGGACTTTAATATATATATATATATATATATATATATATATATATATTTATATATATATATATATATATATATAAGGATTAAGTCCCCTTGATCTGGTAAATAGCTAACCAAAGACTCCCTACAGAGTGTGTATCTTTCAGGCATTGTAGGTTTACAAAATCATTCTCGTCCAATGCAAACTTTTTTAATATCGAGATGGATTCTCAAGGTTCGTAAAATGACTGTATTCGAATACCAGAACGACGATCGGAACTAGATGATGAGATTTTTCGCGAGTTTAAAGTCTCTACAGAGACGTGCGCTCTTATTACGTATTCCACCACGATAATCTCAAAACATTATTTATGCTTTGTATAAGTGTCAGCGTCTCTCTCTCTCTCTCTCTCTCTCTCTCTCTCTGTATATATATATAGCTACAACCTTCACCTAAAATATTTGTCCTAATTCTAAAGTTCACTGTCATATTAGCTATAAACTTCAACTAAAAAATCCCATCTATTCTATAATATAATTAATTATGGCTTAACTGTCATTTTTTTTGGAGGTGTTAACAGCTACCCTCTCAAAGTACTTATCTTGGGATATTTTTGGCTGTTTATCTTGGGTTATTTTCTACATGCCAAAATATTTATTTAAAAATATTTTTTTAGTACAAAAATAATAAATCTTAATATAATTTATTTTTTTATTGAAAGTTTTTTTAAATTATATTTTAATATTTTGAGACTCTAAACTTTTTCAAAAAATATATTAACGACTAAGATTTTGAAGTCACAAAACGCCTATTCATATACATTAAAGAAAAATCGAATACAAAAATTATAGATCACAATGAAATTTATTTTTGTCATATTCAAAATTTGTTCGAAATTATTTATATAATAGTTAAAATATTTCTGAAATAAATTTGAGATGTATCTTATTTACAACAAATTTAAAATCAGGGTTGATTTATAAATATATTTATAATCAGGCTTATATGTGATTTTTTTTTCAAAGAAACAAGAAGTAAATGATATTAAAATTAAACTATATATCATTATACTTCCATACCATGCTCAGCAACTTGGTGGTGCTTTTATTTGGTGTATATATACACAAGTAACGAGTTCAAGTCTTTTCAACACTTATTAGCTTTAATCATGTTATGAAACAAAAGAAAATTAAAGCTAATTCAAAAATAAAGAGTTCATCGAATATTTAACCACTCTAGGTCAAAGTTTTTTATTTTTTTATTTTTTTTATTTGTATTTATAGGTATTGTATTGTTTGAAATACATCGTAAGATATAGGTTCTGGGTTTTGCAACATTTTGATTCCGACGATATCATATAGTGTCGTATAAGTAGGCTTTATGATCCCGATTATTTAAAAAATCATAAGGCTTTATTGTAACTGAAATGTGAATTTACTTAAAAATATGCTAGCAAATGCAATACCGACGCATATATAAGAAGCTGTTTACTGTATTTTTCTTTTTATGGATGTACTTTTTAATGGCTACGGCGGGTGAGTTTAATATATAAATCTTTTAATGAAGACGACGTCTTTTTAAAAAAAAAAAGCGTATAGTTGGTGATTAAGGTAGACGATAATCATAGTATCATGTGAAAGCCTTGTGTATGAAATAATAATATTCTCTTCTCATCTAATGTAGAAGGTAATTGGTTTTTGAATGAACAAAGCTACTTTATTTGATATCTAGGGAAAAATTATGACCTTAATATTTGAAAATGCATGAAAAAAAAAAAAATTCAAATGGTATGCCAAAAATACAAGGAATATTGGAAGCTTAATTAACTATGACTATGTAAGTATGTCTGAAATTTAGAAAATATAGTTTCAAATAAAACATAATGTAAAAGAACATAATTGCGGAGATATATTCAAATATTCCAATCCAAGCATTTTTTTCCTTGTCTGTGATTGCTGAGTTTGATTTTTATCTACATCTCGTTCGAAAATAACGCGATATCCATTCTACAAAATTAAAATAGAATATTTTAGCAATTTCAGGAGTAGAAGAGAATTTTGGGATTTAAATTTTAGGATTTTGAAAAGGATGGTTTCGAAAAATAATTTTGTTTGGTTGGAAAAAAGATGACCTTTTTCTTTTTGAAAAAAGGAAATTTTCAGCAGAAAGAAATCCAATTTTGGAAAGCAAAGTTGTGTAGCCAAGGACCACCAATTTTATGATTTTAGTATCGTAACTAATTAATTATTTTCTTCCAAATATTCCAAAAAAAATGATATCAGTTGCAAAAAGCTAAATAAAAATATAATTATTTAGCATATATGTAGTGCCATATTTCTCCTAGGAAAGTTGTATATCAGTTACAATTTTTTTAAAAAACATACATATCAATTTTTTAAAAAACATACAAATCAATTATTGAAAAAAACAACGTTGATATAGTGATACGAGCGTGTCACCACATCTGCTATTTTTTTATTTTTAGAGATTAATTTATACCGTCCTTATATAAAAAAACTGATACGCAATTAATCATTCCTCATATCATATTTGATGCTATTGATTATGGGCCAAACATATAAAAGAAAACAGTGTCATTTCAGTATATATATATACTAGTATAAAATATGTTTTATTTTGTACACTTTTTGAATAGTTGAAAATTATTTTCCTTATTCGCGAATATAGGCTCAGCTGAAGCATATAATTTTTTTTTTTATGCTTTTACTAAATGACAGACCTCACCACACATCCACACACACATCCACACATAAATAAATATATATATATATATATATATATATATATTTGTGTGTGTGTAAAACTTTGTATGTATATGTTTATAGAGAAAGAATAAGCTTATTTTTAAGTCGAGCTAAGAGTAAGATCAGTCAGATCGTATCAGCAACCATGGATCGAACAATTTTGATCGAGATCTACAGTCTAAATTGTACTTTTAAAAATATTATCTAAATTGTTAATCAAAATAAGATTTCGATAGATAATCTCTATTAAGTTGTTTATTCTAATAATTGCTGATTACTATCTGACAAATCTTATCAACAATTCGATATAAAAAATAACTATATATATATATATATATATTATATTATATAATATATATATATATATATAATATATATATATATATATATATATTTATAGGCGAGCGCAGCTAGTTCAACAGGGTGGAGAGTGCCTCAGAAAGCGTCACTATCTGGTCGAGGCCACGGAGTGGTGAAATCTCTTGCAAGATTTTTCGAAAAAAAAAAATTTATACCTCATGGCAGGAATTTCCGTTCACGAAAGGTCTGTACTCGAATCTCAGAGCTCGGTCGGGACTAGACGTGGAAGTTTTTCGCGAGTTTGAGGTCCCTACGAGGACGTAAGCTCGTATTACGGTTCCACCACGATAATCTCAATACATATATATACACACACACACACAAAATACCGGATAGGATTAACTTTGATTTAATATTGCATCAACAATTAAACAAAAGAAGAAGATTTTAAAATCTGTCTGTATGCGGTCATCTTCAATCTCCACTTTCCTTCACAACCATCGCCGTAATTACCTACGAATAATTAAATTTATCGTTAATTCATATCACAATATTAATATCCACAAATTAGTTAAATTTATCGTAAAATTGGTGCATGCAAGTTTACGCCATATCTTCTAATTATCACTAGAAATTAGAAAATGATATCCCACATTTTCAAATGGGTAATAATGGGTAATATATGTACACATTTGTCAGGAAAAATAAGCTACCATGAAACCGGTACTACTTACCGTTCTGGTGTTCCATGCGTTACAACAGGAGACTACGGTTTAATTCTGTTCTGGCGGAGCAACTTACCCCTTTTAAAGAAAAAGTACAGGCACGTTCGGTAAGAATAACCGCACCCGACATCAGGTAGAGAACAAGGCGGTCCGTGTCTAATCCTTTGTATTCGCTGTGCGGAGGTGACGGGATACCCAAATATATGGATTGATGATGTGATGCATCTCTACATCCGACATGTATCCATCCATACAATCTCAGATAGCATGAAAATAGCCTTCTCGAATTTCAAAATATTTTACTTAATTTGCAGTTCAATGCCCTAATAATCATTGCAGGCAAAAACTATTCCTTACTGTTCTTAATAATAACAGAAGTATCAAATCGGATAGGAACCGCTACTAAAAACCAACCGAAAAAAAGAAATTGCATATCGGCCTCTATTTTTAGAGATCGATATATATATGTATGCTGTTATATCGACATTTTTTTATTTTTGAAGGCTAATTTATATAAATTTTAAAAACGAAGATTGATATGTAATTTTTCAAAAAAAAAAAAAATACCAAATCCAAAATCCATCGTCAATACTCAGTCCATAAATTAAAAGTCCTGTCTATGGAAGTCTGCAAAAAGTATGATGTAATGGACATACATCATCTGCACCGTTTTGCTGCACCCGTTCGCTGCACTCACACTCAAACTATATAACAACTTTTATTTTTTCAAATAATTTTTAATATAAAAATTATATATTTGATGTTAGCTATAATTTTTAAGTTAAATTTTTTTTTTTTAAAATACTTCTAAAGTGATATTTTAGGACTCTAAAATTAATGAGTACAATAGGTTTAAAACGAATTTTAAAAACTACTTAAAAACTCATTAATTTTGGAGCCCTAAAATACTATTTTGGAAATATATTTTTTAAAAAATATTTTAACATAAAATTATAAATAATATTAAAATTTATAATTTTTATATTAATTTTTTTTTAAAAAATACAAATTGCTATATATTTCTAGCGTGAATGCAACAAACAGATGCAACAAACAGGTGCAGGTAATTTGCATCCATGATGTTATATCTATTATATATCCCAATTAAAATTCATGTTTGTGATAATTGCGTATCAGTCCTTAATTTTAAAATTTCTTACAAATTAATCTCTTATTTAAAATTTATTATAAATCAGGTTATTTCAAAATTTGTGTTACTAATGTGTTTTTTATTACTATATAAATATTTTGAAAAAATTTTAAAATATCAAAAAAATTTTAATATAATTTATAAGTTTTATATTTAATTATTTTTTTAAATACTTTTCGTGATTTGAAAGTTTTAATAAGTTTAAAAATTACACGTCCAAACTCATTAAGATTTAAAACTTATTTTTAGAAAAATTTATATGTAAGCAAAATATATTTTGATGTATCCGTGAATTTTATATCTAAATTTAAAATATTTTAAATATTAAAAATAAAAAATAAAATTATTGGCAAATAAAGTTTCAAAAGTAATGAACGGAAATGCAAATCTTCCTTTATTTTTTAAAGATAATTGCAACAGAGATGCACAGTAAGTGGGAGTGTCTTTTGAGAGCTGGCGGTTCGGCGCCGGCCCGCAGCAACAGCAAGAAGCATAACCATTAAATATATTATAGAATAATTCATAAAGCTATAAATAAAATAATTTTTTATGTATAAAGTATCAATAAAATAAAGCTATAAACAGCCGTTTCGGGAATATTGTGCCATTCAATTAAAAAATTACATGGCGTGCCTCCCCACTTCTTAGATTATTACACAAATACCCTTCCAATATAACTAGATTTATTAATTATTTTAGTTTTGTTATAACTAGCTCTGAAAAAAAGGAAATATGCCTTTTTCACTACTATATTGCCGATAATATATATAAATAAATCCTCGATAATTTGCTTTACTATCCACAATAGCTCATTAATTCGTTCAAGAGTTGTCAAGAAATCCAGATATTTAATTTCTATAAATTTAAGGTATTTTGTGTTAAATCAAAAAAAATTTTCTGTGTGGATTCGTGTGTTGATTTGTTAAATACCGATCAAATAAGTTTATAAGTTTCATATTTTAAGTCCATTAATTTTTTAAAAAATTTATATTAAATATTTTATGAAGATATTGTAACCATTTGTGCTGCTAAAGTTTTGAATGCCAACCGGGCAATTCTTTTAATTAGAAAACGAAAAGAAAAAAAAGAAAAAAAAAAAGGAAAAACGAGACTGAGCCGACCACCTGGCTGCTGAGCCTTGCCTTTATTTTGCGCTCAAGGTGGTGGGAGGGTGAAGAGAACGCTGAAGGAAAACAAGGAGCTCCGTTTTCTGAATCTCTGAAGAAGAATGTTTGCGCGATCTGTAGGAGCATCTGGGGTTAGGGTTTTCGGCGTCGGACTGTGATGCCGGAGCGCCGCCGCCGGTGGTCTCTTTCGCCGCCTAAGAAGCGGAAGAAAAGGGTGGTAAATTAGCAATCTTCTGTAATTCGGGGGAGAAGTTAGAGGGAATGATGGCGATGGTAGTGGGAGGTAAAGATAAGCAACAACAACAAGGTCAAGGGGGGATGAATGAGGCCGGGAAGTACGTCAGGTACACGCCGGAGCAGGTGGAGGCGCTGGAGAGAGTGTACATGGAGTGCCCAAAACCCAGCTCCATACGCCGCCAGCAGCTCATTCGCGAGTGTCCCATACTCTGTAACATCGAGCCCAAGCAGATCAAAGTCTGGTTCCAAAACCGAAGGTTCAATCAACAAACTACTCCATTCTATGCTTTAAAGCTTGCGATTTTCTCCCTTTTTTTTGTTTGTCTTGTTCTCGTTTTGTTTTCCTTTATTTTTGTTTCGGTGCTTCCCCAAATCGATGTCATGTTTTCGTCCATTCCAAGAGCTTGCAGCTCTCCTCAAATCTCTCCACTTTGATCTCCATCCTCCTCCTCCGTTCCAATCGCGAGCCGCTGAATTGCACCCATCCCCACCGTCTTTTGCTGGGGATATCCATTTTGGCTAGTAATTTAACCTTTTAAAAATAATTTTGATCTATCCAGATTACGGCCATAAATTTTCGCTTGTTAACACATTGCAGTGCGCGAGCGTGCTTGCGCTATTTGTAAATGATGATGTGACTTGACAAAACAAAGTTGGCATTTGAGTTTTTCTGTAGATTTGGTGATGCACGTTTTGTTTTTAAGAATTTATTGGATTGGTTTCGCCTAAAATCAGTAGTCATAATGAGTTGAATCAGTGAATCCAGCGGTTCCTCATTCAATATGTATGGAATAATGTTTAATTACGGCATATTAATTAGGGTCTCAACACTGAAGAATATAATTTCTTCTTTTATTTTTCATGCCTTTTAACATCCATATTTTGCTCCGATCTGGTGCTATACTGCTATCATTCAATAGCGAAAACGATTGGCTTTATGTATTTGGCTGAGTTTTTCCCCTAATCTAGGAAACTTGTTATTCTTTAACTTGTTTGCTTCATGCTAGCAGGATTTGTCATGATGTGCCATTACACGCCTCGTGTTTAGAAAATTTTTAATGTTTTATGGAATTTTAGGCAATTTTTTAGAACTCTCATCGTGTCTTTATCCATCATTCTTGCTCCTTACTTGGGGGATCCCAGCCTTTTGAATACTTTGAACGTGCTTATTTGCCACAATCGGTTATAGCATGATACTGCGACTTTCCCATTATTTGATGTGAGCTTGAAAATTTGGTTGAGTTTTGTTCTTAATTTTTTTTTAAAAAAATAATGACAGAGCAGTTTCTTTATGTATTTAAAGAAAATTCCACTTTTTCTAGCTGTGTTAACCAGCAATTCATATTCCAACGCGTTAATTCATTGTTGTTTAATTATGCACCAGATGCCGTGAGAAGCAAAGAAAAGAAGCATCTAGGCTGCAAACTGTGAACCGTAAACTGACTGCGATGAACAAGCTGTTGATGGAAGAAAATGATCGGCTGCAGAAGCAGGTGTCTCAACTTGTGTGTGAGAATGGCTACATGCGGCAGCAACTGCATACTGTAAGTTTTCCGAATTGCTTTGACATTCATCTTCACTACCACTGATTCCATCTAGATAATTCAAATTTACAAATTTGTAGATCTTGTTTGTTACAAAATCATTTGTTACCTAGCAAAGTATAGTAATTCGTAATAAAAAGGACCAATTTCTTATGCTGATGAAAATTTCAGACTCAGTCGGACTAATTATTGGTATTTTTGCAGGCAACTGTAGCAACTACGGACAATAGCTGTGAGTCTGTAGTGACTAGTGGTCAGCATCAACAGCAAAACCCCCCACCACAGCATCCCCAACGGGATGCTAGCAACCCAGCTGGGTAATTATATTTTGCAGTTTATTTTGTTTTTGCTATCAGTATTTTCAGAATTCAGCTTTTGTTCATTTTTTTTAACCTTCTTTGCAGTCTACTCGCAATTGCAGAGGAGACCCTGGCAGAGTTCCTCTCCAAGGCGACTGGAACTGCTGTCGATTGGGTTCAGATGGTTGGGATGAAGGTAAATTTATAAGCAAACTTGTAGAAATATATATCCTGAGGTGTATGCTATCTGTTAATTGACATTGTTTCTGTATTTGACTTTTTTTTTTTTTTGGTAGCCTGGTCCGGATTCTATTGGAATCATTGCTGTTTCACACAATTGTAGCGGTGTAGCAGCACGAGCTTGTGGCCTTGTGAGCCTAGAGCCCACAAAGGTAACCTGAGTTATCTAGTATGCTTACTATGAACATTATATTGCATTTTAAAAGGTTTGACTATATTACTACTGGTTATATAGGTTGCAGAGATCCTCAAAGATCGCGCATCTTGGTTTCGCGATTGCCGTTCGCTTGATGTCCTTACTGTAATCCCTACCGCAAACGGAGGGAATATCGAGCTTATATACATGCAGGTAAGGCCTTGTTGATAACAACTTTTGAGATCATTGAGCTCAGCCTAAGCATATGTTAATGGTATATCGTGCTTGTCCTCTTGTAACAAACTCTGTTTTGATCAGACATATGCACCTACTACTTTGGCGCCGGCACGCGACTTTTGGACTCTTAGATACACAACAGGATTAGAAGATGGCAGTCTTGTGGTAATGTTTTCATTATTTGGCTATAGTAAGGGTATCCTTTTGATGACCCATTGCATTGTTAAGTTTGTTTTTATCCGTTAATTGTTCGGTAATCAGATTGCTTCATTCCTGTCTCTCTACCTTGTTAGCAATATTTCTAGGTAGAACTTGGTGGTGGAATTCTGTTCGTATTAAATTATTTCTTTGATTATACTGTGTTTTTATTTAAATCGGAATTTATTGGCAGATCTGCGAGAGATCCCTTACTCCTTCAACTGGTGGCCCCTCTGGGCCACCGGCCCCAAGTTTTGTTAGAGCGGAGATGTTTCCCAGTGGCTATCTCATTCGACCATGTGAGGGTGGTGGTTCAATGATACATATTGTTGACCATGTTGATTGGGATGTAAGAAATCTTCACTAGTTAGTTTGTGTCTGTAGTGTATTCCTTTGTTTGATCCATTTTTTTCTTGTGTACTAGGCTTGGAGTGTGCCGGAGGTGATTAGGCCTTTATATGAATCTCCTAAGGTTCTCGCACAGAAGATGACTATTGCGGTAATTACCTATATTTGGGCGTGCTGTATTGTTTAGTTCATGGTCAACTACAATAACTATACTTATTCTTTAGGCACTGCGCCATATTAGACAAATTGCATTAGAATCGAGTGGTGAGATTGTTTATGGTGGGGGACGTCAACCTGCTGTTCTGAGGACCTTCAGCCAGAGACTCAGCAGGTCGGTGTTCATCTCATCTGTTCTTTGACCTGACTTCAATCATTCCATTATCCGAACCTAACATAGCTTAATATTTGACTAATCCATGAACTGTAGAGGTTTCAATGATGCTGTTAATGGATTTGTGGATGACGGTTGGTCCCTTCTGGGAAATGATGGTGCCGAGGATGTAACGATTATGGTGAACTCCTCACCCCATAAACTACTCGGATCTCATGTTAACTCCGCATTATTTTCTGCTCTTGGTGGTGGCATCCTATGCGCCAAGGCATCCATGTTGCTTCAGGTAACGTCTTAGCCATTTGACATAAGTGTATAATAACTACCAAATTGGGTAAATAATACGGACCAGGCTCTAAAATTATTGTATTGCATTTCGACTTTTTATGTGTATTATTCGGCTAGGAAGTCTTATTCTTTGCTATTCCTTTGGACGTGCATTTAGAATGTGCCACCTGCCTTGCTTGTTCGTTTTCTGAGGGAGCACCGCTCTGAGTGGGCCGATTGTGCCGTCGATGCTTATTCCGCTGCTTCTTTAAGAGCTAGTCCTTATGCGGTTCCTGGTGCAAGGCCCGGTAGTGGCTTTTTGGGAAGCCAAGTCATATTACCTCTTGCCCATACTTTGGAACATGAAGAGGTGAACATTAGACCGAGAATCACTATTTTTCCATGTCTACAATGTAAGGTCCTAACCGTTATGGCATCTTCTTTTGGTAGTTCTTGGAGGTGATTAGGCTTGAAGGACACGGCTTCAACCACGATGATGTTGTTATGTCTAGGGATATGTACTTGTTACAGGTTTGTATGCTCTTTGGTAACTTTATTGATTTTTCCTCCTTCCACTCTACCAATTCTTTGTTCTCTTGAATTCGTAGTTATGCAGTGGGGTGGATGAAAATGCAGCTGGTGCATGCGCACAGCTTGTTTTTGCTCCTATTGACGAATCTTTTGCTGATGACGCCCCTTTACTGCCCTCTGGTTTCCGTGTTATACCTGTGGATCCTAAAGCTGTAAGTGCAATGAGCTTATTGTGGTGTTTCTTTTTTTTTTTAATTTTTTTTCCAAGAGCGTTGCATCCAATTTTGTAGGAAGTAGGAATTACCGATTTTGTTTTATCGTCTATTATCTTCTTATCACATTTTGTGACTGAACATTTAGAATCTTTAATGATCTTGTTATTTGGATTTTTTAGCATTCCATGTATTGCTGATGACATTTCTCTCATAATTTTGTGACTTATTCTTTCTTTGCAGGATTCTCCTGCTACAACTAGAACACTTGACTTGGCATCCACTCTGGAAGTAGGCTCAGGTGCTGCTGCTCGTTCGTCAAGTGATTCTGCTGTAAAGACTTGCAATCTTCGCTCAGTGCTCACGATCGCGTTCCAGTTTACATATGAAAATCACTTGCGGGAGAATGTTGCTGTGATGGCGCGGCAGTATGTTCGCAGTGTCATTGCCTCCGTCCAGAGGGTCGCAATGGCGATTGCTCCTTCACGTGTCGGACCACACATTGGAATGAAGCATCCCCCTGGATCCCCCGAAGCTGTTACTTTGGCACGTTGGATTTCTCGCAGTTATAGGTATTCTTACTTTGACGTGGCTTAGCATTTATAATATGCATTTATTTGAACCATCATCTTTTCTATTTTAGATCCCATGCCAGGAAACTGCATAAGCTACATAGACTTGGCACTAAAAGTATCACAAAATCTGCATAAAAGATTTTCATGCGAAATTTGAAGTTGAATAAATGTGTCTAAATATCCCTATGGAATTTATTTTTGTAATTTCGCCCTTCTTATGATATTCAAGACATAAATCTAAGCATTTGTTATGAATCTCTGAGAATTATTGCTTTTACCTACTCTTCTGATGTTCTTCTTGTGATAAGTTCATTCTTTGTATCTCGTGTTCAATTTAAACTTTCCTCAGGTTCCACACGGGAATGGAGCTGCTTCGAGCTGAGTCACAGGGTGGTGATTCCTTGCTCAAACTTCTATGGCACCACTCTGATGCGATTATGTGCTGTTCTCTGAAGGTAAGTATTAAACTTTCTCACTAAACCACTTGTTGCTTTAACATTTTGTTATTGAATTCAAGCCCTGATGAACTTTCTAATTATTGTTCAGCCCGGAGCGTCCCCGGTTTTCACCTTTGCTAATCAGGAAGGCCTAGACATGCTGGAAACCACACTTATCGCTCTCCAGGATATAACACTTGAAAAGATACTGGATGATGCTGGGCAGAGAGTTTTATACTCCGAATTACCGAAAATAGATCAGCAGGTAATTTTCGAAACATACATATTCTTTGCGATCTAAAGCTTCTTTTTTTTTTGGTTAAAGCGCTGTAACACCCATGCTTTGTGTTTCTTCTTTCGCCAGGGATTTGTCTATCTGCCGGCTGGTATATGCGTGTCAAGCATGGGACGACCGGCGTCTTACGAGCAGGCGGTGGCTTGGAAGGTGCTGAACGATGAAGAGATTCATCACTGTGTTGCTTTCATGTTCATAAATTGGTCATTTGTTTGACCAACTTAAATTAGCCTCGGATCTACTATAGCTATCAGCTTAGTTCACTTTTAAGGGTATTTTGGTACTTTGAAACTCATCGTCTGTAGCCTGTATTACCAAGACCCATGCCTATGTATGCATTAACCCCTCTATATATGTTAATGGACCTAATGTTTGTTGAGACTGATTTACCCCTGAAGTTCATCAGATTTGCGTTTGATGAATGTCTGCTATGGATGGTGGCGCTTTCTATCTTTGCTAGGTTTATTGACGGATGAGATTATACCGCCCAATTTCAAATTTTTCTTATTAATTATAGTGATTGATAGGTTCTCTCTTTTTAAGTAATTTTTTTTTTTCTAAAAAAATCAGATAATAAAACAGATATTAAATATAGTGCTTGATAATTATTATGAGCAACTTGTCCTTTAAGCCGCAGAAGACGCTATCTGAACGTTCTCGATCCGAGACCCTTAAATTGTATCTCATCTCTCGCATTCAAACTATCAGCACTCGGTCCGCGACTCCATAAATTAAATTGTATAGCATCTCTCATATGATTTGAAATTGGATTTGGACCATTATTTTATGTGCCGGACGGTACATCTATTACTAGCAAATATCAAATTGTCACCAATTAACACAACAAATATCAAAAATCTTATATAAAAGTTCTTGAATTAATTTTAATTATTACTCTTAAAAATAATAAATAAATATATCTTACTACAATTGGCATGGCATTTGACCGTATAAGAATTGAAGTTTATTAAAAGTCGGATCCGACAGTGTAAACATTTGGACATGTTCTGCATCATAGCATAGCTCTTTTACTAATTCTTTTTCATAAAATTATACTTTTTTTTTTAAATAACAAGGTAAAAAAAATTAGTACACCAACTCCTATATTATTAGAAATATTATTTTTTAACTACGCTTGATCAATCCGTGTTGGGCCAGAATAGTGATCAGGCAATAAAACGCTAGTCTAATGGCTAGAAAGGGAGTGCCGCTCTGTCCAGACATTACATTAATAACTCTACCTGAAAATTCACCGAAATTAGTTTTTTTTTATTTTAGGGCCATCTTTGGTAATTGAACTTGCAACGTGTGCTTTATGATATACACATCATACTGCTAGATCTATAGACAAAAAATCTGCAAAAATATATATATTTTATAGGGGCTAATATGTAAGGGCTGATATGCAATTGCTCCAATTTTTCCTGTAAGGCATATATTTGGCAAGATTCATAGGACAGTTAGCTGATTGATTTGATTTGATAGTAGTAATTAAAAAGATGGAGGAGCCGCCCCCCCCTTTTGCTCCGCTGAATGAACCTCGCTCGTCCCATCAAAATCCACGAGCGAGATCGATAGGGCCTTTGTTTGATTCGTTTATTAGCTCCCTGTTTGTAGTACTCTGTTTGTCTCCCCCACTTTCTTTCTTTCTTCACCATAATATCACCCGGAGCTCTCTTATCTCTATAAAGCAAAAAGCTATTTATTCTACGATTTGATCCATTTCATTTCACTTCATATCAAATTAGCTTTTGTCCTTTCCCTCTTTTGCAGCCTCACTATTTTACAATTGTTAGTTAATGGGGGGATGGCCTCCCGTCCTTGGGTCGACCGATGGGCGTACAGTTCGTGAGCCGTGCGTTCCATGTTCGATACCTAGAGATGTTCTGAAATAAAAATGTGTCTGCGCCGCGTATTTTCAACGGTTGCTGAAAAGCTGGTGGCTAAGTAACTTCCATTACTTCATATTTGTTTGGAAGGCAGACGTCATGTCGGAGTTTTACTCTCCTGCGTGTATTTGGGTCCAAAAATTGTCATATATGTGTGTGAAAAAAATTATGTTACGTGAGTTAGCAAAAACATAGAAAAGAGTTTCGCCTTGTTATCTCAAACAGAAAAAAGTTGGGGGAGGGAGGAGGATGGGAAAATGAAAAGAAGTCCAAAGATGACGGTATCATCGGATCAAGAGAAGGCCCAAAAAGATGGTATATAAAATAATGTCAGCCGAATATGTCTAGTCTTGACCGATATCCAATTAGAAGGATATTAGTTTAATGACGACCTACCGTCTTAGAGTCGAAGAGGGTAGCAAAAAACAAGCAACAGGTGGCAGATGGCCCACGTCGAGTCTCATACCGCGATCCATAGGAATGAAGGCAGCATAGGGTACTTATACGCCTATCTCGGAACATGCACAGCGCGCATGAGTGTCGGTTCAAAGTTCAACCGCATAATGACAGAAGAACACATGTAATAGCTTCACAGAAAGAATTAAAATACTATAATTAGTTACCAACCTCTTCCGGCCCCTCTCAATTGTCTCGTCACAATTCATGCCGAGAGAAGGTAGACGAGTACTATAAATATACCATAAGAGGGAAGCAGAGGGCTTAACCTGCTTTCTTTTCAACAACATATTGCCATTATTTCTCCACCAATCTTGTAACACATTAATCAGCATAAATGCATAATCAGCTGAAACATATAAATCCTTATGTATACTCTTCCGGATGGACCAATTCACTGAATCTATCATGATGTATGATGACCTCATCATTAGTCATGGTCAATCAATAACTAGAAAAAAAAAATGGAGAATTGCGTTTCAGCCCCCCTAATTTTGGGTCGCGCGTTTCAGCCCCCCGAAACGCCACGTGGCGGCACGCGCGCGCCGCCACGTCGGCGGGGAAACGCGTTTCGGGGGGCTGAAACGTCAATTTTGGAAAACGGGGGGCTGAAACTCAATTCTCCCAAAAAAAATATAAATAATTTATTCTAAATTTAGTAATTTATCAGGCTCAAATGATGAATCTTGCAGCTGTTGAGTATTCTGTAGGGTGGGATTTTTTTCAGAAAACCCCTAGTCGTACTGGACTTTTTTCCAATTAATTACCATTATCAATTTTCTTTTTTTTTAAAAAAATAACGGGTCGGGTTCAATCCCTTAACGGGTCTAGTCAATTTTGGATCTCGTACGACGTTCATGGTAGGCAATCTGATTTCCCCCATTTTGTCTGCTCGGCGCATTCAATCGCCAAAGTTATTGCTGTCTTCTTTGCCGATCTATTTACTACAATTTTAATGGAATACCTGAAATACCCCTAAAACATATTACTATCCCTGCGAATCCCAGCCGTCCAATAACGTGATGGCAGGCGGATCTGGATTAAGGATCTCCGCGCGTGCTCGTCTTATCACCTCTCTGATCATATTGGCTGCTGACATGCGATCAGACGGTTAGGGACGTCCCATCCAAGATACGGTATATAAAGCTTTTTAAAAAAAAAATACAAATAAGTCATCTAAATTAATGATCGTACAATCCAACATCTCAAAATTACACCATATAATGACAAGCCCGTCACTAGGGCAGAGTATTACCCGAACCTATCCGAAAAATCGAATCGAACCGACCCGAACAAAGTAAACATTTCGGGTTCGATTCGGTTCGGGTCGATATTTTAATAATTCGGGTCTATATAATTCGGTTCGGATTCGGTGGTTGAATTTCGGTTCGGTTCGGGCTGGACCCGAATTATCCTCGCGAGTTATATTTTAGTTAGTTTTCGTTGGTTTTTATGTGCTAATTTTTTTTTTTTTTTAAAATATTCATATTACAACTATTCGGGTTGATCCTAACCAATCCAAATTCGAATTGGTATTGAATAAAAATAATTTTTTCTATTATTCGGGTCAATCCGAACCAACCCGAACTGACCCGAATTTTAGTCGGGTCAGGTCGGTTCGGGTCCGCCTTAAAAATTTCGGTTCGGATCGGTTCGATTCGGGTTGACCCGAATGCTCAGCCCTACCCGTCACTACATCGGCATAAAAATTGGATTACAAATTGCCAATTTAGAAGGCTGAAATGTGATTTGTGTTTTAAAAAAATTATATTTCAGCTCTAAAAATTTGGACTTTTTAATCGACCCTATATTTTCTTCCGTTCATATCAACCCTCCTAAAATTTTTTTTGCTTATTTAAATCTCCGATTTCAAATTCGATAAAAAAAAAAAAATACTTCTCACAGTTATTATAATCTTAACATCTCAAAATATATATTTAAAAAAAAATATAAAAATTTTTTAACATAAAAATAGTAAATCTTATTTATAGCTTTCATATTAAATTTTTTTTTTTAAAAAAAAATCTAAATTATTTCGAGATGTTAAAAATAACAAAAAACGTGTAAAAATAAGCAATTTATAATTGGCATTTTTGAAGCTCCAAAATATTTATTTAGAAGTAATTTTTCGAAAAATATTTAACATTAAATTTGTAAATTTTGTCGAGATCTATAATTTTAATTTAAATTTTTTTTTTTAAAATATAATTCTAAGTATGTGTTGTAGGGTGTGAAATGTAAAATGTAGAAAATAATATTTTTGTCCCAAAAAAAATTGAATTTTGAAATAGGACTGATTTGATGATGTTGATTGGTGGGAGGTGCAGTGAGCAATGATTTGGTAATGGCCTAATGGGGAACTAATTAGTTACCTCTTTTTTGTTTACCTAGCATGCGTAAGTTGGAAGAACTAGGTTTTACTCACTTTTGATCTAAATATATAATAAAAATTAAATTTAACTGCTACAGATTAAATATAAAAAATTTATTTTATTTACATATTAGACACTCCAAATGATTTTTTACAAATATATCTCTCAATGATTTTTGTAATTTTATCTCTTTTTTTCATCACTCGCGAGCTAGAGAAGAAAAAAGATGGGCCACCTTTTGTCGCACCAACGAACCCTTTCCTTAAGTAAGCCTAAAAAGTGGAAGGTTTTTTCAAATTTGAGAGATTTCGGGTTTTCTCTTATCTGCAAATTGAGGAGGAGCTCGTTGAGATTAGAGTCTTACAGACTAAACCGTAAAAAAATTACAAAAACATTTCATGTGCCGAACACGTAAAAATAGTGCATATGAGCCATAAATTTTTTATTTTGTATAAATTTTTTTATATTTTTAAATTAAGTTTTCTTTTCTAAAGATCGTATGAGTTATTTTGAACCGTACAAATATCGGTCTAGCAATGCGGACCTACCACTCATAAATTGCGTCGATTGGACGGCTCGGATCGTACTATCTCCTGAGATCGTACCGCTATGGATTCCCCACCACCACCACTACGCTGTTTGTCTTTCGTGGCTATCAAGAAAGAGTGACAGAGACAGAGATGGTAAGAAATGATGGACCCACTGCGGTCGGGAATAAACCAGGCTCGGGCTCAGTCGTCACTGTCTGATAGGTGGGGTCCGCGTGACATATAGGACACGTGTCGCTCGCTTCGTGGGGTCCCGTTGTCCTGAAAAGCAACAAAAATGCTGTTCGCGTACGTCAGGCCGTGCAGCAGGCGCGTCGGGCATGCATATGTACCCAACATAAAAAACCATACTGATGTTTCTATTTACGCTAACGCCATTGGACATGGATGGCATCTCGTGTGCATGCGATGCATGTATGTATGATAGCCATGTCTTTGTTGCACCGAGCATGGCATTAAGGCCGTCTGTTCTACAATAATCGAGGTACTCGCTGTAGAGATTGTGGCATACGTTTTATTTTGTGCGAATCTCGAGGCAACAGATCCTATTTGTTCCGTCGGTATTTCCCCGTTACTGTTGACGGCGTGGCGCTTTGAAGACGCCCTGTGGCTGGTGACAGTTGCCGGTGGAGAACCCGCCGTTACATTACACCTTTATAATATTCCACCAGTTGAAGATATACATTATATTTGAAGATCAAAGCATCTACATTTATCATTACTCCCATTCATATGAATATTTATTAGAAGTAATGATAGTTCTCCCAAAAAAATCCATCAAAATTTATCAATATAAATATTTTAAAATATTATATTGATAAATTTTAAAATTGATTAAATTTTAAAGTCCCAATATTATTAATTAGAAATATTTTTTTAAAAAATAGTTACAAATTATAAATATGATTAAAATCTATAATTTAATATTAACTTTTTTAAAATATAGTTAAATTAAATTTTTAAATTTTTTAAATATTAGATTGGTGATTTTTTGTGAATTTATAGAGACAAACATTTTATATTTATTATTTACGTAATATGGTTTACGAAAAAATATGTTGACTGGTCTAAATAATAATCAGCAGTGGGCTCGAGACGAGTTTAGAACACGCAAGCAATGGTGGGTAATGATGACAATGTACCTTACCTATTCACGACAAAGCGCTTGTTTTGTAATGGGGGTTGTTTTGTATATTATTTTGTTTTTCAAAAAATATTTTAAGATATAACATTATATATTTTATTTTTGTGAATTTGAGTTTTAATAATTTACGTATAAATCATTTTAGAGAGAGAGAGAGGGGGGCTTTCGTGGGGTCTATTTGGCGTTATTAATCCGTTTGGTAAAGAATAATAGTCCATCAAAGCTTTTTAGTGGGCCGCTTTGGCCCAACGTGTTTGTTCCTTTTTGGGTTTGTGATTGTTATATCTCGCCCATCAAAGATTTATTTTGTTATAGCTTGTAGGTTATTTACAAAGTCAAAGCTATTTATTTACAAGTTTGAAAATCATATTTAGTATATTTTAGAACCTACTATTGATTGGGGACAAGCCTAATGGAGCATCCGAAGCCAAAATGAGGTGGATTAGCTAGGCTTCCGAAAGTTGGGCGGAGGCCACCGGCATTATTATCAACTTAAGAACTAACTAGCATATGACAGAGCCAGAGCCTTGGTCCTAAAACGAGATGACATGGTGCCGAGCTCACTTACTCCCATGTCGGATGGAAAATGATTTATTGTTGAGACTTGCGGATCTTGATTGTTCTTAAGCCATTATTGCATTGCTTCGCCACCTATCCGGCAGAATCTAACGCCACAGCTGCAAAGGAAAGTCATCAGGATGCATTGGCCTAATGTAGGAAGAGGCGTGAAGCCCTCCCACTCGGAAAGGTTCTCCTAGAGACCCGGCCCGAAACACCACTTCATGCTGCCACAACCCTAACTCGCCACATCGCATCAAATGCGCGAGTGACGGATCTTGCTCTAGAGAGAGATGGAGCAGGTTAAAGGGGTTGGATCGGTACAGATCGTCATAGAGAATTTTCTCCAAATAACAAAGTCTAAGGAATGTTATGTTTGGTTACAAGTTCGAATATGAATGGAATCGGAATCAAAATGCAATTGAATGGAAATAAAATAAACGATTGCTTTATCATATTTGGTTCAACAAAAAAAAAAATTCATATGAAAAGTGATGTCCTTATATATTATATTATGGAGGTAGTCCGGAATCATAAATCACATTCCTATTAGAATGTGAATGGTTTTACAATACTGACGATTATAACATAAATAAAAAATTATCTATTGTAATAATTTTCATTCTCGATGGTTATTTACTTTACAAAATTAACACCTAAAATCGGAAGCAATCATGTGCCCTATCAAAAAATATGCTCACTAGAATTCATTATTGGACATGCATTGACTTTAAAATAAATTACCCCCAAAAAAAAAATGGTTCAATTAAGCCATACTCACCGGCCTGCCACCATGCAAGCTTCCTTTCGGCCCATCGCCGTAGTTATTTAGTGGGCCTACTGTCAATACGGTGGATTTGCCACGTGTCCAAATCTTATCTGTTATACTGACCCTTTAAAGCCTCCAGCATCTTAAGCAGCACATGGCTAATTCATAAATCACCGTTTATCAAAGATTTTGTTTTTTGGTTGTTGTATTAAAGGATAATTGTATATCAACCCTCCTAAAAGCAACAGTCGCAGTCGCACATTTTAATCTCCGAAAACACAGAAACGCGTAATGTGACGGCGCGCGAGTCTGCCACATCAGTACAAAAATATATTTTCGGAGACTGAAATACAAGAATAAACTTTTGATAGCTGTTTTGCAATTATTCGTTGTATTAACTAGTTTATGACGGATTTATTACAAAGCTGAAAGCTTTTTTTTTTCGGTATTTACATATTAGTATGTATTTGGCTTATAATTTAATAATTAAAATCCAGCAATTTGCTTAATTTGTGATTAACTAACTTTGACTGCATAAATTTATATCACAATGTACTGAATAAAATTGTTTTATCAAATGTTAAATTGATCGTGTTTAATAGTTAACTATCTAAGTTAAGATACAATAATTCTTTAATAACAGACTTAATTACAAATTATTAAGTAAAACAAAAAGCATCCTTTATACATTTTGGAAGTTGCATGCAGGATATAGAATAGTGCATAATAAAATATAAATCACATACACGCGCGCGCGCGCGCACACACACACACACATTTCATCATATACCTAAAATAATTTTTATGTATAACATGTGACATTTGTTATTACTTTAATAATATGTGACGAATACAACATATTATATTAATAAAAATAATTATTAATTTATAAAAATATAAAAATAAAGTTTTTTAATATAATTCTTTATATACATAATTTGCATACGTGCATTGCACAGCTGCAAAATTACTCTGCGTAATGTTCGTACATGAACCATGTGATTTTGATGGATAGATGTTTGCTCTGTCTGGTAGGATGCTTAGCATGTAAATAAAGTGCACAAGGAAATTCTAAACGTGCATCTAATAACCCAGAACAATTCATATATTTGCTGAAGATGGGTGCCACTTTCGAGTTATATGTATAATCCAAACCTGTTGGATAGCTACTCAATGAGTTGGGTATCATCGCCGATTAATACCGGGAATAAACAAGATATCTGTAAATCGTTTGGATACGGCATTTTTAAGTTCACTTAATTAGCAGCCCATATGTTAAAACTGTTAGATGACTTCGTTTCATGGCAAACAATATGAACAACTTCAAATAAGAGATATCAGAAAGTCTATGCTAGTGGTTAAGAGATATCAGAAAGTTCATTAAGCAGCATTGCATGTACAGAAGACTACGTAGAGCTAGTTTTTTATGTTTTGGATTTTGATATGAATACCAAATATGCCGTTATGTTCCCATCTTGCATAGAAATTTTGTCAACTAATTTTCGTATGACACTGTATGTTAGACTTCATCAACTTGAATTATGCAAAGTTACATACGGAATATGATGCCTATGAATCTTTAAGTGGAGGGATAATGCTATAGAACACAAAATTTCTCGCGAAGGTGTAAACATTAGTTATTAAGTTCAGTTTGAAGATCACATAATTCACTTTCGAGCCGTAACAGTTCACTTCATGCATAAATTTCTGGGTGAAACTTTGGGACAAATCTTGTGAGATTAGCTCTTTTTTCTTTTTCTTTTTTTATTATTTTTTTTTTTTTTTAAAAAGCAGAATGCTAATCATTTTTAAAAAAGCAGAATGCTAATCATGCCCAGGATTTTAAATGGTTTTGCAGGAAGATCTGGCAACAAGAAGATGGCTTCAACAGCTGCTGCACAATGTGAGCATGGTTGCCCTTGAACCCAGAGGTTTTGATCACATGATGAGAAGTTGATCTTGTTTATTATCGTGACGAGTTTAGTTGTCAGGAAAAATATTATTCTTCAGGGCCATTTTGACCATGAAAGAAATTAGATCTAATGTGGATAATATCTTATCATTCCATCTTCTTTTTTTAAGAAATGTTTTGGGAAGAACCACTTTCGATACGACTTCTTTGAGAAAGTGATTCTTTCCATAACATTGAGGAGTGAGAATATATAATCATTTCTGAAGTATTTTATTAAATATTGGACTAATGTGACATTATTCACATCAAGTTTTATTTTTTAGGGGTCAAATTGATCCTAAAGAATAATATTTTTTATTAATTAAAAGGTGAAGCCAATATGAGCAGCGAGCTATAAGGCAAGTTAAAAGCTTTTGCGCCTGTGGAATAAGCAGCAGGAATACAAAATTAGTGAGCCACTTGTGTAATCAATCTCTTACCAACCATTTGTTAATCTATATACATATATATAAAATTGGGAGATCAAAGTCGTTATGCCATGTGGCATTTTGAATAATTTTTGTTATGCCATGTGGCATTTACTCTTATTCTAAACAAGCCATGTGGCATTTGTATTAATTGATAGGAATTTATAAGGTCATGTAACTTATTTGAAGAATATGAAAGGTTTAATATTACAAATAAATATTAAATTAAAATAATAATTTATAAAAATAATTTAAAAATTAGTATAAAAATAATTATATTATATATTATATATTATGCAATATTAATTTTTTAAAATAAAATTTTATCATGTAAAATTTTTTTTTTAATCCTATACATAAACTATTTTACGTCAATCTTCGAACAATTTTATATATGGTATTTGAGATTTCTTCTTACTCTAATAATATATTACGAAAGTATAATATTTTAATAAAATAAAATATATATGAAATTAAAAATAAAAAAATAGTTAAAATTTTCAACATCATTATTTATATTTATATGATTATATATATGACTTATAACCGTGCATCGCACGGGTATAAAACTAGTTATATTAATGAAAGAGTAGTCCACGTTATAAACATTTCGGTAGTATGTGTAACGTGTAATGCTAACAGCTGGTTCATTTTTGTAATTTCTTTTTGTATATATATATATATATATATATTATCACTAGGTTACGTCACTATTTAAAATTATAAATAGAGAGAAACGGTGGGAAAGAAGGCATGAAAGTATTAAAAATATAATTTTACCACCATTAAAAATAAAAACGAAAAAAGAAATGACGTGGAATAAGATAGATTTGTAATTTACATATTAATGTTTTCTACAATTTTTATTTCGCTTACTTCTTTCCTTCTTTTTTTATTCCCTCAACGTTTCTTCCCCTTATCCAAACACAGTCTAAGGGTAGGCTGTTGGTGTGGCATGCCTCTTTGTCATTGTTATCTATTCAATGGATATATAATCTAATATAAATTCACATAAAACTAAGTAAAGAGGCTACAAAACTAAGTACAATTCAAACAATCGATTAAAAATCAGTAACAATATAATGGAGGGCATCACACAATATGTTTCTTCTTCTTTTTTTTTTTTGACAAAAGACAACAATGCTTGAGTTGAGTTGGACGATGAGCATTAGCATTGATCAAGAGCCATCACTGAGGATGATGGATTTTTCAACAATTCAAAAATCGGCGACTATTGTGACAGTGAGCTATACCAACTACGATAATAATCACTAACTATAGCTTATCGGCAATGTTAAATATTGTGTCAATTAGCTGACCGACAATGTCGAATACCTATGGTGATACTTGCCAATAGTTATTTTTTTGGAGTGTACAGTGGAGTTAAAGTATAGGATGGTGAAAACAAATGTAATATATGGTAAAAATTGATGGCACGTGAGATTATATAAATTTTCAAGGGCAAATATGTCTTTTTGAAAAAGGATTTTTTTTTGAAGGAAATGAAACTTTTTGGAGGACTGAAGTGATCGGTATGTCAAAATTTTTAAAAAATGTTAAGCAAATTTGAAGTTGTCCTCTCTAAAAAAATGTTATAGTGAATTTATATTGAAGGGTCCCAACGGGCAACATTTTATTCGCATTATAAACGTCTGTCCTCTCGCGCTAGCAAATGTGGTTAGTTTAATACGTAACGGCGTTGACCACCTGCTCCTTCATCGGCTAAACGGCCCTTGACGTTATTAAACGGCCAGCTAATTATATAATGACCTTTGTACCCTCCGTTCTTAACCTCGAAATGAGTTTGTATAAGGATATTCATGTAATTAACTCAGAACGAAGTAGTTTAGAGCAGCCATCCAGTTCGGACATCACAGCACTTGCCGCTGCCCCTTCCTCAATTCGAAGGGATCTAGTTTCTGCATATAATTTAGTGCAATAATCGTTAATCTGGGAGAATAATCGAGAGTCCTATCATTGCGATCATGGCACAAGCAATCGGAGCTCAGGTTAGATTACACTCGCGTTTTTTCTTCAAATTTGTTTTAGTTCAATTTGTAATTTTTGTTTCTACGGTGATCTTGTGATGATTAATGGTTGTGTTTTTGTTGCAGGCTTTCCTTTCTTTGTCGGTCGGAAATGATGGAGTTAATAAGCGGATTGGATTGAAGGTATATTATTTTGTTGAATGATGCACATGCATTCCCTATTTAATACTTAGGTGAAAATTGATCAAAAACTTTATTTCTTTCAGTAGGAATCTGTTTGTTGGTCCGTTCATTAAGGTGCTTCCAAACGTTCTTTCAAATTTTAATCTGTTGAAAGGTTGGTTTTGTTATAATAAGAGCAATAGATTGAACCCGTTCGATACGATCACAAATACAAATCAATAAAAAATTACTAGAGAACGTCTACGGGTGAGAGGAAAAGGAGATAACCACTATCGATTTGGTAGTGCACATAGAGCAGTGTACAAAGGGGTAAAAACCTATTTGTCAACTATTAGAATGCTTAATTTGGGCCGAAGCGAAACATAAAATCATGCTACAATGAAATACGAGGCATAATTGACATCTTCTGATGTTGCGAGATACCAGCGTCCAGCGGTTTTACTGTTTTATTTTGGCTTCACTTTGAAATTGAGATATGTTGGTACAGGTGCTGAATTTCAAGCTAACTTTTCAGTAAATTATATTGAAGAAGTTACTGCAATGTTACATGTGCTGTGGTTTTCATCATGTTATGTTCTTGATTAGATGCTCATTAAAAACTGAATGCTAACTTTGAATTTTATTATTGTTTCCTAATTAACGACTACTTTTGTTATGGTGATTTAATGATTTGGAGATGAATTGCAGCTTCTGTTAACCACCGCCATGGTGGGAAGTGCGGAAATATCTTAATACGTTGTTTTTTGTATTACGTCTGAAATATCTTAATGCGTATGTGCTAGGTTGAAGTTCTAGGCAGTGTTGAAAAACCTCGATCGTTGAAACTTGAAACCCACCAAGTAGATTTATGCCCTAATAGCACTTGTTTTGCTATTTTATCATATTAATAGGTAGTTTATGTCTCACTTATGTAAGGCATTGGGTGTTGTCATCATACATGTTGATTTGCTTTCATTTTGATCAATAACTATCTGACTTTTGTCTTAGTCCGAGTTCGTAGGTTGTGAATATAAAGCATCTAAGGGACAAAACAAAATAATTTGTTGCTTATTTATCTGATAAGCTGTTGTAGTAGTCATAAGATGTTGTAATAGCCAACCCTCGTTCTTCTGTGGTAATTAGTTTGTTTGGATGATAATCGATTACGTTTTTTTTCTCCATGTCCTGCTCAATATTGTGACGTTTAGAAACCTATATTCACTGCGTCTTCTATTACAGGCTTGCAGTAACTTAAGTTTCCATGACAGACTCTCTGCAAATTTGTTATCCTTGGACCTGCAAGGCAGAACTCTAGAACAGAGACGACAAAGCAGAGTTCTTTGCATGTCAGTTCAGCAAGCCAGCAAAAAGAAAGTTGCAGTTACACCTTTGGAGCTTGAGAATGCCAAAGAACCTCCTCTCAACTTATACAAGCCTAAGGGCCTTATACAGCAACAATTGTCTCAGTTGAGAGGGTTGTTGGCCCTAAGGCTCCTGGTGAGACGTGTCATATTGTTATAGATCATGGAGGCAATGTTCCCTATTGGGAGGGACAAAGCTATGGTGTTATTCCTCCTGTAAGTATCTCTTTGCTGTAGCTCTCCCTAAGTGACCTTTCTCACTTTTTATTTTAGAATTTATATGGTCAAGATGGTGGGGAGGGGCTGGGATTAATCCTTCCTGCTTTGCATTAACAACTTATATTGGATTCCTACTTGAATTAGTTGTTGGTGATTCTGTTCATTAAGATGGTTTCGGTTTTCTGCCTTTCTTTTTATTATTTTCTATTTATTGTTTTCCCCTTCCTTTTGCTTGTGTTTTTAAAATATTCGCCAGTGAGAAATTATGTTGCAATCTGCTTCCATCAGATGATTGAGTATAACTTCTTAATATTGATGCTTTTTGGTTGCTAATAGAGTTCAACAACGTAATTCAAAAGTCAGAAATTGAAAGGAAAAGTTTATGATGCCAGTTAAATTTTCTTTTGGAAAATAATGATGCCAGTTAATTCAAGTTTTTGTGTTTCTTCTCTGTGTATATGCCTGAAGTGCCTTGGAGCTAGACCTTTATACTCTTTGCTGCCATGCTTCTGCCTTGATTTCAAATCTGTAATTGGCAGCAGCATGAATTCATGAAGTAACCTAAAATCATCAATATAATTTCCAAAATAAATGTGAAGTTAGATGTATGGCTGCTTTCAATTATGAATCACATTCGTGCAATGATGTTATACCATCAAGTACAACATTTATTAACTACTCAATTGATTTCAGGGTGAGAACCCCAAGAAACCAGGCGCTTCTCACAATGTGCGACTTTACTCCATCGCATCAACTAGATATGGAGATTCATTTGATGGCAAGACAGGTAGTTTGTGTGTCCGGCGTGCTGTTTATTATGATCCAGAGACTGGTAAGGAGGACCCTTCGAAGAATGGTGTATGCAGTAATTTTCTGTGATTCAAAGCCAGGAGACAAAATTCAGTTAACAGGTATATATAATTTTCCTTATTATGTTTATTTTTTGTAAAGAGCTACTGTTCAAAGATGTTTTCAGGGCATGGTTTTCGGTGCCGGACGGCACGTGTCAAAACAATTTTATATTTGAATTTTTAAATTAATATTTTATTTTTAATTTTCTTTTTAAAATAATAAATAAATATATATTGGCATGGTCGGCACGGTCGGCACGGCACCATCGGCACTGTGCCGGAATCTGAGTTTACCGAAACTCGGCTCGGCTCGACACAGAAAACCTTGATTCAGGGGTTTTAAGTTACTGCTGATCTACATCTGGTCTATGCACATGTTGATATCATATGAAATGCTGCCTGCATGTGTTAATATTCAAGCAGAATTGAAATTCATCATTAGTTCTTATCTTACCTTTTGCAATTCAGGCAATATTCACTTTCGATTTGTTTTCATTCTGTTGTAGGCCCTTCCGGAAAAGTCATGCTTTTACCTGAGGATGATCCGAATGCCACTCATATAATGATCGCCACTGGCACTGGCATTGCTCCCTTCCGTGGCTATCTTCGTAGAATGTTCATGGAAGCTGTTCCCACTTACAAATTTGGTGGTCTTGCCTGGCTCTTCCTTGGGGTTGCAAATTCTGATAGCCTTCTATATGATGACGAATTTACCAACTACCTCCGCGACTATCCTGATAATTTCAGGTTCATAGCTCACCATGTTTCTCTAGTACAGTATATTTCTTTGAGTTTTGAATATTTTTTTTATTTATTAAATTGGGGTTTTGCAATAATTATATTCAGGTATGACAAAGCATTGAGCAGGGAGCAGAGGAACAAGAGTGGGGGAAAGATGTATGTTCAAGATAAGATTGAAGAATACAGCGACGAAATATTTAGGCTCTTGGATGGAGGCGCCCACATCTACTTTTGCGGGCTGAGGGGGATGATGCCCGGTATCCAGGATACCCTGAAGAGAGTGGCTGAGCAAAGGGGGGAGAGCTGGGAACAGAAGCTCTCACAGCTAAAGAAGAACAAGCAATGGCATGTCGAGGTGTACTAGCCCGCAAAAGCTGCGGAGTTTATCGGTTAGCGACGATGACTAAATTGGTAGGTGCAAGTTAGGCATCCAGGGACAAAAAGCTAATAAAAATACCTGCTTTTTTTTAATGTCAAACTGAATTGAATGGTATAAATTGCCGTTTATTAAATTGTTAAAATGTTGCACGGTTCTGAGTTGTTGTTGGATCACTTGTTCTTTGTATTTTTCGTCGAGGGTTGGTTGTTTTTGGTGCGACGATGCTCAAAGTCGGGGACGGGGATGGGAATAAAAAAAAATCCCGACGGAGATGGAGGCTCTATCCTCCGTCCTGACTCCAGCTCTAATTATATAATATATGAACTAGACTATATGTTATATCGTATGATTTATATTAATATTATATTTATTTTTAAATAAATAATAGAAAATAGGATTTTGCCTCGGAAATGGGGAATGAATTATTCTCTGTCGGAAACGAGGACAAAAAATAGGAGTTTTTTCAGGATTAAAAATGGAGAGCAATTTTTTGTCCCGTCGGCATGCTTAACACTAGATTGATACCAAACAATATTAAATATTTTTAACTACATTTGTATTATATTATATGTTAATTTTAAATTAAAAATAATTATTATTTCTGCTGTATCAATACGCCATCAACAAAATTGATTCTTTGGATTATATATCAGTTTCTGTACTGATTTTCTATGGCAATAAGACAAATTTCATGCAGCATCTCAAATAAATTCATACTTACAATTTGTTATTCATATAAGTATATTAGTTTGAGATCAATATACGTATATTAGAGTACGAATATGTATATGACGAAACCAACGCATCATTCTTTCATCTTTTTGACATAATAACAAAAAACCTTTTATTCATTAGCTCGTATTTTACGGACGCTTGTATGCTTCAGCATCGCTCTAAGATCACTCTTCTAATGCTATCTTGGCGATAATGAAAATCTCCATCAGTGAATATTATCTCAAATATCTCTAAAATAATTTTACATTAACTTTCGACATTATACAGCTCTACCATGAGTTCTAATTTGTTTTAATATTTACATCTCTTATCGTTAAGTAGTATTATGTGACTTTGGAGCTTCTATTTTAATAGTTTGATACTATATAAGTATATAGTATATACTAAGAATTAATATATAGCACATGTTTTTAACCGCATATAAATTTAATAATTTTTATATTGTACTTTAATTTACTTATTTTTGATATTATACATATAATTATTTTAATGAGATATAAAATTAGAAAAATACTATTCTTCGAAATTAATTTGATCTTGAAAAAAAGTAATATGATTCTTCAAAATATTTATTAAATAAAATATTTTAAAAGTGATTATTTACACTTTTTAATATTTTAAAATAATTAATTTGTACTTTTAAATATAAAAATGATTTTTTAAAAATTATTTAATACTAAAAGTTAATAAAAATAAACTGATATAATATTATTTATATTAAGTTTAATTTTTTATGATTAAAATAATTCTAAAAAAGAGAGTTTCTCGAAAATTATTAGATATATATCCGCATTTAATCCCTTGTTTGCAACTGAACGGGCCCAAATCAAGAGATATTCTTCCCACTAAAATTTTCTCGTGGCCTTGAAAGCCAGCGCTGTGTATATCTCCCTCAAAAACCTCGAAGTCTGAGATTTATAAAATTCCAAGAAATCCCGCAAAGGTTTTCTTTTCTTTTGCACCAAATCCCCGTCCGACCGACCACCACGGCGGTGAGGCGCGGCGGCGGAATCGACGGAATGACCTCGAGATCAGCGGATGGCGAGGTGGATAATTCATTCGGCACGGAGATCGAGGATCGATTGATAAACGAGGAGTACAAGATCTGGAAGAAGAACACGCCGTTTCTCTACGATCTGGTGATCACACACGCTCTAGAGTGGCCTTCTTTAACTGTTCAGTGGCTTCCCGATCGCGACGAGCCACCGGGGAAGGATTATTCGCTACAAAAATTGATTTTGGGGACGCACACGTCGGATAACGAGCAGAATTACTTGACGCTCGCGAATGTTCAGCTCCCCTTAGATGATGCTGAGGCTGACACGCGACGTTACGACGAAGATCGCAACGAAGTTGGCGGGTTTGGCGCCGCCACTGGCAAGGTCGACATTATTTTCCTTCGATTTTGCCATGAGATGCGTGACGATGATTAAAACTACTCAACATGATTGAAGTTCTATGCAGTGGTGTGAGATATTTGTTGATGTGTCATTATGAAATGTATTTGGTCTTACCTATCATGATGCTCTTTAAATGCCATCTACTTGTTACAGGAGGAGATGCCCACCAGCTTGTAAAAATTCTCACACCAGCCGATTTAGTCGATACAGGACTAAATAAGTAAAGATCATGACATTTGTATGATTTCAACTTTCAACTGCCTTCATTAGGAGACAAAATAGAAAAAAAAAATTTAGTGTGATTAACGCAAAATAGAATTTTTTTTTTTTTTGGTGTTTCTACATCTTTGATTGCATCATATGCTCTTTGAGATGTAATTAGGGATGATTAGGAAGGTAATATAATTGTTAAAATCTTCCTTTGCAGGTACAAGTTGTCCAACAGATTAATCATGAAGGGGAGGTTAATCGAGCTCGTTATATGCCTCAAAATCCTTTTATAATTGCGACAAAATCTGTTACTTCAGATGTGTTTGTCTTTGACTACAGCAAGCATCCATCTAGGCCTCTTTCCGATGGTTCATGCAACCCGGACTTGAGGTTGAAGGGCCATACAGCTGAAGGATATGGACTATCTTGGAGCATCTTTAAACAAGGCCACCTGCTAAGTGGTTCTGATGATTTTCAAATATGCTTGTGGGATGTCAATGCAACTCCCAAGAATAAGAGCCTCGATGCTTTGCAGATTTTCAAGGTTGGTCTTTCTTTAATGTGCTCTACTGGATTGGTTAAATTGTTTATTTTACTTCCACTTGTGGCTTGATGTTTCTCAAGGATTTGATGCTTCTTCTTTTTTTTTTTTTTTCTGAAAGAGTATAAGTACAAATGGGTTTGCTACAAAGATCATACTTCCATTGTAGTAGAATTGAATGTAAATCTATAGACAATAGAGACATGGTATGCCTGTCTTAATGTTTATGACAGACAAAGCGTTATCTGTCTTTTGTATCTCTGGAACTTTACTCATTTATGAAGCATTGACATGGACACGGGGACATGACATGATATGGACACAACGAAGTCACATTTCTCGATAGACCTTGGACAAGGCACAGGGAGGACATGGAAAATAAATTGTATTATTAAATTTATTATATTCATTTTAAATCTTATAAAAAATGAAATTGATGACTTGAATGTTAAGGAATCATTAAATATTATAACAATCATTTTTCAATATGTTAATAGAAAATATCATTAAAATTTCATCATAAGATACCATTTTATATTGCAAGTTTTTGTGTATACATGTATAGGTACATTTTTCAAATTGCAAATTATCATATAATGAGTAACAATAACTTTTTCTTAAACATGATATTTTACTTGTAGATAAACTTTCTAGACTTAGTTTCGACACATAATAATATTATATATTAACTATTTAAATTATTTATATAAGATGCAAAATTGGTTCTTATCTAACACATGAACATCAAGTACATAAGAAGTTTTTGATTGCGGACATGGCGATTTGTGTGTCCAACAAGTGTTTGGCAAAGTCTCGTGTGTGTTTGACACACCTTCGAAGAGTGTCCGTGCCTCTTAGTACTTAAGTAAGCATGTCATGTTGCATTCATGCTGATGCATGTAAGTAGAACAGTGTTACGTAATATTGCTTTGATATACTTGATGAACATTTTGGAACCATAATTTTGAAGTACCAACTTTTGCATCCAAATTGTGTGTGTTTTTTTTACTTGGGTTAAAGATTTTTTTTTTTTCCTTTGCTAATTCAAGAATAAGAAGGAAAACTATGAAATTTTGACTTGCATGTTTTGAAATGTTTTTTCATATACCACCAGTCCACCCTCTCTCTCTATCTCTTTCTCGCTCCCATTTTCTTGAATAGACATACACGTTCTTCTTAACAGAGAGTTTACATAAGAGTAAGAGGTATAGAAATTATGATTGATCTTAATCCCGAATGGCCAGTTATTAACATGAGCATAGAGGCTGTACGAACCAATTTATATAACAAAGAGACACATTTCTGAGGGGAAGGGGTTACGTCACATGTGAAGTGATATTATCTCTTTAAGAACATGACATGGTTATATACTAGTCTGATGCACTGCCCTTATAATCTAATTTGGAGCCTTGGGTTATACATATACATACGCATGTGCATGTCTGGGTATGCGCTTTATTGTTTATTACGTTTCAAACATGCTTGTGGGACTAGTATTTTAACTGAATATTGCAAGTTCTTCTAAGTGGAGCATGGTAGTTTAGAAGGGAAGCATATAATTTTAACACATGCACATTTATAGTTAATGTCATGCATAAGTCTAAATTTACTTTACTATATCGATGGAAGAGCACTTAAATACATGATACTTTTTTCTTTTGTATGACATGCTCTTTTGGATAGGTTCATGATGGTGTTGTTGAAGATGTTGCCTGGCATTTAAGGCATGAATATCTGTTTGGGTCAGCAGGGGATGACCGTCGTCTGCTTATATGGGATCTACGTACACCAGCAGCTAACAAGCCAATTCAGTCTGTTGTTGCTCATGATGGTGAGGTGAGTATCTTGTGTTAGTAATTCTAATTTTACAGTATCCTCCATAGAGGTTTACTGGTGTCCAGCAAGTTCTGGAATATTGGGTTGTGCGGTAGGCCTTAGTTTATTTGGATATCAGCTGCGCTGCATCTTTCTTTTTCTACCCGATAGCGATTGTTAAGGCACGCCTCGCCTGGCGCCTAGGCACGTCAGCGAAGATCGCCCCTGCCTGGGTTCCAGACGAGAGCACCTTAAAGCCTCACGTTGGGGTGCGCCCAGGCGTGCCCCTTAAAACTTGAGTTCAATCTACCGGGAATCGATTTATTGATCAGCAAGCCATTTCTTGCCCTGTGTTGCTCCACCACTTAAAGGTTGAGTCCAATATCCTCACAGTTTATATTAATTATTATTTTTATTTTTATTTTTTGATAGAATTAACTGGTAAAAAATGTGGAGTTGAGTTTCATTTCCTTTTTTTCCATTTAATTTGAAAATTTAAGTTGGTGGTGAAATTGGAAACTGAAATATTATGCTAGAATTCAAGGAGTTATATTTGTTTTGGGTTACCAAAAAAGTTTTGTGCTCTTTAGTCTTTGCTCCTCCATCCAACCATTCTTCTACTTCAAGTGTGATACTTGAAGTTTGTATTGAATATTTCTATTTGGTATATATATAACTCCAAATTTTATGGTAGGTTTAAATTTTTGTTTGCTATGTATATGTCTATATCTTAGGAAAAAGTGTGCCTCATGTTTATTAGGCGCGTCTCGCGTTGCGTCTAGGCTCCATGGCCATCTTTGCATTTCGGTGCACCTTGCGCCTTTGACATCAGTGCCAGATAGACATGGTTCCATATCTTTGTTCTCATCTTCCCCTTAGGCTTGGCAAATATTAGAAGAAGGGCCTAATTTTTAAATCTATGCAGCCTGATGTCATAATGGCAGTGTCTAGAATAAATACCATTTGTAGTTGTAGGTTCACAACACGATATCTAGCTAGTTATATTTATAATAAGTCTGAGGAATTGCGATGAAAAGCTAGCTTCATCACACAGTAAACAAAACAAACGCAAAATGAAATAAAAATAGAAGAAACTGTGAAGGGATCTAGAAAGCCTGTTTCTTTCATGTGCTGAATTGTTATATAAGTCTTCCTTTTTGGACATGAAGGCCAAAAGATGCTTCTGCGGTATATACCTGTTTTGTTCTCTAAGCATTAGAATTTTAAGATTGTAGTTATTTTCTTAAATTTGACATATAAAATTGTTTTGGGGCATAGTAAAATGGCATATGCTTGCACATCTGTGAAGATAATTTATTGTGCTCTGATTTTTTTATTTTTTATTTTTAAAGTTTTTACCTGATGCCTACAAGATGGACTTCTGTGGCAGGTCAATTGTTTATCCTTTAATCCGTTCAATGAGTGGGTTGTAGCAACAGGCTCAACTGATAAAACTGTTAAGTTGTTTGACCTTCGCAAGATTAGCACTGCGCTGCACACCTTTGGTTGCCACAAGTAAGCATTCTTTGTTGTTTATGTTTTTCTTCGATGTACATTTCTTTTTCTTGTTTGCCATATGAATAAGAAAAAGGCTGTCGCTATTTGTTCCATAACCATCTTGTTGTATCCAGAGAGGAGGTTTTCCAAGTTGGCTGGAATCCCAAGAATGAGACTGTGTTAGCTTCTTGCTGTCTTGGTAGGAGGCTTATGGTGTGGGATCTTAGCCGGTCAGTTCCCTTATTTCCATAATACTTGACTTTTTAAACTTGATTTTGCATTTTACGTATCAGAGACACACTGCAGCTTATGTCCGGTAACCGAATAAGTTTATTTCAAGTTTCTTCTGAAAGTCAATACATATACATATATCTCTAAATTGTTGTTGAAGTATATATCCTCAGAAAAATGCTTGACATGGCAATAGAACAACAAATTTAGCTTCAACATGATGACTCTTGTGTTGTAGCGGAAGAGCACCGCCTGATGATATTTGGTTACCATGGTAATTTTGATAAATACATAGGTATAGGTGCATTCTTGGTTCTTTCACAAAGTGGGGTTAAAGGAAGAGTGAGTTCTTTAGATGGAATCTGAAAGAGAGACTCCGTAGTTCCAATTTGGTTATCTCAACCCCTTAAACGTATAAACCACCATCCTTCCCTTCACTTGACTTTAAATTTTTTGCTTTCATGTAGATTATTGGTCTTTGCTGGTGACCTCATGCTTTATAGTCATGAGTGTCTTTACTTTCCAATTCACACCAATATTACTATAAATGGTTTTAACTTTCCAGATAATAGCGTGATGCCGTGTACTGGTTTTACTCATAGTTCGACGTTTTGGTCGGCACGCCTTGTGCTGACCGAAACGTCTCTGTGCCGATAGATGTCGGCACGAACGAATTTCTTTTTTTTTAGTAAGGGAGAATTGTTCATCTTTCTCGAATGAAGAAGATAACGGTGCTTTTTTTTTTTGCGTTCACGCGGCGCGACTGGTATTTCGTGCCCCATGGATGCTTTTTTCTCGTATTGTGCCAGTGGGCGCGACTCACAGGTCATACGCTCTTAATTTTTTTTAAGTTTTTCAATTTTTAAAATTGAAAATCCTTTAAAAATATTAAAATATATAATAAAATAAAAAAAAAATACTATTTTATTATCCGCACAGTCGAAACGACACGATCGGCACGTCTCGAGTTTGGAGTTTACCGAAATTCGAAACGGTACGGTACGGTAAACTTTGGTTTTTCTTGTGGAAATGCCCTTGTTTTGAATTTAACACACGGCTTTGTGTATAGACGCATTGTGATTGCTATCTATAGGCTTCCACCTTTGGTGTATTAGTAGTATGAAGTTATTTGTTCAAGCAATGGACAGTTGTCTTAGGCAAGAGGAATTTTTATGCAAATTCCTGCTAAAACAAAATATTCCATGATTTTTCTTTTTTCTTCATTATTTTTATAAACTTTTTCGAAACACTTGCGCAAAAATGCTGAAGTAAAAAAAGAAAGAATCTCATTATGCCCGTGTTTTCTCTCCATTATAGGATTGATGAAGAACAAACACCTGAAGATGCAGAAGATGGCCCTTCAGAACTACTATTTATTCATGGAGGTCATACAAGCAAGATATCAGATTTCTCATGGAATCCCTGTGAAGATTGGGTAATTGCTAGCGTAGCCGAAGACAATATACTTCAGATATGGCAGATGGCCGAAAACATCTACCATGACGATGACGTACCCATAGACAATATTCTCGCCAAGGTCCAATGACTTGCGGATTCTTCCATTTCTCTTCGGAGCGTCTAAATTAATGGATTATAAAGGTTGAAGGTGGCATAGTTTTTAGAAGCAGCCTTTGTCCGACATCGGTCCATCTTGTAAGTTATCTTTCGATCTGGACAAGTCTGAAGGTCCGTGTTATCTTTTTCGGGTGATAATTTAAGGGCATGTTTGATTATAGCTAATTGGAGCAGTTTTGTAGCTAGTAAAAAAAAGTCAATAATGTAATTGAAATTGTAACATCTTGATGAGCTAATCAGGCAGGCTTGGACTAGCTAGGAAGTTTCTTGGATAGGTTTTCCTTACATCCTCCATACTTTTTCTTTTTTCTTTTTTTGAAAAATTAGAAAACTTTTTATTAATATTATACTATCTGTTAATGGTCGTATTTTTCAATGATTTAATTGCTTGGTTCCGATTGCTTATAAAAAAAAAAAAAAAAAAACATACATATCAATAGGAAAATAATTTTCAACCTGACTGAATAGTCTAAAAAGCAGTCCAACAATGTTTTGCGCACGTCTTGGAATCGGTAAATTGTAAACGGTAAATCTACCGATTCCGAAAAGCAGCGGTATTTTTGAATGATTTAATGAATTATAATAATTTATATTTCAATATCCCACAAAAAAAAAGAAAATTATAATTAGCAACACATATTAAATTTTAATTGACAGTATATAAATAAAATAAATGGACAAATATATAGATAGTGTATAAACAGTTATATATTAAATTGAATATATAGAACAAAAATTATGATCAAATACACTTGATTGATCTCTATATATTGATGGAGTCGCATTTGACACGTTATTAATGGCGTAATACATAATACGTGGCATGATACAATTAAAGAAGCGATAAATATGGAAAGAAATCAGAGTCAAATATGCAGTTAAGAAAGTTAAATCTTACACCAAATGGTTGTGGTCTAGTGGTAACCCAGCGCGGCTAGGCAGGGAAAGGTCTCGAGTTCGAGGTCCCCAACACAATTTTTGGGAGAGGTGTGAATTGCCTTAATTCAGCGCTATGTCGCCTCGGTCTGGACTGCCGCTCAGAAAGGGGTCGGATACCAGAAAAAAAAAAAAAAAAAAGAAAGAAAGAAAGAAAGTTAAATCTTAGAGATACTCATGGAGATCTATTCCCTATTAAAAAGTTTGTTATCATAATTATTGCTATTTAATCTAGGGTTCCTAAATAATTATATAACCTTATGACGACCACATAATATAGGGCCGGCTATCTTGTACTCCCTCTACCACATAATGAAAGATATTCCTCTGCGCTGGCCGTAGACGTATTATCACCTAATCATATAAAATATGTGTGTCTTATTATCTTTCTGTTCACGTCTTTTTCGCGATAATCTACGAGTCCGATCTCAAAAGTAATCTCTCCATGTATTTAAAGGATTTACTAATCTCGAAATTATAACTCCTAAATTTGATCTTGTACTCTGCTAAATAAGCAAATTTGGGTCCGCTTTGCCAGGAACCTATTAGGCTATTGGCATGCGTACCTGTCGAAGTATAGGAAACAGTATTGTATTAAATTGAGCCACGTAGGAGGTGAAGGTTAATACTAAGATGTGTGGCGGAGTAGGTTAACCAACGTAAGCCGAAACCGTCGTCGACCGCTCGCACGATTTTTAGACGATAAGAAGTTTGAGAACGAGTCACCGGAAGAGGGATTCAACTTTTTCCTCTATTTTTCATTAATTTCCACCTAAACTATCTTCGAAGAATCATCGATCATCAGCTATCTCAGCACTCAATCTCTACTGCTATATCTGTTTAATTCTACAAGGTAAATTAAACAAACTTATTCTGCTTGGATTTCATGAATCTGGTTTAGGATAAATTACTGAGATTTTCATGGACTTAGGACTTTATTTCAGTGGATTATTATATTAAATATTGTGCTATGTTATGACGCAATGTTTTATATTTGAGTTCTCTCTCATGTTAAATTCAATAGTTTGGTTATGTGTTAGTTATAATGCTAGAATTTCTTATCTATTCGGCTCGGCTAAGGATATATTTGGAGTCTCGGTACGTTGCTAATGGAAATTACCATATTTCAATGAACTTTTTACCCTAAATCGTATTGTGTTTCTCATATTTGAAGAAAGTTCATATTTTAATGGTTTTGTTGTTGCGTACTTGTAGTTTTAGAAGTCTAAAATCTTATTAGTAATTTAGTACATATTTAATTGAATTGGACCCACAAAGTAACATTTTATTGCTCACATTTGTAGGGAGTTTGATGTTTGGGATTTTGTTTTACATGTAGCTTCGTGTTCTGGTATGAAAGATCACCAAGTTGCTATTTTTTCATAGGGTTCAATGAACAGCTGAAGCTTTCTTACGATTTGAGGACTAAGGAATAACTCCCAGATTCAGTGCTGTTTTGTTTCCGTGTTGGAGGCACCAGTATTCTAGAAGTTTCTATTTTCCTCTGACAAAATTTAATTAGTACTTTGGAATATTCAAGAACCGCTGGTCCATTAGGGCTGGCTCAAGTGGTTCAGCCACGGCTCTAAGGAAAGAAACCCGGGTTCTACTTAGAAGGGGGACAGAATGCTCTCAGGCTTTTCCTAAGTTTTTGCTTGCTTCCCCTTCTTTCCACGGTGGCCGTGGGGCCCTTCCATCTGCCGGTGGGCATCCTTCAGATCTTACCTTTCTTGCCGGTGGTGGAGCGGAAGCTTGATTGATATACTAGAAGTAGTTTTTTAATTGTCAATATAATACCTATAATATAGTTGGACCGCTTAAGTTATGGTATCATTCAGAAATCTTGAAGACGGCTATTCGTATGTCGAACAGAGCATTAGCTCTGATGATCAACCCAAATGCACTCTAAGAGGTTAGTTGTGAAGCTGCTCTTTTGTGCTGCTATTTTGGTCAATTTATGTTTGTAACCTACTTCGAATATTCAGGAAACTTGGTGGACGTTAAAACAAATCTTTACCTGCTTGGTAATTCTGCAAAAAGCAATGATCCCCACCGGGGATTATTATGTGCTGCTGAAAGCGAGCAAAGTTTATTGGATTCCCTCCTCCTTGCTCAGGTACGTATGCCAGTTTCTTATTGGATGTTAATTCATTATATGTTTTTGTCACTTGTTCCTGTCTTATTGCTCCACATCCTGTAGTGGGAGGAATGTGCTTGGAAGAATCAGCTCAGCTATGATGTAACATTATGCGAAACTAAGGTGCATCTGGTACTCAATTTTATTGACTAATAGTTTCTGTAACCTTTCTAAGCCATCTATCTTCCACCTTTGCAGGTTATCAGTGGAAATATGAAGTTCATTGCTCAATTGAATGAGAACTGGAACCCGTCTCTTATAGAATTTGAAAACAAAATGTTGCAACCCTTTCGGACTTGGAAATCAAGTTACATGAAAAATGTGGGAGATGATTTACTCGTTTGTATTGCAAATGGCGTAAAAGAGAATTCTGAGCTTGTTCTTTCGGGAGCACTACCTAGAGAAGGAACATTGGTTATCATTAATGTAAGTGTTTAGTCTAAATTTTCTTTTTGATAGCCTCTCTAGCTTTTGGTTATGTTAATTACCGATAGTTATTTTCTGATAGGAAAATCCTGTTGAATATGGCCATGTCTTCTTGGTCCCTTATTGTATACATCGGCGTCTAGGGTATCCAGACATGAAGGCTTTCGAAGCTATCTTAAGGATAGCAGTTGAGATAAATAATTGCTCATTTCGCATTTCCTATGACCAAACTGCTTCCTCAAGCACCACGGATATGTATTTTCAGGTGATTATTTTTGTCTTTTCTTTGTACTCAAAACATAATATATACTTCTGTAAATAATGAAGGTTTATCAAAATGCTTCCATAATTTCTGGAGGTACACATATTATTTTAGAATGTTGAAGCTGCATAGTTACTAAGAAGTTATATTTGCATATAGTAACTCCTTCAATTTTCAGTGCAAGATATATCTCTTTAAGCTCACTGCTACTTTTCAGAGTTGGCATATTCAATCACATTTTCTTTTCTAAATCCTTATTCTGTACGAATTTAAATCGACATTTCAAAAATTTAATGACAAGTTGAAATCTTGTACTCTTTTTTTTTTTCAATCTTTTCTACAGGCCAATTACTTTGCACATCCTTTACCTGTTGAACTTCTTCCAACGATTCCTCTACATGGTGGCAGCATTCGGAAAGGGCTGCATCTATCAGAAGTTGCTGGTTATCCGTTGAAGGTCATAGTCATCATGAGCAACGATCTGGAATTATTAGCTGAAGCTGTGACAAACATATGTTGCTCTTTGGATGGTCAGAGTATTGCAGTTAATCTACTTATATCTGGATCCGGCACCAAGATATATTTGTTTCCTCAGGTAAAACATTTATGTCTTACACAGTCATCATACAGACAAAATTTTCTCTGTTGCTGATCCTACAAATTTATGTTACTGTTTAATAATTCAACCTTTGTTTTTTTTTTTTCTGGGAACTAAAAATATTCTGAGTTCTCTTCCTCAATTTGTCTAGAAGACAATCAAACTAATTTCCTTCAACATTAAATGCGGAACATTTTGGACCAAAGCTATGAATAACCATCATAAGTAGAGAGATAGTTATGCTATTCAAATTTCAAAGGAGCTAAATCTCAGCAGCTATGATACATTGAGTAGGTAGTGAGCTCTTGGCATCAGCATGGAAACCTCATTTATCTGAAGCCTCTTAGATTAAATTAGAGATGCCATAATCTATCTAGAAGAATTGAGTACACCTTGCTCTCCTGCTAATTACCTATTCTCTGAATGGAGAAATACAGCAAAATTTTCCTGCATTTCCGGGTAGTAAGTAGGAAGCATAAACATTTTGAAGGAGCTAGTTATTATTCTTTCAGCCTGTTCCAGAGTTTTTTTTTTTTTTTACTAGTTTGTTTCTTTATTCAATGACTGAAACCTGCTATAGCTGTTTTTATGTAAATTATGATTTATTATGTTTTGTTCCTTGTAGGTCAAGAGCAAACTAGTGTCAAGTTGTCTGTTATCTGCTTGGGAGTGCGGAGGCTACTTTATTTACGATGCAAGATCCAGATTCGACAGCGCCTCTGATGAGGAAATATCAAGTCATTTAAATTATGTTTCGCTCGAAGAGAAGGAATTTGAAGCTCTGAAGCAGCTTTGTTGCGGTGTAGTAGATAAGCTTTCCACTTATACTGGAAGAGAGTAAGGAAAAGCTTATAATCTGTTATATATCTATGTCCTATGAAATCTAGAGTTTATGAAGTACAAACTACAAAGTCTGTGTACTCTGCAGTAATTGATGGTATTGCAAAAACCATTGTTGTTTTGATTGCGTCAAGACCTTCAATGACCGTATGAAACTATGTAAGACTATATACTCTCTCAAGTTGTTTAGATGCTTGTCTCAGATTTGGCTGTGGTAGTGTGTGCAGTGGAGTTCTATGTGTCTAGAATTAGTGTTCATTATATATATATATATATAGAGAGAGAGTGTAGAGACATAAATTAGAGATATAAAGTGGAGATAGAGAATTTATGTTCGTCATCTCTGGCTAGATTGTCTGCTTGCCGGTATCATGGGTTCCTCGTACGCCTCTAGAATCTTGAAAAGAAAGGTGCTAGTGACATTAATAAAAGTTCACTGTGGTTGTTTCACATAACAATATGAATGGCAACAATTAATCTCCCTTTTTTTTGGGCAATGCTTGGGTGCACGCATCTTTTCACATAATTGCGCATAGAACATACGAAAAACACATTTTCCGTGCATGTGAAACAATGAACATGAATGGTAGGAATTTATCTCCCTTTTTTTTGGGGTTCTTGGACGCACGCACCTTTTCATGGAACTACGCATGAAACACGCGAAAAACGCACTTCATGCGCATTTTTCGTGCACAATTCCGTGCTTGGATACACGCACCCAAGCATTTTCCTTGTTTTTTGTGTCTTTGATGAGATAGTGAGCTTGGAAATAAGCAAAAAACGCACTTCCGGCGCATTTTTCGTGCACAATTCCGTGCTTGGATACACGCACCCAAGCATTTTCCTTGTTTTTTGTGTCTTTGATAAGATAGTGAGCTGGGAAATAAGCAAAAAACGCACTTCAGGCGCATTTTCTGTGCACAATTCCGTGCTTGGATACACGCACCCAAACATTTTTCTTATTTTTTGTCTTTGATGAGATAGTGAGCTGGAAAATACATATGTGGATCAAGTTTAAAGAAAATCTCAAAAGTATGTATATTATACAGAAAGAACTTTAAAAATAAGGCTTTTTATATATCAGCTCTCTACTTTTGGAAACGCACAATCAACCCTTGAAAAACAAGGGGCTGATTTGCAATTATCCCTATAACCCCCATAGCAAGAAAGAAATTATGATAATTTTTTCCGGATTTAAAAAGTTTTCAAAATTCCAGCTCGAAGCAAGCTATGAGATCAGAATTATAAAATAAGTCGAGTTTGAGATCGCTTGACTTGCTTTATCACTATTTCTTTTTCGGATTGCAAAAAATTAAGCCTACATACTCTTGTTTTTTTGAGAGAGTTAATTATATATTGTGCTTATGGAAAATTATTTAACAACGGTTAATTATATACAAGTTTAAGTTTGTGCTTACGGAAAATTATTTTTCTTTGTCGAAAGGGATATGGTTCCTAATTCATTATTAGTCTTGTTGAAAAACTGGCCTGAGGCATCCGCAATGTAGCATACAAATAGTCTCATGCGGAGACGACATAAAAGGATACAGGACTAGAGGTAGGAGAAATACTCTTTTAGCCAGCATATATGCTAGTTGCTTAGCTTCCTAGAAGCTACATCTTATAATTATAATAATTAAAACTAAAAATAATTATTATAGCCTTCAAGATGCAAATATGTTGAGCTTTTTCTACATAAAAAAGATCAACACCATCCAAGCTAGAGCTTGACATGAATTCGAAATTTTAACATAAAGTTGAGCTTAAGTAAATGACTTGTTTTCATTTGGGTTTTTTTTTTTTTAAAGAAAATTATATTAGAAATAAGTTTCGCTCGTCTTAGCCTCCGAAAACGAAAAAATAAGCCGATGTGGTGCGCAATCCGTGTAGCCACGTCGGCGCAGAAATACGTTTTCGGAGGCTGAAATGCATAATGTACCAAATGGGGGCCTAAATGCAATTTTCCTTTTCTTTTTTGCTTCCTAATAATAATTGAATATATGACCTTTTGCTTGTAAAAGATTATCTTATTACTAGCTTGTGGATGCTAATTTTCATCCTTACTATTAAAATATTAATTACATAAAAGGTTAAGGTGGTGATTTTGAAAGATTATTTAAATTTGATTTAAACATGAATCGAAATATTGATATTTCTATCCCTCATAAAAGATAGTCGATGATTCAAATTTTAGAAGCATCTTGTTGGAAAGTCTACAATTTATTTCTTAATATTTGGTCGAAATATCAAATAAAATTAAACTCAAACGGTTAAAATCAAAAAATAAAAAAAATAAAAAAATATTGACGTTTTCAAATTGGACCATAATGGAGGCCTCAATGAAAAATAAAACTCATTGGGCCTTCATTGAGGACCGCGTTTTACTCACTGAGTGACTGATCTCTCTCCCTCTCAACCAGCAGCGGCATTTCGTCATATCTCTCTCTCTCTCTCTCTCTTCAACCGTTAATCGCGCCGTCTCCGGCTCCGCAAGGTATTTGTCTCCGCCCTCTTCGCCGCCGCGGTGTTAAATATATCTCGATGTATTATTTCAAATTTTCTTCAAGCAATTGACTGTATAGTGGGTGCTCCCATGTTCGTATGGTTTTTTTGCGCAATGAAATCTTATAGGATTTCTGAACTTGCTAATACTGAAGTTGATAGCCTCAATGCTCGGCCTCGAATTGATTTCTCATCCATTTTTAGTAAGGTTGGTTCTTAATTATATCCTCAAATAGTTGTAACAATTTGGAAGACAGAATTCAACGTGTGCTTCTCACGGTCTTCCTTTTCCTTGAATAAGTCAAATACATTGTGGATGATGTTAAAATGGAGGTGATGATGCATACAATAAACATATTAAATACTAGACTATGAATATTGGGGATGATGATCATACCGTCACTATTTATCTGATAGAGCTTTAGGAACATCACGAATCACTGTAAATTTATGTTATTTAATAGGTAAATGAAGATCAAATGAGAATTAACAATTAAACATAGAATTAATAATTTTAAAAAAATGCTTGACTAGTGACTAGCTAGCCGGGTGCTGCATCTAACTCGAACTCGGGCTTAGCCTAAAAGGTGCTATATCTGTCATCCAATCTGTACTCAAATCGTATGGATATCCATTTCCATTACTATAATAAATTGTTATATATGGCTGAGGTCCATGTCTTCCTCTCTTGCTCTTAGTCCTGACTAGCATGTCCTCTGAGAGTCTCTTAAATTGCTATGGCTTGATCATCCGGCCAACGACTGATTGTGCTCCCTCCGGCTTCCGATCCCGCCTAGGAACACTCAAGGTATCTATACCCCCCGTTTCACGATATTGACCCCACTGGCTTTATAGTGGAATCCTAACTGGCATTGGTTTTGCCAGTTCAAACTTCGGCAATCTCCCAAGTCCTTCAAAAACAACTCGATTTACTTCCCTGAAGGTATAAAATGATGGTCATCATGTGTTAGTGCCGGAATGTATCCTTAGCCCATTCTCTATGATCATTGTTGCAGGGTCTAAAGTTCGTATGGCGATGTGCGCAATGAAATCTTATAGGCTTTCTGAGCTTACTAATATTGAAGTTGATAGCCTCAAATCTCGGCCTCGAATTGATTTCTCATCCATTTTTAGTAAGGTTGGTTCTTATTATATCATCAAGTAGTTTTGTCAAATTTGAAGACAGAATTCAGCATGTGTTTCACACGGTTTTCCTTTTCATTGAATTAGGTCAAACCCATTGTGGATGATGTTCAAAATAGAGGTGATGATGCGGTTAGAGAGTAAGTGATTCTTCATGACTTAGTTTGTAAGGATTACGATTAACCAGGAATATGGAGCTGATATTAACTTTTACTATTGAAGTTACACTAAAAGATTCGACAATGTTGTATTGGACAAACTAGTTGAAGATGTTTCTGATCTTCCAGTTCCTGAGGTAGGTTGGTTCTGATATCCTATGAGTTCCACTTAATCTGTAAGAACTGCTTAGACCTTGACTATTTGCTAATGCTACAACTCAATTATAACTGCAGCTGGATCCAGTGGTGAGGGAAGCATTTAATGTTGCATATGATAACATATATGCATTTCATGCTGCTCAAAAGATTCCTGAGAAACACGTAGAAAACATGAGAGTAAGTATTCGGGTTTAGTTTGTCCTTTTTGCGAATTTTCTCCTAGCGTCTTTGTCAACTTGCTTGCGCTTTCTTTTCTTAGGGCGTCAGGTGCAAAAGAATAACAAGGTGCATTTCGTCTGTCGGCCTTTATGTTCCAGGAGGAACTGCAGTATTACCATCAACTGCTTTGATGCTTGCTGTGGTATGCCTATTTCTTATCTACAAATTATGGTTCTTTGATTTACTGGATTACTGCCTGTAACAGTTGATCTTCTTATCAATAGCCTTGTTGATCTTTTATATTCTGTCTTACTAGCCTGCCCAAATTGCTGGATGCAAAACCGTAGTTCTCGCCACTCCCCCTGCACAGGATGGTAGTATTTGCAAGGTAGTCACTTCCCAGATACATATATATGCCCACTTAATTACTTGTTAATTAACTGACTTATGCTTTCTTTGCAGGAGGTGCTTTACTGTGCCAAGAAGGCTGGTGTGACACATATTCTTAAAGCAGGTGGAGCTCAGGTAGGTAGATGATGGATTATCTATTACTAGACATTGTTCTTTCTGAAAGAAACTCTTGTTATGCAGGCAATCGCAGCAATGGCTTGGGGTACAGCGTCTTGCCCAAAGGTGCTAATCTTTATATTTGTAGTTTGAGCTGATTCTGTCTTCAAACCTAGACAAGTTGTTACTGTTTAACCAACTAAAATGCTCTGTATAATACTAATTGTCACTTTACGCAGGTTGAGAAAATACTTGGGCCAGGAAATCAGTATGTCACAGCTGCAAAAATGATTCTACAGGTATGTTTTATTTCCTAGGAAAATTCCTCAGGATGAGTGTCAGTGGATTCGGTTTGTGTGGGTTGCAATATCATTTCATCTCCAAGGTGAATGTGAATCTAAGAAAAGCAATGATATCCTAAGACTTTTAAAGCAGGACTATCTGTTCAGATAATGAGTATACTTGCAAAAAATGCTTACTCTAATCTATAAACATGTGAAAATCTTAAGTACTCGAAAGCATTTGGGTTATGAAACATTGTGATGGTCATATTTAAATCCAAGCTATTTATCTGATTTTGGGAGTGATGATTTACCTAATGGCATTCGGTTAACTACAAAATCCAATCTTATGATTACTTTAACGTGATAGTTAATATTTAGTCTTTCCATCCTGCAGAACAGTGAAGCCCTGGTTTCTATTGATATGCCAGCAGGACCGTCTGAAGTCCTTGTTATCGCTGACAAGCATGCAAACCCAGTTCATATTGCTGCTGATCTACTGTCTCAGGTTTGTACTCTTTACCCTTTAATTGGAAAATCTTATAAAGGAAGCATAATTATTTATGAGATATTTCATGAATGCGGACCCAGGGCGCGGAGGCCATGGTGCCAACCTTTTTTTTTTTTTTTTAAAAAAATTCGGCGGTGTTATTCAGGCTTGTTTTTGTGTTTGGGGGGGGGGGGGGGGGGGGGGGGGGCGTTCCTTTCTTTGGCAGGATTCTAACCTGCACCAGGGCACTAGATGGGTTAAACCCCAAAAGTGCGCCGCTTGGTTCGCCCTTGCTTCACAAGTGTGAATCTTTGTAATGTAAAAAAAGATACTTCAATTTGATCCCATGCTTCGCAATGATCTTATTATCTTAACATCATTGAAAGAGTCTTTCCTGCGCAATTTATAATGTAAGCTAGTAATTAGTTTGATCCAAGAGGTATATCTTGTTTTGATATGACTTGTCAAAACAAATTTGCTGAAGTTGATACTATTTGTTGTACAGGCTGAACATGGTCCAGATAGTCAGGTGGTTCTTGTCATTGCAGGAGATGGTGTCAATCTTGGTGCCATTGAAGATGAGATTAGCAAACAATGTGAAGCACTTCCCAGAGGAGAGTTTGCATCAAAAGCTCTGAGTCACAGCTTTACTATTCTTGCTGGTGATGTTGTGGAGGTTGTTTACATCTATACGCATATATACTTCATGAAATGAAATCAAATATAATATCCAAATTTTAGCTAACTGAATCATAAATCCAATGTTTACCAAAAGCCTTGCCCTTAAACCAAAAATTTAAATGCTTAATATGCTTGCTTTACCAAGTGATCAAGTGGGCAAACCATTGGATATAAGTTGCATGTTGAGATCCTGTAATGGTTAAGAAACTCTTATTAATATAGTGTTCTAGATTCCTAACTCTGCATCTTCATTATGGTCCTCCTGCTTTAGAAATCTAAATATCTTGTCTTGATATTGTAGGCAATCTCCTTCTCCAACTTGTATGCACCAGAACATTTGATTGTCAACGTCAAAGATGCTGAAAAGTGGGAAGGTCTAATTGAGAATGCAGGTAATCACGTAATGAAATTTGCACCAGGAAGTTGCTAATATTTAATTAGACTTTTTTACGCTGGTCTCAAAACCAACAGTAGTATTAAAAAAAAAAAAGAGTAATGCTAAAGATCCCAAGTTTCTTTTGAAATCAGTCAACTTCACTTTCGAGCAAGAACAGGGTTCAAATCGTGCAGAAATTGCGGAGAGTATATTCCCCCCCCTCCCCCCCCCCCCCCCAAAAAAAAAAAAAAACAAAAAAAAAAAAAAAAAAGGAAAAAGAAAAAAAAAAACATCTTAAAAGAGCTTGCACTTGTTTCAGGTTCAGTATTTCTAGGGCAGTGGACTCCAGAGAGTGTAGGTGATTATGCAAGTGGGACTAACCACGTGCTCCCGACTTACGGATATGCGAGGATGTACAGCGGAGTGTCGTTGAGCTCTTTCCTTAAGTATATAACAGTTCAATCCTTAACAGAAGAAGGGCTAAGACAATTGGGACCTCATGTGGCCAAGATGGCTGAAGTTGAAGGTCTTGAGGCTCACAAAAGAGCAGTCACCCTCAGGCTACATGATATTCGTGCCGCCATGCCACACTAACAGCTTGCTTTATTCATTTTGTTACATTGCTCAATTCTGGATGTCAGTCAGCTACAGATGAGACAAAGATTTCCTGTTCTGATTGCTCGGTTTTTGTCAGGGGTTTTGTTTTTTCTGTAAAATTATGTTGAAATTATTTTCTTGTAAAATGGCGCGCAATGGCGGTACCGTATCTATTGTAACATGTGCAAGTTGTGGTGCTTCCAGAAGTTCTCCCAGAATTAGTGCTACTGTGCTGCATGTTTTGGGAACTCTGACATTGCTCTTAAGATGTTTACTGCAGTCTGAAATCTGAATTTTATTCTTATTTTAAATTATTCTCATGCCAGGTCAAAGTCCTTTGTTATTTATAATACTAAAGGTATTTGGTAGTGCTTATATTTTAATATTAATTATTTAATTATTTAAATATTTAAATTATACAAAATAGTTATAATATTTATGTGGTTCGTATTTTATTGAAAGTTATACAACCGTTCATTTTTTTCACTCCCTCAACCAACAACGGCATTTTGCGCTCTCTTTTCTCTCTCCCTCTCGTTCTTTATCGGTTAATATTTTGTTTTTTTTTTTCAACAAGAATATTTATGCGCTTGCGAAATTTTTAAATACTTTTGTGTTTCTAATGTTCGTGTTCAATTAGTTTTATTGTTTATATTATTATTTTTTTGATACATAGATTGTGGATGTATGGTCCACTAGTCCAGATGAAAGGCCACCTGGCATCATTATGAACCAATGTAGCAGTCTCTCACAAACGAATCATGTAAAAAATTGAGAACGTTTAAAGTTTTTTGGAGACAAATACAAAACCTTTGAATACTTTGATGGGAGCATTGTTTCAAATCTAGTTATTGTATAAATGAGTCAAAGTTCGTCTCAAGTAGCATTGTGCTCAAACTTGTACCCCTCAAGCTGGTGCGTCTTTTGGTCGAGCTCGAGCTAATCCCAAGTGGGCCGTCATGGCATGTCCTTAGTATCGTATCCTAGTTGAAGATTCTCAGTTTAGCCTTTAGAATGAGATTTTTTCTATCTAGCAAAAAAAAAAAAAAAAAAAAGAAGACGAAGAGTTAATAAAAGTACATTCATAAATTTAACATGATCAAGAAAAATTGAAATTTGAAATTAAGTATAATGAAAATTTTTCATCCATTCATAAGTATAATATAAGTGTTAATAAATTTTCATCCATTCATAAGTGCAATATAAGTGTATGTAGCATTCACTTGATGGATTAAAATTACTAGTTTTCCGTCAAATAAGCTAAATCCAATTGAGATGTCCACTTTGACACACACATATATATATATATATATATATTCCTATCTCAAAAAGAAAAAAGAAAAAAGTAATATTAATTGTTACAAAAATGTGATTGCCACGCCAAAACCTAAAATTTAGTTAACATTTATTGAATAAGTTATGAGAGGCTTTAAGCTTCATCACGATCTGCACCGATTGCGGATAATGTTTACTTATGATAATATTTATAAAAAGATTATGCTATTTGTTAATTTGCCAAAATAGTTATAGGAGCTTGATAATGCAACATATTAAATCATTTTAACTGTTCCTTTTCATATCTGAGTATTTATCAGCAAAAATTGCACATATACTTAGAAAAGTAATTTTTTTTTTCTTATTTAGGTTTTTGTGAGTATATATATATATATATATATATTAAAAACGATGAGATTTATGGTTATTTGATTGGCGGTAAATAAGTGAGAAATCAAATCGTGGGATGAGAGGAAGATCTGGATCAATATAATTTCCGCGCACTTCCTCTTTGGTTTCTACCAGGGCGTCCACCCACAATCTCTTTCCGGCGATCTCGCCGTCCCCACCGGCCGACTGAGCTCTCTTCTGATCCTGCTGTTTCCGACTTCCGGTCACGCGGCTGACCAGGTTTTATATCCCCCTTTTTTTCCAGATTATCTCAGATCTATTACTTATATTTTTTGCTCTGTAATTCTTTTTTTTGTTGAATTTTCTCTTATTATCATTGTTTCACAGTATTTGAGTGGGTTCAAGTGGATCCGTCCATAATTGGAAGAGAAATGGACAAATCTAGTGCACTGGAGTACATCAACCAGATGTTTCCGACCGGTTTGTTCCCATTTATTCCGATCAAATTCCTTTTTTATGTATGCATTTAATTTATTTCTCATGATTCTGTTTCTACTATGAATTAGAATACATGAACTGCAAAACTATATTGCATTGCTTGAACAGTAGTAGCTTCTGTTGCTATTCGCTGCTTGTAAACTACATCTAATATTTAGCGCGCGTTAGTTGAATTTAGAATGTTAATAGTATGAACATTGGTTCTCGTGGTCATGGTATACTTAACTGCTCAATGAAGAAATTTAGTTGGTAAATTGTTATAGATCTTTCTCTTCTGCTGTAAACTTCATAAGCTGCAATAGATGTTTTGTCATTCAAACATAGAGGTGAATTGAATAAAGTGATGCATTCATCTCACTAGTGAAACATTAGAACTTCCTTAATGATTTTTTGTTATATTAAGATAAGAGACCTCAAATGCTGAATAAAGAGTTATGTTATATTATGAGATTATTTATCACTCATTCATGAATGCTTGGTTTGCAAATTGGCTGCGTACTATTCTACTGATTATCTAAAGTACTTGGCACTAACATTGGGGATTCGGATTCATATGTTCTTTGTACATAAGTTGCACAGCTTTAGTAAAATGTTGTCATGAAGGAGCTACTAAAGACTTGACATGAAATTTGACATCAGAAGCATCCTTATCTGGAGTGGAGCCATTGATGCAAAAGATACACAGTGAGATACGTAGGGTGGATGCTGGGATATTAGCAGCAGTGCGCCAACAGGTGCAATTGTTACACTCATCCCACTTTTCTGTCATTTTTGGCGTCCGTTTGGCATTCAACTTCGTCAGTTTATCAACAATAATACTTTCTGACGCCAATTTAATTTCTTATGTGCAGAGCACTTCAGGAACAAAGGCAAAGGAGGATCTTGCTGCTGCAACGCATGCTGTTCAGGTATAGTTGTTACATTTTGCGTTCTTTCTTGAAATATATGGAGCTGATGGAACCATTCTCTTAGATTAATAGTTCTTGTGGTTTGGGGAGATAAGCCGAGCTATTCTGATCGTTTCCATAACTTTTACATTAACTAATAGTTATAGTTGTCGAACTGTTAATCTTGCTATCAAACTGTGAAGTCATTAGACAAAAGTGAAATAATAAATGTATTGCTGTCAAACTGTGTACTTACGTCTTGGAGGTTTTTCCTTCTATTTTTTCAGGAACTTATGCACAAGATACGTGAAATAAAAACAAAGGCTGAGCAAAGTGAAACAATGGTTCAAGAGATTTGCCGAGACATCAAGAAGTTGGACTTTGCGAAAAAGCATATAACTACGACAATCACTGCCCTCCATCGTTTAACCATGCTAGGTATCGTTATGATATTCAATGACTGACTTTGAATTTGATGCTTGGATCTATCTTAGTAAGTTTAACGCACAGGAATTTTGTTACGAATACTTCACATTGGTCTTTATATTTATCAAAATCACAACTGAGATACTAGTTTGTGACTACATCCTAAATGTAGATTACATTTTGAGATTAGTCCCATGATAACTTGTTGAGTTATAGTTGTCAAAAAAATTCAAAGTTAATGTAAAACATAACACGTATAGGCACAAAGACAAATTCGTTTGGAGAATGTCAAGCTTTGAAGTGAGAGATTTGGTAGTAGTATTGTTTTTATGGTATTAGTGATGCTTTTAAGGGTAGGATACAAATCTTAAATGATTTTGGTTGTACTACGTGATGTATTTAAAATCTACAAAGTTAGAGATGCCACCGTATTGCATATACATTTTATGGTGTATTGCTAACTGTTAAGTGGTTTCACCTTTTTGATATTGATTTCCCTCAACTGACATCATTTAGATGTTCGTTTATTGACTATTTGCCATGTTGAATTTGCAGTTTCGGCAGTTGAACAGCTTCAGTTAATGGCTTCAAAACGACAGTATAAGGAAGCCGCGGCCCAGTTGGAGGTAACAAAAGGTCCTATTTTCTCCGTGCTAACACAACCCACTCTTCTACGTAATATTGTCTCTGCCACTGTGCGCTGTTTATGCTCCTGAATTGCTAGTTATGAACTCCGCTACCATGAAATTGCTATTATCCTGTTTCTGAATAAGTTATAAGTTTATAACCTCTTCCACTAATTTGTTGTATTTAATTTGTAGTCATATACATGAGATGTTAGAAACTAAGAGTGAATAGCATATTTAACTTGTAGTCATATTTAACTTACGGTTCTCGCTACTCTTCTTTACAAGTTAGCCATATATTTTAATGGTAAATAGTTAGGACCAGTGGAATATAAAACATTTGCAGTATGGACTGCTACAGATACTATTTAGACTGTAATTTAACGAACAATAGTATTGCAATTAGCCATCATATTTTTAACTATGTACATTTTAAATTTGTACTAGGAAATAATGGTTAGTTACCTGGAGGAAAGGTCTCTATTAAATTATGTGGCAGTCTTGCACAAAAGCCGGGCGGGAGTGAGAGTGAGCAATTTCAGAAAGGCCTTAGGTTGGAAGCAGCTAGGAAGTTTCTAGACAAAAGCAACATAAATTTTTTTAAAGTATCTTTGGCTGCATAATCCAATTTATTAAAAGTAATATGATAGAAAGTTCGTCAAAAAGAACAGTTGGGCACTCTTAAGTTTTGGAAGAGAAGGGGTCTAATCTTTCTGCCTTTTGTTGTTTTTAGCACTCACAGGGCGTCTTAGTCTCTTCATGTTGTAATTTTTCCAAAAAAATTTTAAAGAGCAAAATGGCGAGGACCAGCCTGTGTGGCCTAATAATTAAGTGTTGTGGGTTACCATCCAATAGTTGCAGAAAGTTGGTGCAAATGTGGAGTGGGAGCGGTAGCAGGGTTCTGAGAAGTGTTCGTAGGGTTATTGGAAGGCTCCTACAAGGCTACAACTAAGTATTAGATCATAACCAGGCCTGCTATTTCTTTCATCAAGGTCGTTATTCTCCTTTGTTGTTAACTTTTGAATTGGATATTGAGGGGGAACTAGATGGCGAGGATCTGCTTTTGATACAATAGCCTATTTTCAGGCCTTTTATGTTTACTCTCTCTTCTCTCGGAACATTTATGCTGTCATAGTTCATAGTGTTGTATTTGTTCTTTCATTTTCTTACCTGTGCATGCATGTCACCACGTCAAGTTTCTCTTGCTGTGTTCAATATATGCAGTCTATTGCATGGGTGTCCATTGTTGTAATTTCAAATTTATTCCTATTTAAAAATTTAGTGAAATTTTTTCCATGGAATAATCAAGAATCTTCCTACTGATACTGAAGAATCATTGCATGTATTTTCAGTTAGTTAGGTAAATTAATGGGTTCTATATTTCTATATTTTCAGGCGGTAAACCAGTTGTGCAGTCATTTTGAAGCTTATAGGGATGTACCAAAGATTACTGAGCTGAGAGAGAGGTTTAAAAACATCAAGAAGATACTCAAATCTCATGTATTTTCAGACTTTTCAAGGTATGGTTTCACTAAAATTGAGGACTGCAATATTAAATGAACAATAACAAAAGGGACAAAATCATAAGACACTTCTAATCTGGATAACATTCTTTTGTCTCTGTGTAGAATGTCTCAAAAATGTCCTTTTCATACTACAGAGAAGTGAAAAGTGCGACATGAAGCTATCTACAATTATGTCCTAGGTGATGAATTATGTGCGATAGAATAAAATGTTATCCTTTTAGCTGCAGATATAACCTAACCCAGATTTCATACTTCATATTTCCTGTGTTTATCCGGAGTTATGCAAAGAAAAGCTGTTATTTTAGCTTTCTTCAATCTTTTAATGCTATTGGCGAGATAGCTTTCATTTTGTTCTATTAGAACTGAAAAAGAACTCGTTTCAAACAGCTTAGGAACTGGAAAAGAGGCAGATGATAGAACTTTGTTGCAGCATCTATCGGATGCTTGTTTGGTGGTTGATGCACTAGAGCCGTCTGTTAGAGAAGAGTTGGTCAAAAACTTCTGCAGCAAGGAACTCACATCATATCAACAGATTTTTGAAGGAGCAGGTCAGGCCAGTTACTAAGTCTTGGTTTTGCATATGCTGGAAGAGTTTTGAATTCTTCTGCTTTCCTTCAGTTAGTGTTGAACAGTTGAAGTGGATTCCTTTCTCAGTTGTTTTTCCCTTTTATTTCAATGGAATTAGAGTTGGCAAAATTAGATAAGACTGAGAGGAGGTATGCCTGGATCAAACGCCGTCTACGAAGTAATGAAGAAATTTGGAAAATCTTTCCACCAGCGTGGCATGTTGATTACTTGCTCTGCATCCAGTTCTGTAAGTTAACGAGGTATGTCTTCTTTATCATCTGAGTTCTATAGTCTGTATTGTTATCATTTTACATTCTGATTTTGTGTTGTGTTTATATGGCTTAAAGTCAGGCTATGGGTCCTATGGAAACAACTTTCTCCTAAGCATGGCTGCATACATTTTATCCTTCACTGGGTTGTTGTTGTTGTGTATGGCTTAAAAATGTTATTTTTCTCATATTATCTGAAATGTTATTTATGGTCAAGTGCACTGTGGCTCTATTATCTCTAGCGTGTTTTTGCTCTTGTATATGTCATTTGTTTCCAATTCCATAAATTTATAAAAGCATTAAGAGTCCTTCAGCGATCTCACTTTGAAGAGACAGGAAACGGCCTTTTGTTCTGGAAAAACTGTACTCAGTGAAAGTTGCTGTTATTCTTGTGAAACCCATGCTTGGTAGTGTTCTTGCTAGTGAATTTTTGTGTTGCAAGATGTCTATGTGAAGTTCCGTCTTTTGCTCAAATTATAATTCAGTTGTAATACCATAATCAATTGGCAATACACACTCGCACCTCTTGCTGCTCCACTACACCGTTTGACATCTTTTCTGGTGGAAATTAAGTGATTCCTATGTTTTATATATCAATCAGGGCACAACTTGTGGACATCTTCAACAATCTTAAGGAAAAACCAGATGTCGCAACCTTGCTATCGGTATGTTCTTCTCTTGTACCTTTTCTAGCAGGGTATTTGTATAATTGTATTATTATTTTTCTGAGACTAATTGTATGGCCTGGAGTGCTCTCAATTCGATAGTTTCACCACCATTTGTCATATAATTTCTTGGTCCTACTTTGCTAATCTTAATTAAGAAGAATTCTAAGCAAATTAAAATTAGTTTACAATATCTGATCATCACATGAATCCTTTGTGTAGGTCTATCTTATCTATTTCCTGTTAATTCTTGGATCCACTTGATATGTTTTCAAAGCATGCTTAATGAATTATTTCATAAGTTTGCAGAAATACACATAAAGCATGTAAACCCGTAACTCATTAGAGGCATAGGGGGTTATATATTTCCTAGTTTATCTCTCCGACTTCTGGTACTTGACTCTCCAGGCTTTACAAAGAACTCTTGAATTCGAGGAAGAACTGGCGATGAAATTTAGTGGAGGAACTGAAAAATCTGCAAGTAGAGAATACGGTGCTGATGTGGAAGAATCTGAAGAAGGAAACAATAGACAACTTGTTTCAGATATTCGCAAGAAATATGAACAGAAACTTGCTCTGCACCATAGAGGTGGAAGTGAAACGGTATGGAAAAATTCGCTAGCTCAGGAAATTTTTACTTTCTCACTTATTTTCAACTCTTTTTTGTTGACAGGATAAAGATAAATACAAGGATTTGTCAGTACCCGGAGCTGGGGTAATTAATTTAGTTATGAATGAACCAAAAGTTTTATATATCCATTATCATTGTGGTGATACGAAATTTTTTTTTCTTTCAATGTGTAAAACTCTTGCAGTTTAATTTCCATGGTATGATTTCATCATGTTTTGAACCACATTTGACTGTTTATGTGGAATTAGAGGAGAAAACACTGATGGAACACTTGGAGAAACTTGTTCAGGTATTCTTGTAGAAATTTATGTGCTCTTTGGAGAAAGCTGTTTTTACTTTGTAGATAAGTAGCTTATTGCATGCTTCTCACTAGGAAGAAACCTGGGAAACAGAGGAAGGAAGTCAGACAAATATCCTATCTAGTAGTATGCAGGTATGCTTACATCTGATAATGGCACCTCTTGTTGTTTAATTGTTTCCAGTAGTTACAACAGAAGATAAAGGGAAGCCAACATCTGTTTTAATTAACTTACATAGCACATATTCTGATAATATAAAGTAATCAAATATTTGCTCCTAATGCATATTCTTTTATAGCAGTAGAATTAAGATTCTTCAATCCACACCAGCAGGCAGAACAAAGGTGGAAAACATACACGTACAAAGCTGATATTCCCATAAATGATGACTTTGTCATTAAATTATCTTGTCATGCATATTCCTTTGTAGGCTACATGTGACACATGTTATCAATAGCTGTCAGTTTTATTGGATCTTCTTTGCTATAAATGAGCTGAGGTAATTCTTGATTAGTTACTCTGTAGGTTCTTCCCACCGTTGTTGCTTTATTAAAATGTTTCCTTTTGCCTTTAACTCAGATTGGTCTACTTTCAACAATTATGGATTATATATGAAATAACTCATTTATTATTTTTTGTATTAGAGGATTAACAACTCTGTTTTCTGTAAGATAGCTGCTGCAAGTGGTACTAAGCCGAAGTCAATTCCGTGTTTTCAGCTATTCTTGATAATCAGGAAAAGCTTGAAGAGATGTGCATCTTTGACGAAAAATCAGACACTACTAAATCTATTTGGGGTATGGAATCTTTTATTCCTTCTGACTTCAAAATGCACAATTAACATCTTTATAGTTTTAATCCTTCGAAAGTAGCCTCTTTACGCTGCATAGTTTGTAGGAAGAATTGATTTCAAATATTTTTGTTCATTAGCAAAAGATATAGCGAGTACCTTATAATGCAGAATTTTTTATTGGATAGGTGTTTCAAAGAATTCTAAAAGCATATGCAACACGGTTGTATGCCAGATTACCCAAAGGAGGCACCGGGATAGTTGCGGCTGCTACTGGAACAGACGGGCAAATCAAGGTCATTGCTTATGACTCTGGTCTACATAATTTCAGAGATACTTGGAAGTTGATGTGCTAAGTAGTATTTGAACTTGCAGGTGTCTGACAAAGAGGAAAGGATGATATGCTACATCGTCAATACAGCTGAATACTGCCACCAAACAGTCAGTCCTCTTATTCTTGCACTTTACTAGTAAATAAAGTAAGCTAGCTTAGTGAGGTGCTTGAGTGAATAGGATCAACTATTTGCTGCATCACTTTACTGTAGTTGATTTCATAAAGGCCTTTGCTATGCACCCCCAAAAAACCACACAAGAAATCACACATGCTGACGTGGCACAATCAGGACCACACATCACAATGGGTATATCTGTAATTTTGATATTTTGTGTCGATCACGAGGGAATTGTGCCGATCACGAGGTGCGTGTGTGGTGGAGATTGATTGTGTGTAGTTTGTTGGGGGTGAGTAGTTTTTTCCTTTCATAAATGAAGCATTTCTACATATCCTGAATTTCTTTCCATGTAACAGTCAGGTGAACTTGCTGAAAATGTATCTAAGATTATTGACTCTCAGTTGGCAGACAAGGTGGATATGTCTGATGTGCAGGTAATCATGTGCTACACCTTAAATGTTGCTTGAGATGTTTTTGTAGAACTGTATTAAGTTGTTTGTTCTTGTATTAGGATGAGTTCTCCGCGGTTATCACGAAAGCGTTAGTGACATTAGTTCAGGGCCTTGAAACCAAGTTTGAGGCTGAGATGGTTGCAATGACACGTGTACCATGGGCAACTCTTGAAAGTGTTGGCGACCAATCAGAGTAAAGCATCTGACTATGAGAATCTTTTGCCTTGGTTACAGCAGCTGTTGGATACTCCCATCTTTTTTCAATATGTGTGATATGTGCATTATAGATATCTAGGTCCTTTGCAGCATATAACAGTAATTTATTTAAAGCAATTCTTGAAGCATAGCAGTTGACAACTTTAACACATCTTTCTTATTTTTCCAGGTATGTAAATGGTATTAATTCTATCCTTACCAGCAGTATTCCTGTGCTAGGAAGCCTCCTTTCTCCAACATACTTCCAGTTTTTCTTAGACAAGGTTTGTCATTCCTATCCATTTTGTGAACTACTTCAACTTCACTGCTGTCAAGGGGTATGGCACTATGGCTGTCTACATCCTAACCCCTCCCCAACCTCGCTTGGGCGTGATTGCTTACTAGGTGCATTGTTGTTGTTGTTAAATTTCACTGCTGCTTTGATTACATCAAGGGTTACCTACCTGTTCTCTTTTAGGTAGTTAACAACTGATGCCATCTATATGTTACATTAATAATTTTTTTCTACTTTAGACGCAACATTTTATTAGGTTATGAGCTAGTAAAATTAGGAGACTACTGGAGGATGGCTAGCAGCCGGTAAGACCAATTGACTTGTTTGGTGGACATGGGCTGTGCTATCTGTGGGTCTACATGTTACAATGGTTGCACAAAGTGAGCCAGTTACAAGCATAGTTCTACCACGCTAATCTCAAAAGAAAAAAAATGTTGAACTTTGTTTGGTAACCTGGAATTGGTTTTATGTACATCCGTACCATTTTCACTTCAAAGGAGTTGTTTTTCTTCTAAATGGGTGCAGAATTAACAGTAGTGTTGAATCTGAACACAATATATCATCTCAAAGGTTTGCTGGGCCTGCATGGTACTTTAAGAGTAATAACTGGGGTTTGTGCTTTTAATGATAGACTTTGAAAATGTACGGTAAAATAGGAAGAGCGAAGCTATATATGCCTTTAGTGAGGGCAATCTCTTGGGACTAGTATAGGCCAAAAGGTACAAGGAGTACGGTTAATATGTTGAATACTTCTCTTATGTCCATTTCTTCAAAGTAATGGCCAAAATCGCTGACGTCTGGATTCCTATTACGACAAACACTGAGCATAATTTCTTCCATGATCGACTTTTTTTTTTTTTAATTTCTGTTAAGCTTTGGCTTTAAAATTTAAATTCAGTTAACAGATGTCTGGATTAATTACAGTTGGCAGCATCTCTTGGCCCTAGATTCTACCTCAACATCTACAAATGCAAACACATATCAGAAACTGGTGCTCAACAGGTATAGCTCATTCCATTTTCATAGATAAGAGTCACTCTCAAAATTGCATTTAAATAAAGTTCATTTTGAATCCCATGGATCCTATTGATTATCGATTTAACTTGGGACCTATTTTTACTGGATAGATGCTCTTGGACACTCAGGCTGTAAAGGCAATCCTTTTGGACATTCCTAATCTAGGAAAGCAGGTACTTTCAAATTCCATATACGAATCTTGATAGTTATTTTTCAGATATATATTAAATATTATAAAACTATGTGTTCATACATAAAATCTTTATAATGATAAATCGTGTGTATATATCTGGTATAGATTGAATTCTCCTTCTTTTCTTTTAACCTGAACTTTTAATGTGCCTGCTACAGACAACAGTTGCTGCTGGCTATTCAAAATTTGTGACTCGTGAAATGAGCAAAGCTGAAGCACTTCTAAAGGTCAGCATGATACTTATTAACTCCAGCAATCTTGTGAATTGTCCTGTGAGTTTGAATTGTGGCAGTTTATTTTCTTTTCCAGGTTATTCTATCTCCATTAGAATCAGTTGCTGACACCTATCGGGCATTACTTCCTGAGGGCACTCCAATGGAGTTCCAAAGAATCCTTGACCTCAAGGTTCCAACTTCTCTCACTAAGCCTCTTATATGCTTTGACCTTGCAATATTTGGTATTAACAAAGTAGTAAGGGATCAACACAGAGTCTGATGCAATTGTCCTAGGACAGTCCTTTTTCAATGAATTCCTATATGGTCAGGATCTTAAGATTCAAAATACATATTTGTTATGGATTTTGTGTGAAAAATCTGCTAGGCTGATTTAGTTATTTCAAGTTCTAGAATTTCCAGAGTATCTGAAAATCCTGAAAAAAAATGCAGAGAGCCATTATGATAATCCCTTAATTCTTAAGTGAAGTCCAATTTGAAATGTATGAATAATCACAATAGATATGTCAACTATAATGCTTACTACCACAAGCTACATACAAAAAAAAATTTAAAAAATAAAAAATTTTAAAAAAAAATTCACATAATCAACTGCTAAGTTAGTTGGAGAAGCAAACTATTTCAAATTAGTTTACCGTCAGTTTATTTCTGATTCTAACGGCATATACACCAGCTAAATAGTTAAACATGAAATAACATGATGCAGGGTCTGAAGAAAGCAGATCAACAAAGTATTATGGATGATTTTAACAAGCATAGTTCTGGAATTAAGCACCCGGCTGTGCCTCCATCAGTTGTCCCGCCTGCCCCCGCCATCCATGCCGCTCCCATTACAACAACAACAACGACAGTAACTTCTACTTCAACAACCACGAGTTTATCAGCAAACATTCCTTCCAGAGAAGACGTACTTACCCGTGCTGCTGCACTCGGCCGTGGTGCTGCAACAACTGGTTTTAAAAGATTTCTTGCGCTAACTGAAGCAGCCAAGGACAGAAAAGATGGCCCTTTTAGGAAACTTTTTAACCCGTAAATTCTGTTTTAACCTTTCATATCCGAGTGGAAAGTGCCTTACGTTTCCGGATCGGCAAATGAGAAGATAAATCAAAATTTTAAAAAGGGACTCGTGTTAGGGTCAATATAAAGTTGAGTCACTTTTTTAGTGATTTATTGAATTTACATGGGGCATTTCTTAAGCTCATGCAGGCTGTATCATTCTAGATAAGCACTATGTTACCAAATTATTTAATTTTTTTGGTGTATTTAGATGCTGTTTACTTCCCAATTGACTTTTTCTCGGTACGTACTGTTGATAAGATAGCCCGAAAAATTTTCTTTAGAAAATGTTGCGTAACCTCATACTATAATTCTTCTTGACGGTACTAGATATGCTTTAAACTTCGGAAAAGTCTTTTGCAATATTAGCTTGTATTCTGTGTTTATGTAGGAGTTTCAAATGTAGTAGATGAAAATTATAATACCTCTTTCCAGGATAAGTTTTCAGAATCGGTTCAAACTTTGCATCATGTTAATGGCCTCTTTTTGTTTAGAACATTGTGTTACAGGCCGAGATAAAGGGGCAAAAAGTTGGCCAGAACCTCCAACCATTGACAACTGCAGTCCGGCCGGGATGCGATGTACTTGACCTAGGAGGCTGGTAGGGAGAGGTACGTGGGTTTTATTCGGGGCAAAACTAATTCCCTGCAGCATTCATTGCAAGAAGTTCCTGCATCAAACGAAAAAAAAAAAGTTAATTTTTCTGCTTTTTTTTTTTTAACTGCAAAAGAAAAGATTTAGTTTATAAATTTGTACTTTTAAGTTTTTTTTTTGTTTATGGGAACCAATACAAGAAGAAGTACCGAAATAGTGCAGAAGGTGTAGTTTAAAATAAAGCTTTATTTTTCTTTTCCTGATATGTGACCGCTGAGTGTAATTTTAATATTATATCTCAACTGAAAATAGAGCTATATGGTAAGTTTTTTCAATTTAGGTTTGCTGAAATTTAAATATCCGATTTACCATTTATAAGGGCAGGCCGTGCTCATAAAATTTTTACTTTAAACTATGATTTTTTTTAATCTATTTAGACGCACTTTTAGTAAACTACAAAATTACAGACACTAGACCGTAACTACATTTACCTACGGGTTCGTAGTTCTTTCTTTAGCTTTATCCTCTTTTTTTTTTTTACAAAAAGAAAGCAAAAATTGGGTGTTATTTCAGCTTGCTGCAGGCACTTTCGGCATATTGTTGTAGGAGACATTGTTCTATTCGGAGCACTTTCTAGCCCACTTTCAAGGGCCAACCACTATTTCTCTTTTGTTTAAGACTAGAGGAGTTCTGACTTCCGCAATCCCCGGCTTGATGGAGTGATAATAATATTTTGATCCACCGATCAACGTTGGTCTAATTAGTTAGCAGGATTGGGTACTTGAAGGCGACCGCAGTCTGACTTTCATAAAGGGTAAGTCGTGAGTTTGAATACCAAGTGTGAGTAGGGAGGAACGATTATAACATTCCGATTTCGGTAGAAATTTAGGATAGAAACCGAACTTGGTGTCATAGATCAAAAAAAAAAAAAAAAAAAAAAGAAATTATACTTTGATTCAATAATCTATGATCGATATTACAAAACTTCTCATGGTTCCTCATTTTGCTTTTAAAACGAAACTTTCTCGTCGATATACACTAGTTTTTAAACCGTTGTCCGTTCCAACGTGTTTAGATAATAAACTCCTAAATGTGCTTTATCCCTCCAACCGTCGTTGAATACTGGCGCATACTTGCTATAATGCTCACAAACTTTTTAAAAAAATTTTAAAAATTTATATTCCGTGTTGAAGTAGACGGGACTCAAACTCGTACAATTAAGATTTATTAGGAGCTATCCTATCAGGAGCCACAGATCCTCCGGTGAACATTGTGGTCGGCTTTATCTTTGCTATAAATTTGATGCACAACCACCCCTCCTGCAGAGACCGCTGCTTTGGGGTCGGAATTTGCAAACAATCTATCTAGCTTTCCCAGTCACACCTGGAATCGCTCCTTGTCGGTCTCTGCCCTATCTTACACAACACCCATCCCGAGAGAACGAGTGCCTCGCATCTCTACCGTTCATATGAAAAGAGCGACCATCAGCAAGTACTAGTGCCGATCTGCAAATGCTCGACGTTGATACCTCTCCAACCAAAATATTCTTGTCTGTTGTCAAAGATAACGACTTATCCTTTCAGCTTCAACAAAATATTTCGTTATTAAAAAGAAAATAATAATATTAAAAAAAAGAAAAGAAAATTGTCAAATGCTTTGTTAGGAATATGCTTTAATACAATTGACGGTCATATTCAGCCAATAACTAAATTAAAAAACAATTAACTTTCCGCAACCATACATAAATGATCCTAAGATATTACTGGTCAACGACTGACGTTAGTCACGTGCTTTTCCTCGACCATTAATTCATCTCTGTTTTGACCTTTTACTGCTCTTTTTATCACACGACTTCACTGACCTACTGTAAATAGCAATTTAACTTAATTACAAACATCTGTAATTTATTGACATCATGGAGATCTCGACATCGACGCCGGCGTCGACGTCATGGTGGTGGCGATACTTGCGGTGGTCGCCGACGAAGTTCTCGGCGTTATCAAATGTTTCGCCGCCACGACTGTGATCTTACTCCTGTTTCTTCTCTCCGCTTCTTCTACTAGCTTCTCGGAGAACTCGTCCAGCTTCTCCTTATTGCTTTTCTGAGATATCTTCGAACCTCGGAAGAGAACCGACTCCACGTTTCTTTGCGCCAACATCATCTCCGCCGCCGCTAGAATGTTCTTATTCTTGTTCCTCGATTCGTTTTGAACTTCTTTGTGACCCTGAACACGCAGGTAGTTCGTCGTTCTACTGTGAGCGAATGCCATTGCCACCGCATCGTCCACCGTGACCGCTGCATTCTCTCTGGCGATGTTCAGGAGCTCCATTGAAGACGGCGGCGCCGCTGGCGCTTCAGCACCGAGCGAGAGGACTAGGAGGTCGTCGGTAGAGGAGGCGAGCGGGAACTCATGCTTGTTATTCAGCACATGCGTGATGACCACCGCCGTGGGGTTGGCCATCGCCACCGCGGCGCCAATGGCTTTGATTTTTGTCCGGCCGTCAGCCGATGCAATGTCGACGACAGACGAGTTCGCGCACGTGGCTGTGCAGACGTCCGCGATTCTGAAATCGTACCCGTCCATCTCGACCGCGTCAGCGCGTGAAAACACGAATGGCGCGCACGTCTCGAGATCGTAGCACGGTATCAGCATCGGCCCCACGGTGTCCCTCAGGGTCGCGTCGCCGAATATTCGCCGGAGTATTCCCTCATTTTTCCGTCGGGAAAAGAAGGACTTTCTCTTGGAATTACATGAAGAGATCTTCTTGTTGTTGTTGGCTAAGAAGCGGAGGGCGTCCTCGGCAGAGAAGAGAGGTGCCCCATCGTTGCCACGAGTGAAGAGCATGGCGGTGAGGACGCCGCCGAAGCCGGAGCCGGCTGCAACGTCGAAGAAGTCGGCAATGCGGGCAGCAGAGTGGCCAGAACGCTGGCGGAGGGAAGTCTCTAGTCTAGCGAGAGCAGCAGCAGCGAGGAGAGCGTCGGAGGCGCGGGCACCGCCGTCTATGGAGAGGATTCTGACTTTTCCGGCGGCGAAGGTCGTCTTCTTCACCGGAGTGGCGGGAAGAGATTGCACATCATCGGCAGCGGCGGAGGAGTTTTTAATAGCGCTGGCGTCAATGCCACCGAAAAGGAACTTGGACTCGAGAATGGAGAAGATCTCGTAGCTCAGCTTGTCGACGTCCAACATCGGGTCCATGACCGGTGCAATCACCATTGTTGCGGCTCTAAGATTGAGTTACTACTTACTAGGTTTTTTCTTCAGAGAGATGTGAAGTGAGCGTTGAAAAATTTGCTGCGTTCGCGCGCATTATATAGGAGAAGAATCGGCGATTAATCGGCGAGTTAGGAGTTAGGAAGGCTGTTCTACGAAAGACGAAGGAAGCGACAAAGTTTCGTATAATGACTAAAATACCCTTAGAAGAGACAAAATCTGGGGTCGAGATCCAACGGCTCATATTCTGACAGATGTGTCCTTCTAACAAGCGACATCACACGGATAAAGTAACGCTTTTTTTTCTACTATAAGATAAAGAAAATGTTGCGTTTCTTATATTGTTTAGCCAGTTGGCAGGTAGGTGCCCTATTCTACATATTAAACTGTTGCGGGTTAGAGATAAGTAGCACATCAGTCATCATTTAGTTATAATATGGAATAGAATAGTTTTAAATTTTTATAAAATTATTCTCTAAATTATGGTATATATACGACTGCGTAAGTTACATGCGACTGCGTAAGTTACATGCGACTCGTAGCTTGTATCACGTCGAAAAATATAGTCCAAAAATGCTTTTTATCTTCTTATAAATTTTCTGTGATAATAAGATGAATATTTCTTATGACATTTACTAATTATTTATGAACTATTCATCGCCTAATAGAACTATTCTACCTAGAACAGTTATCTTCACGCACTATCGCGACGAAGACATGTGATTCACGATTTTAGAGCGACTGTAATTTATATTTGATGAAATTTTTAATGGATATGCAAATTTTCTCAGGTGTGACAACCTTTTAAATGGAGTTCTTGTTGAAGAGTCAATAATCTTAAAAACTAGTAATTTTATTGTGCGCGCCATGCAGCTCCTCCTTCGCCGTCTAACCCTCCCCTCCTCGATTACCGACCCTTTAACGTGTTGTTCTCGGCCACGCGAGCTTTCGTCTCCGTTGATCGTGCTTGTCTCCAGCTAACTAGCTTTCTTCACTGTCGATCGCGTCTGCCGGTTGAGCTTTTATCTCCATTCATCTTACGCGGAGTGCCGCCAAAAGGAGGTGTGATCGAGCGGCTCATACCACTAGCGGCGGTTAGCGAGGGAGCGGCAGAAGGAATCGGGATGCGAACGAAGAGGCGAAATGCTAGTGTGGAGGTCGGTGCCGTGGATTGGCCGCTAGTGACGAATGCTTGGGTGGTGGAGGTCGGAAGAAGCACCGCTGCGCGGGGGACATCATAAGTTCTAGGTTGGAAATTTCTGGATCTGTCTCTATCTGAAAGCCGCGACAGAGTGCGATGTTGCATAACGTGACAGTATCTGAAAGCATGTCATGCAGATTACTTATCGCGCGGACACACACAATAAGATTACACCTTACAAACACAGAAAAAATACTCACTCCTAATAAATCACATATTAAACCATATATAATTAATCTTCACCACACATTTGTCTCGTAATTTGTACATTTATCTCGTGATCCATATAAATTATTAAAATTATAACTATACCTATTGTGATATGTGATCATAATGTTGACATATATAATATATGATTTATTGTGTGATTTTTTTTTTTTTGGATGAGTATAACAAAATCCTAAAAACACACACATGAATGGTGTGGTGTAGGTAGGTTAATGAATTGGCACCTCCCCATATGGATATTAGTCGAGTCAATGATTAATAAGGTGCCGATTCTGGTCATTAAATGTTTTTTCTTTATTAAAGTTTGATGTTGGCCTTTAATCAAACACTAATATTTTTTTAATTCATTTAATAATAATTTTGGTTTTAATCGTCTAAACTAATCAAATTATTGTTTTGATGTGACTTTGAAAACGACGCTCCGATGTGTAGTCATGTCGGAAGGTGGATGTTCACTTTTAGGATTTGCAAAACTAATTATCCTAAAGAGAAATTGCATATTAGCTCCCTATTTTTAGGGACCGTTACAAATTAATTTTTAAAAATAAAAAAATATATAATATGACAGCGCGTGTACTATCGCATCTGATATTTCTTCTATTTTTAAAGACTAATATGTAAATTTTTAAAAATCGGGGCTGATATGCAATTCCCCTTATCCTAATTTTTTCTTATATCGTATATTATTTTTATTAATATTTTAAATATTTGAGTGTCATATTCGTTTAATTTGACATGCAAACTAATCTGGAATATTTTAATTCGCAACATACCAACATGTTCCTGTGGATTTTTAAATATCATGAACTGTAGTTAGACCATATCGTGGTGTCCCTCCCCTTTGACCCACGTACATGGCTAACATATTGCCATTTATTTTAATTTATATTTTTATTAACCTCATAATGTATTTTCTAAGTCTTATAAAACATTACTTTAACTTTTTAGATTTTTTTACATGCACACAGAACTAACTTTTAAGATTTCTTTTTTATTTTTTAAAAATTGATAAAATATAAAATTATAGATTTAATTGCGTTATATATTTTTGAGGTAATAAATCGAAATCTTTCTTATGACGTACATATTATTTATCTGTACAACTCTTCCATTATATGATGGCCCCGCCCAAGTTTCCGGCTCAAAGTCGAAACAAAACCGCGCGAAATTGTTATGAGATTGAGGACAACTATTAGACCACGCAGATAATTTGGAGTGGAAACCAAGCAGTAGTTTTCTTTTCCTTTTTTTTTTTTTTTTTTTTTTAATCGTGGAGAAACTTTACCATCAGTTCTAGACATCTTGGAGTCTTTACCAATCTCTCGTGATCTAGATCAGACTTATATTTCTTTATTTTTACTTCATTATTTTAGCCATAATCTGTATCTTTTTCAAAAATAGGAGTAACTTTTCAAAAGAAAAAAAAAACATAATCTGTATTTTTTTTGTTTTAGCAGTCCGTATTTTAGCCATAATCTTTCTCTTTTTCCCAAAAATAATATATTTTTTTTCAAAAGAAAAAAAATGAAATTAATAAGCTTTAGTTACCTGGAGATTCTACAAGCAATTAATCAAACGATAGAGGAACCTTTGACTCACCACGAACCAGAGTCCATATCATGCATGCAAACGTGCATCCATCATTTAATTAAATCAACTTCATTATATATGCATAAAGTAACAACAATTCAAGCAGCCCCTTCAGTCGCTCTTCCCGCCTCCGATCATCTCACAGTGGTGCGACCAATGGAGCGACTGGAGGAGCGATGCTTCAACAGAGAATCTGTTCGTCTTATATATCAATGGCGATCGAGAAGGGAGTTGGTGAGTGTTCTTTCCGCGAAACCTTCCAAAAAACTGGTGATGAAGCTCAGAAAGCTGTGGTACCAAGAAATGATACGGAAGAGGACGAAGATGACAGCATGCACGCGTCGTACGTTCACTTAATGCATGGATCATAATAATAAATCAATAATTAGGTCAAGTTGAAGCACACGAGGAGATCTTGATGAAGAAAGAGACATATACAGCTATGTAAAGCTAGCTGTTTCCAACCTGGAGTATTCACTGCAGATGCTGAGTAAGACGTCCATGAAGCTTCCCCCCTCGTCTTTGGATCGATGAAGAAGATGAAGTAATTCATTTTTAATTGTTATATTATATCGTGGAAATTTATCGTAATCTGTCCGCACTTCAATTCTATTAAATTTTGATACTGATCAGTGATCAGCTTCTGCTGCTTGTCGGCTAATTAAACAGGTCTTGCTATTAATGTTCTTTTATAAATCTTTTGGACATGTTACTGGATTTCAGAGTGAAATTGAGCCCCCGATTGCGGCTTCGAGTCCCAATGCCGACGGAATTTTGATTCCATAGGGTGCTTGCCGGTGTGTCAGTCAACGAAAAGTCTAAGCACTAGTAGGGTGCACAATCCACAACCTAATGTATGAGCGTTGATAGAGCATGGAACGGGTGCAAAAGTATGATGGTGGAACCGGAGTTGGCACCGCCCAAGGATTTACATGTTACAATTACTACAAGAAAAATAATTCTCAGTGACAATAAATTCAGCTACTAATTAATCGCTATGTAATTTAGTCACTAGAAACTTTTGCGACTAAAAAGCGTACTATCAATAACTACTCAACACTATATGTTTAGTCATTTTTCATGTAGTGAATGATTGCACAAACTGTCGAGCGATGCTAGCTTGACCGGTTAGGAAACGCTTCAGGAGCGTCACCATCCAGATTCGAGGCTGTGTGAGGTGAAATCTCCCACCAAATTTTTCTGTATCCCGTGGCGGGAGCCCCCTTCATGAAAGGCCTATACTGGATCCTAGAGCGTTGGTCGGGGCAGGATGTGGGGGTTTCTCGCGAGTTTGAGGTCGTTACGGAGGAGTGTGCTCGCATTACGGGTTCCACCACGATAATCTCAAAAAAAATGTTGCACAAACTGGGCCAGTTACGGCATGAATTTTCCATTGTCAATCTCAAAAAAAAAAAAAAAAAAAAAAAAAAAAAAGGAAAAGAAAATGTGTTACTACACCTCACGTCTCAGAACCATAAGTTTAGTTGCTATTTGGTTTTCGACAAAAAGGAGACTTCATTGTTATATTATGGACTAACTTTGTGTACCGTAAGCTGCAGCAGCACTCACAAATCACTAAATTGGGTTTTAGAGTTCATCTTTTTTTTTTTATAATTTTTTATAATTTTTTTTTATAACGAGACGAAATATCTATTACAGTAAAAATCATATTATTTCACTAGACACAGTTGTCTACTATAGTTCTTGAATCATGATAAAAAAAAAAGTAAAATTATGGACGTACATTGCCTTGCGACTACATACCCGCTATAACCTCTAGAATATCTTATTAAAAACTGGAAAATGTTTGTATCATGTATTATATCAAGCTGGAATAGTAAACTCGTAAGTAATAGTTCATGAGCCACTCACAACACCAGTTGAGTTACCTTGCCATGGGCGATTAACCATAATTTTGTTGATCATAACTCGTTGCCAACACATGATCACTCGAAGCATGTCGGAATGAACATGCAAAAGCCTGTGCAACTAGCGCGTTAAACTCTAATTACGAGTGCAAATAGGTCGGGTTCGAACCCTATCGGTGTACGATAGAATCAAATATATGGAATATTTTTGTTAAACTAGAGCAGTAAGTCATCACAAAGTCACCACAGATCTCAGCATCTGCTTCAGATCCAACATTTGGACAACATTCAGAAGTACTGTATATTGGGGGGGATGATAATTCATAATTGATCAAAGAGATGATGTTTGAACAGCTGCTGATATCAATTAATGTTTGCAGCAGATCTCAAAAAGATGGTTACAAATTTGGTCAGGTCCACTCGGACCCAACGATGATTCGGACTCAACGTAGATTTTGGTATGCTTTATACTTTTGTATTCAACTTTATCCAAGCATATTTTTTATATAGATATTTTAATACTTTAAAATTTTTAAAGTCGCTAGAATTTAATTTAGTGCCTCAAAACACCTCTAGTATTTATTTATTTATTATTATTATTATTTTGAGATAACGATATGAAATATTTTTTGTGATAAACCTCATATTAATTTACTAAAAACTATTTTTAACCATAATTCTTGATCATGGTCATGGAGAAAAGATTTGAACGCGCAATCATTCGATACGCCGTTAAATACAAGCACGTATTTATAAAAACTTTCAATATAAGTGCATGATATTGTACTTGTAAAAGTATAAATTAAGGACTTATTTGAAATTTTGGAGCAAACAAAGGTCTGATAAGAGAAAGGGATACTTCTTTGTCAGCCCCTGCAGGGGCAAAGCTATACCAAATCAGCCCCTGCGTTTTAACGAGTTCCATTTTAGCCCCTCCTCGGTTTACGTGTCATATAGTTTTGACCATTATATCAGTATTTTTTGAAAAAAATTCAACATGAAATTTATAGATTTTGATAATATCTACAACTTTCATGTTCAGCATTTTTTTAAAACATACTTTTAAATAGATATTTTGAGACTTTAAAATTTTAGCGGATTAACGGATCGGATCCATAATCCATTAACACTTTGGAGCATCAAAATATCTAATAAAAAGTATTTTTTGAAAAAATGTTGAATATAAAAATGATAGATATCATCAAATTCTATAATTTTTATGTTGAAAATATTTTCAGAAAATATTAATACGATAGTCAAAATGAAAAGATACGAAAAATGAAAGAGGGATCAAAAGAGAAACAAGTAAAATAGGGGGGCCGATTCGGACGAGATTTCAACTGCAGGGGCTGTTCGCGATTTATCCCTAAGATAAAAGACATCTAACAGAGTAACAGCCCTAGTGATTACTAGTGGCTAGTACTACGGCCTTCCCAATAAGCAATGTTCCGTGCATTAGGTACCCATCCTGTATTCTCTCTCCTCGAGCCTTTAATTGCTAGCTTTTATTATTATTATTATTATTATTATTTTTGAAAATAGAAGTTTTTAAAAAATTAAATGCAAAATTTTGGCAATGTCAGATAAGACCCCTTTTCTTGTAATAGTGGCATAAGATGGGAGGTAGGTAATTGTGGTTGGTTTTGCTTAATTGACATCACCAATAAGCTACATACAGTTAAACTTTCGTTTGATAGAATATGAGATCATATTCTATTTAGATTTATTTTATTTCGCTGGTTATATAAAAAAGATCGGTTACGAATAAATTTTTTTAAAATAAATTTCTTATAAAAAAAAATCAGTTGAACTTGATAGGCTGACGTTCAACTTCGAAGGAGGTGGAGCTAGATTATAAGAAGAAATGTGACTTCTATTTCAAATAACAAAAGAATCAAAACTTTTTCTTTCTTTCCCTTTTGTTTTTATGATTCGCAACGAGTCAAAGCTTAAATTTGAAAAAGTAAAGCTTACAAATTTCCTTTAGAGATTTATTTATATCTCTTTAACTTTATTTCTGGTGTAAGTATAAAAAGTATGTATGAGCTTTACCATTTGAGCTATACCTAAAAATAAAAAACTGAAAATAATATAGAGGAAGCCAAACGTTATCCGCCTACGGACCCTAATTAGTATACCTAAATCGGCTTCTCGCGGATCTTCATAGGGGAATGGTACCCAAGTGAAGTAGACATTGCAACTTCCGAACTCGAGATAGGTGCGATGCGCACACACCTTGAATGGGTGAAGTGAACAAGAAAATGATAAATCATATATTGATACTACCTAATTATTGATTGGATATTAACTATTTTGGTTGACAATGGTTATTGAGATGACACTTTCATTATGAGGCTCTTTTGTCATTTTAGATGCTAAAAATCAAAATTGCGTACAATAAGATTCGCCGGTCGCTGTTCAAGAAATGCATAGTCCATTCTTTGTATCTATGTACTTCTCTTCATAATTGAAGATGATTGAGATAATGATCGAGAATATTCGTATTTTAAAAATTAATAATAATTTTTTGTATTTGAAATTTGTTGCTCTAAACATTCTATGAGAAATAAACCAAAATGTTAAAGAAAACCATAGATCTAAATATAATATAACTTACTTTAGATCTATTATATGTGGTGAATATAATTTTAATGTGTTAATAGTCCAAAGTTGGGAGACGAGAAATGCTATTATTTATGATTGTAATGATCCTGAAAATTTCAGGCTGATATAGCAATGCCAAATCATGTACGTTTTATACTAGAAATATCTTGAGAATAGCCACGTTTGTTTTACCTACTTCACATAGAAAGTGATTCTTCCGAAAATATTTTTAGCATAAAAATTATGTGGTACTGCTATACCATCCCTGAAATTTTTAGGATTGTTACGGACATGAAAAATAGCATTTCCTTTGGGATACACTGCTAATGATTGATATCCCTAATGTTATTTTGATCAATGGATATCAAGATCAAATTTAGAAAACTTTGCTCCCAATGACAAAATACTAAACATATAAGTTTAAATATACAAAAAATGGAGATGCGATAATTTATCATTTAGTATGTAAAAATAAACCTGAAGAACAATTATCGGTTTGGCATGTCGGACTCAGCCTAAATGGACAAGAATCCATTGGAGCTCACTGAGACGCAATGGGCATAAACATACATGATAGCCAAATCGCAGATTGAGCCATTTAAAATCTTGTATATAGAGGGCCGGTAAAGGATGACTTTGGTAGCCCTCACGCCACCAACGAGTTTGCAGAAGACTGCCGGGCACCGACAATGGATGTGAATACGAGCACGTTAGTCTGGAACTTTGGTGAACACACGAAATGAAGTATTTCTAAATGTCTACTCACAGTATATGCTTAGGATCTCAATTTCTATGGATCAGCCATCATCGATTTAACTTTTCTATTGGATTCTAATAATTTTTAAAAAATGGACCACCATTAATTCTTTTAGCGTCGTTTTTGGAATAACGGTCCAAGGAAGCACACAAGTTAAAGTGTAGGAAGAATTTGTTCTTACTCGTTCGAGCATCTAACCTACACACACACACACAGAGAGAGAGAGAGAGAGAGAGAGAGAGAGAGAGAGAGAGAGAGAGAGAGAGAGAGAGGATGTGTGTGTGCTGTGTGCATGCCAAGGAGATAATTCTAATATTGCAGGCAAAATATTGCCATCAGAATGTTCTTCATAACAACCATTTCCGTTTGTGCTTGTTTTATTGGCTGTCTCTCGCACTCCCAGTGCTTTTGGAAGTCTTTTTTTTTCTCAAATCTTAGCTTGAAAGGGATACTTTAGCTTCCATTTTTACGTTGGTATGTAATCACCAAATTAGGTTTTTATCCTACATTTCGATTGAAAATAGTACATTATAGTAGTTCATCCAACTCATACTTGCTGGTATTCGAACTATGACCTGTTCTTTATAAGGGGTAGATCGTAGTTGCCTCACAACATCCAGTCTTACTAACAAACTGGGCCTAAATTGGTTGGTCAACTTTTTTTTTTCTTTAGAAGACATCATCTCATATCCTTTGAAAAAAACCTAAGGGTTTTGGATTTAATCCGGGCGTTAAAAAATAGACAGAAGTTGCGAGTCTTTTTCTCTTTTTGTATTTTTTTTTTCTTTTTTTTCGCTTTTATTATACAAAAAATCCTTGGACGTTGGCTTATTATTAAATTACATTTTGCTAATATGGTCATAAAGAAAAAAATAAGGTCAAATTTTCACCTTGTTTTGATGGTTATGTCTAGAGATGAAAACCGTACGGGTCGGGGGTTTATTCATCTCGTCAATTTGTCCCCTAGGCATTGTTTTGACAAGTTGCCCCGTAAAGTTATCAAACTATTTAAATGTCCCATATAGTTCAATAATCTACTAATTGTGACGAAATTCAATATTAATTGAATGGCAAATACCGAAACCTCGGTGTAAATACAATATCTTAAAAAAGATTCGATACTTGTGTAAACTTTTTGATGATCTTAAGAAATTCCTAGCAAACTACCAAAAGCAAGCAATTCGGATTATCTCGAAAGCATTTACAAAAGTCTAATCGATGCTCGGTCATGCTTAATTTTTTCGTCATCTATTGCAATGACCTCAAGCGACCGCTGCTAGTGTCGGTCTTACACGCATTTCTAAGATTGCATGACCGTATGCTCGTATGCATAAGTATTTGTCATAAATTCTGTTGAATTTGATTTATATGTTTCTTAATGAACGTATTACCCTTACGCTTGTCTATTGAACTCGCCGTGGGCCGATGCTCGTCAACGAGAAAGGACATAAAAACCTTGCAATCCTTTAATAAAATAAATTATTAGCATTAAGATAGAAAGCAATGTTTGATTGATGTTGGAAGGAGGATAGACACCTTCCTAATCGAATAGAGATTATAGGTAATTTCTAATGATATAATATAATATCATCCTAATCGTGTGATTTGGATTGTTGGATGCTCTCATCAGGGAGTTAATGGGTCGTTTTCTTGAGTAAAGCTTCCGCCGCCAACATAATCACTTTCGATGTGCTCGTGAGTATGCAAAGTTGCTATCAATATCAATCCATTTAACGTGAAATGCAACAAAAATTGTTCTACTTACATCCATAAGGGATTTTCTCATATCAACTTCTCTGTTTTCGTTTCGGTCGAATCAGCCTAAAATACGTTTTAAGGGCTGATTTGGCCGAACTCTGAAAATATAGGGCTGATATGAGATTATCCGAAAAAATAACCTTCGTCCCTATCAATTTTTGCTAATTTTTCGGTATTATTAGCCATTTAAATAATGGCCACAATTTACTAGAGTCAAGAAATTTAAATTTTACCCTGTGGTAAAAAACAAATAGAATCTTAACTGAATTTCCTCGCAGCATTGGACGCTGCCACGTGTAGGAAAGACAACTAGCTTTGTCTGTTGCTCCGGCGGCACATCTCTGCGACTCGATCCCTGCCGTCTGACCACGGTCCGTACACGGTACCCAACTACCCACGTGTGCAACCTAAGTCTAAGCCTGCCGACAGCCCTCGCACGTGTGTAAGGCAAAGGGTAGTTTCGTCTTTAGCTTCCGTCGACGGAGCTTCCGCGACTTCAACTGTAACTACTCGTCGATTATATAAAGGCCACGAGGGCGACCTTCTTCCCCGCCATCTTCACTTGTTCATTCTACTGCGACAACTTGTACAACTTAGTAATACATTTAAGCTTCATCAATGGCGTTAATGGACTTAAAGCACGGCAATGACATGGGTAAGCTGAGATCCGAGATTTTCTCCATACTGGAGAATAACTTCTTGTTTAATAGTCCAAAGAGCTTGCCTTCATTCTCTGGGAAGGTACGGATTTTGTCAATTGACGGCGGCAGCGGTGCTGCCGGGACACTCCTAGCTGCGGCGGCTCTCGTTAGACTTGAATCCTCCCTCCAGCAGCGCTCCGGCCTCTCCGCCGCCCGCATTGCCGATTTCTTCGACGTGGCCGCTGGCTCCGGCACCGGTGGCGTCCTCGCTGCTATGCTCTTCACCCGCAGCCACGACGGTACGCCTCTCTTCTCCGCCGGGGACGCCTTCCGCTTCTTCGCAAACAACCACAAGAAGATATCGTCATCTAATTCCAAGAAAAGATCTTTCTTTTCCCGCCGGAAAAATGACGGAATATTCCGCCGCATGTTCGGCGACGCCACCCTGAGAGACACGGTGGGCTCTCTGCTAGTGCCGTGCTACGATCTCACCACGTGTGCGCCATTCGTCTTTTCCCGCGCCGACGCGGTCGAGATGGACGGTTACAATTTCAGAATCTCTGACGTCTGCGCGGCCACCTGCGCGGACTCGTCGGCGGTGGGCATCGCGTCGGCGGACGGTCGGACGAGAATCAAGGCAGCCGGCGGCGTGGTGGCTATGAGCAACCCCACTGCGGCGGCCATCACGCATGTGCTGAATAACAAGCAGGAGTTCCCGCTCGCCTCCTCCACTGACGACCTCCTCGTCCTCTCTCTCGGCGTTGGAGAGGGAGCGGTGCTGCCGTCTGCGGCGGAGCTCGTGAAAATCGCCGGCGATGGTGCGGCGGATATGGTTGACCAAGCTGTGGCAATGGCATTCGGATACAAGCACACAACTAATTACCTCCGAGTCAAGGTAATGATTAACTTAATCATCTTTAATTACCACCAAATCAATCCATTACGTTAAATTCTTGCTAATCAAACTCTGTAATCTCATTTTCAGGCTCGAGGAATATTCAATAATAACATCAAAAGTCGCACAGATTTAGTGGAGCTAGCTAAGAAGACACTAGATGAGAGAAGTATCGATTCTGTGCTGTTCAAAGGAAGCAAGATCTCCAAGAAAACCAACGGCGAGAGACTGAATGACTTCGCCGGCGAGCTGCTCGGCGAGGAGGAGAGGAGGAAGAAGAACGGGGTTCCGACGGTGGCGTTGAAACAGACGCTCACCCCGAGAACGTCGTCCACGACGTCAACCACCACCAGCATCGAGGGAACCGCGTTCTCGTCCGGGGCCACGTCAGCATCCACGTCACCACGACGGCTGTAACGATATATAACTAACAATGGTGAAGTTCAGTACCATCTAACTCAACTTATATAGCTATGGACTGTACTGAGGGATATCTCACATCGTCGTCTGATATTAACTTGTCATTTGGAGAGTGTACAAATGTTTGTTTCTGTAATGAAAAATGCCGCGGTCCCCATAATATAACTATTGCAAGCTCAAAAATTTTATTAGATCATCGTAAACAAATTTTAACAATAAAATATAATCATAGTAATAAACAAATTCACAGATAATATCAATATATATTACATCACCCAAATAGTTATAATTTTTCAATTTAGACATGCACTAATGCACGTTATCTCAAAGTCTTATCTATTCTCCTTCGCTCTATCCTAAGACCCGTTAATTGCGTTCATCTCCGTTTTACGCCAATGGAAAAAGGGCATTTTATGTAATCAAAATGTAGTAGGTTGTTAGATGAGTTTACAGTGGAATAGACTTTGTTTGCTTTTACTAAGTCTACCAATCATTTAGTTTGTGAGGCTACTAGTTAATTTGTTACTAAGAGCCCGAGCACGGTTAGCTTAACTGGTTTGGGGCGCCTCGAGAAGAGTAACCATCCGAGTTCGAGTCTGCGCATGGTGAAATTCTCTCACAAGATTTTCTGAAAATTTTCTGTATCTCGTGATAGGAGCTCTCGTGCATGAAAGATCTGTACTCGAATTCCAGAGCGTCCGTCAGGATTAAGCGTGCGGATTTACTGCGAGTTTGAAGTCCCTACGGGTATGCGCTCGCATTACGGTTTCACCATGATAACCTCAAAAAAGAAATTTGTTAGTAAGAGACTATGTTTGTTCGTAGTCTCTCGGAGACATCCGATAAAATTAGAATCATACAGAAAGGACTAGCATGGCCTTTGCATAAGGATGATACCTACAAATTGAGAAACGGTCCAAATTCAAAGAAAAAAAAAACAATGTTTGCTTTTTAATTCGCGCGAAAATATATACCCATAACTTATCCATATCACGATGTTGGTGTAATAAATAACTAGAGACGAAATTGATCTATATTATATCAACCGAATAGTCATAACATTTAGGTATGGACATGTCTATATTTATCCTTCACGAAGGATAAGTATAAAACTTTCCACTCCACAAACTTACAAATCATGCTTACGAATTTTGAACATGAGACATCCATTTTACGAAATAAGTGTTTGATATCCGTCCTAAATGTTAGATGATGATTTTCACGTGCTTTATCATTTGAGTTACTTCAGGTGTAGCTTTCAAAAAGCTCCAAAATAACGGATTTTACGGAAGTCACGGAAGCCACTTTCGAAGTTCACTTAAAAAGTTATAATTCATATGCATGCATGCACCCAACTGCAGTGAACAATGTTGGCTAAGGAGTCATACATTTTGATGCGATAATGTTGTACTCCCCAACCATATACTATTTTCAAAATCATTTATTCAAATATCTAAGAAACAAGTGCGACGGGCGCGTGCCGACGTGTAAGTGTTGGTCTGCTTCTTTTCTCCCGGATGAGTTAGATTCGTCCGAGGGACGATAATGAGGGTCGGGCTGCATCTTTTCTTCGGGTGATTAGCTGATTGTTTCGGAAGGCAGATTTATGGTTGCTATAATTTTGGAGAAATTTGTCCATTCTTTCTCAAAAAAAAAAGGGAAATTAAGTTTATATATGAAGTGAATCATTGTTAATTTAAAACTAATTATTCGAAAAGAAAACTGAAATTTTGGCAGATAATCTTTGACTGTACTATTTAGGAACCTAATTAAATTATAAAACAATGTCCTAGATATAAAATTAGTTATATAATAGATGCTCTGATAATTTGCAATTGAAAACAACCAGAAGAACTACGTCGAAAGAATTTTTTTTTTTTTTTTTTAAAAAAAATCATATATTCTGAATCAGAATGCTGTTGCCAAATGCTGTGAGAACAGATTGAGGATGGGATACACTAAGATTTGCAAATGAATTAGAAGGTTGATGTGTTAATTACAAATCAGCCTTTTATATTTAGATATTTATAAATTAATTTTTAAAAATTAAAAAAAACTGACGTGATGATTCGTATAGCTAAATCAGTATATTTTTTTTATTTTAAAAATTAATTAATATATTTTTAAAAAAATGGGCTGATTCTTTTTTTTCTTTTTTTTTTTTTTTGAGAAGAAAATAAAAGGAGGGCTGATTCTCCGCTCCCCAGGATTGATAGTGGAGAAGCCAGGCTGGTCTTAGCTGGATGATCAATTCCGCCAGTCGTACGGTCGCTCAGACCTGATCGAGCTGATGAAAACAGGACCTTTACTGTACCATATATGTGAATTAATATGACATTTTTAGAGATAAATTATACATAATTTTAATATTTTAAAAAATGACCCAAAAGGCTGCATTACGTAATTAAATCTATAATCTTCTTTTCGGATTAATTAAAAACCAACCTCTGTTTTTTTTCTTGTAATTTTTAAACTAAGCCAAAATATGCTTTCGGAGGCTGAAACACAAAATGTGCGAACCGGAGGGGGATGCTAAAGTGCAATTCTCCCAAAAAATTTTAGTATACTTTATAACTTTTTTATTTAAAATTTTCAAAAACTATATTCTAAATGATATTTTAAAATTCCAAATCTTAATAGTTAAAAAAAATTTAAGATCCAAAATATTTATTAAAAAAAAATTAGAAAAAAAATGTTAATATAAAAAATTATAAACATTAAAATATATTTTTTATTCAATATATATATATGCATTACTGTACCCAGCATTTTATGAATATGAATGGAGATGCTTAATTGATTACACGTGATATGCAGCAGTGAAACACATAGAAATTGCAACTCTCATTTACTTTCGTTGAATGGAACTGATAAATTTTCGTGATTCATGTGATATATATAAATAATGTATATAAAACTACCATAATATTTATTTTTATTTTTTACCGAGATTGTAAATCAGTAAATGCAGTGGCCAATCTTGTCCCCTGCATCTGCAGCTTGCTTCTTCCATGCACCTCCGACCATCTCTTCCTTTGATCAATTTTGCGGACATTTGAGCATATATATATACTGATGGAGCTCGAATTTGGACTGTCACATATTGAAAGAATAGTAAGATCTATATACGCAGACGAAAAGCCCACCAAGACGGATCCTGAGAAGCCTACCGATGTCTTGCGCAGGCCAGATCTCGAAAGATAGCACCGTGACTATATCAGGAGCACGCGAGACCGTGACCCACCTTGGAGTCTCCTTGCCTGAAGTCCATGACACACTCCGGAAATCTCGGCCGGATGCGTAGGTTACTTACAAACGGATATACTGGAGACCACGTCTCCCCACGTCGCCGCCGCGCACGCGTCCACCACAAGAACAAGTCTTCCAGAGATTTAGTGGCTGACGTGGCGTAAGGATAACCCAGTCAAGCCGAGATACCAGCCGAGATCCGACAATTTCTCAACCGCCGCCTAGCTGCTTAGCCCCTGAGGCGTCTATAAAATGCCGTCTACGGTGCTGTACTTAAGATCGAATTCTAGTTATTCTGAAGAGATTATCGGTCTTAGCTTAATACGAGAGAATTTGAGTTTCGTAAGAGCTTGTATCTCTTTTATTCATAGTGAATTCCTCTCCGCTGGCTTGCGTGATCGCTTGTAGTTTTATTTTGGCAACGAGACTTTCCATGTAAAAAGTCTGTATGTTCTCTGCTTCTGCTGTTCCTATTGCTACATTCTTAGCGAACTCTACTTTCGATTATTTTATTAATCGGTCGAGAACCAGCTCTATCATATATATATATATATATATATATATATATATATATATATATATATATATATATATATATATATATATATACAAACACCCCTAAATTTTTGTGCAGCCATCTTGCATAACTACATGAGCTAGAATTTTGGGATAATAAAATAGTAATTAAAGCGCGGGGTGTATCTTTTTTTTTAATCTTGTGGAGTCTGGTGGCTAGCCTACCAAACATAGTCTACCCCCCTTATCCACGCGGGTTCGAACCCGCGACCCCCCCAAACGGAGAGGATTTCCATGCCATCACAAGTTTGAGTCCTGGATACACTGCAATATATGATAGAAAATTTTATTTTATTTTATTTTTAAATTCCAAATATCTTTGCATAGAGGTGTCTGTATGCATCCAGTGAGGCACCGGAGAAAAATATATGTTAAAAATTTGTTCCCTACTATAATACAATGTATTGTGATTAAAAAACGATGTCAGCAAAGCACTCTTTCGTATGCCGTAGAATATATTTCCCATGGTTACTAAAACAAGGGGATCTTAATTAATTTTGCCGAATTTCAGAAAATTTATGCTCTAATTTGTCACCTCAATAAATAATAATATCTAATCTGCCAAGTAATTTTCACAAATAAGTCAATAACCTATTCTGCTGCCAATTGATATTATAATTTCTCAAAAAATTTGAGCAAATATGACTTGTTTATAAAAAATTGATTGTAATAGGTCATCCTTGAACTCTTGCAATTCATTTTGAATCATAATTCTTCGATAATGACATTCATATTAATTCAAAGATGACTTTTTTATCATATTAACTGGTTTAAAGTTCTTTATATATATATATTATATATATATATATATATATATATCGGTGTTATTCGTGGATTTATCTGTTACGACGATCATACAAAGTCGATTAGTTATGAGCAGAAGTTTTTCGATTTCAAGGAATTCTACGAGGAGGTGACATGAATCATGATAAAGACAAACATCAACAACATCAATAAAAAGCGATGATTAATCAAATATAAAGCATGTAAATTATAGAAATATAAAAACTTCTTCTAGTAGCCAACCATCATGTATATGTCTTTTGGTGGTACATGTAGAGGTTCCTTAAACTTCTCAATGGAAATATTAATCAATTTTATCATCATCATCATCATCATCATAACATCCCCAACACAAGTAACTTAATCCTGGCCATTCATTCTATAGAGTGCTTCTTTTAATAATATATAATAATATTATCAAAAAAAAAAAAAAAAAAAGAGTACTTTTTTAAGTGTCTTCTCTCCACTCTTTGCTTAGAAGGACTGCATCCCTTGTTAAAGAAAAAATGAAAGAATCATTTGCATGTAGGGTTGTTAGGAAGTGCTTCATAATGCCCTAAAACTATAGGACACCACAAAACATTCAATTAGATACATTATTGCATGTTATTGCTAGGAAGGAAGGCAATGATGACCAATAAAAAAATAATAAAAAAAGAAAATTGTTCTCTCTCCACTACAACGAAAACAGACTTTCACGATCGATTTTCACTGACCGGCAACAATCGGTCGCTAAATGTCATTTTTACCAACCGATCAAAGTCGATCGCTTAAGACCACTTTTTAGTGACAGCTTTCTAATCAATTATTGAGAATTGACAAAAAATTGGTTATTGAAGTTGGACCTTTAGCCGACTGCAGCGATTACTGATGCCTTGTATTTATTGTAATGCTCAAATTGTTTTTTGACCAATGGTGAAAATATCTTAACTAGCTAGTATTTGCCAAAATTGTTTTGAAAAAGTGTCGGTGCGAATTGAGGAACTAGGTGTACAGCATCCTCATTCCGTTTCTAAAAAAATTTACCCCGAAATTCGAAATTTTCAACCCCAACCAATTTATACGAAACGTTTTACGAAGAACGCATATTTAAGAGAATTAATCTCCAAAAAATTGAATAGATTAATAAAAATTAAACATGCATCCATGAACAACCAACAAAGAAGATAATTTGGGATTTGGATGTTAGCTTTGCCTTTAGACCTTTAGAAAAAGGATAGTGTCCTAATCTTGTCCAATTACAACTTTGTTCTATACCAAACCCTACATTCTAAGACATGCAAAAATTAATTAATATTATTCTAAACCTACTCGTAATCAATGATTAGCACACGCCAACCTCAAAGGTTACCAAAATTTGTAATTGTTTCCAAAGGATAATACTACAAAGGTAAATATTTTTAAGATGTCAAAATCACTAAAAGTGGAAAAAAATGTTGATAATTCACTTTTCGAAAAATATTTGTTGCACGTAGCTCCGCCGGTCACTCCTCCAATCTGCATCGTTCATCTTCAAGTTTCATCCGGAGATATTCGATGTTACCCATCTCTATCTTCTTGCTTGTCCTTCATTTCATCAACTTACACTCATCCCCTACCATAAATTGCAATACATTTATGCCAAACATAGTAAGTGCTAGGGTTACCACCACCAATGACAAATTTTATATGGGAGAAAAGATAATATTTTAGCACTTAGATATGTTATTACTCCTATAGAAAAAATTATAAATCGAGATGAAAATTGACAATTTGCAAATCATCTAACCATCGAGATTTTATAATAAATTTCGCAGCACATTAAGAGACTAATTATTATTTTAATCTATAATATTTCTATAAGAAAGTGTGTCCATGCGCAAAATGTAGGATCTTACGAAATATATGGAGTGTGAGAAAGTTCTCTAAAGTCTTAGGAGAGACATTCATCTTAAAGAAGCAACATGACATATTGGTCCATTTGCGTTCTTATGACTACTATAATTTGAAGTTATATTTTGTGTCTCTATAATTTAAAATTATATTTTTATACTTCATTAATCATATAAAATAACCAAAAAAAAGTTTTATCCTATTTCTTAAAAGATAAAAATAATTAACTTAACGAAAATAATTTTGTTATTTCATATAATTAAAGTGTATAAAAAATATTATTATAAATTAAAAAATATTTTTATAATTTTAGATATAAGTTTCATATTTAAATTTTTACCGTTTCAGCTTCTAAAAACGTTCGACGTGGATATGCGTTTCTGCCGTTTCAGTTCCTGAAAATACGTTTCTGCGTCGACGCGTCGCGCGCTGTCATATCGCGTGTTTCCTGCGACTAAAACGTACAACATTTTGAAATAAGGGCTGATATGGCATTTCCCGATTTTTTTTTTTTTTTTTTTTGATATCAGTGAAAAATCCATCAATATTATGAAAAATATTTTTATATTTTAGATATCAGAAAGATATGATACTACAAGTGCTGATTTTTTTTTTTTTTTTGAGATTTTTATGGTGAAACCGGAAACGCGAAAGCACGCCCCGCCCCCCCTGAATGACCTCAAACTCGCAGATAAGCGCCAATGGATGGCTCCGCCCCTAATCATGTCAACTAAGGAACGTATGGAGGCATTCTACGGGATACGCACTTATAAATGTGCCGCACATGATTCGAATCCTGATGAAATGCACGCGTTCCGGAACGTAACGTCCCACCCAAACAACTCAAGCGCGGAGAGCAATTTCTTTTTTTAAATTTTGATATATCAATTTTTTATTTAAATTTATATCAATCTCCCATTTAAATTTTTACCGTTTCAGCTTCTCAATAATTTTATCTATTATTGATTCATTTTTCAGCACTAACAGCAGTAACATCTCGGGATCCAAACGGACACAATTCTGACTTTTCACCTTTAATAATTGCTGTAGTTTGTCTCAGAAGAGTCAGAACAAACAAAAAAGAAAAAGAAAAAAAAATATGAAAAGAGTGCGAGTCACCGACAGTGGTTCCTGCACCAGATACGGTTGAGATCACATCGGTGGTGATTGACTTTAGCCCAATCATACGGTCCTATCTGTGTAGCACGAACACTAAAAAATATAGATATGTTCGAATCGTATTTGTATTTTATTTTTTTTAAAAATTATTGTATTGTCTTGTCGTGTCGTATCGTGTCTTCGTACCCGTGTCCGTATCCGTACTACCTAGGGTCCTACATTCCCGCAACACCCCCCTCTTTTGACCGATCTCAGATCTCCTCTACCTCTATTTACAGTTACAATATCGAATGAATAGATCATAAATCATCGCTTATAAGTTTAAATTTTATCAATTGTAGTATTGGATAGAAAATTTTTGAAAGAATTTTTTTTTAAATTTTAGACCGTATAAATTCTAGATTGAAAAACTTTTGTTTTTTTTTTTTAAATATTATTAAAGTTGTGGCATGCATGCCTATACTTAAAGATCTGTTGGAGGACAACATACATTTAGAATTTTATACTGTATAATTGGCCGTTGCAAGAAAATATTACACGATAAAATAATATACAGAATTTTATGGAACGAGATTTCACATCATTATCTTAAGCACAGCTATCGGCTCTGTTACAGACCTATTAGTCTCAAATTTAATGTGGTACATATTTTTTGTTCGGAGAATCAAAAGTATGACTCCTTAGCTGATTATATGTCCATTCTAATAAGTGGTAGTTTTTTTCTACCCCTACTTGGGCAAAACCCATCGAGTTAGGCCCCTATAGTTTCACGCATGCGTTTTTAGCCCCTATTTTTTTTTAAAAAAAATTTAACATTAAAGTTGAGAATTTTAATGAGATCTATATGTTTATGTTTATTATTTTAACAAAATAAATACTTCTAAGCAGATTTTTAAAACTACAAAATTTCAGCGAATTAATGGGTCGGATTCGAAATTCTATTAACACTCCAGAACCTCAAAATATCTATTTAGAAGTATTTTTTGAAAAACAGTTAAACATAAAAGCTATAGATCTCATCAAAATCTATATTAATATAACAGTCAAAATAATATGACAATAAAAAAAGAGGGACTAAAAACAAATATGACAAAGTTAAGGGGCGGAATGCGATAAGATTTAAAAAGCAGGGCATGCCGATTTTTTTCCCTTCTAATAATGCACTTTTAATAATATTAATTTGTTTTGTCTCACACAGTAAGGTCAATACATTTGTACAACTCTACAACACCCATCTCATGTACATCAGAACACTAAATTATATTTTTCATAAAAAAAAAAAAAGAACACTAATCATATCAATATAGAACGTTTAGAACATTAACTATATCAATATAGAACGTTTACGATTACCGTCGGTGGCCGGCAGCGCCGTGGCACGGCCCACGTGGTTCCGCGAGCCACCCGCACGAACATATATATATGATAAAAGGGTAGTTCGGTAATATCAATATATATATATAAAAGGGTAGTTCGGTAATATCAATATATATATATATGATAAAAGGGTAGTTTGGTAATATCATCTTAGGTAAAGGTATCTTCCGCTGTCTTTCGGTCCTAGTAGCGATTTAATTTGGATGCGCGAGGCGGGAGAAAAAAAGCGGCCGATTTAATCGGAGAAAAATCCACGTCAGCAGCATTTGCTAACGTGCGCCTCTCGAGTTCAACCACCTCTCTATTTATAGCGCGCGTACACAGTTAAGCAGCTACGCTCGCTTTCATCTCATCTTCTCTCCTTCTTCATTTACCAGTAAGGAACTTAGAACTCAGCAATGCCAGTGGCGCCGCTGATGGAGCAGACCACGGATGTCGACAAGCTGAGCTACGAGATATTCTCCATACTCGAGTCCAAGTTCCTCTTCGGCGGCTTTGACGTCAACATAACCTCCACCGCCGGCGATGTGCTGTCTCTTCCTGCAACTCCGATGAAGATGCCGACGAACTACGCCACCGGGAAAGTCAGAATCCTCTCCATCGACGGCGGCGTCAGCGCCTCCGACACTATGCTCGCCGCAGCCGTTCTTGCCAGAGTAGAAGGCTCCATCCGCCAGCGTCCCGAACACTCTGCCGCCCGCATTGCCGACTTCTTCGACGTGGCCGCCGGTTCCGGCGCCGGCGGTGTCCTCGCAGCCATGCTTTTCACTCGCGGCCACGATGGCGCTCCTCTCTTCTCCGCCGAGGATGCCTTCCGCTTCTTCGCCAACAATCACGAGAAAATCTCTTCATCTAATTCCAAGAGAAAATGTTTCTTCCTCCGCCGGAAGAATGACGGAATATTCCGGCGAATATTCGGCGACGCGACGCTGAGGGACACAGTGGGGCCGTTGCTGGTGCCCTGCTACGATCTCGCCACGCGCGCACCGTTCGTGTTCTCCCGCGCCGACGCTGTCGAGATGGAGGGCTACGATTTCAGAATCTCGGACGTCTGCGCCGCCACGTGCGCAAAGCCATCGGCCGTGGACGTCACGTCGGTGGACGGTGGGACGAGGATCAAAGCCGTCGGCGGCGCAGTGGCGATGGGCAACCCCACTGCGGCGGCCATCACGCACGTGCTCAATAACAAGAATGAGTTCCCGTTCGCCGCCTCCACCGACGACCTCCTCGTCCTCTCTCTCGGTTCTCCGGTGTACACAGCTTCTCAGCCGTCGGCGACGGAGCTTGTGAGAATTGCCAGCGAGGAGACCGTCGACATGGTAAGTAAACGGAAAGCCTGAATCTTTAAAAAAAAAAAAAAAATTCCACAAAAAATCTCATTCGAAAAATAGAATTTTATAGGGAATTGTTTTAATAACTAATTGCAGGTGGATCAAGCGGTCGCAATGTCATTTGGCCAAAAAAGAACAACTAATTATCTCCGTATTCAGGTAATAATACAACACTCGCTAAACAATTTTCACCTGCAAAAATTCTTCAAATATTTATATTGTTTTTCTTAAAATAACAACAACATTTAATTTTGCAGGAATGAAGTCTAGAATGGATAGATATACATAGTCAAATATGAAAATAAATAATTTTTGTAGAACTTTTGGTCTAAATATATAAATTTAAAATACACAGATAACTAAACATGTACAGAAAAAAAAACACGCTTTCAAATTATTTAGAAATGAATATTTTTTGTTCTTGTGCTTTACTAAACAAATACATGCTGAAAAATCAGGGCCAAGGATTCGTGAGATCAGCAGCAAAATCCACAAACTCGAAGATCGACGAGATAATGGCGCAAGGGAACGTGGAATCGATATTATTTCGAGGGAAGAAGATCAGAGGTGACACCAATTCAGAGAAGGTCGAAAGCTTCTCCACTGAGCTAATCAAAGAACAAGAAAGGAGGAAGACAAGTCCAGTTCAGACAGTCGCAATGAAGCAGGTTTTGACTCCAAGAACATCTTCAGCCACCACTTCTACTACTCTAACAGTGTCATCCACGGGGACTTCAGCATCCACATCCCCACGATGAGTTATCAGAGTCTGAAACCTTTTTAATTTGAATGATTAACGGGTCAGTCTCGATGCAAATCGATATCAAAAGTGACATTGTCATCCAGCGAATTGGAAGATTGTTCCTCCATCTTCATTCTTTTTTTTTTTTTTTTTTTTTTTTTTTTTTGAGATGAGGATGAGCTTGTAGGTGATCAAAAGTGTTCGATCTCTCTTGGATGATGAGGCTTTATGAGGCTTTGCTGTGAGAAAAGCCCTTACTGGTGTAATCGGAAATTAAGACTGAAAGCTGCTTCTTTAAACCAATTATGGATGCATAAAAGATAAGATTTTTTATCAAGGCAGGACCTTGTCCAGGCCGCCTAGGACGGATAGTTGTGACTTTCACCTCACAGAGTGAAAGTTTTAGATTCGATTTTTGCAAGATCGACCCGTAAGGGTATAAAAAATTTATCCTCACTGTATCTCGTAAAGGATGACACGGACCTTCGTGTGACGTGTCTGTCCAGATTGAAAGACTGAGACTTTTCGGTTAGTGAAATTGGATTAGTGTCACACATGAATTTATTGTTACGGCAGTCATAAAAAATAGATCAGTTACGGACAGAATTTTTTTCACGATAACATCAAAAAAAAAAATAAAAAAACATATATCAACTATCAAGTAGGGCATCTGTTTTATCACAATCACTTAACAGTCCCGACTTTATTTTCCTTCTGGGACTACTTTAATTAGACTGCTTGCTACACGAAGTTAGAACAAAATTTAATTCTTTTTTTTTTTTAGTATAGTTTATTTTTCCAGAAGTCCAATTGAAAAACACACATCGCGAGGTTAAATGAGACTGTTTATGAGCAGTAATATTTCACCTAATTCAATTAAATTTGTGAAACAAGATATTGAAAAACTAAACACATAAGAAATTTTATTCCGAGAATACAGTTGTGGTTAAAAAATTGCATTCATTAAAATAATATAATGTGTCGCGGAGAAGGTTTCGGCTTCGTAGAGTTTTCGTAACTTCATTAGGATGGATAGATTTTAGAATTAACTTCTGTATAAACAAAGCTTTCAACAAACTTCTCAACTTCAAAGAGTTTTTGTGTTCTTTCATTTTGTTTTGGGATAGTTGCTTATCATCCCCCTATTTCGGTGGTTCGCAAATCAGCCCCCCGCAACGTGTTTCCGGGGGGCTGATTTGCAAAATAAAAAGAAGAAAAAAACAAATCAGTCCCCAGAAACGCGTTTTCGGGGGTTGATTTGTGCGAGTTTGGAAAACGAGGGGCTGATACGGCAAAGCCCCTTTTGTTTTTACAAGGATGGGATCCACATCCAACAACCCACTCGTGTACAGCAACGTCTAATATTCCATGTTTCTCATTTAGGACAATGTATAGAGAATATATATTATTGCAACTTAAAACAAATGTTGAAATAGTAAGGCTTACAAGAGTAAGAATATTTTTTAGATTATCACAAAAAATTTCTATTGGTTACTTTTATACGACCGTTCTAATAAAAATTAATAGAGAACAGTGACTGATATTTTTAAAAAATCGAAAAGTCAGAAAATCTGAACAGTCTTGAACGTTGCATGCACTAAGGTTCTGGTTGAGCCAAACTTTAGTTCACTCGCTGTACAAACGGTCTATCCGGGCGCGCTAGCTAATTTTAATGCACATAAGTTATGATAGTCCACTAAAGAGCATTAATATGAAAATTATGGTTCTCAAGGGTCAACAGCAGTTACGGATGCCAAAGATCACCACTAACTCTTAGTTAATACCTTAGCGATTTTAGAAATTCCTGTAATAGTTACAACTCCATAAGCATTAGTATATGTAGGACATGTTGTGTAGAGTTTAGACACCTCTCACTTTTTCTTCATCAAGTAAAGAATTACACTCTCCACCAATCTCTTTCATTACTTGTTTAGAGTTAGGCTGAACTTAAACCATTCGGGGTCAAGATGCAACGCGAGTCAGTAGAAATTTCTAGTATCGTGATAAGTGGTATCAGAGCTTTCGTTTTGTGGCGATTGCGTGAGAGCGAGGTGACTGTGGAGGAATAACAAAAGAAAAAGACTAAGGGAAGCCAGCAAGGGAGCCATCATGTGACTTGTTGACAGCTCTTGAAACAAAACTTGGGACGATGGTAGACAAGGCGGCCGAAATAGAGTCCGTGATGGAGGGCATTACAGATATAGACGATGGACTTAAGGCGCATATGATGGCAATGCTGAATCGAGTTGTGGGAGACCAGCAGTAGTGCTTGGCTGCAATGGAGACACTCAAAAGTAATAGCGGGGGACAGTACAGCTTAAGCCTAGAGCAGCGTGGAGACACCACAGACGGTGTTGCAGCTGCCATGGAGAGACATGTCACAACTCTTGGGAACATTCCGCAAGAGCATGGACGGGGAACGGAATGTATGAGGCATGCCCGAGGCATAGGATGCTTGGCAGGACGCAGCATGCATGGCTGGGACACGAAATGCACGGGCATGGCCGGGGCACAAAATGCGTAAGGAGGCGCAGCAAGCATGGCCGGGGCACATGATGCATGAGGCATTATCGGGGCACAGGATGCATGGGCGGAACCAAAGGTGATTTAAGGAGGAAGTCACCTGATCAGGCGCAAGTGCACAGGGCAATGGACTTGCGTCGTTAGGACGAGCTTGTGCAGGAGGTTGTAAAGGCGATTGAGAACAAGGCGTTGAGGCATGGAGGCAACATCGCCGAGCAAATAAGGAGCACGGGTGCATGCATCAACAAGCATGAGGCATGTTGGAAGGGGCCCAAGAGGATCGTTGCACATCACACGGACGGACGCCAACAATTACTTCACTCGTGGAAGGGGCAACCAAGAGGTGATGGGGCAGCGTAACTCAAGGGCAGCGATGAGGGCATTGCTGCCATTAGTGGGGGAGAATATCACATAGTGAGGTTCTGATTGATCCAGACTTAAGTCCACTCACCGTACAAACGGTCTAGCCGAGCACTAGACTAATTTAATGCTCATGAGTTATGATAGCCTACTAAGGAGTATTAATATGGAATTATGAATCTCAAAGGTCAATAGCAGTTACGGATGCCAAAAGCCACCACTAACTCTTAGTTAATACTTTGGTGATTTTAGGAAATCTTGTTAGAGTTACAACTTGAGCACTAGTGTATATATATATAGAGGGCATGTTGTATAGAGCTTTGACACTTCTCATTTTTTCTTCAAATAAAACATAGCATTCCCACCTATTTCTCTCTTTTTTTTACTAGAATTAGACTGAACTTAGACCATTCGGGATCTAGGTGCCACGCGGGTCACTTGGAATTTGTAGCCCTGTGACAACATCCTCGTCACATTCTATGAAGTTCTGAAAAAAAAAGCATCTACATTATTGCAAGTGAAGGTGGTAGAATTCCATCATAAAACTTTTATTTTTTTATGAAATAAAAGCCTCATTTAATCATTGTGGTCTACATGAATAGTAAAAACTGGTTAGTTGGTGATGTATACAATTTCTCTTGATATGGACGTGTCTTTAGATCGTCAAATGGATGTGAAGCATACAAGATTTTTGAGCATTACTTTGTTATTAAAGACTTCATTTTGGATTGGATGGAAACTGGTGCTTCTTCTTACTTGATACATACATGGATATTTAGAGTATATATAGGTCGACAGGTCCGTCTATCCACGTGGACAATAATAGTCGAAATACTTACCCCTAATAAACTACCACACAACCAATCTCCACCACACACGCTGCTCGTGAATTGCACAATTCTATCGTGATCAGCAAAAAAAAATTAAAATTACAGATATATCCATCGTGATGTATAGTACTGATTGTACTACGTCAATATGTGTGATTTTTTGAGGGTGCATAATAAAGCCCATAATAGTCACATATCACATACATAACAGTTAAAAGGGTGCCTTTTTATATCCACAATAATTCAAAATTATATTTTCACTTTTATACCTTTTTGACCTTACGAAATAATGCCCATAGCTTTTTTTTTTTTTTTTTTTTGAAAGACGAGAACCGTTAACTTAATGATTAGAACTTCCTTATTTCATATGATCAAATGAACATAAAGATATCATTTCAAATTAATAGAACATATTTTATAATTTCGAATTATCAAAATGTATAAAAATATAAATACCACTTTCTAACATGTTGCCCATCAACTGTGGCGGCGTTATTTTTTGTATATATGCCAACAAATTAACCGAAAGTTAAAACTACTCAGCTACGTCATATGAATTGATACATGTAAAATTTTTTTTTTCTATTTTGACAATGTATAAAAGGTGAACCAGTTAAAAACAAAATTGATCTACATGATCTAAAAAATTTTAATTTCAATTTATTTATATATTTCTATTTTTATCGATTGATTGTAAAATGTAATTAAAGAAGTGATAGGAAAAATATTCGAGCTATAAAAGGGTTGAAGTGTAAATAATGAGGTAAAAAGAAATTTAAAAAAAAAAAAAAGAAGAAAGAAAAAAAGGTAGAGAAACAAAATCGTTTAACATACTGACAATTGCAATCAGCCTAAGATAAAATGCATTCTCCTTGGATTCCAACCTTCTCAACATGTACTTTTAAGAATTTATTACTTGGATAAATTATTCAATATTGCAGCAGTGCCTTTTCTTCAAAAATATATGAAAAATATCAGCCAAAGTCTTTGCAAATCAGTGCTGATTTTTAATTTAATACAAATCTTCTGTCTCAAAATTTGTGTCAAAAATATTATAACTACTATATAAATTTTTTTTTTAAAAAAAAATTTAATATGAATTTTTTTTTTTTATGTAATCTATAACTTTTATATTCAATTATTTAAAAAAAAATTACTTCTAAATAAGTGTTTTAAGACTTCAATAAGTTTATAAATTAATTCCCAACCCGCAAAAAATTTAAAGCCTTAAAACATCCGCTTAAAAGTATTTTTTGAAAAAACTTTAAATACAAGAAAAAGAAAAAGAGATTTTGATTTAATGTATAACTTTTGTATTCAAATTCTTTCCAAAAAATATAGTTAAGACTTTAAATTGTTAAAATACCCAATCAAATACTACAGCACGCACAAGAAAAATCGTATAGTTAAGACTTTAACATTTATACTACATAAGTCTTTCATAGATACTAATTTCATATTGGCAGAAACTCGTATAAGTTTATTCTTAGATGGATAATGCTACAATGCCCGAAAGTTTTAGTCCGAAAATCTATCCGAATGATTTTCCTCCCCCCCTCGGTAAATCACGCAATATTTTTACGAATTAAAGCTTTACACTCCATAGATTTTCGATGGGAACAGTCGGGTGCTACAATATTTTCCTTCTTAGATACTATTTCATATTGGCAGAGCCGCAGAAATTCATGCAAGTGTTTAGTCTTATATATTATTTCATATTGGCAGAAATTCATGTAAGTGGAAGATCAAGACACATACCTTTTGAGCACCCGGGGAAGTACAATACATGGAAGCCAGAGTTTCATTTATCGTTCAAAGAAAAGATACGAAAAAGATGAGAGCCCAGCAGCTGTATCATCATTGAGGTTGTCTCATTAACCAGCCTTCATTGAAATGTCCAAAACCACCTGCAAAAATATTCTTCTGTAATTATAATTATAAAGAAAGAAACTAAGCAATAGGTTAAAAAACTACAGAATAGCTCCTAACAAAAAAAAAAAACAACAGAAATTTGAATAACTATTCTGTTTTTTTTTTCCTGCTTCAAACAAACATAAATCAAATATTAGTTTTTCTCTAGCAGCAGATGCTGAAGTCAATAAATGCTTTAACAAACCATAACTTGGCATCTTTAAACATTAATGAGGGTATAAAGCATAATGCTGTTTCATTATAGACATTTTTTGCGGCAACATTTACTCTAATGTAATAAGAAATGAATTCACTCAATAAAAAGCAAATTATCCTCCCTGCTGGCCTCCCAGAGGAAGCCAATGGTGGTCCATGGGCTAATGCCAAGAAATTTAAAGCAGCCAATGAATCAATTGCTGAGACACAACCTCTGCACATGCATCCACGCCTCAACATTAATCATCAGAACAAGCATTACAGAGACAAGGCTTCAATGAAGACAACATGCAAGTTAACTTGCAATCTAATCCTCGTCTACTTGTGAACCGAAAGATTACAGTACGGAATGTCCTTGTTACACTAACAAGGTTATTAATTTTCCATTGAATGCAAGCATATGTCATCTCCAGATTCTATAGATGATGCAGATCACAGAATTCAAAAGACCTCCAATTTGTTGCAGACACATATCGATCCTACTGGAAATAGCATACAAGGATATCTGTTCGCCCGTAACAATATCTACTTTCACAAACAGATAAAGATATGTGGTGTAGACAATTGTACAACACAGAATTACGAGATCCATCTTTCACCAAGTCTACATGTCTTCGACCATTCTTCAAGATCCCTACTTACACAATAAGGAATCAGAGCCCAAAACAAAAGAGAAAGAAATAATGTCAAAAAAAAACCCCTGCTTCTCAATACTTGTACAAATTAGACCCTGCTTTTTTCATGATAATTGCTAAATCAACCCAAAACACAAATATGTAAGTATTTTTTGAAAAAAATTTGAACACGAAAATTTCTTTTTAATGTTTTCTACAACTTTTGTATTCGAAGTTCTTCTAAAAATATCTCTAAAGTTGTTTTATGGTTCCGACGTTTTTACTGATTACAACAACTTTAGAGCCTCAAAACATTTATTGGGAAATTTTTTTTGAAAACAAATTGATGCAAAAGTTGTAGAGCACATAAAGATCAATTTTTTGTTATTCAAACTCTTTTCAGAAAAATACTTAGATATATGTGCTTAGGAGTGATTTCGTAAGCTGTTCAAAAAAGCAAGGGCTTTTTTGTTACCTGCAAAGCATGAGCTTTTTCGACAAAACCCTCGAAAAAAAATCCCAGAGATGATAACCTTACACATCAACTTGAAACCAAGGTTTTAAATGTCGATTCGTGCCGAATTTCGGTAAATTCCAAATTCGAGACGTGCCGACCGTGCCGAAAATAAAATATTATTTTTATATATTATTAAATATTTTATTATAGTTTAAAAATGATATTTAAGAATTTAATTAAAAAAAAAAACTAAGTTTACACGCGCAGAGCGCATGACCACTTAAGTCGCACCGGTGGACGCGACTGTGCATCTTCCTTGCTTTCACGAGGAAAATGAACTAAGCGAGGAAGGTGAACTACTTTCAAAAAAAGAAAAAAAGCTGAGCCGGCCGGCCCGGCACCGTCTGAGACGTTCCGGGCGGCATGTTGTGTGCCGTCCGGAATTTAAAACTTTGCTTGAAACTCTATGAGAATGTCAAGGTCGAAGACACTGCAGACCATGTCCATTATTTTATTTTTATTTTTTCTTTTTTGATGAAAGACCATGTCCATTATTCAGAAATCTCATTAACAATTGGGTCTACTACTGCTTGTCCGGTTTGATAGTAGTTCCGTCTGTTGTGAACACGTTGATCTGGACTGGATCTCTAGCTCAGCTAGTCAAACACCAACCCATTCAACAACTAATGGTGTGCAACAAGCCACAAACTTCAACTAACAAGATCACCAACATTATAGGTATACTTTCCAAATTCACGTGCTATGGATCCACTTGAATAACCACTATCTGTATATATACTTATAGGCTTTTATAAGTACCTCTATATCTTCCTCCGTTAGTCATGAGTCTCTTTCTGCATACTTGATCTTTATGAATTTGAAGCTTACAGCCAATGAGTAAGAGATTGAGTGCTCTCACCAATATGGTCCCTCCCTCCAGTTGCTTCCTGTTTGCAATTCCTTGTGGAGGACCACAACAGCATTTACAAATCAATAATAAAAGTATGTGGAAGTAGTTAGTGAATTATATAGAAAGCAAGGAAGAAAGTGAACATTTGTTCTGTCATTATGATGAAATATCTCATTAATCAGTTCAGGAGCATTCAACTCGATAATGTCTGAGATTGTTCCTGCATATCTCTGAAATAAAATTGGCACGGCACGATCTAGTTGACATCTGCACCAGACCCCTCTAGCATAGGAAATATTCAGAGATAGCAAGTGCTTAGTTTTTGTATGCTTAAATTTTAGAAGTATTGGTGAATGATGCATCAGCTTATGGATGCTTCAATTGCAGGGAGGAATTAAGAGGGGAAAAGAGGCCCCACTTTCATGGTACCAATAGTAGCTAGTCAGAAATTAATGATATTTGCTAAAAAGTTCTTCCGTGAAATTTTATAATATAGTTTATCAAAGGAAAAGATGTTGGTTACTGTTCTTCACAACCACTTATTTCCCTAAGATGGAATTATCCAGAAGTCGAAAGCACCATTGAGTTTCCGCTTTCAGCCTGTTAGTTTCAGATGATTGTTTTTTTCCCAACTAACATAAACTTCTGTGGGAGTTACTCCTTGGACCGTAATCATGTATCATAACAAAAAAAAATATTAGATAAAAAGAATACGATAACAATATGTAATTGTGCATGAGATCTTGCCTTAAAAACAATCATGATTTCTAACTTTGTGAACTCATTCATACTTGGTGGGGTCACCTGTGGAAACAGCTTTTACTGCTGACACACCTACTTTCCATGCCTTTTAACCCTCTCTTTCTTTTTGAAGCCTCTATTTTCAAATATGATCCACCTAACTAGGACAAGCAGCTTTTTCTCTAAACATATCAGATCAAGTGATCGTTCATAAATCTGTAAAACTTCTATATTGGCTTTTAAGGATGTATAATAGCAAATTGGCTATTGTTTGTTTTAAAAGCTGCTAGAACTTAAACACTGAAAAAAGAGCTACGGCACCAAAACTGCATTAACTGTTCTTCATGAAAATAAAGCCTCTCCTTAGCACACTGCTGTTGAGGTAGTAAATATGGACTTCGTATCCTTTGATCTCGCATTACTAATCTGAAACAAATTTCGGTCTCTGGTCTTAGCCAAGAACTTACCTCTCCAGTTATTGCATATAAATTTAATCTCAAGACTTACACATTATAGTATTACATACGTTGTATTCAACAGAACCTCATTTATAATTCATCTACTTAGCTAAGAGTTCCAGCACTCAGCTTTTTTTTTTTTTTTTTTGTATTTTGGATTAACTTGTCTGCCATGGGAAAGAAATCCATGTACATAATAATGCACCAATACAACTGAGGTAGTCATCAATCTAGATTTTGTAAATACACTACCATTCCAAACTATGTTGGCAACTTTTGAGCAGTCTTAGCTAATGAATTTTACCTTGTAAAAGCAAAATCAACCTCATGCTGAAAGCAATAACGGTCAAATAATCTAGATCTTAAACAAATTCAATTTGCAGTTCCATTAGGCACTTCAAAAAAAAGCCCGAATGCAGTGGGTGCAGAAAGTCTGTCCTGAAGATTGCAGTGGGTGCAGCACGTTAGGAAACCAAACTAAGGGCGATGCTAAAGAGCCCAAATGCGCGAACACCCACCGTAATGCCCACGCAAGTATGTGGTCCCAATATCGGGCCCAAACAAAGTATCTGGATAGAACAAAAAAGATATTCACAAGCAAAGCAAGAGATGCCATGCCAAAGATATTCCTACATGTATTTTTGTATAAGGCATATCTATGTTAAAACTAACAGAACAAGCATGTTTATATGCTAAGTTCATTTTCTACTAACCAAGTATGCTGAATTGAAAGGTTACAGTAAATAACAGCAAATGCTTGTGCCAGCCTCAACTCTAGTTTGATTGGAATATCTGTTAGGAACAGATATCTAGATATACAATTGATCATAATTGGCAGCGACATAAGAAACATAAATGTAGCAAACATAAAGCCATTACTAATGGAAACAGCCTAAAAAATGTTTAACAGTGCTCTCTAGGACAAAATGGATTCCCAATCACTCCACATGTTCCACCTCTGTCATTTAAATGATTGCAAGCACATAATAATCAATAACATAAACCATCTCAAAATCCATATTATATCGTTACTTCGATTAAATGATGATCTATCCTCTACGACATCCCTATCTTAGTCAATCACAAAGTTGCTATAATTTGTGAATTTCGAATTTCGAACTATGAATTCATGATAATTTCTACAACCTTTGCAGAAGTAGAAGACATCCTCCGTTCCGATTCAAAGACGGTAACTGATAACCCTTTCCGGCGACAATGGAGACAGACGCGCCGGAGACTGCAATGAGAAACATCATAGCATTTCTCTGAAATTCAAACACAAATGAGAGTCTCTGCTGTGAACAGGATCAGATATCCGACTTAATTTTAGCAGTCGGAAAAAAATTTCAACGGACAGCTACAAGAATAGTTTCGTGAAGCTACTACCCAGATGCTATTATTTACAGCAAATATTAACTAAAAAATTGCTCAATTTTGATTTTATATTTCAAAATGATTAAAAACTAAAATGTATATTTAATGCACCGTGTAGCTCATAGTTCAAATCTAATTTTCCCGCTGATTCTTCTATCTTCCTTTTAAATTATAATAACTTCGAGAATCAATTACCCGTTTTTCATGTTTTAATAAATATTACACTACAATATAAAGTATAACCACAAACTTTATAGTTTATATTTTCAAAAAATTAATAAAATGTATATTTAATGAGCGGCATTAGGAACTCCTGAATATTTGCTTCGGAAAATATTTGTACGTCGTTATCTGGTTCGCAAAAGCCATCCTTAGATCTCAAAAAATAGATGACAAGGACGGTTGAGAGATTCAATATTGGTTGAATATTTGCTATTATAATGGTTCTAAACCATTATGGTTTCTTTGGCAGTTCATTTCAAAAAATTCATGTTGTTGGGCTTTTAAAATGATTTGATTTGGTTTGATCCAATTACATCAAATGAACGAGCCTAATAGTGGGTTCCCGACATTCTATTTGGTGACCTCATCGATTGGACGCCGGAATCCCTAAGCCCCTCTTTCATATCATATTAATTTTGATGCATGCAGTTGAGGGAGAAGGTCGAATGATGCTATATTAAATATCGAGATTTTATATGCCGAGCCGAGTTGAGTTTCAGTAAACTCAGATCTTGACACGTGCCAACCGTCCGATATATATTTATTTGCTATTTTAAAAAAATAAAAATAAAAAATTAATTTAAAATTTTAAATAAAAGATTTTTTTACACGTGCCATGCCGGTTCGTGCTACGCTGACAACTGTCGGAACAGTAACGTGCTGACTGTGCCGATTGGCACAAAAAAATTATGTTAACATCACCATAACAATAAATAAAAGGGAGAACCAACAAGCCGCAAGGCACACATACGTATTATAAGACAAGAAAAAAAAACATCTATAATATTCTACATAATATATTATCTATATATAGTCTTATAAAATACAATTAGATCATTCAGATTTATTTTATAAAATCCATTCTATTTAGATCTAATATACAGAGACTTGCGGCATAAAAGTATTCTGGACAAAATTCTCGCAATATTCAAGATATATTTAAATATATAACAAGATAATGGATATTCATAACATAACATCTTAAATTAAGAAAAAAATAGCAGATGACGCACCCGCAATGCGTGTGCTAAGAATAAAAAAAATTTGGAAAAATTACTGTTCGGCCTCCCGTTTTCCGTTTTTGACTGTTCAGCCCCCCGAAACGCGTTTCCCCGCCGACGTGGCGGCGCGCGCGTGCCGCCACGTGGCATTTCGGGGGGCTGAATCGCGATACCCCAAAATTAGGGAGGCTGAACAGTAAATTCCTAAAAAATTTTAATAACCACAAAAGTTAAAATTTTGAAGCCACATAAATATTTTTGTTGGACAAAATAGAATGTTAATAAATAAAGAGAGAGAAAAAAGAAGACGGTGAGGTATAGAATAAAATGGCCGATTTTATAACTTCTTACAATATATAAGCCGCATAAATATTATGATAATTATTATATAGAATTTAAATTTATTTTCATAGTTAATTCACTTATATTAAGATACAAGACACCACGAAACTCACATCTTGCACTTCAATATTATATTATATAGGTAAAATTTAATAAATAGAATTTGTTAAAATAGAAATGTAAATGTAATTGTCGAAGTGGGTTGCGGAGCTTCCAAACATATCTACTGGCCCATCTTCCATCTGGGCCTCTAATGTTAGAAGCTCCGGCCGCCCAAAAAATATCTTCATTTTATTTAAAAGAGAAAATCCCCGCATAATATCTGCTCTGTTTCCTGCCTTAAAGCATGGCTAGCGAGCACACCACGTATCACACCACGGAGCAATATATGTTTACGATGGGGTCAGATTTAACTTCTCCGAAATAGGTATAAGGAGATAAAGGGATTGATTTGAAAGGGTGATAATGAGTAGCTGATGGAGTGATCAGTTATAAAATTCTTCATTTCACAAATCATTTGTCTCCCCTTCCCCACGCCTCCACCTCTTCCTCCCCAGCAAAACCCTAAAATCTCCATTCTAGGGGTTTATCGTCATCATCATCATCTAGCCCCAGTCATGAACCACCTACTACGACGTTCAGCTTCGATCACGGCCTCGCCGGCGGCGCGGCAAGCCATCTCGGCCCTCCTCTCCGCCGAGGTTCTCCCAGTTCTGCCGTTTCTTTTCTCACCCCGATATTTCAACGGATCATCCTTGGTGGCGGAGAACCCTGGTTTCAGTGCTTCCCATAGGAGGGAAATTCATTTCTCGGCAGCTCTAGGGTTGCGGGCGTCGGAAATAGCGCGTGCGGAGTACGCGGTGGACGAATTCTACGACGAGGAGAAGGGCGCGAAGGGGGGTGATGAAGGATTGGAGATCGCTAAGCTCGGAATCGCTAAGGAAATCGTCAATGAACTTGCCAGGAAAGGGATCACTAAACTTTTCCCAATCCAGGTACCTAGCTCATGATTCTATTGATGTGCACATTTTAGCAACTTGATTGGAGCTACGCTGATAATTGATTTGTGAAATTTATTGGAGTAGTGGCTTTTTCTGCAATTTATGGGTTAGCTGATTTTGGTGCAATTGATTGCTATTAATTTCTGTATGTGATTAGTTCATTTTAATTAATTTGTTTTTCATTAACGTTTGTTAGGAGTTGGTTGTCATTTACTCATTGTTTAATCTCTAGTTATATTAAGAACTTCCTTTCGTAATAACATGATACTTGCAAAGAACCAAGCTGTAGTGCTTGTCATGTTAAAAACAATTGACTAAGGTCAAAGATGTTACTGTTAGCATTAAAAATATATGGATATAGATGTTTGTCTTTTGAGTATTTTTTTTCTCTGCAAACATGAGATCATGTCTGTCAAAGTCTCTTTGTATGTTCATCTAGTAGTCCACATTATTTGTTTGTCTTCTGTCTACATCAATAACAACAGAAGATATTAACTTAGAGAGGAACGGTAACCGGTGGTACATACCGTTCGCATATGATTACTTTTAGCGAGCATGTTAGTAGCCAACCCTAATAGATTACTGTCTTAATAATTTTAATACTGTCCGTGTGATGTAAAGTCATATCTAATAGTTGGCCGCTACCTTCTTACAAAGCACAATATGTCCTTATAAGTTAACCCACTCAAGAATGTAATGAATGTTGAAATGGCCCCAAAGACTGGCATGGCAAAGACATACCTTTGTTACATGTTTACTTTTTTGGGTGAAGTTTTCTCCTTTCTGCATTCTACTTTTGGTGACTTATCGATTGGTAATATTAATCAATTTCATGTTATTTTCTTCTATCTCCGTCATTGCTGTTCATAGAGGGCAGTTCTTGAGCCAGCAATGCAAGGTCGTGACATGATTGGTCGAGCAAAAACAGGGACTGGAAAGACTTTGGCATTTGGAATTCCCATAATGATAGCATTTTACGATTTCAAGCTAAAAATGGGTAAATTTCGTATTACTGAGATACAATTCGTCTGCTACGATAATAATCAATTGTTAGTCTGCAGTTTATTGACTTTGAGCTGGCAATTTTATGTCTTCACAGACGTGGCAGATGTCCTCTAGCCATTGTATTGGCACCTACTAGAGAACTTGCTCGACAAGTGGAAAAGGAATTTCGAGAATCTTCTCCACTGGAGACGATTTGTGTTTATGGAGGTGTTCCAATTCAGCAGCAAATGCGGCAACTTGATTATGGAGTTGATGTAGTAGTTGGTACACCTGGTCGTGTAATTGATTTACTGAAGAGAGGGGCCTTGAACTTGTCAGAGGTCCAATTTGTCGTTCTGGATGAAGCAGATCAGATGCTTAATGTGGGTTTTGCTGAAGATGTAGAGGTTATTTTAGAAAAGTTGCCTCAGAAGCGTCAAAGTATGATGTTTTCTGCAACAATGCCAAGCTGGATAAGAAAGCTTACTCAAAGATACCTCAATGATCCATTGACAATTGATCTTGTAAGTTCGGTGCATTATAATATGATGATATCATCTTTAGGCGTAATCGTATTTCTCTCTGCGTCAGAATTTATATAATTTACCTTTGTTGTTTCTGAACAGTACTGGTCTGTAAGAAACATACTTTATAATCTTAGATGAGCATGTAGAGTATCTCCAAGTGCTAGCAATCCTTTGTCAACAACTCGTGGTTGAGATTTTTCGCTACCTTTTGAATTTCTTAGTTTTGTTTTTTATTTACTCATAGCTTATAACTAATTTTTTAAAATAATGTAAAAACATTATGGTATTTTGTTCTGAGGAAATAGAATTCTAATTGGTTATCGTCTTATGAACAAAGAGATACCAACAAAGTAAATTATTATCTTTTTTAGGTCCTTCCTTGTTCTCCCTTTTCAATTTGATAATTGATGTAGAACGATTTTTTTCTTAGGTTGGTGAATCTGACCAGAAGTTGGCTGAAGGAATTTCTCTTTATACCATTGCATCAGATAACTATTCTAAGCCAGCTATTCTTGGGCCTCTAATTAAGGTAAGGTTTTCACATAGTCTTGTTCTTTCTTTTTTCTGAAGTAGAATAATACTAATGCATCACTAACTATGCATGCTTACAGGAACATGCTAAAGGGGGAAAGTGCATTGTTTTCACTCAAACAAAACGGGATGCTGATCGCTTAGCTTCTATTATGGGTCGTAGTTTTGGATGTGAACCTCTACATGGAGACATTTCACAGAATCAAAGGGAAAGGACACTTTCTGGTTTTCGGGATGGTCGCTTTAGTATATTGGTTGCTACTGATGTTGCTGCTCGTGGACTGGATATACCAAACGTGGATTTGGTGAGTCTGCTTTTAAAGAAGTTGTATAAGTTAGAAGTTCAACTTCGTTATCCCTTACGTGGTTGACTTGATGTGGCTGCTTTCTTTCTTGCTCTAGTTTGAACATAACGTGTTAACGACATTCTCAACAAACCATGAAAGGATGCAGATCATATGTATTTGTTTTCCCTGTCAATTGACGCACCCCCCTTCTTTCTGTTCTCCCTTTCTCTGCGGTATTTAGCATTTAGCATGACCGTTGCAGTATACAATTATCTTATCATTAATGTAACAATTTTTCTTCCCAGGTAATCCATTATGAATTGCCAACCACATCAGAGATATTTGTTCATAGATCTGGTAGGACAGGACGTGCTGGAAAGAAAGGAAATGCAATTCTGATTTACAATGACGAGCAAAGAAGAGCAGTAAGGGGTATTGAGCTAGATGTTGGCTGCAAGTTTAACGAGGTGCTTTTCCTTTCTGCACTCCATTGTCTTTTTTATGGCTTTTTTTTTCTTCTGATGGCTCCCTCATAATATTAGTAAATAGTGAAAAATTAATGCAGTGTTGTCGATTTTCTGTTCCTAGCTTTTGTGAAAGTTGAGCTTCTAGCACAGCATGTTCATTGGGATTGTCATATAAAATTGCTATTGGATTGGTTAGCGTTGATGGCTATTTTTTTTTTTTTTCTTGAAGTCCAATTTGCTTTACTATTCTTTCGTTCAAATACTGAATTTCAATGTCATATGAACTTTCAGCTCCCCAAGATTACAGCTGAGGGTAATGACCTCTTTGGCAGCATGAGTGGCAGGGGTAGGTTTGACTCATATGGGGGTGGTCACATGGGTGGTGGATCTGGCTTTGGTCGTTCTGGGGGATTTGGTGGTGGTTCTGGTTATGGACGTCCCCGCGATTTTGGAGGTTCTGGTGGGTTAGGTGGCCCATCATCTGGGCGAGTGCGGGGTGGTTACGGTGACTCAGACTTTGGCCGTTCAGGTTCGTTTGGGGGTTCAGGTTCTCGCCAATCTGGTGGGTTTGGCCGATCAGGTGGGTTTGGTTCCATTGGCTCCGGTCCCTCAAGGAATCCTGGAGACGCAGGCTTTGGCAGCTCCGGTGTTTCAGGTTCTGGTCGTTTTGGTAGCTCAGGCAATTCTAGTTCAGGTCGTTTTGGAAGTTCCGGTTCGTATGGGTCGAGTGGCCCTGGTGGATCTGGTAGAGGTGGTTTTGGCAGTTGGGGTAGTAAGTCGAGCAAGGATAATTATGACGACAGCTGGCCACGGAGATCATAAGTTCATCCTAGGTTAGTGTCTTTTTCAATTCTTCTTTACTTTTTCACTTAGAGCAGGAAGTAGATGAATTTGTAAGTGGCACACAAGTTCTTTACACCTTTTTCAATTTGAATTTCAGGAATTAAGATGCTAAACTGAAGATTATTTGTACTTACCTTCCTTCCGACATTACTCTTATATTTTCAGGGGCATCACAACGTCGGAACTAGTAATGTCAACCATGCTCTGTAGGTATATGGACAGACAACAATATGGCATATAATGAATGCCGGTTGCGTCCGTGTTCCCAACAGCCTTTCTTGGGAGCATAACAGTCGGAATGTACTCAAGAGTGGGGGTGTAACAGCACATACAAAAAATAATATGCAAGCCATAAAGGCTGTTGACTACTTTGCTGTTTTGAGTAATACATCCTGTAATTTTGCCTTCGATAAAGGCGTGCCTGTTATTTAAATGGAAGATATGGTTTTTTTTTTCCTGTTATTCTTATTTGTTTGATGTAATCTTATATATTAAGTAGAAAGCAATCTAATGCTTTAGAGATCCTTGACTTTTTTTTGGGGGGCACATTCTGACTTGACAATGCTGGTGGGGTTGTTAAAGGAGACTGATATTTGGACTTCTGATGTTATGGTTGTAACTTATAACCAAACAATGTAACAGGAAATTATGTATAAACTTTACTGTATTTCATTCTAATATCCTTACTTTACGCTTTTCAAAAATGGCGAAAACTTGTAATACTTTTGGTTTCAAATATATTTAGTAGAGATTTTCGAGCCTTGCTTTTTAGCTCTGCTGCTGGTTGAGGTTGGAGAATGTATCAATGCTTTTAGCATTTTTTTTAACCTTAAAGGTCAAAAGTAAGAAATTCTTGTTTCTAGGTTTTACTTTTACCTTCATGTGTACTTAGTAGTACCTTGTATTTCTGTATTTTGGTCCATGTAATGTATCATGTATGTTATTGTGATAACATATATTATTTTGAATTTATTGAACTTGTAGTATCTGTTATTTAGGCTCTCTTTTAATTAATCGATTTGAAATGGAGTTGGTATCATTTAGGACAGCTAATAGCCTAATGCAATCGCGTTTAGATGGTGGGGTCATGTGCCTGTGCTTTGGCGCTAATTGTGGTGGACTGAAGAAAGACAAGAATATATATAATTTAGTCAGCAAATTTTACAGGCTCATAAGGTAAATCTTCCTAGGCACTTGATTTTAAAATATGTTGTGGGCCGTGACATATAGACCTTTCTATTTGCCGGGTAAAGAGATTCATAAGTCCATATTCCCGAGCCCAACAACTCAAGTTAACCATCATCGTGAGAAGGGGATGTGGGCTGCAGAATTATCGAATTTGCTAGACGAACAGTCGCTGTCTCAACCAAGCTCATTTATGTATAATTGGTGTGTTTTTTTTTAATCGCGATTGTCGAAATTAATTTTTATTATATATTTTAACAGAAAATAGTATAAGTTAAAATAAAATGTACATTATCTTTTACCTAGCCATACCCACCTTTTACATTTTCGAAAATTAATAGCGTGCTGCAGTAAGTAATCCAACCGCCGTCATTACAAAGTACAAGGAAGATCAAGATAACGAAGATCCCGGCTTCGTTCTTCCCCAGAAAAATGTATGCTGCTCATGATGAAATGGGACATCTGCTTTGGGCTTTTTCTTGAAGATCGAAGTGGGCCTTCCCGGTTTCTCGTTGTGTTTCATAGTGGGGACGATGTGTTTGGTTTCTCGGGAACTAGAAAAGCTGAGAAAAAGAAAATAAAAGCAATTTATTTCCAAGTAAAATAGAAAAAATCAAATAGATGCACTTATGGTCGTCCGCAAGCAAACAAAAGCTTTTAACGATCATATATATATATATATATCTAGAGATTATGTGCTGCAAGCAACTGCTCTGATATCTATGAGGGTCCCTTGTTTGTTCTCATTGGCTTTCTCTTTGTTCAGAGAATGAATGGACAGTGTAGCAGCTGAAGAATATCAATTTTGGAGGTCAAGATTCAGATTTGGATTGTTTGAACCAGATGTATTTAATCTCCCACTTATTTTCTTACTTATTTTTTTATTGTAACAGTTTTGAATTTGTTAAGAGTTATTCATTGTGTGCCCAGGGTCACAAGTTCGAATCTTGATGTTTGCGGAACTTTAATTCTACAAGGTGTATGTCAATAGATATGTCTGTAAAAAATCCAAACGTCGGAAGGGTACAGAATATCTTATCCGATATGTGACGTTGCTTGAGCACATAACTCGGGTACAAAGATCTAACGATAAAACCAAAGTGATTGTCATATAAGAGTTTACGTATTACGACGGTCACACAAAATGGACCGGTTGACTATGGTTCCCTATCATAAATCTCAAAACCAAAAAAAAGAAAAAAGAAAAAAAAAAAAAAAAAAGAGTTACTCACATCAACTCGTTACATGCATTTGAGATGTGATTTGAATTAATTCAGTGATCCTTCAAAAACAGTCTCTTTCATAATACAGCTACATCTACGTATATTCTACTTGTCAGAGTACTCCTCTCTTTGGTGGGACTTTTATTTGATTATTGTTGTTGAACCAGATGTATTTAATAAAGGGACTGAAAACACAGAGTTAGGCCATTAATCTTGATCTATTCTAAAAACAAATATGATACAATCCGAAAACAGACCAAAAAAACAACACAAAACAGACCAAAACTATACCTGTTACACCTATATTTTCATCGTGCACGTAAAAGAGTGGCTGCCGAAAATCAAATCTAAGCTAAGATGCCATGGTTTATATGTAGACAAGGCTGTGTGTTTCAACAGAACTCGTAAAGGAGCTGCAGTAGACTTTTCTTTTCTGAACCTTCAATGAGAAACGTCTCACGAACGAAATCACTGTTCAGTAGAATCTGTATAGTTTTCAGAATTTATACAGCTTAAGATGAAATTCAAATAATTCAATCTCTATTTATTTGGACATGAATCCATGTTGATAAGTTTATCAGAATTTTTCAAAGTTCAACAGCTAAAAAATAGATAGATTGAGCACATAATAAAATGCATGCTACAGTATTATTATTAGGTTAATTAGGGGGTGTAGATCCTCTCCATTATTTATCCGTCAAGTTCTCTCCAATTTATGATAAAATTTACCTATATGCATTTTTTGAGAAATTTAAACGAAGTATAAATTGATCTTATAAACTGTTTTTAAACCTGCTACTATGTCAGAGCTCCAAACTAACTAGTTATTTGAAAAATGTTAAATATAAAAGTTGTAGATCTTATCAAAATTTACAATTTTTGTGTTTATTTTTTTAAAAAAAAATACGTCAAAATATAAATTTTTATTATGAATTGAAGTAAACTTGAGAATGAGTAATGAAGATGATCTATTCCATAATTACGGTGGCAGCCTTCATTGATGAAGCAAACAAAAGCTCAGCAGGCAGCAACAATTTGAGTCTAGATTTTGCAAGTTCCCACTCTTTTCTCACCAACAAAAAAAAAAGAAAGAAAACATTTCAACGAAGAATTTGCAGGGCACAAGGTTCTTAAGTTTAAGCTCAACTTCAGGAAAAAAAAACATTTAAATTGAGGCAAGAAAATTCAACTTAAAAGCAAGATATTAAAGAAGGAAATTTATACCATTATAGTTTGTATATTAAGCACAAATAAAAAGAAAGCTGACTAAAAGTGGATAATCTGCAATAAATAAATAAAATCTCTATAACTAGCAGCACTCAATAGCAACAATCCTACATCTTCTGCTTCCTGTAGGATATAGATAGATGAATATATGGTTTGTTTTCAAGCATTTTTATGCTGAATATATAATACCTACAAGCTTCTCTGGTAAGTGAAAAAAAAAGGAAATAAATACCAACATTATAATTGTCTTATGTACACTATATATACAGTGTGCACACGATTAGAGTGCAGTAAATAATAGAACCAGCTTATATATACATGCAACGAGAATAAAATGATGAAATAAATTCTGTTTTTTGTTTCTTTCTTTTTATATAAACAAAGCAATATGAAAATTAGTATACTGAATGAAGCGTTAGAGAGAGAGAAAGAAAGAGATGGTAGGATATGCTTGGCTCCTCGCACGCCACCCGCAGTAGCCTATCTCATGGAAGATGGGTCTGTACGTGTGGCATACAGGGAGCCAGGCACTTCCCTTTTTCACCGTTATTTCTTCCCAAAAATTACAACTTACTCACTGTCAGAAACCAATACACCTAGAATCACTTGTAAGACAGTTATATATGTAGAGAGATAGGGGGAAGATTAAAAGAGAAGATGGAGAAGAACAAAGATGGAGAGAAGCGGCCATGGAAGAAGATTTTATAGGCAGGCTGGCTAACGGCTAACAAGAGATGAGAGAAGGTGAAGAACGAAAAGAGAGAGAGAGAGAGAGAGAGAGAGAGAGAGAGAGAGAGAGAGAGAGAGATTATTTCGTTGTTAAATAAAGTATAAAGCTAACTGAAAGAAAAGGAAAAAAACTAATTAATCCCACCGCCCACCTTCCCCACTTTCTCATATTAATAAATAATTAAACAAAGTGGTTCTTTACATAATATGCTGTCATTTGCACGTAGTTAAATATAAACGGATCATTTATAATCTACGTAAAATGGTATGGAAAAGCAAACAATTAATACTTGGAATTTTTGTAAGAACAAAGACAAGATTTCCTGATCACACAAAACAAATATTACACCCAGGGCAAACAAGCAAACTCTAGCTAGGGTTTAGTTGGCGATGAGGACCCCTCCATTAACGAAGACTGCAGAGCTTCAGATTCAAAAAAAAAAAAAAGAATGTATTGTTTTCCTTTTGTGATATAAGAATTTGTTTGCTTTTTCATCTTCTGAAGTGTGATTTGTCTGCAGGCGCTTGGATCAAGTAGGATTCTCTTTCTCTGCTACAATATGTATTATTTTATTTTATTTTATTTTTTGCTTTGTTGGAGATGTTAGCTTTCTTCTCTGTGATCTTTAAATATCCCAGCTTTCATGATCTCCAACTTTATTCTCCTTTGGGCTTTCTTCTGCACAAGTTCCCACAGTTTGTAATGCTGTACTGTCCACTTCTTTGTTCTTTTTTTTTTCGGTCAAAAAGCATTTTTAAAACACTACAAAGATCATGATGCATCTACGATTAGTACCTTCATGAACGTCTTAAACAGAGAAGAAAGCAAACCTCAATTCAGGCTTGATGAGTGGAGCTTATAAATTCCGCAAACCTCAATTCAGCCCTTTGTCTAAACCCTCTCTCTCTCTCTCTCTCTCTCTCTCTCTCTCTCTCTCTCTCTCATCCATCGTTTAACTGACATATATAGATCGTCCGGAACATTATGTCCAATAATATTCACAACACTACTATAAACTATACGAACACTATGGTAGATGTCTGGAAAACTGGAACGCTTCCAACCAACAGTTGGTTTGGACAAATTTTTTTGCCGGAGTTTGAATTGAAAAATGTTTGAAAAGCATGTGCAAATTTATTTACCTTAGAAATTTTGGTCTGAACCCTAGTACAGTAAAAATATGGTCCTACCGTTTTGCATTTGCTTGTGAGAAAACAAATTTATATGTATTCTGTGACAACTCGGCACATATATGGCCGTGGCCCGTGTGTTAAAAGTTAGTCTGATAATAGAGTTGATGTCAAGGTCACTGCGTATGCTGAAGAAGTGGGCTGATACAAGTAATGGAGACTGTTTGGGGATAATAAAATATATGCGGTCATATTTCAGATAAAATTGTTTTTTTTTTTTTTTTTAGAAGGGCCACTATAGACCACTTTTACCTCTGGTTCTCTGTCAAGGAAGTTTAAGCTCAATATTAGAAGAATGTAGATTTGTTGAAATGTTTTCAATCTTTTTATACGAATTTGAAGAAAATGGAACGAAATTTGGACGAGCTGGCGACCAAAATGGATGTGGTGTTTCAAAATTTCCATAGCTATCTAGTTGTTTATTTTTATTTTTTTTAAAAAAAGCTATATCAGAGACGTTATATTACTTCTATGGCAGATTTAATCAATTGTGAGAAACTTGATAGAAGACTAAAAGAATCATAATTTCTTATTAAAAAAATTATGATTATATTTTTCTAGGTTGGCGGAGAGTCCGCTACATGACTACTCGTCCGTAAAACTCCACCGTAACTAGTTTAGAATTGGTGCAGTCAGCTGGACCGTAAATAGCTTATGCAAGCCTGCGAAGGGAAGAACTAAGTCCTCCGTGGTAGGATTAAAATAAAATTTTTAGTCAATACTCGGTGCAAATGTGAAGCAAGAACTTGCTTGCAAAAAGTTCTTATCACTATCATAGGCAGAATAAAAGGATAAGTAATATGATATTTTGGTTATATATTGTCCTCCACCCGTATATCTAGGATTGTGACGTGCGTATCATAAAGCACACATCACAGGTTCGAATCACACGAATGGTCCCGAAATAAGGAATAGCCAATTCTATCAAATTTTCAGCTGAGATTGCTAATATGGTGGCTGCTCAGAACGTCAGTACTTTATGCCAAATTCAGGGCACATGCCAGATCGATATTTTATTTTTTGATTGCAGTACATGTCTAATAGGAGCCGATGGATTGTGATTAGAAAATAGTGCTTTCAAACATCAGAGGTTGGCAATTGGAAGATTTCGCCTTATTATTTCAAAAAAGATATTTTGATTATAAATTTGGCAAGACTGATTAACTTAATTCCCTCAAATTTTGAGATTTATTATGTCGTTGATTAGATAAATTTCTTGCTCACCATGCGATATTGAATGTGGTAGTTTTAATTTGGAAGGAAACTTTGTGTGTGTGTGTGTGCGCGCATGCGCTTATGCGCTATTTTCCTTACTTTTCACAAGAGAAATAAAAGAAAGGTTCTAAAATCGTGCTTAGAAAAGATAATCCTACACAACACGGAAGATCATAAATTTAAAATTTGATATGGTTACTTATATTATGTAATTGTAATTACAATATGAAAATACATTTAATATCGTGTGCAGAGGGCACACGACTCTCCGGCGAACGATGGCCGCAGCATTTGAAAATGTGTCAGCAAAAATATGTTATTAATATGTTCCTATTTAAAAAAAGCTGGAAAAAAAGCCGTTGGGATTTCAAAATACTTCCTAATGTGACTTAAAAATACATGATACGTATACGGTGATACAAATCTGATTTGACCGGACATGCCGATTCAACATGATACTACCGATTAAGACCATTTTCGGATTCAGCAGCCACTTCGAAGAAAAAATTAACAAAAAAAAAGTGGAGATTATTATAACAAATCTTAACTACAATTAGTTTAAATTTTTGTAGAGTCACACCATTCTAATATGTTCATTTCCGATAGTCTGTATCACTTTTCATGGAGTGCTGAAAAAAATAAAATTTTTATATTCTTATATGTGGTGCTCACAAAAATTTTACTAATATACTACTACTTTTGCACAGTGCATTACATCAAAAGGGAAGAGAATAAGTCAGCTTCAACACTTTCACCGCCCACGAGAATGGATTGGAAAAGTAACATATAATACTGGGAGAGTTGTATATCATCACCTACATCGATTTTTGAGTTACAAATTCCTTTTATCTGTTCTAAAATATTTATTTAAAAATTATTATAAAAATTTTAATATACAAAAACTTATTAATTACAACAATATGTATTTCTATTTATTTTTTAAAAATTCTAAATAATAAGCTCTCATAGATTGTTAGCGGATTAATTTTTAAATTCATTAAGACTTTAAAATCTCAAAATACCTATTAATTTGCATAAAGTTTAAAAAATTAAATGCTGATTTTAAATTTCTTTTATAATATTAAAAAGAAAAGCAATATTAATGAATCCGAAGTAGATGAGATGATCAAACAGAAAGCAGCAGCATAGACGCTGTACCAAGACTTAATGTGTGTAAATTTTATTAATAGGTGTGGATTAAAGTGATATTAAAACTTAATGTAGGGAATGCAATGCAATTATCCCTTTTTTTTCAATTTGCTCTTTTGTTAGAGAAACAAACAAGGTCGAATATAAGCATCAACAAAATCCTAACCTCATGTAAAGCCTTTCCAACAGAACCACTACTTGCCAAAAGTTGGCCTAAAAATGAGTTATAAAAGATGCAGGTTTTTGTTAGAAGGGTTCAGGAAGGACATCTCTCTTGTTAGATTAGCAAATAATATAGCATATGCTCGCCTCTTCCTTGTGTCTACATACCACCATCTCATATTGAAGGCCTAACAGGAAAAGTTTACGCCAAAATAATTTAACTTATGCGTGATACGATCAGAAGCACTTCCTGTGGACAATCGCCGGTCCTGATTCATCGTAGTCTCCCTTCGTGACATGCTGATTTTGGGGGAAAACAACCTTTGCAAGTATGGCACCGCCCATCCATGCTGAGTTCTTCGGCAAATTTTCAGGCATATATTCTGGAGGCTGCTTAAACACACGAATTAATAATATAAACTTACTCATTTTTCACAGCTAGTATTTGTTTGAGAGATCTTGTTGAATCATTGTACCTTAACAAGAGAAGGACGTATCGATGAAGAGCAAAGGTTTGCCTCTTTCTGGAATCTATCCTCAAAACCTATTAATGCAAGGGTAAGTTTCTTAACTTTTCCGCAATAGAAAAATAGAATGTCTAGCTCATCAAAACAAACATAACGTCTAAACTCAAGTATGAAACGAGAACACATGATCCAATTATGTGTAAATAACAAAAGAGTTTTTACACTAGATTAGGCTCTATATATATCCAGCTAATGAAGTCAACTTCTAGATATGCTTTCAAGATGGAAGGTCGGATACTTGAATACTTCTGACCCACACACCAATGACGGTACAGAGCATATTTGATTATGTCTGAACCACACCAATCAAAGAAATTCACACCTACGGCCTGGTTTTGGTGTTATACTACTCTGCTAAAGCATAATTAACAGACAATACTTGTATAAATAACTCGTATCTTATTTCTTGATAAAAGCCTAACAATATACTTTCATAAATTCACTGTCCTCTTATATTATATATATACACACACCCACACACACATACGCTCAAGAGTCCAAAAAGATAAGAACTAATAGCAAATATAAATTCCTACTAGAAACAAGAAATGGACTAACCTATCATAGAAGCTGTTCCACCACAAACTACGGTATTCTCAAGTAGCTGCCTGTGGTTTTCGGATGCAACGCTTGAGATACAACGGACTAGCTGCTCCACAATGCCATATTCCTCCAGACCCAAAATGGATGGTTGGAAAAGAGCTTCACCAACAACATATCTCTCCCTTTCAATATTTATTACCTGAAATTTTTTACCATTAAGGCTTTCATTGCTTTGAAGACAGGGAGCAAATAACCATTAAAAAAAAAAACCACTCCATTTCAACTTTGCTGCAAGTACCGAAGTTTCGTCTTGAAGAATTAGCAAAGAAAAGGGAAAAGCTCAAAACACGAAAAGGATAAACACATTCATCATTATCCAAAAATAAAAATAAAAAATGAATGAGCAAAATAAATAAAGATTGCCATGTGAATATGAACCTTTACTAGCCACTTTTACTATAAGAGGACAGTGAACGAACATGAAAATTTATGTCATCCATTAAGTGATCAATTTGATATTTGTGACAGGAAGGAGTAAACATTTCCAATCCAAGGCACCCTGTAATTTATATGGAAGTTCCCTACACTTCTACCTGAAGCACCAGTGACTCCTGCCACAAATTTTAATTCTGACCATAAGCAGTATTCTTATCGCATTCTATGCCTTCACAGAGAATGCATGTAATTAGTTTGCCAAGTAGATACCATTTGGATCAATTGTGGACGGCAAAATCCATCAGCGATATACAACTACCAGTAGTCCTCAAAAAATACGAGGAACTGATTAGCACCCTCTGACTAGCTGCCATAGCCGAAGATCAAATATGCTATTACCTAGTTGGCAATACAAATTCAAAAAGCGACTTGAACTTTATCATCCAGTGAGATACAAGATAAAGAACTCTAGGATGACCATAACATGTCGGTAGGTGCTTTAAACAGAATAAAATAGTATTGCATGAACTGCCTGCACAAAGAAATTGTTGTTGCTCCAGCACTACGCTATAATAAGAACATCACTTGTGGAGGAACAGACCTGTCCATCTGGAAGAGTGTATTTTTCGGTTTGGGGTGACTTTTGTGTTTTCTCAAAGGCAACTTCATCTTCAGCACAGCACGCGTACTGCTCCTTCAGTTTTTCAATCTCAGATATATCAATATTTGCAAGTGGATTGGACTTGCGAAGCTCCTTTGCAAGTAGGTTAGTCAAATCGATGCCTCCAATCTCGAATCTTTTTGAGGCAATATGATGGACTGCACCTTCACAAACAGGTGCAATATCTGCACAATATACAAATCACCAACATAAACACCTAGTTCAAGTCAATAGCCAATTTACCAAGAGCTAATGCAATCCACAAAGGGTTTCATGGCACCATGAAGAAGGCTAAATACTTTTGGATCAGCGTCTGATCATCATCATAGTCTATGGTCTTTCTCTTGAGATCATCAATGTCATTTTGCTGAGAGGTTGAGCATGTTCCGTAAGACATCTTAAAACGATAGCATATGGATGACAAGCGTCCTTTAAAATCAGGAGCAAGTTGGGAAACAAACGAACGCTTGCTGCGATGTTATGAATGGATGACGCACATCACAAAAGCAAGAGCTTGTCTCATAAGATTAGTTGTGGTTATTTATGTTATTCTTTAAGCATGTTCAACTAACACTACTAATCTAGCTTTCCTCTTCTCACTACAAGTACCAAAAATTCAACTTAGGTTCAGAGCTGTGGGACTGAAAAATCATTCTATTTAAAGCGTTCTATAACCAATCAAAAGACCACCAAAACGTCTACATGCTAATGCAAATTGATGGACCGGTATCAATTATCAACGGGCCCAAATTATATCTAGACTTATAGGAAATTGACAGAGAAACTAAAAAGGAACATATATGATGGCCAGCGGAGAAATAGGAACTAACCAAGCATCTTAATACAGCATACTAATAGGATCCAATTGACCCATGAAAATAAAATACCCCGAAAATGCAAAAAACTATGACAAAATGTCAATCTACTTTCACAAAGGTGAAAAGGTATTCGTACATACCCACTGGGATGCAGCACATCATTTTCAGAAATCTATTCAGAATTGCACCAATAGTGGTTCTATATTCAAAGTTTTAAAAACATGTAAGACAGTAAAAAATCCAGTCGAATTGGATATTTTTAGAATGACATAAGCACGAGTTATAAGACTGCAACCACAAATAGACAAACATCACACCTCTCATGATATAGTACAGCCATGAAAGTAAAAGCTGCGTTAAAAATAACTCCAACAGAAAAAGGCGTACGCTACTCATGAATATTATGTGTACTTCTGTTAAGTTTTTGAAAATAAAAAAAGGTTACAAAGCATAAAAACAAACCCGCAAATAGCTTAGAAAGTTTGCTTGAACTAGTGGAACAAAGAAGATAAAGTACAGCCTTATCTTACCGATTTTTCCATGACCAATGTCCACAGTGCACCCTGAGATGCGACCTACTGCGTAAAGCGATAGAACAGCTTGTTCAGAAGCATAAAAACCAGAGACGTTAAACGTTTCAAACATCAGCTGCACCAATTGTTCCCTAACAGCCTGGAATACAAATCAAGGATATATGTACATATGAGATATGAAGTTTCATAAATAGAAAGACAAATGATTTCTGAGCTAATAGTACCCTTCCTTGGAAGAAGAGAGTTAACAGTTACAAAGTGAAGGTCCATAAAGGAGCACAAACTCGTATGAGCAGTAATACATTTGCATTACGAGTGTGTAGTGGAATAATCCTGACAAGGTTTCAGGAATTCTACATAAGCGAATATGATTCTCAATTGAGGTTTGTCAAAGACCAAAAGCAAGGAAAACAATCCCTTGCTTGCAAATTTCGCATGCCAGTGGGGATCTAGTTTATCATGGGACAGTGTGGTAAGTGGTAACCTAGATTTACAAAAAGTTTGCTTGCAGGATTACTTCTTTTATATCCAAAGTAACAAAAAATGGAAATGCATTATTCCCAGTAAATTGAACCATGGAAATTTGGTTAACCTGAAATGTCATTAACATGGGAATTTTGCAGGGCAACTAACGCGATGTCCTCTAAGGTACTTCTATCCTGCTTTCTTCTTTAACAGCATGAAATATCCGTACCTTCTAATTAATGACCACAGCACATGAATAGATTTCATGACATTTTAAATGATTCGAAATTTAAATAAAACCTTTGGAGTGGATAAAGGATCAGTAAAGAGAATATGTCCCTCCTCTCCCATCTCCCAGCCAAGGTGTGTATACAATACATGATGCAACAAATCCTCCATCGCATCCCAATCCTTGATAAACCCCCTAACCACTGGATCCACCATCACGTCCCCAACCGCCGTCACGCTGTCATCATCACTGCCGTCTTGTATTACTCGCTTCATCTTCGTTGGAATTATCTGTTAACAATTTAGTTAGAACCCATATACTAAAATCATGAACAAGAACACCTGTAGTCGAATATAGAAGTTATCGTGAATAGCGAATACCAAGGCAGGATCTTGGTCGGGGGCGGCGAACCCTGCTTTGACGAGCTTTGATCCGGCGTCGACGACCACCGCCTCCATTATTTTCACGGGGAAGTCAAGGCGGAACCCTAATTTCAAGGATGAAAGTTATAGTTGGCTCCGGCGAAGTGGTCGGAACCCTGAAAGTTGCAATTTGAGGGCTTTATGTGAAAAGCGTGGAGCGGGTTGAGAGAGTGAGAGGAGTGGCGGGGAATTTAAAGTGGAATTTGGAATTGGCGAGTAAATTCACAAAACTTTTGATCTGTTTAACAAGCTGTTGGCGTTATTTTAAGTGTTTGTGCCTCTCACGGGTCACTCCTCTATCGCACAACACCTATTTCGAGGTGAAACTCAGCCATAGGATCTGAACCACCAGATCGTACATTGTAGTTCAGCCCTCCATTTCAAATAGTTTGTGAATCCTTAGATGTATGGGATAATTACGAGCACCGTCACGTCGGCACGAAAATACGTTTCGAAAGGCTGAAACGTGCGACTGTTGAAATAGGAGGCTGTTATGGATTCGATAAAGTTATCAAATGGTTTATTCATCATGCTACTATGCCTATTTGAATAGCACCCACACTGTTGAAAGTTAAAGAAACATATTATTCTTGAGATACTTTTGAATCTGATAAAATATATATTGATTTGGCATTATTAATATCAACCCACCTATTTTATTAAATATTTAAACATTATTTTTTTATTATTTTAAAAATATAACATAATTTTTTAAAAAATATTGGAAGGTGTGAATAATGATTTTTAAAACCTTGCTTTAATATTTTGGGCTGATGACCATAACAACACATTATTTTTTTATCTTGTTTATGATCAAATTAATACATTTCTCAAGTTGAAAATCCGACAAGGTTGGCAAGACAGAACAAGTGTCTTTTAAAGTTCACTTGGCTCGAATTCGACCAAAAAAAAACTCGCTCTAAGGAAGGAATGATAGCTTCCCTGTCCAATTGAGGAAAAATTAGATGAATTCAAGAGTTGAAAACTCAACCTAGCTCTAAATAAGTTCACAACTGTCTTTTTTGATGTTGACCGCAGAGTTCAATTTCTATTTTATATCTCCACCAAAGACGGTATATACTGTAAGATAAAGTTCCTCCTAACCGGATGTTGGAGATTAAAACCCCAACTATTATGATATTATTTAGAGAAGATACAATGAACTACAAACTTCAACTGAGATCACTACATCATTTAAACCTCAAACCAAAGTTGGATTCCCAAATGCTAGACTTTGGAATACAAATATACTGGGCCAATGACAAATTCAGGTGTTCCAGTGGAGGACCTGGAGGCAGTTCAATAATTGCATTCCTAATGTGTGAAACACAAGCTCCCAGAAAAAACTCTTAATAAAAAGCACTGAAAAAAAATAGATTCTGTTATATTGTACAACACAGCTCTTCATGAGCATGCCGGAAAAACGTAGGAGTGAAATCTTCATCAGTGGGTTAATCACCATCCGCCAACGCGTAGATATTACATGGATGAGACGGCCGTGGAACACTATACTCTTGCAGGAGCCAATAGCATTAAGGTTTAAAGAAGCTTAACAAAATCTGTTAATAAATAAGAAAGAAGTCTTCTGTTCGCTTCATGAACCCATGAGGAAGCTTTGAAGAGGTGCAGCAGTCAATTGTGGAATTTGCAGGGAGAAGCACAGCCTGAAGATGAAATAGCAATAACAGTAAGATATTCAACCGAATTGCCCTAGAAAATAAAATATATTCTCAATCACCAAAATAACAACGCCGTTTTTTCCCAAACGTGTTTGCTAATCTTCGTAATGCATGCCTTCAATTTTTAAGTTTGTCTAAATTTATGTTTGGTACGTATAATTTTATGAACTTTGCTATGCACCCCCAAGAAATCACACAATAAATCACACATACTAACGTGGCACAATCAAGACCACACATCACAGTGGTTATATCTGTAATTTTGACATTTTGTGCGGATCACGAAAAAATTGTGCGGACCACGAGGTACGTATGTGATGGAAATTGATTGTGTGTGGTTTATTGGGTAGTTTGTTGGGGGTGAGTAGTTTTTTCCTAATTTTATATCGTAAAAAAAAAATGCATCTTGTCTTTATCAGACGCACGCACGCATCGCCTCGCCTTGCAACTAGACCCCAAGACCCTCTTGTGCGTTAATGCGCCTTCGACGATATTGACTAGCCAATCTAAAAGCCCACTTTTCAACACATCGATCAATCATATCAGTATTAGTCCAGACACTACTTTTGCCCTTCAACATAACAATCTACCTCCATGTAACAAACTAAAGGAAACCAGTCCACATATAATGCAGATTATTAACCCTGACCAACAAGACGGAAGAAGTCCTGGTTTCTATCTAGCAAAATGTTATGCAAGATACTTGTAAGCAAAATGAGAAATAACATGGAGAAACTGCCAAAAGAAAACCAAAAACAAAAAAAAGATGGAAACAGGATAAGAAATTATCAAAGAATAGTAGTTGGTACCGCTTCCCCAGTCCCTCCACTTCTCTCTCATCCTTGTTCTTCACCCCTCCATCAGCCGCCCGTCGCCCAACCATCTCCAAAGGCTGAACCACACCAATCCCCTTGGGCCATGACACGCGTGGTAAGGAAAGGAGTAAAACTAGGGGGGAAGCATTCTACTGCTGATCATCAGAAGTACAACGAATGTTAGAAGCTTTTCAAAAAAGAACAGAATACCTACTTAATGTTCTTCAAATCAGGCAAGCAATTTCAAAAAAAATGATTGCATGTATGGTACTTCGCACATAAAAAATAAAAAAAAGAGCGCTGCTACGAACAACAACAGATGCACCAATACATCCACCAAACCCGCAACCCATTTAACTAAAAATTTTTTAAAAAAATTTAGAGTCATTTTGGAAAAAACTTTCAACATAAAAGTTGTAGATTTTGATGAGATTTATAATTTTCACGTTGAAAGTTTTTCTAAGATATACTTTTAAATAGATATTTTTGGGCTCCAATTTTTAACGAATTTATAACGGGTTTAAACACTATATCTTAAATCCGTTTCAAATTCGTTAAATGTTAACGAATTTTTAACGAATTTAGAAGTAATATTTGAAAAAACTTTAACATGAAAGTTGTAGTTCAACAAAATCTACAACTTTCATATTAAAAATTTCTCTAAAAAAAACTCCCAAAATATATTTTTTATTTTTTTTAATCATGCAGGTTATTGGATTTTGGTGATTTGTGGCAGGTGCGGTGAGAGGCTCTAGCATAATTCCAGAAAAAAAAAAAAAAAAAAGAATCCAGCATACAATATCCAAATCTTTCTTCTAATCTCATGTTTGAAGTCGCTGAAACTAACTCTTCTAGAATTAATTACCAGGAGCCTATGTTAGAAAAGGAACATCACCTATCTATACACAAGGATTTCATCAATGAACATCAGTATCTTGCACCAACGGTAATTGCTGATCATCTGCAACCAAACCACCATAGCTCTCAAATATGTTACTTTCTTTTACTGGATCAATGTGAACGGTGATGTTGCAAAATTCTTAAACAAATAAATCAGTGTAGGTATGCCAACTTTAGGTTAGAGACAAATTCATAGTTCTACTATATAAGGTACTTCTTTTACTGGACAAATGTGAATGCCGAATTCATAAACCAGTAAACCATTATAGGTATGCCAACTTCAGGTCGGAGACATTCTAGCTGCCTTCCATATACCTCAATTATTTACTTGAAACTCGTCAAAAGTCCAGTACATAATGTCAGCATGTAATCTACAAAATAAATTCGCAATATTTCAGAAAATTAAGGTATAGTTTGATATTGTAGAAGTAAATAAACTCGTCTTACGTAATTTCAGTCTGTAAACCTACATACCAATAAGAAAGGGTTTCAGCGACGGCTAGAATTATTGTGCATCTCCAGTAATTGTTTCAAGGATACTGCGACCCATCCATCTCGGCTTTGTGCGAAAAGGACTTGTTTAACAGAATCCATGCAAATGCTAACATTGCCAAATCCATAAACAGGTAAACCATTGTAGGATCTGCCGACTTTTGGTACAAACATCAATCCCTGCTCCATTGCGTATGCTTGAATCATTTCCTTGAAGCTCATTTCAGGCGTATTTCCAACACCATCCATATGGACCCCATTGCTCGAAACTGAAGACGCATATGCTGCAGCTTGGTGCTGAGACCCAAACTGTCTCATTTCTGTAACTCTTAAATAGCTGACATTTTCTCTTACTCCAGCTTGTACGACTTCCATGCCTTCGGCAGCTTGGTTCATCATGTCAAGCCCCTTACTTAACAGCGTCCTAATCCTCTCATTAGCTAACAAATTATTGGGGAAAAGCCCCTTCCACCCCATATACCATTGCATCACCTCATTAAAATCAGGGTTCGAACATAGCCAACGATACAATACCTCCATCCACTTAGTAAAAAATCCACATTCTAATAAAGTCACCATATGATGTTCCGGGATATCAGAGGCCCACATCATTACCCAATTAAACTCATCCAGCTTCTGGTCGGCAGGATTGACTTGGAAGTCCTGCAAGGCAACCATCAGCTTAGGGAGTATACAACGTACTATAAGCTGCTCCCAACTGCTAGAATCAAAGACATCCTTCCATGGCGAAAGGATCCGATACGCAGACGCATCACTCGCATGCCATGCATGAAGAACATTCCCCAACTTGAATCGAATGGTATGATATAAAGATTCTAATCTTTGTCCAAGGAACGGCAACCACGGATGCACCCACGAATGAATAGGAATAGTCTCACGGCAAGGGTCCCATGATTCCACAGCAGCTGCGAGCTTAGGCATAACAACATTCTCCAGGATGGAGTCGAGAACTGGGGGAGGAAGAAGCCTATTCCAGGAATCCAAAAACCGTAGCATTGGCTCAGGTTCCCTCGCCTGCCATGAATTTGTTCCTGAAATCCTCACCGCTGGTAAAACAACTTCGCTAACTAGCTGAGTATAGGGTGTAGAAACAGTCTCAGAGTAATCGTAAGGCTGGTCACCTTGCAACAAATCCCTCCATGATGACATGAGGCTTAAACCATGTAAGGCGTTCTCCAATGGCTTCCAACCTTGGAAAACACGTATGAGCAATGGGTACGCGAAAGAACAAGCAATGCATGAAAGATTACAGAGCTTGTAGTCGTCCCCATACTGATTCTTCAATTCGCTAAAAGTCCGCAGCAATGTATCCAAAGTTAAAATTCCATTGGAATTCTCCTCCCTGACACGTTCTAAAACACCTGCAATTTTCCCCATAACATCGAGTTGTTGTTTCTGCCTAGCAGCCTCCCTCTGGAGCTTCTCCTTTTCCTGCTGCAAGCTCACAACTTTTCCCTCTCCTCCTTAAATCTCCATCGAGCTTCTGGATATCCAACTCAGCCATGTCGACAACCAACCTTATATTATGCTGCAATTCTGGCATTGCGACTTGATTATCCTTATCTTCCGCCTCAGCATTCAAATTTTCCAAATTGGTGAGAATGCGTACCTGAGACCCCGCATATCAAGCACCTTCTGCACAACTTCCACACCTTGTTCTTGCTTCTTAGCTAGCAATTCTTCTGGGGTTAAATAATCTCTCTTTTTCTTCCCTTGTTTCTGCTTCAACCAAAGCTTCTCCTTTGACCGCCTTTCGGGTTTCTCAGCTGCAATTGCGGATTCTGCAGGGGCTTCATCTAGAGCGGGCAATTTAGCCTCTTTATAGTCGTTAAACCCCATACCCATATTTTTTGGCCTTAACTTAGCTTCAATAGGGACAGCGATTCCCTGCTCATTCTTCCCCAAACCAGAGCCCGTCTTATATCCCATCTTCTCCATGAGCTTCAACCCAATCCCTTTGGTATGACTCTCAAACTTACCCACTTCCTCAGCGCCTCTCGTAACACTCTTCTTAGAAGATAACTTCGATCGCTCTTTCTCTCTCTCCTTTTCGCGACGCTGTGCTCCCTCTTTGATTTTCCTCCCAAACGCCGTCGGAAGAAAACTGTTATCTCCCTCGTCTTCATCGTCTTTCTTCTTCTCTGAGAAACCGAGCCCGAATCCGAGACCTTGTGTGGCAGAGCTAGGGTTAAGGTTAGGGTTTTCCGCAGACTTATCGTTGTTTTCTACCTCCTGAGATGGCATAACGGTACCGGTGGAAACGAATTGTACAGGCTTAGAGAGATCGGGCTTAGAGGAGCCGAGGAGGTCAGACTTGCGGCGGCGGCGGCGACGGCCTCCAGCGTCGGAGTCAGAGTCGTAGTCGGAGTCAACGAATGAGCCGTAGATAACGTCATCGCGGGTTTGGGTGCGGCGCTCCTTGCGCTTGCGATAGAAGAACTCGTCGCCGATGAACTCGCCGCCCTCAAAGTCGGCGTCCATCGAGAACCGATCAAGTCCCTGGTAATCGTCGTCCATCGCCGCCGTCGACGACGAAGATCCGCTAGGGTTTCGGAAGTCGGGGGACGTCGGAGACTCGGATGTTATGGTGGGTCGGTGGAAAACGTGATTGGGTGCGAATTCTCTAGATTTTTGGATTTTAAAACATGTACTAAAATCGAGTTAAAAAATATATTTAAAATAGTCTAATTTGCTTTTATTTTAATACGATCGAAGCTCGAACAGAATTAGAATGGTTTTTGTAAGCAGAGATGCTAATGCACGCGAGAATATAAATCCTGATCTCATGGAAATGGTATGGAATGGTTGAGATTTGATGGAGGATAGATTACGTCGTGGAGTACGCTACTAGCTATGCATGTACCACACCCATGTCAGCCATTTAATCATATCGAGATATGTGTTGGCTCCGCGTCATGCATGTCGCTCGACAAAGCTAGATACGTGTATCTTAGACTACTTGTGCCTCTCGTTTTCCTTCCCGTGTTTCATACATATATATATATATATATATATATATATATATATATATATATTATTTTTAGCTGGATTTGAGAATAGTCTTAATAAACTATCATTTCTGTCGTTGGTCTTTTTGATCTAATGCCTGAGATTTAATTTTAACATTTAATGACGGCGTTAAATACTTAACGGCGTAAATCGTCTTCTTGATCTCCCCATCATGCATGTCGCTCGACAAAGTCAGATATGTGTATCTTAGACTACATGTATCTCTCGTTTCCCTTCCTGTGTTTCATACTATATATATATATATATATATATATATATATATATATATATATATATGGCAAATTAACGGATGATATGTTAACTTACTAAAACTGTTCTCAGATCGAGAATAGTTATGCAAAAATATATATATATATATAATATATATATATATATATATATATATATATATATAATGCTTAAACTTCACCGTAATCATCTCCACAAAGTAGTTATGCAAAATACTTCATACACACTGGTGAATAAATCTCTAAATTCATCGCGACATGCTGTAGATTTTCCCTATACATCAGTAAAAAACAACACATAATTTGGAGATACTTAACTACTTAGCTACAAAGTAGTTGCCATGTACATCAAGCATCACTGAAATTGCGATATTTACGAATGCACACCTTCTTACGTAACTTATATCGCGTGTTTTTACCTTTCTCTGTACCAAACAGCAAATATCAGACTAGTAAAAAAGATATGGGTAAAATTAACAGAAACAATTTTATGCCAGGCTTAAATAGTAACATCCAATACGATCATACTACAACGAAGACATTAAGGGCTAAAACATCTCCTAGATGAGAGAACAAAGAGAAATCATGTGAGAGGATATATAATGTAAAAGTAGGTTCCCGGATAGATTGGCGCATCTAGAAGGAAGTAAATCAACAGCCTGATGAAGCCGGTATCAGCAACCCATTATTGCACAATTGTGAACAAAAGCACCTGCTCTCTCTTTAACATCGAGAACCTCCCAATCAGCTTGATCGTCGGGACACCATGAGTGGAGCACAATGGCTTCACTTTTAGGTCCTCTATGCCCACCAATAACCAATAGTCTGTCCCCACACGCCTTAAATGCAAGGCCCCAGCCGTTATTATGATCCGCCCTCACTGGCAATGCTTTAACAACACTCCAAATATTTTTTGCCTTATCATATTTCTTAATAACATTAGTAGATTGATCAGCAGAATATAACTGATTATTCACAACAGCAACTAGAGGTGGGGACTGCCTGGCACTATTACCACCGGGGTACATATTCTCAATCTCTCCATGTCCTGGTTTCAAGGTTATACACCTCTCCGTCTCCGCAAGTCAGAGGATTAGTTTGGCTAGACATTCCACCAATAACATAGAATTTGTTATTCATGAAGAAGCCAGAACACATCTTTCTTGGGAAGTGCATATCTGGTAGCGTCTCCCAACTACCCAGCTCTGAATTATACAGCTCAACACATCTTAAAACCTGACCGTTTCGGTCAATCCCTCCGGCAATGATAGCAATTTCTCCGATGCTACCGGATGCAAAGAGGCATCTTGGCAGTTTCATCAAGGGGCATCTCGACCAATGAAGTCTCTCTAAGGAATACATCCATATGGCAGAGCCAGTTACCTCCAGGCCAAATACAAGCAGTTGGGTTCCTACCGCAAGAGACTCCTTATCCGCAAGAGAAAAACAATCATCACATGGAATTGGGGGAAGCCTCATCCATCTCCGTCTTGCAGGGTCAAATGCCTCCCATGGCATCAAACTACAAGCTAAATAGACCCAGTGTTCAACAATGCCAAGTTCTCTCCTCAATTTATATAGATAGCCACTTCCAATCAACAAGTTGAATTTCTTACTAAGACAAGCAAATGAAAAGTAGTCTGACCGACATGCCCACGCTAAGCAATCCAAGGCTATATCATCATGAAGACCGGGGATAAGACAGTCATCTGATCTTTGACTGCCAACCTCATGCTTCTTCCGTGACTGGACACGAATTAAACTAAGCATATGCTCTTTCTCCAACATGACTTTTCTAACTTCTATAAGATTTCCATTCTGAACCAAGAGCCATGTAGGCCAACAAGTACTTATTAAAAGAACTGGTATGCTGGTCCAAGGGCTTGCAGAGTTTGGAGAGCACTCGTTCTTGAGGGCTGCCAACGGTTTCTGGCTCATTACATAGCCCTTCGTCATGTCTCTTTCTCTTATCATTTGAATGATTTCGAAACACCGAATTGCTTGCAACCATCATGGAATGCTGGGAAAAAATGCTGCAGCTAGCACCTTACCTACTTACACTACTTCATAGACTGTCACCTATCCAGCAAGAAAAAAAATCATTAGTTGCTAAAAAAAATGACACTCCTTGTTCATTCCGTTATCATATAGGACTTCAAGACATATTTGCCACTAAAATTAGATCATTAGGAACATTTTACCAAAATCAACATGGAAAGTCAATTTATGAAACAGCTTCACACAACTCTGTCAAACGAGACCACTAAATTTTATCACCTAGATTAATTTAGGACTCAGTTATTATCAAATTGCACTATTGAGGAAATTAAACTGACAAGACTCGTTGAAGGACGGAAAAGATTTCCAAGAACCAAAAAATCGGTTTTTGTTTTGATTTTTATTCACTTGTTTACAGTGGTTTTGATCTACTATTCTTTTGATCATTCTTTTTGGAGTTAGATTTTCATTCTAATCAGCAAGCACCTTCCTAAACTTGAAAGAAAGCCCCCACATTAATAGAAGGAGCTACCGTGCGTGTAAGCCCAAGCTTCGGAAAGAGAGCGTGGTGATTTCTCGCCTAATGTATGCTAACATACTCTACTTTGTAGAAGGTGGTTTTTGTGCATCAAATCCACGACCTTTTGGTTGCTAGGGAGGAGATTTACCACTCCGTCAGGTTCCCCTAATGCCCCCGTATGAATGACATAGTAAAAACAATAACAACTACAATACCCAACAAATCTACTTTGTGTTAGTGTAAAAACAAAAAAAAATTAAAAACAAAACGCACATAAATTAAAATCATAAATATTAACTTGATTCAGATAGAGAAGGTTGATTACCTCGAAAGCAAATTAACCTCCATGATTGCATCAGAATCTAGAATCAGATTCATCGAATCCGTTCGAACTTACAAGGCATCGAAATTTGAACTGCATTCTAGACTGGACAAATCAAATCACAGTATCAGCCTGGTAAAAGTCCACTAACAAATCCAACAAAAAAAGAAAAATCTTAAAAGAAAAACAAATTACAATCTCACCATAAAGTAAGGCTGATCCAGATCCATTTCGAGATCACTACAATCCGATTGCAGAAAATCGCTGTTAAATCAACTCCGGAAGAAAAATAAATCTAAACGTTCGATTTCAATCCCGTATCCGGAAATGAGATCACGGATTCGGTAATCTCGAAGATGAACACATCAAACACTCTGAATCGATACTAATAACTGGAATATAAAATCAAAACAAGCCACTAGCAGTTCAATCACAGCCGAAACTGCTCCTTCTCCAGATCAATTACCAAGCCTCTCACCTTCAAATCCGACGATCCAGATCCGATTGCATGAGACTGAAATCAGTGGGAGATTCTCACATCAAACTTTTCAAAAAAAAAAAAAATCAAGCTGGTCAAAATCAAGCCTCGATCAAGCAGCGACTATGGATCGATTGATCTTGATAGCGGAGAAACTTCGACGGAGGTGGTTAAAAATCTCCCCGGAATTAGAGATTAGCATCGGAGATATCGCCGGAATCTCGTCGACTTCCACTGGCAAAGCCAAATGGATTATCTTTTGTTGTTTCTCCCTCGCGCACTCCTAATTTTGGTGGTATATATATATATATATATATATATATTTCATTTAATATTTATAATACCTCGCAAAGTTCGGCGATAGGAATTTTTTTTTTTAAATCTAAGAGGTAGAAATCTCTAGCATTCAAAATGAGAACTTATAGAGCCGATAATAAATTTGGACCCATTAGTAAATTATAATCTTTTCGACAATGCTGAATTTAACAAAAAATAAGTTAAAACTATAATTTGAGTTAAGTTTGTTAAATTATTAATTTCGAGATAAATATTTTTTCACTACATGTTATAGTAAATATTTTGAATAATAAGAGAAAATACTAATATCTATTAATAAAGATAAAAGTAAAAGATAGTGGCATATCTGCCGACACTATTTATAAGTTTGTAAATAAATATTTTATTTACGCTATAAATTATTTATATAATAATTTTAGTTATAATAGTTGTAAATTAAATAAAAATATATTATTTTAGTCTTTTTTAAATTATATCTAAATAGATATTTTAAAATTTTAAAATATAAAATTATAAATTATATGAAAAAAATATATTATAAAAATATTTATATAATAGTTAAATTTGTATATATATATATAAATTAAAGAGTTTAAATTTTTCCAAGAAAAGAAGAAAAAGTACGCGTCAGTTTCTTCTGCTGGTCGATTCCGTATTCGTTTTCGTTAGCTGCGCAGCTGATTCTTACTCTTTTTGTTTTTTTTTCTTTTCTTTTATTTGTTTTTTCTTTTTACGATTTTTTTTTTTTTTTACCTTTTTCATGTGCAGTTAGTTTGGGCCCTTGGGGAAGGGGGGCCGGGTTAAAAAGTGTGGTAAAATCTGCTGCTGAGGACAGTCCGCACGTGTGACAGGTAGGAGCATCACTGGTCTGAGTCTTTGATTTTTCTTTAATATCTTGTTACAACTTAATCCAAAAATTAGTTTTTTGATTAATGAGATAACACTTAACTATTTTAGGAGCCATAAATGCTAAATTCACCGTCCTATTTGAAGGAGTGTATAATTTTATAAAGTTTTTCTGGTGAGATTAGAGTATGCTCGTCTGAAATTATATCACTAAGATGCCAAAAAAGATGTCCGCAAGAAGATAAATTGGTACCGGTGCTGCTAATAAGTTGTGACGTGCCATATTAGTATTAGTGAAATGAGTCATAGTGGACTATTGAGTTTCATTTTGATATCCTAATATAACTTCATTTAGAACTTAATAATTGGTTCAAATGTAACATTTTATATCACATGCTTATTGTCTTTTGCTGTATACTGCATTTTATGTTTGATTTAAGGAGAAATCTACAATTTCTTTTTCAAATAACATGTTAATTTCTTCTTCAGATCTTTTTACCGGTTACTCAATTCAATCAAGGCACATGCTCTGATATTATTTATTGAAAATACACTCATAAAAACAAAAAATTACGCGTAACTTTATATTAAGATGCCAATTGAAATACTTAGTATACAAACCGTTGAAGTTCTATACGTTATTGGCCTAAGGTTTTTCTCACTCAAAAACCTCAATGATATGCATAAAAATGAAAGAAAATATTTTCCTTTAATTTTTTTAAATCCCTTTTAACCTTCTTGTATCACTCTTCCTCAATAGAGAGGATATCTCCAAATTAAAATCTAATTTTTATCTCAATAGAGAGGATATCTCCACTTTTGACCCCAAAAAAAAAAAAAAAAAAAAAATCTAATTTTTTTTTATTAGTGATCCAATTATATTAAAAACCATGTGGACAATTCAACAACCCAAATTCGTTGTGGTGGTGTACTTGTCATCATAATCTGTGTCTTCCAAATTAGAATATATCCTTTCTCTTTTATAGGTGTTGTTAGACATCGAACCAGAAAAATTCACTTTTTAAGGCGGGCGCTCCACCAATTGAGCCATTAGTGGGGACGTCAACGAGTACATTTCACCATGCTTTTTGGACATTTCATACAATTTGGCTTATAAAGTTGAGTATTTGCACGTGCAAGATCCTAAATAGTATCAATGCATTCTAACCCCCTTGGCTTATAAGTTTATTCGAGAACTTATATTTTTATGATTATTTTGACTCTGAAGAAATCAAACCTGATGTGGACAATATGCCTTGAATAAATCAGTTCTATATCAGCCCAAATACTTAATAAAATACTTAGAATTCAGTTATTCTTACATCTTAATGTTTTAAAAATAATTATTCGCACTTATCAAATAAAAATCACATAAAAAATGCTTCTAAGATATTTAATATCAAAAATAATAAAAGATAGCTAATATGGACAATGCCGCAACAGTTCTAATTTTTTCAAGATCAAAATGACTAGAAAAAAGTAATTTTCTTTTATTTCATTGTATGTCCATGATTAAAACACCCATGTACATGTTTGAAATTCACATGTATACTTTGTTAATTATCTGGAACACCTATTACACCATTAGCAAGGGATACAAACATACATATTCATTCATCTACATTATTTAGTAGCACACTCCAAAATTAACTTTTGAGCGGAAATTTACGTCTTCGTAAACGTGCAAGTTGGATATTTTTGGGCGGTAGAGTGTCGTAATAATATGGTGGGTCTCCGAAAATATTTCTACATCTGAATTTGACTACTCATTTCGTTAGTATGAATACAAATTTTGTTGACGGGCATACGCACAGGCTCCCTTCCACGTATCACGGGTAACTTCGTTTTGAAATCAGTTTAAAAATAATAACTTTTCAGTACATGATGGATACGAATTATGACGGCACTATCGGTATTCAGAAAAAAACAATGCAAATAGCTTATATTATCTTTAATGTAGATGTAAGATGGACGACGTTGTAACTTTCTCTCTATCCGAGGGAAGTCTGCCGTGCGTGCCGATAGATGCTAATACTCATATTGGAAGCGTCATTATGCAAGCTATTAGCTTACTTTTAAACTTATTCCACAGACCAAAATTTTCAAAGGTGCTAATGATGAAGTTGGGGTTATCTCCAATAGGAAGAGAGGGAGGGAGGATCCATCACATCCAGTGAGGCAGATGAGTCACAGGCTGTCTTTTCTTTACCAGATAAGGGACTCGTCACCATCACCTCCACATAAACCAATCCATTTCAAGACACCCTTTTCCTTCCCTCCTTTCTATATTATATATTTCTAACAAACTAGATAACTTCATCTGCATCCTGCAGCCACTTATCACTCCCCCTGCCACTTTAAATACCCCATATATATATATATATATATATATATAAATAAGTTGCATATTAGTTCTTTAGAAATGTACAAAATAGTTTCTAAAACTAAAAAAAAATACTGACGCAACGACATACGTATCATTATTTTAGTCATGCAAAATAGTTTCATATCTCGATTGTTGATGCGCTCAAACAAAAACCTTATAATTGAGTTCCATAAATTCAAGTTCGACATATACCCTTGCCTTTGTTTCATCCATTAGAACAACATTATGGGCAAAAAAAAAAAGGGAAAAAAAAAAGAAAATCAAAATAATTAAATTGATGCATAAAATGATAAAGTAAAATGCTATTATTTATCGGGTCCATAAGAAGCATGGATACAATATTTATCAGAAAGTGTGTGATATATATTTTGATATATAGTATATGGTTCAAAGTATATAAGAAATATCAGGATTTTTTATGAATGGCAGTTTTATAAAAACTATTATCCTTTCATAGAAAAATTATATTTAGAGTCCATCCTTAACATGTCATCGTTTTATATGTTAGAAGTACACTAGCTAAAATTTAACATATAGTGTTAACTAAACATACCAACTTTTGAAATTCAAAAATTACCTAGAAATTTTAAATTAAAGTAAAATGTTGGTAACAAAGTTGTATAACCGTTCAATATTTTCTAGCCGCTTTTAAATTTTAAAAGTTAATATGGCTAATCAGCATATCATATATCAAAATTTTACTATACCAATATATAAGAAGATGAAATGTTGGAAGTTGAGTATCAAACATAATATAATTAAGGGAAATTGCATATTAGCCTCCTATTTTCAGGACCGATATATATCAGTTCCTGGAAATAGAAAAATGCGCGACGTGGTAGCGTGCGTGCGCTGCCACGTTTCCCCCGTTTTTAATGGATGATATGTACAAACTTTAAAAACGGGGCTGATATGCAATTTCTCCATATAATTACTCCCTTTCATGATCCTCTACAAGAAACTGTTGCATGAATGCAATATGCTCCAGGCCTAGATGCCACACATCTCCATGCAATGTGCGGTATCCATGCCGCACATCAGCCTTAATAATGCTATCAGCTTTCTTTTTTTTTTGGAGGCTTACAGTAAAGTTCAAAAGATCTAAACATATTATATTTAGATCCACTTGTCAAAATTTTTTCACTTTGATTTAGTTTTTTTTTTTTTTTCACTTAAGCCATTTAGAAGATGGTGTCAAAAGTTATAAAAAATGCCATAAACTATTAATGTGTTTAGTGTATTTCAATATAAAAGTGTCAAAAATTTTCACAAAATATCAAAAGTTAACACAAAAAATATCATAATATCAAAATGGCGAAAGTGTAAGAAACTTAGTAAAAAAATGTAAAAGAACCAAATGTAAAAAAGCAAAAAGAAATAGAGAATTTAAATAATGTTGAAATAATATAGGAGGACACAGTGCAATCATCCATTCTTTTTTTCCTTTAAAGAAATCTTTGTCAGGTTATCTCTTCTTAACCAGTTCAAAAAGTCGGTTGATAGTGGGAAAAGATCTTCCACAAACTACTAGTTGTAATTGCCGAAACTGTTTGAAAATATGAATCTAGGTGGTTTTGATTTTTTTTTTTTTTTTTCTGTTAAAAAATGTCGCATAAAAAGTGAGAGAATTATAAAAAAATTTCTACAATAATTTAAATTAAAAGATATACCACTAGCTGCAAGTAATTGGAGAACCAAAGAACTTTAACAAGAAATATTATAATGAATTTGATATCATAATAATTATTTATAGAAATGGAATATGACAAAATTTTGATGTTGACATTTTTTTAAAAAAATTTCCAATCATTTAAACAACCCAAAATGAGATCAAATAAGCTACTGTACAAATATTCTTTCATCACTAAGGTCTCATTTTCACCTCACAAAATTTGGTTTAAGATCTCTACATGGATTACGGAATAACATGCATCAGATTATTAAATTTTTATTAAATTTTTTATTAAGATCTCTACATTTTTTTAAATTTTTTTGAGACAACAAGGCGAAATACACCGGATTATTCAACGGGCATAGTTTTTTTAATCACGATCCGTCATGCCGTGATAAGAGACTAAAATTTCAGACATAAGTTATCTTGCAGTTGAGTACAAATACATACTTGGTATAACCTTTAGAATTTTTCTGAAAACTACGGAAAAATTCTATCCCGAATTGCAGTGGACGTGAGTCGAACTCGTGAGTGATGATTCATGAATCACCCGTCCCACCATTTAAGCTACTCCGTCGAGGGCATGCATTTTATCGATCTAACATAAGGCGACCATAAAGTCACATTAAAAAAAAATTCAAATAGATCAGCCATAGAAGGAGCAAATATAGTAACAAGTGCTATAACATCTTCAGCACATCACAGATTCACAGAGACATCAGTGCAAGTTTGTAAAGGTCAGAACAAAACCATAAGCTGTGGGAATTCTGATCTAATATGCAAGTGTATCAAATATAAAACCGATACTTTTACGAGCCATAACTATAATGATTTTACTTATTTTTACTCTTGCAAATTATTATTATGATTATTTTTTAATTTCTAGCTATGGATAACCTAAGGATTTAATTTTCCATGCTGTTGTTGCCAAATACAGCCTCTAACTCACACTCCACAAATGAAAAACAGCACTAGGTGAAGATATCTTTTTGGTCTCTTATTTTTTATTCTATTTTCTTTTGCATTTGCTTGTTATGCGAATCTGAAAAAGTTTCCACATCAAAAATAAATCTCACATGTGTATCCCGATAATGGTTATAAAATTTAAAAAAAAAAAAAAGAAGATAGAAAGCCTAAAAGATGTCTTGGGAGATGCTGATATTTACTCAAATTAAACTTTCTAACCAGGGAATTGTAAGATATCTAAGAAGGTGAAAGCAATGCATCCAATCACTGATTTTTTTTTTCAATTTTTTTTTGTTTTTTGGAAGGCCAAAAAATTCAAAGTAACTGGATATGCTTACAGAGAGAATTATTCAGCTCCGTTATCTCCAATCCAAAGACTGAAGGAATATAGTTTGTAAATCTAGAAAACCTCCTATATAGTTTGTAAAAACTTCTTTTCTAGAGAGGTTTTACTTATATTCCCTATGTTTGTTGATGCTATTAATATTGTTAGAACATGCATGATATAGCAGTTTCAATTACGAATATTTGTTTTACACTTTGTTATTAGGATGCTTTAGCATATTTAATGGAAATTATTCCAATTTGCCGAGTGGATATCACACTCAGTGGCACAACTCTCCATTTGATTATGTTTACAAGGATATTCACTCAGCATTATTGACAGTCAAATTTCTGAAGTTCGGCGTGTAAAGATTCGATAGTGCAATCGCACCAGCCCAAGATCGTATGTTACTGAAGAGAATTCAAACAAGAAGCACTAATATGATTGAAATTGAAGAACACACAGAACTACAAGGACTTGTATTGACTCCACGGCACACACAACTCCTATCTCTAATCTCTTATTTATAGGCTAAAAAGAAAAGTCTAGAGTTAAACCTCGTTAAAAACAAAATCCCCTATTAATTAAGAACAATCTGGATCCTTTTATTCTCGTTAGACCAAAAAGCTTCATCTAGATCACCTAAAAATTACTTTATTACTCACGGGGCAAGCTGAGAAGTCATGACCTCTCCCAAGTTGGAACTCTACGGTTTGAACCTTCAGGATAATTCTGGGCAAACCAAATAAAAAACTAGGTCATGAACATCGCTTTTGCGGATAAAAGACGTAGCGACATGAAGATGGCAGCTTAGTTTGTGTCAGCAGTATCAGAGGAGGATGAAGTTCAAACATCCCATAATCAGGCAAGGAAAATATACAAAAAGGTATTAGTATATATGATATTCCTAAATATCAACTTTCATGGAAAGCTGCCTTATAAGGAAGCCATTTGCCACTATCCTAAAATCGAAGGCATTTTTGCAATCATCGTGTGAGATAACTACATGGTTTTCGGTGCTGATCTGCACGTGTCTGATCCGGCAGTTGTCGGCACGGCATGAACTGGCACGGCAAGTGTTAAAAAAATCTTATATTTGAATTTTTAAATCAATTTTTTATTTTTATTTTTATTTTTTAAAAAATAAAAAAATAAAAATATATATCTGCACAGTCAGCACGGCACCATCGGCACGTGCCGGAATCTGAGTTTACCGAAACTCGGTTCGGCTCGGCAGAGAAAACCTTGGATAACTATGTCAAGGTTGAGGTCCTTTGCAACTAGAAAGAAAATTTATGTATACTGACAGTTAAGGTGGAAGCCTTGTCATGACACTTCAACAAGAATATGCAGACTTTGTGGGCTACAAATGACATGGAACTAAGCTCATACTAAATGTGGGTGCTGCTTATATGGTTCACATTTTAAATGATTCGAGCTAAACACTTCATTCTTACAGAAGAATATCTATGCTCATAAACTCTAGTTGTTTTGCAAATTTAAATTCATAGCTTCCACAAAGAAGGCATGATAGTAAAAGAGCTGCAAATAATAAATTACCATTATCCGCCATTTATGGAGTAGTTTAGCATCATCCAACTAAAGGCCTCAGGCCATAAAAAATTCAATAGCATGAACCACAATGTATGCAGGATATCTACAAAGTGAATATTGTAATACAATTACAAAGGTTTAAAAATTCGGTTCGGATTCAGATTCGGTGGTCGAATTTGGGGTCGGTTTGGTTAGGACCTAAATTATCCTCACGAGTTACGTTTTAATTAGCTTTCGTTGGTTTTTATATACTAATTCTTTCTTTTTTAAACAAAACATTCTTATTATAACTATTTGGATCGACTTGAATCGACCCGCGTTCGATTGGTGTTGAATAAAATAATTTGTGATGTTATTTAGGTCAACTTGAACCAACCCGAACTGATCCGAATCGAATTTTAGTCGGTTCGGATTGAAATAAAATTCGGATTAGTTCAGGTCTGAAAGTATTCGGTTCGGATCGGCCTTAAAAATTTTATGTCGGGTCGATTCGGTTCGGGTTGACCGGAATTCTCAACCCTAATCACATAGCGTAACAGCCTGAAAAAAAGTGTTAACTTGCAGAATATACCACTAGACTTCTGCAGCCTTGGAATGTCTCATTCAATTTGCTAAGAAAAGGTTATACAATATTAATTTTCACCAACTCAAGGCCATGGATTAAGAAATGTTAATACGTCTAACAATTTTACGCAATAAAAAATATTTCTGAGCTAACTGCTAGAGAATATCCAGTCATGTTAATTTGGATATTCGGCACAATTAGCACTTTAAATAAAATAGAGAAGCACAAAAAAGAAAAATTGCAAATGTTGAAGCCAAGTGTTCAGTAGATCATACCACTATATAGAATTTGGATAAGACCATTCACTGGAAGTCCACCACCATATGTTTTAGAATATGTACTATATAACCAACCAATATTGATTCAATTGGTTGACAGAGCTGGATACTAAGAGATAATCACAGTCTATCACTCATAAAAAAAATATCAAAATTTTAAATTCTAGCAATATTTAGTTGAAAAAATATATCATATATCAATCAGTACCAAATTGAGATATAGGATTAAAATTAAATTCGACGGTCAGATTTAAAAAAAAAAATCATATATATTTTAATGTACTATATAATTATATTAGTAGTTATGATGATCTTAATGATGTTAAAAGTAATTATAAGGTGCTCGTTCTTGCAAAAAAAAAATAAAAATAAAATAAAAAACAAAAAAACATCGCTCTGATCGTCCCAAATAGAATTAAGGAGAGGAAGCATCGCAGCGCTTCCCGTCGCTTCTGCGACCGATAACGCGCTTACAACGCTCAGCGAAACGAAGAAACCTTATAATCAGCAGGTCAATCCCCCTCACTGTAAAATCGAATTAAATCAAATTTGTTGATTGATAATCGATCTCTCGACGCTGCGATTCCACCGGAGGTAAATCGACGATCTCTTTACAGCTGAAAAATAATGTATAGCAATTTTTTTTTTAAGATTTTTTTTATTTTCATTTTTCGTTTCTGTTCACTCTAGCTCGTCTGTCTTAATGAAACAATTATCAAGTAGTAATATGAGCTTTGTAATGTGATGATTGTGGTACTGGACTTGCCCAATTGCTCTTGAAATTGCCATAGATTACTTTGTTCATCCGTTTTATTTGAGCGAACCCTATTTAGCCTAAGTCAGGCACGTACGGATTGCTTAACCCGGCTGGAGACGAGCAGCCTTTGCACGTGCGGGGCGATGTTCGCTTAGCCCCAGACAATTATGCTAGAGCTGTAGCGGTGGATGTCGAACAAGCGTTATGAGGCTTCGCTTAGCCCACACACTCCTAATTTTGTTCATCGTTGATTGTACTATATTTCATTATATCACAAGTTTCTATATTAATTTGTGTATACTTATTTGTAAAAGTATTTTTCTTTTTTTGGGCAATTCATGGTAGGATCTCTCCTTTCCGTGCAGCAGTGGCACGTACTGTAGCAAGTGCCTCCATACATCATGTGATCTGGAGTTGGGTCGGATGGTATAGTAGGGAGTGGCACCCTTGGTTTGGTAGGTTGGCGGATTTACATAGTGGGACGACCACCTAGATTTCCAGTTATCTCAAAATAAAAAAACATAGACGAATAGTTGTTCGAAGATGCTTTCTATTCAAGCAGCTTAGTTCATAATTCATTGACTGAAATTCCTCAGAAGTGACAATAATCCACCCATTGTTTGTTATTGCAGTAAATCTAGTATATTCTAGAAGTTATAAAGAAAATGTCTTGGAAAGTTTGGAACATGTGTAGGAAAATTTAATATATCAGTTGAACCTGACTGTCCGTAGGCATGGCTCTCATGAAGTTTATGGACTAACACTATTTTTGCTGCCTAGCTTTACACAAGTTACCCGAATACGGCGTGTGTCGTGCATAAATTTGATAACTGCTTAGACATTCCGGTCTGAAGGTTTTAGCTACGACGTGTGTCATGCTTTGAATTTGGTAAATTGAATGATATTTTCATGTGTCCAAGTTTTTCTAAATATTAATTTGCAAACTTGAAAATGATGAAATTAGGTGTTTTCTCTTATGGATTTATCTGTTCGTGAATCATGAGCTGATACATGATTGTAGGATCGAGATTATTCAGTTTCCATTAACCCTTGCAGGCATGCAGAGCCAGGTTGTTTGCAGTGGATGCAGGAGCCTTCTTCTTTTTCCAAGTGGAGCTACTAATGTGTCTTGCGCTTTATGCAACACAATTACAGCAGTCACCCCTCCAGGTCCTTATCTATTAAATCTTCTGTTTCTTTTCAGCAAATAAAGATTACGTTCTCTTCTTTAAATCTAATGCATGCATTCAACAGGTGAATTGCTTCTACACAAGGTTGTAACAATTTTGTTGTCTTTTTCCTGTTTTCCCTGAAAATTAGTTGCCCAAAATTATTTTAAAATGGTACATAAACAGCCATCTGGGTAGTCCCAGAGACGCTGAGAGATAATTTAGGGGTGTTTATCCTAGTAGTTTCTCATAATTTATATGAAGTTTGGCAGTCGAGAAATGGAAAAAAATCATAGCGTTTCAGGAGGAATACAAAGCAGAAGCCCAAGGAAATCCTACTTTGGCTTCTGAAATAGCAACTTGCTGGTGGGTCAAACTTTCAATGTAAGGCCAAACAGACTCATGTTTCTCCGACATCCAAGCTGAAATTTCCATGCAGCTCGTTGCAGCCAGATTCGATCCACTTCTTCAGCTGTGTAGTAATGTTACAACATGTTTTATGAGGTGAACAGATATAATGAAGCAGCATGTTATGGTTATGTTATCCTTTATGGGGTTGGATCATTAAGCTGGTTTTTTACCTAGAGTAAACTTTAGGCCTGGCAATTTCCTACATGTACCTGCACCCGACCGTCAATTGATACGTAAGCATATTGATGGAGTTGGATCATTAAGCTCTATGTTTCTATTGAAGTTCATGAATCAACATGCTTATAGATACTAAAAGTACAACTAGATACTTTTAGTTGGATGATGGTACACTGAAAACTTATCACCATCTTCCCTTTTCCTTTTGATATGATACAATTTTTTTTTGTTACCTTTTCGTGGGGTGTAATATGTGTGCTATTATAAACTTGGTAGGTTCGGAGCTAGCTCAGCTTATATGTGGAGGTTGCCGAACATTGTTGATGTATCCTCGTGGTGCAACAAGCATAAAATGTTCCTGCTGTAATACAGTAAATCTTGCAAGATCAGGTACCCCACTTTCTATTTTGGTTCCGTAATTTTATCTGTGTAGTAGTTTAATTTGTATTATTCACATGGTTCTCATGCATGTGTCAACTTTTTACATTCTTTAAATTAGATGACATATTAGGCGCAGACATTTTCTTTTCTGTGAAACATAGCATCTAATTTAAGGGATGAACTTGTGCTGCAAGGAGGGTCTTCATGTAGCTTCAGTTACATTTGCTTGATTGCTCAAAGTTAGATGCTGTATGTTGCATGTATTTGTGCTCCTACATGTAACGCATATCATACTGAATCTTAATTGCTTCCAAACTTTGATGATTGTGCCCTCTTCATTTCATCGATAAAATTTTCTTTTTTACCTTGTGTTTGGTATTAACCCATGCACATCAAGCTTTGTAGTATTAATATATTTATCAGCATTTGGATCTATCTCTTGTTAGTTTAGGTATACGGCCGAGGCTTTTCTTGGCTTTTAGCGGTTGTCTGAGAAATAAAGGTGTTACCGGCACACCATAGTTTCGTGTGTGAATCATCTGCTTGTTGCTCTATAGTTCATCTACCTACTAGTCTATTCTCTTGTGCTTCACATTTTATTCTCCAAGTGTGCTGCTCCCTCTTTTACTCATAATGGTAGATGTCAGTTGGTTATCTTTTCTCTTAGACTTGCTGATAAACTAATTTATTCACCTCTGCTACAAGTGCCACATCACCTCCACCTACGTTCTAAATTCCGGTTTTCCTGCCATACAGACTTTCATTATCATTCGGGATCATGTACACTAACCTCTGCTAGGATAGTTTGAGGTCGCACCCCGCTTGACTGTGGAAGGAATTTCCTTCGCGCAGACAGGAGCGTGTGGGGCTTTAGCGCCCCGCCACACCCCCCCCCCCCCCCCCCGGGCGTTTGGGAAGGTGGTAAGCTGCCACACATGTCGTGGGTGAGGAGCTCTTTTTTTGGGTGGAGCTGGGACCGGGGCATTCCGGAATTTTACCCGTCATGTGATACCAAAGGCTCTACAGGTTGAGGGACGGACTTGGTCTACTTGCAGCTTATGAGCCGTGGTATGTCCAAGTTCGTGTCCTGTAGACTTTCCGCGGTTTATGGTGGGTTTCACCTCGCTATCTTAAAAAAAAAGAATCTTATGCCTTTTAATTGTAGATGGCTGTCTATGATGTTAAAACTTTCACCACGTAGGAGCAATGTGCTGAAGTTAACGACACCGTCTTGTTAGCCTAAGCAAATTGAACAATGATGGTTTTTGTTCTGTATAATCAATTACACTTACTGTTGCTCAGTAATTTAGAGGAGCTGTGTATGAAATGGCAGGAGTAGCGTAAGGGAATGGCCGCATACTCTTATTTGTTTATCCTCTATATTGATATGAAGATAGGTGAAAGTGCTTGTTTAGCCATATGATGTTATAACATTCACCAAATAGGTGCAATGTGCTGATATTAAACTGCACGGTCTTCTCTGCCTAAGACAAATTAAATAGTGATGTTTATTCTCTGTATAATCAATTACAATAACTTAGGGCAGGAACTGTGTATGATGAAAGGGCACGAATAATGTTAGGGAATGACCATGCACCCCTATTTGTTTATGCTCTGTATTACCGTACCATCTTTACTAGTACATGAATGTTTCAAGTCATCTCAGTTTTTGGACGGCTATAACTAGCTTGCAATTAAAAACACTGTTTGGTGAGTAAGGTGCTTTTTTTAAGCTAGTTTACAAAATTTATTTTTTAGGCCAAATGGAAGCTGGATAAAGTTACAAAACACTTGTAATAGTGTAGAATCACTTGTAATAGTTACAAAACACATCAGCTGATTAACACCGAATAGTCTGCTGGACATGCATGTTACTGGTCGATACCTAAGATATTTATTTTTCTTCTTATATCCGTGAAACAGCAAACCAGGTAGCTCATATGAACTGTGGACGGTGTAGGACTACCTTAATGTTTCCTTATGGAGCACCGTCGGTGAAATGTGCTGTATGCCACTATATAACTCCTATTTTGGTATGAGATCATCTTCACCATCCTTGGCTTCTTTTTTTTTTTTTTTTTTTTTTTTTTTTTTTTTTTTTTTTCACTGCTGCACTTGTTCCCGCAACATCTGATCTATCTTTGTTGCCTTGATATTGTTGTTCCTCTTTTTTCCCTTTTTTTGTTATCTTACCATCAAGATGTTATGACAGGTGACCAACATTCCTGCACCTGTAACTAGTCATGCACCAAATACTCTGCAAGCATCAGCTCCACAATCCACCTCAACTGTACGTTAACGCACACACCGTCCAATGTTTACGCTTATGGTCATTTTAATTAACTCATAAATAGTAAATTGCTTGCTCAAGTTATTCTCATTCTTTTTCTGCATTTGGGTATCTGCAGCCTCAACCTCGTACTAATGTTCAAACTGTTGTCATTGAAAACCCAAAGTCGATTGAGCTAATGGGAAACTGGTACGTCCTTATGATATCTGTTTTGCAATTATGATCTCTTAGCTTACCGGTTAGAGCTAACGGAAAAATACCCCATGAATACAGGTGAGCAATGTTGTTGTTGGAGTCACAACAGCCAAGAAATGAAGCTCAAGTCCAATTTGGATGAGGTTTGTGCAGAGCATATACTAGTTTGTATATGAAATTGGCATTTGGTAATAATTTCTTCTATCTTTTATCCGCTTTTTGAGGGTTGAAGTGTGGAAGTTATTGCATTCATGTGTATATCATCCAAAATTCTCAAAAGTAAATAATACTTTTCTATCTTTTAAAAATAATTAAAATACATGTATATCGTCGTACTCGGGGCCTTATCAAAGGACAAGTAGTACAAGTACCATTCAAATGTTTATGAGCAGAATGCAGCACCTTTTTATTAGTATTGTTATTTTTTCTTTTTGATGCAACTGAACTTTGCTGAAAATTGTATGATGATGCGATATCTATCCCGTATTTTAAATCAAGTTCTACAATTAACTATTATTTAACTAAAGTTTCTTTGAATTTAGAAGACGGGAGGAAGCTTTTTATGGTGATTTCTCAAAAATAAGGGGAAAATAACTCATCATCTATTGAAGAATCAGAGTTTTGATTGAAAGTTAACATTTTAAAGCAGAACGTTGATAAAAACAAATTCAACACAATAATAAGCAAGTTTTATGGGGTAGCATATGATAAAAGTGTGAAGAGAAATGTTATAATACGTGAGGTGTAGGAGTAGGGAACATACAAACTGAAGTTGGGTGATGATTTATTGGCGGAGTACACATATTTCAAATTAAAAAAGAAGTTTTTCCTGTGGCAAGTAACCGTGAATTTTTTTAACTTTGCATATATTATTACAAAGCTACGATTAATTTTAGGGGTAATTATAAATCAACCTTTAGATTTTCTTTATTCAGACAAATAAACTTTTAGATTTCTAGTTATAATTTAAATTTACAAAAAAATTTCTATCTCTATATTCGGGCCGAAATTATTTTGACTATTATATAAGTACTTTAAAAAATAATAATAATATAAAAATTGTAGATTCGATGAGATTTAGAATTTTTATTTATTTTTTTTTAAAAAATACTCTCAAATAGATATTTTGAGACTTCAAAATCTTATAGGATTTTAAAATTATTTTGTTAACCCGCTGAATTTTGGAGAGTCTCAAAATATCTATTTAAAAATATTTTTTTAAAAAATATTAACATTAAAATTATAAATCTAATCAAATTTATAAATTTAATGTTGAATATTTTTTCAAAATATAGTTCTAATGAGTATTTTAGGGTGTCAAACATAACAGATAAAATAAAAAATTTATTAAAAAAGTTCAAAATGCTGAGGAGCTGATATATAAGTCTCCCTTAATTTTATTCTCTTATCATAAAGGATAGTTGCACTTTCATGTGTGCCTCACCAGCAAATAGAAATAATAATAACCACCGTGATTTCATCACCGTTAGTGCAGAGAATATGCTATTGACCTATGTAGCACGGACACTCCAAAAATATCATCGTGTTCGTGTCCGTGCGCGTGTCAGACACGACACTCCTCGGACACGTCCGGACACATATCGGACACGCCACGTGGCGTGTCCGGAAAAAAATTAAAAAAAAAAAATTCGGACACACGTGTCGGATACTTCTTTCGGTGTGTCCGACACGCGTGTTAGTATTTATATCATTTTTTAAAAAAATTATTGTTTGTTTATTTTTTTTTTAGAAGAGTTAAATATTATTTGTAATAGTAGTAAGTAATATAATATAGTTATGCATTCAGATATTATAATATATTTTTTAATTTTAGTTGATATAATTGGACTTTTAGTGTTTACATTTATTTTAAGGACACGAAATTATATTATATATAGATTTATTATTGAAAGTTATTATATTCACTAATATTTAAATATTTTGTATAAATTATATTTTAATTATTTAAATTTTTTATTGTCGTGTCCGAGCCGTATCCGTGTCCTATTTTTTAAAAAATTATCGTGTCGCCGTGTCGTGTCCTCGTATCCGTATCCGTGTCCGTGCTACCTAGCTATTGACTAGTACGTGGGTGACCCAGAAACGCCCGTGACGTGTATGTCCATTTCCTATAAGATTAGATCTCCATAGCAATATCTCTAAAAAACGCAACAGAAGTCCTTCAATCGAAGATGCAGCACTTATGGTTTGTGCACTTTTTTACATGTATTATAAATACAAATGAGTGTAAAAATCTATACATATAAGAATATGACGTGGAGGCTTTATCGTAAAAAACAATAGAAATCGTGTAGTCTAATTTCCCCCTTCATTTCTTTTTGTGGTCCGCAGAAAGTTTAGTCTCATAATTGGCCCCCAAGTAACTAGCACACTGTAGCTGCTGCTGCTATAGTTTCCCCTCGATCTTTATTGTTGCATTATTTCTTTTTTTTTTTTTTTTTTTTTTTTTTGGGATTATGGTAAGAAAATTTTATCTGTAACTGGTCATGTTTGTATGACCGCTAGCTATAACAGGTAAACTCATTAATGTCATCATTTAATATTCCACAAACCGAAGGATTTCGACATTTAAATCTCCGAATGTGAGGCCCACGGACTGCACAGGTATCGCTCGACTGAAACTCTCAGGGATGGTATGGTTTAGGCCCGTTGTTGGGCCTATATGTAAGTTTGGGCTAAGGTCTATATGAATGCGCAGCCTAGGATAGTATCATATATCTTATATGAGATGGAAAATCACCTTGATATACTAGCGAGGTCTTAGAATGGCACCTTTAAATGTATTCATCCTTTTCGGATTAGAAAAGAGATCTGGCCGTATGGTGCGACTGGAGCTTAGATTATGTGAGACCTGGGACGGAACGTAACACCGATTCCATTTCATTAGTTAACAGTTCCGACCATCCGTGGCTTTCATTATTGCATACAGATGCACACCTGTGGGAGCAACTATTTAAAATAATAAAAATTTAAAATCTTAAAAAAAAAGAAAAGAGAAAACCCTGTGGGAGGAGCGTGCATGGCTGTGCATCACCACAAGGTGAAACGAGCACGACCGCGGCCACCATGAGCCGTGACACAATCCCCCGACTCCACATGCTACGTAGGACGGACATGTGAACACGGGCTTTCCTAGTACACCACTCTCTCTCCTTTATCTTCAGAAAAAAACTATTCACCCCTCAATAAATCATATACTAAATCATATACAATTAATCTTCACCATCCATTCATTTTGTGATCTACATTTTTTTTTATGATCTGCATAAATTATCAAAAATTATAATTATATATATTATAATATATGGTGATAATATTATCACGTTTAGTATATAATTTATTATATAATTTTTGAGTGAGCATAGTAAAACCCTTATCTTCTACACCCTTAATTGCCAAAAGGAGGCGACCGTGGCTTCTCATCAGCCATTAACAGTGCCATCAGTCCTCCTCATGGTCCACCATATTAATCTTGGAATAATGGTATTACCAATAGGCATTACTTACTCTTTTTTTTTGTTTTTCTTCTAAATAAACTCTTTATTTTCTTATAATTAGTAAATCGAAATAAAGGAAATATTTATTATGTTTAAGTTTTAAAAATAAAATATGAAAATAGATTAATGTACTTTATAAATTTTGTATTGAATTTTTTTTTTTTTAAAAAAAGCATCTTTAAGTGGATACTCTAAGACTCCCCAGTTTCTACTAAGGTTTAAGCGTCTCGTACCACATTTTAATAAATTTTAAACTCAAAATGCCAACTATACCAATAGTGTCGTGCCAACCGTACCGATATATTTATTGTTATTTAAAAAAAATATATAAAATTAATAAAATTTAAATATAAAATTTTTCAATAAATACTATACCGGTTCGTGTCGTGCTGACAACTGTCAAAATATGCGGGAGTCGTCTGGCACGGAATATGCCGACAATTAAAACTATAGTTTTTACTAATTGAAATTTTAGAGTCTCAAAATATCTAATTAGAAAATTCTTTTAAAATAATGTTGAATAAAAAAACTACAAGCCTATCAAAAAAAAAAAAAATTTATATTAACTTTTTTTTTAAAAGAAACTTATACATGCGTTATGAAATGATCTTCTAAATTTTATTTTTTAAAAAACATGTACTTATTTAAAACGGTTTTAGAAATTCCATTATTCTTTTTCGATAAACTCCTTTAATCTTTGTCTACATGCTCAGGAAGAATATTTTTTTCATCTTCGATCTCCACCACTCGGAGTATTTCCTCAACCAACTATAAATACCACCTCACTGCACCTTCATGCTTCACTCTCAGAATAAGCTTCCCTGCTAGTTAATCTTAAGCTACTGCAATGGTGGTGACTGTGTCTTCTGCTTCTACTAACCCTGTCGCTGATTCAACTTTCCTTGTTATGGCCGGCGGTATGGGTAACGTTGAAGCACCAAAGAGAAACAATGGTGACGGTGACGACGACGATGATGATGACGGTGATGTGGCTCCCGCTGCTTAGGAATAACATCATGATATTATATATATATATATATATATATATATATATATATATATATATATATATATATATATATATATATATATATATAATATAGTGTATATGCATGCATGATGGAGAAGTTTTAAGGTTTATGTGTGTTTATAGTTAGAGAGATGCTGCATGGAGTGACTGTGTAATAGCTTAAAGGCATGAAGCCTACGTTTTTATATGGTATAATATGTTAGTAATTAGTATAAATTCAATAATCTATGGCTACGGTTATAGAGAGTAAGAACTTGCAAGTTTTTACACGTAAAACTGGTATTTGTGCTTTGATTAGTTGATGGATTAGTTGAATCTTTACTCTTACAAAAGTAAAGTCAAGCTTATATTTAAATATCAGCTTAAATTAAAAAATATGACATATTTTGACGTACGCCTTAATGATCAGTTTCTCAAGCAAAAAATAGCCACATGCATATCTAGAAAATTTATAAAACATGCATGGAAAAGTTAGGTCAACTTCACATCAAGTATTCATATTTCTGGTCCACTGATGCGGATAGAACTTAGGTCGAACTCCCTGCATTGCATCAAATCAAGAATGACGATGCGTATTTTCCCGCCTATCCTAACTCTCCAGATATTTTAACCTCACCTAAACTGAACAAATCTTTGAATTTGGCTACTATAAATACCCTTTTATATACCATGCTCAAACCTCATCCTGCAACTCGCATCATCTTCTGCAATGGCAACTTGTTTTACTCTCAAAGCTATCTTGTTAATCTCTATGGTCGTTCTCTCCAGCAATGGCGTCTGCCATGGAGCTCGACGGCTGTTAGAAGTCCAAAAGAAACCACCAGTATTGCCCAAGCCCGAGCTACCACCATTGCCCAAGCTTGAGCTGCCGCCATTGCCCAAGCTTGAGCTGCCACCATTGCTGCCTCTCCCAAAGATTCCGCCACTGCCCAAAGTGCTCACACTTCCAAAGCCCGTTCTGCCGCCGGTTCCGAAGATTCCGGCACTACCGAAGCCCGAGGTACCGCCGGTACCGAAGATTCCAGCACTGCCAAAGCCTGTGCTGCTTCCACCGTTGCCGAAGATGACAGTGCCTCCATTGCCGACGATCCCCAAGATCCCTTTCTTTTCCCCACCACTTCACCATGAATGAGCCCATGCATGCAGATCGGAAAGTGTTTACTTGTTTATTATAACGTGATTATAGTGCGTTCAATTTATCACTACAACAAAAAGTGTATTCTGTGACCACAAAAAAGGATCACATAAATATAAAAAACGGTCATTGATGCTTTTAGCGACCAAAATTAGGGATTAGTCGCATCACACTGGTCACTAATTCTTTTAATGACCGACTTATAAATTCGGTTATTGCAAGTCCAACATTTCAAGGACCGCTCGGGTGGTCGCTGAAATCTCGTCATCTGTGACCGTTATGAAGCAGTCGTTGCATACAATCTTCAGCGACCATCTTTAGCGGTCATTGAAACGCTCTTCTGCAACCTCTATGAATCGGTCATAGATTACTATTATTAATGACCATTAAATGCAGTCAGCGATACTTTATTTTAGTATGACTACAAATGGTGGCCGGTCGCTGATATGTCACTCTTTTGTGACCTGTCAAATGGTCGTTGTGTTACAGACTTCTGCGACCACTAATTAAAATTTTCCAATAATAAAATTTTTCCTTTAATAAATAAAAGTATACCATAATATCAAATCTGAATATTAAAATAGCAAAAGATCATCATAAAACCAAACCCAAATTTGATTTAAAATTCATTCTATACACAAATCACATAAAATTAATAAATATAAATAAAGTTGAATACATCCATGACGAATAAAATAAATTTGTTAACTGTTCAACTTCAGCAGTCCTCTGGTGGTCACTAACAGTCTGACTTTCAGTGACCGTTTTTTATTCGGTCATAGAATCTTGTCTTTAGCGACTAATTTACAGCGGTCGCTGAAGCTTATTTTTGTTGTAGTGTATGGTGTGTTTTTTATTTTTCTCTATTTAAACTTAATATTATACCCTTTTATTGCTAATAAATTATACTTAATTAATCTTTGCTCTTTTACAACTTCTTTGAGTTGGGCTTTTCGCCAACAATTAAACCTTATACGTACATACACATAAGAGCACCTGTAAAGCAATATTTGTCGTCTTATTTAACGTCCTCTGACTACCGGATGTACTATAAAATTTTGACAATTCAATAAAAAGTGTAAGCAATAAATGATAAGATTTGGTACGGCAGTAAATACCAGTAATAACTTGTCATCTCTAAATCGTCACGCATAAATAACAAATTACAAGCTATGCCTTTAGAAATGCCAATGAAGAACAATGCCTTTAGGAACTCACTATGCATCACCGAAGAGCACTACGACAAATTTAGATGCGATATGAAGAGATTTTTCGTAATTCGATCACAATTTCTGACCTATAGCAATTTAAATTACTGTAAGATAGCTTGGATAGGGAAGTTTTGGGCCATGAGCGTGCCGCCATATTGGGCGTTGTAGATGCTCAACTTGCACGTCCCATATGACAACATTCTAGGGTCATTATCTATAATACTAATCTGCAAAAAGGGGTTTTGCTAATGTGTTATTTCTAAGATAATTATTTAATAGTTAAAGTATTAATTTATATATAGTAGTTATCATGAATAATGTATGGCTTGTATTTTGTAGGAAGTCATAAAATTTTTCACTTTTTTTTCGTTATATTTTTTATATAATTTTTCAGAATATTTTTTTTATAGATTTATATTTCTAGATTTCTTTTATATTTTTGTATTCACTTTAGAAAAAAAATATGATATATAATATGTCGGTATAGTTGAGTGAATTAAAATTACTTTCTAATTACAAATTAAGTTATAAATTTTATGAGTTATAAAATTTTAAAATAATTTTTTAACTTTTAGCACACGTATTGCAGGTGCGTTATCTGTTAGTGGATTTTTAAATCTCCATAACTAGCATGCTTTTCTCTTAGTTTCTGCCTTTTCCCCCGTCAGACGGTAGGATTTGGAAAGGTATATAATAAGATGATCAAAGAGTGTAGGAGATGGTGAGTGGAGATTGAAGAGGAATGAATAGAGGAGATAAGAGAGCAGGTCCGACGCGGACGCAAACTATTATTCTCATTGCTGTCTCATGTGAAGTTTGATATTTGCCCTTACGTTCTTCGATACAGTTTGATCTGCTCCCGACATATATAAGACAAGTCCAGAGGTGTACCATTCCCTTTACTTTTTCGGGTTAATTATAACGTCATCGTATTTTTCTATTTTATGTGGCTGATATACAAATCATAGAAAAATCAGGGTTGTCATGCAACGACCCTACTCTTTTACATGCCTTCTTTGAAAAAAATTACTTCAACTGACCAAGTTCATGCTTTCTCGTACCTTTCATCAAAGACACCATATGAAGTTTTGGCACCACCAGTTACCTTAAAAGACATTCAAGATAAGTGGTGACTATTATTATTTTTATATGCAATTTCCCCACGAATTCTTTTTTTTTTTTTTTAAATATTTTATTTAAGGTCTTGACCGCTGAATTCGATTTTTTGTACTACACTTATCGAAAACGGTATGTATTAAAATAAAATATTTTCCAACTAAGTTAGTTAGGATTAAAACTCCTAATCTATCATTTCTGAGAAGTACATTATGATCTTCTTCTAACAATCAGCGGGACTAAGCAACTGGACCAACGCTGATTAGTGCTGTTGCAGGTTGTTCTAAACTGGGTCATAGCTCAGGACAGAATGTGATGCCTATTCCAGAAGCCAGAAGTGCAGAGCAGGCTGCCGAATTTGTGGTGCTCTTAGGTGGAGGCCCTCAGGTGATGAAGTTGAAGAGCTTCGCTCAATGGCTTCTAAAAATTACAAGTTCCTACGGGGGCGTGCACTTGTATTATAGATTCCACTACGATAATCTCAAAAAAAAAGAAACAATAGTCGGTTTCTGTATAGAACTTATAGGCTAAAAATTGCAATTATTTGTATTCAGGAAATTTTTGTAGCAAATATGCAAATATGGTTTATTAATTATATAACAGTTGTGCAAAATATACTACTGTTAAAAAATTTAAAATAATCTCACAAAAAGTTATAAGTTTTGTTTTGAAAATCAAATTTTTCGGCCAATTCAACCTAGAATTGCTAGCTAAAACATAAATACGCCAAAAATTTTACTCTGTGCAACAATACATACGCTACACACAAATCGGAGATATATCGAACATGCTAAAAAAGTGTCCAAAAAATAAAAGAAATTTTTTTTTTCGAACACACATGTTAAGTATCAACACACATATCTGTATTTATATTATGTTTAATTTTTTATAAAAACATTGTTTTGAGAACATTATATAGTACATAATAATAAATATTACAATATAATTATTTATTCAAATTTTATTTTACATAATTAAATTTTTATTATTTAAATTTATTCTAAAAATATAAAATATTATAATTTTATATTATATTCTAGATATTTAAATACTTAAAATAAATTATTTTTAATTATTATAATTTTATTATCGTATTTGTGTTTTACTTTATACGTGTCTTATTTTTTGAAATTACAGGGTGTCCAGTCATATTTCCATACCTATATATTTCCGGTTTCTCCACGGTAATTCCCTAGTGATATGGTTAAAAAAGCGGCCAGGGAGCCAAGACGATCTGCTGATGTTAACTTTGAAACAGCGAGATACTCGATCAGATTTATTGTTACCGTCAATGAGACATAAATAGACATGGAGAGATGAAAATGCAAACTTTACGTACGCTGCTACCCGTAGAAACCATATGATACCACGTAGGACGAGGATCCTATATGGCGCGTCCCTGCGAATAGATCGAATGAGTTACAGACAATTTTGTAGAAGTACAGAATATTATAGAAACTTATGGCAACTTATTTAATCTAATTTTAAGTATTTTTACGAAAAATTTTGAACTTAAAAATTATAAATTTTGATTTATTTTACAGTTTTGTAGTTGAATATTTTTAAAAAAAATATTAAATAGTGTACCGAAATGATGATTGAAAGTTTGATCATCATTTCGGCATACTATTTGATATTTTTTTGAAAAATATTCAACTACAAAATTATAGATCACATTAAAATCTATAATTTTGAGGTTTAAAATTTTTCGTAAAAATGTATAAAAATAGGTCAAATGAGCTGCCGAAATTTTAAGGATAATGACATATAAGCCCTCCATTTCAAGTTTTCATTCCAAATCAGCCCCCCATTTCAAAAAACGTCCATTTCAGCCCCTCATTTACTGTTTGGACTTTTTTCGGACGAAAATGCCCATGACTGTTCGGATGCCTGAAACACATATTTAAAATTATTTTTTGAAATTTTTTTAATATGAGAGTTATAGATTTCGACGAGATCTACAACTTTTATGTTGAAAATATTTTCAAAAAATGCTTCTAGATAGGTGTTTTCGGCATCCGAACTGTTCAGTGGATTAGGGGTCGACCCGTTAACAGTTCGGACCCCGAAATCACCTGTTCGGAAGTATTTTTTGAAAAACTTTTCAACATGGAAGTTGTAGATCTCATCGAGATCTATAATTTTGATATTAAATATTTTTTTTATAAAATACTTCTAGATGGATGTTTTTGGCGTCCAACCTGTTAACAGGTATATGAATATTTTCGTCCGAAAAAAATCCAAACAGTATTTCGGAGGCTAAAACGACAGATTTTTAAAATGGGGGGGCTAATTTAGACGTTTTTAAACTATGGAGGACTGATATGGTATTATTCCAAAATTTTATACTGTGTCTCAAAATAGATATTAAATTTGATCAACGGCCGAGATCGTGGCTTCGCAGGATGCGCCGCAGAGGATTCACGTCCATATCACGTATACAATATTTACTGTTTGTCTTCCGGTCAAAACAGAGCATGCAGCTACCTCGTTGTCCGTCCGTCGGAGCTGATACCAGCCTGCGGCCTTGGTTTCTTGCTTTAGCTGTTCTAAGATACGTTGCTGCTACAAATGTACGTACCAACACAGAAAGCAAGCTCCGTACGAAGTAAAAGCTATAAATGTAATAATGTCACTGTTTATTTAAATCCACAATTATTTGTTTCCAAAAAAAAACTAAATATTAACGGAAAATATCATATCAATATCCATATTTCAAACGTTGCATATTTAGTATTTAAAAATATAAAAATATATAACGTGACGTATAAAAATACGTTTCTAAAAGCTAAAATAGCAAATGGTTGAATAGGATGACTGATATTTCAAATTCCCAAAAATGTAACATATAGCCATCTCCAAACTCCCCTTACAATGCTAAACTGGTATGTAACATATAGCCAATTCTATGTAAAAAAAAAAAAGATAAAATATATAGCCATATATTTCGATTATAATTTGAATTTACGACCATCATAAACTATATTCGACCTTTATCTTTAATACAACATGACTAGCTGCCAAAAGACGAGCACTAGAAGCAAATGAATGAAGCAAAGGCTGAGCAGAGACAGAAAGATATCTTATTTTATGATTTTTAACAATAATGTAAAGCACCTTTGCCTCCAGCGGACAGGGCAGAGCTTCAGAACAACCTCTGCCCAGCATGTTACCATCATCAATCACCTCATCCATTATTATACTCTTCATTTATTCTTATTATATAAAAAATTTTACTATGTTCATTCAAAAAATTATATAATATGTATGACAATATTAAAATCAAATATCATAATAAATATAATTATATTTTTAATAATTTATACAGATCACGAGATAAATGTATCTATCACGAAACAATTATGTGATGAAAATCGGTTGTGTAATTTAATATGTGATTTATTGAGGTCGAGTAGTTATTTTTCTTGTATAAATAATAAGTTGGTCTGTGTCAGTGCCAAAGTAACACTGCTTGTATTAGATCATGCTAAGTCACATGGAGGGGAGATTAACATCAGATGCAGGGATACTTTGAGAATATAATATTATGCAGTTTAAGAAAGACAATGTTGAACAGCTATTTATCCATCATTCCATCTCAACTAAAAATTATGAATTACTCATTTATACATCTGTAAACTTATTTATTAGATATTAATAAAATAAATTAACCAGAGAAAATTTTCAAAAACACCTAGCTGGTAGGACTTATAAATCACATATATATATATAGTACTATTTTTTTTTAAAAAAATTGTGATATTAAATTATAAATTTTGATGATATATTATAATTTTTATATTCAATTTTTTTTAAAAGATATTTTTAAGTAACATTTAAAATTAAAATGGCTCTAAAAATAATTTTAAAACTATTAGTCCAAATTATATTTAAAATATAAATATTAAATTTAGTAATTTCTATAGTTTTTATATTAGTTTTTTTTAGGCCAAATTACCTATTACGTACCCCGACTTATCGTTATTTTGGAGTTTGACACCCTATTTTACGAAAAAGGCGCTGCGCATACCTCCGTCCATTTTATTACTGACGGCGTTAACAGAGCGCTGACGTGGCACAACAAATATTTGGGCTGGACCAAATTACATGTTACATACCCCGACTTATCTATTTTGGACTTTGACACACTGTCTTACAAATATGCTCCAGACCAAAATTATAATAGCTCCACAACTAACAGTCACTCCAAATGATCTAACACCTACATTACAAAAAGATATATACTTCTAAATTTTACAAACGCTAACAAATTACAACAAACTATCCCATCTGATACAATTTAGCTGAGAATGCAATACAAAGCCAATGCAAGACTTCGATTCTACATTCTTTAGTTTGTAGCTAAGATTGTAAATAATATGTTCATATCTCTGAGAGGTCTGATGTAGGGTTGAAAATGAGTCGAGCTGCTCACGAGTAGCTCGGACTCGAACTCATTTAAGCTCGGCTCGAGCTCGAGTCGAGTTTGAGCACGATTCAAGCTCGAGTAATGAAACGAGCCGAGCTTGAGCATTGTGTTACTCGCACGTTAGGCTCGTGAGCCTAAACGAGTTTTTCTATTTTATTCAAGCATTTTTTAAACAAATACTTAAGCGAGTTTGAATTCGAGCTCGACTCGAGTTTGGTCTAATTCATGCAATCGAGCCGAGCTCTAGTCGAGCTCGGCTCGAATCGACTCAAGCTCGGCCCAGTTGATACAATCGAGCCGAGCTCGAGTCGAGTTTGAGCTAGAGATTTTTCGAGTTGAGTCCAGTTCGAGCCGAGCTTGAGCTTAGTGGTATTCGATTTGAACTCGACTCGTTTTCACCCCTAGTCTGATGTGTCAATTTTGTTATTTCGAATTTGAAGTTTTAAACTCTTGATCTCTGTGGTTTTTTTGATGGATTGATGATCGAACTCCAAAGATATATGAATATATTATTTACAATATTAGTTACAAACTGAAGAATGCGGAATCAAAGTCTTGCAGTGCCTCTGTATTGCATTCTCAGCAAAATTGTATTAGATGTGATAATTCGTTAGTGTTTGTAGAAGTATATATCTGTTAATTGTGAAGTTATTTTTGTCTGGAATATTTTTGTAAGATAGAGTGTCAAAGTTCAAATTAGTGATAAATCGGGGTATATAATATGTAATTTGATCTGGTTGGATATTTGCCGTGCCATATCAGCGCTCTATTAACGCCGTTAGCGATAAATGGACGGATGTATGCACAGCGCATCCTCCGTAAGATAGGGTGTCGAAGTCCAAAATAGCGATAAGTCGGGATATGTAATATACAATTTGGCCGTTTTTTTTAAAAAAGAATATACTACACGTGCTCCGTATGCTCTTAGCGTAAATCAAAATTCATGCTGACATAGAGAGAGCAAATGATGCAAGAGTGAGAAATATCAAATAGGTGATGGGGTGCTGCGGATCAGACTGACGTTCAAAATTTATTCGGCACAGCTACCTCCAACCTGGATTTGGCAGCCTCTGTGCTCTGATGATTCCTCATCACTCATCATTTCTCGTGTCGTAAACCGACAAATTTTCCCACCACCACCTCCTCGGCTAACAAATTTAAAACCTTCAAACATCCCGATAAGTTTTTTCTCGACAACTAATACAAAATAGTTTTTAAATAAATGATGCAAAACTAAATCAACTCATGTTCTTGAAATATACCCAAAATAATCTGAAAAAATATTTGCTTGTAATGGCTAACAAAAATCGGACTGGCGATGCAGATAATAAGAATAGATGAACAAAAAGTTTGTTATAATTTTTTTAAAGTTTTATGAAAAAACGTTAGTAGCAGAATTAAGGAATAGTCGCCGAATTAGATGATAATGTTCAATCAAGCGTCTCATATTTACATCTTCAAAAGTCAAAGCGATCGCCAAATAAGTGCTTACTCGATCAGATAAAAAACCACGGCGCAGCAACCAAACAAACAAATTTGATCTAATTATGATCCTTTAATTACCTAGCGACCTCTCCTTCTCGATCCTTCCCCTGCTGTTGCTACCCTTGCATGCCGCCACAGCCGCCGCTGCCGACGACGAACTGTTGCTATCTCTTTCTTTCTCCTTCTTCTGGGCGGACAGAAGCTGCCCGAGACCGAACATCGGGACGTTCAGCACCGGAGTGAACTCCATTCCTCGATACCTCACCCGCTGTCCGCCATTTGTTGAAGCTACTCGGGCTGCTTGAGCTGCGCCCTAGCCCTTGGAATATCACCTTCCCTGAGGAGTTCATGCGCGGGCTGTCCACCGACGCCGATCGCTGCGGCGGAACGACTGGAGCTCCAGGAGCTCGCCGCGCCGCGCTACGACCGATTCTCCCAACCGCCGCAGTTAGCTGCTGCTGCTGCTGATTGCCGTCCGATCTCTGCTTCGAGATCCGCAGTCGAGGGGGATTACGACAATGCTTGTCCACGTCGAGAGACAGGCGCGGGAGCTCGTCATGGTCGGCTGGTGAAGAAGAAGATGACGAGTGAGATAGGCGAGAGTAGATACAGATCGGCACCTCGGTATCATTGTTTTGCCGGAGCAGCGGCACATTCGTCATTGCCGCGTCGACCAGCGGCGATGATTTCGCGTTACGTTGGAGAAGAAGTTTAAGAGTTCTCGCAGCGGACGAACCAGGGTTTTTGCCCGCCACCAACTTGTCGGAGTTGTTCTCCGGCTTGGAGCCGCGAAGCTTCCGGAGGCGGAGCAGCTCCCGCCAACGGCTGGTGCACGTCGGCGCGCGCGGAGACATGGCGTAGATATCCGGCACAGTCTGCTCTGTCGCTCTCCGCGAAGGCTCGCGACGCTCCAGCGACCGAACTTCCGACGGCCTCTCAACAGCTGACGGTGCCGAGGCCAACTGCAGCGGCAGCAGCTTCCCGTTCGTGAACAGCTCGTCCGCCGTCATCATCGTCGCTGGACCCCCCAGCCTGAACTCGAATTCGAGAAAATCCTCCTCCTCTCCCGCCGCTGCAGCCAACGTCTTGTTTCCGGCGGTCTTCGACATCGAATCCGGCGAGTCGCAGCTGAACGAGGCACGAGGGCTCAGCCATCCGTAAGAAGTGTATGCCGGCAACCGATCGGGAAACAGCTCCGGCGACGCCGTAGCGCCGTTCACGCAGGCCGATGCCATCTCAAATTTATCAAAGCACAGTCTTCTTCGCTGATTTCTCGTCGATCTTCGCAGGTAACAAAAATGAAATGAAACGCGGGTGACGACGATGATGATAATAACTATGAGATAGGGCAGGCTAGCGCGGTGGCTAATAACATGACAATGTGGGCTATGGTTGGGATGCGTGCGACCAGTCTTGTTATACAATTCCTGAGTCACGTTGACACCACGTGATCAACACTACGCACCAAGAAGGCAACAAATTTGACAAGTTTCCCTTTATAACCCTATCATGTGTATCATAAGAAACACGATGAAATTCGGCCCAAACTTTTCCGTTTGAGCGCCTAGAGAGATCCCGACGGTGGGCTCAGCTGCCGAGCGCTCGGATAGGTGCGATGTGATGTTGACGGCTCTGAGATGCCTGCCTCATCCTCACCGTCCATCCCGTCCAATTCATCGGACGGTTGTAAAGAACTAGACCGAAAGCAGGTGCCAGTTGTCGTGGCACTACCGTACCGGTGTACTTAAACAGATACGTAAATTGGTATTATACTATTACCGGTGGTCCCTCTTCCCACCGGCGATTTTATTACTGCAGAAAATGCTCATCCAAAAACACAATAAATTATATAATATATATGATAATATAATTTTAATTTAAGATAAATATAAAAATTAATTTATACAATTTAATATATAATTTATTGAAAATAAATAGTTTTTTTTTCCTTCAAAAAAATGTTGTTGAAGTGCACAGCTTCTTTAGTTAATGAGAGTGGTCTTTCGGTACGACTGTCCTTTGGAGACGGATAGTAAACATGCAAAATTGCTCGGGAGACCGCCGCCATCAAATGTTTTTGCGGTTTGTCCGCTTTAGAACACGGGGTTATGGACGTGGCAGCTTGTGGATTACTTGTTTCTCCTGACTGTCTTTGGAGCCCTGTGTAGTCCGCAATCCACCGCCGAAAGCCCATTAGGACAGCACTTTAGCTCTAAAAATGCAAAAAAAAAAAAAAAAAAAAAAAAAAAAAAAAAAAAAAAAAAAACTCAATTTAATCCGGATGGTCCGTGGCGAAAGCCACCGTTCATGAAAAATATATACTCGAATTTTAAAATGTCGGTCGAGATTGAACGTAAGAATTTTTTACAAGTTTAAAATTCCTACAAAAACGTACGCTCGCATTACGAGTTTTATCACGACAATCTAAAAATAAATAATCGGGATGATTGATACAGTTGATATGTTATAGGCATTGATCTAGGATGATTATTACAGTCATAGATCATTCTATCGATTTTAAACTACCTAATATTGGTGCCACCAATAAATTCATCAAACTCACTAACACACATAACTAAATTAAAAAAAAAATTATGAGTATTCTTTTGCAAATATTCAAAATAAAAATTATAAATTTTACAATCTATAGCTTTTAGATTAATTTTTTTAAAATATATTTCTAAATAAGTAATTTGGGCTTCTAAAGTTTAAAACATTAAAATGAATTTTACATCTATTTATGAAATCCATTTAAAATTCTTAAATTTTAGATTAAATTGTAGTTCGTCCCGAGTAGATTGAACATACCGAAGGCCTGGAAGGTCTGGACTCTACAGTAAATTAGATTTTTATTTTATTTTTGGCAGTTTATCTGATTAATTATTTATTTGGATTTACGAAGATTTTACTGAATCTATTCAGCTGTAGATCTGTAATGGCAAGACTGGATTTTCTGATGAGCTCCTAGTTGGGACTAGTGACCTTGCAGTGAACCAGGACATGATATAATGTTTGGCTGGACGCTGATTTTTTACTAAAATAATCGCTAAAATTTTTTATATAAATATTTATAAATATATATTTTTGACTTAATAAGTAATTATTTAAAAAATGATTTATATCAGAGGATGGTAGACCAATAAGTCATTATTAATTATAATAAATAGAATTTGTCTCCTACTGGATGGAAAATCTACCTTGGTGATATAATGCCATTAGAGGCTTATGAGGTTGGTCGGCCTATTTTGGCCATGTCTCAGAGTAGTGTAGGCCAATCTGAGAGTAATGGTGAGAGCTGCTAGGCAACACAGTACATTTTTGGCTGAGAATTGCTAGATATGATATACTTAGATTAGAGGTACACAGAGAGAGAGAGGGTTAAAGAATGATACAGGATTGATAAGGTAATGACTTGAAACTTTTTTTTTTTTTTTTTAGGTAAACTTAATTAGATCGTTATTTTAAAAAATAGAGGTATTTGAGTTATAATGTTTAATAATTTAAAATTGTCAAAATGTGTCTCCCAATTTAAATAATTTTTTTATATATTTTTTTTTATTATGTGAAATGATAAAATTATCATTATTATGTTTCTTGAAAAATAAGAACAATTAACTTGATGATAGTTAAGGGATATAAAAATATTATTTTAAATTATAAGAATATATTATAATAATTTTAAATTATAAAAGGTGTAAAAAGATAAATATCCGTAAACATTAATACTAAAATTATTAACAAGGGTATAAACTAGAAAGAGTAGGAAATGGTAACTTTAACTCTCTCAAATTCTCACTTTTTATTCACTTTTAATTCATGTGAGTGGTAATATCTTGAAGTTTTGTAAAAAAGTCTCTACTTCATAAAATTTGACCAGAAATAGCTTGTTGGTGGAGCTAGACGGAGAAGGGATAATTGTTTTCAGATCCGAGAGAGATATTTTTTTGCTCTTTCATAATACTTTTTTTAACTCGCATGAAAATTAAGATAATTCGTCCATAATACTCTTTTTTTTTGCCTTTTAATTGTATCATTCTACACCTATACTTTTTATGTATTATATTAGTTTTACTTACCATGCTTCTCCTATTATACTAAACAAAGGCAACAAGTATGGATTTCTCTCTCTTTACTTCCCATCCTTTACTCTTTTTTTTTTATTTAACGTAATACATTTGGAAAATTTCACTATGGTACTTTTTCCAAATACAGATCTTGTTATTTCTCAAATTATTTACTGTACCATTCAGTTTTTTTGAGACATTAACTTGCAAACAAACCATAATTTCGTACATTATATATACATTTTGTAATTAAACATTTTTAATACAATTAGTTATTAATAATTACTTTTAAATTAAATACGAACATTGCAATTTGCATGTTAACATTTTATGCGTCTAGTTTTAAAAATGTTTTAAATGTAAAATGAAGTTTCAAAGGCCCAATGTGCCATGCTTGGGTGGATCTGGACCAAGCACATGTATGGCCCCAACCATGGTCAGGATTATGACCGGCATGTTACGTATAGGAGAAAGCTGTTCAGCCTAAATACTTTAGTTCGAAAACAGTTCGAGCAAATATTCGTACTTTTGAAATCGGTAAATTTAAAATTTTATCTATTCCGAGGTGTATGAACACATGTTCAGACCAAATAGTATTATCGTATGTGTTGAGTGTCAGTGCGTGCGCATGGCGGGTCGAGCGTGCGCGACGGAGGCTTGCGACCAAGTCGACATGTTAGAACTAACTCGTGCAGGATATGTCACGTTCGCTAAGCCAGCAATCTCCTTGGGCTGGACTGATTGGATCTTGGCTCTCACGGACTAACCGCCGCGACATCAGATTGTCCTACATCGGCTGGGACTGAACAGGTGTTCAGTTCATATGTCTGGACACGACTCTTTAGACTGCGGCGTCGTATTTTAAGCCGAGCACCGGTCGTTACAGTATGTATATGAGCTTGTAGTTAAATCCAAAACTGTGAACAAATTAAGATACAGTGACATCACTTTTAGGCAGGTGAACGATTGCTAACTGTATAATTAGACACCAATAAATCTGACTGTTACTTCATTATTTTAGAATAATTTAGATTTGATTATTTCTCATCTCTTCTAGTTCTTGTCCAAGAAGTTTTGTGGAACGCGAACGAGTCAAAGCTGTTGTTTGCACAGGCTACTGTTACAATATACGCTCTGAAGATTTCTGATAGAGCGCCAGTAAGGTCTGGTTTTCATCATCTCGGAGAGAACGCGTGGGATCTTGCTTGTCCTGTTTCTAAAATCGTGAGCTGGTGTCCCACTACCATCTTGCTAAAAATCTTATTTTGCATTTATGAGGTGCAAGTTTATAGAGTCAAAAGGCAAGCAACTATAAAATTTTGAGTGGTCATTCTGGTCAACACGAACCAAACCAACCCGAACCGAAATTCTTAAGGCCGATCCGAACCGACCCGAAATTTTATTTCAACCCGAACTGACCCGAACCGACTAAAATTCGGGTCAGTTTGGATTGATCTAAATAATAATACAAATTATTTTTATTCAACACCAATAAATTCGGTCGGTTCGGGTCGACCCAAATAGTTATAACATGAATGTTTTATTTAAAAAGAAAAAATTAGCGCATAAAATCCTACGAAAACTAATTAAAACGTGACTCGTGAGGATAATTCGGGTCCAACCCGAACCGACCAGAAATTTGAGCACCGAATCTGAACCAAATTATATAAACTCAAACTATTAAAATGCCGATCCGAACCGAACCTGAAATTTTGGCTTTGTTCTGGTCGGTTCGGTTCGATTTTTCGGATAGGTTCGGGTAATACTCAGCTCTAGTCATATACAATGTTGTTTACTATTGCTCATCCATTGCAACATGTCATTGTGTCGCATCCTAAATGAAAGTGGCTTTTCTGAACATGTCACTGGCTAGGGGCTCCTGTAAATGAAGTCTGCCATTGGTTACAATTTTGGACAAATAGGGCTCCATATTGAATCGAAGGAGAAGGCCGCATTGCCATGTAGAATACGGCGACTTATAATAGCTTAGAGAATAGCTGAAGAATAACATTTTTAAACATTCTGATCGAGCTGGTTCTCGACCGATCAATAGAATATTCAAAAACAGTTATGGGTAGCATTTCAAGTAGGCGATAATTGTTAGAAACGATCAAGATCACACAAAACGCAGACGTTTTTAATGTGAAAATCCTTAAAATCAAGATAAAACCACGGGCTGTTACGTAATGCCAACTAATGAAGGATTTCACATGAGTAAAAAGGAATACAAATCTCTCTAAACGCTCCTCTCATTTTAAGTATAGTATGCGGTATATTTACCAGTCAACCCCTCCTTCAGAGTTATTGGTTGCCTTTTATAGCCACCGTGGGAGGCACTTTCTAGGCTCTACGATCCTTGAGCTTCCTCATTTAATAGTTAATAACCGTGATTAATTAACTACCGGACTTAATGAGTCTTTATTGAGAGTCATAAAGAGTGCGTCGATTCGATTTTCCGTAAAGTCTTCTGCGCGCGTGAATACGACGGTCCAACTTCTTCTAATCTGCCGATGTCGACCTTGGGGCAAGGTCTCTACGAAAACGTATGTCGGGAGTTAACCGTTACCGACATACGCTTTAACAAGAGGCTTAAGTGTCTATCCCAGGTAGAAACTCGTCAGCATTGTGGGCTTTTATTTCGTGGCCCAGCTCATTTTCCTAACCAAACTTCATGAGTGTCATGGCACGTAGCGGCCCAGAACGCGGTTATATCACATTCATACAAGGGCATTTCTTACACTCTCTTTGACGACTCAGTAAACCGTTGCACCGTGAGTTTTCTTCTAGGTGGTTGGACGAGGATGGGATATCTCAAAAATATCATCTGACTTTAGCTGATGGTCTCAGTTGTCAAACTAACTTGCATGAGTTTAGCTAATCAATGACGCCCTTCAATACTATATACAGCTACTTGAAAGACGTGATTTTTTAAAAAGAAAGTTCTACACCAAGGCTGACTGTCTCACTCTTTTTTTTTTTTTTTTTTTTTTTGCATGTCTTCTAAAGAAGTCATTAAGTTAGCCTTTATAGCCTGATAAGTGTAACTATGTCGATCATTTAGTCGTCCTTTTCGTATTGAGAACCCTTGAATAGACAGCTACAATGAAAATAAGTAGAAAGAAAATTTATGTAACCTGGTTCTTATAGTTTAGTTTAGTTTTTTTTTTTTTTTTTTTTTTTTTTTTAAAAAAAAATAAAGAAAAGGCATGTTCCCTATATTTTTATGTAACATGGTTCTTATTTTTTTTAAAGAAAAGGTCGGACCATGCATGCATATGATTGAACCAGAGTTTTAAAAGCTGGATGGCACGCTCGTGCTTACAGTTAATATTTTTTTGTCAAGCTACCTAATCACATCGACTCTTCTATGCATGTCTCCGATCAGAGAAGTTCCATGAAAGGAAGTAGCAGCAGCTTCGAACCACATAGATGAGAATCATCTGTATCAAATTTTATATAACGTTTCGTGTATCTGTACCAAAAAATAATATCTACATATATTTTTTAAAAAAATTTTAATATAAAAATTATAATTTAATAAGATCTATAATTTTTATATTATTTTTTAAATACAATTTTAAATAGGTGTTCTTGAATTTTAAAATTTTAACGTGTTCAAAAATTATTTTTAAAATTCGTTAGAACTTTATAGTCCCATAATATATATTTAGAATTATATTTTTTATAAAAAAATTTTAATATGAAAAATATAGATCTCATCAAAATCTATAAATTTTATATAAATTTTTTTTTAAACTTTTATATTAAGATATCAATATATAAAATAATACATAAAATTCGTTTCAGAAATCCTCGTTTAAATCACAAAGTCATGTGAATCTCAATAGTGTACTCATGAGCCATTTGAAATTGGGAGGGTCCGAATGTTGACATGAACCCTATTTTATTTATGCTACACAGTAATTTGACTAGAACGTGTTAAGTTAATCATACTTGGGGAGTAGATGGGCATCAACCACTCCTTACTGGGAGGGGGGTCCGGATTCAAACCCAGATTAGAGTTGGGAGATAAATACATCGCTGATGGGTTAGCCCTCACGCCCAAATAGATAAAATATAAATAAATAATTGGGACGGGCGTAGAATAAGATTGGTATCGTGCGTGTGGGTTTGGATGGCGACATGGCTTTTAGCTAGACACGTCCTCTCTTTGACTTGTCATTACTGGTAGATCATGGCTACATGATTAGGCGGGCATAGGGCTACGATTAAGTATTATTTTATAGAATAATTACATATCAGTTTTCTAGCTAAATAGTCGTGCGTTTCAGTATCTGAAAATAAAAAAATGCGCGATGTGGTGGTACTAGCATGCGAAAACGTATTTTTAGAGGCTGAAATGTAAGACTCAAAATTTTGGGGGCTGATATATAAGAACCCTTATTTTATCTGGTTGTAGGCTACATCAGTAATCTTGGTTTTCTACTTTTCTTTGTCTCTGTTCTTTGGTAAAAGGATACTATTGATATAACACCTAGTCTAAGATTCTTTCTAATTATATCAATTAATTTTTTAAAATTTTTAATTGTCATTTAATTTATAAAAAAAATTTATCACGATATTTTTATCGAAATCATTTCGACTATTTATATATATATATATATATATATATATATATATATATGGGGTAAAATTTTTAATATAAAAGTTATAAATTTTGATTAGATTTATAATTTTTATATTTAATTTTTTAAAAAAAATACTTTCAAATAGATATTTTGAGATTCTAAATTTTTAGTGGGTTTCAAAATCAATCTATTAAGTTGCTAAACTTTGGAGTCTCAAAATACTTATTTAGTAATATTTTTTTTTAAAAAAAAAAATCTAAAAGTTGTAGATTTTATCAAAATTTATAATTTTTTTGTTGAACATTTCTTCAAAAAAAGACTTCTAATAAATATTTTAGGATGTAAAAATAATAAATAAAATAAAAAATTTATTCGCAAAAGTTTAAAAGATTGAAGGGCTGATATGTAAGTCCCTCTTAATAAAATTACTCCAAATCCTCAAGAAAGGATTCAAATTAGGGGTAAAAAAGTCAAGTTTGAGCCGAATATTACTAAAATCTATTCGATTACTTTAGATCGAGCTAAAAACTTGAGCTAGAGCTCAACGAGCTTTAAAAGTTGAGCTTGAACTCAGCTTAACTCTAAAAATTTTAAACTTGCGCTTGACTTGAATTCCGCGCGATTGTATCAACTAAGCCGAGCTCGAATCGGGATCAAGTCTGAACATTTATGTAATCTTATTGTAATTCTTTCTGAATAAAATAGAAAAAAAATTTTAGCCTCCCGAGTCGAACGAACAAAGTAATATGATGCTAACGCTCGACTTGTTTAATTACTCGAACTCGAATTAATGCTTAAACTCTGTTTAATTTTACGCTATTTAATTTTATTAACTATAAGCTTTAACGACTAAAATTCGTACTATAATGACTAAATTACAGTAACTGTTTAGTCACTATTTAACTTTCTTTTCTTAATTTACTTATGAGTAGTTCGGCTCATTTTTACCGCTAGTTCAGATGCGCTGTTGTAGTTGACTTCGAGGCATATAATTAGAATTCGGATAATTTCTATTTTTGATGTTTCATTTTTCATGATAACCGCCTGTATATAATTAGATTTTGTGATCTCAAGAATTTATTGGGTTTTATTATTTATCACGAATTCTTTTTTCTTCATCTTATGATTATATTTTTTCGATTTCTGTTGGCTGTGCGGTGGTGACTATTTGTTTGTGGACTTTGCTATGCAACCCAAAAAAATCACACAATAAATCACACATGCTGACGTGGCACAATCAAGACCACACATCACGATGAGTATATCTATAATTGTGATATTTTGTACGAATCACGAGAAAGTGGTGCGGATCACTAAATGCGTGTGTGGTGGAGATTAGTTGTGTGTGATTTGTTGGATAGTTTGTTTGGGGTGAGTAGTTTTTTTCTTTGTTTAAAGCTAGTGCTGAGGGAAGCAATTTGTGGAACAGATTGTCACCGTCACATGAACTGGCAAAACAAATTATACACCCGTGTGGTGATGTAAGGCGCAATAGAGACCGGCCCTTAGTGATTTAGGTAATGCCTGACGTTCTACTGTGGGTCCCGGCTCGGTCCAGCCCATTCATCCTGTGACATCTGGGGATCAAGATCCCATGTACCTGTTCAGTGCTATTCCTTTTGCATCCGTCACAAAAACATCTGTTTAATTTTTTTTTTAATTTTAATCTTTTAATATTAAAATTATAAATTTTGATAAAATCTATAATTTTTATATTAATTTTTTTTTCTAAATAAATATTTTAAACTTCAAAGTTAACGGATAAAACTGGTTCATAACATATATTTCAAAATCCGTAAATTTTTGAAATTCTTAAATATCTATTTATAAATATTATTAGAAAAAACTTCAACATTAAAGTTATAATTCTCATCAAAACCTATAAGTTATATATTGGATATTTTTGTCTGTAACTATTCCGTATTCCTGGGTGGGATATGCGTTCTTGTCTGTAACTAGGGAGGGTCATCGATCTTTATCAAATAGATATGCATGAGATCGTCGATCATGCATCATCTTCTTTGAAAACAAAAGCAGTCCCTCAACGTTTGATCGGATCGAAAAGATTTATCGATCGATGGTTCAAAGAAGACGGTATTGTGTACACGTATAATATTTGCCCATACTTCAGAAGTTGTTATCTGCTATTATATGCATCTTCAAGATTTTATCGCATTATCTACATTATTTTTTAATTAAATCGACATATATGCTGGTTAGAATAAATGATTTAGGAGTACTTGGTTAACTTGCCATACCTCAATAAGGTGGAAGTGTATCTTGGTTAACTTACCTAATATTCTGCACGGCGTGCAATAAAAAAAAAATTTATTTAAAAAAAAATTAATATAAAAATTATAGATTTTAGTAAGATATAGATTTTTTATGTTTAAATTATTTTTAAAAAAATTCTAAATTTTGGGACTCAAAAAATTAACGAATTTAAAATGAATTTTATAACTGTTTTAATATTCGTTAATTTTTGAAATTTTAAAATATCTACTTAAAAATATTTTTTTAAAATTAAAGTTGTATATTCCATTTTAATGTTTTTGGAAATGTACGACGAGACAGTGCGTTGTCTTGTTAGCGCAAAAATGTATTTTTAGAGCTAAAATGTAGAGGTTAAATTGGAAAGACTTATATTATATATATATATAATATTATATATATATTATATATATATATATATATATATATATATATTTGGAAATGAACGACGAGACAGTGCGTTGCCTTATTAGTGTAAAAATGTATTTTTAGAGCTAAAATGTAGAGGTTAAATTGGGAAGACTATATCTATATATATATATTTTTTTTCTTTTTTTGTTTGTTTTTGAAAATAGTGGCAAAACCTGGGGAGGGACTCCTGTAAGCAATCCGTAATGCAATAATTGAAGTTTCCTGTTATAGCGCGATTTCAGGTGGATGAGTACATTTATCATCATCATCTAATATATCTAATTAAATCGTACAACTATCATTTGAAAAACAACACAAATTGTACATAAAAACAAAAAAAATAATAATAATACAGATATGTAACAAAGGACCTGGTCGTTTTGAAATTTAATATGATGATAGTGGACTTTAATTGCAAATGATAAAATAAAATTGTCCGTTTTCAACCAAGTACCAAATTTATCTCAGTTCAACTTTATTTAAGAAAAAAGAATGAATTAAAAAATAAAAAAAGTCCTATGATGTTTGAAATAATTGTAGCTTAAAGTCTAAGAAAGAAGGTCGAGAAACCATACCGTAGGTTAAGCTTGTGAGAATTTTTTTGGACAAATATTATATTCGCCTTTAGATTTTTTTAATTAGGCCATAAATTTTTTTATTACTACTTAAATTTTACAAAGAAAATATCTCCTTTCGATATTTGTGTATAAGCTATTTTTACTATCATATAAGTTTAATTTAGAAAAAAATTTAGCATACAAATTTTAGATTTTGATGAGATTTATAACTTTTATATTTAATATTTTTTTTTAAAAAAAATACATCCAAATAGATGTTTTGGAGTTTTAAAATTTTAATTGATTTTAAAATCAATCTAAATTTTTAAATAATTTAGAAAAAATTTATTTAGAAATAATTTTTAAAAAATTTTCTTAATATAAAAGTTATAGATTTTATCAAAATTTAAAACCTTTATTTTAAATATTTTTTTAAATAATATTTCTAAAAAATAATTTATGGTGTCAAAATTAACAGGTAAAAATAAGAGATTTATTTGTTAACTTTAAACATGAGGAGTGGATGATATAGAAGTCTCTTTTTTATTTTATTGTTTTTTTATTTAATCAAGGTTATCGTCAAAATATAGCTCATAAAATGTCCACAAATCAAATATATTGTAGCCATCTAATCAACCTTACATTTGTGCTTGTATAGATTTCAAATAAAGCGAAAGCTATAATACGCGCGATCATAAATACTTGTGCACCAATACCATTCTTTCATGCTATATCAAAATAGATATTACATATTTTGATTTATATTCATCAATTTTTATGTGGATAACAAGAAGTGCTATTGATGACAAACGCCGCAGGCACTAGTGGCATCAAATCCTCATCTTTTATATGGTTAGGTCAGAGTTTCGACTCCTGAAAGTTTTGGGGGAAGGGTGTAGATCTTAAGCCGGTGGGCTAGCCATCATCTCCACAAGATCTAAAAAAAAACAAAAAGAAGAAGTGCTACTGATATAAATATATTTAAGAAAGCATGTTGAAAACTTCATCTTGCTTTCATTTCATCGAGACACCACTATTTTTCGAAAGTGATCAATTTGTTTGTGCCATTTTTCTGTACATCACGCTATTTATTCAATCAGACATTGACAAATATGCCCTCAATTATATATTATTTTACTTTTAGCCGTTATAGAAAATTTTAAGAGATATTTATCAACATCTGATTATATAAAGTAGTGCAAAGTGCATGAAAATATTGTAAGAAGAGTGATCCCTTTTGAATCGGTCAAATCTATCAATCTCTAATCAACCGAAAGACTGAATAATTTGTGGGAATTTTGATGCCATGGGTGGAAACAATACTTTATATATTCATATAATTTATTTATTTATTTATTTTAATATATTAATATATTCATATAATTTCAATAACCCATCAAAATCATTGATTGGCTGTTTGAGAATGTGCGTTACATGTGATGACCAACCAGCTCCTTACTGATTGCTGGACGGAATTTCAGCCGTCGATCAATTGCAATACTACCTTCGAGAATTAGTTTAGATTTTGATAAACTCAATTGAATTTTATTCTATATTTGTTTTAAAAATTATAACTACTAATTTAAATATTTTAATATAATCTACAACTTTTATAGGTTAAATTATTTATTTTTTTAAAAAAAAGAATGTCCAATTCTAAATTCTAAAAATAAGAAAGTTACTATTTTAAAAAAATTCAAATCATAAATTTGCAGCTATATTAAAACATTCAAGTTTGTATTATAATTTTTTAAAAATATATAAAAAACATCAAACAAGCTTATGAAAAATTTTGATTTAAATATCGAAAGTAGTGTTATAAATTGATCAACGGCTGATTTGGCTTCGACAGGATTGTACAACAGAACACCCGCGTTTAGTATCAGCCCTCTGATGGCGATCACACTGATGGCAACAAATTGGCGGGAAGGTGACCGATAATATGATATCAAATTGCCAACTAGGCAACTACGTTGCATAAATGCCATTATTAGATAAATTCGATGAACATCTTTATTATTGGTTTGCCAATTTATTAAATTCAAAATACTAGTGGTCTTCTATCATAGTTTTTCTCCTAATCCATATAAAATATAAACACTTAGGGCTTAATCGAGGCAGCGATATTATATGGTGCACCTTTAAAGATTCACATATATGAGATTAAAACTTGGGGCTTTTATTTAAAAAATGAGAACTCTTATCATGAGTTACTCTTATTTTTTTATAATAAAAAATATCATTTATTAGGAATTTCACATAATCCTGATATAACTAAAGTTTATACGTTTCATATTATATATAATTTAATATATAGACTGTAATTATGATTGTATTAATAGTACTGATAAACATCATAAATATGAGTCATTTTTCAAAAATAGCAACTTACTTTACCGATCGAAGGCAATTGATAAGAACACTTTGACTTGTGCCCATCTATTAATACCTCGTCCCTCTCTCTTATCCATCAGCTCTAACTCTCAAAACTTATCTAAATATCTCTAAAAATTTAGATTTTTGAAAAGAAAGAAAGAAAATGAGTTTCCTGAGCATGATGGAGGCGGAGCTGCCACCAGGGTTCAGGTTCTATCCGAGAGACGACGAGCTCGTCTGCGACTACCTCGCCGCCATGAAAGCCTCCGGAGGAGGAAACCGAGGCCTTCACGGTCGCCCGGTGATGATGATTGACGTTGATCTCAACAAAGTGGAGCCATGGGATCTTCCTGGTCAGTTCATATATCTTTTCTTCTCTTCGATCGAAAACTAAGTAGATTTCATGAATGCATATCTGCAATATCGTTTTGAAATAGGTATAAAGACTTTATTTTCATGATCCAAGATCATGAGCACACGTATTTTCTATCCTTCTTTTGTGATTCGTCGATCTCAAATATACTTTTATTTGATCCTAAGATCTGCTATCATGTTAGTAAGCTGTGGTTCCAGCCTCAGGGCTCCAAAAAAGGCAAACTTTTTTTTCCTTCTGTTTTTAAAACCAAAAAAAAAAAACAGTTTGTTTGCCTTTTTTTAACTTATAATTAAAGAAAATAGTTGAATTATCCGCCAATCAGGTTCGAGCTCCAACACTCTCCAACCAAAAGAAAAAAGCCTGCCAGAGGATTTTGATCGATCGAGCAAAGTGAATGGAGGCCCATACAGAAGACATGTAGTAGAAGATGCATCTTATCCGTTGCGCTATCTTTCTACCAACAGAAAATATTTTCATGTTTTCATAAAAAAAAAAAAGAAAAAAAAATATATATATTCATGTCAGAATTTAGCGGCTTTATAATAAAAATATTCCACTTGTTCCAATTACATACCTTTCATATATATATATATATATCCAATTACATCAAATGAACGAGCCTAATAGTGGGTTCCCGACATTCTATTTGGTGACCTCATCGATTGGACGCCGGAATCCCTAAGCCCCTCTTTCATATCATATTAATTTTGATGCATGCAGTTGAGGAGAAGGTCGAATGATGCTATATTAAATATCGAGGTTTTATATGCCGAGCCGAGTTGAGTTTCAGTAAACTCAGATCTTGACACGTGCCAACCGTCCGATATATATTTATTTGCTATTTTAAAAAAATAAAAATAAAAAATTAATTTAAAATTTTAAATAAAAGATTTTTTTACACGTGCCATGCCGGTTCGTGCTACGCTGACAACTGTCGGAACAGTAACGTGCTGACTGTGCCGATTGGCACAAAAAAATTATGTTAACTATCACCATAACAATAAAGAAAAGGGAGAACCAACAAGCGCAAGGCAGACATACTTATTATAAGGAAAGAAAAAAAAAAATCTATTATATTGTATATAATACATTCTCTATATGTTCTTATAAAATACAATTTAGATCATTCAAAGTTATTTTATAAAATCCGCTTTATTTAGATCTAATATACATAGACTTGCGGCATAAAAGTATTGTGGACAAAATTCTTGCAATATTCAAGATATATTTAAATATATAACAAGACATTCCATATTCATAACATGACATTTTAAATCAAGATAAAAATAGCGGATGACGCACTCGCGATGCGTGTGCTAAGAATAAAAAAAATTTGGAAAAATTACTGTTCGGCCTCCCGTTTTCCGTTTTTGACTGTTCAGCCCCCCGAAACGCGTTTCCCCGCCGACGTGGCGGCGCGCGCGTGCCGCCACGTGGCATTTCGGGGGGCTGAATCGCGATACCCCAAAATTAGGGAGGCTGAACAGTAAATTCCCTAAAAAATTTTAATAACCACAAAAGTTAAAATTTTGAAGCCACATAAATATTTTTGTTGGACAAAATAGAATGTTAATAAATAAAAGAGAGAAAAAAGAAGACGGTGAGGTATAGAATAAAATGGCCGATTTTATAACTTCTTACAATATATAAGCCGCATAAATATTATGATAATTATTATATAGAATTTAAATTTATTTTCATAGTTAATTCACTTATATTAAGATACAAGACACCACGAAACTCACATCTTGCACTTCAATATTATATTATATAGGTAAAATTTAATAAATAGAATTTGTTAAAATAGAAATGTAAATGTAATTGTCGAAGTGGGTTGCGGAGCTTCCAAACATATCTACTGGCCCATCTTCCATCTGGGCCTCTAATGTTAGAAGCTCCGGCCGCCCAAAAAATATCTTCATTTTATTTAAAAGAGAAAATCCCCGCATAATATCTGCTCTGTTTCCTGCCTTAAAGCATGGCTAGCGAGCACACCACGTATCACACCACGGAGCAATATATGTTTACGATGGGGTCAGATTTAACTTCTCCGAAATAGGTATAAGGAGATAAAGGGATTGATTTGAAAGGGTGATAATGAGTAAGCTGATGGAGTGATCAGTTATAAAATTCTTCATTTCACAAATCATTTGTCTCCCCTTCCCCACGCCTCCACCTCTTCCTCCCCAGCAAAACCCTAAAATCTCCATTCTAGGGGTTTATCGTCATCATCATCATCAGCCCCAGTCATGAACCACCTACTACGACGTTCAGCTTCGATCACGGCCTCGCCGGCGGCGCGGCAAGCCATCTCGGCCCTCCTCTCCGCCGAGGTTCTCCCAGTTCTGCCGTTTCTTTTCTCACCCCGATATTTCAACGGATCATCCTTGGTGGCGGAGAACCCTGGTTTCAGTGCTTCCCATAGGAGGGAAATTCATTTCTCGGCAGCTCTAGGGTTGCGGGCGTCGGAAATAGCGCGTGCGGAGTACGCGGTGGACGAATTCTACGACGAGGAGAAGGGCGCGAAGGGGGGTGATGAAGGATTGGAGATCGCTAAGCTCGGAATCGCTAAGGAAATCGTCAATGAACTTGCCAGGAAAGGGATCACTAAACTTTTCCCAATCCAGGTACCTAGCTCATGATTCTATTGATGTGCACATTTTAGCAACTTGATTGGAGCTACGCTGATAATTGATTTGTGAAATTTATTGGAGTAGTGGCTTTTTCTGCAATTTATGGGTTAGCTGATTTTGGTGCAATTGATTGCTATTAATTTCTGTATGTGATTAGTTCATTTTAATTAATTTGTTTTTCATTAACGTTTGTTAGGAGTTGGTTGTCATTTACTCATTGTTTAATCTCTAGTTATATTAAGAACTTCCTTTCGTAATAACATGATACTTGCAAAGAACCAAGCTGTAGTGCTTGTCATGTTAAAAACAATTGACTAAGGTCAAAGATGTTACTGTTAGCATTAAAAATATATGGATATAGATGTTTGTCTTTTGAGTATTTTTTTTCTCTGCAAACATGAGATCATGTCTGTCAAAGTCTCTTTGTATGTTCATCTAGTAGTCCACATTATTTGTTTGTCTTCTGTCTACATCAATAACAACAGAAGATATTAACTTAGAGAGGAACGGTAACCGGTGGTACATACCGTTCGCATATGATTACTTTTAGCGAGCATGTTAGTAGCCAACCCTAATAGATTACTGTCTTAATAATTTTAATACTGTCCGTGTGATGTAAAGTCATATCTAATAGTTGGCCGCTACCTTCTTACAAAGCACAATATGTCCTTATAAGTTAACCCACTCAAGAATGTAATGAATGTTGAAATGGCCCCAAAGACTGGCATGGCAAAGACATACCTTTGTTACATGTTTACTTTTTTGGGTGAAGTTTTCTCCTTTCTGCATTCTACTTTTGGTGACTTATCGATTGGTAATATTAATCAATTTCATGTTATTTTCTTCTATCTCCGTCATTGCTGTTCATAGAGGGCAGTTCTTGAGCCAGCAATGCAAGGTCGTGACATGATTGGTCGAGCAAAAACAGGGACTGGAAAGACTTTGGCATTTGGAATTCCCATAATGGATAGCATTTTACGATTTCAAGCTAAAAATGGGTAAATTTCGTATTACTGAGATACAATTCGTCTGCTACGATAATAATCAATTGTTAGTCTGCAGTTTATTGACTTTGAGCTGGCAATTTTATGTCTTCACAGACGTGGCAGATGTCCTCTAGCCATTGTATTGGCACCTACTAGAGAACTTGCTCGACAAGTGGAAAAGGAATTTCGAGAATCTTCTCCACTGGAGACGATTTGTGTTTATGGAGGTGTTCCAATTCAGCAGCAAATGCGGCAACTTGATTATGGAGTTGATGTAGTAGTTGGTACACCTGGTCGTGTAATTGATTTACTGAAGAGAGGGGCCTTGAACTTGTCAGAGGTCCAATTTGTCGTTCTGGATGAAGCAGATCAGATGCTTAATGTGGGTTTTGCTGAAGATGTAGAGGTTATTTTAGAAAAGTTGCCTCAGAAGCGTCAAAGTATGATGTTTTCTGCAACAATGCCAAGCTGGATAAGAAAGCTTACTCAAAGATACCTCAATGATCCATTGACAATTGATCTTGTAAGTTCGGTGCATTATAATATGATGATATCATCTTTAGGTGTAATCGTATTTCTCTCTGCGTCAGAATTTATATAATTTACCTTTGTTGTTTCTGAACAGTACTGGTCTGTAAGAAACATACTTTATAATCTTAGATGAGCATGTAGAGTATCTCCAAGTGCTAGCAATCCTTTGTCAACAACTCGTGGTTGAGATTTTTCGCTACCTTTTGAATTTCTTAGTTTTGTTTTTTATTTACTCATAGCTTATAACTAATTTTTTAAAATAATGTAAAAACATTATGGTATTTTGTTCTGAGGAAATAGAATTCTAATTGGTTATCGTCTTATGAACAAAGAGATACCAACAAAGTAAATTATTATCTTTTTTAGGTCCTTCCTTGTTCTCCCTTTTCAATTTGATAATTGATGTAGAACGATTTTTTTCTTAGGTTGGTGAATCTGACCAGAAGTTGGCTGAAGGAATTTCTCTTTATACCATTGCATCAGATAACTATTCTAAGCCAGCTATTCTTGGGCCTCTAATTAAGGTAAGGTTTTCACATAGTCTTGTTCTTTCTTTTTTCTGAAGTAGAATAATACTAATGCATCACTAACTATGCATGCTTACAGGAACATGCTAAAGGGGGAAAGTGCATTGTTTTCACTCAAACAAAACGGGATGCTGATCGCTTAGCTTCTATTATGGGTCGTAGTTTTGGATGTGAACCTCTACATGGAGACATTTCACAGAATCAAAGGGAAAGGACACTTTCTGGTTTTCGGGATGGTCGCTTTAGTATATTGGTTGCTACTGATGTTGCTGCTCGTGGACTGGATATACCAAACGTGGATTTGGTGAGTCTGCTTTTAAAGAAGTTGTATAAGTTAGAAGTTCAACTTCGTTATCCCTTACGTGGTTGACTTGATGTGGCTGCTTTCTTTCTTGCTCTAGTTTGAACATAACGTGTTAACGACATTCTCAACAAACCATGAAAGGATGCAGATCATATGTATTTGTTTTCCCTGTCAATTGACGCACCCCCCTTCTTTCTGTTCTCCCTTTCTCTGCGGTATTTAGCATTTAGCATGACCGTTGCAGTATACAATTATCTTATCATTAATGTAACAATTTTTCTTCCCAGGTAATCCATTATGAATTGCCAACCACATCAGAGATATTTGTTCATAGATCTGGTAGGACAGGACGTGCTGGAAAGAAAGGAAATGCAATTCTGATTTACAATGACGAGCAAAGAAGAGCAGTAAGGGGTATTGAGCTAGATGTTGGCTGCAAGTTTAACGAGGTGCTTTTCCTTTCTGCACTCCATTGTCTTTTTTATGGCTTTTTTTTTCTTCTGATGGCTCCCTCATAATATTAGTAAATAGTGAAAAATTAATGCAGTGTTGTCGATTTTCTGTTCCTAGCTTTTGTGAAAGTTGAGCTTCTAGCACAGCATGTTCATTGGGATTGTCATATAAAATTGCTATTGGATTGGTTAGCGTTGATGGCTATTTTTTTTTTTTTTCTTGAAGTCCAATTTGCTTTACTATTCTTTCGTTCAAATACTGAATTTCAATGTCATATGAACTTTCAGCTCCCCAAGATTACAGCTGAGGGTAATGACCTCTTTGGCAGCATGAGTGGCAGGGGTAGGTTTGACTCATATGGGGGTGGTCACATGGGTGGTGGATCTGGCTTTGGTCGTTCTGGGGGATTTGGTGGTGGTTCTGGTTATGGACGTCCCCGCGATTTTGGAGGTTCTGGTGGGTTAGGTGGCCCATCATCTGGGCGAGTGCGGGGTGGTTACGGTGACTCAGACTTTGGCCGTTCAGGTTCGTTTGGGGGTTCAGGTTCTCGCCAATCTGGTGGGTTTGGCCGATCAGGTGGGTTTGGTTCCATTGGCTCCGGTCCCTCAAGGAATCCTGGAGACGCAGGCTTTGGCAGCTCCGGTGTTTCAGGTTCTGGTCGTTTTGGTAGCTCAGGCAATTCTAGTTCAGGTCGTTTTGGAAGTTCCGGTTCGTATGGGTCGAGTGGCCCTGGTGGATCTGGTAGAGGTGGTTTTGGCAGTTGGGGTAGTAAGTCGAGCAAGGATAATTATGACGACAGCTGGCCACGGAGATCTAAGTTCATCCTAGGTTAGTGTTCTTTTTCAATTCTTCTTTACTTTTTCACTTAGAGCAGGAAGTAGATGAATTTGTAAGTGGCACACAAGTTCTTTACACCTTTTTCAATTTGAATTTCAGGAATTAAGATGCTAAACTGAAGATTATTTGTACTTACCTTCCTTCCGACATTACTCTTATATTTTCAGGGGCATCACAACGTCGGAACTAGTAATGTCAACCATGCTCTGTAGGTATATGGACAGACAACAATATGGCATATAATGAATGCCGGTTGCGTCCGTGTTCCCAACAGCCTTTCTTGGGAGCATAACAGTCGGAATGTACTCAAGAGTGGGGGTGTAACAGCACATACAAAAAATAATATGCAAGCCATAAAGGCTGTTGACTACTTTGCTGTTTTGAGTAATACATCCTGTAATTTTGCCTTCGATAAAGGCGTGCCTGTTATTTAAATGGAAGATATGGTTTTTTTTTTCCTGTTATTCTTATTTGTTTGATGTAATCTTATATATTAAGTAGAAAGCAATCTAATGCTTTAGAGATCCTTGACTTTTTTTTGGGGGGCACATTCTGACTTGACAATGCTGGTGGGGTTGTTAAAGGAGACTGATATTTGGACTTCTGATGTTATGGTTGTAACTTATAACCAAACAATGTAACAGGAAATTATGTATAAACTTTACTGTATTTCATTCTAATATCCTTACTTTACGCTTTTCAAAAATGGCGAAAACTTGTAATACTTTTGGTTTCAAATATATTTAGTAGAGATTTTCGAGCCTTGCTTTTTAGCTCTGCTGCTGGTTGAGGTTGGAGAATGTATCAATGCTTTTAGCATTTTTTTTAACCTTAAAGGTCAAAAGTAAGAAATTCTTGTTTCTAGGTTTTACTTTTACCTTCATGTGTACTTAGTAGTACCTTGTATTTCTGTATTTTGGTCCATGTAATGTATCATGTATGTTATTGTGATAACATATATTATTTTGAATTTATTGAACTTGTAGTATCTGTTATTTAGGCTCTCTTTTAATTAATCGATTTGAAATGGAGTTGGTATCATTTAGGACAGCTAATAGCCTAATGCAATCGCGTTTAGATGGTGGGGTCATGTGCCTGTGCTTGGCGCTAATTGTGGTGGACTGAAGAAAGACAAGAATATATATAATTTAGTCAGCAAATTTTACAGGCTCATAAGGTAAATCTTCCTAGGCACTTGATTTTAAAATATGTTGTGGGCCGTGACATATAGACCTTTCTATTTGCCGGGTAAAGAGATTCATAAGTCCATATTCCCGAGCCCAACAACTCAAGTTAACCATCATCGTGAGAAGGGGATGTGGGCTGCAGATTGCTAGACGAACAGTCGCTGTCTCAACCAAGCTCATTTATGTATAATTGGTGTGTTTTTTTTTAATCGCGATTGTCGAAATTAATTTTTATTATATATTTTAACAGAAAATAGTATAAGTTAAAATAAAATGTACATTATCTTTTACCTATCCATACCCACCTTTTACATTTTCGAAAATTAATAGCGTGCTGCAGTAAGTAATCCAACCGCCGTCATTACAAAGTACAAGGAAGATCAAGATGACGAAGATCCCGGCTTCGTTCTTCCCCAGAAAAAATATGCTGCTCATGATGAAATGGGACATCTGCTTTGGGCTTTTTCTTGAAGATCGAAGTGGGCCTTCCCGGTTTCTCGTTGTGTTTCATAGTGGGGACGATGTGTTTGGTTTCTCGGGAACTAGAAAAGCTGAGAAAAAGAAAATAAAAGCAATTTATTTCCAAGTAAAATAGAAAAAATCAAATAGATGCACTTATGGTCGTCCGCAAGCAAACAAAAGCTAGTAACGATCATATATATATATATATCTAGAGATTATGTGCTGCAAGCAACTGCTCTGATATCTATGAGGGTCCCTTGTTTGTTCTCATTGGCTTTCTCTTTGTTCAGAGAATGAATGGACAGTGTAGCAGCTGAAGAATATCAATTTTGGAGGTCAAGATTCAGATTTGGATTGTTTGAACCAGATGTATTTAATCTCCCACTTATTTTCTTACTTATTTTTTTATTGTAACAGTTTTGAATTTGTTAAGAGTTATTCATTGTGTGCCCAGGGTCACAAGTTCGAATCTTGATGTTTGCGGAACTTTAATTCTACAAGGTGTATGTCAATAGATATGTCTGTAAAAAATCCAAACGTCGGAAGGGTACAGAATATCTTATCCGATATGTGAGCGTTGCTTGAGCACATAACTCGGGTACAAAGATCTAACGATAAAACCAAAGTGATTGTCATATAAGAGTTTACGTATTACGACGGTCACACAAAATGGACCGGTTGACTATGGTTCCCTATCATAAATCTCAAAACCAAAAAAAAGAAAAAAAAAAAAAAAAAAAAGAGTTACTCACATCAACTCGTTACATGCATTTGAGATGTGATTTGAATTAATTCAGTGATCCTTCGAAAACAGTCTCTTTCATAATACAGCTACATCTACGTATATTCTACTTGTCAGAGTACTCCTCTCTTTGGTGGGACTTTTATTTGATTATTGTTGTTGAACCAGATGTATTTAATAAAGGGACTGAAAACACAGAGTTAGGCCATTAATCTTGATCTATTCTAAAAACAAATATGATACAATCCGAAAACAGACCAAAAAAACAACACAAAACAGACCAAAACTATACCTGTTACACCTATATTTTCATCGTGCACGTAAAAGAGTGGCTGCCGAAAATCAAATCTAAGCTAAGATGCCATGGTTTATATGTAGACAAGGCTGTGTGTTTCAACAGAACTCGTAAAGGAGCTGCAGTAGACTTTTCTTTTCTGAACCTTCAATGAGAAACGTCTCACGAACGAAATCACTGTTCAGTAGAATCTGTATAGTTTTCAGAATTTATACAGCTTAAGATGAAATTCAAATAATTCAATCTCTATTTATTTGGACATGAATCCATGTTGATAAGTTTATCAGAATTTTTCAAAGTTCAACAGCTAAAAAATAGATAGATTGAGCACATAATAAAATGCATGCTACAGTATTATTATTAGGTTAATTAGGGGGTGTAGATCCTCTCCATTATTTATCCGTCAAGTTCTCTCCAATTTATGATAAAATTTAATACCTATATGTATTTTTTGAGAAATTTAAACGAAGTATAAATTGATCTTATAAACTGTTTTTAAACCTGCTACTATGTCAGAGCTCCAAACTAACTAGTTATTTGGAAAAATGTTAAATATAAAAGTTGTAGATCTTATCAAAATCTACAATTTTCGTGTTTATTTTTTTAAAAAAAATACGTCAAAATATAAATTTTTATTATGAATTGAAGTAAACTTGAGAATGAGTAATGAAGATGATCTATTCCATAATTACGGTGGCAGCCTTCATTGATGAAGCAAACAAAAGCTCAGCAGGCAGCAACAATTTGAGTCTAGATTTTGCAAGTTCCCACTCTTTTCTCACCAACAAAAAAAAAAGAAAGAAAACATTTCAACGAAGAATTTGCAGGGCACAAGGTTCTTAAGTTTAAGCTCAACTTCAGGAAAAAAAAACATTTAAATTGAGGCAAGAAAATTCAACTTAAAAGCAAGATATTAAAGAAGGAAATTTATACATTATAGTTTGTATATTAAGCACAAATAAAAAGAAAGCTGACTAAAAGTGGACAATCTGCAATAAATAAATAAAATCTCTATAAATAGCAGCACTCAATAGAAACAATCCTACATCTTCTGCTTCCTGTAGGATATAGATGGATGAATATATGGTTTGTTATCAAGCATTTTTATGCTGAATATATAATACCTACAAGCTTCTCTGGTAAGTGAAAAAAAAAAATGGAATAAATACCAACATTATAATTGTCTTATGTACACTATATATACAGTGTGCACACGATTAGAGTGCAGTAGATACTAGAACCAGCTTATATATACATGCAACGAGAATAAAATGATGAAATAAATTCTGTTTTTTGTTTCTTTCTTTTTATATAAACAAAGCAATATGAAATTTAGTATACTGAATGAAGCGTTAGAGAGAGAGAGAGAAAGAGAGAGATGGTAGGATATGCTTGGCTCCTCGCACGCCACCCGCAGTAGCCTATCTCATGGAAGATGGGTCTGTACGTGTGGCATACAGGGAGCCAGGCACTTCCCTTTTTCACCGTTATTTCTTCCCAAAAATTACAACTTACTCACTGTCAGAAACCAATACACCTAGAATCACTTGTAAGACAGTTATATATGTAGAGAGATAGGGGGAAGATTAAAAGAGAAGATGGAGAAGAACAAAGATGGAGAGAAGCAGCCATGGAAGAAGATTTTATAGGCAGGCTGGCTAACTGCTAACAAGAGATGAGAGAAGGTGAAGAACGAAAAGAGAGAGAGAGAGAGAGAGATTATTTTCGTTGTTAAATAAAGTATAAAGCTAACTAAAAGAAAAGGAAAAAACTAATTAATCCCACCGCCCACCTTCCCCACTTTCTCATATTAATAAATAATTAAACAAAGTGGTTCTTTACATAATATGCTGTCATTTGCACGTAGTTATATATAAACGGATCATTTATAATCTACGTAAAATGGTACGGAAAAGCAAACAATTAATACTTGGAATTTTTGTAAGAACAAAGACAATATTTCCTGATCACACAAAACAAATATTACACCCCAGGGCAAACAAGCAAACCCTAGCTAGGGTTTAGTTGGCGATGAGGACCCCTCCATTAACGAAGACTGCAGAACTTCAGATTCAAAAAAAAATAGAATGTATTGTTTTCCGGGTTAATGTCTCCCCAGCCCTGCTTTACAAACCTCTACCGATTCAGCCCCTGGTTACTGTTTATGTCTATCTCTCGTAAAATGTGCATTTCCGTTTTGACCATTATATTAGTATTTTTTTGAAAAACTTTCAACATAAAAGTTGTATATTTTGACGAGATCTACAACTTTCATGTTGGAAATTTTTTCCAAAAAATACTTCTAAATAGGTGTTTTGAAGTTCCAAAATTTAACGGATTTTAACGTGACATTTCAGAACCCGTTAAACTTCCGACCTCCAAATTCAGAACCCGTTAAACTTCCGAACTTCAAAACATCTATTAGAAATATTTTTTGGAAAAACTTTCAACATGAAAATTGTAGATCTCGTCAAAACCTATAACTTTCATGTTGAAAGTTTTTTCAAAAAATTGACCAAAACCGAAGTAGTAGATCGTCTCGTTTTTTGAACCCGCGGGTCGGATAGCGGGGCTGAATCGGAATCGGCAGGCCCTGCCAGGGGCTGCCGATCATTGCCCTTGTTTTCCTTTTGTGATATAAGAATTTGTTTGCTTTTTCATCTTCTGAAGTGTGATTTGTCTGCAGGCGCTTGGATCAAGTAGGATTCTCTTTCTCTGCTACAATATGTATTATTTTATTTTATTTATTTTTTGCTTTGTTGGAGATGTTAGCTTTCTTCTCTGTGATCTTTAAATATCCCAGCTTTCATGATCTCCAACTTTATTCTCCTTTGGGCTTTCTTCTGCACAAGTTCCCACAGTTTGTAATGCTGTACTGTCCACTTCTTTGTTCTTTTTTTTTTCGGTCAAAAAGCATTTTTAAAACACTACAAAGATCATGATGCATCTACGATTAGTACCTTCATGAACGTCTTAAACAACGAGGTCAGGCTTGATGAGTGGAGCTTATAAATTTGAGCAAACCTCAATTCAGCCCTTTGTCTAACCTCCCCCCCCCCCCCCCCCCTCCTCCTCTCTCCCTCTCTCCTCTTTTCTCTCTTTCAACCATCTTTTAACTGACATAGATCGTCCGGAATATTATGTCAACACTATGAAAATAGTATTCACACACTACTATAAACTATACGAACACTATGGTAGATGTCTGGAAAACTGGAACGCTTCCAACCAACAGTTGGTTTGGACAAATTTTTTTGCCGGAGTTTGAATTGAAAAATGTTTGAAAAGCATGTGCAAATTTATTTACCTTAAAAATTTTGGTCTGAACCCTAGTACAGTAAAAATATGGTCCTACCGTTTTGCATTTGCTTGTGAGAAAGCAAATTTATATGTATTCTGTGACAACTCAGCACATATATGGCCGTGGCCAGTGTGTTAAAAGTTAGTCTGATAATAGAGTTGATGTCAAGGTCACTGCGTATGCTGAAGAAGTGGGCTGATACAAGTAATGGAGACTGTTTGGGGATAATAAAATATATGCGGTCATATTTCAGATAAAATTGTTTTTTTTTTTTTTAGAAGGGCCACTATAGACCACTTTTACCTCTGGTTCTCTGTCAAGGAAGTTTAAGCTCAATATTAGAAGAATGTAGATTTGTTGAAATGTTTTCAATCTTTTTATACGAATTTGAAGAAAATGGAACGAAATTTGGACGAGCTGGCGACCAAAATGGATGTGGTGTTTCATAATTTCCATAGCTATCTAGTTGTTTATTTTTATTTTATTTTTAAAAAAAAACTATATATCAGAGACGTTATATTACTTCTATGGCAGATTTAATCAATTGTGAGAAACTTGATAGAAGACTAAAAGAATCATAATTTCTTATTAAAAAAATTATTATTATATTTTTCTAGGTTGGCGGAGAGTCCGCTACATGACTACTCGTCCGTGAAACTCCACCGTAACTAGTTTAGAATTGGTGCAGTCAACTGGACCGTAAATAGCTTATGCAAGCCTGCGAAGGGAAGAACTAAGTCCTCCGTGGTAGGATTAAAATAAAATTTTTAGTCAATACTCGGTGCAAATGTGAAGCAAGAACTTGCTTGCAAAAAGTTCTTATCACTATCATAGGCAGAATAAAAGGATAAGTAATATGATATTTTGGTTATATATTGTCCTCCACCCGTATATCTAGGATTGTGACGTGCGTATCATAAAGCACACATCACAGGTTCGAATCACACGAATGGTCCCGAAATAAGGAATAGCCAATTCTATCAAATTTTCAGCTGAGATTGCTAATATGGTGGCTGCTCAGAACTCAGTACTTTATGCCAAATTCAGGGCACATGCCAGATCGATATTTTATTTTTTGATTGCAGTACATGTCTAATAGGAGCCGATGGATTGTGATTAGAAAATAGTGCTTTCAAACATCAGAGGTTGGCAATTGGAAGATTTCGCCTTATTATTTCAAAAAAGATATTTTGATTATAAATTTGGCAAGACTGATTAACTTAATCCCCTCAAATTTTGAGATTTATTATGCCGCTGATTAGATAAATTTCTTGCTCACCATGCGATATTGAATGTGGTAGTTTTAATTTGGAAGGAAACTTTAGATACGGAGTTTTTGTGTGTGTGTGTGTGTGTGTGCATGCGCGTATCTGCAGCATTTGAAAATGTGTCAGCAAAAATATGTTATTAATCTGTTCCTATTAAAACAAGAGCTAAAAAAAAAAAGCCGTTGATTTCAAAATACTTCCTAAATGTGACTTAAAAATACAAGATACGTATACGGTGATACAAATCTGATTTGACCGAACATGCTGATTCAACATGATACTACGGATTAAGACCATTTTCGGATTCAGCAGCCACTTCGAAGAAAATATTTAAAAAAATTGAGATTATTATAACAAATCTTAACTACAATTAGTTTAATTTTTGTAGAGTCACACCATTCTAATATGTTCATTTCCGATAGTCTGTATCACTTTTCATGGAGTGCTGAAAAAATAAAAATTTTTATATTCTTATATGTGGTGCTCACAAAAATTTTACTAATATACTACTACTTTTGCACAGTGCATTACATCAAAAGGGAAGAGAATAAGTCAGCTTCAACACTTTCACCGCCCACGAGAATGGATTGGAAAAGTAACATATAATACTGGGAGAGTTGTATATCATCACCTACATGCGATTTTTGAGTTTACAAATTCCTTTTATCTGTTCTAAAAATTTTATTTAAAAATTATTTTTAAAAATTTTAATATACAAAAACTTATTAATTACAACAATATATTTTTTTATTTAATTTTTAAAAAATTTTCTAAATAATAAGCTCTCATAGATTGTTAACGGATTAATTTTTAAATTAATTAAAACTTTAAATTCTCAAAATACCTATTAATTTGCATAAAGTTTAAAAATTAAATGCTGATTTTAAATTTCTTTTATAATATTAAAAAGAAAAGCAATATTAATGAATCCGAAGTAGATGAGATGATCAAACAGAAAGCAGCAGCATAGATGCTGTACCAAGACATTTTTAATCCTTTCCAAAATCTGGGATGTTTGAAGTCTGTCCAAGCTGTAGATGTTAAAATACCAAATCACTAAACACACGTTACACACAATGATTTGGGTTTAACTACAAAAATGGTCATCTCTTAATTCTTTATTTAGATTATCGTAAAAATTTTACCCTGATTATTCTACTTTTGTATAACCGTCGTAAAGGATAATCTATTTCAGGCAAACCATCAACAGTAACTAGAACTTTAGTATTACTGGTATTGAAATTAGATCCAAATACTGAAGAAGCTGGATAATATATCAAGACTTTAGTCCATCCAACATACCAAGATTTCTAAGTTCCACTGGCTCCATCAACAAGCCCTTTTTTCTTTCTTTCTTTCTTTCTTTTTTTTTTTTTTTTTTTTTTTTTTTTTTGGTGTTAGAGAAACAAACAAGGTCGAATGTCAGCAGCAACAAAATCCAAAAGAGAGGCAAAACCCTAACCTCATGTAAAGCCTTTCCAACGGAACCACTACTTGCAAAAAGTTGGCCTAAAAATGAGTTATAAAATATGCAGGTTTTGTTAGAAGGGTTCAGGAAGAACATCTCTCTTGTTAAATTAGCAAATAATAGAGCATATGCTTGCCTCTTCCTTGTTTCTACATACCCACCATCTCATATTGAAGGCCTAACAGGAAAAGTTTACGCCAAAATATTTAACTTACTTATGCGTGATACGATCAGAAGCATTTCCTGTGAACGATCGCCGGTCCTGATTCATCGTAGTCTCCCTTCGTGACATGCTGATTTTGGGGGAAAACAACCTTTGCAAGTATGGCACCGCCCATCCATGCTGAGTTCTTCGGCAAATTTTCAGGCATATATTCGGGAGGCTGATTCACCACACAAATTAATAATATTAACTTAGTCATTTTTCTCGACTAGTAGTTGTTTTGAGAGATCTTGTTGAATCATTGTACCTTAACAAGAGAAGGACGTATCGATGAAGAGCAAAGGTTTGCCTCTTTCTGGAATCTATCCTCAAAACCTATTATTAATGCAAGGATAAGTTTCTTAGCGTTTCCGCAATAGAAAAAGAGAATGTCTAAACTCAAGTATGAAACGAGAACACATGATCCAATTATGTGTAATAACAAAAGAGTTTTTACACTAGATTAGGCTCTATACATATCCAGCTAATGAAGTCAACTTCTAGATATGCTTTAAGATGGAAGGTCGGATACTTGAATACTTCTCACCCACACACAAATGATGGTATAGAGCATATTTGATTACGTCTGAACCACACCAATCAAAGAAATTCACACCTACGTATTGGTTTTGGTGTTATACTACTCTGCTAAATCATAATTAATACTTGTATAAATAACTCATATCTTATTTCTTGATAAAAGCCTAACAATATGCTTTCATAAATTCACTGTCCTCTTATATATATACACACACACACACATACACATACACTCAAGAGACCAAAAAGATAAGAGCTAGTAGCAAATATAAATTCCTACAAGAAACAAGAAATGGACTAACCTATCATAGAAGCTGTTCCACCACAAACTACGGTATTCTCAAGTAGCTGCCTGTGGTTTTCGGATGCAACGGTTGATATACAACGGACTAGCTGCTCAACAATGCCATATTCCTCTAGACCCAAAATGGATGGTTGAAAAAGAGCTTCACCAACAATATATCTCTCCCTTTCAATATTTATTACCTGAAATTTTTACCATTAAGGCTTTCATTGCTTTGAAGAAAGGGAGCAAATAACCATAAAAAAATACCACTCCATTTCAACTTTACTGCAAGTACCGAAGTTTCGTCTTGAAGAATTAGCAAAGAAAAGGGAAAAGCTCAAAACAGTAAAAGGATAAACACATTCATCATTATCCAAAAATAAAAATAAAAAATGAATGAGCAAAATAAATAAAGATTGTCATGTGAATATAAACCTTAATAGCCACTTTTACTGTAAGAGGACAGTGAACGAACATGAAAATTTATGTCATCCATTAAGTGATCAATTTGACATTTGTGACAGGAAGGAGTAAACATTTCCAATCCAAGGCACCCTGTTATTTATATGGAAGTTCCCTACTCTTCTACCTGAAGCACCAGTGACTCCTGCCACAAATTTTAATTCTGACCATAAGCAGTATTCTTATCGCATTCTATGCCTTCACAGAGAATGCATGTACAGAAAAACCATTCATCAGGGGCCCCTGACGGCCCTGATACAATCGGGGCCGTCCGCGGGCCCTTCGGGATGTGTTTATACACATCCCGAGGGGCCTCGGACGGCCCCGATTTCATCAGGGCCGTCAGGGCCCCCTGATGAATAGCAGCCCTCATGCAAGTAATAAATTTGCCAAATAGATACCATTTGGAGTCAATATGTGGACAGCAAAATCCATCAGCGATATACAACTACCAGTAGTCCTAAAAAAATACGAGGAACTGATTAGCAGTTAGCACCCTCTGACTAGCTGCCATAGCCGAGAATCAAATATGCTAAAGCATGCATTACCTAGTTGGCAATACAAATTCAAAAAGCGACTTCAACTTTATCATCCAGTGAGATACAAGATACTGAACTCTAGGATGACCATAACATGTCGGTAGGTGCTTTAAACAGAATAAAATAGTATTGCATGAACTGCCTGCACAAAGAAATTGTTGTTGCTCCAGCGCTACGTATAATAAGAACATCACTTGTGGAGGAAAGACCTGCCATCTGGAAGAGTGTATTTTTCGGTTTGGGGTGACTTTTGTGTTTTTCTCGAAGGCAACTTCATCTTCAGCACAGCACGCGTACTGCTCCTTCAGTTTCTCAATCTCAGATATATCAATATTTGCAAGTGGATTGGATTTGCGAAGCTCCTTTGCAAGTAGGTTAGTCAAATCGATGCCTCCAATCTCGAATCTTTTTGAGGCAATATGATGGACTGCACCTTCACAAACAGGTGCAATATCTGCACAATATACAAATCACCAACATAAACACCTAGTTCAAGTCAATAGCCTTTTTACCAAGCGCTAATGCAATCCACAAAAGGTTTCATGGCACCATAAAGAAGGCTAAATACTTTTGGATCAGTGTCTGATCATCATCATAGTCTGATCTTTCTCTTGAGATCATCAATGTCATTTTGCTGAGAGGTTGAGCATGTTCCGTAAGACATTTTAAAACGATAGCATATGGATGACAAGCGTCCTTTATAAGCCTTATCAGGAGCAAGTTAGGAAACAAACGAACGCTTGCTGTGATGTTATGAATGGATGAAGCACATCAACAAAGCAAGAGCTTGTCTCATAAGATTAGTTGTGGTTATTTATGTTATTCTTTAATCATGTTCAACTAATACTAGTCTAGCTTTCCTCTTCTCATTACAAGTACCAAGAATTCAACTTAGGTTCAGAGCTGCTGGACTGAAAAACCATTCTATTTAAAGCGTTCGATAACCAATCAAAAGACCACCAAAACGTCTACATGCTAATGCGAATTGATGGACCGGTATCAATTATCAACAGGCCCAAATTATATCTAGCCTTACAGGAAATTGTCAGAGAAACTAAAAAGGAATATATGATGGCGAGCGGAGAAATAGGAACTAACCAAACATCATAATACAGCATACTAATAGGATCCAATTGACCCATGAAAATAAAATACCCCGAAAATGCAAAAAAAAACTATGACAAAATGTCAATCTACTTTCACAAAGGTGAAAAGGTATTCGCACATATCCACTGGGATGCAGCACATCATTTTCACCAAAGTACTAGTCATCCGGAAATCTATTCAGAATTGCACCAATAGTGGTTCTATATTCAAAGTTTTAAAAACATGTAAGACGTAAAAACTCCAGTCCAATTGGATATTTTTAGAATGACATAAGCACGAGTTATAAGACTGCAACCACAAATAGACAAACGTCACACCTCTCATGATATAGTACAGCCATGAAAGTAAAAGCTACGTTAAAAATAACTCCAACAGAAAAAGGCGTACGCTACTCATGAATATTATGTGTACTTCTGTTAAGTTTTTGAAAAGAAAAAGCTTACAAAGCATAAAAACAAACCCACAAATAGCTTAGAAAGTTTGCTTGAACTAGTGGAACAAAGAAGATAAAGTACAGCCTTATATTACCGATTTTTCCATGACCAATGTCCACAGTGCACCCTGAGATGCGCCCTACTGCGTAAAGCGATAGAACAGCTTGTTCAGAAGCATAAAAACCAGAGACGTTAAACGTTTCAAACATCAGCTGCACCAATTGTTCCCTAACAGCCTGGAATACAAATCAAGGATATATGTACATATGAGATATGAAGTTTCATAAATAGAAAGACAAATGATTTCTGAGCTAATAGTACCCTTCCTTGGAAGAAGAGAGTTAACAGTTACAAAGTGAAGGTCCATAAAGGAGCACAAACTCGTATCAGCAGTAATACATTTGCATTACGAGTGTGTAGTGGAATAATCCTGACAAGGTTTCAGGAATTCTACATAAGCGAATATGATTCTCAATTGAGGTTTGTCAAAGACCAAAAGCAAGGAAAACAATCCCTTGCTTGCAAATTTCGCATGCCAGTGGGGATCTAGTTTATCATGGGACAGTGTGGTAAGTGGTAACCTAGATTTACAAAAAAGTTTGCTTGCAGAATTACTTCTTTTATATCCAAAGTAACAAAAAATGGAAATGCATTATTCCCAGTAAATTGAACCATGGAAATTGGTTAACCTGAAATGTCATTACATGGGAATTTTGCAGGGCAACTAACGCGATGTCCTCTTAAGGTACTTCTATCCTGCTTTCTTCTTTAACAGCACGAAATATCCGTACCTTCTAATTAATGACCGTAGCGCATGAAAAGATTTCATGACATTCTAAATGATTCGTAATTTAAATAAAACCTTTGGAGTGGATAAAGGATCAGTAAAGAGAATTTGTCCCTCCTCTCCCATCTCCCAGCCAAGGTGTGTATACAATACATGATGCAACAAATCCTCCATCGCATCCCAATCCTTGATAAATCCCCTAACGACTGGATCCACCATCACGTCCCCAACCGCCGTCACGTTGTCATCATCGCTGCCATCTTGTATTACTCGCTTCATCTTCGTCGGAATTATCTGTTAATAATTTAGTTAAAATCATGAACAAGAAAACCTATAGTCGAATATAGAAGTTATCGGTAGCGAATACCAAGGCGGGATCTTGGTCGGGGGCGGCGAACCCGGCTTTGAGGCTTTGATCCGGCGTCGACGACCACAGCCTCCATTATTTTCAAGTCAGAGGCGGAACCCTAATTTCAAGGATGAAAGTTGTAGTTGGCTCCGGCGAAGTGGTCGGAACCCTGAAAGTTGCAATTTGAGGGCTTTGTGAAAAGCGTGGAGCGGGGCGAGAGAGTAAGAGGAGTGGCGGGGAATTTAAAGTGGAATTTGGAATTGGAGAGTAAATTCAGAAACTTTTGATCTGTTAACAAGCTGTTGGCGTTATTTTAAGTGTTTGTGTTGTGCCTCTCACGGGTCACTCCTCTATCGCACAACACCCGTTTCGAGGTGAATCTCAGCCATAGGAACCAGATCGTACATTGGGATGTGTGTCTTACTTAGATGTATGGTCTAAGAGATGGGATCGCCTGTGCTAAAAAGCACATGCGATCCCCTGTGATTGCGATCTGGGCCGTTAATCGGTCCAGCACGTATCACGAGATTTTTTATTTAAACTTTCGTCGACTTATTTGATATAATTCTATATATTTTTATGAAAAGTTATGAACTACAAAGTTGTAGATTTTGATGTGATCTATAATTTTGTAGTTCAAAGTTTTTTAAAAAAATATCAAACAATATATCAAATTGATGATCAAATATTTTGATCATCAATTTGACATATTTTTTAACATTTTTTCGAAAAACTGTGAACTACAACATTGTAGATCACATCAAAATCTACAACTTTGTAGTTCATAACTTTTCATAAAAATGTATAAAATTAGGTCAAATAAGTCGACGAAAGTTTAAATAAAAAATCTCGTGATACGTGCTGGGCCGATTAACGGCCCAGATCGCAGCCACAGACGATCCCATCTCATGGTCTAAACACCGCTCTTTCCGCTATTTATAGCTACTAGCAAGTAGGCTGAATTCGATGAAGTTCAAGTGTGAGGATATCAAATGGTTTATAAGTAATGTTAATGACTCACAATTTTACCCACAAATTTACTAAAACGTATTTCTCAACAAGAAAAAATATGTTTCCAAGAAAAAGTGGTGCGATTCACGGGATAGGATGGAATGTAGTACGATTTTCAAGGAATTTTTTTTGTTCTTACATAAAATTTTGGGTGAATTTGTGGGGATTACAAGCTTTATTCAATGGTTTATTGGTTGCGCAAGTTTGCAACTATGCCTATTTAAAGAAACATATTATTTTTGAGATACTTTTTAATTTGAAAAAAATATAAATTGATTTGACTTATTCATATCAACTCACCTATTTTATTAAATATTTAACATTATTATTTTTTTGATGTTTTAAAAAATATAAATGAAAAGTGTGAAATAACTATTTTAAAATCTTTGATTTAATATTTGGACTAATGTTGACAACAACACATAAGTTTTGCTTCTTTTTTTTTAATGATAAAAAATATATATTTCTCAAGTTGAAAATCGGACACAGTTACTGTGCTCTAAAGTTCATTTAAACTCGGTTCACTCGTAATATTTGATATTGAACTCGGTGCCTTCAAGAATGAAAGCTCCCCTGTCCAACTGATGAAAAAATTAGATGAATTCAAGAGTTAAAAATTCAACCTGGGCTCTAAATTAGTCCAAAACTATTTTTTTGGTCTTCAATCCTAAATTCGATTTCCATTATACATCTCGACCCACAAATATTATTACTTTAAGATAAATTTTCTCCCAACTAGTTGAGATGGAAACCCCAAATTTTTATGATATTATTTAGTGAAGATACAATGAGCTACAAACTCCAACTGAGATCACTACACCATTTAAACCTCAAACAAAAGTGGGATTCCCAAGGAATACAAATATACAGGACCTGGAGGCAGTTCACTAATTGCATTGGCTTGCTTTAAACATTCCTAATGTTGAAACACAAGCTCCCAGAAAAATCTCTTAATAAAAAGCACTGAAAAAAATAGATTGTGTTATATTTTACATTACAGCTCTTCAAGAGCATGCCATAAAAATGTAGGAGTGGGATCTTCATCAGTGGGTTAATCACCATCCGCCAACGCGTTGATATCACATGGATGAGACGGCCGTGGAACACTGTACTCTCTTGCAGGAGCCAATAGCACTAAGGTTTAAAGCAGCTTAACAAAATCTGTTAATGAATAAGAAAGAAGTCTTCTGTTTGCATCATGAACCCATGAGGAAGCTTTGAAGAGGTGCAGCAGTCAATTGTGGAATTTGCAGGGAGAAGCACAGCCTGAAGATGAAATAGCAATAACAGTAAGACATTCAACCGAGTTGCCCTACAAAATAAAATATATTCTCAATCACCAAAATAACAACGCCGATTTTGCCCAAACGTGTTTGCTAATCTTTGTAATGCATGCCTTCAATTTTTAAGTTTGTCTAAATTTATGCTTATCAGACGCACGCCTTGCAACTGGACCCAAGACCCTCTTGTGTGTTAACGCGCCTTCGACGATATTGACTAGCCAATTTACAAGCCCACTTTTCAACACATCGATCCATCACATCAGTATTAGTCCAGACACTACTTTTGCCCTTCAACATAACAATCTATCTCCACGTAACAAACTAAATGAAACCAGTCCGCCTCTAATGCAGATTATTAACCCTGACCAACGAGAGGGAAGAAGTCCTGGTTTTTATCTAGCAAAATGTTATGCAAGATACTTGTAAGCAAAATGAGAAAAAACATGGAGAAACTGCCAAAAGAAAACCAAAAATTAAGATGGAAACAGGATAAGAAATTATAAAGAATAGTAGTTGGTACCGCTTTCCCCAGTCCCTCCACTTCTCTCTCATCCTTGTTCTTCACCCCTCCATCAGCCTACGCCCGTCCCATCAATCACCAAAGGCTGAACCACACCATCCCCTTGGGCCATGACATGCGTGGTAAGGAAAGGAGTAAAACTAGGGGAAGCATTCTCTGCTGATTATCACCAAGTACAACGAATGTTAGAAGCTTTTCAAAAAGGAACAGAATACCTACTTAATGTTTTTCGAATCAGGCAAGCAATTTCAGAAAAAAATTGATTGCATGTATGCTACTTGCACATAAAAAAAAATAAATAAAAACTAAAAATAAAAAGAGCGCTGCTACGAACAGCAACAGATCCACCAATAAATCCACCAAAGCCGCAACCCATTTAACTAAAATTTAAAAAAATAATAATTAGAGGCATTTTTGGAAAAAACTTCCAACATAAAAGTTATAAATTTTAATGAGACTCACAACTTTTATGTTGAAAGTTTTTCCAAGACATACCTTTAAATAGATATTTTTGGGGTTCCAATTTTTAACGAATTTATAGCGGGTTTAAACACTATATCTAAAATCCGTTTCAAACCCGTTAAATTTTGGATTTCCAAAATACCTATTTAGAAGTAATTTTTTCAAAAACTTTTAACATGAAAATTGTAGATCTCAATAAAATCTACAACTTTCATATTAAAATTTTTTCCAAAAAATACACCCAAAATATTTTTTATATATTTTTTTTAATCATGCAGGTTATTGGATTTTGGTGGATTTGTGGGAGGTGCGGTGAGAGGCACTAGCATTGTTCAGGAAAAAAAAAATCCAGCATACAATATCCAAATCTTTCTTCTAATCTCATGTTTGAAGTTACAGAAACTAACTCTTCTAATAAATTACCAGGAGCCTATGTAGAAAAGGAACAGCACCTACCTATGCACAAGGATTTCATCAAAGAACATCAGTATCTTGCACCAACTGTAATTGCTGATCATCTGCAACCAAACCACCATAGCTCTCAAATATGTTACTTTCTTTTACTGGATCAATGTGAACGGTCATGTTGCCAAATTCTTAAACAAATAAATCAGTGTAGGTACGCCAACTTTAGATTAGAGACATATTCATAGTTCTACTAAATAAGGTACTTCTTTTACTGGACAAATGTGAACGCTGATGATGCCAAATTCATAAACCAGTAAACCATTATAGGTTTGGCAACTTCAGGTCGGAGACATATTCTAGCTGCATTCCATATGCCTCAATTTATTACTTGAAACTCGTCAAAAGTCCAGTACATAATGTCAACATGCAATCTACAAAATAAATTCGCAATTTTTCAGATATTAAGGTATAGTTTGATATTGTAGAAGTAAATAAACTCGTCTTACATAAATTCAGTCTGTACACCTACATACCAATAAGAAAGGGTTTCAGCGACGGCTAGCATTATTGTGCATCTCCAGTAATTGTTTCAAGGATACTGCGACCCATCCATCTCGGGTTTGCGCAAAAAGGACTTGTTTAACAGAATCCATGCAAATGCTAACATTGCCAAATCCATAAACAGGCAAACCATTGTAGGATCTGCCGACTTTTGGTATAAACATCAATCCCTGCTCCATCGCGTATGCTTGAATCATTTCCTTGAAGCTCATTTCAGGCGTATTTCCAACACCATCCATATGGACCCCATTGCTGGAAACCGAAGACGCATATGCTGCAGCTTGGTGCTGCGACCCAAACTGTCTCATTTCTGTAACTCTTAAATAGCTGACGTTTTCTCTGACTCCAGCTTGTACGACTTCCATTCCTTCGGCAGCTTGGTTCATCATGTCAAGCCCCTTACTTAACAGCGTCCTAATCCTCTCATTAGCTAACAAATTATTTGGGAAAAGCCCCTTCCACCCCATATACCATTGCATCACCTCATTAAAATCAGGGTTCGAGCATAGCCAACGATACAATACCTCCATCCACTTAGTAAAAAATCCACATTCTAATAAAGTCACCATATGATGTTCCGGAATATCAGAGGCCCACATCATTACCCAATTAAACTCATCCAGCTTCTGGTCGGCAGGATTGACTTGGAAGTCCTGCAAGGCAACCATCAGCTTAGGGAGTATACAACGTACTATAAGCTGCTCCCAACTGCTCGAATCGAAGACATCCTTCCACGGCGAAAGGATCCGATATGCAGACGCATCACTTGCATGCCATGCATGAAGAACATTCCCCAACTTGAATCGAATGGTATGATATAAAGATTCTAATCTTTGTCCAAGGAACGGCAACCATGGGTGCACCCACGAATGAATAGGAATAGTCTCACGGCAAGGGTCCCATGATTCCACAGCAGCTGCGAGCTTAGGCATAACCACATTCTCCAGGATGGAGTCGAGAACTGGGGGAGGAAGAAGCCTATTCCCAGGAATCCAAAAACCGTAGCATTGGCTCCGGTTCCCTCGCTTGCCATGAATTTGTTCCTGAAATCCTCACCGCGGGTAAAACAACTTCGCTAACTAGCTGAGTATAGGGTGTAGAAACAGTCTCAGAGTAATCGTAAGGTTGGTCGCCTTGCAACAAATCCCTCCATGATGACATGAGGCTTAAACCATGTAAGGGGTTCTCCAATGGCTTCCAACCTTGGAAAACACGTATGAGCAATGGGTATGCGAAAGAACAAGCAATGCATGAAAGATTACAAAGTTTGTAGTCGTCCCCATACTGATTCTTCAATTCGCTAAAAGTCCTCAGCAATGTATCCAACGTTAAAATTCCATTGGAATTCTCCTCCCTGACACGTTCTAAAACACCTGCGATTTTCCCCATAACGTCGAGTTGTTGTTTCTGCCTAGCAGCCTCCCTCTGGAGCTTCTCCTTTTCCTGCTGCAAGCTCACAACTTTCTCCCTCTCCCTCCTTAAATCTCCATCGAGCTTCTGGATATCCAACTCAGCCATGTCGACAACCAACCTTATATTATGCTGCAATTCTGGCATTGCGACCTGGTTATCCTTATCTTCCGCCTCAGCATTCAAATTTTCCAAATTGGTGAGAATGCGTACCTGAGGACCCCGCATATCAAGCACCTTCTGCACAACTTCCACACCTTGTTCTTGCTTCTTAGCTAGCAATTCTTCTGGGGTTAAATAATCTCTCTTTTTCTTCCCTTGTTTCTGCTTCAACCAAAGCTTCTCCTTTGACCGCCTTTCAGGTTTCTCAGCTGCAGTTGCGGATTCTGCAGGGGCTTCATCTAGAGCGGGCAATTTAGCCTCTTTATAGTCGTTAAACCCCATACCCATATTTTTTGGCCTTAACTTAGCTTCAATTGGGACAGCAATTCCCTGCTCATTCTTCCCCAAACCAGAGCCCGTCTTATATCCCATCTTCTCCATGAGCTTCAAACCAATCCCTTTGGTATGACTCTCAAACTTACCCACTTCCTCAGCGCCTCTCGTAACACTCTTCTTAGAAGACAACTTCGATCGCTCTTTCTCTCTCTCCTTTTCGCGACGCTGTGCTCCCTCTTTAATTTTCCTCCCAAACGCTGTCGGAAGAAAACTGTTATCTTCGTCATCTTCATCGTCTTTCTTCTTCGCTGAGAAACCTAGCCCGCCCGAATCCGAGACCTTGTGTGGCAGAGCTAGGGTTAAGGTTAGCGTTTTCCGCAGACTTATCGTTGTTTTCTACCTCCTGAGATGGCATAACGGTACCGGTGGAAACGAATTGTACAGGCTTAGAGAGATCGGGCTTAGAGGAGCCGAGGAGGTCAGACTTGCGGCGGCGGCGGCGACGGCCTCCAGCGTCGGAGTCAGAGTCGTAGTCGGAGTCAACGAAGGAGCCGTAGATGACGTCGTCGCGGGTTTGGGTGCGGCGCTCCTTGCGCTTGCGGTAGAAGAACTCGTCGCCAATGAACTCGCCGCCCTCAAAATCGGCGTCCATCGAGAACCGATCAAGTCCCTGGTAATCGTCGTCCATCGCCGCCGTCGACGACGAAGATCTGCTAGGGTTTCGGAAGTCGGGGGACGTCAGAGACTCGGATGTGATGGTGGGTCGGTGGAAAACGTGATTGGGTGCGAATTCTCTAGAATTTTGGATTTTAAAACATGTGCTAAAATAGAGTTAAATATATTTAAAATAAACTAATTTGCTTTTATTTTAATACGACCAAAGCTCGAACAGAATTAGGATGGTTTTTGTAAGCAGAGCTGCTAATGCACGCGAGAATATGAATCCTGATCTCATGGAAATGGTATGGAATGGTTGAGATTTGATGGGTGAATATGGCGGAGGATAGATTACGTCGTGGAGTACGCTACTAGCTATGCATGTATCGCACCCATGTCAGCCATTTAGTCATATCGAGATATGTGTTGGCTCCCCGTTGTGCATGTCGCTCGACAAAGTCAGATACGTGTATCTTAGACTAATTGTGTCTCTCGTTTTCCTTCTCGTGTTTCATATATATATATATATATATATGAAGGAAATCAACGGCTAAGATATTAATTTATTAAGACTATTCTCAGGTCGAACGAAAATAACCTTTAATATATATATATATATATATATATATATAATGCTTAAATACATCGTGACGTACAGTAGATATTTAACCACTTAGCTACAAAGTGGTTTGGAGATAAAAAACAACAGATAATTTGGAGATATTTCCCCTATACATCAGTAAAAAACAACAGATAATTTGGAGATATTTAACCACTTAGCTACAAAGTAGTTGCCATGTACATCAATCACCGCAAATTGCGAGATTTACGAATGCACACCTTCTTACATAACTTATATTGCGTGTTTTTACCTTTCTCTGTACCAAACAGCAAATATCAGACTAGTAAAAAAGATATGGGTGAAATTAACAGAAACAATTTTATGCCAGGCTTACTTCGCAAATAGTAACATCCAATACGATCATACTACAACGAAGACATTAAGGGCTAAAACATCTCCTAGATGAGAGAACAAAGAGAAATCATGTGAGAGGATATATAATGTAAAAGTAGGTTCCCGGATAGATTGGCGCATCTAGAAGGAAGTAAATCAACAGCCTGACGAAGCCGGTATCAGCAACCCATTATTGCACAATTGTGAACAAACGCACCTGCTCTTTCTTTAACATCGAGAACCTCCCAATCAGCTTGATCGTCGGGACACCATGAGTGGAGCACAATGGCTTCACTTTTAGGTCCTCTATGCCCACCAATAACCAATAGTCTGTCCCCACACGCCTTAAATGCAAGGCCCCAGCCGTTATTATGATCCGCCCTCACTGGCAATGCTTTAACAACACTCCAAATATTTTTTGCCTTATCATATTTCTTAATAACATTAGTAGATTGATCAGCAGAATATAACTGATTATTCACAACAGCAACTAGAGGTGGGGACTGCCTGGCACTATTACCACCGGGGTACATATTCTCAATTCTCGTCCATGTCCTGGTTTCAAGGTTATACACCTCTCCGCAAGTCAGAGGATTAGTTTGGCTAGACATTCCACCAATAACATAGAATTTGTTATTCATGAAGAAGCCAGAACACATCTTTCTTGGGAAGTGCATATCTGGTAGCGTCTCCCAACTACCCAGCTCTGAATTATACAGCTCAACACATCTTAAAACCTGACCGTTTCGGTCAATCCCTCCGGCAATGATAGCAATTTCTCCGATGCTACCGGATGCAAAGAGGCATCTTGGCAGTTTCATCAAGGGGCATCTCGACCAATGAAGTCTCTCTAAGGAATACATCCATATGGCAGAGCCAGTTACCTCCAGGCCTAAATACAAGCAGTTGGGTTCCTACCGCAAGAGACTCCTTATCCGCAAGAGAAAAACAATCATCACATGGAATTGGGGGAAGCCTCATCCATCTCCGTCTTGCAGGGTCAAATGCCTCCCATGGCATCAAACTACAAGCTAAATAGACCCAGTGTTCAACAATGCCAAGTTCTCTCCTCAATTTATATAGATAGCCACTTCCAATCAACAAGTTGAATTTCTTACTAAGACAAGCAAATGAAAAGTAGTCTGACCGACATGCCCACGCTAAGCAATCCAAGGCTATATCATCATGAAGACCGGGGATAAGACAGTCATCTGATCTTTGACTGCCAACCTCATGCTTCTTCCGTGACTGGACACGAATTAAACTAAGCATATGCTCTTTCTCCAACATGACTTTTCTAACTTCTATAAGATTTCCATTCTGAACCAAGAGCATGTAGGCCAACAAGTACTTATTAAAAGAACTGGTATGCTGGTCCAAGGGCTTGCAGAGTTTGGAGAGCACTCGTTCTTGAGGGCTGCCAACGGTTTCTGGCTCATTACATAGCCCTTCGTCATGTCTCTTTCTCTTATCATTTGAATGATTTCGAAACACCGAATTGCTTGCAACCATCATGGAATGCTGGGAAAAAATGCTGCAGCTAGCACCTTACCTACTTACACTACTTCATAGACTGTCACCTATCCAGCAAGAAAAAAAATCATTAGTTGCTAAAAAAAATGACACTCCTTGTTCATTCCGTTATCATATAGGACTTCAAGACATATTTGCCACTAAAATTAGATCATTAGGAACATTTTACCAAAATCAACATGGAAAGTCAATTTATGAAACAGCTTCACACAACTCTGTCAAACGAGACCACTAAATTTTATCACCTAGATTAATTTAGGACTCAGTTATTATCAAATTGCACTATTGAGGAAATTAAACTGACAAGACTCGTTGAAGGACGGAAAAGATTTCCAAGAACCAAAAAATCGGTTTTTGTTTTGATTTTTATTCACTTGTTTACAGTGGTTTTGATCTACTATTCTTTTGATCATTCTTTTTGGAGTTAGATTTTCATTCTAATCAGCAAGCACCTTCCTAAACTTGAAAGAAAGCCCCCACATTAATAGAAGGAGCTACCGTGCGTGTAAGCCCAAGCTTCGGAAAGAGAGCGTGGTGATTTCTCGCCTAATGTATGCTAACATACTCTACTTTGTAGAAGGTGGTTTTTGTGCATCAAATCCACGACCTTTTGGTTGCTAGGGAGGAGATTTACCACTCCGTCAGGTTCCCCTAATGCCCCCGTATGAATGACATAGTAAAAACAATAACAACTACAATACCCAACAAATCTACTTTGTGTTAGTGTAAAAACAAAAAAAAATTAAAAACAAAACGCACATAAATTAAAATCATAAATATTAACTTGATTCAGATAGAGAAGGTTGATTACCTCGAAAGCAAATTAACCTCCATGATTGCATCAGAATCTAGAATCAGATTCATCGAATCCGTTCGAACTTACAAGGCATCGAAATTTGAACTGCATTCTAGACTGGACAAATCAAATCACAGTATCAGCCTGGTAAAAGTCCACTAACAAATCCAACAAAAAAGAAAAATCTTAAAAGAAAAACAAATTACAATCTCACCATAAAGTAAGGCTGATCCAGATCCATTTCGAGATCACTACAATCCGATTGCAGAAAATCGCTGTTAAATCAACTCCGGAAGAAAAATAAATCTAAACGTTCGATTTCAATCCCGTATCCGGAAATGAGATCACGGATTCGGTAATCTCGAAGATGAACACATCAAACACTCTGAATCGATACTAATAACTGGAATATAAAATCAAAACAAGCCACTAGCAGTTCAATCACAGCCGAAACTGCTCCTTCTCCAGATCAATTACCAAGCCTCTCACCTTCAAATCCGACGATCCAGATCCGATTGCATGAGACTGAAATCAGTGGGAGATTTTCACATCAAACTTTTCAAAAAAAAAAAAAATCAAGCTGGTCAAAATCAAGCCTCGATCAAGCAGCGACTATGGATCGATTGATCTTGATAGCGGAGAAACTTCGACGGAGGTGGTTAAAAATCTCCCCGGAAGTAGAGATTAGCATCGGAGATATCGCCGGAATCTCGTCGACTTCCACTGGCAAAGCCAAATGGATTATCTTTTGTTGTTTCTCCCTCGCGCACTCCTAATTTTGGTGGTATATATATATATATTTCATTTAATATTTATAATACCTCGCAAAGTTCGGCGATAGGAATTTTTTTTTTAAATCTAAGAGGTAGAAATCTCTAGCATTCAAAATGAGAACTTATAGAGCCGATAATAAATTTGGACCCATTAGTAAATTATAATCTTTTCGACAATGCTGAATTTAACAAAAAATAAGTTAGAACTATAATTTGAGTTAAGTTTGTTAAATTATTAATTTCGAGATAAATATTTTTTCACTACATGTTATAGTAAATATTTTGAATAATAAGAGAAAATACTAATATCTATTAATAAAGATAAAAGTAAAAGATAGTGGCATATGTGCCGACACTATTTATAAGTTTGTAAATAAATATTTTATTTACGCTATAAATTATTTGTATAATAATTTTAGTTATAATAGTTGTAAATTAAATAAAAATATATTATTTTAGCTTTTTTTTAAACTATATCTAAATAGATATTTTAAAATTCTAAAATTTTAGTGAGTTAAAATTTTATTTAAAAATATTTTTTATAAATTTAAAATTTTAAAATATAAAATTATAAATTATATAAAAAAATATATTATAAAAATATTTATATAATAGTTAAATTTGTATATATAAATTAAAGAGTTTAATTAAGAGAGTTGCAGTTGGTACAAAACGTTAAGTTTTGTTGTATTTAGGTTCAAGCCTAAGTTTCAATTGCAGTTAGATCCAGTTATTTTCAACACTCTAAAATAATTATTTAGAAATATTTTTCGAAAATACTTTCAACATTAAAGTTCTAGATTTTGATAAGATTTACAACTTTCATGTTGAAAGTTTCTCCACAAAATATTTTTAATTAATTATTTTGAGGTGTCAAAAACAGTAAAAAATTTTAAAACGCGATCTGAACTTTGAAGACTTAAAACACCTATTTAAAAGTATTTTTTGGAAAAGCTTTCAATATAAAAGTTGTAGATCTCATTAAAATTTACAACTTTAATGTTAAATTTTTTTCCGAAAAATATTTCTAAATAATTATTTTAGGAATTGAAAGCAACACAAAAAATAATTAAAATGAAGGACTGCAGTAAAAAAAATAGTTAATGGGAGAAATTGCAGTGAATTTTATTAATAGGTATGGATTGAAGTTGATGTTAAAATTTAATATAAGAAATAAAGTGTAATTATTCGTTTAATTAATGACAGAAATGTGATTTTTCCAAGAAAAGAAGAAAAAGTACGCGTCAGTTTCTTCTGCTGTTCGATTCCGTAGTCGTTTTCGTTAGCTGCGCAGCTGATTCTTACTCTTTTTGTTTTTTTTTTCTTTTATTTGTTTTTTTTTTTTACGATTTTTGGTTTTTTTTTTTACCTTTTTCATGTGCAGTTAGTTTGGGCCCTTGGGGAAGGGGGGTCCGGGTTAAAAAGTGTGGTAAAATCTGCTGCTGAGAACAGTCCGCACGTGTGACAGGTAGGAGCATCAATGGTCTGAGTCTTTGATTTTTCTTTATATCTTGTTACAACTTAATCCATAAATTAGTTTTTTTTTTAATTTAATGAGATAACCTTAACTATTTTACGGCATAAGCAATAAATGCTAAATTGTCAAGAAATATAAAAAAAATGAATTTATATTTTTAGATAAATTTTTTACAACTCACCGTCCTATTTGAATGAGTGTATAATTTCTTAAAAGTTTTTATAGTGACATTAGAGTATGCACATCCGAAATTATATCACTAAGATGCCAAAAAAGATGTCCGCAAGAAGATAAATTTGTACCGGTGTTGCTAATAAGTTGGGACGTGCCATATTAGTATTAGTGCAATGAGTCATAGTGGACTATTGAGTTTCATTTTGATATCCTAATATAACTTCATTTAGAACCTAATAATTGGTTCAAATATAACATTTTATATCAAATTCTTATTGTCTTTTGCTGTATATACTGCATTTTATGTTTGATTTTAAGGAGAAATCTACAATTTCTTTTTCAAATAACATGTTAATTTCTTCTTCAGATCTTTTTACCGGTTACTCAATTCAATCAAGGCACAAGCTCTGATATCATTTATTGAAAATACACTCATAAAAAAAAAAAAGTTACGCGTAACTTCATATTAAGATGCCAATTGAAATACTTAGTATACAAATCTTTCAAGTTCTATACGTTATTGGCCAAAGGTTTTTCTCACTCAAAAAACCCAATGATATGCATAAAAATGAGAGAAAATAGTTTCCTTTATTTTTTTAAAATCCCTTTTAACCTTTTTTTTTTTTTTTTTTGAGATAACGAGGCGAAACCTCCCCCCGGGTCTCTGCTAACTCGCGGACCACGGTTTTCTACGAATACCTATAGGACCACTTTGTGGACCCAGGTGCCCGCAGGAGAGTAAAACCCCGGCCTGGCGTCCGCCCCCGGACCAGACATGAAGTACTGGGAGTTACCCAGCCACCAGCTTCTCCGCAGCCGCTGCAAACACGCGACCACGGGCACATCCCCATTACAGGCACCCGCAGGATTCGAACCCGGGCGCTCGCTTCCTGAGGCGAGCGCCCTGGCCGAATGACCCACGGGCGGAGGGCCCCTTTTAACCTTCTTGTATCACTCTTCCTCAATAGAGAGGATATCTCCAAATTTAAATCTAATTTTTATCTCAATAGAGAGGATCTCTCCACTTTTGACCCCAAAAAAAAAAAAAAAAAAAAAAAATCTAATTTTTTTTATTAGTGATCCAATTATATTAAAAACCATGTGGACAATTCAACAACCCAAATTCGTTGTGGTGGTGTACTTGTCATCATAATCTGTGTCTTCCAAATTAGAATATATCCTTTCTCTTTTATAGGTGTTAGACATCGAACCAGAAAAATTCACTTTTTAAGGCGGGCGCTCCACCAATTGAGCCATTAGTGGGGACGTCAACGAGTACATTTCACCATGCTTTTTGGACATTTCATACAATTTGGCTTATAAAGTTGAGTATTTGCACGTGCAAGATCCTAAATAGTATCAATGCATTCTAACCCCCTTGGCTTATAAGTTTATTCGAGAAATTATATTTTTATGATTATTTTGATTCTGAAGAAATCAAACCAGATGTGGACAATATGCCTTGAATAAATCAGTTCTACATCAGCCCAAATACTTAATAAAATACTTAGAATTCAGTTATTCTTACATCTCAATGTTTTAGAAATAATTATTCACACTTATTAAATAAAAGTCACATAAAAAATATTTTTAAGATATTTAATATCAAATAATAATAAAAGATAGCTAATATGGACAATGCCCGCACGAGTTCTAATTTTTTCAAGATCAAAATGACTAGAAAAAAGTATGTTTCTTTTATTTCATTGTATGTCCATGATTAAAACACCGATGTACAATTTTGAAATTCACATGTATACTTTATTAATTATCTGAAACACCTATTATACCATTAGTAAGGGATACAAACATACAGAAATAGACTAATCTCCACTCGACAGGAGCTTGGCCCGCTCCTGTCGAGTCCGTAGCCGTTGGATCGCGGCGATCCGACGGCTGAAATCCGACCCGAGCTCTTAAAAAACACGCGCGTGATGTCGGCCGTCGGATCGCCGAAGTGATCCGACGGCTGAAGCCGATCCGAGCTCTTACAAAACACGCGCGTGATCTCAGCAGTCGGATCGTCGCGATCCGACGGCTGCTGAGTCGACAGGAGCAAGTCGTGCTCCTATCGAGTGGAGATTAGCATCTCTCCAAACATACATATTCATTCATCTACATTATTTAGTAGCACACTCCAAAATTAACTTTTGAGCGGAAATTTACATCTTCATAAACGTGCAAGTCGGATATTTTTGGGAACGGTAGAGTGCCGTAATAATATTGTGGGTCTCATAAAATATTTCTACATCTGAATTTAACTCCTCATTCCGTTAGTATGAATACAAATTTTGTTGACTGGCATACGCACAACCTTCCTTCCACATATCACGGATAACTTCATCTTGAGATCAGTTTAAAAATAGTCACTTTTCGGTACAGAACAGATACGAATTATGACAGTATTATTATCAGTATTCAGAAAAAATCGTGCAAGTAGCTTATTATTTTAATGTAGACGTAAGATGGACGACATTATAACTTTCTCTCTATCCGAGGGAAGTCTGCCGTGCGTGCCGATATATGCTAATACTCATATTCGAAGCCTCATTATGCAAAATAAGCTATTAGCTTACTTTTAAACTTATTCCGCAGACCAAAATTTTCAAAGGTGCTAATGATGAAGTTGGGGTTATCTCCAATAGGAAGAGAGGGAGGGAGGATCCGTCACATCCAGTGAGGTAGATGAGTCACAGGCTGTCTTTTCTTTACCAGATAAGGGACTCGTCACCATCATCACCTCCACATAAACCAATCCATTTCAAGACACCCTTTTCCTTCCCTCCTTTCTATATATTATATATATTTCTAACAAACTAGATAACTTCATCTGCACCCTGCAGCCACTTATCACTCCCCCTGCCACTTTAAATACCCATAATATATTATATATATATATATATACTAGCAAAAATATCACTCGCGATGCGTGTAAAAAAAAAAATTTTTTTTTAAATTTTAAAATATATTTAATTATTTAAAATAAAATATTTAAAAAAAATTAAGACATTATATATTATTAATTAAAATGATATATATATATATATATATGGGGGGAGGGAGGGGCGTGCACTATAGCAACCCCCTCGCGTTTAAATATAGTGATATATATATATATGAAAAGTTGCATATTAGTTCTTTAGAAATGTACAAAATAGTTTTTAAAATTAAAAAAAATACTGACGCAACGACATACGTATCGTTATATTAGTCATTCTTTATTTTTAAAAATTATTTTATATATCACATACAAATAAAAAGACTGATACATAATTAATAATATATATATATACATATATATATATATATATATATATATATTGTTAGTAACAATATAAATATTCTTATCTTTTTGTTTTTTGGTCTTAGTTCGTAAGCTAGGGGTCAACTTTTGGCTTCTTATGCTCCCATTCTTCCCTTCTTTAGCTTTGCTATATCGTTGCGACAGTCATATAAAATATATTATTTATGAGGAATTTTTTTTCTTTTCATGCTATAACAATAATAATTTAGTATAATCCTCTCCGACGGGAGCTCAGGAAAGTTGAGATGTAAAGGAGACATTTTTCGAGAGAGATTGTTTTCATAGGGTCCTTTGGTTTGAAATTTTTTGTATATTAGCACAAAGACATTCAAGCACATATAAAAAATACGCAAAATACATGAATACATGAGAATATACAACCAAGCGCATGCAAAACAAGCACTTGCTATAATCTGACTCAAGATATTTTAGGAATATTCACTATTTTGAATATCTTTTTCTACAGTGTATTTTTATTCTGCACTTACTAAAGTTAATTTCATATCTCGATTGTAGATGCGCTCAAACAAAAACCTTATAATTGAGTTCCATAAATTCAAGTTTGACATATACCCTTGCCTTTGTTTCGTCCATTAGAACAACATTATCGACAAAAAACAAAAAGAAAAAAAAATCAAAATAATTAAATTGATGCATAAAATGATAAAGTAAAATGCTATTATTTATCGGGTCCATAAGAAGCATGGATACAATATGTATCAGAAAGTGTGTAATATACATTTTGATATATAGTATATGGTTCAAAGTATATAAGAAATATCAGGATTTTTTATGAATGGCAGTTTTATAAAACCTATTATCCTTTAATGGAAAAATTATATTTAGAGTCCATCCTTAACATGCCATCGTTTTATATGTCAGAAGTATACTATCTAAAATTTAACATATAGTGTTAACTAAACATACCAACTTTTAAAATTCAAAAATTACCTAGTAAATTAAAGTAAAATGTTGATAACAAAGTTGTATAACCGTTCAATATTTTCTAGCCGCTTTTAAATTTTAAAAGTTAATATGGCTAATCAGCATATCATATATCAAAATTTTACTATACCAATATATAAGAAGATGAAATGTTGGAAGTTGAGTATCAAACATAATATAATTAAGGGAAATTGCATATTAGCCTCCTAGAAACACGCGCGACGTGGCAGCATGCGTGCGCTGCCACGTTTCCCCAGTTTCTAATGGCTGATATGTACAAACTTTAAAAAAACGAGGGCTGATATGCAATTTCTCCATATAATTACTCCCTTTCATGATCCTCTACAAGAAATTGTTGCATGAATGCAATATGCTCCAGGCCTAGATGCCACACATCTCCATGCAATGTGCGGTATCCATGCCGCACATCAGCCCTAATAATGCTATTAGCTTTCTTTTTTTTTGGGAGGCTTACAGTAACGTCCAAAAGATCTAAATATATTACATTTAGATTCATTTGTCCAAAATTTTTACACTTAGATTTAAATTTATTATTATTTTTTTTTCACTTAAGCCCTTTAAAAAATGGTGTCAAAAGTTATAAAAAATTGTCAAAAACTATAAAAAAAAAGGTGTTATAGTATTATTTCAACACGAAAGTGTCAAAAATTTACACAAATATATCAAAAGTTAACACTAGAAGTGTCGTGATATCAAAGTGTCGAAGGTGTCAGAAATTTATTAAAAAATTTAAAAGAACCAAATGTAAAAAACAAATAGATGATTTAAATAATATTGAAATAATATAGGAGGACACGGTGCAATCGTCCGTTCTTTTTTTTTTTGCCTTTAAAGAAATCTTTGTCAGGTTATCTCTTCTTAACCAGTTCAAAAAGTCGGTTGATAGTGGGAAAAGATCTGCCATATACTATTAGCTGTAATTGCCGAAACTGTTTGAAAATATGAATCTATGTGGTTTTTATTTTTTCTGTTAAAAAATGTCGCATAAAAAGTGAGAGAATTATAAACAAAATTTTCTACAATAATTTAAAAGATATACCACTAGCTGCAAGTAATTGGAGAACCAAAGAACTTTAACAAGAAAATATTATAATGAATTTGATATCATAATAAATTATTTATAGAAATGGAATATGACAAAACTTTGATGTTGACATTTTTTAAAAAAAAATTCCAATCATTTAAACCACCCAAAATGAGATCAAATAAGCTACTGTACAAATATTCTTTCATCACTAAGGTCCCATTTTCACCTTACAAAATTTGGTTTAAGATCTCTACATGGATTAGGGAAAAACATGCATCAGACAGGACTATAGTGAAGGCCATAGTACTAGTAGAAGTACCAAGATAATACATTTTATTAAATTTTTGAGACAAGAAGGCGAAATACACCGGTTTATTCAATAGGCATAGTTTTCTAATTTCGGACATACGTTATCCTCCGATATACAGTTGAGTACAAATACATACCTGGTATAACCTTTAGAATTTTTCTGAAAACTACGGAAAAATTCTATCCCGAATTGCAGTGGGCGTGAGTCGAACTGGTGAGCGATGATTCATAAATCACCCGTCCCACCATTTAAGCTACTCTGTCGAGGGCATGCATTTTATCATAAAGTCACATTAAAAAAAAAAAATTCAAATAGATCAGCCATAGAAGGAGCAAATATAGTAACAAGTGCTACAACATCTTTAGCACATCACAAAGACATCAGTGCAAGTTTGTAAAGGTCAGAACAAAACCATAAGCTATGGGAATACAAATCTAATATGCAAGTGTATCAAACATAAATACCGATATTTTTACGAGCCATACCTATAATGATTTTACTTATTTTTACTCTTGCAAATTATTATTATGATTATTTTTTAATTTCTAGCTATGGATAACCTAAGGATTTAATTTTCCATGCTGTTGTTGCCAAATACAGCCTATAACTCACACTCCACAAATGAAAAACAGCACTAGGTGAAGATATCTTTTTGGTCTCTTATTTTTCATTCTATTTTCTTTTGCTTTTGCATGTTATGCGAATCTGAAAAAGTTTCCACATCAAAAATAAATCTCACATGTGTATCCCGATAATGGTTATAAAATTTAAAAAAAAAAAAAGAAGATAGAAAGCCTAAAAGATGTCTTGGGAGATGCTGATATTTACTCAAATTAAACTTTCTAACCAGGGAATTGTAAGATATCTAAGAAGGTGAAAGCAATGCATCCAATCACTGATTTTTTTTTTCAATTTTTTTTGTTTTTTGGAAGGCCAAAAAATTCAAAGTTAACTGGATATGCTTACAGAGAGAATTATTCAGCTCCGTTATCTCCAATCCAAAGACTGAAGGAATATAGTTTGTAAATCTAGAAAACCTCCTATATAGTTTGTAAAAAATTCTTTTCTAGAGAGGTTTTACTTATATTCCCTATGTTTGTTGATGCTATTAATATTGTTAGAACATGCATGATATAGCAGTTTCAATTACGAATATTTGTTTTACACTTTGTTATTAGGATGCTTTAGCATATTTAATGGAAAGTCATGACCTCTCCCAAGTTGGAACTCTACGGTTTGAACCTTCAGGATAATTCTGGGCAAACCAAATAAAAAACTAGGTCATGAACATCGCTTTTGCGGATAAAAGACGTAGCGACATGAAGATGGCAACTTAGTTTCTGTCAGCAGTATCAGAGGAGGGTGAAGTTCAAACATCCCATAATCAGGCAAGGAAAATATACAAAAAGGTATTAGTATATATGATATTCCTAAATATCAACTTTCATGTAAAGCTCCCCTTATAAGGAAGCCATTTGCCACTATCCTAAAATCGAAGGCATTTTTGCAATCATCGTGTGAGATAACTACATGGTTTTCGGTGCTGATCTGCACGTGTCTGATCCGGCAGTTGTCGACACGGCATGAACTGGCACGGCAAGTGTTAAAAAAAATATTATATTTGAATTTTTAAATCAATTTTTTATTTTTATTTTTATTTTCTAAAAAATAAAAAAATAAAAATATATATCTGCACAGTCAGCACGGCACCATCGGCACGTGCCGGAATCTAAGTTTACCGAAACTCGGTTCGGCTCGGCACAGAAAACCTTGGATAACTATGTCAAGGTTGAGGTCCTTTGCAACTAGAAAGAAAATTTATGTATACTGACAGTTAAGGTGGAAGCCTTGTCATGACACTTCAACAAGAATATGCAGACTTTGTGGGCTACAAATGACATGGAACTAAGCTCATACTCAATTGGTTGCTGCTTATATGGTTCACATTTTAAATGATTCGAGCTAAACACTTCATTCTTACAGAAGAATATCTATGCTCATAAACTCTAGTTGTTTTGCAAATTTAAATTCATAGCTTCCACAAAGAAGGCATGATAGTAAAAGAGCTGCAAATAATAAATTACCATTATCCGCCATTTATGGAGTAGTTTAGCATCATCCAACTAAAGGCCTCAGGCCATAAAAAATTCAATAGCATGAACCACAATGTATGCAGGATATCTACAAAGTGAATATTGTAATACAATTACAAAGGTTTAAAAATTCGGTTCGGATTCAGATTCGGTGGTCGAATTTGGGGTCGGTTTGGTTAGGACCTAAATTATCCTCACGAGTTACGTTTTAATTAGCTTTCGTTGGTTTTTATATACTAATTCTTTCTTTTTTAAACAAAACATTCTTATTATAACTATTTGGGTCGACTTGAATCGACCCGCGTTCGAATTGGTGTTGAATAAAAATAATTTGTGATGTTATTTAGGTCAACTTGAACCAACCCGAACTGATCCGAATTTTAGTCGGTTCGGATTGAAATAAAATTCGGATTAGTTCAGGTCTGAAAGTATTCGGTTCGGATCGGCCTTAAAAATTTTATGTCGGGTCGATTCGGTTCGGGTTGACCGGAATTCTCAACCCTAATCACATAGCGTAACAGCCTGAAAAAAAGTGTTAACTTGCAGAATATACCACTAGACTTCTGCAGCCTTGGAATGTCTCATTCAATTTGCTAAGAAAAGGTTATACAATATTAATTTTCACCAACTCAAGGCCATGGATTAAGAAATGTTAATACGTCTAACAATTTTACGCAATAAAAAATATTTCTGAGCTAACTGCTAGAGAATATCCAGTCATGTTAATTTGGATATTCGGCACAATTAGCACTTTAAATAAAATAGAGAAGCACAAAAAAGAAAAATTGCAAATGTTGAAGCCAAGTGTTCAGTAGATCATACCACTATATAGAATTTGGATAAGACCATTCACTGGAAGTCCACCACCATATGTTTTAGAATATGTACTATATAACCAACCAGTATTGATTCAATTGGTTGACAGAGCTGGATACTAAGAGATAATCACAGTCTATCACTCATAAAAAAAATATCAAAATTTTAAATTCTAGCAATATTTAGTTGAAAAAATATATCATGTATCAATCAGTACCAAATTGAGATATAGGATTAAAATTAAATTCGACGGTCAGATTTAAAAAAAAAAAATCATATATATTTTAATGTACTATATAATTATATTAGTAGTTATGATGATCTTAATGATGTTAAAAGTAATTATAAGGTGCTCGTTCTTGCAAAAAAAAAATAAAAATAAAATAAAAAACAAAAAAACAAAAAAACATCGCTCTGATCGTCCCAAATAGAATTAAGGAGAGGAAGCATCGCAGCGCTTCCCGTCGCTTCTGCGACCGATAACGCGCTTACAACGCTCAGCGAAACGAAGAAACCTTATAATCAGCAGGTCAATCCCCCTCACTGTAAAATCGAATTAAATCAAATTTGTTGATTGATAATCGATCTCTCGACGCTGCGATTCCACCGGAGGTAAATCGACGATCTCTTTACAGCTGAAAAATAATGTATAGCAATTTTTTTTTTAAGATTTTTTTATTTTCATTTTTCGTTTCTGTTCACTCTAGCTCGTCTGTTAATGAAACAATTATCAAGTAGTAATATGAGCTTTGTAATGTGATGATTGTGGTACTGGACTTGCCCAATTGCTCTTGAAATTGCCATAGATTACTTTGTTCATCCGTTTTATTTGAGCGAACCCTATTTAGCCTAAGTCAGGCACGTACGGATTGCTTAACCCGGCTGGAGACGAGCAGCCTTTGCACGTGCGGGGCGATGTTCGCTTAGCCCCAGACAATTATGCTAGAAGCTGTAGCGGTGGATGTCGAACAAGCGTTATGAGGCTTCGCTTAGCCCACACACTCCTAATTTTGTTCATCGTTGATTGTACTATATTTCATTATATCACAAGTTTCTATATTAATTTGTGTATACTTATTTGTAAAAGTATATTTTGTTTTTTGGAAATTTTTTTCTTTTTTTGGGCAATTCATGGTAGGATCTCTCCTTTCCGTGCAGCAGTGGCACGTACTGTAGCAAGTGCCTCCATACATCATGTGATCTGGAGTTGGGTCGGATGGTATAGTAGGGGGAGTGGCACCCTTGGTTTGGTAGGTTGGCGGATTTACATAGTGGGACGACCACCTAGATTTCCAGTTATCTCAAAATAAAAAAACATAGACGAATAGTTGTTCGAAGATGCTTTCTATTCAAGCAGCTTAGTTCATAATTCATTGACTGAAATTCCTCAGAAGTGACAATAATCCACCCATTGTTTGTTATTGCAGTAAATCTAGTATATTCTAGAAGTTATAAAGAAAATGTCTTGGAAAGTTTGGAACATGTGTAGGAAAATTTAATATATCAGTTGAACCTGACTGTCCGTAGGCATGGCTCTCATGAAGTTTATGGACTAACACTATTTTTGCTGCCTAGCTTTACACAAGTTACCCGAATACGGCGTGTGTCGTGCATAAATTTGATAACTGCTTAGACATTCCGGTTACGACGTGTGTCATGCTTTGAATTTGGTAAATTGAATGATATTTTCATGTGTCCAAGTTTTTCTAAATATTAATTTGCAAACTTGAAAATGATGAAATTAGGTGTTTTCTCTTATGGATTTATCTGTTCGTGAATCATGAGCTGATACATGATTGTAGGATCGAGATTATTCAGTTTCCATTAACCCTTGCAGGCATGCAGAGCCAGGTTGTTTGCAGTGGATGCAGGAGCCTTCTTCTTTTTCCAAGTGGAGCTACTAATGTGTCTTGCGCTTTATGCAACACAATTACAGCAGTCACCCCTCCAGGTCCTTATCTATTAAATCTTCTGTTTCTTTTCAGCAAATAAAGATTACGTTCTCTTCTTTAAATCTAATGCATGCATTCAACAGGTGAATTGCTTCTACACAAGGTTGTAACAATTTTGTTGTCTTTTTCCTGTTTTCCCTGAAAATTAGTTGCCCAAAATTATTTTAAAATGGTACATAAACAGCCATCTGGGTAGTCCCAGAGACGCTGAGAGATAATTTAGGGGTGTTTATCCTAGTAGTTTCTCATAATTTATATGAAGTTTGGCAGTCGAGAAATGGAAAAAAATCATAGCGTTTCAGGAGGAATACAAAGCAGAAGCCCAAGGAAATCCTACTTTGGCTTCTGAAATAGCAACTTGCTGGTGGGTCAAACTTTCAATGTAAGGCCAAACAGACTCATGTTTCTCCGACATCCAAGCTGAAATTTCCATGCAGCTCGTTGCGCCAGATTCGATCCACTTCTTCAGCTGTGTAGTAATGTTACAACATGTTTTATGAGGTGAACAGATATAATGAAGCAGCATGTTATGGTTATGTTATCCTTTATGGGGTTGGATCATTAAGCTAGTTTTTTACCTAGAGTAAACTTTAGGCCTGGCAATTTCCTACATGTACCTGCACCCGACCGTCAATTGATACGTAAGCATATTGATGGAGTTGGATCATTAAGCTCTATGTTTCTATTGAAGTTCATGAATCAACATGCTTATAGATACTAAAAGTACAACTAGATACTTTTAGTTGGATGATGGTACACTGAAAACTTATCACCATCTTCCCTTTTCCTTTTGATATGATACAATTTTTTTTTGTTACCTTTTCGTGGGGTGTAATATGTGTGCTATTATAAACTTGGTAGGTTCGGAGCTAGCTCAGCTTATATGTGGAGGTTGCCGAACATTGTTGATGTATCCTCGTGGTGCAACAAGCATAAAATGTTCCTGCTGTAATACAGTAAATCTTGCAAGATCAGGTACCCCACTTTCTATTTTGGTTCCGTAATTTTATCTGTGTAGTAGTTTAATTTGTATTATTCACATGGTTCTCATGCATGTGTCAACTTTTTACATTCTTTAAATTAGATGACATATTAGGCGCAGACATTTTCTTTTCTGTGAAACATAGCATCTAATTTAAGGGATGAACTTGTGCTGCAAGGAGGGGTCTTCATGTAGCTTCAGTTACATTTGCTTGATTGCTCAAAGTTAGATGCTGTATGTTGCATGTATTTGTGCTCCTACATGTAACGCATATCATACTGAATCTTAATTGCTTCCAAACTTTGATGATTGTGCCCTCTTCATTTCATCGATAAAATTTTCTTTTTTACCTTGTGTTTGGTATTAACCCATGCACATCAAGCTTTGTAGTATTAATATATTTATCAGCATTTGGATCTATCTCTTGTTAGTTTAGGTATACGGCCGAGGCTTTTCTTGGCTTTTAGCGGTTGTCTGAGAAATAAAGGTGTTACCGGCACACCATAGTTTCGTGTGTGAATCATCTGCTTGTTGCTCTATAGTTCATCTACCTACTAGTCTATTCTCTTGTGCTTCACATTTTATTCTCCAAGTGTGCTGCTCCCTCTTTTACTCATAATGGTAGATGTCAGTTGGTTATCTTTTCTCTTAGACTTGCTGATAAACTAATTTATTCACCTCTGCTACAAGTGCCACATCACCTCCACCTACGTTCTAAATTCCGGTTTTCCTGCCATACAGACTTTCATTATCATTCGGGATCATGTACACTAGCCTCTGCTAGGATAGTTTGAGGTCGCACCCCGCTTGACTGTGGAAGGAATTTCCTTCGCGCAGACAGGAGCGTGTGGGGCTTTAGCGCCCCCGCCACCCCCCCCCCCCCAGGCGTTTGGGAAGGTGGTAAGCTGCCACACATGTCGTGGGTGAGGAGCTCTTTTTTTGGGTGGAGCTGGGACCGGGGCATTCCGGAATTTTGCCCGTCATGTGATACCAAAGGCTCTACAGGTTGAGGGACGGACTTGGTCTACTTGCAGCTTATGAGCCGTGGTATGTCCAAGTTCGTGTCCTGTAGACTTTCCGCGGTTTATGGTGGGTTTCACCTCGCTATCTTAAAAAAAAGAATCTTATGCCTTTTAATTGTAGATGGCTGTCTATGATGTTAAAACTTTCACCACATAGGAGCAATGTGCTGAAGTTAACGACACCGTCTTGTTAGCCTAAGCAAATTGAACAATGATGGTTTTTGTCTGTAATAATCCAATTACACTTACTGTTGCTCAGTAATTTAGAGGAGCTGTGTATGAAATGGCAGGAGTAGCGTAAGGGAATGGCCGCATACTCTTATTTGTTTATCCTCTATATTGATATGAAGATAGGTGAAAGTGCTTGTTTAGCCATATGATGTTATAACATTCACCAAATAGGTGCAATGTGCTGATATTAAACTGCACGGTCTTCTCTGCCTAAGACAAATTAAATAGTGATGTTTATTCTCTGTATAATCAATTACAATAACTTAGGGCAGGAACTGTGTATGATGAAAGGGCACGAATAATGTTAGGGAATGACCATGCACCCCTATTTGTTTATGCTCTGTATTACCGTACCATCTTTACTAGTACATGAATGTTTCAAGTCATCTCAGTTTTTGGACGCTATAACTAAGCTTGCAATAAAAACACTGTTTGGTGAGTAAGGTGCTTTTTTTAAGCTAGTTTACAAAATTTATTTTTTAGGCCAAATGGAAGCTGGATAAAGTTACAAAACACTTGTAATAGTGTAGAATCACTTGTAATAGTTACAAAACACATCAGCTGATTAACACCGAATAGTCTGCTGGACATGCATGTTACTGGTCGATACCTAAGATATTTATTTTTCTTCTTATATCCGTGAAACAGCAAACCAGGTAGCTCATATGAACTGTGGACGGTGTAGGACTACCTTAATGTTTCCTTATGGAGCACCGTCGGTGAAATGTGCTGTATGCCACTATATAACTCCTATTTTGGTATGAGATCATCTTCACCATCCTTGGCTTCTTTTTTTCTTTTCTTTTTTCTTTTTTTTTTTTTTTTTTTTTTCACTGCTGCACTTGTTCCCGCAACATCTGATCTATCTTTGTTGCCTTGATATTGTTGTTCCTCTTTTTTCCCTTTTTTTGTTATCTTACCATCAAGATGTTATGACAGGTGACCAACATTCCTGCACCTGTAACTAGTCATGCACCAAATACTCTGCAAGCATCAGCTCCACAATCCACCTCAACTGTACGTTAACGCACACACCGTCCAATGTTTACGCTTATGGTCATTTTAATTAACTCATAAATAGTAAATTGCTTGCTCAAGTTATTCTCATTCTTTTTCTGCATTTGGGTATCTGCAGCCTCAACCTCGTACTAATGTTCAAACTGTTGTCATTGAAAACCCAAAGTCGATTGATGCTAATGGGAAACTGGTACGTCCTTATGATATCTGTTTGCAATTATGATCTCTTAGCTTACCGGTTAGCTAACGGAAAAATACCCCATGAATACAGGTGAGCAATGTTGTTGTTGGAGTCACAACAGCCAAGAAATGAAGCTCCAGTCCAATTTGGATGAGGTTTGTGCAGAGCATATACTAGTTTGAATATGAAATTGGCATTTGGTAATAATTTCTTCTATCTTTTATCTGCTTTTTGAGGGTTGAAGTGTGGAAGTTATTGCATTCATGTGTATATCATCCAAAATTCTCAAAAGTAAATAATACTTTTCTATCTTTTAAAAATAATTAAAATACATGTATATCGTCGTACTCGGGGCCTTATCAAAGGACAAGTAGTACAAGTACCATTCAAATGTTTATAAGCAGAATGCAGCACCTTTTTATTAGTATTGTTATTTTTTCTTTTTGATGCAACTGAACTTTGCTGAAAATTGTATGATGATGCGATATCTATCCCGTATTTTAAATCAAGTTCTACAATTAACTATTATTTAACTAAAGTTTCTTTGAATTTAGAAGACGGGAGGAAGCTTTTTATGGTGATTTCTCAAAAATAAGGGGAAAATAACTCATCATCTATTGAAGAATCAGAGTTTTGATTGAAAGTTAACATTTTAAAGCAGAACGTTGATAAAAACAAATTCGACACAATAATAATAATAAGCAAGTTTTATGGGGTAGCATATGATAAAAGTGTGAAGAGAAATGTTATAATACGTGAGGTGTAGGAGTAGGGAACATACAAGCTGAAGTTGTGTGATGATTTATTGGCGGCGTGTACATATTTCAAATTAAAAAAAAGTTTTTCCTGTGGCAAGTAACCGTGAATTTTTTAACTTTGCATATATTATTACAAAGCTACGATTAATTTTAGGGATAATTATAAATCAACCTTTAGATTTTCTTTATTCAGACAAATAAACTTTTAGATTTTCTAGTTATAATTTAAATTTACAAAAAAATTTCTATCTCTATATTCGTGACGAAATTATTTTTAATTATTGTATAAGTATTTTTAAAAAAAAAATAATATAAAAATTGTAGATTTGATGAGATTTAGAACTTTCATTTAATATTTTTTAAAAAATATTTTTAAATAGATATTTTGGGGCTTCAAAATCTTATAGGGTTTTAAAATTATTTTATTAATCCGCTGAATTTTGAAGAGCCTCAAAGTACCTATTTAAAAATATTTTTTAAAAAAATGTTAACATAAAAATTATAGATCTAATCAAAATCTATAACTTTTATATTGAATATTTTTCCAACATATAGTTCTTAATGAGTATTTTAGGATGTCGAAGGTAACAGATAAAATGAAAGATTTATTAATAAAGTTTAAAATGCTGAGGAGCTGATATATAAGTCTCCCTTAATTTTATCCTCTTATCATAAAGGATAGTTGCACTTTCATGTGTGCCTCACCAGCAAATAGAAATAATAATAACGACCGTGATTTCATCACCGTTAGTGCAGAGAATATGCTATTGACTAGTACGTGGGTGACCCAGAAACGCCCGTGACGAGTATGTCCATGTCCTATAAGATTAGATCTCCATAGCAATATCTCTAAAAAACGCAACAGAAGTCCTTCAATCGAAGATGCAGCACTTATGGTTTGTGCACTTTTTTACATGTATTATAAATACAAATGAGTGTAAAAATCTACACATATAAGAATATTGTTGCATTATTTCTTTTCTTTTTTTTTTTTTGGGATTATTGTAAGAAAATTTTATAACTGGTCATGTTTGTATGACCGCTAGCTATAACAGATAAACTCATTAATGTCATCATTTAATATTCTACAAACCGAAGGATTTCGACATTTAAATCTCCGAATGTGAGGCCCCCGGACTGCACATGTATCGCTCGACTGAAACTCTCAGGGATGGTACAGTTTAGGCCCGTTGTTGGGCCTATATGTAAGTTTGGGCTAAGGTCTATATGAATGTGCAGCCTAGGATAGTATCATATAACTTATATGAGATGGAAAATCACCTTGATATACTGGCGAGGTCTTAGAATGGCACCTTTAAATGTATTCATCCTTTTTGGATTAGAAAAGAGATCTGGCCGTATGGTGCGACTGAAGCTTAGATTATGAGACCCGGGACGAATCGGAACGTAACATCGATTCTATTTCATTAGTTAACAGTTCCGACCATCCGTGGCTTTCATTATTGCATACAGATGCACACCTGTGGGAGCAACTATTTAAAATAATAAAAATTTAAAACCTTAAAAAAAAAAAAAAAAAAAAAGGAAAAAAGAAAAAATAGAAAACCCTGTGGGAGGAGCGTGCATGGCTGTGCATCACCACAAGGTGAAACGAGCACGACCGCGGCCACCATGAGCCGTGACACAATCCCCCGACTCCACATGCTACGTAGGACGGACATGTGAACACGGGCTTTCCTAGTACACCACTCTCTCTCCTTTATCTTCAGAAAAAAACTATTCACCCCTCAATAAATCATATATTAAATCATATACAATTAATCTTCACCATCCATTCATTTCGTGATCTACATTTTTTTTTATGATCTGCATAAATTATAAAAAATTATAATTATATATATTATAATATATGGTGATAATATTATCACGTTTAGTATATAATTTTTGAGTGAGCATAGTAAAATCCTTATCTTCTACACCCTTAATTGCCAAAAGGAGGCGACCGTGGCATCTCATCAGCCATTAACAGTGCCATCAGTCCTCCTCATGGTCCACCATATTAATCTTGGAATAATGGTATTACCAATAGGCATTACTTACTCTTTTTTTTTGTTTTTCTTCTAAATAAACTCTTTATTTTCTTATAATTAGTAAATCGAAATAAAGGAAATATTTATTATGTTTAAGTTTTAAAAATAAAATATGAAAATAGATTAATGTACTTTATAAATTTTGTATTGAATTTTTTTTTTTAAAAAAAAAGCATCTTTAAGTGGATACTCTAAGACTCCCCAGTTTCTACTAAGGTTTAAGCGTCTCGTACCACATTTTAATAAATTTTAAACTCAAAATGCCAACTATACCAATAGTGTCGTGCCAACCGTACCGATATATTTATTGTTATTTAAAAAAAATATATAAAATTAATAAAATTTAAATATAAAATTTTTCAATAAATACTATACCGGTTCGTGTCGTGCTGACAACTGTCAAAATATGCGGGAGTCGTCTGGCACGGAATATGCCGACAATTAAAACTATAGTTTTTACTAATTGAAATTTTAGAGTCTCAAAATATCTAATTAGAAAATTCTTTTAAAATAATGTTGAATAAAAAAACTACAAGCCTATCAAAAAAAAAAAAATTTATATTAACTTTTTTTTTAAAAGAAACTTATACATGCGTTATGAAATGATCTTATAAATTTTATTTTTTAAAAAACATGTACTTATTTAAAACGGTTTTAGAAATTCCATTATTCTTTTTCGATAAAGTCCTTTAATCTTTGTCTACATGCTCGGGAAGAATATTTTTTTCATCTTCGATCTCCACCACTCGGAGTATTTCCTCAACCAACTATAAATACCACCTCGCTGCACCTTCACTCTTCACTCTCAGAATAAGCTTCCCTGCTAGTTAATCTTAAGCTACTGCAATGGTGGTGACTGTGTCTTCTGCTTCTAATAAACCTGTCGCTGATTCAACTTTCCTTGTTATGGCCGGCAGTATGGTTAACGTCGAAGCACCAAAGAGAAACAATGGTGACGGTGACGACGACGATGATGATGATGGTGACGTGGCTCCCGCTGCTTAGGAATAACATCATGAGATTATATATATATATAATATAGTGTATATGCATGCATGATGGAGAAGTTTTAAGGTTTATGTGTGTTTATAGTTAGAGAGATGCTGCATGGAGTGACTGTGTAATAGCTTAAAGGCATGAAGCCTACGTTTTTATATGGTATAATATGTTAGTAATTAGTATAAATTCAATAATCTATGGCTACGGTTATAGAGAGTAAGAACTTGCAAGTTTTTACACGTAAAACTGGTATTTGTGCTTTGATTAGTTGATGGATTAGTTGAATCTTTACTCTTACAAAAGTAAAGTCAAGCTTATATTTAAATATCAGCTTAAATTAAAAAATATGACATATTTTGACGTACGCCTTAATGATCAGTTTCTCAAGCAAAAAATAGCCACATGCATATCTAGAAAATTTATAAAACATGCATGGAAAAGTTAGGTCAACTTCACATCAAGTATTCATATTTCTGGTCCACTGATGCGGATAGAACTTAGGTCGAACTCCCTGCATTGCATCAAATCAAGAATGACGATGCGTATTTTCCCGCCTATCCTAACTCTCCAGATATTTTAACCTCACCTAAACTGAACAAATCTTTGAATTTGGCTACTATAAATACCCTTTTATATACCATGCTCAAACCTCATCCTGCAACTCGCATCATCTTCTGCAATGGCAACTTGTTTTACTCTCAAAGCTATCTTGTTAATCTCTATGGTCGTTCTCTCCAGCAATGGCGTCTGCCATGGAGCTCGACGGCTGTTAGAAGTCCAAAAGAAACCACCAGTATTGCCCAAGCCTGAGCTACCACCATTGCCCAAGCTTGAGCTGCCACCATTGCTGCCTCTCCCAAAGATTCGCCATTGCCCAAAGTGCTCACACTTCCAAAGCCCGTTCTGCCGCCGGTTCCGAAGATTCCGGCACTACCGAAGCCCGAGGTACCGCCGGTACCGAAGATTCCAGCACTGCCAAAGCCTGTGCTGCTTCCACCGTTGCCGAAGATGACAGTGCCTCCATTGCCGACGATCCCAAGATCCCTTTCTTTTCCCCACCACTTCACCATGAATGAGCCCATGCATGCAGATCGGAAAGTGTTTACTTGTTTATTATAACGTGATTATAGTGCGTTCAATTTATCACTACAACAAAAAGTGTATTCTGTGACCACAAAAAAGGATCACATAAATATAAAAAACGGTCATTGATGCTTTTAGCGACCAAAATTAGGGATTAGTCGCATCACACTGGTCACTAATTCTTTTAATGACCGACTTATAAATTCGGTCATTGCAAGTCCAACATTTCAAGGACCGCTCGGGTGGTCGCTGAAATCTCGTCATCTGTGACCGTTATGAAGCAGTCGTTGCATACAATCTTCAGCGACCATCTTTAGCGGTCATTGAAACGCTCTTCTGCAACCTCTATGAATCGGTCATAGATTACTATTATTAATGACCATTAAATGCAGTCAGCGATACTTTATTTTAGTATGACTACAAATGGTGGCCGGTCGCTGATATGTCACTCTTTTGTGACCTGTCAAATGGTCGTTGTGTTACAGACTTCTGCGACCACTAATTAAAATTTTCCAATAATAAAATTTTTCCTTTAATAAATAAAAGTATACCATAATATCAAATCTGAATATTAAAATAGCAAAAGATCATCATAAAACCAAACCCAAATTTGATTTAAAATTCATTCTATACACAAATCACATAAAATTAATAAATATAAATAAAGTTGAATACATCCATGACGAATAAAATAAATTTGTTAACTGTTCAACTTCAGCAGTCCTCTGGTGGTCACTAACAGTCTGACTTTCAGTGACCGTTTTTTATTCGGTCATAGAATCTTGTCTTTAGCGACTAATTTACAGCGGTCGCTGAAGCTTATTTTTGTTGTAGTGTATGGTGTGCTTATTTTTTATTTTTCTCTATTTAAACTTAATATTATACCCTTTTATTGCTAAATAAATTATACTTAATTAATCTTTGCTCTTTTACAACTTCTTTGAGTTGGGCTTTTCGCCAACAATTAAACCTTATACGTACATACACATAAGAGCACCTGTAAAGCAATATTTGTCGTCTTATTTAACGTCCTCTGACTACCGGATGTACTATAAAATTTTGACAATTCAATAAAAAGTGTAAGCAATAAATGATAAGATTTGGTACGGCAGTAAATACCAGTAATAACTTGTCATCTCTAAATCGTCACGCATAAATAACAAATTACAAGCTATGCCTTTAGAAATGCCAATGAAGAACAATGCCTTTAGGAACTCACTATGCATCACCGAAGAGCACTACGACAAATTTAGATGCGATATGAAGAGATTTTTCGTAATTCGATCACATTTCTGACCTATAGAAATCTAAATTACTGTAAGATAGCTTGAATAGGGAACTTTTGGGCCATGAGCGTGCCGCCATATTGGGCGTTGTAGATGCTCAACTTGCACGTCCCATATGACAACATTCTAGGGTCATTATCTATAATACTAATCTGCAAAAAGGGGTTTTGCTAATGTGTTATTTCTAAGATAATTATTTAATAGTTAAAGTATTAATTTATATATAGTAGTTATCATGAATAATGTATGGCTTGTATTTTGTAGGAAGTCATAAAATTTTTCACTTTTTTTTCGTTATATTTTTTATATAATTTTTCAGAATATTTTTTTTATAGATTTATATTTCAAGATTTCTTTTATATTTTTGTATCCACTTTAGAAAAAAAATATGATATATAATATGTCGGTATAGTTGAGTGAATTAAAATTACTTTCTAATTACAAATTAAGTTATAAATTTTATGAGTTATAAAATTTTAAAATAATTTTTTAACTTTTAGCACACGTATTGCAGGTGCGTTATCTGTTAGTGGATTTTTAAATCTCCATAACTAGCATGCTTTTCTCTTAGTTTCTGCCTTTTCTCCCGTCAGACGGTAGAATTTGGAATAGTATATAATAAGATGATCAAAGAGTGTAGGAGATGGTGAGTGGAGATTGAAGAGGAATGAATAGAGGAGATAAGAGAGCAGGTCCGACGCGGACGCAAACTATTATTCTCATTGCTGTCTCATGTGAAGTTTGAGATTGGCCCTTACGCTCTTCGATACAGTTTGATCTGCTCCCGACATATATAAGACAAGTCCAGAGGTGTACCATTTTTACTTTTTCGGGTTAATTATAACGTCATCGTATTTTTCTATTTTATGTGGCTGATATACAAATCGTAGAAAAATCAGGGTTGTCATGCAACGACCCTACTCTTTTACATGCCTTCTTTGAAAAAAATTACTTCAACTGACCAAGTTCATGCTTTCTCGTACCTTTCATCAAAGACACCATATGAAGTTTTGGCACCACCAGTTACCTTAAAAGACATTCAAGATAAGTGGTGACTATTATTATTTTTATATGCAATTTCCCCACGAATTCTTTTTTTTTTTTTTTAAAAATATTTTATTTAAGGTCTTGACCGCTGAATTCGATTTTTTGTACTACACTTATCGAAAACGGTATGTATTAAAATAAAATATTTTCCAACTAAGTTAGTTAGGATTAAAACTCCTAATCTATCATTTCTGAGAAGTACATTATGATCTTCTTCTAACAATCAGCGGGACTAAGCAACTGGACCAACGCTGATTAGTGCTGTTGCAGGTTGTTCTAAACTGGGTCATAGCTCAGGACAGAATGTGATGCCTATTCCAGAAGCCAGAAGTGCAGAGCAGGCTGCCGAATTTGTGGTGCTCTTAGGTGGAGGCCCTCAGGTGATGAAGTTGAAGAGCTTCGCTCAATGGCTTCTAAAAATTGCAAGTCTTTACGGGAGCGTGCACTCGCATTACATATTACACCACGATAATCTCAAAAAAAAGAAACAATAGTCGGTTTCTGTATAGAAATTATAGGCTAAAAATTGCCATTATTTGTATTCAGGAAATTTTCGTAGCAAATATGCAAATATGGTTTATTAATTTATGTAACAGTTGTACAAATATACTACGGTTAAAAACTTTTTAAAATAATCTCAGAAAAAGTATATAATCTGGTGCCTTGTGTTTTGTTTTGAAAATCAAATTTCTCGGCCAATTCAACGTAGAATTGCTAGCTAAAACATAAATACGCCAAAACTTTTATTCCGTGCAACAATACGAATACGCTGCATACAAATTGAACATATATCGAACACGCTAGAAAAGTGTCCAAAAAATAAAAGAAATTTTTTTTCGAACACGCATATCAACACACGTATCTATATTTATATTATTTTTTATTTTTTATAAAAAATATTTTTTGAAAAATATTATATAGTATGCCGAGCGCGGCTAGCTCAACTGGATGGGAGACGCCTCAGGAAGCGTTACCACCCAGATTCGAGCCCGTGTGTGATAAAATTTCTCGTAGAATTTTTTAAAAATTATCTGTACCCCGTGGCAGGAGCCCCCGTTCATGTAAAGCCTGTACTCGGATCGCAGAACGTCGTTCGGGACTGGACGTGGGGGTTTTTCGCTAGTTTGATGTCCCTACGGGGACGTGCGCTCACATTACGGATTCCACCATGATAATCTCAAAAAAAAGAAAAGAAAAATATTATATAGTACATAATAATAAATACTATAATATAATTATTGATTCAAAATTTTTTACATAATTAAATTTTTGTTATTTAAATTTTTTTAAAAAATATAAAATATTATATATTACATAAATTTTATATTATATTCTAGATATTTAAATACTTAAAATAAAGTATTTTAATTATTATATTTTTATTATCGTATTTGTGTTTTATTTTATATTATACGTGTCTTATTTTTTGAAAATTACGGGGTGTCCAGTCATATTTCCATACCTATAGATTTCCAGTTTCTCCACGGTAATTCCCTAGTGAAATGGTAAAAAAAGCGGCCAGGGAGCCAAGACGATCTGCTGATGTTAACTTTGAAACAGCGAGATACTCGATCAGATTTATTGTTACCGTCAATGAGACATAAATAGACATGGAGAGATGAAAATGCAAACTTTACGTACGCTGCTACCGTAGAAACCATATGATACCACGTAGGACGAGGATCCTATATGGCGCGTCCCTGCGAATAGATCGAATGAGTTACAGACAATTTTGTAGAAGTACAGAATATTATAGAAATTTATGGCAACTTATTTAATCTAATTTTAAGTATTTTTACGAAAAATTTTGAACTTAAAAATTATAAATTTTGATTTATTTTACAGTTTTGTAGTTAATATTTTTAAAAAAAAATATTAAATAGTGTACCGAAATGATGATTGAAAGTTTGATCATCATTTCGGCATACTATTTGATGTTTTTTTGAAAAATATTCAACTACAAAATTATAGATCACATTAAAATCTATAATTTTGTGGTTTAAAATTTTTCGTAAAAATGTATAAAAATAGGTCAAATGAGCTGCCGAAATTTTAAGGATAATGACATATAAGCCCTCCATTTCAAGTTTTCATTCCAAATCAGCCCCCCATTTTAAAAAACGTCCATTTTAGCCCCTCATTTACTGTTTGGATTTTTTTCGGACGAAAATACCCATGACTGTTCGGATGCCTGAAACACATATTTAAAATTATTTTTTGAAATTTTTTTAATATGAGAGTTATAGATCTCGACGAGATCTACAACTTTTATGTTGAAAATATTTTCAAAAAATACTTCTAGATAGGTGTTTTCGGCATCCGAACTGTTCAGTGGATTATGGGTCGACCCGTTAACAGTTCGGACCCCGAAATCACCTGTTCGGAAGTATTTTTTGAAAAACTTTTCAACATGGAAGTTGTAGATCTCATCGAGATCTATAATTTTGATATTAAATATTTTTTTTATAAAATACTTCTAGATGGTGTTTTTGGCGTCCAACCTGTTAACAGGTATATGAATATTTTCGTCCGAAAAAAATCCAAACAGTATTTCGGGGGCTAAAACGACAGATTTTTAAAATGGAGGGCTAATTTAGACGTTTTTAAACTATGGAGGACTGATATGGTATTATTCCAAAATTTTATACTGTGTCTCAAAATAGATATTAAATTTGATCAACGGCCGAGATCGTGGCTTCGCAGGATGCGCCGCAGAGGATTCACGTCCATATCACGTATACAATATTTACTGTTTGTCTTCCGGTCAAAACAGAGCATGCAGCTACCTCGTTGTCCGTCCGTCGGAGCTGATACCAGCCTGCGGCCTTGGTTTCTTGCTTTAGCTGTTCTAAGATACGTTGCTGCTACAAATGTACGTACCAACACAGAAAGCAAGCTCCGTACGAAGTAAAAGCTATAAATGTAATAATGTCACTGTTTATTTAAATCCACAATTATTTGTTTCCAAAAAAAAACTAAATATTAACGGAAAATATCATATCAATATCCATATTTCAAACGTTGCATATTTAGTATTTAAAATATAAAAATATATACGTGACGTATAAAATACGTTCTAAAACTAAAATAGCAAATGGTTGAATAGGATGACTGATATTTCAAATTCCCAAAAATGTAACATCTAGCCATCTCCAAACTCCCCTTACAATGCTAAACTGGTATAACATATAGCCAATTCTATGTAGAAAAAAAAGATAAAATATATAGCCATATATTTCGATTATAATTTGAATTTACGACCATCATAAACTATATTCGACCTTTATCTTTAATACAACATGACTAGCTGCCAAAAACGAGCACTAGAAGCAAATGAATAAGCAAAGCTGAAGAGACAGAAAGATATCTTATTTTATGATTTTTAACAATAATGTAAAGCACCTTTGCCTCCAGCGGACAGGGCAGAGCTTCAGAACAACCTCTGCCCAGCATGTTACCATCATCAATCACCTCATCCATTATTATACTCTTCATTTATTCTTATTATATAAAAATTTACTATGTTCATTCAAAAAATTATATATATGTAGACAATATTAAAATCAAATATCATAATAAATATAATTATATTTTTAATAATTTATACAGATCACGAGATAAATGTATCTATCACGAAACAATTATGTGAAGAAAATCGGTTGTGTAATTTAATATGTGATTTATTGAGGTCGGTAGTTATTTTTCTTGTATAAATAATAAGTTGTCTGTGTCAGTGCCAAAGTAACACTGCTTGTATTAGATCATGCTAAGTCACATGGAGGGGAGATTAACATCAGATCAGGGATACTTTGAGAATATACTATTTTGCAGTTTAAGAAGACAATGTTGAACAGCTATTTAATCATATCATTCCATCTCAACTAAAAATATGAATTACCTCTTTATACATCTGTTAAACTTATTTTTAGATATTAATAAAAAAATTAACCAGAGAAAATTTTCAAAAACACCTAGCTGGTAGGACTTATAAATCACATATATATATAGTACTATTTTTTTTTAAAAAAAATTGTGATATTAAATTATAAATTTGGATGATATATTATAATTTTATATTCAATTTTTTTTAAAAGATATTTTAAGTAACATTTAAAATTAAAATGGCTCTAAAAATAATTTTAAAACTATTAGTCCAAATTATATTTAAAATATAAATATTAAATTTAGTAATTTCTATAGTTTTTATATTAGTTTTTTTTAGGCCAAATTACTATTACGTACCCCGACTTATCGTTATTTTGGAGTTTGACACCCTATTTTACGAAAAAGGCGCTGCGCATACCTCCGTCCATTTTATTACTGACGGCGTTAACAGAGCGCTGACGTGGCACAACAAATATTTGGGCTGGACCAAATTACATGTTACATACCCCGACTTATCTATTTTGGACTTTGACACACTGTCTTACAAATATGCTCCAGACCAAAATTATAATAACTCCACAACTAACAGTCACTCCAAATGATCTACACCTGCATTATAAAAAGATATATACTTCTAAATTTTACAAACGCTAACAAATTACAACAAACTATCCCATCTGATACAATTTAACTGAGAATGCAATACAAAACCAATGCAAGACTTTGATTCTACATTTTTTTAGTTTGTATGGAAGATTGTAAATAATATGTCCATATCTCTGAGAGGTTTGATGTAGGGTTGAAAACGAGCCGAGCTGCTTACGAGTAACTCGGACTCGAACTCATTTAAGCTCGGCTCGAGCTCGAGTCGAGTTTGAGCACGATTCAAGCTCGAGTAATGAAACGAGCCGAGCTTGAGCATTGTGTTACTCGCACGTTAGGCTCGTGAGGCTAAACGAGTTTTTCTATTTTATTCAAGCATTTTTTAAACAAAATTACTTAAGCGAGTTGGAGTTCGAGCTCGACTCGAACTTGGTCTAATTCATGCAATCGAGCAGAGCTCTAGTCGAGCTCGGCTCGAATCGAATAAGCTCGGCCCAGTTGATACAATCGACCCGAGCTCGAGTCGAGTTTGAGCTAGAGATTTTTCGAGTCGAGTCCAGTTCGAGCCGAGCTTGAGCTTAGTGGTATTCGATTTGAACTCGACTCGTTTTCACCCCTAGTCTGATGTGTCAATTTTGTTATTTCGAATTTGAAGTTTTAAACTCTTGATCTCTGTGGTTTTTTTGATGGATCGATGATCGAACTCCAAAGATATATGAATATATTATTTACAATATTAGCTACAAACTGAAAAATGCGGAATCAAAGTCTTGCAGTGCCTCTGTATTGCATTCTCAGCAAAATTGTATTAGATGTGATAGTTTGTTAGTGTTTGTAGAAGTATATATCTGTTAATTGTGAGTTATTTTTGTCTGGAATATTTTTGTAAGATAGAGTGTCAAAGTTCAAATTAGTGATAAATCGGGGTATATAATATGTAATTTGATCTGGTTGGATATTTGCCGTGCCATATCAGCGCTCTATTAACGCCGTTAGCGATAAATGGACGGATGTATGCACAGCGCATCCTCCGTAAGATAGGGTGTCGAAGTCCAAAATAGCGATAAGTCGGGATATGTAATATACAATTTGGCCGTTTTTTTTAAAAAAGAATATACTACACGTGCTCCGTATGCTCTTAGCGTAAATCAAAATTCATGCTGACATAGAGAGAGCAAATGATGCAAGAGTGAGAAATATCAAATAGGTGATGGGGTGCTGCGGATCAGACTGACGTTCAAAATTTAGGGAGAATTGCGTTTCAGCCCCCCGTTTTCCAAAATTGACGTTTCAGCCCCCCGAAACGCGTTTTTCCGCCGACGTGACGGCGCGCGCGTGCCGCCACATGGCGTTTCGGGAGACTGAAACACGCGACCCCAAAATTAGGGGGGGGCTGAAACGCAATTCTCCACAAAATTTATTCGGCACAGCTACCTCCAACCTGGATTTGGCAGCCTCTGTGCTCTGATGATTCCTCATCACTCATCATTTCTCGCGTCGTAAACCGACAAATTTTCCCACCACCACCTCCTCGGCTAACAAATTTAAAACCTTCAAACATCCCCCATAAGTTTTTTCTCGACAACTAATACAAAATAGTTTTTAAATAAATGATGCAAAACTAAATCAACTCATGTTCTTGAAATATACCCAAAATAATCTGAAAAAATAAATATAAAATTGCTTGTAATGGCTAACAAAAATCGGACTGGCGATGCAGATAATAAGAATAGATGAACAAAGTGAAGTTTATTATAATTTTTTTGAAGTTTTATGAAAAAATGTTAGTAGCAGAATTAAGGAATAGTCGCCGAATTAGATGATAATGTTCAATCAAGCGTCTCATATTTACATCTTCAAAAGTCAAAGCGATCGCCAAATAAGTGCTTACTCGATCAGATAAAAAACCACGGCGCAGCAACCAAACAAACAAATTTGATCTAATTATGATCCTTTAATTACCTAGCGACCTCTCCTTCTCGATCCTTCCCCTGCTGTTGCTACCCTTGCATGCCGCCACAGCCGCCGCTGCCGACGACGAACTGTTGCTATCTCTTTCTTTCTCCTTCTTCTGGGCGGACAGAAGCTGCCCGAGACCGAACATCGGGACGTTCAGCACCGGAGTGAACTCCATTCCTCGATACCTCACCCGCTGTCCGCCATTGCCGCTGTTGAAGCTACTCGGGCTGCTTGAGCTGCGCCCTAGCCCTTGGAATATCACCTTCCCTGAGGAGTTCATGCGCGGGCTGTCCACCGACGCCGATCGCTGCGGCGGAACGACTGGAGCTCCAGGAGCTCGCCGCGCCGCGCTACGACCGATTCTCCCAACCGCCGCAGTTAGCTGCTGCTGCTGCTGATTGCCGTCCGATCTCTGCTTCGAGATCCGCAGTCGAGGGGGATTACGACAATGCTTGTCCACGTCGAGAGACAGGCGCGGGAGCTCGTCATGGTCGGCTGGTGAAGAAGAAGATGACGAGTGAGATAGGCGAGAGTAGATACAGATCGGCACCTCGGTATCATTGTTTTGCCGGAGCAGCGGCACATTCGTCATTGCCGCGTCGACCAGCGGCGATGATTTCGCGTTACGTTGGAGAAGAAGTTTAAGAGTTCTCGCAGCGGACGAACCAGGGTTTTTGCCCGCCACCAACTTGTCGGAGTTGTTCTCCGGCTTGGAGCCGCGAAGCTTCCGGAGGCGGAGCAGCTCCCGCCAACGGCTGGTGCACGTCGGCGCGCGCGGAGACATGGCGTAGATATCCGGCACAGTCTGCTCTGTCGCTCTCCGCGAAGGCTCGCGACGCTCCAGCGACCGAACTTCCGACGGCCTCTCAACAGCTGACGGTGCCGAGGCCAACTGCAGCGGCAGCAGCTTCCCGTTCGTGAACAGCTCGTCCGCCGTCATCATCGTCGCTGGACCCCCCAGCCTGAACTCGAATTCGAGAAAATCCTCCTCCTCTCCCGCCGCTGCAGCCAACGTCTTGTTTCCGGCGGTCTTCGACATCGAATCCGGCGAGTCGCAGCTGAACGAGGCACGAGGGCTCAGCCATCCGTAAGAAGTGTATGCCGGCAACCGATCGGGAAACAGCTCCGGCGACGCCGTAGCGCCGTTCACGCAGGCCGATGCCATCTCAAATTTATCAAAGCACAGTCTTCTTCGCTGATTTCTCGTCGATCTTCGCAGGTAACAAAAATGAAATGAAACGCGGGTGACGACGATGATGATAATAACTATGAGATAGGGCAGGCTAGCGCGGTGGCTAATAACATGACAATGTGGGCTATGGTTGGGATGCGTGCGACCAGTCTTGTTATACAATTCCTGAGTCACGTTGACACCACGTGATCAACACTACGCACCAAGAAGGCAACAAATTTGACAAGTTTCCCTTTATAACCCTATCATGTGTATCATAAGAAACACGATGAAATTCGGCCCAAACTTTTCCGTTTGAGCGCCTAGAGAGATCCCGACGGTGGGCTCAGCTGCCGAGCGCTCGGATAGGTGCGATGTGATGTTGACGGCTCTGAGATGCCTGCCTCATCCTCACCGTCCATCCCGTCCAATTCATCGGACGGTTGTAAAGAACTAGACCGAAAGCAGGTGCCAGTTGTCGTGGCACTACCGTACCGGTGTACTTAAACAGATACGTAAATTGGTATTATACTATTACCGGTGGTCCCTCTTCCCACCGGCGATTTTATTACTGCAGAAAATGCTCATCCAAAACACACAATAAATTATATAATATATATGATAATATAATTTTAATTTAAGATAAATATAAAAATTAATTTATACAATTTAATATATAATTTATTGAAAATAAATAGTTTTTTTTTCCTTCAAAAAAATGTTGTTGAAGTGCACAGCTTCTTTAGTTAATGAGAGTGGTCTTTCGGTACGACTGTCCTTTGGAGACGGATAGTAAACATGCAAAATTGCTCGGGAGACCGCCGCCATCAAATGTTTTTGCGGTTTGTCCGCTTTAGAACACGGGGTTATGGACGTGGCAGCTTGTGGATTACTTGTTTCTCCTGACAGTCTTTGGAGCCCTGTGTAGTCCGCAATCCACCGCCGAAAGCCCATTAGGACAGCACTTTAGCTCTAAAAAAAAAAAAAAAAAAAAAAAAAAAAAAAAAAAAAAAAAAAAAAAAAAACTCAATTTAATCCGGATGGTCCGTGGCAGAAGCCACCGTTCATGAAAAATATGTACTCGAATTTTAAAATGTCGGTCGAGATTGAACGTAAGAATTTTTTACAAGTTTAAAATTCCTACAAAAACGTACGCTCGCATTACGAGTTTTATCACGACAATCTAAAAATAAATAATCGGGATAATTGATACAGTTGATATGTTATAGGCATTGATCTAGGATGATTATTACAGTCATAGATCATTCTATCGATTTTAAACTACCTAATATTGGTGCCACCAATAAATTCATCAAACTCACTAACACACATAACTAAATTAAAAAAAAAATTATGAGTATTCTTTTGCAAATATTCAAAATAAAAATTATAAATTTTACAATCTATAGCTTTTAGATTAATTTTTTTAAAATATATTTCTAAATAAGTAATTTGGGCTTCTAAAGTTTAAAACATTAAAATGAATTTTACATCTATTTATGAAATCCATTTAAAATTCTTAAATTTTAGATTAAATTGTAGTTCGTCCCGAGTAGATTGAACATACCGAAGGCCTGGAAGGTCTGGACTCTACAGTAAATTAGATTTTTATTTTATTTTTGGCAGTTTATCTGATTAATTATTTATTTGGATTTACGAAGATTTTACTGAATCGATTCAGCTGTAGATCTGTAATGGCAAGACTGGATTTTCTGATGAGCTCCTAGTTGGGACTAGTGACCTTGCAGTGAACCAGGACATGATACAATGTTTGGCTGGACGCTGATTTTTTACTAAAATAATTGCTAAAATATTTAATATAAATATTTATAAATATATATTTAACTTAATTACTAATTATTTAAAAAAATGATTTATATCAGAGGATGGTAGACCAATAAGTCATTATTAATTATAATAAATAGAATTTGTCTCCTACTGGATGGAAAATCTACCTTGGTGATATAATGCCATTAGAGGCTTATTAGGTTGGTCGGCCTATTTTGGCCATGTCTCAGAGTAGTGTAGGCCAATCTGAGAGTAATGGTGAGAGCTGCTAGGCAACACAGTACATTTTTGGCTGAGAATTGCTAGATATGATATACTTAGATTAGAGGTACACAGAGAGAGAGAGGGTTAAAGAATGATACAGGATTGATAAGGTAATGACTTGAAACTTTTTTTTTTTTTTTTTTTAGGTAAACTTAATTAGATCGTTATTTAAAAATAGAGGTATTTGAGTTATAATGTTTAATAATTTAAAATTGTCAAAATGTGTCTCCTAATTTAAATAATTTTTTTTTATATTTTTTTTGACTATGTGAAATGATAAAATTTTCATTATTATTTTTCTTGAAAAATAAGGACAATTAACTTGATGATAGTTAAAGGATATAAAAATATTATTTTAAATTATAAGAATATATTATAATAATTTTAAATTATAAAATGTGTAAAAAGATAAATATCCTTAAACATTAATACTAAAATTATTAACAAGGGTATAAACTAGAAAGAGTAGGAAATGGTAACTTTAACTCTCTCAAATTCTCACTTTTTATTCACTTTTAATTCATGTGAGTGGTAAAATCTTGAAGTTTTGTAAAAAAAGTCTCGACTTCATAAAATTTGACCAGAAATAGCTTGTTGGTAGACGGAGAAGGGATACTTGTTTTTAGATCGAGAGAGATATTTTTTTGCTCTTTCATAATACTTTTTTTAACTCGCATGAAAATTAAGATAATTCGTCCATAATACTCTTTTTTTTTGCCTTTTAATTGTATCATTCTACACCTATACTTTTTATGTATTATATTAGTTTTACTTACCATGCTTCTCCTATTATACTAAACAAAGGCAACAAGTATGGATTTCTCTCTCTTTACTTCCCATCCTTTACTCTTTTTTTTTTATTTAACGTAATACATTTGGAAAATTTCACTATGGTACTTTTTCCAAATACAGATCTTGTTATTTCTCAAATTATTTACTGTACCATTCAGTTTTTTTGAGACATTAACTTGCAAACAAACCATAATTTCGTACATTATATATACATTTTGTAATTAAACATTTTTAATACAATTAGTTATTAATAATTACTTTTAAATTAAATACGAACATTGCAATTAGCATGTTAACATTTTGTGCGTCTAGTTTTAAAAAGTTTAAATGTAAAATGAAGTTTCAAAGGCCCAATGTTCCATGCTTGGGTGGATCTGGACCAAGCATACGTATGGCCCCAACCATGGTCATGATTTATGACCGACACGTTACGTATAGGAGAAAGCTGTCCGGTCTAAATACTTTTGTTCGAAAATAGTCCAAACGAATATTCGTACTTTTGAAATTGGTAAATTTACAATTTTATCGATTCCGAGGTGTATGAACAAGTGTTCAGACCAAATAGTATTATCCGTATGTGTTAAGTGCCAGTGCATGTGTCTAGCGGGTCGAGCCTACACGGCGGAGGCTTGCGAGCCAAGTCGGCAGATTATAACTGATTCATGCAGAGTGGATCACGTTCGCTGGACCAACAGTCTCATTGGGCTGGACCGATTGGCCCCTAACTCTCGTGGACTAACCGCCGCTATTGCAATTTGTCCCACATCGGCTAGGGCTGAATAGGTGTTCAGTTCATATGTCTGGGCACGTCTCATTAGACTACCGCGTTGTATTTTAAGCCGAGCACCGGTCCTTACTGTATGTATATGAGCTTGTAGTTAAATCCAAAACTGTGAACAACTTAAGATACGAGTGAGATCACATTGTACATTCATGCCCATTTATTTTTCACTTATTTTTTCTTTAAAAAAAAAAAAATGGCCCATGGCTGTTCCTGCCGCGCCATCGTTCTCGACGGCAGGGGGAGTCGCCATTGCCGTCGTCCTCCGCCCATTATCTATGACCTCTTCCCTACCGACTGGATTTCTTGCCTCCGCAGCGACCCCCGTCGGAATCTCCTCAACATCTAGTTCGGTAAACTCTTTTAGGTAGGTGAACGATTGCTAACTGTATAATTAGACACCAATAAATCTGACTGTTACTTCATTATTTTAGAATAATTTAGATTTGATTATTTCTCATCTCTTCTAGTTCTTGTCCTAGAAGTTTTGTGGAACGCGAACGAGTCAAAGCTGTTGTTTGCACACGCTACTGTTACAACATACGCTCTGAAGATTTCTGATAGAGCGCCAGTAAGGTCTGGTTTTCATCATCTCGGAGAGAACGCGTGGGATCTTGCTTGTCCTGTTTTTAAAATCGTGAGCTGGTGTCCCACTACTATCTTGCTAAAAATCTTATTTTGCATTTATGAGGCAAAGTTCTGCGTGCAAGTTTATAGAGTCAAAACGCAAGCAACTATGAAATTTTGAGTGGTCATTCTGGTCAACCCGAACCGAACCGATCCGATCCGAAATTTTTAAGGTCGATCCGAACCGAATATCTTCAGATCCGAACCGACTAAAACTCGGGTCAGTTCGGGTTGATCTGAATAATAATACAAATTATTTTTATTCAACACCAATAAATTCGAGTCGGTTCGGGTTGACCCAAATAGTTATAATATGAATGTTTTATTTAAAAAGAAAAAAATAGCACATAAAATTCAACGAAACTTAATTAAAATGTGACTCGTGAGAATAATTCGGGTCCAACCCGAACCGTCCCGAAATTTGAGCACCAAATTCGAACTGAATTATATAGATCCGAACCATTAAAATACTGACCCGAACCGAATCTGAAATTTTGGCTTTGTTCGGGTAGGTTCGGGTAATGCTTAGCCCTAGTCATGTACAATGTTTACTATTGCTCATCCATTGCAACGTGTCATTTTGTCGCATCCTAAATGAGAGTGGCTTTTCCAACCTGTCACTGGCTAGGGGCTCCTGTAAATGGAGTCTGCCATTGGTTACAATATTGGACAAATAAGGCTCCATATTGAATCGAAGGAGAAGGCCGCATTGCCATGTAGAATACGGCGACTTATAATAGCTTAGAGAATAGCTGAAAGAATAACATTTTTAAAACATTCATACAAGGGCATTTCTTACACTCGCTTTGACGACTCAGTAAACCGTTGCACCGTGAGTTTTCTTTCTATGTGGTTGGACGAGGGTGGGTTTTCTCAAAAATATATCTCAGTTGTCATAGTAATTTGCATGAGAGTAGCTAATCAATGATGCCCTTAAATACTATATACAGCTACTTGAAACTTGAAAGACGTGGATTTTTTAAAAGAAAGCTCTATACCAAGTCTGACTGTCTCACTCTTTTTTTTTTTTTTTTTGCATGTCTCTAAAGAAGTCATTAAGTTAGACTTTATAGCCTGATAAGTGTAACTATGTCGATCATTTAGTCGTCCTTTTCGTATTGAGAACCCTTGAATAGACAGCTACAATGAAAATAAGTAGAAAGAAAATTTATGTAACCTGGTTCTTATTTTTTTTAAAGAAAAGGTCGGACCATGCATGCATATGATTGAACCAGAGTTTTAAAAACTGGATGGCACGCTCGTGCCAGAGCCACCAGGCTCCGGCACGGGGATGGTGTCGAACCGGCCGGCACGGTCCCCCTCTTCTTTCTCTCTCTCGACTTTTTTTTTAGTCTTCCTCCTCACGAACGTATGCGGGCGACCGTCTTTTTTTTTTTTAAAGACGTGGTCGTGCAACTGGCAGCTGCCGGTCGTCTTGAATTTTAAATTAAAATATTAATTTATGTTTTTGATTTTTTAAAAGTTTCAAAAGTTAAAAGAAAATTTAAAAATATTTAAAAAATTATATTTTATTATTGGCATCACTGACATGTCTCGAATTTAGAATTTATCGAAATTCTGCACGAAACGGCGTTTAAAACCTTGGATTGACCGTGTAAGATCAAGCATTTAGAAAAGGGAGGAATGAGGACAAGCTTGTCATTGAATCACAATTTGTACCTTAAAACTTAATTACTATGTACATTAGACAACAATGTGGGGAAAACAAGATTTGTGATACTGATGGCATCTGAGGTTCCTGATATGAAATTGGATGAAGTTGATGGAGGAGTTTAATGTTCGACCGGGAACTGTGAAGGAGATCATTAATAATATTCTCTTGTTGATCACCTCAGGATATTTTCTGGGGCCATTCGCTTCTCGTGGTACCAAATTACAGATGAAATTGGACATGAATCATTGTGTCTGCAAGAATATATTTTCTACTGTATTTAGTTGCTTGGTTGTAGAATCATGGTGCTCCTATGTGTTGGTCATTGTAGCTGAATTGATCAATCATTATTGTAAATTAATATCAAACAGAGTCATTTCTTTTCTTTCAAAAATCAAACGTGAATAGTGAGCCATTTTTTTGATGAGATTTATAATTTTTATATTAAATTTTTTTTTAAAAAAATATATTTTTAAATAGATATTCTGAACTCCAAAATATTAAAAGATTTAAAATAAATATTAAAATACATTAATATATTAAGAATTTGAAACTCCATATCACCTATTTATAAATATATTTTGAAAATAATTTCAATATAAAAATTGTAGATCTTATTAAAATTTACAATTTGACTATCTAAAAAATTTTGAAAAAAAAATATATATATTTTTTGGAAGTGGGGCAGAAAACGGGGCAGACTATTTGAGTTATTCTCAGTGGGTAGTGATAGTTGAAGTCTCACATATATGAGCTCTTAATTTGCATCTTACAAATTAAGACAAAAAAGCACTTGGGTTTGTTTGTTAGCGAGTAATCATATTATTTAATTTAATGAGATCTATAATTTAATGAGATATATAATTTTTATATTATTTTTTTAAATACAATTTTAAATAGGTGTTCTTGAATTTTAAAATTTTAACGTGTTCAAAAATTATTTTTAAAATTCGTTAGAACTTTATAGTCCCATAATATATATTTAGAATTATATTTTTTATAAAAAAATTTTAATATGAAAAATATAGATCTCATCAAAATCTATAAATTTTATATAAATTTTTTTTTAAACTTTTATATTAAGATATCAATATATAAAATAATACATAAAATTCGTTTCAGAAATCCTCGTTTAAATCACAAAGTCATGTGAATCTCAATAGTGTACTCATGAGCCATTTGAAATTGGAGGGTCCGAATGTTGACATGAACCCTATTTTATTTATGCTACACAGTAATTTGACTAGAACGTGTTAAGTTAATCATACTTGGGGAGTAGATGGGCATCAACCACTCCTTACTGGGAGGGGGGTCCGGATTCAAACCCAGATTAGAGTTGGGAGATAAATACATCGCTGATGGGTTAGCCCTCACGCCCAAATAGATAAAATATAAATAAATAATTGGGACGGGCGTAGAATAAGATTGGTATCGTGCGTGTGGGTTTGGATGGCGACATGGCTTTTAGCTAGACACGTCCTCTCTTTGACTTGTCATTACTGGTAGATCATGGCTATATGATTAGGCGGGCATAGGGCTACGATTAAGTATTATTTTATAGAATAATTACATATCAGTTTTCTAACTAAATAGTCGTGCGTTTCAGTATCTGAAAATAAAAAAATGCGCGATGTGGTGGTACTAGCATGCGAAAACGTATTTTTAGAGGCTGAAATGTAAGACTCAAAATTTTGGGGGCTGATATATAAGAACCCTTATTTTATCTGGTTGTAGGCTACATCAGTAATCTTGGTTTTCTACTTTTCTTTGTCTCTGTTCTTTGGTAAAAGGATACTATTGATATAACACCTAGTCTAAGATTCTTTCTAATTATATCAATTAATTTTTTAAAATTTTTAATTGTCATTTAATTTATAAAAAAATTTATCACGATATTTTTATCGAAATCATTTCGACTATTTTATATATATATATATATGGGGTAAAATTTTTAATATAAAAGTTATAAATTTTGATTAGATTTATAATTTTTATATTTAATTTTTTAAAAAAAATACTTTCAAATAGATATTTTGAGATTCTAAATTTTTAGTGGGTTTCAAAATCAATCTATTAAGTTGCTAAACTTTGGAGTCTCAAAATACTTATTTAGTAATATTTTTTTTAAAAAAAAAAAATCTAAAAGTTGTAGATTTTATCAAAATTTATAATTTTTTTGTTGAACATTTCTTCAAAAAAAGACTTCTAATAAATATTTTAGGATGTTAAAAATAATAAATAAAATAAAAAATTTATTCGCAAAAGTTTAAAAGATTGAAGGGCTGATATGTAAGTCCCTCTTAATAAAATTACTCCAAATCCTCAAGAAAGGATTCAAATTAGGGGTAAAAAAGTCAAGTTTGAGCCGAATATTACTAAAATCTATTCGATTACTTTAGATCGAGCTAAAAACTTGAGCTAGAGCTCAACGAGCTTTAAAAGTTGAGCTTGAACTCAGCTTAACTCTAAAAATTTTAAACTTGCGCTTGACTTGAATTCCGCGCGATTGTATCAACTAAGCCGAGCTCGAATCGGGATCAAGTCTGAACTATTTATGTAATCTTATTGTAATTCTTTCTGAATAAAATAGAAAAAAAATTTTAGCCTCCCGAGTCGAACGAACAAAGTAATATGATGCTAACGCTCGACTTGTTTAATTACTCGAACTCGAATTAATGCTTAAACTCTGTTTAATTTTACGCTATTTAATTTTATTAACTATAAGCTTTAACGACTAAAATTCGTACTATAATGACTAAATTACAGTAACTGTTTAGTCACTATTTAACTTTCTTTTCTTAATCTACTTATGAGTAGTTCGGCTCATTTTTACCGCTAGTTCAGATGCGCTGTTGTAGTTGACTTCGAGGCATATAATTAGAATTCGGATAATTTCTATTTTTGATGTTTCATTTTTCATGATAACCGCCTGTATATAATTAGATTTTGTGATCTCAACTATTTATTTGGTTTTATTATTTATCACGAATTCTTTTTTCTTCGTCTTATGATTATATTTTTTCGATTTCTGTTGGCTGTGCGGTGGTGACTATTTGTTTGTGGACTTTGCTATGCAACCCAAAAAAACCACACAATAAATCACACATGCTGACGTGGCACAATCAAGACCACACATCACGATGGGTATATCTATAATTGTGATATTTTGTATGAATCACGAGAAAGTGGTGCGGATCACTAGATACGTGTGTGGTGGAGATTAGTTGTGTGTGGTTTGTTGGATAGTTTGTTTGGGGTGAGTAGTTTTTTCCTTTGTTTAAAGCTAGTGCTGAGGGAAGCAATTTGTGGAACAGATTGTCACCGTCACATGAACTGGCAAAACAAATTATACACCCGTGTGGTGATGTAAGGCGCAATAGAGACCGGCCCTTAGTGATTTAGGTAATGCCTGACGTTCTACTGTGGGTCCCGGCTCGGTCCAGCCCATTCATCCTGTGACATCTGGGGATCAAGATCCCATGTTCCTGTTCAGTGCTATTCCTCTTTGCATCCGTCACAAAAACATCTGTTTAAATTTATTTATTTTTTTTAATCTTTTTAATATTAAAATTATAGATTTTGATAAAATCTATAATTTTTATATTAAATTTTTTTTCTAAATAAATATTTTAAACTTCAAAGTTAACGGATAAAACTGGTTCATAACATATATTTCAAAATCCGTAAATTTTGAAATTCTTAAATATCTATTTATAAATATTATTAGAAAAAACTTCAACATTAAAGTTGTAATTCTCATCAAAACCTATAAGTTATATATTGGATATTTTTGTCTGTAACTATTCCGTATTCCTGGGTGGGATATGCGTTCTTGTCTGTAACTAGGGAGGGTCATCGATCTTTATCAAATAGATATGCATGAGATCGTCGATCATGCATCATCTTCTTTGAAAACAAAAGCAGTCACTCAACGTTTGATCGGATCGAAAAGATTTATCGATCGATGGTTCAAAGAAGACGGTATTGTGTACACGTATAATATTTGCCCATACTTCAGAAGTTGTTATCTGCTATTATATGCATCTTCAAGATTTTATCGCATTATCTACATTATTTTTTAATTAAATCGACATATATGCTGGTTAGAATAAATGATTTAGGAGTACTTGGTTAACTTGCCATACCTCAATAAGGTGGAAGTGTATCTTGGTTAACTTACCTAATATTCTGCACGGCGTGCAATAAAAAAAAAAATTTATTTAAAAAAAAATTAATATAAAAATTATAGATTTTAGTAAGATATAGATTTTTTATGTTTAAATTATTTTTAAAAAAATTCTAAATAAATATTTTGGGACTCCAAAAATTAACGAATTTAAAATAAATTTTATAACTGTTTTAATATTCGCTAATTTTTGAAAATTTTAAAATATCTACTTAAAAATATTTTTTTTTAAAATTTATAAAATTAAAGTTGTATATTCCATTTTAATGTTTTTGGAAATGTACGACGAGACAGTGCGTTGTCTTTTTAGCGCAAAAAGATATTTTTAGAGCTAAAATGTAGAGGTTAAATTGGAAAGACTTATATATATATATATATATATATATATATATATTATATATATATATAATATATATATATATATATCTATATATATATTTGGAAATGAACGACGAGACAGTGCGTTGCCTTATTAGTGTAAAAATGTATTTTTAGAGCTAAAATGTAGAGGTTAAATTGGGAAGACTATATCTATATATTTTTTTTTTTTTTTTTTTTTTTTTTTTTTTTTTTTGTTTGTTTTTGAGAATAGTGGCAAAGCCTGGGGAGGGACTCCTGTAAGCAATCCGTAATGCAATAATTGAAGTTTCCTGTTATAGCGCGATTTCAGGTGGATGAGTACATTTATCATCATCATCTAATATATCTAATTAAATCGTACAACTATCATTTGAAAAACAACACAAATTGTACATAAAAACAAAAAAATAATAATAATACAGATATGTAACAAAGGACCTGGTCGTTTTGAAATTTAATATGATGATAGTGGACTTTAATTGCAAATGATAAAATAAAATTGTCCGTTTTCAACCAAGTACCAAATTTATCTCAGTTCAACTTTATTTAAGAAAAAAGAATGAATTTAAAAATAAAAAAAGTCCTATGATGTTTGAAATAATTGTAGCTTAAAGTCTAAGAAAGAAGGCTGAGAAACCATACCGTAGGTTAAGCTTGTGAGAATTTTTTTGGACAAATATTATATTCGCCTTTAGATTTTTTTTCTTTATATTTAAATTAGTCCATAAATTTTTTTATTACTACTTAAATTTTACAAAGAAAATATCTCCTTTCGATATTTGTGTTGAAGCTATTTTTACTATCATATAAGTTTAATTTAGAAAAAAATTTAACATACAAATTTTAGATTTTGATGAGATTTACAATTTTTATATTTAACATTTTTTTAAAAAATACATCCAAATAAATGTTTTGGGTTTTAAAATTTTAATGGATTTTAAAATCAATCACTAACCCGCTAAAATTTCGTGCCCTAAAATATCTATTTAGAAATATTTTTTAAAAAATTTTATGAATATAAAAATTATAGATTTTATCAAAATTTAAAATATTTATTTTAAAAAAAAAAAAAAAGAAGAAGTGCTATTGATATAAACATATTTAAGAAAGTATGTTGAAAACTTTATCTTGCTTTCATTTCATCGAGACACCACTATTTTTCGAAAGTGATCAATTTGTCTGTGCCATTTTTCTGTACATCACGCTATTTGTTCAATTAGACATCGACAAATATACCATCAATTATATATTATTTTACTTTTAGCCATTATAGAAAATTTAAAGAGATATTTATCAACATCTGATTATATAAAGTAGTGCAAAGTGCATGAAAATATTGTAAGAAGAGTGATCCCTTTTGAATCGATCAAATCTATCAATCTCTAATCAACCGAAAGACTGAATAATTTGTGGGAATTTTGATGCCATGGGTGGAAACAATACTTTATATATTCATATAATTTATTTATTTATTTATTGTAATATATTAATATAATTTAAATAACCCATCAAAATCATTGATTGGCTGTTTGAGAATGTGCGTTACATGTGATGACCAACCAGCTCCTTACTGGACGGAATTTCAGCCGTCGATCAATTGCAATACTACCTTCGAGATTTAGTTTAAATTTAGATAAACTCAATCGAATTATTTTGTATATTTGTTTTGAAAATTATAACTACTAATTTAAATATTTTAATATATTCTACAATTTTTATAGGTTAAATTATTTATTTTTTTAAAAAGAATGTCCGATTCTAAATTCTAAAAATAAAAGAAAGTTGCTATTTTCAAAAAATTTCAAATCATAAATTTACAAGTATATTAAAACGTTCAAGTTTGTATTTATAATTTTTTAGAAATATATAAAAAAACATCAAATAAACTTATTAAATTTTTATTTAAATCTTAAAAGTAGTGTTATAAGTGATCAACGGCTGATTTGGCTTAGACAGGATTGTACAACATAACACCCGCGTTTAGTATCAGCCCTCTGATGGCGATCACACTGACGGCAACAAATTGGCGGGAAGGTGACTGATAATATGATATCAAATTGCCAACTAGGCAACTACGTTGCATAAATGCCATTATTAGAGAAATTCGATGAACATCTTTATTATTGGTTTGCCAATTTATTAAATTCAAAATACTAGTGGTCTTCTATCATAGTTTTTCTCCTAATCCATATAAAATATAAACACTTAGGGCTTAATCGAGGCAGCGATATTATATGGTGCACCTTTAAAGATTCACATATATGAGATTAAAACTTGGGTCTTTTATTTAAAAAATGAGAACTCTTATCATGAGTTACTCTTATTTTTTTATAATAAAAAATATCATTTATTAGGAATTTCACATAATCCTGATATAACTAAAGTTTATACGTTTCATATTATATATAATTTAATATATAGACTGTAATTATGATTGTATTAATAGTACTGATAAACATCATAAATATGAGTCATTTTTCAAAAATAGCAACTTACTTTACCGATCGAAGGCAATTGATAAGAACACTTTGACTTGTGCCCATCTATTAATACCTCGTCCCTCTCTCTTATCCATCAGCTCTAACTCTCAAAACTTATCTAAATATCTCTAAAAATTTAGATTTTGCAAAGAAAGAAAGAAAATGAGTTTCCTGAGCATGATGGAGGCGGAGCTGCCACCAGGGTTCAGGTTCTATCCGAGAGACGACGAGCTCGTCTGCGACTACCTCGCCGCCATGAAAGCCTCCGGAGGAGGAAACCGAGGCCTTCACGGTCGCCAGGTGATGATGATTGACGTTGATCTCAACAAAGTGGAGCCATGGGATCTTCCTGGTCAGTTCATATATCTTTTCTTCTCTTCGATCGAAAAATAAGTAGTTTTCATGAATGCATATCTGCAATATCGTTTTGAAATAGGTATAAAGACTTTATTTTCATGATCCAAGATCATGAGCACACGTATTTTCTATCCTTCTTTTGTGATTCGTCGATCTCAAATATACTTTTATTTGATCCTAAGATCTGCTATCATGTTAGTAAGCTGTGGTTCCAGCCTCAGGGCTCCAAAAAAGGCAAACTTTTTTTTTCTTCTGTTTTTAAAACCAAAAAAAAAAAACAGTTTGTTTGCCTTTTTTTAACTTATAATTAAAGAAAATAGTTGAATTATCCGCCAATCAGGTTCGAGCTCCAACACTCTCCAACCAAAAGAAAAAAGCCTGCCAGAGGATTTTGATCGATCGAGCAAAGTGAAGGGAGGCCCATACAGATGACATGTATGTAGTAGAAGATGCATCTTATCCGTTGCGCTATCTTTCTACCAACAGAAAATATTTTCATGTTTTCATCAAAAAAAAAAAAAAATATTTTCATGTCAGAATTTAGCAGCTTTATAATAAAAGTATTCCGCTTGTTCCAAATACATACCTTTCAAAATTATATAAATATATATTTCAGTTCTATTGTTATTCTTTTCTTCCAAACTTCCAAAAATATATATAATCGGTCAGAGCTTTAATTAACGTTGCTACATACATAAAAGAGAAAATCGATTCATTCACCTTATGACATAAGTCTAACATCTACGTTTACTTATAATAGAAAATAGTTCAATTGTCTTCCAATTACGTTCTTATGCACGCACATATGTCCTCTTATATAGAACGGAAGATTTCACCTAGGTTTTAGGCCCAGAGTATTCTTCTTTTTAATGGAGTCAGGATGCGAGATAAGAATGCCCTCTAAACAAAAAGAAAAAAGTAGAAAAAAATATTTAAAAGATTATCGTGAAAATTTTTTTCGTAATCGGTCTATTTTGTACAACAGTTATAACAGACAAATATATAAATACCACCTATATATATTCTATCAACCGACCAATCTAATCATTCAGTCTGAATAGATCCGAAGATCCGTATTATTTTCTATAGAATAAATAGAGGATAAATTTTTATATACAAATAACGGTTGTGAGATTCAAATTTAAAATCTTTATTTTATGAAGTAAAAATATTCACTTTTTCTTTCTAATTATTGTGGCCATGAATTTTTTAAAAAAATTAAAAAAATATAAAGTGGTGTCAACCTGGGCTCCTTCACCTTCACTGTATTGGACTGACGTTATACCCAACTATAGCGCAACACGTGTATGCTTGAGGGATCTTTGATAGATTTTAAAAATTAAAATTAAATTAAACGGAGTCCTTTTCTTAAAAAAAAAGATTAAAAATTAAATCGAATCAAAATAAATACATAAATTAGGAGATGAATATGTGATAAAAATTAATTATAAATAGTATAATATATAATTTATTGGAGTGAGTACTTTTTTTTTAAAGAAAATTACTATCCACTTTCCTTCAAACTATAAAACTTACTAATTAACCTCTCCCCCATTACATCTCCATCACATCAACCATCATTACCAATTTCAACTGCATTCGGATAAAAATATCTCTAACTATTTGAATACCGAGGTCATCTATTTAGAAGTATTTTTTGAAAAAATTTTGAACATGAAAATTGTAGATCTCGCCGAGATCTACAACTTTCATGTTCAATTTTTTTTCAAAAAATACTTCTAAATAGGTATTTTTGATGTCCGAACTATTTTCAGCGGATTTCGGACCGAGGTCTACACTTCGGACCCCAAAAATACATATTTAGAAGTATTTTTTGGAAAAACTTTCAACATGAAAGTTGTAGATCTCGTCGATATCTACAACTTTTATGTTGAACGTTTTTTCAAAAAATGCTTCTAAATAGATATTTTCGATATCCGAACTGATAATACATACGAGGATATTTTCGTCCGAAATTTTTTGAAACAGTAAATGAGGGGTCTATAAATAATATGGGGGCTGATCGGTAAAAATGAAAGTATAGGGGGCTGATAAGTAAATCCCCCATTTTTTTTCTTGAAGAAAAGCTAGGATCGGATGAGTCTGTGACTTATCTAAGGGTTCCATTGATGTTTGACATGCAAATGTAATATCAGATATTGACATGCGCGCCAACCATCGATCGACAACATAAATCTTCCATGATTAGAACGCGGATATCTTCTGTTGACATCAAATATTTAAAGAATATTTATACTTTTATATTTTATTATTTAACATTTTATATTTTATATTTATTTTATTATATAAAATATTAAAAATTTTAATTTTTTGTTAAAAGATGAGACTAATTTTGTCTAATTAATTATTCTTTTTTTTAAAGAAAAATAATTTGATCACTTTATAAGTTTAAGGGGTATGAAAATGTCTTTTTGAATTAAGAAAGGTATAAAAAATAGAATTTTGAATAATAGAGGGTATAAAAAATACAAATGCTCTAATATAACATGTATACCACACATTTTATCTAATCTCTATATGCTAATGAGGTAAACCTCCTTGATCATGCTATCCTCAAACTTCTTTCATGCATTGTTATGGTCATCAATCCACTTTTTTAAACTTAAAAGAAAAATCATTAATTTAAATTTTTCCTTAATTATATGGTGCAGAAACAGCTAGGGTTGGAGGCAAAGAGTGGTACTTCTTCAGCATGCGGGACCGAAAATATTCAACGGGAGAACGTACGAACCGGGCTACCATATCCGGGTATTGGAAGGCAACCGGGAAGGACCGGGTTATCCGACGGAGGGGAGTGGTGGTAGGAATGAGGAAAACCCTAGTCTTTTACCAGGGACGTGCACCCAAGGGGAAGAAGACAGAGTGGGTCATGCATGAGTTTCGGATGGAAGGTGGACGTGCAGGAGGCATCGGCTCTATTCATCATCACCATCATCATCCAACCCTCTCCTTGAAGGTATATATATAATCTAATACGAATAAATCTAACAGCTATATAACCCTTTTAAACCATTAATCAATTATATATTTTTTTTGGATTTTCTAATTTAGATAAAACTGAGGTGAAAGGTTCATAATAAGATGAAATCAAGTAACAAATATGTACTCTTTGTGGTTTTTGTTTGGAACTTTGTCAAGAAAATTCATGAACTGCAAAACTTGAACAATACCCAATCCAACACCCAATTTGCTCGCACAATATCTTGTTTCATCTCTCATAACATTGTGTTTGCTCGTCCAAAACAATGTTGCTTAATCCAGCACCATTTCGCTCATTTGGAACATTTAGATGTATCCAGAACGAAATTTTTTAAAATAGTGAAATCACAATGACTGATTTGTATGAGTTTTGTGAAGTATGAATTTTTTGGGACATTATTCTATTTTATTAAGGGGTTTTGTCAAAAAAAATCATATTTTATCAAACTTGAACGAATTTGTCCCTCAAAGAAAGCACTAAGTTAGCTTTTTAGAACACTTCAATTCAAATACTAGATGCAAGTGTTGGGAACACTATACTGGTCGTCTGGAGCACTAAACTAAACAGTTATAATACTTTTAAGTTTCTGATAAGGAGTTTCTTTTTGAAAATATTAAAAAGACGGAGGATGATTTGCCCTAAAGTTAACAAGTATGATTTTTTTTTTACATTGTTCTTTTTATTTATCATTTTCCATATTTTAATCAAGATCTGAACCAGCTATTACACGGACACTATGTTAGCTAAGTTATTAATACGGTTCTTTAGAAAGAAAGATTGATTCAAGGAACTCTCTATGATAATCTTCACCTACCAAACTTAATTAACCCATTAATGATCTGATTCATTCAACTCATAAGATAGTATATTTAATTAAAATCCCCTTGATTTGTTCAAGCAGGAAGATTGGGTGCTATGCAGAGTATTCTACAAGAGCAGGGGAATCTTTACGAAGCCGTGCTTAGACGTCGCAGAATCCGACGACGCCAGCGGCTCCTGGCTCCCGCCATTAATGGACACCTACATTTCCTTCGAGCAGCAACCTCCTCCTTCCCTGGAGGGAACTGAGCAGGTGCCCTGCTTCTCCAATTTACAACGACAAAATTGTAGCAGTAATATTACACAACTGCCATCAGCACGACGTTATAATCAGAATTCCATGCAAAATATTCTGGACACCGCATCAGGTCATAATCAGAATCAGTATCTGCATGGCTTCTCTGAGCTGACGATGAACAGTTACGTGAACCAATTCTCTTACGACAAGAAAACCCTAAAATCAGTTCTGGATCAACTTACAAAGATGGAAGCAAACCAGAAAATATCACCAGAGATTGCTGGTAATAATCCACAGATTATAGTGACAGATGGCAGCTCATCGGAGAGTTACTTAAGTAGCTTAACTGAGGCTGCAGTTGGGCTGCCTTCCATGTGGAATACATACTGAGATTATGTTACTACATTGGTATGGTTGAATTTAAGAAATTATATGATATCTATGTGGTATGAGTTGATAAATATGGATGCTATGATATTGATATCATATTCTTGTAAATTGTGGAGTTAAGCCCTAGTTATATTTTGAGGGTATTCGATGGGAAAATCTTTTAAATTTATGCAGTGCATCTACTCCTGGAGAAATTATATTGTTTTGTTGTAATTTTCAGTTTTACACAGTAATGTTCTAAAAGAAATCTCATGGTGATTAAAAAGAAAAGTCCAACCTATAAACCATATGTGGCGCATTGGCCCTTCTATGTGCGACGGATAGTTTTGCCTGAGGATCAACCATATGATAATTTCCTTCCTACGCAGGGTACGGATTATGACTGGAATGCAGTTTACCTTCACAAAATAAAATAAAATAAAATAATAAAATCTTATAAACCCGCGTGTGGCAATGGCCAAACACCACCATTAAGACCCATTATCAGGACGTCTAAGGTGGATGATTGGGGCTTTCACCTCATGAAACGTAGGTTTCAGATTCGAATCCTGTAAGCGCCACCCGTAAGGGTGTGGAGAATTTATCCCCTCTACATCCGGTTGAGGATAACACGGGCCTTCGGCCAGCCTAGATCGAAAGTTTGGACTCTTCGGTTGGTAGAATATGGACCGTTGTCACCCGTGAATTTATCTGTTATAACGGTCGTACAAAAGTAGACCAATTACGGATAAAATTTTTTCACGATAATCTTAAAAAAAGACCCATGTCCCTTTGGGCATTGAGATATGCTCCATATAAGAATAAACCTCTACATGTAGCTTGGGAGCGGTAGGAGTTCGAACATGGAACCCCACTTCATGAGATCGATGCTCCCCTGTTCGACTTTACAGAGTCCCCAATACGCATTTTTCTGAAGGATTTTTAAGCTTTATTTCAACCCGAGTTCTCACGACTAGTTAGCGAATAGTGTCTGAGCTCTCAAAGGAGAAATATTGTAGACTTCTTCATCACTCCGCCAAACTCTTGGAATCGATAAAATATACAATCAAGATCAAGGACTGTTTCCTAATGGCAGGCTGATGGACACACTTAATATCCACCACACATTTTTCTCATGTTTCAACCACTTTTCAAAATTATATCAATATTCCTGACAATTTATGATTTTTAAATTATTACATAATTATATGTAATTTATTGTGTGATTTTTTAGGTGTATATAATTTTATCCGATGGAAATAAGAAGGAAAAAGTTTTAGTGATAATTCTATATCAGCCCCCGTTTTTTTAAATTTATCGGATCAGCTCCTAAAAAAGCGTTTTCAGGAACTGATCCGAAAATCTTTTGAAAATAGGGGGCTGATATGGAATTATCCGAAAGTTTTAAAAGTATGAAAAGACAACTGATAGATAGAAAATTGGCAGGGCCTGCCGATTCCGTTTCAGCCCCCGCTATCCGATCCGCGGGGGCTCAAAAATCGAGACGACCTAATACCTCGGTTTCGGTTTATTTTTTGGAAAAACTTCCAACATGAAAGTTGTAGGTTTTGACGAGATTTACAACTTTCATGTTGAAAGTTTTTTCAAAAAATACTTCTAAATAGATGTTTTGGAGGTCGGAAGTTTAACGGGTTCTGAAATGTCACGTCAAAATCCGTTAAGCTTTGGAACTTCAAAACACCTATTTAGAAGTATTTTTTGGAAAAACTTCCAACATGAAAATTGTAGATCTCGTTAAAATCTACAACTTTTATGTTGAAAGTTTTTCAAAAAAATACTAATATAATGGTCAAAACGGAAATGCACATTTTACGAGAGATGGACATAAACAGTAACCAGGGGCTGAATCGGTAGAAGTTTGTAAAGCAGGGGCTGGGGAGACATTAACCCTAGAAAATTCTAGAGTTTTCTATGTGAATACTAGATTGCAATTATGATTTCTCACCTAACATGTGCATCAATCAAATCCTACTTAAAGTAAACATCTATTTTATAAAAAATAATAATAGCAAACTATATGCAGCGACTGATCTGGAGATATAAAAAAGAAAATGCCGAAATATTCAAAGAATCTACCAAAAGTTTTACCTACTTATATAAAAATTATTATATGCTGTCTCATTTATCAAAAGAAACTAAGATTGCTACATCAGCTTGGATGGTTTTTTTTAATAGATTTGTTGGTGTAGTTAATATTGCTCTATAAAAAAAAGACAGCGACCTATTATTCGGCCCATCGCCAGTACAGTGTGGCCAAATCCGGTCCGCTCAAGAATAGTGCGGCCAAATTCTGCACGTACATTTTTTTAAAGCTTATAACGCCTGCAGTCGGCCGGGCCGGGCCAAGCACCTACTTGGGCAATGCAGGCCCGGTACCTGCATTGCTAAAATATCTTTAGGCCTACTGACACTTCTATTTTGCATAATTTTTTTTTTTTTTAAAAAAAAAAACCCCAGAGTGTCCGTGTGAGTTTCCAACCGTAGGACCTCATGCAGTTTGTCATGTGTGCTCCAGGGTTGATCAGGTGAAGCTTATATAAACCAAGGTTTAAGCTGCCGTCTCATACCATATTTTTGTAAATTTTTAACTTAAAACGTGCCAAGGTTGCCTTACCGACCGTATCTATACATATTTAGTTGTTATTTTTAAAAATAAAAGATAAAAATTTAAAAAGTATTTAAAAAATTCAAATAGAAGATTTTTCGGCACGTTCCGTGCCGGTTGGTACCATGCTGACAACTGTTGGAATATGTACGTACCGTCCAGTACGGCCTATGCCGATCGGCACCTAAAACTATGATATAAATTTATCTAATACAGACGACATCCATTCTAAAAATAAAAAAAATTAAAAAGACACAGATGAAGTAATGGGAGATGATATACTGCGATTTAAAATTAAGGAAATCGATTTTAAAAATTAGAGATAACAAAGTTAAGGAATGATTCTGAAAAGTAATGGGAGATGATAAAGTAATGATTTTAAAAATGAATTTTAAAGACAATATCGATAATGCTTTTTTTTTGAGAAACTTTTTTTCTCAATTTTTTTGAGAAAAGGGATACACGTGTGTGTTACAGTCAATGCTCAAATAAATGTCCTTTAAATAGTATGGGGATTTAAAACAAGGTGGGATGGGTTCCTAAGCTCCCACCCCTCCACTGCGACATTCCGCCGTCCCTTATCTTGTCATTCTAATTTGTTTAATATGCAGTAAGCTTCCCTATTTTGAGTTCTAAATAACTGCTTGCCTGCCCTCACCTCTTGCACTGGCTCGTTCTTCTAAAAAGTAAAAAAAAAAAATTCAAAGTAAAAAATAACAAAAAAAAAAAAAAAGAAAAAAAAGGTGAAAAAGTTAAACAAAAAGCTGAAGTAATTGATCATGGAGGAAAGACTTGTTTAATAAATATAACTTTCACAATATTTAGCTTTGCAATGACCATATCTACTAACTATACTTTTTTTTTTTTTTGAGATTATCATTGAGAAACTCTATCTGTAATCGGTCTAGTTTTATGTTGACTGTTACGACTCATATTCTATCAACCCTAGAGTTCTAACCTTTCGATTCAGGCAAATCTAAAGACTCCAAAGGCTCCTATTACTAATTATACTTTTTCAGTTGCATGTTTTCAGTGACCATAGATGCTCATCTGAAAGATATACATCTAAAGAAAATGTAATAGGACTTGCAACTATATAAGTATATACAGATCCACTCCATGTATAGAATCCATAAGCTAGCTTTCCTTTTTTTAAGAAATCTAGGGCAACTTGGTACCACAATGACTTCCGCGGTTGTGGTAAGTCAAGCAGCGGGAAAGAGTCATAAGATTTTTCGTTACGCCACTATATCCTACTTTACAGGAGGTGGTTTCCGCGCGTCGAATCGACGGGGCATTTATTTACATGCATATTTCTGTGTGCAACAAAAATTTGATCATCTTCAAATTGAATCTGATTCTAGTACGGTGATCTCTTGGGTTACTAGTGGGAATTTTCCCTGGGAGAGTTACTATGATGTGAGGTGACTTACTCAGGTGTTTATACAACTTCATGGTTCTATTTCACATATCTTTTGCGAAGCAAATTTGGTAGCAAATTATTTTGCTTATCTTGGCCATGCAATGGAAGATCTCAAAAGCTATTCTAGTTTTGATTCATTAGATAATCGCTATAAGGGGTTGCTCCAGTTCGATCTCGTTTCTTGCTCTACTATTTGTCTTTGATTATTTTATTTGTTTAGTTTTGCTTCGGACTTGTTTAGATGATAATCGATATAAATTTCCCCATCTTTTATGTAAGATAGGTTTGAGTTTGTTATCCTCTTAACAAGGGATATTTATATTCCTTACTTATAATTAATAAGATACGGAGGGGTTAACGTTTACCCTTCATATCAGCCAACAACTAGCAGAGTTTCAATATATAACAGCTAATTCAAACTTATATGGCTGCCAGAACACATATAATCTTGAAAAATAAAGGAAAATCAACGGAAACAACATAACATGCAGCTACCCCACACACCAGTGCATCTAACTAGTCCTTTTGATATCAGAAATTAACTAGAACTCCATGAATTTATTTTCGAGGTTTAGGTGAAATTTGTCAAGCAGTTTAGATTATATATATATATATATATATATATGATTTTCGAGGTTTAGGTGAAATTTGTCAAGTTTAGATTATATATATATATATATATATATATATATATATATATATATATATATATATATATATGAATATACTGATTCAACAGAAATAAGAGGAGGAGACAGAAACTCGGAGATATATATATATATATATATATATATATATACTGATTCAACAGAAATAAGAGGAGGAGACAAAAACTCGGAGATATAGAAAAATGCACGGTTCTTTACAACTTAACATGATGCTTAATAAAAATTTGAGCATCTTTGATTCCTTTATACCGCAAGTTGATATCGATGGCACTGATCACACACAAAAAGTATAAGAAAATAATGAGCAATATCATATTGATTACCAATTTAATTATATTTAAATCATTAAAAGAACCCAACTTCAGGACAAAATCAAGTATGAATTCACTAAGATTGTGTTCCATTGAAACAAAAAAAAAAACACGAAAAGTTATATCAGTGGTGACAAATTGCAAGAGATTGTGAAAATAAAAGCTAGAGATTCTTTTTATTATGTACCATGAAATGTTGCATACCCATCTACCGACCAATCTAATTTTCTTTTTTCTAACTTTTGATAAAACAAGCACCAATTTGTTATTACAACTTTTTTTTTTAAAACAAAAAGCAACAATTTGTCTCACTGCAAAAGTAATAATCACAGACACCCTTTTCCAAATTAAAAAATAAAGATAATAGAAAAGCATTGCATTTAAACAAGCCATGCTATAATATACAAGAAGCCTCATGTATATGTATTTACTTCTTAATTATAATATCAATCATATATACAAACATAAAAATTATCAAAGTTTGAAAAAAGAATAAATCTTAGCAGTTAACACATCTTGCAAAAAGATGATCACTTTCAATTCAGCGACAGATTTCTAAAACTTTTTTATATATACGCGTGTATATATTTTTGGATTTATGTTATTTCTTTAAGGGATGATTGGCATATATAATAAATTTAATTTGAGTACACATATCCTTTAGATTCTAGTAAATAGCTTAAAATGCAGGGTAGAATATAACTAAAAGCTTTATGCTATTACATAGATCCGCACAGCTCTATAAGAACATGAAATATAGGGAACCTTTCTAGAACCAGTCTGCATTGTGCGCTAGTCTCTCTCTCTAACTCCACATGCATCTTATCCATACACAATATAATCTATAATCTATCGCAAGCTGAAAGACAGATACTTAGCTTCTAGCTATCAGTACATATATATCATTACTAATATTACTTCTATGCAGCAGGAGCCACATCACCATCGTCATCGTCGTCATCACCGTCGCCATTGTTTCTCCCCGGTGCTTCAGTATTATCAATATAAGGTGCCTCAGCAGCAGCAGCAGCAGAGTTCGAAGATTTCTTGGAAGTATAAGAAACAACAACTACCACCATTGCAGCAGAACGGGATGCTTGTAGCTCTAGATGTTCAATTGCAGTGAGGAGTGAAGGTGCACTGATGCAGTATTTATATTTGGTGATGGGGAGATATTGTTGGAGACAACAATATTCTTCCTGAGCATAACAAAGAGATGAATTTGGTGATGAGAAGGACTGATGGCAGCGTTAATGGAAGATGGGATGCCACGGTCGTCTACTTTTGCAGGAAGGATACAACAGGAAAAGTGGAACCATGGTGCCCTAGGAGGTTCTTGTTCACAAGCTTGTCTTACGAGGCATGTGGAGCCCGGGACATCGTCATGGCTCATGGAGGGCCGCCGCCGAGCTCGTTCCACCTCGTGGTGCAGCGCGGCCATGCACGCTCCCCCCACAAGCTGCATGTATGCTGCCTGGCGATGTGGAAAGATGCATAAAAGGTCAATGATGGTCAACGGAAGCCTGTTGACTCTTGTCGCTAGGTCAACTAATATTGGATGAACATAATCCAATTTTAAATTTTCTCTATTTAGAACAATTTTATGATAAACGACTCTAATAAACATATCAGACAACATTCCGATAATTAAATTGCCAATGGACGATGCAACCAATGGCTCAGGGACCAGCATCTTAAATAAAGTCTAGAAATGTAAATTAGAAAATAGAAAATTATATATTTAGATCCTACAATATATTTTCCAAATACCCTGATAATATCCTTGATATCTTGCATTGTCAATGTTATTTCTCGCAAATCTCTTCTATTAATTTTTTCCACCAATCTCAAAACCTTGCTGAAAGTTATCCATAGCAATTGCTCTGTGTTAAGTGACTTGTCTCATATATAGGGGTAAAATCGGGCTCGAGCTCGAGTCTTATTGAGCATATCTTGCATTGTCTTATTTGGTAAGTTCAGGCTTGATCAACTTGATCTCAGACCTATCAATTGATACAATCGAATCGAGATATGGAGCTCGAGCAGTAGTGCTTGTCCTCGAGCAATGGAGTCCGAGTTATTTTTATAATAATTGGCGCCCTCCTCCAATTAGAACAATATGTTCGCTGAATGACAACATAATGTTGTGGTGTAGTGGAGTAGCGCTTTGGTTCTTTAGGAAGGTTAAGAGTTCGAGCCCCACTCATCGCATCTTAAGCCGAAATAGCAGTGAGGAAATAGTGCAGTTGGTGTTTGGTAGGGTCCATCACCGATCATCTGATCAAAGATGATATCTGCCATTCTGAGCTCTTCATTCTTTTTATAATTTTTTATACTTTTTTTTTGTCAATTATTTTTTTTTTTTTGTCGGTGCATCACTTTTCGATAATATTTAGAACATTTTTTAACAACAATCTATCTCCGTATTGAACCAGAATAATGGTCAGAAAGTACAATTTCGGCCTAATATACACTCCAAGCTTGGCATAAAGTATTGGCGTCCTATCCGGTCACGATATTAACAACTTTAGCTGAAAACTCGTTGAATTGTCTATTTTTCATTTCAAAACTATCCGTAAATTCGAACATACGATATGTATTTTTTTTAAGACACACACTACACTACTAGATTTATTTATGTGGGATATTTTTTTAAAACACAAGTTTGAATATAAAAGTTAAATTAAAAATGACATTTGGAATGAAAATTGTAACTACAGCTTCCGCAACATTTAGAAATAAGCCAAGTAACTAGTTCCTTAAAAAAAAAAAAAAAAAAAAAAGTATCACGGCTTGGACGGTTTCTCCACCGGCATTTTGGGTTGAGATGGGTTAGCTAGTGAAACCCAATCTGGAAAACGAAGCGTTGGAAACCGAGGAATACCAGCTGTAAGTGGGTTCCAAGGAAACACTGGAACTCCCCCAGGACCTGACGGAAACGGAATCGTTGACGGAAATGGCATGATAGAAGGGATCGCTGGGCCAAACGGTAACGGTAGCGTCGGTGGCAACGCACCCATCGTCGGAAAACTTGCCACGGGAAGCCATTTCCCCGTCGAAATCATCGCCGGACCTTTCGGTTGTGATGGTGCTGGACGACCACCGTGGCTGGAGTTTGCGAATAGCAGAACAAGGTTGGAGAGGATGAACAGGAGATTTCCAGCATCCATGGTGAGAAAAATTAGTTTTGAATTTATGATAATGGTAGAAGAAATAATGAGGGATTTGATTTATAAGGGGATAAAATGTAGAAGTTGCTTGAAATCTGGTGATTTGTGATTGAAAACACTTTGAAAGTAATTCACCAGCTTGTTATCTACTTTTGGATGAATCAAGAAAACAGCAGTGAAGTGGATAGCTTGATTCTGCAACAGTTTCTGCGTGAGCCGGTTTTGTCAAAAAATATTCATGCGTCGCGAACAAATTTAATTTAATGTAATATTTTTTTAGCTCGCATGGTATTGACTTCGGAGCTGTTACAACTAGATATGCCCCAAATCTATATAAAGTAAGATTTTCAATGCTAAGCTACTTCGGTAAATTTAGATTTCGGCACGTTACGATAATACCATGCCGACTATTATGATGTACATTTATGTATTATTTTTAAAAAATAGAAATTCAAAAAAAAGTAGGATTAGTTTAATTGTATATTTTCGGTATAACTTGTACTATTTCCTTTTTTATGTCAATGACTGTCCAAAAAATATAGGCCATCCGGCATAGATCGTGTCGATCGGAACGTAAAACCATGATACATAATCATCTACATATTCTTCATATCATTCGTACAGTGCTGGTGCGGACTGCATTGATCCTATGTAGCAAAAAGAAGAAAAAGAAGAAAAAGCCTCAGCACTTTTTATATAATCAGAGCCTCAACAGTGCTTTGAAATGTATGCTACATATATTTCGATGCATTGCTGAGATCAAAAAACATGATTTTTTTTTTCTTAAATTTTTAATATGTCATTTGTAATGGAACATCTCTATGTAAGCACGTTGGATAGAATAATATATAATCAACAACAACTGCCTTAACAATCTTATTTGCCAATATAAAAAATGACATTGTAAAAGATATTTGGGGTCTAAAATTGTCACGTTATTACTTCATACACTTGTAATAATAAAAACAACTTGCATCTAAGAAATTCACGTAGATCTAAAAATTCTTTGGATCAGATTTGGCCCAAAGGCCCATTAGCAACAATGGTTGTAAAGGGGTTAAGTCCCATACCATTCTCTTGGTTTATATTATTATAGTAGAGCTCTCATATGCACTTTCGACACCTCGAATAGATCTACCACAAAAGTTTTTGTTTTTTTTTTTGTTTTTTTTTTTTTAAGATTATCATGATGGTATTCGTAATGCGAGTGCACGTACTCGTATGGACTTCAAATTCGTAAAAATTTTCACGTCCAATCACGACCGACGTTCTGGGATCCGAATACAGACTTTTCATCAACGAAGCTTCTGTCACGGAATACAGAAAATTTTTCTTCGAAAAATTCTATAAAAGATTTTATCCCACGCTGTTTCGAATTCGGATGGTGACGCTTTTTAAAACGCCCTCAACCTGCAGGGGATCTGCCACAAAAGTTCAGGATGCAATCCTCCATTCATTTGGAGTTGGTAAGGAATTGTTTATAAACCACTGTTTTTTGCTACTAATAACTAGAAATGTCAAAAAAGTCCGTGGTCCTGCCCGTGCGAGCAGATGCATGGGCCAGTCCCAAGAAGCCGGCCCGCGGTAGCCTGTGGGGCGGGTTGGCCCGCGCGGCCGTTGCAAAAGCCTGCCTCCTTTTAAAAAAAAAAAGAATTATCAAATTCTAAACTAAACATCTATAAATACTTCTCCACATCTTCTAATTCTTACACACAACTTCTAAATTTCAACTTTTATTGTCATTTTTTAATTCAATATTTTTAAGATATATACTAAATCTACTCTTTAATAGTTTATTTTTCGGAATACCAGTTATTTTTATCAAAGTAAAATATTAGTCTTATATTTTTCTTATAATCAAAATAAAGCCATACAATCCATATAATTATAAAAAACTATGGTACTAATGTTTTTCATACGGATGAAAGCGCTACTGCTATTCCTAATACTACTCTTACCGATCAGTCAACCGCTGCCGCTGGTCCTTGTACTTCTACAGCCGTATACGGTACTTCTGGAGGCCCCAGTACTTCTGCAGGTGCCGAACAACACTTGAAATGTGCATATGTATGAAGGACTGGATCGACACCTCTAGAAGAGATCAAAGAGAAACAGTAGATGACGATTAATTGGCGGAAGAAGCAAAAAATTAAAATTTGGTTTTTTTATCAAATTTTTTATTCTTTAATTTTAATTGTAATAATTACGTTAACATATAAATAAATTCTTTCAATAATTTATATGTTTTTTTTCTTTTTTTTTGGGCGAACCAGCCCGCCGAGCCGAGCCACCGTCCCGCTACTTGCAGGGCGGATCAGTCCAGCCCGCATTATACGTGCAAGCCGGCCCGTGGCAGCGGGCCACATTCTAGTCAAGTGGGCCGGCCCGAGCCCGCACGGCTGATATCCCTACTTATAACTACGAATTGGATCTTTTTCAAAGGACTTGAGGAGTGGGTTCGAAGTAATTGGATTAGAAATAGGTGGGCCGGCTTGCGTTCAGCTGTACGGCCGGTCTGGGCCCGTACGGCTGACTATCTCTACTAATAACTACAAATCAGATCTTTTTCAAAGGACTTGAGCAGTGGGTTCGAAGTAATTGGATTAGAAATAGGTGGGATATGGTTGGTGTTACAAATGACATCAGAGCAGACTCCAGTTTTGTGATGGGTGTTTGCTATCACCTTTTAAGATATATCTTCTAACCTAACATCTACAGAGCAGGAGTTTGCTAGCATCCCATTGGGTTGCTATGTTCTTGCATCTGACTGGTGGAAAAATTTAGGCTTGTTCTGATCTTTCTATACAACGAGACCGTCGTATCTTAAGAAGATGAGATTGTAAGATATATTCGATAAAAATGGTCTGGATGCCCATTAAGAAAAAAATGGTGGTAAATGGGACTAGAATCGACGCCACTTGTTGGGAGTTAGAAATGCTTTGTAAATTATACTCTACGGATCCCATTTTTTTCGAAAAATATCATCCAGTAGATCGGAAGTTATTGAACCAGTTATCGGCGGAGGCATTAGGTCTAGATGTCACAGAACTAAAGAACAGAACTAGATGTTTTGCAAAAAGACACCAACAAGATGGGAATGGATGTTGAAAGTTTTTAAATAATTATATATATATTTTTATAAGATCTATTCGATAAAAATGGACTGGATGCCCAAAACATCTTTTTATAAATATTTTAAAAAAAATATTACAAATAAAAGTTATAAATCTCATAAAAAATTTATAACATTAATATTGAAAGTTTATCAACAAAATATTTCTAAATAATTATTTTGGAAACGGATGCAAGAAGTACTAGCCGCATGTGGTAGCAGCATATTCGCGTCCAGATCTTGGCATCCCTCCAGCAGTCCGGCGTGAAGATTAGAGAGCACAAGCAAGATTTCAACGGTGAAATACCGTAGACAATCTATACTTTCATGGTATAATTTTGTACTAATATAAAAAAAAAAATCAAATAATTATCAAAATTGTACTTTAAATAATCTGTCGACTTTGAACGTCGAATTTTAGTAGTCCATAATATATTTTAAATATTTTCAAAACAAAAAGTTATAAAATTATAATGCATGATTTTTTTTTTCGAAAATAAAATATTTTATGTATTAGAAAAAAAAAAAGATATTTAGACGCTAGCAAGTTAGCTGAACCCATGTTTTCAAACACCATGGCAGAGAAGAAAAGTATTCATGAACACTATTCAGCGCTTACGTTTAGACATTTTTTTAAAAAGATAATAATATTAAAGTAAATTCGGTCTTAACCTTTTTCTTACGTTGCTTATAAAAGATTATTTAATACAACTTTCTAGAAGATCTTCAAATCCAAACATAAAATTAACATCAAGATTTCTGATGAAAGTAACCTAAATTGCAATAGTTTAACTTTCTTCCACTTACGCATGAGAGTGACACACTAACTACTGAAGGCCACAAAATATTATTTGTGACACCTGTCCTCTTTTGCTTGGAATCTACTGATACTGCATGCCAAATATTTACTTCTCTCTTGAACCTTTACCAAAGCTATCTAGAGTCATCTCCGCGATATACTTTAGGAATAATGACAGTTTAGCCCCTACTATCAAGGGTCCAAACATATCACCCCCCGGAAATCTCACGTAGCGGCGTCATGCGCCGTCATGTTGCATTTTTAGAGGCTTATATGTTTGTTTTCTCAAAGTAGGGGGCTGAACTGTCAAAGCGCCTATACTTTAACCGGTAGATCGACCACCACCTGACACTCTTTTCCACCTAGAGACCACTTGGAGAGCAAGTCTCTCATCATCCGATAAAAATTTATCTAGTACTATGTAGTTGCTCCATTTTGAAGTATCTAGTTAGAACGTAATAATCGTATATTTAATATAAAAAGTAGAAGTATTGCATCTGTCTTTATATAGAAGTATTTTATCAATTTTGTATTTTTGGACAGATTTTTCACATAAACAGACATAGTTACACGGTGGTGCAAATTCTACTTCATCTATATAAGCAACGCGATTGAGGCGAGATCGACGCACTTATTTAATGCAAGAATCTTGCTCCTTAAAAAAAAAACAAACAAATACTATGGTGCATCTGGAGCAGTGTAAAGTTACTCCTTGTTATTAGCCGCGTCCATTTTTGTATACAACAACAAAAGTGCGCACATTTTTATGTGTACCGAGTTTTATTTGTGGTGTATTCCTTATGTGGTGAAATTTCCTGCTATTTCAGTGTTTTTTTTTTTTTTTAAAATTAAGTCATCTTTACAGCTATAGAGGAATGGGTGAATATTCACAATTTTGTCAATCATAGTTTAGTTCTTTTTTACCTACTGTTATATATGTGCTAATTTTAATAGCTGTTCCTACGAATGCCTTCTTTTTGCTGTATTTATGTCAGAACCCATACACATACACAGATATATATATAAATAAATAAATATATATATATAAATAAATATATATATATATATATATATATATATATATATATATATAATTATATAATAGTTAAGATAAGTTTAAATTCTATATAGAAGGTATTATTTCTATAATACTAAAGCGCAAGAAAAAGTTGGTGGTGTCTTATATTTTAATATAATTTATTTAATAATTAATTATATTTAAATTATATACGGTAGTCATTATAAGTTGTGTAATTTCTATTGCGTAGGAATTTATAAAAATATATACTTTTTTATAATCTAAATATCTTCTATATGATTTTCATATTAGATTTATTTTTATTTGTAAATTTATATTTCTACTATTTTTTTAAATTTTATTATCTTTATAAAATATAATATATAATATATCAGTCGTCAGTGTTCATCACCTGTTTGGCTGTTTATCTATCTCAATCATTTATCAGTTGCACATATCGCGATGACTATGAATCCTAATCATCTCCATCATATACCCTTTTTGGGACACAATATTCATTTGGATGATCATCTGGGCATTTGGAGTTTCAAAACTTTGAACTCTTTTGCGACCGCAGGACTTTGACCGGTCTCCTTTGCAGTTACTTTCAAATAGCATTATTCTAAGTATCGGTCGGAACAGTTCGTACAGAACGATATATATCTATTTTGACAATTATCAACACGGTATATACTGAAAAAATTTATATTTAACTTTTTAAAATAATTATTGAATTTTTATTTTTTATTTTTAAAAATAATAATTAAATATATATCGACATAGTCGGTACGGTACAATTGGCATATTCGGCACATCTCAAATTTAAAATTTATCCAAACGCGATATGAGGCGACACCTTAAACCTTGATCAATAGTACAATAGATATAAGGAATATGTAGGTTGTATTTAATTATTTCTATATCTATATATCAGCTAAGGATAAGTTGAGATATTAGATACAAATCGAATTCGATGATTAATTAAAAGAAAAAAACTCTAAACTTTTCTCTAATTAAATAAGAGGCAGTTGGAGCTCGGAGAGGGTCTATACGAAGTAGTTGCCACAAAACTCCTGCCATTTGTCTCTCATTTAAAGTTACATCAGCAAGCTTCAGACACTTAGCTCCAGAATCAAAAATGGAGCCAAGGAAATGGGAGGACTTGGAATCAGATTGCCTGCTTCTCATCTTCCAGAAGCTCGGCATCGACGATCTCGCCGTTGCTGTTCGGTTTGTCTGCAAATCCTGGGCAAGTGTCTCCTTTGATCCTCTCTGTTGGAAATCACTCAACTTCAGAAACTTGGATTTCATGCCGTGGAGCAAATTCTCCAAGAATTTCACTCAAATATACTCACTGAAACATAGATTCACCTTCTCTGGCTTCATGAAACTTGCAATCCACTACAGTAGAGGTTTGGCAATGGAGATTAGATTCCCTCTCATCTTTGGAGCAACAATGGAGGATCTTAATTACGCAGCAACCAAGTAAGTAAATATAGGTTTTTTAGATAATGAGACGAAATCTTCCCGACATATATATATATATCAGATTATTTTACTAGAATAGTTTTGTAATCAGCCTCCATCCGTATTAGACGTGAATCTGATCAGAAAGTAAGAGTTATTCAGCCGCTGGCTTAACAAATTCGACTAAAAATACGCCAAAATTGTCTATTACACATATCAGCGTGACCCCGGTATTCGAAACCCCGAGCTACCCTTCCTGAGAGGCAGACCGCTAAATCCAGGCTCCATGAGTTGCCTTTTTTTTTTTTTTTTTTGGTGCTGATTAAATGTTCTGAAATTGTAAATTCTGTTGTAGGTGTGCTAGGCTGAAGGTTGTAGGAATATCAAATTTGATGTTGGAAGAGAAGAGAATTCCTGAACTTGTTGCAAAGTGGCAAGAACTCGAGTTCTTGGAGATCGAATCGAAGCCGTCTTCATTCGTAAAAACTGTAGAATCGATCGGCATCCACTGTAAAAAATTTGCAGGGCTCAAAATGCAGGGTTCTATTAAGAATGAAGATTCATCGGCGATCGTGGATCGACTGCCAAATATTAAATTTCTGGACTTGTGCAAATCCTATCTTCCAAAAGAAGAGCTTTTGAAGTTGGTTGCTGGTTGCAGGAAGCTGGAGAGACTAAGTGTGAGGGATTGTTATGGTTTTGAAGCAGATGAGGAGGTACTGGAGAAGGTTTCTCTAATCAAATATTTTGATTATGAAGGTTCAAAATTGATAGATGATTATGGGTATGAAACAGATGAATTCGATTATCCATCTGTACAAGTTTTATAAAAAAGTGGTATATTTTCATGAAAAATACTACTCAACATGCCTACAACAATCATTTTCACTTGTTCGATGATTGGTATGACTCGGGCGATTAGTTCCGTGAATGCTTTGATAATTCAGATATAATCGGTCTATCAAAATTTGTTTAGATTGATCAGGTTAGTAGTTGTATCAACTTTGATCTTATTATTTTGCTAATATTTTGCCAAGTCGTCTAAACTTCTCAAGCAATTCAAAGTTGGTAGGTGAAACATTTGTAATTTATGATGAACTACATTGAATCTAAACATACGCTTTTAATAAAGATACTGTCCAATGGCGGGGTTACAGTCTAAGAAGATGCCATCAGAAAGCAACTAGCAGAATAGACCCAATGAAATTAATATATATATATATATATATATATATATATATATATATATATATATATAAATCGGTGTGTGCCTCATAAAATAGGAAATAGACAATTTTAATAAATTTCAACTGGTATTAGCCAATATGGTGACTAGACAGGGCGTCAATACTTCACTTCTTGTTCTAAGCACACACTAGGCCGATATTTTGCTTCCTAACCATGGTTTCAGTCCAATGGGCTGATGAATCGTAATTAGAAAACAGTTTTCTATATATATATATATATATATATATATATATATATATATATATATATATATATATATATATATATATATATATTCAAATTGATTCATATTTCATTTGATTAGTGCAAAAGGGAACTTAGGATTATAGAAAAGCTCAAGCAAATATCATAAAATAGAGCAATTATAGATAAATTTTTAATAATAATCTCAAAAAAAAAAAAAAAAAAAAAAAAACAATACTTGACTAGGCCGCCAAGAATATCACCATAATATACATCATGATCGTTTAGTTATCTGTAGGATTAATGCCAGTATATATTGAACAAGGTCATCACAAAATATGTAAAATATTATTAAAATTTTACCTGGCTTAATTAAGAAAATGTGACGAAGATGTAGTATTAAGCACGTGTTGACTTGAAAACACTGCCAGGTGGCATCGTCTACATTGCAGATAGTCAGACGAACAGAAAAGACTGCAGCTAATGAAATTACTAGCATTTTTCTACGTCTTTTCCTTCGCAACAATGTGATTCACACTTGACTTGCAATGAAATCCAACGTAGTCGTTGAAAAGATCTATAAATCTCTATTTGGTCAATATTCAGCAGTTTAAAATACAGACCATCCCAAAACCACTTTTTGAAAACAAAAAAGAAAAAGTATTTTAATATCGTAAAAGAATTTGTAGTATAATCTATGACTTTAGTGTTTACAATTTTTCTTTTTAAAAGGACTTCAAAATATATTTGTAGTATAATCTGCCGCCGTTAATTCGCTGACGTGACAGTTTTTAAATTATTTTTTTATTAATTTTAATATATATAAAGATATATTTGTTCCTCCACAAAATTAAAAAAATTACAAATTGATTAAAATAAATACATATAAAAGCATAGTTGTCCCTCCACAAAGTTAAAAAAATTAAAAATTGATTAAAAATAATTTAAAAACTGCCACGTCAGCAAATTAACGGGGGCAGACGGAAAAACTGACGGCAAGGTTATTGTGGGCGTTTTTTCGTAGTTCAGGGTTATCGCGAGTACAGTTTAAAGTTCAGGATTATAGAGGTATATTATTGTAAAGTTTAGGGACTAAAAAATGTATTTTGCCTTAATATTAATGAATCTTGTTAATAGGGCGCATACGGATCCCATTAACGGCGCGTGCGCACCGCAACCCCCCCTCCCCCCGGAGCCAGCTCCCCTGGTGCGAACGCACCAGGGTGTAGGGAATTCGGCGGCCGCGATTGTGCCACGTCAGCGATTACGGATCACGAAACATCAGATAAAATTTTCGTTTGCTTATTTGACCTAATTCTAGGTGTTTTCAGGAAAAATTTTGAACTACAAAATTGTAGATTTTGATGTGATCTACAATTTTGTAGTTGAAATTTTTTTCAAAAAATACCAAACGATATGCCATAAAGGTAATTATATTTATATTTATCTTTTTGGCATAACGTTTAGTATTTTTTGAAAAAAATTTCAACTACAAAATTGTAGATCACATCAAAATCTACAACTTTGTAGTTCAAAGTTTTTCCTGAAAACACCTAGAATTAGGTCAAATAAGCGAACGAAAATTTTATCTGATGTCTCGTGATCCGTAATTGCTGACGTGGCATGATCAGGGCCGTTCATAAGCCTGCACTCTGGTGCGTTAGCACCAGGGGAGCCGGCTCCCCTCCCCCCCTTCTCTGTCTCACGCGATCGAATGTTCAAGCACCTATCTTGGCCATGAAGTTCCACGACGAGATCGGCGGCGGAACCCTAGACGCGAGAGGCACATTGGATCTCCGTGATAAGACACTACTCGATCTCGGAGACGAACATGGTGATGTGGCGCCACAACGAACTCGACGGTGAGGCTCAGCGGCGGGATCATTACTACAACGTCGCAACAAACTCGACGACGGAGATCGGCGGCGAGGCTCGGCGGCTGGGGTGATCGCATGGGGTGGGGGGGGGAGGACACCGTAAGATCCATTAACGAGATCCGTTAATATTAACGGTCCGGATTAACTTTTTTCCAAATCGCGTTGTAATTCGGTCGTCGATTGCAGCTGAGTAGGACTATTCTTAAATCGAGGAATAAATTTATATATATATATATAGATCATCAAACCATAGTTTGTCAATCCATAAAATCAGAAGATGAAACTCACAAACTCCATGGATGAGCAACAAGGTCATGATCAAAGCAGAAGAAATTGGGAAGACTTACCATTAGATTGCTTAGTTAACATCATCTTAAAGCTTAATTTGGAAGATAGATTCCTCAGCCTTCCATATGTATGCAAATCATGGAATGAAGCTTCGATGGATCCGCAGTGTTGGAGGGTACTTGATTTCACTGAAAATCAAATAGATGTTAAGCCGTGGAGCAAAATCACCGCCCGCTTTTGCCGCGAATTCCAGCTCCAGAAGTTCAGCTTCTCCGGATTCATGAAGCTCGCCGTCCGCCGGAGCTGCAGATCTGCTACGGCGCTCTCATTTCCCTTTTTATTTGGCCCTTCTGTTCAGGACTTGGCCTATGTCTCCGATGAGTAAGAACCTCTCATTCCTTAATCTTCTCCACTTTTATGCTGATTCCATGTTTCTGAACTTCAATTATCGTCGGAAATAATAATTTTCATCATCCGGGCCAAAATGACCTTTCATGAATTCCATTGTTTTTATGAATTTCATGTTCTAAACTTTCGAATCCAATTTTCAGCTTAATCCGTTTGGAGCTTAAATCTTGCTGGCATGACATAATTTCATAGATTGTTATTAGTTTATATATCAGTAAAATTGAGAGCCGTATACCAAAAGGGCATTGTGAATTAGATTTGAAATTTTAAAAAATAAGCATAGTTCATAAAAATCTACAGATTTTGCTGTTTAACAATTTGATTATAGTTCTTATGCCCTGTAAATTCAGGTGTCCAGGAGTGAAAAGTATTGTTTTACCAAACGTACTTCGGCAAGACGAGGATCGAATCCGTCAGATCATCGGAAAATGGAAAGATTTGGAGTACTTAGAACTTGGATTGAAACCATTGTACTTGGAAGAAATGCTCCATGAAATTAGCAGAAACTGCAAGAACTTCATCGGGCTCAAAATGCACGGATGGCTCAGTAGCTGCAGCGCAAGAGCGATCACAAAAAACCTACCAAATCTCAAGTCTTTGACACTCAGTGGATCTTTTCTCAGCAAAGATCAGATTTTTATCATACTGGAAGGTTGCATTGAGTTGCAGATGTTTGATGTCTCCGGATGCAGAGGGTTTGTTGTTGATGAAGAGATTATGAAGAAGGCTTCTGGTATTAGAGAGTTTAATTATAAGGATTCTAAACTTGAAGATGATTATTGGGATGAGTACAGTGAGTATGGTGATGTTTGCTGGGCAATGATTTGTGGAAGTGGAAATTACTGAAAAAAAAAAAAAAAAAAAGAAAGAACACATACTCGCATACAAAATTACATAGGACTTGTTTTTTTTTTTTTTCTTTTTTTGTTGTCTTGACCGCCGGTTTGATTTATTTTCTATATTTCGGCCGCAAACGGTCCATGTTAAAGTAAAGTTCATTATAATCAAATATTATTAAGATTCAAATACCTAACCTACTCTTCATGAAAAAAAAGGCCACGAAGGCTTTGAGTTTTTACTAGTTACAAAATTTTAGAGTATCAAAATATTTATTTAGAATTTTTTGAAATTATTTAGAAAAATTATGTCGGTCACTGGTCTATTTTTGTGCGACCGTCGTAACAGATAAATCTACGAATTCCACCTATCCATATTTTAATTATTCGATTGGCCTAAAAGTTTGAGCCTAGGCTATTTAAAAATATTTTTTAAAAACCTTTTATTAGAAAAAGTATAGAGCACACCAAATTTTATTTTTTATATTTAATTTTTTTTAAATACTTTTATTTATTTATTTTGAAATATTTTTATAAGTTTAAATAAATAAAAATTAATTTGAAAAGATTGAAATGGTCTCTTTCTGCGAAATTACTTTTAATAATATCATCTATAAAAAAATGTTTAAATAGTCTTTCCTACTTTTAGGAAAAAAAAAGTAATTTATTTAACATCAATTGAGACCGGTAGTTGGGTGTCAACTGTCTATCATAAATATGCATTTCATCAAACAAACATCACATCAAAATAAGTGCTAAAAATTGCAAATTTTAGAAGACTTGAAATTTGAAAATTATGAATTTGTTATTTATCATCTAAATAGGAAAAAGTCGGTCACCATCAGTAAGGAAAAGCGAGTCGTTCGTAGCACGAATTTTTTTTTTTTAAATATTATTATTTTAATAAAAAATTATTAAAATAATATTAAAAAAAAATTATTTGTCACCGTAAGAACGCCATGTACGAAATACATTTTTTTAAAAAAATGCTCTAATACGAAAACGCTTTTCCTCTCAAATATTTTCTCAGCCGTTGTAAATATTATATCTACGCAAGAACTTCAAAATTTCTTATATAAATTTTTATTTATTTATTTAATCTATTTTTAAGTAATTTTAGAAAAAAATTTAAACTGCATAATTATTAATTTCAATGTGATTTACAACTTTATATTTAAAAATTTTTCGAAAAGATGTAAAATAATATGCCAAAAAGATGATCAAAATTTTGAATACATATGAATAAAACATAAATTATTCTAAGAATAAATGAGACTTAGCATTTTTTTTTTTTTGAGCTGAAATATAAAACGTAAATTTTAGAGGTTGATATATAATTATTCCAAGAATAAATGAGACTTAGCAGTTTTCGTTTAATAAGACCCGTGAACAGCAGCGGACAAATTATCGTCTCTTCCATAAAAAAAAAACAAAAAAAAAAGAAAAAATAGCGTCTCGATGCAAAGATGAAAAGGCCTGACGTTGTTTTTTGGGGAATGTAGTTATTGGACTTGGATCCCAACACCGCAGTAAATGGTAAGTGGGTTGGGCTGATTCGGGCTCCACTTTACTACTCCAGACCTTCGATTAAACCACATCTGATGGCAACAGATAGCATAATCTACAGTAATATTCCATGCTTTATCAAACAGCAACAGCTTCCAGTATTTCCTCTTTTTCTAAACCTGAATAACTGGGAAACTTGCATAATGCATAGCCTGCAATCGCTGAGCGCCTTCGGCTCGACTGGATGGAGGGCATCTCAGAAAATATCACTATCTAAGTTCGAATCCGCGTGGGATGAAAACTCACCCGGAACTCGCCTCCAACAAGACGACAAAATGACCACCAAATCCTGTAAACCACATCAGAGTAAAATCTATATGGCTGAAAAGTTAGCCCAAATTTGACCGAATAATATGTTTCTTTTTTTTTAAATCTTGAATGCATATGGATCAATTATAGGCTAAATGGCTGGGAAATCGAGCATTTACCTCGAGGCTCAAGCTCAACCTGCTGGAGGTGGTGGTTGATCGCTCCTCTGTCCATAATGCCAAGAGGACCCTAAAGAAAATCCCAAAACAAACTTCTTCCAACTCGGTTGTACGTACAGCTATTGCTAATATTTGCCGCTTATTTCAAACCCTTATCTAGCATTATTATTTATTAGTCTTAACTTAAAAGGCATGACACTGGCCTTGGACTTGTCCAAACCAAAAAGTTGCGATTCTTTTGGCTGGCAAAATATGTAATAGGGCAATCCGTAGATTTAGTTAGTATAAATTTTTTTTAAAAAATAGGCCAATTCTTAATAGAATTTTTCTACTATAATCTAAGTAGCAGAAAAAGTTTTAACCTAAACGGTACTTTTTACGACAGAATATCTACATATAAGTTTGGGAATTAACAAGTTTGACGAAGATATTTATAAACTAAGAACTGATGGATTGTAATTGACCAGTAGTTGAAAAATGTTATATGACCCCATTTTTCCCATTTGGTTTATTTTTGGATCAAAATCTTTGGGCCAAAGAGTTCCAATTATTCTGGCATTATTTGTGCATGAATTGACCTATGTGCTCTCATGAATGAGCTACCTGATTTCATGCTAAATATATGGGCTTCTTTTTTTTAATCTCATTTATGGGCTTCATTTGGATATTCAGTTTTCTAGATAATTGGGAGTTCTACCATACTTTCTATTTCCATTCACGAACATGAGCAATGTATTGTCAATCTTCTCATACCCAAAAATTAAAAAATATAAAACAAATTCAAAAAAAAAAAAAAAAAATTTGCAGAGCAGACGAAAACTAAGACAATCTGCTACAAATACAAAATATGAACAGCAGGTGACTCGAGGTTGGGGTTTTGCAACATAAGCTTTTTTTTAATTATCATTAAAAATATTAACAATAACCGGCAAATTTTATATGATTGTCCACGAATAGCACCAAATCATATCCACCTACAGAAATCTGAATCTTTTGAAATAAAAACACCAAAAAATACATGTCAAGAAATATGAAAGATAAAATTTTTTCAAATTCTTACAAGTGATCCTCAGGACTTTCACATAAAGTAGCCATGAAGTATGCATTATTCAAAGTCGATTCAACTTTTAGATTAAAAATTTGATGTTTCAAAATTTAAAATGTTAAAAAGTTTAAAATTATACTAATGGTAATTGGCAACATGACTTAAGTTGGCATGCATAAATTGAACAGTTTAACAGTTAAAGAAGAATAACAGCAACAATTCAAAAAGCCAAGCAAATTTTCTGCATCCGATATAACCAACAAAATTAAACTACTTCGATAGCAGCAGCCACATAACCCAAGTTTTCAAAAGTTTCCACTAGCATAAACAGTAAGCAAATAAAAGCTGAACTGAAAGTTGCAGCTACGATTTTGGTAGGAATCGCAACCACCCGGAGATGGAGGCGTCTCATGTTCCTACTTGGATCGTTGCCTCATCTTTCGGCGCTTCCTCTTGAGCCTCCTCATTCTCTTCTTCTTCCACTGTAATGGAGAAATCAAACAGTTAATCGAATGACCATAGCAGTTACTTAGGTATATAGCAAAGTCAAGAACAAAACAATATAAAGAAGCATGGTTTTCGGTGCCGGACGGCATATGCCTGTTCCGGTAGTTGTCGGCACGGCAAGAACCGGCACGGTACGTGTCAAAAAATCTTATATTTGAATTTTTAATTAATTTTTTATTTTTTAAAAAATAACAAATAAATATATATCAGCACGGCACCATCGGCACGGTAGGCACGTGCCGGGATCTAAGTTTACCGAAACTCGGCACGGCTCGGCACAGAAAACCTTGCAAAGAAGTCCATAACACAAGCCACATATTACATATGGTCGATCACATTTTGAAAGGAATTAGAAAGAACAAATATCTATACAACACAAACGAACACCAAACAACGAAAGGTTTCCAATAAGATAGTCATCTCGGACACTACCAATACTTATTAGAAGCAACGAAACTACACGTGACAATTTTTCCAATATGGAAACTAATCTTCTTCACTTAAATTGTACTTGCAAAAAACGTATTACCAACATGACAAGCCACACATAACACATGCTTGTGAACGCGTGTGACCCTTTTTTTAATTTCTTTAACAAATTAAATATCTTTAAAAAAAAAGAATTTTTTTTTAAAATATAATAAAATATATAAATATAGCAGGCATGTGATCCAAATTTTTTATTTTTTTAAAAATTAAATTATTTAAAAAAAAGAAAATTTTTAAAAAATATAAAAATATATACTAAAATATAAAAACTAATATTTTATTATCAGCAGGGTCGGCGCGGCACGGTCGGCATGCCTCGAATTTAAATTTTACCGAAATCCGGCACGAAACAGCATCTAAAACCTTGTTACAAACATTAGCCTCACAAGCCACATATTATACATGCCCGATAAAATTGTGAAAGCAATTACAGACACACAATCATACAACACGAATGAACACCAAACAACATAAGATCTAAATAAATAGTAATCTTGATACTACCGATACTTATTAGAAGCAACAAACTAGATCACATGTGATAATTTTCTCATATGGAAACTAGTCTTCTTTACTTACATTGTACCATCACGTTGCAAATAACAGATTACAAACATGAGACAGTTAAATTTTCACAACAAAGAGTACTTACAACAGTAAATAACTACTAAGTTATCATCTGATTCTCTTACGTTCTTAACTGCAGGATTAATAACAATATGACGGATACACATCTAACATCATGTACCAAAAATAACAAGTTTCAACTCTAAATTGTGGTATGCTTCTATAATTCTGCTACCAAATGCATTAATACAGCATGCTTTTTATAAAAAGTTGACTAGAATATAACGTTTTCGTTCATATACTATTGACAATGTTCAAATAGGGCTCTAATCGTTCATATCGATATCAAACTTCAAATCTCTAAAGGAGATTGATTACAAAGCCGGACACTATAAGATCATATAAATTAGAGAATTAATCGAAAGCGATTATACCTTGGCTCTCATCCTTGCGGCGGAAAGATCTGGTGCCCACGCCGATCTACTATGTTGTCAAAGCTCACAGCCACGGAAATTTTAGAAGTTGAGGCAAGGAGGCGGCTGTTGGGAGTACTTAAGGAACTAGGGTTTTGGTTTGCGGAATGATGGACGGCTACGATTGATTTTAGCGTTATAATTTAATTCATCTCACAAAAACCTGTCCACTGGCCTAGCTGGGCTCTGTATGGGCTACAAGTTGTCGAACTCAAAGTCCGGATAATAATATCCGATAAATGGCAATACAATTCATCCTTTCACTATTTTTTTAAAATTGTCCCACAAATTTTAAATATTACTTCGCTGCTCTAAAATGATAATAGCTTAGTATATAGGCTATAGCATGTGATGATAGTACTGAAATATGTATATCACAGTACTAAGAATTTTTGAAATATTATATAATATAAAATTGTGAATTATATTCGCTTTATTTATTATAGTATAGAAATTCTAAATGAGCCATATGCTTCACAATACATCTGGTAAAAGCAATTCGGGCCAATGGCCGAAATGATATAAGTATAAGCCAAAATTTAAGCAACAAAAGAAAATGTTGGAAAATTTTCTTTCTGACGGGATAGAATAATGCTTTACTGTTTAAACATTTTAGCCTAAAAATTTATTTACACGTATTTTCTTAATCTTGACATCGTTAAATCGCATTTGAGAAATATATTGGGATAAATTTTTGGAGGATTTAGTCGGACGCTGCATTCTGTTTCCCTAATTCCGGTGAACACTTCCATCTGCGGTCGACGGAGGCCGCGAGATTCCACTCTGGTGATGAAACCGCTAGCGATTGGCTGCTCGAAAGATTCGTCGTCCCACCCTGGTGGAGAGAAATTTGCTCAATTGAGAGAGTCGTTGACGAGCTTAAGCTTAAAACCGTCAGCATGGAGGCCCCAAAGCCCCAACATTGGATCGGTGACTATATTTTGAAATCAATTGTTGTAGACGTGTAGTCTACGGCTTTCTGTAAGTAATATACTTCATTTAATTGCCCATCAAGTAGAGTTTCTGTTAATATAATTGAGAAAGATGTTAATTTTACGGACTGCTCAACATTCTTTTTTTTAGAAGTCCCGTTACCTGCATGAGTTAGTCACTGTGTGGCTCTTAACCACGTAGAATTCTGTACCTGCTGTTAATTTCTTATGTTTGGCAGAGTTGATTGTATTGTGCTACCAAGTGTAGATAAAATGAAGATCAATTTTGGTCAAACTCAGTCATAAAGTGTCTGACTTCTGATTTACGAGGTGACCGTGACTCTGGTCTGGGTTTTTTCGCTGACATAGTTGAAACAATAAAATGCTCTAGAAAATTGTCATATTTCCCACTGCAGGATATGTAGCATCATCAACAATTTCATATAAACTTGTATTGGACTTCAGGCATAGTTGCCTTTATATGCAGATCTCTTATGAAGCATCCTAATTCAAGTTCATCTGTAATCTTCATAAATTTTCATCACTTCTTTCGCACCTTTCACCGTAAAGTTCATAACGAAGTTTTTCATGAACTCAGACCCTGTCCTCAGAGCACTCCCTATCACTTCCCAAAAAACTTGGAGTTTTCGGAAGTAATTTGATTCTAAGAACAATTAGCTTTCCTTTACTGCACGGTAATTCTTTTGAACTTTTGTTGCTGCTACTATTCTAGATGTCTATGAGTTCGTGGAGCATCATAACATATAGCTGTTGCTTATGAATGTCATTTTTGATATTGGCTCATCATAATTTTTGAAAGCTTTGAGCAGAGTTTATCTGTTCTAGCATTGCAAAGATATGTAGAGAGATGGGATATTACCTAGTCACCAGTCATGCTTGCTCTGGACAATAAGATCAGGAGATTAAGGAAGCCAGTGGTGATTTAAGATCCATTGAGGTTGACATTCTTACTTTGGGCCAATATTTACTGGTGACTAAAGGAGCAAATATCTACCTCAACAGCAATTTCTATGTTGCATGGCTTCTTTATTCTCTCGCTGAGTGCCCTTGAAGAGGACTCCATCACACCTTACTAAAAGAAAACGTATGAGAAGTTTGCCTTCTGGAGGAATTCAGAGAATCTATTGGTTTCCTCTATGTTGCTGATAGACCCCTGGTAAACATAAGTTTTGTTCCTCTGAATAAGTGGTTTTTTATATTTATTATTTTTTTATTTGTTTTTTATGTAGAATTAAATATGAACTAGCTACAATTAATGCTTCCCAATTTTAATTGGAATTTGGATAGAAAGACAAGGATTTCTCATACTACATTGACACGTTGAACCACACGTTGAACCACTTCATATCCTTCACTATATGTTCTTTAGGTATCCACAAAAAGCAATGTGTCTTGCGAAGTGCATGTAGTAGTAAACTTTTGTAACATCTTGTACAATTTTATACGTAAACGTCACTATTTTATTAGCCATGGAGGTTACTTTTATATATATCCACAATCGTAGGTGTGATCATCATGTAAAGCAGAGAATTTGTGTCAGATTTCATAGAAAGGATGGGCGGACAACAACTTTTGTTTCGGTAATGATGTTACCCGTCTACATATTTGAGATGATGATCTTGAATATCCAATTTTCCGAATTTTATGTGGCTTATTTATAATTTTATATAGGCAATCCTTGTTAGGATGAAGAGCATGCTATCCTTGAATTTTTCTATTTAAGATTAGAAGGATTAGAAGGATGTTGTTACTTTAACTCACAATGTTATCTATATTCTGCTGTGTAGGCATTTGTTTTGAGCTGATGAATGTAAAGGGGATAGGTGGTATATTGTCATTCTATTTGTCATGCCCATCTATGCCGATTATTCGACGATGACCGGATCAGAATCACCTAGCACCAGTAACTGTTGGCTATTATGGCGAGCTTGATGTAAATTAGGGTTACATGAGTAAAAACATCCCTCATAAGTAGCATTACTTCCTATACCCCAAATGCTTTGCAGTATAATGTTACCAGAGCTCTGGAGAACTAAAAGCTTGTATCAAATTGTTGATATTTTGTCGATATGATGCTGTGCCATAGATGGGTGGCTATGATGAGGGCGGTGGCGGGGTGTCGTAGTGGTAAGGTGAGCCTCAAAAAGCTTCTTTACTCTGGGTTCGACTTCCCACGCCGTTAAGCGTATGCGCATCTCGCGTGTGACGAAATGCTGCTGGATGGGGGTTTTTTGCAATTCGATTAATATTTACACCATCTGCATCACGTTTATCCGTTTTTGCAACGCCGATCAGTATGCCAATCACCAGTTTCTATTGTTAGCTAATATTAATGGTGACACCACCTTCCTACCTACTCGGGAAAAGACTTATTGTTACGTAAATTGGAGCCTTGTATCTTAATTCTGACCTTGTCATATCTACAACTTGTTTATTAACAACTGTTATTGCAGGCTTTGGTTCATATGCTAAGAGTAATATGTGCACTAGGAGTAAAAATAAGTCCAGTTCGAGTCAAGTACTACTATGCTTAAGTTCGGCTCAATTGGTTTAACTCAAATTCGGGTCGATTGGTTTAGTAGGAGCTCGAGCTCGACGAACTTCAAAGCCTGAGCTCGAATGCTGCTCCACTCAAGTTGAATTTAATTGTATCAACAGAGCCGAGCTCGACTTGAGCTCGGATCAATTACGTCAATTACGTTGAGCTCAAGTCAAGATCGAGCACAAACGGTTTAAGTAATATTGTTATAAAAATCTTTTAAATAAAAGTAAAAGTTTGTTTAGGCTCGCTTGTCTAATGAGTATATAAATACTCGGCTTATTTATTTATTCGAGCTCGAATTAGTTTTCAAATTCAAAGCCGAGCAAAGCTTGAGCTCCTCATGAGCAGCTCAATTCGTTTTCATTTCTAAAGTGCACGTTTAGCTACGAAATTGCCCAAAATATGAGAAGAATCTCCCAAATCCAAGCTAACTTTGATAATCTAATAAATACAGATTTACCCAAAAAAAGAAAAAAGAAAAATATGCAAGCGAGGTAGATAGTTCCCTGTACGCAAAGCCATCTGGCCCATCTCCATCTCACCATCGAACTGGCTACGTGCTTACACAAGGCACCTATAACAAAGGCCATAGCATATGCGTACCTCTATTTATATATACATATAACATCATTCTTCTTCTCCACATTTTCTTTTTCTCGCGGCTCGAAGAAGACCCCTTTTGCGTGCTTCCAAAATCCACCGACGCCCCCATTTCCCAGAAAATCAACCTGCGAACGGATTCTTGGATCATCTGATCTCGTTTTTTGTGGTAATATTTGGTTGATTTTGCATCGATTGATCGGATTGTTTATTTCTTTGATGTGTAGTAATGCACGCATTGGATTCTCCTCCCCTTTGTCTTGGATTATTCATTTGGGTTTTGGTGGGGATTCTGTCATGAACAAAATCCATGTCTTTCAGTTCAGTTTCAGTACGGATTGGTTTATATCCAACTGAACTGCTTGTAATTTTTCAAATTACCAAAAGAAAATGTATAGTTTTATATAAATTGCTGGCATTGCGGTGATTTAAACTTCTTCTAATTTCTGCTGTAATTCTTGTTGGTTGTCTGGGGAGCTTAATGGTAACCGCCTATTACAGAAACATTATTGGAAGCAGAAATATGTGATTTTATATTTTGGAATGCTGCCGTCTATCCACAAATTTACTATCATCATGGAAAACTATCCTTCATGGTTACTGGTAACCATGGAAACAAAATATATCCGGACTTTATACTAATTCTAAAATTTTCGAATGATTGGGGAGAACGTGTACGTTAATTTTGACCATATGTTTCTTTTGAAATTTGATAGTTTGTTATCTTTCTTAATGCAGGAAGCTCCTTGATAATAACTGCAACTTACAATCTGTACTTACATATTCACGCATAAAGTTTCTTGCATTCACCTGTATGTTGTCTAATTCTGGTACTTCATGGGAGGTGTTGACAGTGATGAACCACCCTTAAAACGCGTCAAAGCTTCCATGAGAGGATTGGGAGGCCACATGAAGAACTCATTTTCGGATCATGTTGATCTGCCGGGAGACATTCAAATCGGTACTTTGTATTCCGAAGCGAAAGACGACACAGTTGGTTCAAATGGAGTTATTAGAAGGGACGAGTTTCTAAGAATCATTACAAAAGCTTTATATTCTCTTGGTTATGAGAAAAGTGGAGCAGTTCTGCAAGAGGAATCAGGAATTCCCTTGTACTCCTCCACAGTTAGTCATTTCAGAAAGCAAGTTCTTGATGGGAACTGGGATGGAAGCAATGCTACGTTGCATAAGATAGGCATAGTAGATGAGTATGTCTTGAAATCAGCATCCTTTTTAATATTAGAACAGAAATTTTTTGAACTTCTGCAAAAGGGAAAAGTTATGGATGCGCTAAAGACCTTGAGAAACGAAATTGCTCCACTTAACATTAATATGGCAAGGGTTCATGAACTTTCTAGTTGTATTGTCTCTACTTCCGGGCATTGTTTACCTGGTTTGAATTGTCAACGCAATCAGAGTTCAGATTCACGCTCGAGAATTTTGGAGGAGTTAGAAAAATTGATTCCTGCATCAATGATTCCTGAGAGAAGGTTGGAGCATTTGGTTGAACAGATGCTAATGTTGCAACGTGATGCATGTTACTTCCACAACTCCTTGGACCGTACTCTTTCATTATATGTGGATCATAAGTGCGGGAGAGACCGGTTGCCTTCTCAAACAACACAGGTTAATACATTTGATTGGAATAAAAATGTCGTTCCAAACATTGTTGCATCAGCATGTCTAAACTTTCATCAGATTTTCACATCATGATATTTCCCTTGAGCCCCTCTGAAGACAAAAATATTTAGAAGCTCATCTAAGTTCTCTTTAAATTGGGTCATCTTCGCGACCTGATGTCAGCTCTCCAGAGTCTGGAGTTCTCAGAGGGAGAAATCTTTCACAAGCAACCTAAGTCCTAGTCAATATCATTGCATATGTGGTTCGCAGTCAGCTGATGTCCAAAAGCTGTTTTAGTTATAGTTGCTAACTACGGTTTTGCTTGACACTTTTATTATGCAAATCAGCCTAGCTGATGTCTTGAATTTATCGAGTTAAGGGTCTAGAAGAGATCCTACGCTTTGGTAACATTGAAATATAGTTAGAGGCACTTGTGATTAATGTTTTAGAGATCCATTGAATTTTGGAGTTGCGTATCAAATATCTTATATCATGATGTGTATTCAGTAAGTACTTTCTCACTCACCATTTATAAGGACAAACTTGTGAGTTGTGATTCCTTCTCTTGGACGATCATGCTTTGGTGTTGGAATATTCTAGATGATAGCAATTTGTCTTTCCTAGTAAAGGTGGTAGTAGTTTCTACGGACATGTAGATGTCTCATATTTGCCTAATTGGTTGTGTTGCTCATTCTTCTGACTCTGTCAACGTACTCCAGTAACAGTATCACAACTATAGGGCACACTTTTGGACAATTATTTATGGTCTAATAGAATGTTTGACTTCAGAGAAGTTTGCATCGTCTGTGATGTAGGAAAACAGTAACTAAAATGTCCCTATTCTGTCGTTAACCGTTCTGAGATTGGATTCATTTTGTTGCTGTTAGTAACCGTTAAACTACGTTTTCTCCTTTTCAAAGCTGTTGAATATGAACACTTCAGGTTCTCCTGGCTGCAAGCTTGATTTTGTCTCTCATTTCATAAGGAGTTTGGATTTACTAATCTTGTGATTTCAATTGGAGCAGGTATTGGATGCTCATCAAGGTGAAGTCTGGTACTTGCAGTTCTCAAACAATGGCAAGTACTTAGCATCAACTTCAAATGATCAATCTGTTATTATATGGGAGGTACTTTTAATTTACCTCAAATATATGCCCTCCTTTTTATTTCTTCAGTAGTTTTCATTTCCTTATGGATTAAAGTAGGTGTGTTTAGTTTAGTTTGTTTACAACCGATAGTTCATTTCAATCCTGTGACTAGGTTCTTCTCAGAAACATTTCCTGATCATTGGTGCAAATTAAGGGTGACGTTTCCAATTTACGGCCACATACCCCATTCAGTCAAATATTAGGGATTTTTGTGCACTGCCTAAGTGCCTAGCATATCTTAGTATACTCTTATGTTTAGAAAGAGTTGAACAATACAGTTGGGAATAACGATTGTGAAGCTAAAGGTTGATGCATGGTTTTCGGTGCCGGTCGGCACAGTCCGTACCGGACGACACATGCCTGTTTCTGCAGTTGTCGGCACGGCACGTGTCAAAAAATCTTATATTTAAATTTTTAAATTAATTTTGTTTTATTTTTAAAAATAACAAATAAATATATAACTGCACGGCACGATCGGCACGGTCAGCACATGCCGGGATCTGAGTTTACCGAAACTCGGCTCGGCATAGAAAACCTTGGGTTGGTGTAATTTCACATGATTTTCAAAATCGAATTCGATGTGACTGCATTTTGGTTGTTTTTTTTGTGTACATTGTTTCTCGTTTCAGCTTTGATACATTTACTAGTTTATCCGGTGTGAGTGTTTTCTTTAATCTAGGAGTGTTTGTTTATTCAACCTTGAAACTTAAGTATGCTCATATCGTATATCTTGGGTGACTGAGATATATGTAATAGTGAAAGAAAAGTCATACAACATTGGTACATTACACTTTAGGTTCACGGAGATGGGATAATTTCATTGAAGCACAGACTAACCGGCCATCAGAATCCTGTGTTGATGGTTGCCTGGAGTCCTGATGATAGCCAGCTTCTATCATGCGGGAACGAAGAAGCTGTTCGTCGCTGGGATGTCAACTCTGGAGAATGCATGCATGTTTATGAGAAAGAAAGCCTTGGCCTGACATCTTGTACCTGGTTTCCTGATGGAAAACGGTTTTGTTCTGGTTTGACTAATATGAGTATCTGCTTATGGGATATTAATGGAAAAGAATTGGAATGCTGGAATGGACAGAGGATAACAAAAACATCTGATATAGCTGTGACTAGAGATGGTAGAATGATTATCAGCATGTGCAAGGAGAGTATGATTCTGCTTTCGGATAGGGAAGCGAAATTTGAGAAGACAATTGTGGAGGATCAAACCATCATCTCGTTCTCATTATCCAGAGATGATAATTTTTTGCTTCTTAGCCTAAAGAACCAAGAACTACACTTATGGAGCATCAGTGGCAATCCAAAGCTCCTAACAAAGTATAGAGGTCATAAGCGTAGCCGCTTGGTTATTAGATCATGTATTGGGGGCTCTGATCAGTCATTTGTTGCAAGTGGAAGTGAAGATTCACAGGTATGGAGGTGGTTTTTTTTTTCTCTCTCTCCTTCCACTACTACATGTGATGATTGTGATCTTAAAGGACGTATCACATTTCTCCCTATAACCATAATGTAATTTCTGCTCTGAAAGTTAAATTCTAGGGGTTTTTGCATATCAGCCCCCCCAGGTTTCAAACCTAACAAATCAGCCCCTGGAAACGTGATTTTTTTTTCTTTTAAAAATCAGCACCTGGAAACGCATTTCTAGGGGCTGATTTGCTCGGCCACCAAAGTAGGGGGGCTGATATGCAATGTACCGTAAATTCTATGCATTTACTACGCTATGGATCTGAAGTCGAGCAAAGTGTTGCAAGAGACGGCAAAAACAATCAATCAAGAACATACACATACTTTGCATGAAAATAGATAACATGAATTGCTCCAAGTTTTTGTGCCTGTTATCATCATTTATGTCAATATGATATTTGTAGCATTTGTTTTTAACAATGAGATTTGTGAATACCAGGTGTATTTATGGCACCGTAAAACTGGGAATATCATAGATGTATTGCCTGGGCATTCTGGTGCTGTAAATTGTGTTAGCTGGAACCCAGCAAACCCATTTATGCTTGCATCAGCCAGCGACGATAACACGATCCGTATTTGGGGACTGACGAAAGGATTTAACTTGAAGCAGGGGAGTAGTAGCAATGGAGCTCTCCATCAATGTAATGGACACTCTTGAGTCATCTTAAAAAGTTCCAGATATGCACCTCAGGTTCATTGCTCATTCTTATTCACAATGTATATAACTTTGTTTTTCTCTCTTCATTCTCCTCTCCAAGTGTTAGATATTGTACATAAACAACACATTCATTTCTTAAATAACCTGTCTCAGTCATCTCATGTTGTTGGAACTTCGATGCTGCACTTTCAGGTCCTTCGTAGAAATATTCCCTCAAAAAAATGCATATGTTTTAGCTAAAGCTAGTTCTGCAAATTTTTTTTTTTTTCGAAATTACATTTTTCAAGAGACTCCGATGATCTTGATGCAATCATAACCACATTTAGGGGCTATTTGGTTTGCAGCAGTTGGGCTTCAACTACAGCATTTTGAAAATGCGAGTTAGAAATCGCGTGTTTGGTTTACTGTTGTTGGTTTTGACCGCAGTTTGAACTGCTGCAGTTGAAATCGAGATGCAGCGGTTCGAACTACACTCTGAAAGACCGTAGTTGCAAATTCATGATGCATCGCGTGGTTGCAAACCTTAACTCGTAGTTGCAACTTCGGTTCTCTTATCCGAGAATTCTAAATAAAGTCGAAAAAAAATTCAAAAATTCTGAAAAAATTAAATTTAATTCGGCAACAAAAATTAGTTATTTTAAATATTTTTTCGCAGATTAGAGCATCTCTAGATATTTTTAAAAAATGTTCAAATATTTTTTAGTCACCAAACGATGGCAAACTAAATACTAGTTACGAAAGCAGAAAATTATAACTCTCAGCACTTCTAATTACTATATTTAGAGCTCTGATTTTTAACTGTATCAAATCAAACAGTCTTTAATGCATCGGGATATGTGACATAGACATTTAGATGTACTGTGTATAGTTCTGATAGAATCGGGAGGTTTCGTGATTATGATGAATAGCAATGCTCTTTTTTGTTGAAGTTGAAGTTCTACGCAGGTGAGAAGTTATGCCGTAATATAGAAGTGGCGCCAATTCCGGGGACAGTGCACCTGATCCAGATGGGAGAGGGTAAACGTGTTTGCCCAATCCGTTGTAGTGCGGATGCGTAGGAATGATGCAATTTAAATAAAATAAAATAAAAAGTATGGAATGAAGCAGACGATAACGGAAATAGAAAAAAGGAGGATAAATGTTTGGTGCGACAAAGTGGATTGTTCAGTTTTTGAACTGAAAATTAAATTATAAGCAAAACAAATTGAACTTATATTTTGTGATAGTTTATACTATGTAGGAGAAAGAGTTCACATCCTATATTTTATATTTTGATACATTTTAGTAAATTTCTGACATTCTTGTCTTAATTTTTTACATCTTTATGTTAAAAAAAATACTACCATTCTTCTGATAACTTTTTAATATATTCTTGATAACTTATAATTTGAAAAAATTACTCACCTCCAATAAATCAAACATAATTAATCTCCACCATACGTTCACCTCGTGATCTGTATATTTACCTCGTGATCTGCATAAATTATTAAATTACAACTATAACCATTATAATGTGTGGTCCTGATGTTACCATGTATGCTATGTGATTTATTGTGTGATTTCTTGAACGAGTATAACAAAATCCTTATAATTTAAGTGTAAATTTGTCTTTACAAGTGAATTATAGTGTAAGACAAATTGTTACATATTTGGTGTCCTACTCATTTTCACCATACTTTTTTTTTCCTAAAAATAAAGATATATCTGTAGTAGTTGCCATATTGGGCTCTACAACTTTGGATTGTGATAATCACTAATGTCATGTGTTTTTTGTTGGTCACTTTGGCAACTAACAAAAGCTGCTAATAAAATAACCCACCAATGAAAAAGATAATAATTGCATATCAACCACCCTAGAATTAACAGTAGTATATTTTAGCTTCCAAAAATACAGAAATGCGTAACGTGGCGGGGCGCGACGTCAGCGTAAAAATATATTTTTGAGAATTAAAATGTAAGAGTGAAATTTTGGAGGGCTGATATGTAATTATCTTACGAAAATGATTAAAGTGATTAGATGGGCCATATGGTGATGGATAAGCCTTTGAATAGTTACTAATACTAGTACTAGTTAAGATTGAGAGGCGTTGTACAAATACTGTTTGTCGATTTATAATTAATAATAATAATATTTATAAATAAAATACTAAATTATAATTATAAAATGTATATAATATATTGTAAAAATTTGAATGTGTCGAATATTTTTCACTGGCAAATATATATCGTACATTAGCAAATAAAAAAAAATGATGAAAGTCGATCACAGATAGCATGATTGTGTAATTATTGTTGACGAAAAAATCTAAAAAAATAAATGTATAAATTGAAAAGAAGAAATTATTTTAAAATTGGATAAGATTTTCAATTTTTTATTTTAAAATTAGTTAATATAAATTTACAACGCAATTTTTGTAAGTCCTGTTCAACGATGTTTTTTTTTTATTTCAATTGCTCGGTCAAGCACTCTATTTTAAGCTTGGTTAAGTTCTTCGTTAGGTTCACGAGGAGTTATACGCAAACATGAGAACATGCAGTATATCAATTACAAATCCACTATTGGGGCTTTTTGCGACACATGCAGTGCATGTGGCTCTTCAATGAGAGCTATTATTTTTATATTGAAAGTTTTTAAAAAATTACTTTAAATAAAATTATTTGGCTCCAAAACTTAATTGTAATTACGATATGTACAAACGCACCAAATATATATTTAAGTGTATTTTTTAAAAAATATTTTAATATAAAAATTATAGATTTTGATTAAGTATACAATTATATAAAAATAACAAGGATAAAATTAAAAATATTTAATAAATCTCCTGTTCACAAAACATTCGCGACACTTATAGTATTGATAAATACTTTTATTTCTTTTTAAATAAATATAAATACTTCTATTTCTTTTTAATTAGTAATAATATAAATAATTTTAATTACTGTGTCTGAATCGACAAGTTTTAAAAACAATAATTTCATAAGTCTGGATTTTTTCAAACGCTTACATTCATCGTTATTAGAGTTAAGTAATTAATAGGCTATGGTACGTCGTATGTTCTGCTCCTTTGTTAAAAAAAAATAGATTTGTGGTATAACGGTTACACTAGCTACTTTATATAATAGTCTTAAAAAATTTATTTAAATATTTTTAAAAAAAATTTCAACATCAAATTTATAGCTTTTGACGAGATTTACGACCTTCGTGTTTAAAATATTTTCAAAAATATGTTTTGCACTATAAATTTAACGGATCTGAAACGAAGTTTAAAAAAAATTTAAAATTCGTTTAATTTATTAAACTTTGCAGCTCTAAAACACCTACTTGAAAATATTTTTAAAAAATTTTTTAAATATAAAAGTTATAGACCTCATCAAAATCTATAAATTTTATTAGAAAATTTTTCTAAATCCCAAATTTTTTTTTATTTAAACACAAAGGATATATATATATGTTGACATTGCATAATCATTTAATTATAGAATTTTGCAAAAAGAAAAAGCTTCATACTGAGGTTGATCTGTACATATCAATCACGATTAACTTACAAAAAAAAGAAGGGCTAATATGAAATTTACCCAATTAATTTTCGAATAATTTCATATCAGCCCCATATTTTGAAATCGGTTCTATATTAGCCCCTAAAAATACATTTTCAGGGGCTGATTTTGAAAAAAAATTAACTCCTAAAAATATATTTTTAGAGACTGATATGACAATTTCAAACAAATAGGAACTGATATGGAATTATCCTATTAATTGCTGTGCCTGCTATGTAGCACAATGATGTGCTGCCGGTATCAGTTCAAGCAGGGGCTGCGCTGCTTTGTCAAGAATTAATTTATAAGTTAAAAATTAGAAGAGGGCTGTTTTGTAATCATCTTTAAAAAAAGACTTTCAAAGATATTTATTTATTTACTCTTTTTATCTGAAATAACAATAGCACAAAATATATATATATATATATATATATATATATATATTGGTTAACATGGGATATTTGTAGACAAGATCTTCGACAGAGTTGTTCTCTTTTGCCACTTCTGTCTGTTTTTGTTGCAGATATCTTACCAAGGTTGATTCCGACAGGAGAAAACAGTTTCCATTGCAAAAAAAAAAAATTGTGGCAAGGATTTGTTGGGCTCTTTTTTTTTTTTTTTTTTAATACATCTTGACTAACTGATTCAATTTTTATCCTATATTAAAAAATTTAGAAATACAAAATCATAAAGAAAAATATAATATGAGAATCATATATTAAATACTAGAAAAGTAAAACTTACTAATTTTTTTGTACAAATATGAATAAATTTTATAATTTTCTACAAATATAATTTATATAGTAATTGTAGATAATTTAATTTCATTATTATTAAATTATTATAATTAAAATATACAACTTACTAATTTTTTCTCTAGAATTTTAGTATTATATAAGCGACAATAATTTTGATAACAAGTTATCAGAGATTTCTTATAATGAATAACAAGTAGGGAGAGTTGCACTCCAGTCCGACACAAGACGTCATGCACTGTAGTTATGTTCTAAAAAATTACACTTAGGTGACTTTTGGTTGGGAAGCTAGAATCGGAATGGGTATCGGAATTGGAATGCAGTGGAATCGGAATGGGAATGACCATAACTTGTATAACGTTTGGTATATTATGGAATCGGAATCAAATTGCCTAATTCTATTCCGGTAGAGACATCCGGTAATCGGAATTCCCTCAATAACAGGAATCCAATTCCTATTCCGGACGGTTACAATTCCAATATTCTCTTAACCAAACGCCTGCAATCGGAATAGGTAGTTACGATTCCCATTCCATACGGTTAAAATACGAACCAAACACCCCATTAGATTCTTTCAATGGGGCTGTGAAATGTTATCGATAAGATGTTAAAGTTTATCATAAAGGTGTCAATATGCTATTTTTTATTAAGAGAATGTTAAAAATTAACATAAGAGTATTAAAAATTTATTAAGGTATCAAAATATAAAGTGTTAGATGTGTGTCGAAAATGTCAAAAATATATTAAGAATACTGTAAATATATTAAAATATGTTAAAAGAATAAAAATAATTTTGTTTTTTAAAATAATTTAAGTAATGTTGAAATAATATGTAAGGTTTCGGTGCAATTTATTATTGTCGCTGTAGTGGGTGAAATAAGAAACTTTAGATTAAGATACTGATACGACGAGTCACGCCTGATTTCGCCGCGTCAATCCCAGTCGGCCGTGCCGGTGATCCAGTGAGCGTCGTGCCACCACGTCTCCATAGAATTGGCCACGTCGCAGCCGGCAATAGTGAACCCCCCCGGCGCCTCTCCGTGATTACCGGAAAACCAGGGAACCAGTGGGCTCCCTGGCAACCAGACCACGACGACGTTACTGACGCACAATTACTCAACAGCCCTGTCCTGTTATGCGCCGGCCGTGAGCGGCAACCAGCTTGGTATTGACTACAACGTTATCTAATATCATACATTTATCAAGGGTACAAATGTCATTTAAAGCACAGTAGGTTCTTATTGGTTAGTTGAATTGGAAGCTGTGATTTTATTTAATATTAATAATAATGGTAATGAATATAGTTTTGCTTTCATCGTCCCCACTTTGATATGAACGAAGGAGGAGCGAAAGCGCTCGAAGTTGCGGAGAGTCAAAGCAATTCGATTTTGCAGGGCTTGGATTCAGATTATCTTCGAAATTCTCGTCGACTCCATGCAATTTTTTTTTTGGGGGGATTTTCTCGCTGTGCAGCTATGCATCATGAATTTATCGTGGTACGATTTGATATATGGGCATTTCGATCACCGGACTGATCCATTAGGTGTTTGGATTGAAATTTTAGGTGGTAGAACTTAGTAGGAAGGGGAATTGCGTTGAAATTGGTTTTAATTTGTACGAATGCTTAGTGAAATACTCATCGTGTTCCTTTAATTGCTAATTTGTTTATATATTGGACACAATAATTTAAAGATTCTTATGGTTTTGCTTCAAATGAAGTATCCTCGTCAATGAACTGCTGTCATTGGATGAATTACTTATATTTAGGCGGTCTGGTTGTTCTCCCTTTAATTCGTATTATTATCGAGTATGGTTCTTCTGTGCACGGGCAAGCGTAGTAGTTGGATTGCTAGGCATCTGTTTGTGGAGGGATAAGTTTAATCCCACGCTAAGCGTATTCACAGCAATTAAGGACTCTGATTTTGTCCCTTGGATTTCCAATTTTAACTCCTTTGAGCTTTGTAATTTTTTTAACATATTGCTTTTAAGAATGTGCTAGTTGGCTAGAAATTATGGTCAGTTTTACAGCTCAATGAAGTAAATGGGTTAATTTATAACAGAGGCTGAGATGAAGTAAGTGGGATGATTTTCAGTGGAGGCTCGAGCAAAGAGTGTCTTTTGTTTTCTTCATTTGCTATAGGGTTTGGATCTTGTGTTTGTTGTTGTATCTTCATGCAGTCGCTGTAATTTACTTTTAATAAGCTCTAGTATACTATTGACTCTGCACATTGTTGAATGTTTCAGTAATTATCAAGATCAGTGTTGGAAGAACATTATATTTTAAGGTGGTATATTTTGTCAAAGGACCACAGCAGCATTTTAGTGAATTCAGGATGATGATGTTCTGATTGATATGGACTCGGCAAGGAGCTGGTTTCAGAGGTTTCAGCCTAGAGACAAGTCAAAAACTGCTCAAGCTAAGAAGAAGGAGATGGATGTTATGAAGGATGCAGGCAAGCCTCCTGTTGATGAGGCGCCCTCAAACATCACCAAACAGAAAGTAGCTGCAGCAAAGCAGTACATAGAGAACCATTATAAGACCCAGATGAAGAGCTTACAAGATCGGAAGGAGAGGTTAACTTCTTTCTCATCCTTGTTTGGTTCTGTATATGCATGATAATTTTTGGTTCTGTATATGCATGATAATTTTAAAGAAAGCTATGAAATTGATGATTGTCAACTAAACAACGTATGTTATTTTTAGTGGAATTTACTCATCTAGATATTGGCAAGCAGTTCATTTTGTGGCTATTTTATTTTCATAAGTTCAGGTTAACATGTGGTATGTGTTCATCTGCATGCTTAGGGAATGCTGCATGTTTATCTTGACATTAGAAGACTTTTTTTTTTTATTGCTCAAAGCTGCGATTATCATATAGCCAGCAGGAGAGACGTTTTTAACTGGACTTTGAGTGCATTATCGGGCATATCGAAAAATTCAATCAGCCGCTACTTATCCATTCCATAACTTGATAATGTTACAAATGCTCCATTCATATGCCAGTATGCCACTAGGAGTTCTAGATGAAGGGGGCGACATGTACATTAACTAATGTTGCTCTTGCCATTCAGCAGAAACTTGATTGATATAGTAAAGTATTAAACAGAAGCTACGTACAGTAATGTTCATGAAGAAAACATAGACATGATGTCTCAGTGTTGTTTGACCTTATACCAATAGCGTATGAGAAGTCCAGATGCATATGATGACTTGTCTTGGCAGTTTTAGTCAGCCTTCAGCAAGTCTTAGTTTAAAAAGGCATGATCGCGATGACATTGCTATGAACTCTGAGTGGAGTTCCTACGTCGTTAAAGTGTTGTCGTCTTTGTGACTGCTGTATATTGAACAGTTTTTCACTGATTCAGAATATGTCTGAATGATGGGTCTCTGCAGAATAAATAATGACTATATTCAGTCTTTGTAAGTTCAACCATTTGATGACAAGGAAAGGCAATTTTACGGATAAGAAGATTTTCCTAACTGCTTAAATTACTCAAAACTTACGGAAATAAGAAGGCTTTTGTTAATTTCTTTTGCATACCCCAAGATAGCACTTCTCTTTGAAAGTAAACTGCACCATTGAATTTTCAGTGTTCACGTTCTTTTGTTTTTTAGATTTTATTCAATATGTGAGTGTTGCTATTGTGGATCAGTCTTTTTCTTTGGGTATATAAATAAGATGTTTTACTTTTCCTTATGTCTTTCTTTTGTTGTTCTAATGTTTAAGTGAGCTTATTTGAAGTATGCATTTAATGATATATGTAAGTCCAATTGCAATTTTAGACGTTGGATGTTGGAAAGGAAACTTGCTGATACAGATGTCTCAGAAGAAGAGCAGGACAACCTTAGAAAGCATTTAGAGAAAAAGGAGACCGAGTACATGCGTATACAGAGGCATAAAATGGGAGTCGATGATTTTGAACTTCTAACAATTATAGGAAGGGGTGCATTTGGAGAGGTTTGTAAGTCTTTATTCTGTATATTATGATTATTTCACTTTCCTAATGTCCAAGCGGCCATAGTAAAATAGGTCGTATTATGTTATGTCATTTGTTGTAATACTTCTATGGTAGTTGGTATTTTAGACCACAGATTTGGCATCAATTTATCTTCGTTTAACATGAGTTCTATTAAATTTGTTGCGATCCAGGTGAGACTGTGTAGGGAAAAGACTACTGGAAATGTGTATGCAATGAAAAAACTGAAAAAGTCGGAAATGCTTCGTAGGGGTCAGGTACTATCTCTTGGATTTTGTTATTTATATGGTTAGTTTCTCTGTAATTTGTTGACATGTTTTACGTGATGTCTTTAGGTGGAACATGTCAAAGCTGAAAGAAATATTCTCGCAGAAGTTGACAGTGCTTTCATTGTCAAACTTTATTGCTCTTTTCAAGATGAAGAGCATCTATATCTTATCATGGAATATCTTCCTGGTGGCGATATGATGACTTTACTCATGCGAAAAGATACCCTTACCGAAGAAGAGGCTAGATTTTATGTGGCCGAGACAGTGTTGGCAATTGAATCCATACATAAACATAATTATGTACATAGGTACTTATCTTATCTATTATCCTTCACCTTAGTGACATAGTCATGTAAATTTATTTAGCTCTGGGTGTTATTATTATACATAATTTGTTTTGATCCGATTAAACAGGGACATAAAGCCTGACAATTTATTATTGGACCAAAACGGACATATGAAGCTTTCAGATTTTGGGTTGTGCAAGCCTCTCGACAGTAGTAGTTTCCCAAGTCTAAACGAACCCGACCTTGTTACCGGGAGAAACTTAAAGCAGGTTATGGAGAGTGATAAGCATCAGCATGCCACCCCCGCATCCAAGCATACAAGAGAGGAGCAGTTGTTGCACTGGCAAAGGAATAGACGAATGTTGGTAAGTAATTTTGCACCTAGATCCTTTAAAGTCTTAAAGGGGGTGAACCTCAAGATCAGCATTAAGTGTATCTTTTCAATACTTTATATATTAAATTTAATAGATAATATATCTCCAATATGGGGGAGTACATGTTGAGCATTCTTGCGGACAAAATTACTTGAACAATTGTTATGGTTTAGATATATTCAATGAACCCAAGATTAGGCTTTGAGATAAATTAATGCATCTGCATATCAAGGGGTGCTGGGAAAGCATTGATGGTCAACTGGTCATGAATGTTTGCAATTTCACATTATGCTGAGTCAGAACTATGCAAGGATCTTTATGTGAGGCTTTGACAATAACTCTCCTCTTTGGAAAGGCTACTAAAGTGGTTACTTTTGTGCTAGTGACTTCTAGTATAGTTCATTTGTAACCTATAAACTTCTGCCTAGTAATGTCTCTGAAATTAGCATATGCAATTTCATTAAGCATTTGGGCTTAGCCATGAATAGATGCCCCCTATTGGTTTTTAATATGCTCATACTACTAGCAGTATATACTAAGATCTATATAAGACTTGTATTCTGAAAATTCGAACAAGTTTATTGTAGAAAATCCAAAGACAAAACAATAGTTCTTATTTTTTCTTTCTACTTGGCAGAGACTCTTTTGTTCTTGTTTTGATGTTTAATTTGTAAGTTTGTATGTGCAGGCTTTTTCCACAGTCGGTACTCCTGATTATATTGCTCCAGAAGTCTTACTGAAGAAAGGATATGGAATGGAATGTGATTGGTTAGTAAGAGCCATGTCGAATTGAAAGTTATAGTCCTCACTGTCACTTTTCTTAATTTTTTCATTTGTATGCAGGTGGTCACTGGGAGCAATTATGTATGAGATGCTTGTAGGTTACCCGCCATTTTATTCAGAAGAGCCAATGTCAACTTGTAGGAAGGTGTGTGGATGGCTCTAAATATTATCTTTCTATTGCATTCTTATTGTTCAGTTCGTTAAATAAACCAGGAATAGTATCTGTCATAATTTTTATTCATATAAACGCCTAATGACTGTTTCTGATATATGTAAAACCTATCAATATGAAAAGCCATACTGCTAGAAATAATTAGATAATCTTGTGTTAGTTTTCCTAAAAATAGAAACAATTGTGTATGTTTTACTTTTTTTGGTCTTGCATGTTTAGGGAAAGCTGAATTGTTGTATATTGGTTTCTATTTTGAACTCTTAATGTAAGGTTAGACACTTTGTGTTCAATTTCCTACTCTTGTCTTCGTATTTAGATGTTCGAAGACTGTAGTGTTCTGTTGGACATTGCAGTCTGCTATTTTAAAGTACTTATATTCAAATTTAAGCATTGAGCAAGTATATGTTGTCATTTGCATATCTATTCGAGACATCAAAGTCTATGTAAATGTAATGGCTGAGACACCCTCGTTATAATATCCTCAAAAAATGTTTCATATATGCAACCGGTATGCTGTTTCTAAGTATTCAGTTCCTAGCATTATTTACAATGAGTTAGGGGCCTGAAAATTTTAGCTCTCAAAGTTTATAATAAAGTAGTATGTTGCAGATTGTGAATTGGAGAAATCACTTGAAATTCCCTGAAGAGGCAAAACTTTCTCCTGAAGCTAAAGATCTTATCTGCAAGCTTCTATGCAATGTTGAGCAGAGGCTTGGGACACGAGGAACTCATGAAATAAAGGTTCGCTTTCTTATACGTCAGTTTACCAAGTTCATTTTAGCTCGGATAAAGAGTCGATATTCTTTCTGTATCAATTTCAGGCTCACCCTTGGTTCAAAGATATTCAGTGGGGCAAACTATACCAGATGGAAGCTGCTTTTAAACCAGAAGTAAATAGTGAGCTGGATACGCAAAACTTTGAGAAGTTTGAGGAGGTTAGACTCAAAGATTTGCTGAGTGAAACCCTGTTTGATGGAAGTCTCACTGCCCTACTCCATAGCCACCATATCCCTAAATTCATTGTTCATAATTATGCTTGTGAAGTGATTTAATACAGGTCGGCTTCAAAATGCAATTTGCATTGGGTCCTTGTTCACTTTCTTGAATAAAAAATTATAAATGTTACTAATTTTTGAAATTATGGATATTGGAGTTTGAACATTATTATTATTTTTTTGGTTTACAAGCAATTTGCATATTACAAAGTTGAGTGCTATCTGATGGGTTGATGTACTGCTGCAGACTGCACAACCAATGCAAACTTCCTCAAAATCTGGTCTGTGGAGAAAGGTAATTTGGTACTGCTATCTGTTTTTATGTTTTACTTTGTAAAGCATACATACTTTCTTCAGATAATATAGTATATATATTTCTAATATGTAGTTTTCTGTCACATATGTGGCCTTTCAAATGTCGGTTGACTTTTTATTATTAGCGTTTAGGCGGTCAAACTAATTATGGTGAAATTTTCGTTGACCGGCTATGAGATGCTGGTGGCTATTATTTACAGGATTACGAGATACTTCAATTCGCTTTGCCAAAAAACCAAAGTGCATTCTTTGCCCAGCTATTATGTTGTAATTTTTGCTGATCGGCTATAAGATACTTCAATCCGCTTTGCCAAACAACCGAAAGTGCATTTTTCTTCCCGGATTCCTTCATTCTCCTCCTAGATTAAATCAAACCCTTTTGCCAAACATCCCCTGATTGCAACCATATATATCAAAGTAGCTTGAGGAATATTATATTTTTTAGCTTATATTTGAACCTCAATTTTTCTGCCTCTAGACTTGGGAGTCATCAGTATATTCCACTTCTATGTTTGCTTTGATGCAGTTTGGTTCAAGGTTTTTTCCATGTATTTCTAAAGGCAGTTTTGAACTCGATATTTCTTTTGCAGATGCTTTCATCAAAGGATGTCAATTTTGTGGGTTATACTTACAAGAACTTTGAGATTGTAAACGATAATCAGCTACCAGGAATTGGTTAGCTTCTTTCTTTCTCTCTCTCTCTCTCTCTTTTTTAGTTCTATGGATAAATAGCAACTTTTATGTGCAGCTGAGTTGAAGAGGAAGAACAATAAGCCAAAGAGGCCATCAATCAAGTCACTGTTCGGTAAACATTATCATCTGATTTGCTTAAATTCATAATAGCGGTTGATCTACACTGGGAAAGCTCTTTACAATTTTGAATGTTCTTGCAGATAGTGAATCTAGTCAAAATCAACCTGCTGAAGGCAGCTTCCTTAAATTGGCTACACATTTGGAGGTCTCAGAAAGCCCAGATCCATCACCACATTCCAGCAGATCATCATCCTCATGCGAACCTCAGTCTCGTCACAGATATCAATAACATTAGAACACTCACACGTTTCCTTCTACGTTGCTGCGTCATACTTTGACTTCCTGCGTGTCCCAGAATATTATTTACTCTTGCCTTGAACAATCATCTTTCTTCAGTTGCCCGGTGCACAGCAGGCGTAAGTTAGATATGGATCAGGCTCCCGTTTGTAAAGTTAAGCTTACTATTTCCCAGCAGGCGTAAGTTAAGCTCCCGTTTCTTGTAATGATCTCCTAATTCATGATTTGTATGTATTCTTTTTTCTTTGTATCAATAAATGAAATGTAGATGAAAACTGTGTTCAAAGCTTTTATTACTTTGTAGGATGTGAAATCAAGGCAGAATTTTTTTTCTCAAAAAAAAAAAAAGAAATCAAGGCAGGATTTAGGTTAAAAATCTGCAGGATTCACTTGATGGTGTGCCCAATAAAATTTTATTGCACCATTTATATTCCTAAGGATGTTTATCTGGTCAGGACCATATCGTTGACAGTATTAGATTTAAACGCTAACTGTGGGACTAAATTTAATCGTCCGGTCCACCTCAAGATCTATCACCTATCCTTGATTCAACTCATGGCTACAAGTCAAGCGTAGCACATATAATAAGAGCTTTTTATTTAGGTATGTGACCGTCGAATTTGATTTTTATTCTAAATCTCAAACGCAACTGTGAGAACAGTAGTCTCACATCCGATGCTTATTGGGATTCAAACCAACGTTTACAAAAAGGCAAGTCAAGTCGTGTTTTTTTTTTCGGTATTTATACATGCTAATCAGGTAGGTATATAATAAGAGTTATATCTAAATAAAAGTTTAAGAGAAGTAATGCTCGTGGTTGAGTCAGCTCCTAACGGGTACCAATGATTTATTCCACCAATGAATATGTAATGCCGTTTCTAAGCAGTTCTCCTTTAACTTTTCCAGCTGCTTAAAAGTTATAATCGTTTCTTTTCACGGTGTAATTCCACTTTCTCATAATTGTGACAAAATCTCTTTACGGTTTCACCGATTCCTTCCATAAAATTTAGGAAAATATCACTTAAATTCTGACAGCAAATTATATTTGTTTGCAATTTCTGTGACATCTTGACACCACGTTTATATAAATTTATGACACCTGAGGTATCTTAGTTTGAACCTCTAATAATGTCAATGATATATATATATATATATATATATATATATATATATATATATATATATATATATATTTGTTAAATTCTGGAACACCATCCTTTCGATCTACAAAGTCTTATCAAGCCATATCACAATATCATGATATTAAAAAAAAAATCTGTAAAAGATCTAAGTTTTTTTTTTAAATTGTAATGACAATATATTTAATAACAACTTTTTTGACCTATCTATTATATATAGGCGCCCGAGATTTGAAATATCCAACTATCCACTCGTTCAGTCCTAGGTTCTCCAACGTTCCAAAGCTCTGCTTTAGCTAACTAGAAGGACAACAAATTCACAATCTCAATAAAATATATATGGAACTCTAGCAATGCTTATAAAATGATATAACTTTCATCTTATAAAATAAATGTCAATTTTGTAAACTTCATTTGCATGAAATCTTATTTGTGTTTTTAGAAAATAGCACTGCAAACCTGCATATAGTAAAACTCTCGACTTCACTGTTGGTAAAAAATGGATCGGTATCATATATAAACGTATCTATTATGATAATCACACAAAAATACCAATTATTAAAAAAACTTATATATATAGAAAGAGAGAGAGAGAGAGAGAGAGAGAGAGAGAGAGAGAGAATTAAATTTTGCACCCGTGCGATGCACGAATGTTAGTCATCAATATAAAACAATAATATTAATTTTTTTATATTTTTATATTTTATTATTAAATTTAATAATTAATTTTTATTAAAATTTATTTAAATTATTACTTGTTATATATAAAATAATAAAATTATTTGATAATAATATGAAATAATTATGATATCCAGTTATATGTACAATTTGTTTTAGAATATGAATATTTTTTATTAAAATAAATCTTATTATACTTTTATATTAATAGTTACGCATGTGTGTAAATTATTTTTTATAAACTAATTGTTATTTAATAAAGTTATTATTATTTTTTGTTTACTTCATTTAGTCTTTTTATATTCTTCAAATTAATTATGTGATTTTTAAACTCTTCACAGATAATGAAGATACTATATATTTTTTTAAAAAAAGAAATACCAAATACATACCGAGAGTCATTAAGATGCCACATGGTACAACTGTTTGACCACCCAAGTTTATATATTTATAAATATTTATATATTTTTTATTATATATTTAAATATAATATTTTATATTTATATATATATATATATATATATATATATATGAGATAATATTCGAAAGATTAAGTTTTTTTTAATATATTAATTTTATCTAAATTAATATTTATTTTATTAAAATATTATATTATATTCTTCACATGTTATTAGCGCAAAAATAAGTACCAAATGACATATTGAAAGTTACGACTTTGATCACCACTTTATATATATTGTACATAACTATATATAGATTATTGAGAATTTGATAATGACTTTTCAAATTCTTCGAAATTATTATAATTCATATTTAACATAAATAAAAACAAATTATTATAAATTATACTTATTTTTATATTTAATAAATTATTATTATTTTATTAAAATATTATATTATATTCCTCACAAATTATTAGAGTAAAAATAAATATCAAATGAAATACTGAAAGTTACGACTTTAATCACCATTTTATATATATTGTATATAATTATATATAGATTATTGAGAATTTGATAATGACTTTTCAAATTCTTTAAAATTATTATAATTTATATTTAATATAATTATATAAGTAAAAATAAATTATTAATAATATATTAAATATGCATCGAATCAAAACTCTAATTAATAATGCGATTAATTATATATTTATTATATTTAAATGTACCACATGTTAAATTGTGAGATAATAGAGATGCCATATAGCATATTGTGAGTTATAAGAGGTGCCACATGGCATTTAACTATATTAATACCGAGTTATATATATATATAATAGATTATCTACAACTCTACCCAGACACATGCCTCCTAGTCTTAGCATGCGATATCTTTTAAAATTTATTATTAAACTTTCTTGCCTTCCCTGACGACCGGTCAATCCCACCAAATTTCATAATCTTCAATGATTCCACCTCTATATCCCTTATAAATATCGCCAAAAAATTCCTATCAAACAACAAAAGAACACAACTTCTCCAAAGTACTCTCCTACCAACAATGGCCTTAGGAAAAACTATGAGCATGTTGCTTCTAATCTTCTTCGCTCTCAGTTTTGCCGATGCTGCCAACATCCACATCGTAAACAAGTGTCCGTACACCGTATGGGCAGCGGCCGTTCCTGTAGGCGGCGGCCGTCAACTCAACCCTGGGCAAACATGGGATTTTAACGTGCCAAGCGGAACCGCCCGTGGCCGCGTGTGGGCCCGCACCGGCTGCAACTTCGATAGCAGGGGCCGTGGATCCTGCCAGACCGGTGACTGCGGCGGAGTGCTCGCCTGCACGGCGTACGGCCGCCCGCCCAACACCCTCGCCGAATTTGCATTGAACCAGTACCAGAACTTGGACTTCTACGACGTCTCGCTCGTCGACGGGTTTAACGTACCGATGGACTTCAGGCCCAGTAATGGCAACTGTCACGGTATTCTTTGCAATGCTGATATTAATAGACAGTGCCCGGCGGAGTTGAGGGTCTCCGGTGGCTGTAACAATCCGTGCACTGTTTTTAAGACTGATCAGTATTGCTGTAATTCCGGCAACTGCGGGCAGACGAACTACTCTAGGTTCTTCAAGGACCGCTGCCGTGATGCTTACAGCTACCCGAAGGATGATCAGACCAGCACCTTCACTTGCCCCGGCGGGTCGACGGGCTACACGGTCACCTTCTGCCCCTGAAATCAACAAACCAAAGAACACATGTAGTATATGTATATACAGCAGCTACTTACTGTATTATCCGGGTATATAATGTGATGAATAAAAGAACGTGGTTTGTTTCTACTCTTATTTTGAGAGGACAGGCGGTAGAGCTGACTTCGACCAGACTTTTGAAACCTGGCTCGACCTAGAATGAGCAATATGCCGAAGCGCGGAGCCGTCGCGCATGCAGGGGCTTGCGCTCCTGCAACATATTTGAAATTTTTCTACATCCGCTCAATTCATAGTGAAATTTCAAACCTAGCACGTCTGGTTTGCTAAGCTCAGCACCGTCCCAATCGCCGCACTACGCTCCCCAATTTTGATTCTTGACATTCTGCTTCATCTTAGCTAGCTCACTGATCATGTTTTCTCATAAAAACTATGCAAAAGTTGGATTTTTAAGTTCAAATGGTCTAACTCGGATGGCATATTCAATTTCAAAACGGTTTGTAAATTACACTTGAAAGATCTCACCAAATTATAAATTCGTCAAACTTAATAGTTAATCCAAATATGCAAAACACAAAGTCGTCCGTCTACTTTTGAAGGAATTTTTGATATAATAATGTTATTGCGTCCGAACGCTTAAGCCAAAAAATAATCTGATTTGCGTCTCATCGTGTCCCGTTCGGACTAGTTTTGAGCTTTTTATTGGGTCCAATAGCAATTTGGTTTTGATATTGCTCTACTATAGCGCCTACAAATGAAGAAAACTTAAAATATTATTTGGCTTATTGTTTTCAAAGATAATTTTGGAAGTTCTTTGTTTATATAATATGAATTTCGTAGCTTTCAAACCATCTGGAATTCATCGTTCAACTTTGGGATCATGATCTGAGCATGAGAATTTATTTCAAATTCGACCTAAATTTTAATTCAAACTGTTAAATAAAAATTTTAACATTAAAGTTTGCTTAATTTACAATTCACATAAATACATTTACTTAAAAGTTATACAAGAATGAACAAAAAAGCCCACATCAAATATACTTGATAATCAAATAGTGGGAGTCAAAATAGTGTACACCTATTGCAAAATTCAAAACTAATCTTACCTTGATAGTAATAAAAGCGCTATCTTGCCCCCCGCTCGCGGGTCAGTCGGCCAGGACGCTCGCATCAGGAAGTGAGCACCCGAGTTCGAACCCCGCAGGTGGCTGCGATACGGATGTACCTATGGCCGCGAGTTTACAGTAGTTGCGGAGAAGCTGGTGGTTAGGTAACTTTCAGTACTCTATGTCTGGTCCGGAGACAGACGCCAGGCTGGAGTTTTACTCTCCTGCGCGCACCTACGTTCAAAATGGTTCTATAAATGTGCGTAGAAAACTGTGATCTGTTAGCAGAGACCCAGAAAGAAGTTTCGCCTCGTTATCTTAAAAAAAATAAAAATAAAATAAAAGCGCTATCTTTGCTGGATCAGGCTCTCATAATTGTTTTTGTATGAAATTGTTCGAAGGGTCCCAATATTACGAAACACTATTATATGACGCTGCAAATTACTCGCCGCTCGCCACTTGCCAGTTCATCCCGCTTCCGTCCGCGGAGCGCTACGCTACTGTTATACGGCGCTGCTCGGCTAATCATTTCCTCCGGCGAGTTCAATTAAACAAGCTCGTCGGCGAATTCCTCTCTACCTGGCCTCATCAGAGACCCAAACGGAGGAGAATGGCGAGACAGTACACGAAGGAAGACGAGGTCCTCGAGATCAAGTCTCTCCGCCGCATCATCAGCGCCTACCTTAAGTAAGTGTATCTCCACCCGATCGATAATCTTCTATTGCATTTCAATTTTTCAATCTTCTTATCAGTCTGAGTTATGTAGCTCTTTGCTTGAATGTATGACCAAAATTGCTTTCAAGTTGAAATCAAATATCGGTTTCTACTCATTAGTATCGACATTAGGGAAGATGCTCGTGGACGCATTTGGTACTTAGACTGATAAGTGTATGTTCTATTCTATGTATACACATGTAGGTGCTGATTAATTTTGTCAATCTTATGTATGTGAACGATAGATATGGATTGAATTATTAATTGATGCATATATTTATATAGTGTATGTATATATATGTGCAACTATGTATGTGCACTCCATATATTTGTGCCAATGCGAAATTTTCTATTTTGGACTTGTAAATTGCATCTGAAATCTTCACATCACAATCTACTTTGTTGTGGAATAATTATTTGATGATACTGGACTGTAGTTATCCAGACGCAGCTGAAGCAGATGTCAGAAGATATGAGAGATCTTTTAAGAAGCTTTCACCTGAACATAAGGTATCATCTTTTTTTTCTTTTTTTTAAATTTGAATGATTGATTTGCCTGTATGACCGTATTGTTTATGCCTTAAGTAACCATTTAAAGGATGCTACTCCAACGCTATTAGATTTACCTAGTTCATAAGTCATTAACTTTTGTTGCCAGGCAAATTTTTGATTTTGCTCCATTCCCTTAATTTATTATGATAAAGCTATGACTCATCTACAGGGCCTTCTCTCTCATATGCCGACAAAATTCAGAAAACAGAGACGGTAAGCAATTCCAAGTTGTCTTTATTCTATATAGGTGGGAAGCAACAATCACATGCATTTATCTATTATCGCATGGAGAGCCAAGATCAAACCTCTAATGTCTAAATTGGGGTCAAAATGCCTCACAAGATCATTGACTCATAGGCGGAGGCCTCTATTCCAAGTTGTCAAAAAACACGGACAGCACTAAGGCCAGTGATAAGTTACAAGGACCTTATTCTTGTCATTCACTGGCCATAGGACATAAGGCCTTAAAGTACTTCTTATCACTGTCAAACTTTATCTGCTAGTAGTTTGTATGTATGCAGAGACTAAAACAGCTCAATCATTCTTCTTGACAATTTACTCTCTTTACTTCATCCTTGTTAAGTAGGTTGAAACTGACATGGCTGAATGTATTGGTAGAGGTATTGATATTTGCATATGTATGCAATCATTTGAAGCTAATTTTCTTGGAGATCCACCCAAATCGCATGGATTATTTGTCATGACAGGTTGTTTATGACGGATAAGTAAAGATACCAACTATCCTTCCACCACAACTTCCGCTTTTTTGTCATCCCTCTTAAGTCCCTAGAGATCCGATGTGTCCTCTTTAGAACTTAGGATAACACCCAGTTAAATGTACCCCTTGCTCATTTTAAATGTATTTGTTTTGTTTTAATTATTTAAAGTAGGCTTTTTCTTATCTTTTCAGATCAGATCAGTAGTTACACATTTGTTTGGAGGCAGTGTGTCACAGTGGTATGAGGCGATGAAATCCTTTACCTAGGTCCAGAAACAGGGAGAGAAATAGATAGTTTTAGCTTTGGACATAATGGCAAGTTGAGGAAAGGTCTTCTCTTCTTGAGCTATTAGGATATCTTCGTCATGGAGAAACTGTGTTTAGTTCCTGTTTGTAGCCATTTGACTCATTTGGCAATAAAAACATAATGTTAAGTGACCTTTGTGCTGTGATTTAGCTGTTCTTTTCTATTTACCCTGTTATATTAATGATTATATGTAGTGAGGAACTATTCATTTCTAACTCCCATTCATGTGGACCGCAGGTGTATATCGATGAATACATATTTCATTATGAACATGCTTCAGGTAAATCTATGCCCATTCCTTTTGTATGGTTGTTTGTGTTCTTTTAGCACCAATTGCTACTTCTGATTATATTATTAATAATAATATAACTTCTATGTTTAACACGCTAGGGCTCTTAGAATGACGCTATTTCTGATCATGGTTGTGAAATTTTCTGTAGGCATTTGAGCCACCTCTAGACATGAGCCAAGACATAAATGATGAACATGATAACCGAGAGATTGCCACTCAAGGCAATAAGCATTCAGACGCTGTATACAATACCGTAGAAACAAGAACTTGCGCAGACGAATGTGCATCTGTCAGTAGAACTGATGTCTCAATATCTAATACTGCGTGTTCTGAAAGAGAGAATGGTCTGACTTGTAAGCCACTAAACAAGGACAAAGAGGTGCCATAAAGTTTATCTAGAAGATTTTCCTTGAATCTTATACTGCAGAAATTATCTAGAAGATTTTCCTTGCATCTTATACTGCAGAAAGTCCTTTCAATAAATAAATACTTAATATCTAAGTTGTTTGCATTTTATGAGTTAGAACTTTGAGTTCTAAATTTGGTTACAGGAGATGCAAGTGGAAAGCTGCATTGAGTCCATAAAGGACAGGTCTGCAAGTTCTGGATGCTACAACCAATCATGTAACTCTTGTGGGGATGTCAATGATGTTACTTGTGCGTCTTCTTGTTGCAGTGAGACAGCTACCATAAAAAATGTAAGTTCACTTGGATGAAGTTTTTGTAATTTTAGAAACTTTTCTTGCATTTGTTGAATAAAACGGTATACTGACAAATACGCTTTGACTACTTAAACTTTTTGATAAAACAGGATGTGTTGCTTGTCTGGATTTTTATTCCATGTTAGAACGTTTGATGTCTTTCTCAAGTCTTTGCAAGTTTAATAGGCTTACTGCATTATAAAGTTAGTAGTATGTCCACCGCAACTTTGATTGGTGTGTCAAAGTTGTTGTGCTTGTAACTTCTCTTTTATTGAATCCTTTAGGTTATTCATTTTGCTCAAAGGTGCATATATATGTTAAGTGTTTGATTTAAGCTTCATGTTGCGACAGTTTATTTTGTTGCTTTCTTATGGTTGAGGTCTATTTTGTTGCTGTAATGAGGTGCTTGGACTGTTGAACATTTTAGGTAACTCGTGATTGGCTGGATCCTTCATTACAATCAAATGTTCCTCCGGTTGATGTCGATAAGGTATGGATTTTTTTATTTAATGCAATGCCATACTTTAATAGTATTATTTTTGTTTCATAGATGTAACTTTCATGCACATATGCTGTTGAATTTTTTGAAACCTTTGGAGAAGTGCCGATCAGGCGCTGGTTATTTGGAAACATTCATGTCAAGTCAGTGATGAAAATGTTTCTTTAAAAAGAAAATGGAAGACCATAATTAAAATTAGTCTGATCGTTCGAAGATCCGCATATGTGCTTCATGTTGGCTAATACGTATTTACCTTTTAGATGATTAGTTCTCCATGCAATTTTAATATTAATGTTTGCCCATGCTGTTTGTCATCCAGGTGAGATGTATTATCAGAAACATTGTGAGGGATTGGGCACATGAGGTATTTCCTTTGCCCTTTTGTGTTAGCTTTCCTCACCTGCATCTTAAAAAGATGTCTTTTGCTTTTGCAATTCCTCTTGCACTGCTAGATCCTATTAACTCTGGGTTATTTATGCAGGGCCAAAAAGAACGTGACCAATGTTACAAACCCATTCTTGAGGAGCTCAAGCGTGTATTTCCCAATCGAATTAAGGAAAGGTATACACTAAAACCATCAGTTAGTTGACCTCAGATTAGTGTTTTTAACCTCTGAATCTGCGAAGATCAGTTCTTTCCAAGTGATGGCTGTTTTCAAACATTAAAAAACATAGTATGGGATTCCTGTGCAGCAGAATTGCTAGAACCTGATCCAGTAGGTAGTTACTCAGTGTTATACCCAGTCGAAAATGCAATAATGAAAAGGTGAGGAAGACTAGGTGGGAACCTGTTAAGAAGATAAATGAACTGTGAAGAAGCACAAGCTTTTGAACTCCTAGAATACAGAAAGCTTGTGATTTGTGTGTGTGTGTGCGCGCGCGCAAAGCTAGCTGGCTAGTGGGTTCACTAATTTTTGACTTTGACAATTTTTTCTTTATAGATCTTAACATCTGTGCTATTACATTTGTAGCTCGTTAACAAATTCTAACTTGGATGGTTTTATTAGGCCTCCTGCCTGTTTAGTACCTGGTGCTGGGCTTGGAAGACTAGCGTTAGAAATTTCTTGCCTTGGTATGTGGAGACGCATCTTTGCAAATCTAAAATCAAACAAATGCCGATTTGGTTTTAAGCTTTAGTAATATTTTGTGGTCATACAGGTTTCATAAGCCAAGGAAATGAGTTTTCATATTACATGATGATCTGCTCAAGTTTTATCCTTAATCAGTAAGACATCTTTTTATTTATTAATTGTTTATCCAATATCATTAGTTAGACTACCAAAGATACTGATATAGGTTGTTTATTCTTTCATCGTTATGTTTTGATTAGTCTATGTCATCTATTCTTCTGTCAGCACCCAATATTGGGGAGTGGACAATTTACCCTTGGATCCATAGCAACTGTAATTCTCTCTCTGATGATGACCAGCTTCGACCTGTTTCAATTCCTGATATTCTTCCAGCAAGGTTCTTTTTATCTTTTTGGTTTTGCATCAATGTTTTAGCTTATTGTGCACGTGAGGTTTTTGAACATTATTGCAAATCTTGCATTATTCCAAGTGCTGTTTTAACTTTTTATTTACATGAAACTGTTTAGTACCACATGGACCTGATATTCGTCATCGTCTTGATTGTACTTGGTTTTCTTTAGAACTTGAACCAAAAATATGGACTCATCCTGGGAGTGTTTTCTCCTTTTATAATGAACTCGTATAGGTCTCATCTGGGGCATGAGGAATATGAACTGATCCAGATCTAACCCAAGATCCACAATCATTTTTAAACTACAACCAGTAAATCAATTTCTTATTGTGCATTAAACTTATAAAAAGAATAGGCGGATCACAATCTCGACCTGAACCTGAGACTTATGGGTGTCTGGATCCTAGAAAATCAGACATATGACCAAACCCGAACGGTAGGGCTGGGTATGGACCAAATGACTAACGGAAGGTCTCTTGGTTGGGCATGGATCCTGAAGGACTCGGACTGGACCCAATTCATTCAGGCCCTGGGATTCGATATGCAAATAGAGTACTCTTAATTCATTCGCCTTATCCTACAAAAGTAATTTCAGGTGGGTAATTGTAGTTTGACGAATCTAGTTGTATTATTGGTTGCTTTTTCCATTCTTTTCCTCTCTTCAGTGTTTTACTTAGGATCTTAATTACTGTTCCAGTATCTGGTGGATATGTGTGCAGCTCCTGTTATTGTTTGTCACAATAATGATTGAGGTGCTATTAATGCTTCTTCTTTTTTTCACTTTTAAACAGCGCAGGAATTACTGAAGGGTTTTCTATGTGTGGTGGTGATTTTGTGGAGGTTTATAATGATGAAAGCCATGAAGGTACTGCTCCACCACCTGCGAAGCATGTTGTGGTTCAAAGATTACCCGCACAGCTATACCCCAAGCGGGCATATAGATGCCATATATGTCTCTTGATGGATTGGTTTATATTCTTCTATAAAGGGATTTTGTCTTTCCAAGCACTTAAATTTTAATGATAGTAATAATGATGCTAATAGTAGTAATTAAAATAATGATAATAATAAATTATCAGAAGTATAGTTCTTGTGGGATAGGGACAAATAGTTATCTTCAGTTCATGTAAAGAGAGGGCCAAGTAATGAAAGACGATATACAGTGTTATGAACACGACACAAAGATGCACGACTCCAACACGAAGTTGGCTTGAAGACTGGAGCCAGATATTCATCTTTTGCAGTGAATGCAATTACATAATGATAATCATCACATGATTCTAGGAAAATCTTGGTGGAACTAACCCCCAGTTAATTCTGTTCTCTTGTTCTTTAAAAAATATATACTTCCCAATTGCTATGTGGAATTAACCCCAAAAAAAAAAAAAAAACTTATTGGTACAACATTATTTATTATCTGTATACTTGTGCAGGTTCATGGGACGCAGTTGTGACCTGTTTCTTTCTTGATACAGCCCATAACATTGTTGAATATATTGAAATAATATCGAAAATTCTCAAAGATGGAGGAGTAAGTTTATCTGAGAAAACCTTGTTGAGAGTTCACTTGATTTACATCCTGAAGTATTTTCTTTCTTGGTCATGTTTTTTAAAAGCTGGTGATTGATGAAATTGGTTTCTCCATACAAACACTTAACATTGTGTTACAATCATATTGTTTAACAGATCTGGATAAACTTGGGGCCGCTGCTTTATCATTTCTCGGAAGCATATGGGGCGGAGGATGTAAGTTAAACTTTTTCCAGGTTCTCACTTATTTTGTTTTCATCAGCCTTTTTCATCTTTTTTTTTTTTATTTTGAACTTTATCTTTCTACATTAAAGGATATGTCCATTGAACTAAGCTTGGAAGATGTTAAAAAGGTTGCACGGCATTATGGATTCGAACTGGAGGTAAGTGATTTTATTTTTACTACGTTCTTCGTTCGGCTCACATGCTCATTGCTATTTGCTTCATTAAAACGCAGAAGGAGAGCACGATTGAGACGACTTACACGGCAAACCCCCATTCCATGATGCAAGTAAGAATAACTATCAAATTTATGATGATTTGTCAATATCTGTTCGTTTTGCAGTCTTCTAATTGGTATACAACTATAAATGCCGCGAATAACTCATCTCTATCCCGTTTGCTTGTATTATGGAATACAGAACCGATATTTTGCAGCCTTCTGGACAATGAAGAAGAAATCAAGGTGATATGAAGCTAGTACCAGTGGGACACCATTGGATATATGCTCGCGGCGATCATTTCTACATTATTATTTGATGTACTGAAATTGCTTTTACACTACTTATTATTATCAATTGGGTTGCCAATGAACAATTCTGGTATGCAAGGTTGTTGTAAAAGTTTATAAATTATGGCTCCATGACTTTTACGTCGATATTTTTTCAATTTTGTTTTACCTAATTAAATATTCTTTCAACTTTGTTCCTTCAACAATCATATTTTATTAGTCCATGACGTTTAGGACGGATGGTTGAGACCTTCTGAAGTGTTTGGGTGCCCTATGTTATTTCAAAGCGTTTAGAAGTGTTTCCAAAATTCCCAATCTCAGAACATTAAAACATCTTAAATATTTTAACTCTTCAAACTATTTGTTAAAACCTGAATAATTTAAATTTATCTAAATACTTGAGAACATCTCAAATCTTCTGAAACAATCGTCGAAAACTTTAATATTGATTTTGAGGTACAGAACAAAATCTTCCATCGAAATAAGCTATATTATACAAAAAGTGCTTTACAAACCAATTACTTATCAACAAATAGTTATATTCCAATTATGCAAGATGTCCTAAGCACGTTTATTTATACATAATGAAGGGGTTATTGAATTACTGAGTTATCGGTTCTTAACCATACTAAACAAATGACTAATTTTTTTTTTAAAAAAATATATATATTTTTAACTAAATTCATTTCAATAATATAACAACAAAATAAAAAGTATACAAGTATAATACTATATAATTTTCACCCAAATATAGGTTGGATTATTAGTATTTGTGATGAATAGCAGGATTTTAAATTGAATGGATTATTAGGAGTGTGGCTATGTAGCACGGACATACCAAAAAGATTGCCGTGTCCGTGTCCGTGCACGTGTCAGACACGATACTCCTCGGACACGCCCGGACATGTATCGGATACGCCCGGACATGTATCGGATACGCCACGTGGCGTGTATGGAAAAAAATTAAAAAAGAAAATTCGGACACGCGTGTCGGACACTTCTTTCGGCGTGTCCGACGCACGTGTCAGTATTTATATCATTTTTTTTAAAGAATTATTGTTTGTTTATTTTTTTTTAAAAGAGTTAAATATTATTTATAATAATGGTAAGTAATATAATATAGTTATGCACTCAGATATTATATTTTTTTTTGTTTTAGTTTTAGTTGATATAATTGGACTTTTAGTGTTTGTATTTATTTTAAGAACACGAAATTATATTATAAATAGATTTATTATTAAAAGTTATTATATTCACTAATATTTAAAAATTTTATATAAATTATGTTTTAATTATTTAATTTTTTTATTGTCGTGTCCGAGCCGTATTCGTGTCCTATTTTTTTAAAAATTGCCGTGTCGCCGTGTCGTGTCCCTGTGCCCGTGTCCGTGTCCGTGCTACCTAGGAGTGTGGCAATATGGTCCATGGAAATGGTACATGACAGCATCAAGCTTGAACATTGTATCACTTTGTGGCGATGTAAAATAGTGGGAAACTGTGTTTACCAAACATGTTAACATTAGCTAATATTTTACTTAAAAGAAAAGCTCGAGGTGGGATAACCTGTTGGCGTCCACATTCTATCCGGACTTAAGACTTTCACTTTACATGAGTGCACTCAAACGTGTTGCCTTTAAAAAGATGCAAAATTTTATGTCTGGTTGCAGTACTTAACCTTTTATTGCACATTATGTGGATCGAATAGAACAAATACCAAAGTTCACTTTCATCAATATGTAGAGATCCATAAATATTAAATAGTTTTGTCATAAGTCAAATTTCATTTTTCCCAAAAAAAAAATAACTTTATTATTTTAAACAACATGGTAGTATTTTTATTAATTATATTATTAAATATATAAATTTAATTATTAAAAACACAGTTTTTATAGACTGAACTATTTAACTGCTTTATGATATTATTACAACTTCACGGCCGAGCAACTGCAAAATTAATGACTGCCGTTAAGATGGCAACATAAATTGTTGAGATTGACTCGGCGAAGCAACAACTCAAACAAAGCCCATTGGGCCTTTTTGTATCATTCATTTCGAACTCAAAAATAAAAATCGCCGTTGCCGGGGATCGAACCCGGGTCACCCGCGTGACAGGCGGGAATACTCACCACTATACTACAACGACCCTGACGCTAGCTCTCTATGGTTTTTCTTCTTCAGTACAAGAGGATTGAGACGAAGAATCGTTTTAGAAGGATGAGGGCAAGGAGAAGAGGAGTCAGAAGTGGAAGGTACAGCTACATTATTAGTTGACATGTTAAGCTATCGCTTTAATTATCTTTAGTATTAGTCAACATTTAATTGAATCAAATACTATATTTATACTTTTATATAATTTTGTTACACCTATCATTTTGTAATTTAAAATATAATAATGCTAATACTACTATATATATATATATATGGTAATATTTTTCACTCTCCAACTATAGTCTAAAACTATGGATAGAAGACTATGTAGCTATGTAGGGTAAAACAATATGGAGTCTGACAGTGAAAAAGTTTTGCTTCGCTATTTTAAAAAAAATATATATTAAGAAATGATTAACGTAGATTACATGCTAATTTTATAGGACCTAGCCCATGAGGTCGCAATCCTTTTTACTCTTCTTATTAAGAGAAGCCATTAATCATCACTCCTGGTCAAAATGTTGCTGCTGAATGTCGATACTTGATTGCCCCATGTGGGAGTGTTCTGCCTGTTAAGAATTTGTGATGATCATCACAAGAGGGGAAGGTTTCCCTCATATAGTTACAGTCTCAGCCTAAATTAGCCATACCAAAAATATAAAACCAGTTATTTATTTTTAACATTAAAATTTACAAATAATTTGACAAAATACCAATACACCAATATATACCATTCACTACTACTGATACTGGTACCAAAATTATATTTTGCAAAAGGAATGTCTCAATATCGCTTCCTGTACCATGCTGATTTCTGAACATTCTTATTTCTTTTCGGGAAAAGAAACAATGATTCTCAGACCAAATATTACATCAAGAAGATAGAACGCCGCGATAGAAGCAGTGAAAAACATCCAGATGGCTCCACAAGCAACAACTATCCGCAAATAACAAGGCATGTATATATCTACAAGATAAAAAACTTCCATAACCGTCTGTGAACCAAAAGTCAAGGTATGGAAAGCACAATCACAAGATCGATACTCAGCACGAGAGAGAATAACCAAGCCGACGACCGCACAAACTACACAGTTTTGACTGAATTAAAGAACTCAGGCGGCCAATTCTTCTTCCTCTTCCTCGTAATCATCTTCAGCTGTTGCGTCCTGGTACTGCTGGTACTCCGCTACAAGATCGTTCATATTACTCTCAGCCTCAGTGAACTCCATCTCGTCCATCCCTTCCCCGGTGTACCAGTGCAAGAAAGCCTTTCTCCTGAACATTGCGGTGAATTGCTCGCTCACCCTTCTGAACATCTCCTGGATAGCAGTTGAGTTGCCTACGAAGGTTGCTGCTAGTTTGAGCCCCCTGGGCGGAACATCGCACACGCTGGACTTCACATTGTGTGGAATCCACTCGACAAAGTAGGAAGAATTCTTGTTCTGGACGTTAATCATCTGCTCGTCGACCTCCTTGGTGCTCATCTTTCCGCGGAACATGGCAGAGGCGGTGAGGTACCTGCCGTGGCGAGGATCAGCGGCGCACATCATGTTTTTCGCGTCCCACATTTGTTGGGTTAGCTCCGGCACGGTGAGTGCTCTGTACTGTTGAGAGCCTCTAGAAGTCAGTGGGGCAAAACCCACCATGAAGAAATGGAGGCGGGGAAATGGGATCAGGTTGACAGCAAGCTTGCGGAGGTCAGAATTGAGCTGACCCGGGAACCGCAGGCAGCATGTCACGCCGCTCATTGTTGCAGAGATCAGGTGATTGAGGTCACCAACTATAACAAAGACAAAAAAAAAGAACTAAGACATTTAGCAGTACTACTTAAATGTTATCAAATGCTCTGTAAGAACAGAGATAAAGAAACTGATAAATGCCTATGTATCTCTAAATTTGGACTGTAAAGAAATATCTTAAGTGACGTGGAGACATCTTCACCAAACGTTCAAGAGAACAGCCGGACATATCATTTAAATATCCGGAAGAAACGAATCCACCTCACTTCAGAGTTTTTTTCTTTTTTTTATATACTTCAATTTAAAGCTCCCTAACAAAGAAATAACATACAAGAAGTGAAGTTAACTTACAAGTAGGCGTGGAGAGTTTCAGAGTGCGGAAGCAGATGTCATAGAGAGCTTCATTATCTAAGACCATGCATTCATCTGCATTCTCAACAAGCTGGTGTACAGAAAGGGTAGCATTGTATGGCTCAACAACAGTATCGGACACCTTTGGTGATGGGAAAACAGAGAAGGTAAGCATCATGCGATCTGGATACTCTTCTCTGATCTTTGAGATGAGAAGGGTGCCCATGCCAGACCCAGTACCCCCACCCAAAGAATGGCATACTTGGAAGCCTACCAAAAATAATATATCAAGAAAGTTAGTATGTAGCCTAGCCAAAGTTATTAACAATGTTATTAAAGAAGAAGAGAAGAAAGAGCTAAGCAGAATAAAAGCACACAACAGAAATATTCTTCAGGGCAATTGCTAAACTGAAACCACTCTTCTGGCCAAATTGTTTGGCAGAGAAATTATACTGGATGGTCTACAAAAAAATGGTGGAAACAAAGTATGATCCAATCTAAACCAAGAGGGAAAAAGCCATAAAACTTGAATTTGCAAATATTCACAAAACAAATAGCTATGATTTGTTGGCGGGAAGGATCAGTTTGAATAATTGTTCAGTGCAGAAAAAATGGTAGTGATGAAATGCATGTTGGGACTAAGGCTACAATGTAGGGAGAAGACTAGGCCAGCATCCAGACTCTGAATACAGCCCACGCCTTTTTTTTCGACTCCCCATCATGCAAAAGCATGATTCAAATAAATGATTTATGTGCAAGAGGTTGCGACAGCCACATGCTATAGCTTTAACATGGGCAAGGGCCCTCTTCCTTTCATCCCACACAACCATAATTATTTTCTGCTCATACCTTTTACTGTCTACCATCATATCCTTTCCCCACCAAACATTATAACTATACAACAAATCCTTTAGCAAATCATTATATGACACAATAAGATGTATGCAAGCAACAAAATATACTTTTGCTGATAAATGCATTCACGAGAAAATGTACATACTCTTCAACAAAGTAGAAGCAAAACGAAATATTAATAGAACAATGAAAAACTCGCAACAAAAAGGTCTATATTATTCAAATTTCAGCCAAATTCAATCATCCACAGTTCATAACCAACCTAGCATGGCCAACAATGGCAACCACACAGCAACCAAATGATAAACCGCACCACTTCTAAAATGACACAAAAAGAACAAGCACAACAAAACAAGTAAGACATGCCACAGAAAGTCACCAAAATAATAATCAAATTGCAACAATTAACTATCTACAATAAAAACAATACAAATTCCCACAATGTTCACACAAAATGGTGATGTTTGGTTGGTCTCGAAATCGGAATGCACGGAAATGACTAGACGCCATAGTGCATGTCAACGAGGAATGAGAACAGAAATTGATATATGTGTTATTTAGCAAGGAGAACTTGGAAACCCATAACTACAAATATTTCATTCTGGTGTAACAGCCAAACACTCAATCAAAATAGGCAGTTAAGATTCTCATTTCCAGAGGCTAAAACACAAACTAAATACCAAATAAACACAAGCTCCGACTAATCTGGATCCATCATCGAGCATCATCCAAACCCAATGTCTTATATCTCTAAATAAAGAACGAACATTGTGGTGGACAAAAATCCTCTGCCCTCACTTATGCTCCCATTCTTTGTTCCCACACTATATATACTTTTTGAAAAAAAAATTTAATATGAAAGTTGTAGATTTTGATAAGATCTACGATTTTAATATTGAATAGTTTTTCAAAAAATACTTCTAAAATTCTAAATAGATATTCTGAGACTCAAAATTTTAACGGATTTTAAAAATAGTTTTAACGTGTTTAAAACCCGTCAAGGCGATAAGACTTTGGAGCCCCAGAATATTTATTTAGAAGCAATTTTTGAAAAAACTTTCGATATGAAAGTTATTTGGTGTGTGGAGACACAATAAAATACATATATGAATTTATTTGGGGTGAGGGGACAGAAAATAGAAGCATAGAGGAGGGTAGAAGATTTTTGTCCCATTGTGGTACCAAAACAGAGATCAATATCCATAAATGAAAATTGAATGCACATTGTGCGTTCTAAATAAAGAACGCACATTTATGGCCTCAAAACGCCATAAATGGAGCAATTACTTATCATCATCCATCTCCAATTATCAGCTAAAACATCAGCAAATCTAGAGATGAAAAATCCTAATAAACTAACCAGCAAAACCAAACCGAGTCAATATCACATACAAAGTTTGCAAACTCAACAGATAATAGAAAACAAATTATCAAATTAAATAATCATACCAGCCAAATTAAGCTAAAACATCAGAACAAAATCAAAATCAGATATGAATATAATTTGCAAAATCACCTTGGAGACAGTCACAGTTCTCGGCCTCCTTCCTTACCACATCAAGCACGGAATCAATCAACTCCGCGCCTTCCGTATAATGGCCTTTGGCCCAGTTATTCCCCGCCCCAGACTGTCCGAACACGAAATTGTCAGGCCGAAATATCTGTCCGAACGGCCCCGACCGAACCGAGTCCATCGTCCCCGGCTCGAGATCCATTAACACCGCGCGAGGAACGTAGCGGCCGCCACTGGCTTCGTTGTAGTACACGTTGATTCTCTCGAGTTGCAGGTCGGAGTCGCCGGAGTATTTTCCTGTCTGATCGATCCCGTGCTCGTCGCAGATCACCTCCCAGAACTTCGCGCCGATCTGGTTTCCGCATTGGCCTCCCTGGATGTGAAGAATCTCTCGCATTTTGAATTGAAATTAGGTTTTCTGCAATAAAATCAGGGTTAGGGTTTGGGTTCCGTCAACGGCGTCGAAGCTGGGAGGAGAGAAGAAGGTGTTGAACGGGTGAGAGGGAAATGAGGAGATTTAGGTGCTTTTAAATAGGCGATTAGAGGTGTAATAACGCCCCTTGTGAGGTTACCTTCTTAACTGGAGCGGTTGTTTGTGTAGTATTATTTATATTTATATATATATATATTTTTTAAGAGCGAAATTGATCCCATATGTTTTTTTTTTTAAAAATAATATCAAAATTATAGTTTTTTACGATATTTATAATATTTTATTTTTTTAAAATAAAATTTAAAATAAATATTTTGAAACATTAAGTTTAACATATTTGAAGCGAATTTTAATACAGTTTTAAAATTCGCTTCAGATCCGTTAAACTTAGAAGCTTCAAAATACCTAATTATATATTTTTTAAAAAAAATTTTATATAAAAATTACATATATATTTTTTGTAACCGAGGGGGCGGATCTAGAAGTACGGTAGTCAATTGACTACCCTGCTTTCGGGACCAAATACTGTATATATATATATATATATGTATGTGTATATATACATATGGATTGGATATATATTATAAACGCGACTCATAATCGTTTGGCGAATTTGTTGAAGTGGCAGCGACGCGCCGCTCGCGTTGCTCGGTCGTGAGTTCGACTCCCACGGCGCAATTTTTTTGGTTTTTTTTTTTTTTTTCTTTTAATAATATAAAGTAAACTCTTAAACCCCCCCAACAACCCCCCCCCTCAAAATCCCTAATCTGCCGCCGCCCCGCTCGTCCGCTCGATCTGCCGCTGCTCCGCTCCGCCTTTGCCGCCGCTCCGGTCCACCGCTGCTGATCTCGCGCTCCGCTCGATCTGATCCTCCGGCTCCGCTTGATCAGATCGCGCGGCGCTCTGCTCCGCTGATGCTGCCGCTCCGCTCCGCTGCTACTGATCTCCGCCGCAGCGCTGCTGATGTTCTCGTCCGCGACTCCGCGCCGCCGGCTCGCCGCCTCTGATCTCGGTGTCTCGCCCGCGGGCCGCGCCGCCGCTGCTGTTCTCGTGACTCATCCGCGCCGCCGCTGCTGATCATCGTCTCGCCGGCGCCGCTGCTGCTGCCTGCTGTTCATTACTTCATCGTCTCGCCCGCGCCGCCGTCGCCGTGAACACCTCGTCTGCTCTCCTGCCCGCTGCCAAGGTAATATTTTGACTACCCTGCTTTCAATTTCTGGATCCGCCACCGAGCCAAGTTCGAGTTCGAGTTCGAGATTTTCTGAATCGACCTAATTTCGATCAGCCTTTAAAGTTCGTCGAGTTCAAACTAAACCAATTGAATTGAATTTGAGCTTGCTCCCTTCGAACTCTGCTCGTTATCACCCACAGCAGTAACCAATAATAGTGAGAAATTTAAGTTTGTGCCCTATAAAAATAGTTTAACTTCAATTTGGAACCTGAATTAGAGCAATTCAAACTTAATTACGAAATAGACAACAATAGAGGCCTTAATGACAAATAACTTACTGGGCTTAATGGAGGCCTAATGGACAGTAACCATCCACGGCACTCGTTTATTGGTTATTGACATCACTCGCTCTCGACCAGCCGCGCTGCCTCAACCTCTCTCTCTCTCTCTCTCTCTCTCTCTCTCTCTCTCTCTCTCTCTCTCTCTCTCTCTCTCTCTCTCTCTTCACCTGTCAATCGCGCTGCCTCCGGCTTCGTAAGGTACTTATCGCCGCCCTCTGCGCCACCGTGGTGATAAATTCATCTCCTGTTTACTATATCAAATTCTTTTTTAGAAGTAATTGAGTGGGGGTCAATTGACTTCAGTGGATATATAGTGGATTCGCCCATGCTCACCGCTGGCCGCAGTATGATTTTCCTGCCTTTAATCAACTGATAAACCCTAATTAAGGCATTCTTTCTGCTGCCGCTACCTGACAGCTTCAATGCCGAAGAAGCTCGGGAAGAAGGCGCGTAAATTCGCGAGGAAGAATCTTCAAGCTGTTCAGCGGAAGAAGCGCAAGTTCAATTCGAAGATCAAGCGAAGAAAATCATCGGCTCCATGTAATGTCTATCTCTCTAAATTGTGCAAGTTTCACATAATTTCAATCGATTTGTTTGTTTGAGTTCAAAATTCAATACAATTAAAGAAATAATAATTTAAATCTTATACACTGCAGTGCAAAATGGAGGGATTGCTGAAGACAATGAGAAGATGAAATTGAAGGAGTTGACTGAAAAGTAAGAGACTTATTTCTAAACTCATATTGTATTTTCTTTTATTTTGATAATCTGATAATGCTAGTCCTCCATTTATTCAGAGATAATGCAAGCAATTTTGCTGATGGAGATGTCTTCACTGATGATTTTGATAATGTAACCATTGATAATTCAGATATGCTTAATGATCTCTCAGATAGTGATGGCTTCCTCTCGGAGGTCAGTTCGGAGAGTTATTTTTTTTTCAAATGCGACTTATGGCTAATTTATCTAGTACCACCAATGGCTATCACTTGTATAGTGCGTCCTTTCTCGCTTGTCAACGGGCATAATCCAACATTTCAACTTTTCATTTTGAAGTTGTTTCAAAGCACTTTTTTCAGTGAAGTGATTTTATTTTTTTGCCATGACAAACTTGTTTTGAATCACTTGTTATGTGGAACTGATACACCAAAGTACAACATTTGCTTGAATATGGAGTTGTATCAGGAGGACCTGAGTCTCTCCCACCAAGTTGACCTCGTGGTGCTCATTCTATTTCACTTATCTTTTGTCTTCTTCTTCTTCTTCTATTTTCTGACATATACTGGGGCCTGCGTCATTTTCATTGTTTTCCTTCCATGATAAAGTTTATTTTATCTTGAATTTTCGATGCGCGAAACTGCAACTCGTAGTAATGTTCTAGCGAACTTCTGGTCTAGGATCACACAGTCATTATGACCTGAATCACCTAGTTAGCATTCTTCTGAGTTCTTCTATTCATCTATTGGAGGTAAATGATTGTAGTAGTTAGGTTTAAAACATTTTGTCATCTTTCTGTTTTATTGATGTAGGTCATAATTAGATTACCATGTCTAGCTTCTATCTCAAATAGAGCCGTATTATTGTCTATTTATGTCCTGATGACTTCTGGATGATATCCTTGTCACTTCGGAGTTTAACTAATTATGAAATACATTTGAGATGTATCCTCTGTATGCCAGAGTTTGAATGATTTGATGCGTTGTGAGTTCTTTGAGCAGTCTTTTGCATTGGTTCGACTAAGTCCTAACTGCATTATCTCTTCGGATGGTTATATTTTCAAATAGTTGCATATTTAAGCTTCTTTTAACTTATTAACTTTTGTTCCTTTGTGATATTCTGATTATTTTCGGTTCTAGGATCCCGAGTGTCCTTATGCTTCAGAAAATGAGAAAGAAATCGAACTTGAAGGTATGTACGTTTCTTTATATCTTGTTTTATATTGTTTACAAACAAGGTTATGACCAAATTCTGTACAGACAGAAGTAATCAGGTGTGTTTGTCTGGACAAAACAGCAACCTTCATACTGACATTATAAAACAAAGAAAAGAATTGGAAGCTTTACTGGATAAGGTAATAGATTCATGGTAAAAAATATGTTCTTACATTTACTGTCCCACTGTCTGTTTTGGCTTCATTTCTTCATTGTAACTCCATATACATGCTGGTGCATATATATGTTGACTAGACCAAGAGCTCTCTGTGTTTCAAGTAGTTGCACTATCACATTAGAATCATTTAATATCTGAGCGTGACCTGTTTGGTAGAATTTATTACTGTGTAAAATTTATGTAAAGATAAATTCATTTCATAATGTATCCAAGTACATAAAACATCAGTGGCTTTTGAGTAAAGTCAAAACCCAGACTCCTTGAGATGTAAACGCTATCTGTGATTAGCTATATTGTACATCTGTACTTGGTTTTAGTTCTCTTTTGCTTGTTTAAGTGCCCCATTTTTCTGCAATTTTTTCTTAAAGTGTTTCATGAATTCTTAATTATGATTTCTTGCCAATGTATCTTGAGGATAAGCTGTCGAGTGCTAAAGTTTTGGTATAAATTTAAAGAGTTAAAGTGTGTGCTTCTTCCTTTTCTGATTTTGATAAATTTCTTTTTACAATATTCCTATTTACAGAATGCTAAATGATTAGCTATGTTGTACTTGGTTTTAGTTCTCTTTTGAGTGACCCATTTTTCTGCAATTTTTTCTTAAAGTCTTTCATGAATTCTTAGTTATGATTTCTTGCCAATGTATCTTGAGGATAAGCTGTCGGAGTGCTAATTTTTTGCTATAAATTTAAAGAGTTAAAGTGTGTGCTTCTTCCTTTTCTGGTTTTGATAAATTTCTTTTTACAATATTCCTATTTACAGAATGCTAAATTATACTGTTGTCGATGATTATTGATGTATCTGCTAGAAATATTATGTGTGATGGATAATTCCTCTTGTCAAACAGTCAAAGTTTTGAACAATCTGCTTAACTATTCTACGTTTGGTCCTAGGATCCAGGATTTGCAGATTTTCTTGAAAGTCATAAAGCTGCATTGGAGCGATGGAAAAGCCAAGAAAGTGTGAGTTGTTAACTTCATCTTTCACTTTCACCAAAAAAAAAAAGAGAAAGCTCATCTTTACCGTCACGTCTTAGAAAGTTTGTTTGTTTTTGTCTTATGTGTTATTCTTGCTGGTTTTTGTCGTTCTGAATTTTCTAAATATTTACTATGGCACATTTTATGGTTTTCTCTATGCCCTTTAAATTTCTGCAGCTGAGTGCATGTTACTCTAATTCTGTTTATGCCGCATACAGAACCAACACAGCAGTGGTTGTATTTCAATAATTGTAAAGTTCCCAACGAACTTGGAGGTTTTATTCAAGGATAATTAACTTGTTACTTTTGTTCTAAAAGAATTCTGATAGTGCAATTCATGCTTCTTTTATAAATCAAATGGTACTTTATATTTTTCATGTACCTTTGATTTGCTTATCCTGTGATTAAAATTGGATCTGACTCAATGTTCTGCATGCAGTCTTCTGATGAAGAAGATGGCTCCAATTCTTCGGATGAATCAGAAATTGATGGGACCCTGAATTTGAACAGTGCAAGAATTCTGACAAGACGTACTTTAGATGTGTGGTTTCCTTTAGTTACTGAACAACCAGATGGACCCGCACTTCCTAGTCTTCTCAATGCATTTCATGCTGCTTGCAGATATGGGGTTGACTCAAATGATATCTCGACCCAAAGGTTTAAAAATAGAGAAGTGTTCTCTGAAGTGTTGACATTTGTTCTTCGTGAAGCAGATGGTATATTTCGAAGATTGTTAAATGTGTCTAGTTCTTGCACAGTAGAAAGCTTCTTGAAATTGAAAGCCACCTCAAGGTGGGATGCAGTGCAGCCCCTAATCAAGTCTTACCTGAGGAGTTCCCTTCTATTGCTCAGTCAAATAACTGACAGCCAGATACTAGTTTCCGCCTTAACTCGGCTAAGAGCTTCTGCTGTATTTTTTGCTGCCTTCCCATCTTTAGCAGCAAGACTAATTAAGGTACAATCATGTTTGGTTTGGTTGAACTTAATGCTCTTTTAATTTTTATCTTCTGCTAATAAGATGGTGACGTATATTCCGATGACATAACTATGTTTGTAGAATATGTGTTTTTGTGAAACTGCTATTTGGAAGACACCTCTACTCGTGACAATACTGTCGCTAAGCAAAGAAGATGAAAACTTGAGATGAAATGCGAATACTTTTATAGATGCTAGTTACTTTTTACCTAGTACCTTTATCTGATGATCTTTACATCTTATTACTTTGACAACATATCTTAGAGGAGTATAGTAGGAGCACGATCAGACACTTTACCCTTCTTACGCTCTTTCCGTCTCTTTAAATTTTATTTTAATTTTAAAATACAATATGACTCTTGAATATTTGATGCAGATATTGATTCATCTATGGGCCACTGGTGATGAAAACCTGTCTCTAGCTTCATTTTTCATTATAAGGGACATAGCTTCGCTGTTACCTTTGGACAACTTGGATACCTGCTTGACTAATATGTACAAAGCTTTTATCATGCACTGCAAATTTGTTGAGTCTACAAACTTGAAGCACATAGAATTCCTTAGGAATTCCACAGTGGAGCTATACTCCTTGGATGTCCAAAAATCATTACCCAAGGTTCTTCTGTCTGTGCGGCAACTTATAGATGTATTGAAGCAATATCTTAGAACAAAGAGAAAGGTGAGTTACATGAGATCCAGGTATTTAAGTCAGATTCTTATATCAATCATCCTCATTGTTATAATCCATAAACATTGACCAGTACTACAATTCTAGAAAATTGCTCAGAAGTTTTGTTAATATTTGTCAGTATTGAAGACACGTTTAGCAACTGCACTTGCAAAGTCTTACTCCAATGATTTTATTGGTGCCACTTATATTGATTAAGAAGTCAACATTAAACTTTTTGACTGTGTTTCCTTATATTGCAGGAGGAATTGAAGAGGATATACAATTGGAAATACATCAATTGTGTCGAGCTATGGGTTAAGTTTACCACATGTAATATCAAGGATCACGATCTTCGACCGTTGCTTTCCATGATGATTCAACTCATTACAGGAATAGCTTACTTGTTTGCTGGACCACGTTTCTTGCCTTTAAGATTTAAATGTGTACACATGCTTAATATGCTGTCCCTGTCTAGTGGAGTTTTTGTGCCTGTTGCATCTTTGGTCTTCGATTGCCTTGAATATAGAGGAACAAACAGTGCCAACAATCCACCGAGAAATAACCTTGCAATTTCCTCGATATTAAAGGTTTGGAATTAGTTAAATCATAGCAATGATCTCGCTCATTCTCTCTCTCTCTCTCTCTCTCTCTCTCTCTCTCTCTCTCTCTCCTTCTACATATATATATATATGTGTGTGTGTGTGTGTGTGTGTGTGTGTGTGTGTAAGCTCTCACTATATTATTTTGTGCTTAGGCCATTTAACATTTGTTTTTATGTGAATTAGTTAGATACTGTTGTAATATGTTCGCTGCTTTATACTTCTATTAGGACCGTTTAAGGGTACATTTAAAGTTGTATGCTTGTTGGTGGTGCAGGCACCGAAGAATTTGCTGAAATCGCAGAGTTACTATGATGAGTGTGTCCTCTCTGCAATCGAGCTTCTTGCAGCACATTTTTCTCAATGGAGCTACCATATAACTTTCCCTGAACTCGTAACTATCCCTCTCATTATTCTGAAGAAATTCCATGAAAGAACTGTGTCTGACAGTATACGACGCACGATAAAACGTTTCATTGATCAGGTATAGTAACTTGTCTAGATACAAACAACTTGAACAAGTTGGAAGAAAATTTTTTTTGAAGGAATTTCATTGAATAATACCTTATATGAATGATTTCTTTCTCATGTATTTCCCATATGTTGATCGGAGTTTTTCGCTTATGGATTAGCATGGTGGATGTTCTCATTTCTGTGGACTGTGTAGAAGCCCTTATTAAGAAAATGTTTTTTGTATTTCCCTTTTTATGGTCCCTCAAAATTCGAATTTGTCAAAATGTGCTCCTTTAATTCTGTATTAACATTTTTCACTAAACATAACTGTATGGGGACATGACTGAAATTTTATGAAAATTACAATTAAATTTCACTTTGTCATCTTTATCTCTCTCTCTGCAATTTCTTTCAGTCAATTAACATTGAACTCAACCACCAGAATTCTCATGTATCTTTATTTTGCGGCCATAAATATAGATTGACCATATGAATACTTGCAGTTGCTTAACCATTTATTCTACTATCCTAGGTGGAGAAGAACAGTGATGTCATTCAAAAGAAGCGAGAGGAAGTCTCGTTTTCACCTCATGATCAAGCATCAGTTGAATCATTTCTGCAGGTTGTTTTCTGCACCTTTGTCTGAACATGCGCCCTTTTTCTGAATTGAACCTTGCTTATTTCTAAAAATCTAAGAATTTTTTTATGCATTCAGCTGGAGAAATCTCGTCCAAATGCTCCATTCACTCAATACTATGCGAGCGTCCTGCAAAACTCGCGTTTCAAGAGCTTGGCTGAATAATTATGTCCAGAAGATAGTTAGAAAAACAATTCTATTGCAGCCTACGATGAATATTGCTGCGCATATTTGCGTCTTCGTTTCGGATAATGAAGGATTGGATGCGTAACAGCAAAGAAAAATGGAACGGATTGTGTTTCCAAGCGCGCACAACTGAAGTAGCGATTCTTCTGAATCTGTTATCTTGCCTGGAATCTTCGGAACACTTTTTGATAATTTCCAGTTACCCCACATATCCGCCTATTTATTATAAGCATAACTAGAGCACGTCAATGTTGTGTTGAGATGGCGCACATTTCTATGGTCAATAACATAAGAGTTATGTTTGAGGCCATGTTCTGTGTAAAATAGGGATAGCTTCTAATGTACTGATTTAAGTTCATTATTTTATTTTCCTGCAGCTATTATTCTGACCTGTTTTATCGTATTGGATCGATATCTATATAGCAATTCCGAGGGATTATAGCTTGAGCACAACCTGTTTTGAGTTATTTTGTTATTGACTTGCCAGGATTTAGGCTCGCCTTTTTTTTTTTTTTTTTGGCAAAAAAAAAGTAAGTTTAGAGGGTTTATAAATTAATGTATGTCTAAAATGTCTAGGGCTTTGAATTTTCTGTACAGAATTTATATACTTGTTTGATTTTGTTTTTTAACATTAACATATGAAAACTATATATGTAGTTGGTCTATTTTTTTTAGTCGTAATAGATAATTTGTGGATGATTCCGGCTTAAAGTTTTACCAACCGTAGGATTTTAATATTTTAGCATGAACAGATTCAAAGGTTCGTGTTATTTCTACGGAGTATAAAGGGAATAAACAGCATTTTGTGGGTGGTATTTGCAGAATATGAATTTGGAATTTTTATGTCTCTATGTTACGCGTTTTTGTATTTCTGGAGGCTGAAATATGCGACTGTTGCTTAAGGGCGCCGTCACGTCCTGGATTTTCGTATTTTTGGGAGCTGAAACATGCGACTGTTGCTTTAAAGCTGATATGCAATTATCCTTTGAAATAACTGAGACAATTTGACATTTTGTTTTAAATTGCTCGTTGATGATTGAAATTAACACCTACAGCGGTATTTGATTGCAGCCTTTGTTTCTCTTCGTTGATGTCGACCTCATCCAAACAAACTCTGTTTTAAAAGCAGACTTTTTCTCATCACCTACACCTCTGCAAATTTTACATTTGGATTGCGGAAATGCACATCACGTCTCTTTTTGGCATGCTCTGGGTTGGTTTTCGAACTCACTTGTATGGATGTCATGTTTTGAACCCCCGGGTCGGGTCGCTGGACGGAGCGCTTGTCTGCTCGAATTTTGATTCCATTTATTTTGAGTGTACGCTAATACTGTACGTACGATGTTCCAAACATCTCAAACATTTTTTGGAAAAAAAATATATTTAAATTTAATAAAATTTGAAGAAATTTATAATTTTCTAATCAATTTTTTTTTTTAAAAAAGTTATTGCAACATAGATTATTATTCTTTGAAATTTTAGCAGGTTTAAAAATATACTTTAAATTTTTTAGCTTAAAAGTAGTTATTTTGAACTTTTTTTTTTAAATTAAATATTAAAATTATAAAGTATATCCGAACTGTACTTTAGTATTTAAAATATTTTTAAAAATTAGCTATTTACTAGCGAGATAATTGCATATCAGCCACCTAAAATTTGCGTCTTACATTTCAGCCTCCGAAAATATGTTTTCGCGCTGACGTGGCGGCGCTCATTTCCGTATTTTCGAGAACTGAAATGTACGACTGTTACTTTAAGGTGGGCTGATATGCAATTATCCTTTTACTGGCTACTATATCAACGTTGACCTTTATTATGGTTGACGAAATACGAGCACATTTAGAATGTTTACTATGGACGCTTTAATTAATGAATAAATAACCCACGACAACGTAGGAAAACTTTGCAAAAGATTTTCTTGTTTTTAAAACGGGAATAACGTAGTAAGGTTTTAAGCCTGGGTCGCATGGATCACATATTTGTACTTTAACCGCTGCTCTAAAAAAAAAAAAAAAAAAAAATTCAGTCCAAATTGTTCTAATATCTATGATTATAATAACATATAATTTACAAATATTCTAAAAGTCTCAGTTTTTTATTAAACATTTGCATTATTTTTCACATGGTACATAGAGATAATCATCCACATTCGTTTAGATTATGCTTAAAAAATTCGATCTTGAAGCCCATATTTTTAGAGATAAATTCCAAATGTTTGAGACCTTTTAAGATAGTTATTGTGTAGAAAGATTGACGCGCTTGCTTCTAAGGCTATGTTAGATGGACTCAACTCAAATTCTCTGTCCCAACTCTCTATCACCTTCTCTGTTTCAAATCCTCAAAATATATATTTACAAGTATTTTTTGAAAAAAATTTCAACATAAAAGTTGTAGATCTCATCAAGTTCTATAACTTTCATATTAAACATTTCTCCAAAAAATACTTCTAAATATGTGTTTGTAAGCCTCAAAGTGTTAACGGATTTCAAAACAGTTTTAATATCCGTTAAGGTGTTAATATTTTGGAACCTAAAATATACATATTAGAAGTATTTTTTGAAGAAATTTTTAATATGATAGTTATAGATTTTGATGAGATCTACAATTTTTGTATTGAAATTTTTTTCAAAAAATATTTATAAATATATATTTTAAGGGTTTGGGACAGAGAACGGAATATAGAGTGGATAAAAGATTTAAATCCATGTTAGATGAGTTTTAATATAAATACTTCAATTTGAAACATCTCGATTTGTGGGGCGTAGATTTTTTTATAAAAATAAACTAATTATCAATATAATGTTTTGCTATATTTTTTTTAAAATGAAATTCTAAAACAAATAAAAGTTCAGATTTTTTTTTTTTTAAAAAAAGGAATCTTTGACAATTCTACTCTTTTTTTCCATTAAATTCGTGACTCATTCCCTCTCAAAACTCAAAATATAGATGGCGGCCTTATTCCACATGTTATGCGTGGAAATGAAGGTAGACTTTGCGAGAATTTGAAAAGGAAATTTGAAATTTATGAATACTGATAACCATGATATGGCTTTATTAGAATATATATTAATTTTACAAAAATCTTTGTTATGGTACGAGTTTTTTTCCATCTTTAAGAAAATTGTCTATAAAAAAAATTAATTATGCGAGAGAGGATAACAGTTGCCGACAGATCTAGGACAGGTCATCGCAACCACCCCTCTTGGTCTGTAGAATTTCTGTGAATATAAATTACATATTGAACCAACTAGCTTGGTCCAGTTGGTTAACGAACTAGATGTTAGAAGAAAATCAAAAATCTATCCATTATGTAGAATAGATCGAAAGTCTGAATTCCAAATATATCTGATTGGAATGGTCTATATATTCTTGGAATGGTCTATTATTTATCGTTAAGTATCCAACTGAGATATATGGTAAAAATTAAACTTAACAGTCAAAAAATTACACACCGTGGCCTTATACCAAAACCGCAAAAATATAGAAATACTAAAAATAACAAAAAAAAAAAAAAAAAGAATTGAAAAAAAAAGGCTGCCATAATTCTGGATAAATTAGATGCAATGGGAAGTTAGTTTTCGGTAGTTGATATTTTGTTTATCGTTGAAATTAATTCTCATTAATTAAGGAGTGAATGCAAAATGATCCCTTCATCAAGAACTTGACAGAGACATCAGGACTCAAGAGTCCGCTTGGAGTAAAAGGTTTTACATAATTTTTAAAATAATTTTTTTTGTATTTTACGGCAAGAATTTTCGTTTATAGAAAGTTTATTTTTAAATCCAGAATATTGATCGGATCTGAATATGATAATTTTCTAGGAGATTGATGTTGCTATATAGTGTGTGTCTGTATTATAAATTCCACCCGAATAATTTATTTGTTTTTTTTTTTAAAAGAACTTAATGGAGGCTGTTATCTGCAATCTCTTTTATGATCTTCTTTTTTTTCAAAAGAAATTACAATATTTCAGACAGAATTAAACTGAATTATCTCTAATTACAACATATTATGCACCGATATATAACGTGAAAAACTCAAAAATGAGACAAAAAGCAACGATATAATAGTAATCAAACACCCGAGTATAAATGAATTTTTTTCTTTGGTACAAATTAAACCGAACTATCTCTGATTTGAACACATTATCCGTCGATATAACCTAAAAAACTCGAGAGAAAACAAGCTCTCAATGTATCAATGCGGCCGGTTCTCCAATTCCTAAGGTGCATTATACCATACTAACTTATAATTCACACCAAAATATTATTTTCAAAAAAAAAAAAAAATTAAATAGATTCACAATTTTTTTTTAAAAAAAAAAGAGGTAAAGGATGTACTTATTATTTACAAGGGTCTACATCGATGCATTTAAACATGCCACTAAATGACTGAAAGATATTGCAGTGTTAAAGCATCCAACATCCATAAAAAGATGAAATGGACCTTCACCTATAAATCATTAATTATTTTCATTCATTTAACAAAAATTTTAATCACTTTGCTAAGAATAATAAATCCATAAATATGTTTGTTATTATCTTAACACGTGTTTGGGTTCCCAATTAGTACTTACACCATCTCCATAGTCAATCCCTCACTATTCTTATACCGATTCGGACAGCAAAATCGACCCGGACCGGTCCGATCCGGAGCGGTATATAAATGGTCCAGTCCGTGGCCCATACTTAACTGCTTAATGGATTTTAGATCCGATTTGGTCCAAACCGATTAAAATGTGGACTGGATAAAGGGCCGATTAAAAGCAAGCCGAAGCCGAAACTCGAACTCACGTCCAAGCCGCACCTTAGCCACCGCTTCGCCGCCAAATTGAGGCCGCCACCGTGCTGTGAGATCTCCTGCATCGCTTTCGCTTCGAGTATGCGCCAACAGCCCTTCGAAGCTACGATCGCATCGCCATCGCTTCGTGATCTCCGCGCCACGTTGCCATCTCTCATATCGATCGTACTGGCGCTCAAGCGACGACGATGATGGCTGCATGATCAAGGGATCAGAGGTTCTAAGGAATGGCGGTGCCGAGAAAGATCGTAGCAGGTCGCACCCCGCATGCACAGCATGTGCTGCTTGAGCGTCAAACCCGTCAAACCCTGTTCGGTCCACTTATGTTGCGATCTGGTCCGAACTGGACCGGTTTAATCTCTGTCCACTCTTTGGTTCACTCTTATTTATTTATTCAGACTCTGGTTCAGACCGGATGAACAGTCCAACCCCACGCACACAAAGAAAGTAAAAATCATCATAAATGTCAACAGCTCATAACAAAATTTTGTTACATACTGCTGATAAAAATGAATAATAAAGTTTCAACAAATTTATAGCTTTTAACAAATCAATAAAGCTGAGACATTTATGTTTCTATATCCAGAATAATCTAAAATGTGAAATATATTTCGTAATTTGAAATACTATTTTCATAACTCATTAATTTTATAAATAACGAAATGGTTCTCGTGCTAATTAAAAAACTATTTTAGTTCTTAAAAAGGAGAATGATAATAATTTTACCATTTTATAGAAATACAATGGACATAAAAGAGTCATTTAAAAAATAAATTTGAATTATAAAGTTTATAATAACGTAAAATTTGTTCCAGGTCCATCTATAATTTATTCAAACAATTTCTTGTTAAAATATTGCTGATAAAAAAGAATATAATAAAGTCAAATAAAGCAAGCATTAAATGACATAGTGGGCTTCAGGTGTTTAAGTCTTCTCCATTGAATGAAAGCGTGAATTCCCTTCTTTTTAGCAATGAGTTTGATTGAATTCATTTGCGTAATAAATGAATTTTTGTTTCGGAGGACCGAATATTCTTCGGTGTTAAAATACTGTTTTAACTATTTTCAACTAATTTTTTAAAAAAAATACTCTCATTTAAACAGTATTTTGTTGTACTTAAAAAAAAAAAAATATACGTATCTGCTAGCATAGTGTTCATAAATTCATAGCTTACACTAGGGGTGTTCATATACTGGTCCGGACCGACCGGTTGGTTCGGTCCGGTCCGGTCCGGATCGGTTAAACTTCGGTCCGGTCTACGGTCCATGAATTGGCTATAAATCGGTTATCGGTCCGATCCGGTCCAAGACCGAAAAAACCGAGGATCGGACCGAGGACCGATTTAAATAAGATTTAGGTCTAGTATTTTTATATTTGATCAATTTAAAAAAGATCCGTTCCTAACATTTGTGCGTTTGACCAATTTAAATAAGATCCATTTTAGGACCGAACCAATTTTGGTCCGAAATCATACCGACATACGCATTACGACGACTCGTAGGACTTAAATCGGTCCAAATTGGTCCGGTCCGGTTCGGTTCCGCTCTTTACCGGACCGGTCCAATTCCGGTTATCCGTGGTCCTTATTTTTTTTCGAGTTCGGTCTTCGGTCCGGTCCGGTCTGGACCGGTTGAACACCCCTAACTTACAGCATGTGAAATCAATCGGACTCAGAAAAGTGGGATTTTATGAGGCTTTCATATATTGGTGTGATATTGCGTTATATCAAATTAATTTAAAGCGTGAGAGTTAGTTAACGTGTCTCTTAGGTTGCTTTTATTTTATTTTATTTATTTATTGTAATTCAATTTTAGCAATAAATGCGAAGTATCTCCCTTCTCTTTATTTCTTCATTACTCATTGTACCAATAAATTTCATTAAATTGGTTTGTATCCTTCAATACATAGATACTTCACTAAATAGTACTTATCTATCTACTTTTGTGAAATTTTCCTATATCTAATTAATTCCCATAAAGTGTATGATATAATAAAATTTTTTTTTTTTTTTTTTAATATTGATCGCCGAATTTAACGTATATTATACACTACTTCAGTTATATTTATTATTATTTTAATTAAAATTGAGTGATAATTAGAACCATAATAAAAGTGATGGATATTATTGGAACTGATATTAATATGAGGTTGATTCCGTCTAATATTATATTATTACTTGGCATGATAATAACATTGGCAGCTGCATAAATTAGAATAGTATGATACAATTATGGTTGAATCAAATATTTTATATGAACATAGGTAAGATCTGAAGTGGATTGAAGAATTTCTAAATACATCGTGAATTTTAATTTGTCAAATAAATTTTTTAAAATATTATTTTAATAAATAATTATTTAAAAAATTCTCTATTCTCAAAGCATCATCCTACGTAGTGTCATCCGAAAAGATACGTTTGTTATTCATTCTCGTCTCTCTTCGGATATGCGGATGGATTACGATTTGGCATCTCGAGATAGGTGCAATTACAAGCTGAGCTGGAGGAGAATTAAATTGTTTACGGCGGAGATGGGTGTGAGTCAAACTCTTCAAATGATTTTTTTAAATGATTAATTACATACTGGCCCTTTTAAATTTTATATTTCAATATTTGAAAATAATAAATACGTTAATATTATAGCATGTACAAATATCAGCTTCTGAAAATATAAAAATAAGCCAATGCTGTGTGTGTGCGCCGTCATATCGCGTATTTTTTTAACTTCTAAAAATTTATAAAGTTTAGAAAAATAAGGGGTCGAAATGCAACTGCACTTTTTTAAAGTTGGATTGAATTTTTTTTTTTTCATTGGTTATCACTAAACCTGATATTTGAAAATAAATTACTCATTCATATCTTAAATACATAAAAAAAAGAACTTTATAAAAATTGAATAAACCAACCTCTTAAATTAACACTTTATTTGTTCTTTCAGAATATTTTATTTGCTCAATCCTATATTTCTTTTACTCATCTAATATTTTATTTATTTATTTGGAATACTGTATATTCGAAAAACTATATTTTTAATATAATAATACAAATCAATATATTATATTTGATTATTCAAAATACTTAGATATATCTGATTGTTAATTTTTTTAAAATAGTGATTAATTTGTAGAAATTTTTTTAACATTAGTCCTTTTGAAAAGGAATATGTTTTGGCGCACAACATTTATGCATAAAATATATGAAAAATATTTCGTCTAGTTATTTTAAAATAAAGTACCTAAGAAATACGTTTTTCTTTGTGAAATGTTCACTCTGAATTTTGATTGCGTGCTGTAATTATTCAATTTTCTTAGTTAAATAATTTTTAAAAAAAATACAAATATATTAAAATTTTATTTTATGCAATATTTATATAAAATTTAATGCAAAATATATGATATATCGGTTGATATATATCGATTACGTCAAAAAATAATTAAAAAGTAAATATAAATATCAGATAATATATAATTATAAATATATAATATGAGATTTAAACATCAACATCCGTACTTCATTAAAAAGAATCAGATTACTATATATAATAAAAATTCTTAAATAATAATAATTACGTCATCACCAACACCTGCTGCCAGTTTAAGTCGTAGGACTATAGTTCATTAAAGCGGGTCAAGTCGTGTACAGTGACGCAATTAAAACCAAGCTTAGGTCTGGACCGGCCCATTAAATGGCGGCCCCACCTTCTATTACCCTTAACGGATTCTGAATAAATATTATTTTACTGCCCTACTAACTAAATTAAACCAACTAATTTCAATAAGTTAATAAATAATGTTTTTGCAAAACAAGAACGTTTGCGGTCGCTTTGTAAATTGTCAGTCCTTCTCAACAACATGCCACATATTATTATCATATATAAATATTTTTGTTAAACTGCGTGAAATAGTAGTCTTTCTTAATTAGTACTTGTTGTGAGATTGGAGAGGGTCACTATTCAAGATTTTTTTTTTTTTTTGGCGTAACTTCCTACTTATTTAAATGGTTGTTTAAATGAACATGTAAAATCGATTGCCATTTTTAGAACATATCTAATTTCTATCTTGATTTATAGTGCTTTGGTGATCCAGAATTATTTTTACTCTACAATAAATAAGTTTAGCTTTTTTATTTTAATTCCCACTTTTTCTTCAATAACAAGTGCAGATATGAAATTTTATTTTTATTCATCTTTTAATCATCAATTGTTATTTTAATTTCGAAAAATTGCTGATTTCAGGGTCTGAACAAAGTGAAAAAAATTAAGCCATTTCCAAAGTGAAATTATTATTATAAGTATAACTAATTAATGAAAATAATTGAGAAATAAATGCAAGTTGAGCAGACATATTTAAATTAAAACCACCAAATCTCCACTTATTACCTCCCCTTTACTCTCCATCATTAAATACCTCGCAAATCAACCCTTTTCCTCTCCCATTTCTCTCTCTCTCTCTCTCTCTCTCTCTCTCTCTCTCTCTCTCTCGCCTGCTTCTCAAACTCTCACAAGCTCGAATCAGTAGTAATTTGTGTATACTATTATATATAGTTCGAATTGAGGTTTGATTCATGGCGGCGGAGGTGAGCTCGGCGGTGCGGATGGTGGGAGGAGGCTACAAAGATGAAGGCGGGGAGGAAACCACGAAATCGAAGAGAGATCTTATCACCAAGGATTTGCTCGGTGGATGCGCCGAAAACTTGGATCTCAATCTTCTGGTATTAAATCCCTTCTCCATTTTCTTTTTTTTAGGTTCGTTTTCTCTCTTATTATTGGTTGTTACTGATTGAATTTCAGTTTGAATTCTGTTTAGATTCGAACTATTCCTGGAGATATTGCTACTGATTGATTATTACTGCCAAGAATAATTAATTATTTAATTAACTAGTTTACATCCTCGTTATGAGATTGCATCCTAATAAACTAATCCTCGAATCCCGCTCTCATTCTTCGATTCTCTTCTACGCATCTTCTGATCCTCAATTTTTATAATTTAATTTCAATTAATTAGTTCTATCTGTTCTCGTACTATCTATTATTTCGTTTTAATAGTTTTTTTTGTTGAAATTTCTTTGGCAGTCCTCGAAGACGTCGTACAAGGAGGTTAGCGGTACGGTGCTCCCGTGTCCACTTCAAGACCTTAACCTGCTCCCAGAAGACTCCGCCGCGCTCGATCTGAAGCTCGTCTCCTCTTCCACACACTATCAAAGCGTCTGCACGCTCGACAAGGTGAAGCTCGCACTGGAGCGCGCCGCCGCGCGGGAATCCCAAAGCAGCTTAAAGAGGCGGAGATCGCCGGAAGCCGGATCTCCGTCGCCGCCGTCGTCGTCCACTACTGCAGAGGAGACAGCGGGGGTAGTCTCTGGTTCGACGTCATCAGCAGGATTGGCGGCGGCGGGGTGCCCGAGCTGCTTGCTATATGTGCTGATCTCGAGGGGGAATCCCCGGTGCCCGCGGTGCGACTCGCGCGTGCCGCTACCGCCTGCTGCTAATAAGAAGCCGCGAATTGATCTCAACTCCTCGTCATCGTAGACCAACTCAAACTCAAAACTCAACAATTTGTTGGTTAATGGGAGAGGGACTGATACGATGTTTTTTTTTTTTCTTTTTTAACAACCTATTTTGTGGTGTATAAAAATATCATCATTCTGGTAACAAGAAACCGAATATATATTATGAACTTCCTATTATTTTTATATTTGTGAATGCATAAAAACAAACAAATATGAGCAACTCAACACACACCAATATACAGTCGCTAATTAGATTATCCGCCTCGTTAAAATCATGTCACCATGATTTTGAATATTTGTGGATTATTTCCATCATTTTAGAGGTTATATATATATATATATATATATATATATATATATAATATATATATATATATATATATACTATTATTAGATCGAGCTGAAAATAGTCTTATTAAACTAACATATCAGACGTTGATTTTCTTGATCTAACGGCTGAGATTTAGTTTTAATACTTAATGGCGCTGTTAAATATTTGACGGCGTGAATCGTTATTCTATTAAGTATAAAATTAAATTTCAGCTGCTAGATTGAGAAGATCAACGGCTAAAATATTAGTTTAGCAAGACTACTGCTCCCTTTCCTGCCTCTTCGATATTTCTGTCTTTTGGCATCTCCTTGCCCTTTGAGCTCTTCCTGTCTATCCGTCTCCTTATTCTCTGATCTTTTCATGTCCTTGCCCCTTTTCGAGTAAAATTTTTGGTACCAGAGTTTCGATTCGTTCCATACTCCGGGTTCCTATCTTGACTCAACTATTATGAACTCTCATTTTATATTCTAATCTTAAACTTGGTCTAAACATGCAATCCGGTGGTACAATATATACAAATCCTAAATTATCATGTATAATATAGATTATGAATTTTGGTAACTCCACTCGGAAGTAGAAGAAGATTGGAATATAAATTTTGCATAATTCAGCAAAATGTGTAGTAATTAGATTTTTTTTTTTTTTTTTTTGAATAGTTGCTTAATAATTCAGTAAAAAAAAGTGTCAGTAGTGAACCAGTGATCAGAAGATAGCTGCCGCCCGTGATTGTTGTCCGGGAGCTAAATATGCAGCAAGTTTTGAAGGCCATTGCAGAGTTCATGTCTCCATCTCCCCAGTTTCTATACTGCCCCATTCTGATCAACTGACCTACTACCCACGTCGTTTTGGTACCTTTCTTCTTTTTTTCTATATATGTGCAAAGTATTTATTAAAAAGTTTTAATTTATTTGTAATTTTAAGAATTTAAAGATAATGAGAAAATAGTTTTGTGATGATATATATTAGATTATTTTATTTTTATTGTACACTATTTACTATACAAAATTTTGAACTTGTATTGGACTTTAGATATGCTTAAAAATAAAATTCAATTGACTTTCACTTCTAAATCATATAGAACATATGTATTTAAAATTATTTATCCAAAAATTATAAATTATATTAAAATTTATTTTAATTTAATTTTAAAAAATTTAAATAGATATTTTAAACATCTAAAGTTTAGCAGGTTAGCAAATTAGTTTTTAAAGCCACTAAAATTTTAAAATATATAAAATACCATTTTAGAAGTATTTTAAAAAATCCTAATACAAAACTTACATATAACATTGAATTTTTTTTTTTCTAGTCAATTTGTTTGTTGTTATGAATTTTAAAATACTATCCTTTTTTTTATGAAAAAAAATATTATCTGATTTGCAATGATTTGAACTAGGGATTGATTTGTGACAATCTGAAAAATCTAGGAACTGATATCCATTTTTTTCAAAAAATAAACTGTACTTACATGAATTCTTCTTAATTTCCTGTGGAAGTCCAGTTCAGAAACAGTTTGAAAGGGTGAAAGAAGTAGCCATCCAGTTAGGTGCCTCGTCATCATCTCATGCACCAATCAACAGTTGGAGGCTGAAGACTTTTGCCACTTCTACCAATACATAGTAACTAATATTATATTACTAGGTGACATGGATATTACACCCCTCTCTCTCTCTCTCTCTCTCTCTCTCTCTCTCTCTCTCTCTCTCTATGAATATATAAAAATTCCCAACAATTCTAATATAGTATGAAGTATATGATCTATCGATATATGTATTAAATATATTTCAATTACTTAAAATAAGATTGTAATCGAGTGTGAATCGGTCAATTAATAAATGTTTGAAAGCTGAATTTAATTAAAAAGAGCGGGAGAGAAAATGTAGATAAAAAGGAAGATTTTTCCGTAAAAATCCTTAAACAAGACAAGAGAAAAAGTATAGACGATCAGATAAGTTAATATATAATTTGCATTTGAGTTATAAGATGAATAAGGTCTCTCCTACCACTCTCACAACAGAATTACAACATATATGATTACAATGTCCTTCAAGAACACAACTAGACTTAGCATAGTTTACTGAAGTTTTAGCTCTCTCAAGGTGCTCTTGATCGTGTAACTTTAGAAATTTCCATCAACAGTACTCATAATGACCTTTTATAGGTATCGTAAGGCGTAAATCTGGATCATAACGGTTGTGGAAATAACGGATCTAATGAGAATCGTAGATTGAAAAGTATTTGCTACTTTTCTCGCACCGCGTATCCTCCCACGTTCGTTAATGGAGCGTAACGTGTAACTAATTTCTCCACGTTCGCTTGTCACTGCTGCGCGGCTGACTTGGTCTTTTCCTACTCGGTCGGACAAGCTCGGTCCATATGTCGAAGCCTAGGTCACGTTTAGGATAACGTCGGGCCTCGATCCGACGTGTGTTTCAACTGGCCATACTAAACAAGGAACAGTCTTTGTACTGTTTGTTGGGACCTCGACTCGATCTGAAGGGTCGGCGGATGTCAGGCCGAGGTCAGGCTCGGGCTGGCGATCCTGAGGTGTGTGGATGGATGCATCGGATTACATGCATATTTTGGTCTTATCTAGTAGCCAGCTCATCTACTGATACGTGACAGTCCAAATTTAAAATTTATCATGTTCAAACTATACCATAACTTTTAATAATTCCGACAAATAACAATACTCCTGGACAATATATTTCCTAGTTTTTCGACAAGGAAGACCTCCATCGACGGCACGAAAGGTCATGTTTTCGAAGAACGACAACCTCATAGGGCTTCATATTTTTTGCTGCAGTTTATTAAATATCTTATAAACAGTAAATTACAGAATACCCCAAATTTAAATTATAAGTTGTATTCGGTAAAGTAGCTTAATCGTATTAGATTAAAATAATATATGCTCACATGCTACATATTATATAATGCCCAAATTAGATTAAAATGTTCAGTACAAGTGTCTCTAGAGGATACTGCTAAGCACTGCTATGAATTAGTAGATTACACATCCGAAAATAGTAGACCATCTTAGATATATATATTTTTTGGTTATGTCAAAAAATAAGGAATATATATATATATATATATATATATATATATATATATATATATATATGGAATCAAGTGTTAGAAGTATAATAGCTAAAATAAACTGGGTACATAATTAATGACATCAAATTTATCGGTAGAAACGCATGTAAGTTAGATATAGTATAGGATGAGAGACATTGAATGAGCACATACAGTGCTCAATTGGATATATAGTGAGCCAATTCTAATTTCGACATTATTCGGATTTAGTGAGCCAATTCGACATTATTCGGAGGTGAGCCGATCATGTTATTTTTTATTTTTGCGATATATTATATATCATATTTCTTATGAAAAAATTATAAAAAAAAAATCTTAAAAACAATCTAATCTATGAATAAAAAATATCTAATTCGAAAATCATATAGATAATATATAAAAAAAAAGTGACCGATTTATAACTTTCTACCAAAAATAAATCATTTAGTATTTACAATAATTATTTTATATAATTTAAATTTAGTTAAGTATTAAATAATTATACTGAAATACATAACACCATCAAATCTACCTTTATTTAAAGTACTCAACGTTGGACTGGATCGGTTCATAATGTCTTTTCTTATTAGGTAGCTGTGTATGTTGAATTTGATATTTTATATTTCGAATAGAAATTTAGTAAATGATAGCCAATATTTGTTAAAATTTAAATATCTGATCTATTTTTTAAGAGTATCGTTATGGTCAGCTTTACATAATATTATTTATATTTTCAGATTTTCGATGTCTTGTACAATACCAACATCATTATATTAGGTAGAGGTAATTAATTGTAGGGTTTTGTTTTTATGAAAACACAAAACCTTAATTTTTTTGGAAAGGCTAAGTTTTGATATCACCATTTTGCATTGCTATCAATGGTGTTGCAAAAATAGCCCGCAGCCCGGCTGCGGGCTACCGCGCGACCGACCGTGCGGACCAGACTGGCAAAACCAGCCCGCGCACGCAGGACGGGATGGGCCGGCCCACGGCTCGTGGGCAGTCCGCACGCATTTTCTTTTTTTTAAGAAAAAAAAATCTAGGCCGGCTCGGCGGGCCGCCGGCCGAGGCGAATCGGCATAACCAAGGGGGCGGGCTGAGCCAGCCCGCCGCCGCGGACGGCCCGCACCAAACCGTGCGGGCCGGTCCGGGCCCGCACGGTTTGCATCTCTAGCTATCAATGTAATTAAGCGCCTCGAAAAGATGATCAAATTTACGACTTTCTCTGTTCCTTACGACGATGCTATAATATAATAATGTTATTAAATATTTATCTCCTATTTGCTTATACAAAGACAAATAGTAAATTTCATCCATTTACATCCATAAAAAAATCGTGAATTGCACCCGTTTCGATCAAAAAATCGATATAGTTATTATTAGTTAACTCCAAACAACTATACATTTCCATTCGAATCGAGTCTAAAAATGGTCATATATAATAATCACATTTCGGAAAAAAAATGGACTATTTTTTAGAACTCTGATCTAAATATCAGCGTACATGCAAACGAACAAGCCCGTATCCAAGTAAAATAGGCACAAATCATATGAATACATCAAATTTGGAAACCAAACATGTTCAGAGTATTCAAAAAATACACACCAACGGCTACATAATAAAAATTACTTTGCTTTTTCTGTATTTTGTTTTTTTTTTTCCCTTTTTGACTAAAGTCCAATATTTAAAATATCATACCATATATCTATGTTTAATTTCTATAATTTTCTGCATATAGTATGGATTAAAAAAATAGTTAGGAAATATATTTTACGCATAGATGATTATAATATTTCAAATAAAGAAATATATAAACGATATAATAACAACTAAAAAAGAATGGAGCGGAGGTCTTATTTTGGTTTGAGGTGCAATTAATGATCAAGCAACTAAAATTAATGCTTCTTTGTTCTCACTCGCTCGCGTGAAGACGGGGAAAGTTAAAGCCCATTTAATGCAGTTGGGGCCCACACGACCCTCCCTACCACGTCAAGATATGGATCTATTTGCAGCGTTGGTCTTTTTTCGTCCGAATTTGCAGAGTAGGTCACTAAAGTCTTCTTTTTCTAAAGTATTTTAGCAAAATTTATTAATTTTAATATTTTTACTATTGACCATATTCCTATTCTACAGCTCAATCGAAAATAATAGATATTAAAGTAAATTTTTTAATTCACTATTTTTTAAAATTTAAATATTTGATTTATTTTTTATAAAAAATAGATTATAATCTGCTCTAATATTTGGCCATGCTAATTAAATGTATATTTTTTTAATCTCTTATACCCCATTTTGTGCCTCACGTGGGAGAAAATTGATGTTTACGAGTTCCCTTGGAATTGGTATCGTGGCGATTTGGATCGGACGGCGGAGAGGATCCACTAAAATAAAAAAAGACACATAGAGTTGTCATATCTAGGCTAGCTAGTTTTGAGAAAGGGTGTTGAATGAATTAAGGATCAGCTGGAGTTTAATAAACAATAATAATGGTTTATTTAGTTTCCCCAGCCAAAATACCCTGGTGTTTTCTTTTTTGCTTTTTTTAAGAATAACAAGACAAAAAATGTATATATATATATATATATATATATATTATATATATATATATATATATTATATTTGACTACTGGTACTTTTTTTTTTACTATGACTGCTAAATTTAATCTTTATTTTATATTTCGATTAAATAAATAGTATAGTACATTAATTTTTTCAAACTTACACTTGCTGAAATTTAAACTCCTAATCTACTATTCATAAGAGGCAGGTCGTGGTTACCTCATATCGCCCAATTTTGTTAAGTAATCGGCCAATGTTGGTTGGTTTGATTGGTACTTTTATTAAATGTTATTTTTTTTAAATTTAATTTAACAACTTAAGATCTTTTTAACATAGGAGCCGTAACTCCTACATATCATTCACCGACCGATTCATTTAAAATTCACACACGTCTATGTGGCATGCAGGGGGTGACTTTTTTGGTGTTTGATATCGAGCCTAAGAAATAAAAGGAGAGAGTTTTAAGAGTGTGAGATAGTGACATTTATCGGCGGGCTATAATGGAATGGGCCGCAAATGGCCGTACTCGTTATCCCCTGTAGATCTAGTAAATTTTTTATAAAAGTTATTCAGAAAAGAACAAAAAGAAATTACCAATTTTACAGACTCATTAAATAAGCCAAGTACATCCTAGAATAATCTTTAAAAAATATATAATACAAAAAATTAAAAAAAAAAATTGAATTGCCTAACTGCGATGAAAGAATATATGCTTCACGGTCGAAAAGACATGCCTCTACTAGCTTAACTTAACATGCTTACAATATATATATATATATATATATATATATATATATATATATATATATATATATATATAGGCTATTCTCAGCTCGACCTGAGAATAGCTTATTCTCAGCTAACATCTCAGCCGTTGATCTGTTTGATCCAACGACTGAGATTTAATTTTAAGACTTAACGGCGCCGTTAAATACTTAACGGCGTGAATCGTTATTCCGTTAAGTATTAAAATTAAATCTCAGCCGTTGATCAAACAGATCAACGGCGTGAATCGGTTATTCCGTTAAGTATTAAAATTAAATCTCAGCCGTTGATCAAACAGATCAACGGCTGAGATGTTAGCTGAGAATAGGCTATTCTCAGATATATATATATATATATATATATATATATATATATATAGTGCGGCTAGCTCAATCGGATGGGAGACGCCTCAGAAAGCGTCACCATCCAGATTCGAGCCCGCGTCGGTGAAATCCCTCGCAGGATTTTTTAAAAATTTTCTAGTAGCTTAACTTAACATGCTTACAATATATATATATATATATATATATATATATATATATATATATATAGTGCCGCTAGCTCAATTGGATAGGAGACGCCTCAGAAAGCGTCACCACCCAGGTTCGAGCCCGCGTGGATGAAATCCCTCGCAGGATTTTCTAAAAATTTTCTGTACCCTGTAACAGAAGCCTCCGTTTATAAAAAGCCTGTACTCGAATCCCAGAACGTCGGTCGAAGCTGGGCGTGAGAGTTTTCCGCGAGTTTGAAGTCCCTATGGAAGCGTGCACTCGAATTACGGGTTCCACCATGATAATTTCAAAAAAATACAATATATATATATATATATATATAATATATATATATTATATATATATATATATAGGGACTTAGAAAAATAAGGGATATTTAAACTTGGGAGAGCTATCCATCAGCACCTACACTATTTATAAATTTATAATACATTTTTAATATTAAATATTTTATCATTTATATCTTAAAATATCTATTTAGAAAAATATTTTACAAACACATTAACTAACTATACATGCTAATTGTAGTCCCATCTATACTCACCGAGTCAGGCACAGTCTGCACTGTTTGACATCTTTAGTCAAATCCTAAAAGGTTTATCAGGCAAGCTCATCCAGTCGACCCTACAGCGGGTGCCGATAATTTATAAATTATTTTTATCCTGTAAACACCACAATCAATAATGCATTTACTGAGATACAGCTGAGTTGGTAGGTTAATTTGAGCCTCTTAGATGTTCACATCAAAGCCCTATTGCTGAAGGCCAACACAACAGCACAAGACAATTTGCATAATGCAATAAATAAGGGAATTTCCAGTAATTAGATTAGAAATATAATAATAAAATATATTGCAAACACATTTAGCAGAAATTTAATGAAATATATTGCAGTACCGTAAGTCCAACTCACGTTTGCTGAAATTTAAACATCTAACCTACCTTCCATGAGAGATAGGTCGTAGTCTATTTCTAGCGCCCAGTCATGCTAATCAACTGCACCAACGCTGATCGATAAAGCACAAACTGCAGTAGTTGCAACTGTAACAAACAAGCTCAAAGAATATGGAACAAATTTAAATTTAAATGATTTAGATTAAATAGCCAATTAATATTCTAAACCTACTAAGTAAAAATACGGACGCTCAAAATTTAAATGTTACATTCCCGTGGTTCAGTACAGGAGCTCGGGGCAGCATGAACCAGTTGTAAACTTCAATATTGGAAGCCCGATTTAAACAAATAATTCCTACAAATGAAAAGTTCAAAGTAGCATAATAAGACCGTAAATTTTGTTCAAGTATATCCTAAACTCAAAAATTCACCCAGTATTGACGTAGATAAGAGTCGAGAGCATGCATGTAATCGCAAACAATATAGTCTGAATTGCAAGCTTACCTGTGGATGTATCCATGAATTACACCTACTAAAGATTACGGCTAAGCAAGCTCTGGAATGATATGCAAAGATCTTTGTTATCCGTCCCCAATATTTCCTCTGCCTTTCTTAATGTTTCCTGAAACAGTTTCAGGAACTAGCTAAGATAAATTGCCCTAGTACGATATCGAATTTTTAACAAAAGAGACATCTCGTTTAAAAATTCAGAGAGAAAATTCTGTCTTACTTCACGGGATTGCTTATGAGCATTTAGCTCCTTAATATTGGCCAGAAACGCTCCAAATTGCTCATACGATAGACGGCTCCTGAAATATGTTAGTATAAACAGCTTGTATAGGGAGTTTGGGAGATAGAAGCATTCAATATCACAAAAAATTGAGCATTCAGTACCTAGCCTGCCGGAAAAATTCCTTTCCATCAATTCGAGGAGCGCGTCCTGCAGGATTTGAGACCATATTTCAACTATTAGTATGAAAATAATATTTTTTTTCTACGAACCTAATAGTTTTAAACATATAAATAGACCTGGCAATGAACGGCCATGAGGAGGAGAGCTAGGAGCAGATGACTGCTGGCTCGGTGGATACCACGGTGAGATTGCACCACTTTCATATCTCGGCTTTGTTGGTGATGTCAAGCCGGATGTCACCTTTGGTGATCCAGAAGTCGAGTATATTCTAGGGGAGTTAGCCTTCGACGCTATTTTTGGCGTAGCAGTTGGGGTGAGACGAGGGGTGACGAACAGAGAGTAATTTTGCCCAGTGGTCCCTGACGGTGTGACGATAAAATTTACAGGTTCAATAAACACTCCCACTTATTAAAATCAGCACAACCATGAACTCAACTTTTACCATTCGGAACTGCATTTTCTGATTCGTTGGAAACACTGACTAGATTGGAAGAAGAGCTAGAGAGAGAACCTTCATCTTTTATTCCAGGACAAAAAGTTAATGCCATGCATACAGCTAAAGCAACAGTTGCTTGGAAAGAGGTAGATCAAGGCAATACCTTTCAAGGAATTGTTTTTGGGGACTAGTTGATCGTAGGTCTTTATATCAACCATTTCAGATTGCTGTTAAAATTCATAGTGGAATTGAAAGCAGCACAATAATAACAGAACTTTGTTAGCTTTAGTAGCAATCTTCATATCCTTGAGAGGAAAGAATAAATTACCGGAAGGCCATCATCACTCAAGGACTGCATGAGCTGCTTCTTGAATGTCTCCAACTGAGTTGTTAAGAATAGAAGATTAGACAATGCAAAATACAGTAAGCAATTGTTCATGATATGAATAAAGGAGAAAGATGCAACATTAAAATATTGTGTCAGCTGAAAGAGCAAATAGGACAAACAACAAAGCTTTTTTGCACTAGGTTGAGTCGTCTGGAATGAAGTAACAAATACAGAAAAAACACAGAAAATAAATCCACGAAATTGATATTTAGAGGCCATTATATATATAGCATTAGTTACATATCAGTCTCTCTATTTTTACGGATATACAAATCATTAATATAGGCTGCAACTACCCGTCAGTGTGTATGTGTGTAGCGGGAACAGATCATTTACTTTAATTTTTTTTTTTAATGTTCAACAACAAAAAAAGATAAAAAATAACACCGATTTCAGATTTGGCAAAATAATTAAAAAAAAACTAAACTCCTATCATTACAGTATAAGAAGCCACAATCTTGGGTTCTAAACAGACAACAAGTATGCAAACTCTGTAGTATCCATGCAACTATCCCTCAAAGAGTGATTCAGCAATCTTCTGTTTACTCCAACATGTGGCAATGATGTTTTAATTCTAGGATTTTATGAAATTGCTTTTGTATTTGCCTACATATAGCATCATGAAAGCACATGCGCAATACCATTTTTCTCGGCTGGCTAAATCAAGCCATTTTTAACTAACTATTTGGATGCTAAAAATCAATTCAATGATGAACAAAATATTCTCACAATGACCTTATCGAGCCTATTTTTCGAGCTTACGAGCTTTCGAGCCGAGCTCGAGTATCACCCTGCTCGTTTAAACCGAGTTTGAGTCGAGCTTTTAGCAAGTCGAGCCCGAGCTGCTCATGAGCGGCTCGACTAGTTTTCACCCCTACATCTCACCAATGAATTATTTTAACAGATATTTGGTCAATCCAAGGTGGTTTCACAAGCAAGTTACATCCAATTGCATGTGAAAAGAAAGTAAAACTTTCGGCAAATAGCAAAACAGCAGCGACATTCATAGCATACGATGTGGTGAAAGATATCATGCACTTAAAGGCTACCAAGGTTTAGTAGAATGAGAAGAATCAAGTCAAAATCAAAATTTTAACAGCAAATATTCAATCCGCAAAATAAAATGCGCATAACTTGACTAATGAAGTTTATGACAGCAATAGGACTTTAAAAAAACATTTTGTCACTTTAATTTTTATCATGAATGATCATTCAATTTACTATCATATGCAATTTTTCTCAAGAATGATCATTCAAATTATTATCAAATGCAACCAGTTTATCACTCAAATACATTAGATAAACATAATATTAATAGACACCTTGGCCAAATCCCTTGCAAGCTTCTTCGAAGTCATTGTCAACGCATCCTTCTCCTTCGCCAATTTAACCTTTAAATAATAAACAAACAAAACTAGTAACGCCTAAAATAATCAATTAATCTGACTAGTGTATCGCATACATTCTCATCGAGTGTGTTGCGGAGCCGCCCGTCGGCGTCATGTACGGCTCGATCGAGTTGCGAGATTTTGTCTTGCAGCTCGGAGACGAGTCTATCTTTGTCAGCGACCTGTCGGCGGAGCCGCTCAGTCTCCGTCTCGAGCCGCGAAACCCGCGAGGAGATCGCCATCGACGTGATCTTCCGAGCGAGGTCCAGCTGTTCGTATGGATCCGTCGGAATTACCGATAAGATCTCGTCGGGCAGGTGGAAGTCGGCAGCACCTCGGCCGCCGCCGTTCATCTCCGGCGATTTGATGCGTCGACGGAATGATATTGATATTGACAATGATGAACTTGTTTAATATTTAATAATAAGATGATCATGTATTTATAGTTATGTATAAAAAATTATATGAATGCGAAAAGCTGTAATAGGAAATGAATCTTGATTTGAATTTATTTGATTTCCCGCGGATCGGATTTTATTGTGTGGCGACCACGTTTTTTGCTGGAATGTCGGGATTTAAATAAATAAATATGCTTCAAGATATGTAAAATAAAATTTAAAGTATGAAGACTTATACTGAGATCTAAAAAGTTTAAATATGTTGCACTTAAATTTCACTTTTTAAAAATCTATATACTTAGGTTAAAAATTATACACTTAAAACTTTTATAAAAGAGTGTTAAAAATTATCAAGAAATGTTTATGTTTATCAATGTGTTATAGTATTTTTTTTCAACATAAAAATATTAAAAATGCACACAAAAATATTAAAATTAATAACAGATGTATTGTAATATTAAGGTGCCCAAGGTATTAGAAACGTATTAAGAGATGTTATAAATATATTGAAAATTGTCGATGGATCAAAATGTAAAAATTAAAAATTTAATTGACTTAAGTAATGTTAAAACAATATAGAAAGATTGCAGTGCAATCGTCCATTTAAAATACGATTACGAAAATTCTTTCTAATTTCTGTTAAAATCAGATTTACCAAAACAATTACAAATGTAATAAACTTAACTTTATTATATTTAAAATTAATAAAGATATTTAGAATAATCTACATATATATATATACCTATAAACTATCATATCAAAATCATTGTGTCATGTGGTATTCCAAATAGTTTTTGATGTACCTATGATATTTATGTTTATTCTAAAAAAATATTATAATAGTTATATTAATTAATAAAAATTTAAAAAATTATATAACTTTATTAAAAATATAAAAATTTAATATTAAAATAAATACTTAATAATAATAATTGATAAAAATAATATAAATTAATATATAAATATTAATAAAAATAATTATAACATATATTTTTAATAAAATAAAAAAATATTTATATATAAAAAACTAATATCCGTATATTACTTATTGCTGCAAAACAAATATTTTATTAAATTATATGTCGTCTGCAAGTTATGATGTGTGTATTACAATAACTGCTTATAAAGGTAAGATTTCAGTTATTGAGATTTAGCGGGTTGGGAGGCCCGCGCAGGCGAGTTCTGCAAAGTAAGCAGCGTCTACGCCTGGCCAGCCTATAACCCCTCCATAAATTCCTGCGCATACAGTTTTAACAGCGCGGCGGGCAGCTCTCACCGCCCGCTTTGTTTTCCTTACTCATTAGTTTAAGGCGAGTTTTTAAGCTGCACCTTCCCCTGCTTTTATACCCGCGTTCTCCCTCGTGTCTCTACCACCTTAACGATCTGGGACTAAAAACTTGGAATATCGAGAGTTGCTTTTGTAATTTCACATAACTCAAGGGGATACATGCAAATTCCTCTCTTAGCATTCTGGGATAATTTTGTTTTCGCCTCTCGTTTTAAAACCTTTATCTTTTTCAACCCATCAACTTTGTAGTTTTGGTTTTTTGCCCCTCTTATAATTCGAGCTAAATTATTTTAATTACTATATAAATATTTTTTAGAAAAAATTTTAATATAAAATTATAAATTTTGATAAATTTTATAATTTATGTTTTAAAAATTTAAAAAATATTTCTGAATAAATATTTTGACCCCTCCGAAATGTTGGTTTTGTATCTGATTCGTTAACCTGTTAAGGAGAGGTTAAAATTGAATTTGGATTTATTGGGGGCTGATTTGGAATATATTTTGCCCTTCTAGGGCTGGAAAAAAAATGCGCCCTAGCATTTTCATTTGTAGTTCACATAAGTCCGGAGGTTATATGTAAATTCGTCTCTTACCATTGTCATTTGTCATTTATCATTCATTTCGAGCGCATCAGAAAATTCAGAAAGCTCAGTTCATGCGCGCTCGAGCTCGGAAGCCGTGAGCCCGCGGAAGTGGCGCAGCTCCGGCGAATTTGATTGGAGGAACAAGACGATGACCTGATCTAGCATAGCTGGCTTCTTCATCGTCTCTGGTCTGGGTAAGATTTTATTTAATTTCGCATTTCTTCGAGCGATTCGCCTCCTTAAATTGCTTATACAAGCTTCAGACTACTACAGCAATCATCATCTTTTTGTTATTTTGCAGTCTTGTGATGATGTTTTTGAGCGTTCTTTTGGGGCACATGCCAAAATAAATTTAAGGCAGTTGATAGTTGGATCAGGGGTTTGTTCTCTGGGCAATTAGTGGGCAGTCTCTAAACACTGTCATCCACTCTTGCATTTTTGGCTTGAATGCCGAGAACAGATCTAGAAAAAGTGGAATTCATCAACATAGCTAGACTAAGCAAAGTAGAATCAAACTTGGCATAATATGACATTCTCAGGTTGGAGTTGTTAACAACACAGCATGCAACCTCGTGCAATATGGCAAAGAAAAATTAGAGGGAGGGAGACTCTTTTGTGCCTTGTAATGATGTTTGAGTAGAGCATGACTGAGAGTGTAGGAGAAGTGATTGATAGGTCTCTTGAAGGGAAGAATAAGCAGATTAAGTTGCATAGGATGGCTGGAAGGCGGTGTATGTCTGTGTATGTTTTCAAAGGAACTGCAAAGCGGTGGTCCACTCGGTTCAAACAGTTTATTCTAGTTAGATCGCCTAAAGCGGGGAAACCGGCTGGTTAGAAGGGTTAAGGCACAAATTAGTGGTCCAACCAGTTTGACCTATTTCCTGCTTTAAAAGCATCGGTGTTTGCCTCTGAAGCAGAATTAGAGAACTAATTGCAAGCACTGACATGCATTTAGTTCCCTTCTCAAGGATTTGGGTTGTAAGTTTAGAACTGCCAACAGGCTGCCTAGTTCTATGGTGACATAATAGATATTATTAATTTTTAAATAATCTCTTTATATCAAGAGAAGTAGGGAAATGCTGAAGAAGTGGGCAAAACTGTGAATGATTGTCAGTTTTTGGACGTTGGATGAGAAGGTTTATTGTGGAGAACAGTAGTATTCCAGGATCCATGCAATCAAGCCCACTTAGTGAGTAAAAGACTACGTTGTTGTTGTTGCCGTCGTTTTATAGAAAAGAAGTGCATAACATGAATAAACCCAGTTCAGTGAACCTCAAAGTTCCCTGTGCCTGAAAGGGTTTCCATAGGTCGAGAGATTAGAATGGGCTGCGGCTTGATAACCATTACGTGCCGAGTTCTTTTCCTGTGGGTCGAATCTTGGTAGGAATTGTGGGATTTTTCTCTTCATTGGTGCAATGACAACAATAAACTTCATTGTTCGTGGACTATTATATCAGATCCAATAGAGGCCGAATGAGTATTTCTATAATATCTTAGCATATTTGGCGTGGCTATTGCTTGGAAGAGAGAAAGTCGTCCAATATCAGATTCTTAGTCAAGGCAAGTGAGAATGTTCTCATTTCATCGTTTACAAAAAGCAGTAACTACAAACTTTAAAACGTTCAATCAATCAAAAGATGGTATACTATATGCGATGTAACAGCAGCATGGTGGTAAAATAGTGCGAGCAATATGAGAGCTGGTACTTCTCATGAAGTTAGTTCAAACGTTAAACACGAAGTTCAGTACTTTGTCTCTATAGTTCAGTTTCTTTTTTCTTTCTGTTTTTTTAAAAAACTTTTATACCCGTGATGTGGTTTGAACTACGAAGATTTTGGGGCTTCGCAGCTTCTTGGCACAAGACATTGGCTAGCAAAATTTATCTTTGGATTGACATAGATGCATATGCACAATTTAGCTTATCTAGTAGTTGGAAATTTTATGGGAAAATGATAATTCCGCCCCTACTTTTGTATCTTCATCCCAAATAAACCCATTCTTTTTTCTAGTAATTACTAAAGAAAGCTAAAAACACATATTTATAAGCATTTTTTGAAAAAAATCGTGAACACGAACAAAAAATGTTTTTCATGTGCTTTGCAATTTTTATATTGGAAGTCTTTTTCAAAAAAAAAAAAAAAAAATATATATATATATATATACGCTCGTTGGAGTGATTTTGTAAGTTTTTCAAGAAATTAAGGGGTCTTTTTACACAGTTTTGCAAAGTAGGGTTTTTTCCCGAGAAAACCCCAAAATTTATTACATCTATTTAAGAGCACATACAAGCTCAGACTCTCTCCAATGAACAATCCACAAACTAAAATACAGATAACAAAGGACACGAACTAGAACCAAGTTGTTACCAACTAAAAAAGGTGAGTACATTGGAAATCAATAGCATAATCACAAACTTGTGGTTAAACAAGGAGCTTTTGATGTTTGGTTAAACCGTTGAAGTAGATTTAGGATCTGGGCTGCTTCGCAGGCCCATCGCTGCTTCTCTTCTACCATGAGACCTTCAAAGCATGTAGCAGAGGGTTGAAAGCAGTACGACAAAGACTGCCAGTGGAACAGAGACTACTACAGCCAATTCCATGGACTAGGCCTTACTATCGAGATATTGATAATTCTATGAAGAGAGTTAGAGCATAGATAGAGCATTTCAATTAATAAGGATGAAATTCTCTCATAAGCAAAGTTTGAGTTGGAAATTCTCCCTTTAAGTACTTTATTCTAGAAGTTGTTAGCAATTGCTTTTGGATCATGAGCTTGTAGAACAAGAATTCTTCACCGTGCAAAAAACTTTAGCTGATTCATTATGCTGTTGGAGTTTGCTGAGGTTTGTGCTTGACAGAACCCTTCATCCCAACATAATATAAACTGCAGTGTTAAAAGCTTTTAAGTGCCTAAACTACTATTAAGAAATAGTTATTGCATATCTTAAAAAGTTATTTCGATTAGAATTATACTATGAATTCATGAAAGGAACAAAGACTCCCAATGTTAGAACATGGAGCAAAATATACATCACATATCTGCTTTCAGTGCTAACATCGTAAGGCTCTTATTGCAAGTTGTGAAATATAAATTCAAGAAAGAAAATGAAAAGAAAAAAAAAACACATACTTTCTACATTATGTATAGTTTGACATCTTTACTTGAACGATTGATTCCATGGAAATGAATTGACTTGTCCATGCTTCTCAATTAAAAAAAAATAATAATAACTTGTCCTTGCAAAAGTACCGACAATTTATAGCTCCTTTATGTTAATCTGTATACGAAAATGAAGAGAAATAAATAAGTAGAAAAGTAGCTAAGAACTTTGATGATTACTTCTCAACTCATCTGTTCTAGTCACTTCTAGATCAACTCTACTTTTTTCCTGGCTCCTGTTTAGTATTTCGTAGTAGTGAAGAAATAATGCTTCACCAGGAGTTATCCATTTATTCTAAATATATCTGACGATAAACTGATTTACTTCTAGATTCGAAGGGAAATTAGGAACTTAATTTACCTTTTTTATCGAAATCTTATATAGCATTTGTCTGAAACTGTAGATGTCGCATGGAATTCGAAGTACTCCAGTATGCTGGTGACCAAACTCTTGTGCTGCTCTCTCTAGCAGCATTATAATACATGGATGTTTGAACAGTTTTATGTTCAGCATGAACTTCTCTACCTCTCCATTTTCCCCAACCAGCACTGGAACATAACCTTTCTTTTCCTTTGTCTTGCCCATGTATCCTTCAAAAAATAATTTCAAACAAAACTCTTCACATTTTGTGAAAATAATTTCTAACTCTTCCGATTGGGATTTACTTACTGATCTCGCCTTTGTGGTTGCGGTATTTATAGTATGCTTTTTTTGTGATAGTATTTCTCATCTGCATGCTAATGCATAAATTTCCTGGACAAAGGAGTGGCATGAAAAGTAATCCCGAAGATTTTCTACGTTTAATGTTCTATGATTTGGATATGGAGTACTTCCAGGAAGTTACAAAGCAACGAAACAATGGAAATCTAGTACTGTATGAGTTAGCTTAGAATGATAGAATGATGGGGACAGCATGTTGTGGAAGATGGCTAGCTATGACTTTTATTAGGTACATTTCTCTGTACGGAACAACACGTTAGTTTTTTGTTTTTTTAAATGGTTTTAACAATTAATCACGTCTTTATTAGCATACCTTGAACGCCTCAGCTGCGTCCCTAGAACGTTAACACGCTTAGTGGATGAGCTATATACGATAGTAGATGAGCAAGTAAAACAGAGTTTGCGTAGCTCAGTCTTCATATACATACTGACTTATGTCTATGGAGTAAATGAAGTAAATTATATTAATGACGGTTATAGAGATAGGTGGGAAGTAAATAAAGAAGAAGATGGCTTGATTTCTTAAATTGAGTCCGAGGAATATGCGTCTCTTTCTTCTCACTTAGAATTTCTCTATGTATGTGCCTGGTCTTATGTCGTGATGTTTACATAGCGTCTTCCAACTCTTCCCTCGTTCATTACGTAGAAATACGACGTGATATGAGAGGAGGTCGTAGAATCCACATCAGACCACTCATTTTGTTAAATGGAGCCTGATACGGTTGCAGAATTTTCCAAGGGTTTAGTGATTCAGAAGTACTTCATTCAAATTTAGAGATCGTTGTCAGCGTCAGAATTCCTAGCTTTGTCGTTGAACAAACTCATAGCTTCCATTTTCCGTATCTGACGATTCTTGCGTACTCTTTAGAAAATCGTACTAATTGACGTTCCGTTTTTGCTTTTCTTTAACTACTGAAAGACTTTTTAATTTACCAGAAATTCTTTTGGTGAAGATGTTTTTGACAAGAGCATTGTTATTCATCAAAATTATCAGAAATTCTGATAGAATCGAAATTGTACGATGTACAGTGTCGATGATGATATCAGATCATCATGAATTTTCAATAAACGTCATTTCTATTCTAGCAATTTTACATAGAAAGTTTACCATCTCTTATTATATGACTGTTTTTCCAATTGAAAATCTCACTGTATATAACCAAATGTTAAAAAGTCAAGAAATAGGAAGAATTTGAAATAAGTTGATGTGACTTTTGAGTCTCATGTACTACTAATATCAAAACAACAAATTATTTCTATTAGTTGACTTAGTCGTTCTTCAGAGAAACCGACAAATATTGTAGCTTTCTGAAACTGCCTCCAAAACATAACCATTTTTTTTTAAAGTGATTAATTATAAAAAAATATTTTTTTACATGTTCACAACCTTATATTTATAAAGTCTTTTTGTTTTCAATAAAGTTATTTAAGACATAATTTTTTTTCTTAAACGTTTTGGATTAAAATTTTGATGTAAATATAATTTTGTAGGTTAGGTGTGTTTTTGAAAAATTGTTGACCTTTAAACTCACAGAATGCATGAATTTGAAAATATTCTAATTCATTTGAGTTTAGCCATTTATAGAAAATTATAAATGCCTTTTTTTTTAATGAAATATTAGAAATATAGTCTTATTAGACTCAAGTTAGAAATTATAGTTTTATTTTGCAAATTTTGGACATTGCGATATTAGAAATATTTTGTGCCGCCAAATCAATCTCCTAGTTAGCTTCCAAATGTTTAAAAATGAACTATTATGAAAAGCTGATTAAAAAAAAGAAAATAATTATTACTTATGTCCATATATAAATAAATTTTTGAAGCAATACTTTGTAATTTGTAATATCTTGAATACGGCAGTCAAAATTGCCTAAAAATGAAGTTCATGATTTAACTTTTTGTACGAATATCTTGAATTTCGTATATCGTTCTATATATCGATATTTAATAAATATTTTAGATTTTCAAAATTTTAATAAATTTATAAATAAATTTTTAAGATTCGTTAGGTAAGAAGAACTCCGTCAGGCTTTGACCAAGTCAACATAGGAAGTCAACAAGTCAACATAATATCTTATTTTATATTCTACATATTATGTATGGTACTTGAAGGTTTATATTTTTGTACGGCCTGCAGCGAAGTTTCGTAGTTGACCTGTGCAAATGTACTTGGACTAAAGTTTAGCTGATAAGCACCTTAAGCCTAAAACATTTGTTTTCTTGCGATTCTAGCTTCTATTTGGTTGCTTCTTTGATTCTTTTTTTTTTTGACTTTGTCAATAAAATTACTATTTTCTAAAATATAAATAAAACAGCACTTTAAATTTAATATTTTGTTTGGTTGTTCGAAACATAATATTTGTTTAATCTAATACATCACTTATTTGTCCGATATATTATTTGTTCGTCCGGAAATTTAGATATTTAATATTTTGATATAAGTTGATAACATTATTTTTGTTCGATCTAATACCGTATTTCAATTTAGTATTTTATAGTTTGTTTGCTCAATTTTTTATAATTTTTGTCGGGTATTTTCGGCCTCCTTTATCTGTTTCTTTTTTCGTTAGGATTTATTTATGTCTCGTTGTTATAATCGTAAGTCTTTGTTTTATTCTTCTCTTTTGGGTAAAGAAAGGAAATTTTATTGCTCAAAGCTTAAAGTACAAACGATAATAGACAAAAAGATATTAAAAAAAAATCCAAAAAAATTATCAGTGTTTATAAGTTTCAGACTACGAGATGACTGATCAATCGCCTTTGGTCGTGGTTATTTTCCTCACTTTACACTTTTCGAGTTTTATCTAGCCCCTTTGGGTAATTGTTTGAATGCCGAGGACCTACATCACATAGATTGAGAATAATCAAACTTTAATATCTAAAATGCGAAATGTTAAACAAGTAATCCAGATCATTTCAGAATATCTAATAAAAGATATTGCGGATCAGAAATAAAAGTGTAAGCAGCTAACACTTTAAAGGTACTTGAAAGAAGCACTATCTAAGAAATCTTAATTGCGATAAGCTACTTTAATCAAATGTTAGGATTCAAGAAAAACCAAACGAGTTAGAGTAGGGACCGAGAACCTAAAAAGCAAATTGCAAAAGACATTTGAATAACTCATTTTCCAAAGAAGAATGATAAGATATTTATATAGAATCCAAAATTCTTTTTGGATAGAAAATTCAGCCAGATTTTATGGACTCCAATATTCCGAATCTTTTATTTGGCATACCAGAACAATAGCCCATATGGATATCAAAACTTACTTTAGAAAAATAAGTCTACTTTATTTACTTAAAATTGTAGCGGCATGGATTAAAAGTTGCGGAATACCCAAGCACGAGTGTCTAATGCCATATCCTTAGGCAAACGTTATAATGCTTAGGTATAAGTTTCGATACTTGCACTAAACTCATTAAAACATATAATTTAAAATATTTTTTAAAAAAAAAAATTAAAGCTATAAATTTTTTAGAAAAATAAAACATATAATTTTATAGTTCAAATTATTTTTAAAAAAAATGCATAAAAAAATCTTAATTATGAAAAATATTAGTATAAATACTAATTGATTAGTCGATTTACTAGACAAACTATTTAATTTAGTTTATATATATTTAGAAGAATAATTTATTAATTTTGAGCTATACGGTTTTTTTTTTTTTTTTTAACGTAACAAGCAATGCAGCATAGTAGTTGTGGCTGCGTACTTTTTTATTTGTTCGACCTTGTAGCACTCATTTCCGAGTCTAAAGCAACGTCTTCGTGTGTGTGCGTGTGTGTGTATTATTGTTGGAGAATTCGTAATACGAATGCACGGCTTAGTAGGGACTTCAAACTCAGAAAAAACTTCCATAGACAATCCCAATCGACACTCTGAAATTCGAATAAAGTTCTTCTATGAATCGGGCTCCTGTCACATGGTACATAAGATTGTCTTCGGAAAATTCTATCAGAATTTAATCTTGCACGAATTCGAATTCTAATGGTGACACTTTCTGAGACGTCAAAAATGGTTAGTGGTATAACAAACTCCGGTTCGTTTTCTTTTATTAATCACTTCAATTTGGAGATAAGATCCATCGCTTTCATCAATCAACACATCGTCTTCGAACTCTCTTTACGCCAATAATTCATCAAAACTTTGGTTATCACATCGTATGTATTTCCAACTCGACGACGCAGAACGAAACCGACCTAGTATCGATCTGAATGTGCCCCCTTTCGTCCTTTGTTTTTTTATATTTTTAATAATTTAAAATTATAAGAATTTATTTTTTAATTTAATATTATATTTTTATTTCCGACCGTACAAAAGATAAAACTAATAATATTTTTTTAAGAATAAATTATAATAATAGTTTCGCCATTTTAACATCTTAAAAAATATAAAAGTGTAATTTCCAATTAGGGGGACATTAAAATATAATTTTAATTGTGGTGATATAAAAATACAAATGCTGATTTAGAATAATGAAAGAATAATTGGAGATGCTCCGTAGATTACTGGTCGTTAAACATGGTGGGCATTTTTGGAAACTAATAATTAGTTAGATCAGAAAACAAGCAACAGGAATCTATTCTCAAAAATAAAATAAAAAATAAAAAAAAGAAGGCAAGAAGAATTAGCTGAAACGTCCCCATTCCCAGCCACTACGCACGTAACCACCACCAGACCTACCGTTTTCAGAGAAACAAATCTAATTAAATTCTTTCCAAAAATATCAGAAAAATTAAAAAATTTCTTGCGAAAATAAAAACATGAAATTAGGCACGACTCTGCTACATCTATTTTGTGATCTTTGAATTAAATTTACGATGGCCTCGGATGATGCTTCGTGCAGAAAGAACGCCCACGTCAGGTAATTGGACGGTCAAGATCGAATATGCTGCAAACGATTGGCCCCTAGGCAACTAAATACGACTTTAAAACTTTCGAAAAGAAGGTAGAAGAACAAAGATGATAATGGAAACCATGGCGACTACATTTCCTTTTCCAGATTCCTCCTCTACACAAAATCCCATAGCTAACCCAACTAGTCTAAATTTATATACATCCCCCAGGGTATAGAGGTAAAACGAACCTAGGGTTAGGAATAATCGGGAGGGTAAGAAGCCAAGGATCGCACGAGCTCATCGACGGTGGAGCGATCGGCAGCGGTGGCGGCGGCGGGATTCATGAGAGCGTTGAGAACGCGGCGGAACAGCGCGACGGAGCACGGAATTCGAAGCCCTCCGCGCTGCTCGTAGCCGTACTCCGTTGCCGACGCGTGCAGTAGCGCCGTGAACGCCGGCCGGCCGAGAATCGCTGCCGGAACTTCGAATCGCTCCATTTCGTCGCCGACATACACCCAAATATGCCCCTCCGGAGGGAAATCACCCTCCTCCTTCGATAATTGTTTGTACTGCGAGCTGTCCGCCACCCTCGACAGCCGCCGGATCAATTGCTTCATCTTTGCCACCGGTGAGATTGAACAAAAAAAATAAGAGGAGAGATTGAGAGCTTGAGATTGTGAGATCATGTTCGTGGGGGTCAGTTATATTGTTGTGGAGGGGTATTTTAGGCATTTTGCTAGTAAATTGTAAAATCTAACCGGCGATACACGGACATATAATTATTATTATTCCATATTAAATATTATAGTCGCACAAAATTAAAACGTACGTTAATAGAATTTCTATATAATAATCTAAAAAATTTAAATTCTATTCTATTTAATCGAAATTAGAATATATATATATATATATATATATATATATATATATATATATATAAAGCAAACATTTTGCATTGTCATATAGCACCTAACTACTTGTCAATTGTCATACATACTTGTACATTATGTAATAACCCATATGATATTTGGATGATACACTTGCAATATCTATGTCAAAAATAATTAAAAAAATATTTTTAAAATTTACAACTTGTAAAATTTATAACTTATTTAATTTGTAACTTAAAAGTATTTTAAATTCGTCCAATTATATCGATCGATTGTAATTATATTTTTTCGAAGAAAAAAATAGATTAAAGAAAAAATCTAAAAATACAAACGCACAGCTAAAATCTAATCTAAAAATCAAATAAATAATATTCATGAGAGAAAAAAGTGAATAATTTTATAACTTTCTACAATATAAATCACACAATATTTATGATAATTATCATATATATTTAGGATAATTATCATATAAGTCACATTATGACTTATATTCCTATATAATATAAGTCACGTAGTATTTATGATAATTATTATATATGCACTTAAGTTTAATTTAATTATTAAATAATTATATTGAAATATAAGACACTATAAACTCCCTTTTATATTTTAGTATAATAGATAAAAATAGGTGTCCGTATTAGACAACATCTATTAGAAAAAGAATGATGGAAATTTTTATTACCTTTGGTTCAACTAAGGGTGAAAACGGGCCGAGTTCAAATCGAATACCACTAAATTCAAACTCGGCTCGATTGGTTTAACCAAGGTTTACCGAATAATCGGGCACGTGCTGAGTTTCTGATTTACCAATAATCGGGCACATCACGAAAAATCAAGGGTTTAGCTCGAGCTCGAGCTCAAACTCGAACTCGAGCCCGACGAGCTTCAAAGGATGAGCTCAAACTCGACTCAACTCGTAAAATCTCAAGCTCAAACTCGATTAGCTTGGATCGATTGTATCAACTGAGTCGAGCTTGAGCCGAATCGAACTAAGCTTAAATGGAACTCGGATCGATTGTATGAATTAGACTAAGCTCGAACTCGTTTAATTATTCGAGCTTGAATACATGCTCGAACTCGACTCGAGCTCGCATCGAGCTTAAATGAGTTCGAGTCCTAGCTACTCGTGAGCAGCTAAGCTCGTTTTCACTCCTAGGTTCAACCCCGCAAAGAAATGAAAGTGATGTCACCGCCCTTGTCAGGAAGGTTATCTGGAGGCAGGAAAGTTATCAGGAGTCAAAAATCGCATAATTGTCTTTTTTTTTTATTGTATGCACTTTATCCGAGCGTGATTAGTTCGACCGGATATGAGGTCTCTCAAGAATTGTCACCATCTGAATTCGAGTCCACACGAGTTAAAATATCCCCAATATGTGAATCTATATTAAAGTATATTGTGATTCTCATAAAGTCTCTCAAGAATTGTCACCATCTCTCAAGAATCCACAATATGAATATTGTGATTCTCATATTTTTGGATAGAATAGGAACAAACATCGTATTAAAGCATTCATTAACTGCATATATGGTAATTTTTGAACTACATTGTTATTAGTAGGCTAACCGGAATGCAACCAACAAACATTTTTTTTTTTCAAAATAAATCTAAAATGAGAATACCTAAAAATTTAAAAAGCAAAAAAAAAAAAAAAAAAAAAAAATCAAAAATATATTTTATTAAGTTTTATTGTTAAAATTATTTTTTTATTCTACCAAGAACACACTATAATATCTAATGAGAGGGAATATTGGAATAATTATAAATCAGCATTTGATTTCAAAACAGTTTACAAATCTGTCCTTTCATTCAAAAATCTTTCACAAACAATTTCAAAATTTGTGGCATGTATACTTTTATAGTTATATATGTACTTTTAAGATAATATTTGAATATAAAAAAAAATGAATTTAGATGTTATTTGTATCTTTATATTCAAAATTTTTAAAAAATATTTCTAAATATATAATTTGTAGTTTCAAAGTCTTAGTGAATTTTCAAACTAATAAATTATTTTGCTATAACTTTAAAGCTTCAAAATATATATTTAATAATATTTTTTAAAAAATATTAACAATTTTTTTTTTATATATATCTATAATTGGTATATTTATATTTATTATATTTTGGGATACATTTTCAATAAAAAGGCTTAATTGTAATAGGCCATTCTAGGAAGGGCTGATGTGCAAGTATCCCGGAATATTTGTGGTTTTGTCAGTTAATAATTAATTAATTGAAAGCGTCTGGTAGTGGAGTTCGCTGCGGGTACATGTGGACGGTACTGCGCGGGTACAATTTGGAACAGTTAGTTATGTGACGGCGAACGCCGTACAGGGAGTTTGTCAACACTGGCTATGACACGTGTCATGTGTTTGTACTTTTGTCTTGACTTGGTTGCGTTACTTGGTTGGAAATTGGAATTGGAGAATCTAGTGGCAAATATTTAACTAAATATATGTAATTAGTCGTGGCTATGGATTTTTTGAAGGTCATATTTATTCACTCATATTTTTCAAAAAAATCTATGAGAGATTTAATTTTGCGCAGATTTGAAACTAAATGATCATATTTTTTAAGCCATTTTTATCCAGTCGATCTAACTGTCCTCGCTAATTAATTAATATTATTATTATAGAGATCGTCATTCTCTAAGATTTTACTATACCTTCACTTTAATTGTGAAAGACGAACAAATATATATGTACAAAATATTTTCTTACAACTGTTTTGTGAATTTATTTTTTATTTTATTTTGCTAAATTGAGCATTAATGTCATCAGCCTTCCAAAATTTTGGACTTTTTCATATATCGTATTATAACTATTGGATATCATACTTCAGTTATTGTTTGTTTAGAAGAAACCTGGTAACAAAGGAATACGGCAGATTGAATTATCTATATTATTTTAGCCAATGAAGCTTATTTTATTATAAATAGCATAATATCATGAGAAAAAGTTTAATTTGTTCGGCAACTAACTAGAGATAGATATGAAAATAACCAATTTAAGTAGAATGATGTTGCAATTTCGTACCAATTTAAGTATAAAAAACTTAACTAGTAAACTTTATATACTAACGACGGCGCATATGTGGGTGGATATTATCCACCACAATAACCCTCAAATATTTAGAAAACATAAATTATTTACTTTGCTTTTACAATCAGCTTAAATTTTAGCGGTGTTACTTACCTCGGTAAAGCATTAGAGAATATGTTCTTAGTTACATTTCTTGCTCGTCAGATCTATCTTAAATTATTTACACGATCATATACGGAAAATATATGTAAGTATGTATCACGCACAAAACTACTAAATAAAATTATATATTTTCTATCGTATGTGACACGTCTAAGATAGCATGACAAAATTGATCTAAAGTTTGACTTTAGACTATCTTTGGGTCAAGATCCAATAGATCCTCTTAGTAGTTTGAAATGTAAATAATCAAAAGTTGATTAGTATAAAACCATAATAATTTGTCAATAAATTAGGTCTTAATATTAGTGTTTAGGTCAAGCTAGTTAAGTAAGAAAGTGGGTCCCATCCCACCTAATATGCGATGACGAGTCAGTAAGCTCATCGACCTTTGAACTTTCGGTCTTAAATTCAAGATATTATCGGATGCCAGTTTACTTGAACGATTGTTATACTGAATCCTATTTTTTATTGATAGTATTATCATGCTATCATAGCGATCAATTGTTCTTCTAATTTGACAAAAAATATTAAATTATGAAAATATGAGACATTTTAAAAATTATATTTATTAAAAAAAGTTGTTCGTAATCTACTATTTTGTACGACTACTGTATTGAATAAATTCCTAATGACATTTATCTAAATATTATTAATTTTTAATATGCGTATACCCAAAAATTGTATCTGTCATGTGAGTGAGAATTTAGACTTTTTTAAAAGCTTCCAGAAGATGGACGGCACAGAGGACAACGACGATACACCAAATCGTCGCGTGTGGTGGCGGACCCACACCGGAACGGGGGAGTATAAATATCGCGATAAATTGGGAACATAGCGCGCGAATATGGAGGGGGGGTTGTTGGTTGGTTATAATATCTTCCGTAGTCCGTTTGTGGTACGGAACGCGTGATGCGAGGGTTTCAATGGAGTGGGCCCCGCGAAAATGAAGCGCTCGTGGACCGCACTTATCGCCGAAAATACCGACAATAAGACCGAAAGTTGGAGATAATGGAGAGAGATCGTGTTTGGCCTCTCGGACGAAATTACCCCCGCCCTATCCTTTTTATTACTACGATAAATAATGGATAATTTATGGGGTTCTTGCAGATCAGCCTCCCCGTTTCTCTTAATTGGAAATCAGTCTCCGAAAACGTATTTTCGGAGCAGATTTGTTATTTTTTTTACAGATCAGCCCCCCGAAAACGCGTTTCGGGGGGCTGATCCGCGCACCCCCGAAATAGGGGGGACTGATCTGCAATTATCCCATATCAACAGATAAATAATGGACAAATTCATATTAACCGTATTTATCGGGAAGTAAATATGCTGGCTGATTGTTTAGGTTTTGTTTGGAATGAGGGAAAAAAAATAAGAAAAAATAAAAGTGAAGGAAAGAAAATTGGATGAATTATTTTTTTATTTTATTTTTTGGATGAAGAGGAAAAAGAAAACAAAAATATTATAAATTTAATATTATAATAAATTTAATATCTTATTAAAGTTATTATTTGTGATTATTTGTGAGCGAGAGCGAGGATGGAGAGAGCGGGAAAGCATGAGGTGTAGAGAGAGAGAGAGGTTTTCACCCATTTTCTCTCTGATTCAGGGGAACCAAAAATGGCGGAGCCCAACATTTTTTTCCCTCCTGTTTTTCTTTTCTTGCCATTTCATTGCCCAACTAAATAAGAGAAAGCTGTTATTTCCCTCCATTTTTTATCCCCCACCAACTCCCTCATTCCAAACACTGCGTTAACGGCCAAGATTTTTTTTTCGTCTCTAAATTTATATTAATTTCTATTACATTTGTCTGAAAAATTAAAGAAAACTACAAGAAGTCCATCTCAAATTTTTGTCTTTAGTGTTCAGCTCCTCTATATTTCTGACCATCAGATCAACTCTCCCTGAAAAGTTGTCCCAAAAAAAACCCTCCATTTTCATATATTTTTACATTTTAACCTTATTTTAAGTGCTATTTTCAACATCATAAAATAAATATTTAGAAGTATTTTTTAAAAAAAATTAACACGAAAGTTGTAGATCTTATGAAAATATACAATTTTGTATTTAAATTTTTTCAAAAAATACTTCTAAATATTTATTTTTGGGTGTTAAAAATAGCCTAAAAAAATATTTTTAACCACTTTTTTCAACACTCCAAAAAAATTATTTGAAAATATTTTATGAAAAAAAATTCAACAAAAAAGTTATAGATCTTATGAAGATCTACAACTTATGTGTTGAATTTTTTTTTTAAAATATTTCTAACTATTTATTTTGGGGTGTCGAAATTATCACCTAAAATGACGTTTAAGTGTTGGAGTGTGACATTTTGGGTGTATTTTCGTCCGTGAAAAATGTGAAACAGTAAAATGGGAACTCTTTAGTAAGAATTTAGGATGGGACTATAGAGTAAGAAATATTTTGATTGGAGGTTGAACACTAATTATCCCCTGAAATTATTCATTAATTGCACTTAAATGATATGAACTTTGGCAACTACACTAATAAAGAGCCCTTACTTTGAGCAAAAAAAAAAAGATAAATATATTTTCATCAATTTCAATTTAGACTTTTCCAATTGAGTAATAATCTCCAAATTTTTAATATATATATATAATAATTTCTCTCTCATAGAGAGAGGCTATTCTCATGTAACATTTCAGCCATTGATCTGTTTGATCTAACGGCTGAAATTTAATTTTAACACTTAACGGAATAACGATTCACGCCGTTAAGTATTTAACGGCGCCCGTTAAGTGTTAAAGTTAAATCTTAGCCGTTAGATTAAGCAGATCAACGGCTGAGATGTTAACTGAGAATAGGCTATTCTCAGATCGTGCTGAGAATAGCCTCTCATATATATATATATATATATATATATATATATATATATATATATATATATTAGTATATATTTATATTTAATGTTATTTAAAGTTTTTTTTTAACTTCCATTAATATATCATATGGGTGCATAACTAGCTTATAACATGGAACTAATTGATACATTCTTACAAAATAAAGAAAGGTAATTTAAAATGGGATTTGTGTAATTATCATTCTAACTTATTATGATTAAAGCATTTTTTATATTACATAAATTGCTTTTTCTATCATTTTTTCCTACCCTTTTTTCCCGGCACATCCTCCGTACCGTGGAGAACGGTGTTTTCTCCATTTTTATGTGGACTTTCTACTTTATCTTTCTTTTTTACGAAAACAAATCGACTTTTTAATTATTTTTTTCTTTTTTGAAAATGACTATCTAATTTGTCATTAATAAATGGACTATCAATTAGCAGTGCTGGTTGGATGATGTAATTGTGACATCAGCAGTAGCGTGTACGGCACACATCTTTTATTGGGAAATTTTTTATTGACAGTAAAGTTTTAATTTTGGGTTTTTTTTTTTGGGGAATTTGTACAAATGAGCCCGCCTCCATTTAATAAATTGAAAATCAGCCCCTATGTCTGCCACGATAATAGGCGGATGGATTGATTTGTAAGAGCTCGAGGGCAGATATGTAATTATATATTTTTCTTTCGATATTACTAAGGAAAGCATCAGGATTCTATGTACAGTTTGGTATATACATATATATATATATATATATATATATATATATATATATATATATATATATATATATATATATATATATAAATTATAAATTTTAATGAGATCTATACTTTTTATATTTAATATTTTTTAAAAAATTACTTCTAAATGGTTGTTCCAAAACTCCTAAATCTTAACGAATTTAAAAATAAATTTTAAAATATATCAAGATGTTAAGACTTTAGAATATCAGAACACTTACTTAGAATTTCTTTTTTAAAAAAATATTAAATATAAAACTTATAGATTTCATCAAAACAATGTTAAAATTTTTTTAAAAAAATATTTACAGATATTTTTTTAGATATTGGTACATAAAGCGGTGCATAGAGTTAGATATAGAATTCGATGCAAAGATCCTCATCCACTACTACTAAGTACTAACTCTGATAATTTTTAGCCATTTACAACATTAAAGACCAATTTATTTAAAATAAATTAGTAAAATGTAATAGGACAATGAAATTGTATTCAAAGTAAAACTTTTGGTTTGGATTTATAAAATTCTTAATCACATAGATAATATCATATTATTATTTTTATAAAACAATAAAAAATGTTTCGAAATTGATCGTTAGTTATTGGGGTATTTAAAGGTTAAATTAGCACAGCCTAGGAAGTGCAAACATGCGTGGATACGACCGCATACGTATCACACACGTCAAAAAAATATCCGAAAAATTAACAAAAAAAAAAAAAAAAAAAAAAAAAACCCTCGGACAGAAATGTCTGACACCAGTTTCTTTATTTTTGTTGATTATTTATTTTCTTAAAAAAACTTTCTTAATATTTTTAATAAGTAAAATACTATAATATATATTAACATTACATATATAATATATTATAGTAATATAATTAAATATTAAAATTTTCGCTGTATTTATTGATGTGATTATTTTCTTGCTGCTTAAATTTATTTCGAATATGTAAAATATTAATATTATACAAAATTTTTATTTTATTTTATATTTCATAGTTACTCTAATTTTTTTTTAATTATGTATATTTTTATTATCATCTCTAAACTATATCTAAATTTTATTTTTAAATTTTTTTATTATATTCTGTATTCATATTCTAAATTTCTAATGACCGTATTGTATGTGCTTCGTAGATCACAAAACAACAATCCACAACCTTCTAGAATATTGCGTCTATCACTTATTTATTTAGAGATATATCTTTATATATCAATATTAGTAATTAACGATATTATAATGACAAGGAAAATAATTATTATAGTGTTGAAGGAAGACGACCTTATGATACTTGAAACGGACATAATTATTATATTAGAAATTTCATTTGGCCGTACGTCATTAGAGATCACGGGCGTACTATGCTTTTTATTTTCTATATTTTTATGAGGCCCCACATTTTCCCATTTGTTATTATTATTATTATCAAAGCATAAAAAATAAGATAAACACCAAATCAACTCTTTTTTTTAAAGAAATTATACAAATTAGTCTCTAAAAAAATGTTGATATGACAATACGTACACATAACCATATCAATATGTTTTTCTTTTTATTTTTAAGAACTGATTTGTACAGTCTAAAAAATTGATTGAATTAGACCTCGATAGAGATTAGCTTAGAAGATTAAGATTAAGCAACACATAAGAACAAGAATTTTAAATGAAAAATTCTCAAAGAATGAGATAAAATTATGGGCTTTCTCGTCACTACCGGCTCAAAGTATAAGCTAAGATGAATAGAGTTACAAAATTCTCTCTCGTATTAGGGAATCCCCTCCGTATAATGTAATTCCTCATATCTATAGACAATAAATGTCTTTTGTTGGAACATGTTTACAAAAAAGTTAAAAAGATGTCTAAATATAATAGATAGATTTATATATGGGAGACTTATTATATTTGCTGATAAGAAAATTTTTTCTTATCTGATCATGCTTTCTTTTATTATAATCAGTCATTAAATAGCTTATTGAATGATCACCAAATTCGCGAGCGTTTTGTTGTAATCGTCTTGGCTGAATTGAGCCGATACTAAGACCAACTGATTCAACATTAGCCGATACTGAGATCAGCCGAGAGTCCGAGACTGAGGTCGCCTTCGCTGATGTGTACTATACAATATTGATATTGAGTTCTTCAGCTGATACTAATGCTTTCTGCTGATACTGATGCCTGTATCGTCCACCGATAATGGGTGTGTCAATGCTGATATCGTTCACGGATACTGAGTCTGCCGATACTGCTATTTGCGATACGAAGATCATCCGTATCTAAATTGAGGCGCGACTGATCTGAGGCAAGACGTGACTGATATCGGCAAAACCTACCGAGACCTACATCGAGGCCTATAGAGTTCATATTCAGTTAAGATTAGTTGAACATTGTATTCAGTCCTAATGTGTCTATCATATCAAATAGAGATCTGATATGCAACCATCATAAGGGTTAATAGCAGCATAACATTTGATTATATAAACATCAATAGAAATGTTCATTTTTTTTTATAGTCTTTTATTTATGATTTTTTGGCAACCAAGTTGTTGGTATGATATGTTTCAACTATCTTTTTTGGCAACCTTTTTTTTTTTTTTTAATAATTTTTGGCAACCAAGTTGTTGGTACACTGTCATTGATCAATATATTTTAACAAAAAATAAAGATTTTTGTTTGATTTGTGACCATCTAATTTGATTTGTATTATATATCTCGATCGAAAATAGAGCGGTATGGTAGCTTCTTCTCCAACTCACGCTTGTTAGAATTCGAATTTACGACCTATCATTTCTAAGGAAAAGACCACTATAGGCTCCTAATATCCAATCATACTAACTAACTGGACCGATGCTAGTTGGTAATAACAAACAAAAATTTGGTAACAACACTAAAATTTTCGGTGGTCCTGCCCGAACTCAATTATGGGTTACTAACTTGCCATCTAGGGTGGTGCTTATCCCTAGACTTTTGCTTTAATATGCATTCAGTTGGTGTATATTAAACTTAACCAAATGGGCATAAAAGATGTAATTATAACATTTTAAGGATGTTTATTAGGTCGACAAATGTTAGTGTTGTAATGTATTTATGGTTTTTCCTACGAAAATAAAAATAGTGTTGCGCGATAATATTTTGGACGAGCTAAGTTAATATTCTAATGGTATATCATAGTGTTGCAGAATAAAGTGTGATAAAGTTACAGGATAAAAGTTAATTTTGTTCGGTGAGACGCTGAATTTGCTAAAAAGAATGTAGATCGCGAGTTATTTTTCACTTGGATTAAATTAGGAGAAAAATAGGGCCTGATAGTAAACACAAAATGTTTTGGAGTAATGCTGATCCCATAAATAAAAATGGGTGTTTATCAAATGGGCGATGCCACGGGACCCGACCCACTTATCCGAAAGCGTGCCCGAACGCGTTTTCGGGCGCCTCGAGATCCGTAGGGCATAGGGGTCAAAGCATTTTCCTTACCAAATTTGTTGGGACTTCAGTCTAGGCCCAAAAATAAAACTTCACATTAACTTACTCGTATCGAGGCCTGCTTAATTAGGAAGCCCAAATTCTAAGTTAAAGCCTTACACGTGTGGAAGACATATCAGCCCATTTTGTATCTGTCATCTAACTAGACTATGTTGTTTTTAATAATTACTAAATAAAGACAATATATTTTTTATTATAAATATTTTTGAGAAACTTTAAATAAAAAAATATATTTTGATGTGGAATAAAATTTTTATATTATAAATTCTCACAAATAAATTGAATTTGTGTTCTAAGGTTACCAAGGCATTAGAAGTTGTACAACTTTGGATCTCAAGGTATTTATTCAAAATATATTTTGAAAAAAAATCGAATAAAAAAACTAGAAAGCATACTATTATATATATATATATATATATATATATATATATATATATATATATATATATATATATATATGTGTGTGTGTGTGTGTGTGTGTGTGTGTGTGTGTGTGTGTTGATTTTAGAATAATTTATAAATTTTTAAAGAAAATCAGGAACTTATTTATTCAAAATATATTTTGAAAAATTGACTACAAAAACTTCAGAGTATACTAGTTTTTTATATATATATATATTATATATAATATATTTTGTATTTTATAATGATTTTATGTGTTTTTAAAGAAAATCAGGAACTTTTAAAATTTTGTAATGTGAAAGACTTTTTTTTTTTGGGCAAAACCTTACATTTATCACCATCCCAAAGAAACCCAAAGAGATTATAATACTAGTAGTAATTAAAATAACAGCTTCGCAAAGCGAACAAACATCAAGAGCAAAAATGGTGTCGAGCACGGCGGCGTCGGCGTTGAGGCCGGCGGTGGTCCGGGGATTGCTGGCACTGGTTGCGGTCGGACTGGCGGCGTACATAGTGGGCCCTCCACTTTACTGGCACTTGGTGGAGGCCCTCGGCTCTTCCGCCGTGGCATGCGACGCCTGCGTCTGCGACTGCTCCGACCAAACGCTCCTCTCCCTTCCTGAAGGTACTTAACTCCCTCACTTCTCTTGCACGGTTCTTGATGCTATGCGCATCGGGATCTGGATGCTTGGCATCTCGGATCTTGACTTGGTTGGTTGCTGATTTGGATACTTTTTGTTGGAATTTGCAGAGCTCAGCAATTTAACGTCTTCAGGTGAGTCTCTTTTTTTTTCTATTTTTTTTTTCAAATGAAATTAATGGTTTTGCCATTAAAAAGTAGTGATTTTTCATGATGTGTATATGCTGTCATGACTAGTGGATCATGGATTTTTTTTTACTTTTATTTTATAGCTTGTGACAGAACTTGTTGCATAATTTGGATGAAAATTGATATCTTCTCTGATTTGCTCAAATTCAAATCATTACCAATAGGTTGGAGCTTTCTTGGAGTTATTCTCTCACTAAGTTGAAGAAACTGGCCTTACTCTTCTTAATTAGAAGTACACAATAGAGGAAAAGGAAAAAGAAAAAGTTGCAAGCTTCTAATAATTGAGTAGCGCAGAGGTGTGAAACATCTAACATAGACGTCGCATGCACACCAAAATTTCTTGGACTTTGAAGGCTGTGGAACTTCTAATGTAAACGTTATTGTGATGTTTGATTGGAGATTCAAATACGAATGAGAATCGGAATGGAAATGCACTGGAACCGGAATCGGAATGGAAATGAGGATTGATATATCTACATATTACTATGGGGGTACTCAGGAATCAAAACACTCGTAACTACCGGAATCACATTTCCGATGGAATAGAAATATTTTCCTATCCTGGCAGTTATAACATAAACCAAACACCATTAATCGGAATGATTTTCATTCCCGACGGTTATTTTCTCAACCAAACGTGACGTATGTATGATAATGATCAACATGCAACAAGACCTGGTGGGAGGCTGGGAGCTTACCCTTCGATTTAGTTTGGCATATAATAACATAAATGCTATTGGACGATCCCGAGGCACGAGAAAATGCAAATTGGGCTGTTTTCCGGGTTTAATGTTCTGGCCCAATAGCATTGCTCATATAATAAAGTCCAATAATCCTCTCACATCACGAGTGTCATTTTTTCTCTATGTAATAGGATAGTTGAATTGACAATTTACTTAGCTATCACAACTATTTCAAAAAAGCTTGTTTTCTTTGGACCAAACAAAAATATGTGAGATGGTGCCGTTGGCGAATAGCTGAAGCATAAGTAAGATTTTTCAGGTCAAGGAATCCGTCAATGTAATGATTGTGATTTCTTATTAATGTAATTGTAAACGAGTTGATGATGGTTTACTCAATTTTAATTCACGGCATTATGTATATGCTCCTGTGACGGTGTCTCAAGAAGTGTTATGTCCGTTGATATGCTATGTAGTGAAAATTGATGTTCATTTAACAATCATCAAATATAAAATGTGTTGTTATTCTCCTGTGCATATACAATCCATAGAACCTGAGACGTACTTCAGTTTCTTTTTGAAACTAAAAAGTTGTTCTGCACAAGAAGAAGAAAATATGATGAGCGATTGGTGTAATTTCTTCTTACCCTAATAGTTTACTCTACTATAAATTCTTTTTTTTTTTTTGAGATAACGAGGCGAAACCCCTCCCTGTGTCTTCGCTAACTCGCGGACCACAGTTTTCTACGTACACCTATATAACCATTTTGGACCCAGGTGCACGCAGGAGAATAAAACCCCAGCCTGGCGTCCGCCTCCGGACCAGACATGGAGTATTAGGAGTTACCCGACCACCAGCTTTCTCGCAATCGCTGTAAACTCGCGATTACGGGCATATCCCAATTACATGCACCCTTGGGTTCGAACCCGAGCGCTCGCTTCCTGAGGCGAGCGCCCCGGCCGTTCCGCTAGGGCGGGGGACTACTCTCCTCTAAATTCTATGTAACAAAATACCAATAAACTTCAAAAGACAGGCATCCTTGAGAAACATGTGGTATATTAGGATCCTGTGTAACGAATGAGTTTTATGCTTGCACCATGTAATATATTTCTATAATTTATATTATTATTTTTTAACGAACACGACTCCATGCTTTTGTATCTCAGACTGCGCGAAACGGGAGCCAGATGTGAGCAAAGAAATGGAGAAGAATTTCACCGACCTTCTTGCGGAGGAACTGAAGCTAAGTGAAGAGGGGGCATTGGAAGCTCAGCAGCATGCCGATGTGACATTGCTCGAGGCGAAGAAGATGGCATCACAGTACCAAAAAGAGGCTGACAAATGCAACTCCGGAATGGACACCTGCGAGGAAGCCAGAGAAAGAGCCGAGGCTGCATTAATTGAACAACGGAAACTTACCGAAATGTGGGAGATGAGGGCTACACAAAGAGGCTGGAAGCCTGGGAATCTTAGATCTCATCTCTGAATATATGTTAATTGATGGGTAATGATAGATTGCTCTAGTTTAAGCTAATAAGGAATCTCTAATATCATGTTAGAATCATCTCCACCGCATGTTCCAACTGATGGGTCCCATCTACATTTAGACATGTGGTGCTATCTCACTTTTTGAGATTTCTTTAGAGTTCAAATTCAGTGATGCATGGCATCTCTCTTCGCTAACGTTGCGAATTGGTAGGAACATCTAACTAGTTAGTTCTCTCCATCATCATTGCTGCTCGGAGAAGATGCATTGCTGAATGGACACCATAGAATGTATTAAGGGCGTAAACGTACTCGATCGAAGGATCGGTGTGTTATTTCTTGGTATTTCATGTAATCATACCTACTAATGGGTGTTTCTTGGTGGCAGTGTATTATAGTATTTGTGGTTAGCAGCATTTGAGTTCATTGGTTTATACTCCCAGGATTTCCCACTGCACTCGCATTGTAAAACGCTCAGTTGGAGAAACAGCTGAAGAGGAAAAAGAAAATTTTTATGCATCCTTTGATTTATTTTTTTAATTAATTAATTAATTATTTATTTGGGGGTTTGTGGCAGGTCTGGAACTATTAATTTGAGACGAGCAATATTGTAGATGTATATACTGTTAATTGACTATCGTCTCTTATAAGAATTAGGGATCCAGAAAGTGACCAGTCACAGGTCGGATTTTTCTCGTTAATTTTCTCATAAAGTGCAAAAATCAGAATTTCCTTGCATATGTTATTGATTTAGTGTGACCTCGGTCGACCAATAAGTGTTCGAAAGCTGAGTTTAATAAAGAAGAGCGGGGTAGAAAATAGAAAGAGATACAGAGTTTTTTACATGGTAATCTTTATGAAAGAAAAACAAAAACAAAAACAAAAAATCACCGGTGATCATATAAGCCAACACATGATTTGTACTAGAGTTTTAGAAGTTACAAAATAAAATCTCTATTTTCTCGCCTCTGCCGAGATCCACAACACTTTGAATTACAATGCACTCCATGAACACTATTAGACTTAGCAGAATATGTCGAAACTTTAGCTCTCTCAAGGTGCTATCGGTTTGGATCTCCGAAACAGTACCCATAGGAGGTGTTTTATAAGCGTTGCTAGTGCACGCTTAGATTGTGATGGTTGCAAAAATAGTGGATCTGATAAGAATCGTAGATTTTTCGGTCTTCGTCGCTCTCTTACGCCATGTAAGCTCCAATGTCCGTTAGTGAAATGCAGTATATAACCGACTCGTCCATGTTCACGCGGCGGTTACGTGGCTAATTTTGTCTTTTCTTACTCGGCTTTGATCGTGCTTGAATCTGAACAAACATCGAACAGTTTGCTGGGATCTCGATTCGATCTAAGTTGTCTGTCAAACATCGAGCCGAGGCCGGTCTAGACCTGACGATTCCGAATTGAATGGATGGACGCCTCGAACAGCATACACCTTGGTGCTGTGTGATATTTGGACGTTTCATTCCATCTGGTTGCCAGCTCACTTGCAGACATTTGTCAGTTCAAATTTATACTATATCAATAATAGTAGTATTAGGACTTATTCTTAGTCCATAGAATTTTTCAGCATGCTTTATGAAAAAGTTGAACTAAAACAGTATTATTATTACAGCTTTTTAAGTAATATACTTTTTTTTTTCTTAAAAAAAAAAAAAACTTTTAAAAGGGCCTAAAGAGTTAATGGACTGTCTTAGGTTTATGGCAGGCAAAAGGGCCTAAAGAGTTAATGGACTGTCTTAGGTTTATGGCAGGCAAAAGCCCAAGTTCGCTTTCCTATAAATGGGATGCTTCGCTCCAACCATTTCCTAGCGATAAGGTGAGAGCGGGGCGACGATGATCTACGGCGGCTGGGGCTGCTCTTGCAGCGGCGGAGAATCGACGGGGACCATGTGGAGAAGAAAACCCAAGCGATCCTTCTGACTATCTATATTGTTAACCGTGAATTTTACTGTTAACTTCGATGATGGATCTTTAACATAGTTTTCAATCTGAATCATTCCCCTCAAAAATTCGCCGCTCGAGTGTCCCGCCGCCTCTGTCGCCTCAAGCTCGCCATCGCTGGCCTTGTGATGAGATCTCGCTGAAGGCCGTTCTCCAATTTTTTTTGTCGGTTTTTTCGTTTTTTATCAATAATTCTTTGATTTCGTTGATATTATATAATCTTCTTGCTGTTTTAGTATTCGTGAATTCTTTCGATGGTCTGAGCTATGATTATCTACATACTGCTCACATTTGGTTCGATGTATTTCAATTTTGAGTGGGTCGATGCATTCATGAATGACTACATATGTTTATAAGTGATCAAACATTGGTGTACACAGGATTGCGATCAAAATGATTTTAGATTTCGTACATAGGAAACACCGAAATTATTATTGTTTGCTCGATCTCGAGTGTTCTTAGTTGTAGTTTCTTTTAGAGCATATTTACTTGTCCAGAAAGTGTCACAAAAAAAATCAAGTTCTCGTGTCCGATACTGATTTCTTGTGTTTCTCCTTTTCGGAATTGAATCTCTTATTCCCAGAAGTAGCTGGCCTAACTTCACACTTCTGACTCTAGTGGTCGGAAGTTGCTTGAAATTTAATGGTTACTGATGCAGAGTTGTTAAAGGCGCGCCACTAAAGTTTGTGCCCCCCTCGGTTCAAGGCTACCACACGTTTAAAAGGCGCGCGCCTTGTGCGCCTTGACTCTCCTATGCGCGCCTTTTAAAACTTAAGTTAGCCGCTGTCCCAAACAAGAGTCACCGAAATCTTCAACTGCCGCACCAACCCTAATCGGTTAAGGTGAAAAAGAGACGCGAATCCGCTTGCGAATGAGAGAAGAGAGAGATTTTTATCTTATGATGCTGTCAGCACCTTTTAATTCGTCTTGGAACTAAAACGTAGCAAACACTAGTCCTATAATATATTACTCTTATATGTGATCATAAAATTACACTTGTCACAAGCTAACCGTCTAAAGAGTTCTTTGTTAGTCTACATATACTAATATATTAAATTGTCGTGTCATTTTAAGTTCTAACTTTTCAGACATAATACGAAAGTATATTATGTGTTTATATTAATTTATCAATAACAATTATTGTTACATAAACACCAATGCATATCACGTTACTATCCCACGGCTTGCGCCTCGCGTTCGTCAGACGCGCGCCTCGCCTTGCGCCTTGGCCTATTTGTGCATCGGTACGGCTTAAGCCTTTGACAATATTATACTGATGATAAATTGGCAATACTAATATAATCTTTTTAAATTCTTTTCTTCGTATGTATCGCACTGATGTTAATTTGGCAATGATTATTGATGACAATGTTGATGTTAATTGGTCGAGTATTTGGTAATAATACTTTTTTTTTTAACTTTCTTCTGAGTTTTTTATATTTTGTTGGTAATTAACTGGAAAATAATTACACCAACTAGTATAGTTAAGCTTTTCAGCGTGTAATCAATTAAGTCATATTAATATGTCAAAGACTAGTATAACATTATTTGGAAGTGAAATGAAATTATATATATATATATATATATATATATATATATATATATAGATGAGCTTTTTAGCTATCATAAGATTCTTATATTTTATAATGGTACATATATCATGATTTTTTTAGCACTTCCTTATTACCCAGAAGATAACAGAATTTATTTACTTTTAATTCTAACCCTTGTTTGGGTATGAAGTAAACATCTCAAAATTTTCTTAACAAATTTCTCAGAAACTTTAATTCACACTTTGTGAAAATTTGGTGTTTTTCTCACATTTTTCACACTTTGTGCCAACCGAGATATCTCGGTGCCGCCACTTGGCGGCATCGGAACGGCCGAAACGGCTGTTTTTCGGCCGTTTCGGTCAGCGGTCGGCACACTTTTTTTTTTTTTTTTTTTAAATGAGCATCATCATGTTTATTTCTAGGATATGTGCGTGTATTATGTTCAAATAACGCACAGAGTAGATTTACATGTTTTAGGGTTTGTTCTATTTTATTAACCACACCGACAATATGGTAATAATTTATATAATATGTGATTTGAATTTTGACAAATAAATGAGACATCTTCTTATTATTTAATTTTTATTACCATTTATATAATAAATCTTATAAATTTTTATTTTATTTTATAATTATACGAGTCGGCATGTCTCGAAATCTGAGTTTACCGAAATTCGAAACGGCACGGCACCGTAAACATTAGTTCTAAGTAGTGAGGTAGTGCTGTTCCCCAGACCTTGATTTTGCAAAGTTTACACTAGATATAAATATGTGCAACAACCGTTGCTTCATTACATCATTGGGATTGCTTGTCATGTTGGATGACTCTGCACTATGTTCTTTGCATTCTATTTTGATGTCGACTTTATAAGTGAACATTTTCAAAGGATGTAGCTTTGGATTGAGCTGAATAGCAGCTGTAACATTTTGATCCAACCGTCAAACATATATATATATATATATATATATACTATTCTCAGCTCAATCTTATAATAGCCTTAGTAAGCTAGCATTTCAGCCGTTGATTAACTTGATCTAATTGCTGATATTTTATTATAATATTTAACTAAGATTTAATTTTACATTTAAAGGAATAACGATTCATGCCATTAAGTACTTAACGGTGTTATTAAGTGTTAAAATTGAATATCAGTCGTTAGATTAAGAAGATCAACGGTTGAAATGTTAGCTTACTGAAGGCTATTCTCAGCTCGACCTGAAAATAGCCTTTCTATGTGTTTGTATGTGGTCGCAGTACGTACATGCCTATTCTTAGTCTTTTACTTTTAATGTTGTTTGTGCTTTGTGGTGGTGTGTTTTTTTGTATTGATTGGACTAGTTTGAAGTTCAGAGGCTCCTAGAAAAATACTTTTTCTATGGACATAAGTGCGTACATCTACTTCTCTATATCTTGCCGAATTTCTCTTGGACCTTTCGAACATAATTGTGTACATCTCTTTTATGAACATAATTGTGTACATTTAATATGGCACCGATTTATATTTCCGTCAATAAGAAGCTTCAACCTTTCGAACTAGAAAGATCTTCCACCGACATATTCTTACCTTATAGCTTAGCTATTATTCACTAGAACAATGTCATTCGTGAGACGCTAGTCGAGGATGGTCCGACGATTAGATGATTTTCACGTGAAAGTCCTCGTGATGTCCACTAAAAGGTGCTGTTATAAGTCCTCGTCGGGTCAGTGTCCGTCATGGACGATGTGTTTGGTTGAAACAGGTAGTTTGTACTTAATAGTCTGTGAACTCGAATAGCATGTGAGCACACGCTATGAATTACTATTTTATCAAGTACAGTTTATAACTTAATTAATTATGCAGTCACTATATCAAGCTACTAAAGAGTTACAACCAAACGCATCCGAAATGGTACGATATTGGACTAGCAATCAATTTTGTTATACAGTTGAACCGCTCCTGAAGTCCCCTACACTATGCATATGTTTGAGTCTGTGACGGAAGCATTATGCTCGGTCGGTCCAAACTTTGCTATGCATACTTATAGGGAGAGTTGCAGTTGGGTCCAAAACGTTAAGTTTTGTTGTATTTGGGTCCAAGCTTAAGTTTCAATTGCGGTTAGATCCAGCTATTTTCAACACTCCAAAATAATTATTTTGAAATATTTTTCGAAAATACTTTCAAAATAAAAGTTCTAGATTTTGATAAGACTTACAACTTTTATGTTGAAAGTTTCTCCAAAAAATATCTTTAATTAATTATTTTGAGGTGTCAAAAACAGTAAAAAACTTTAAAAATTAAAACCTTTTAAAACGTGATCTAAACTTTGAAGACTCAAAACAACAATTTAAAAGCATTTTTTGGAAAAGTTTTCAACATAAAAGTTGTAGATCTCATTAAAATCTACAACTTTCATGTTAAATTTTTTTTCAAAAAATATTTCTAAATAATTATTTTAGGGATTGAAAGCAACGCAAAAAATAATTGAAATGAGGGACTGCAGTGAAAAAAATAGTTAATGTGAGGGATTGCAGTGAATTTTATTAATAGGTGTGGATTGAAGTGATGTTAAAACTTAATGTAGGGAGTGCAGTACAATTATCCGTATTTATAATTTAAGTACCAAGTGTATGACTATCGTGGAAGGGGGATTCCTATTCATGATAATGAGGGCTAATATTTCATATATTTTTGTGTTTTTTCTATTATTCCTTTTTCGAGGGAGTTTTTAAGGCTCATAATAAACAGAGTTTTTTCTATTATTCTTTTTTTTTATTTTTTTTTTACAATAAGATTTTGAAGGCAACGTACATGAATTATTTGAATTTTAAGTAAAACGTGGCTACTTCCCATTTTTTTGTTGGAAACTTGCTTGCATTATGTTGTAAATTGTTTTTCATGTGTAATTATTTGAATTGTTTTTCAAAACTAATATGAACATTCTGAGCTACCTATATTAAAAGATTGAGATTTTTTAATTGGTGTAATTTATCTATTATCTTAAAAAAAATTTAAAAAATTTATTCTAAAAATATGTTATGGGACACCAACATTTTAACATTTTAAAAAACATAGTCTTCGGATGAGCGCGGATCTTGAGGTAGGTCCCACTCGATTGCTTTTGTGTCATCCACGTAGGATATGGTGGGGTCACCTCCTGTTGAGTTGTGGTACGTGTTCGATGATGGATTTTTTAAATCATTGATATTTCAACTTGTCAAACAAAGTTGTAGGTTTAAACTTTGTTTTTAAAATCCCTCATTTTACCCATTTTACCCACTGATGATGGATTTTTCAACTCATTGTAGGGCCGATGATGGATTTTTCAACTCCACTGATATTTTGACAACAAGACTTGTCAAACAAAGGAGACTTACATATCAGTCTTTCCGATGTTTAAATTTTATAAATAATTTTTTTATTTTATTTATTAATTTTAATACTATAAAATATTTTTTAAAAAATATATTTTTTTTTAAAATATTAACATAAAAGTTGAAAGAATTGAAGCCTCAAAATATTTATTTAAAAATATATTTTTTTAAAATGTTGAATATAAAAGTCGCAGATCTCATTTAATCTAAAATTTTTATATTGAATTTTTTTTTTTCAAAAAATACTTATATAATGGTCAAAATAGCTCTGATATGAATATCGAGAAATTTTTATTTATAAATTTAAATAGGAATTAAAATTTTTAATTTTTAATTTGTATAAATAAAAATAATCTAAGAGTTGATTTGTATTAATTCCTCAGAAACAAATGTGGGAGTGAGGGACAACACGTGGACTTGTAAATTTGACTTCAAAGATGGGAAACAGATGCATCCAAAATCCGAAACTTGATGAGGCAGACTTTCTCATGAAGCTCATCCATCCATGTAGCCGCCAAGTTAGTCTCTAACAACTCATTTTGTCTGCTTATTTTGCTAGCTAAAATTTAATTAATATTTAATGGAAGTATAAAATATATCATATTCTAAGATAATTAATATGAGATAATTATATTATTTACTGATATATTTAGCTCTACGAGATCTAAAAGTACAAAAATATTATAAAAGTAAGTGTAAATCATGTCTATGATTGATCGCGTACGTAAGCGTCTCCCAAACCACATAAATAATGTCCCGCATATTCTCACCGCTGCTATCTGAGTCTCATCTTCGATAACTCTTCCTTCATCACGACAATAACTCAGAATTGCATAAGTAACGAGTATTTGTACTGAGCGGCTTGTCGTTCTACGTATTATGGAAAGAGTGCAATTTACGTGCGGTAATTAGGTAAGATTTTAGGGAGATATTAATTCTTGAGATATATATAATTTGAATGCTCTCCATCTTTTTCTGAACTGTTTAGTGAATAATTAATGTATTATCATAACTGACCAAATTCAACTCTAGTCAACTACAAAAGTCAAATTTTCTTTCTTTTTGAGAAAAAAGAATCCAAATTTGAACGTTCACTTGGACATATATTGTTGATGTCTTCAAAGTGCAAAAGTTCTAAGCAAGCATGAAGATATAATTAAGTTAGAAACCACTAGAATAGCGCTTTCTATCTCTATAATTTAACGGCGAGTATGAATACGATTCGGCCTCTAAGATTGATCATAGGAGATCATGGAAAGGAGCCGAGGGGGTGCCAGTGTGGCGAAATATACAATTACATTTAAATATATAATGAAGCAATTTCTCAAATTATGAAGGTTTACTAGAAAATACGTCAAAAATAACTCAAATTTCATTTACACCAATATCAAATAACTCAATAAACCCTTACACTAGTAAATGAAAAACATGATTAATACTACATAGTCAAGAAAGATAGATGTACAAAGCTGTCCCAGAGTATATCCCCGAGAAAACTGTTTTTGTAGTACTTTCAGCCTGATGACAAAAAAATAAGCACACGAATTCACAAGTGCGGTTTCTATCAAAAAGCTTATAAATATTCCAAGAATTACGCAGAAAAAAGAAAACCAAGTACGATATAAAGAGCAACAACAAGAAGAACACATAGCATCAGAAGAACATCTCACATCACAAGGAAACCTGATTAATTAAATATTTTAAAAATATTACAGACAAGCACAAGCCATCTCTCCCTCTTTGCTTAATTATTAACAAAAAAAAAAAAAAAAAAAGAAAAAAAAAAACATACAATCTATAACATACAGGGGTGAGTAATAATACAAGGGAGTATCTGTCTTTCATAGCTTCTGGATGGCTGGCTTCACTAGCAATAGCATTCATCACAAAAGGAATGAAATTTCTGTTTTACTGTTGATAATCAAGTATAGAGTAACAATATAAATAGACACAAAGATCATTCCTTTCTTAAAAATAACTACACGGATCGATCATCGGCGGATCCGACATGAAGCTCGTTATCCTCCCCAGTTCATCCCAAGTACCAGATTGATCAAATTGATCCAAGCTCGGAAAGTTAGGTTCATATAGAGTACTCATAGGAGCTTGAACAGTTTGGCCCCAATGTTGATAAGAATATAACCGGTTCCTATCGTCTTGGTAGAAATCGGGATAGACCGTGTGTTGATAATTATTCGCATAACACTGGTACTGTTCGTCCCCGTTATCTGATTCGAAACTGCTCGTCTTTGAGCTAGAGTCGGATTGTGTTTGGTTGTAACTTGTTGATAATCCCTTCGATTGTTGCGGTGTGTACTTCTTGTATGTTACGGTTCTCTTGAAGATACGGCATATTGTCCATACTTCCTGCAAGTAGAAATGTAGTATTAAAAATTAGAACTTTCTCGACGAAACAAAAATGCTAAGTTGAATTCGAAGCGTTTGATATATATATATATATATATATATATATATATATATATATATATATATATATTGGCATCCAACTCTGTTCTGAGTGGCAGTCCAGACCGAGGTGATATAGTACTAATATTAAGATAATTCATCATCTTCCAAGTGATTGTGTGGGGCTTGAACTCGTTATGTTATTCATATGCAAGTCAAGATATTTCGACCTCATTGAATAGTATTACCCGTAAGAAATCACTACACGAGTTTAGTTCACCAGGTCACCGGGGTCCCATGCGTTGATTCGAGCTTAGCTCATATTATAATTGTTTCTATGAAGTATATATACTCACCGCTTCGTATATTCCCTCGTTGCTCTTGTCGTTGTTGGAAGGTAGTCGGAACTCATGCATCATCCAGTCCGTCTTAGTGCCCTTGCCGGCACTCCCGCAGTAGTAAACCAGCGATTTCTTCAAGCCGATACAATCGCTAGAATCCGCGGCGGAGTGAATCGGACGGTCGATACCGGTCGCCTTCCAAAACCCGGAGCCAGTGACCCTATTTGGCCTTATACTATTCCTATACTTCCTTCCCCTCAGGCAGAAGAAGTACCATTCCTTGTCACCAACTGTGCTAACTTCTACATCATCAAATTTCAAACGAGAAAAAAGTTAGAATCTTTAGATAACATAGAACACTGTTATTCATCGGAACTATCATGATTCTGATGCAACCAAAGTCATCCACAGTTCATCGTAATATGTATTGTAGATATTACGATATACAGATTGGGATTTTGATTATGTGAACTTAGCTAGTTAGACTTCAAAATATTAGGGTGTGAAAATGTCTGTAGAAATATATAATAGTAAAAAAAATAATAATGTATTAATTTCCCTCTGTTGTTTCTGCTAAATTACTTGATAATTTATAATTAAGAAGCAAAAAGCTTAAACTTGATCATGAAATATTACAACTGATTATTTTAAGTTATTTATACAATTATATAATTAGAAGAACTCACTTGGGAGATCCCATGGATCATATTTGTAGATATCAATCTGCTTGATGAGCTCAATACTGAGGGGCTTCTTCTCAACCTTTCGCCGGAGATAAAATCCGACAAGCTCCTCGTCAGTCGGGTGGAACCGGAATCCGGGAAGCACCACGTCGTCTTCTTCCTCCTCCTCATCTTCCAATAGGGTTTCATGGCGATTGTCTTCTACTACTCCGCCATTATTATGATCGATACCGGTAGATTTCTCCATGTTATGATCTCTAAGACTTGTCTTCTCCTCCATTACAACTTCTCCTCGAAGATACAAAGAAGTTTAGGAAACTTGGGAGTTGTATAAGTGCAGTATATATAGAACTAGAAGGCGGTCCGAAGGGAGAGAGAGAGAGAGAGAGAGCTTTAAAATGTGAAGCCGTCCATGAAGAAACGTTGGTCAAGTCTAAATTACAAAATTGAAATAAAAATCATATAAAAATAATTGTTTTAGCTTTCACCATGACTTTTTTGTTTCTTAGTAACGAGACTGATTTTTTAATATTTGTATATATTTATAATTCCGGATATAATTTTAAAATAATAAGGACAATTTTATTATTTATAAGATAAAAAAAATAAAAAATTATTTTTAAAATTAAGAATATATATTTAACATATTTGAATTATAAAAATATATTTTTGACAAATATTCTAATTTGAAAATTTCTATCTCAGGAGTACTGCAGATGTGACTCAAACTCGCGAATACTAATTTATGAGCCACATGTTCACCAAGGCACGTTACGCATGATGATCGTTGATTCGTTACGTAGGGTTTGTACTGTAGCAAAGGACCCAAAACCACACTTAGGTCACGCGGGTGCCGTGGGAGAATGCTTTGAAATGTTGATCTTTCTCATTATTCATATTTTTATAATCTTATAATTTGATATCTTCTTTATTATATATATATATATAAAGAGTCAAAATTATAGTATAATATGAAATTTTCTTGAATTATAATTTTGATGGTAAATTAAAAATATTGTAAACTATAATAAGAGTTGATTAGCCAAATAGTCTTACAACTGATCATTTTCAATTTTTAAATTAGTGCTATGATTTGATATTTCTCAGGATACATGCACAAGTGTCTAATTTATCAACATGTTTCATCTATCTCTAATTATTTATTTTCAGTTATCATTTTATTATGAAAAGAAGGCCAGCAGCCTCCTAAAGAGAAATGCTTCAGGAAGCAAGATACGTTGAAATTTTATTTCGTACATTATCCGACACATACACATCGCGGATACGTTCGGACATATATTAGACATGCAAAAGAAGTGTGCAAAAAATAAAACTAAAAATTTTTTCAGACACATGTATTGGACATACTAGACAGGAATGTCCGACACATATTTTCACATTTATATATTTTTTTAAAAAATATAATATAATATTGTATTCAAATATTACAATGTTTTAATTTTTATTGATATAATCAGTCTATTGCTGTTTAAATACATATCACGCATGAATTTTGTTATTAAATTTATTATATTTTAAAATATTCAAATGTTTAATATAATTTTTAAAAAGTTATTTATAATTTTTATTACAATTTCCAAGCCGTATACTTATCCTTTTTTTTTTTTTTTGAAAATTGCCATTATCTGTATCCATGTAATGGTGTCCCGTATCTTAATCCGTCTTCCTACCTTTTAGAAAAATCTTTAACATTCAACTGTTGCGGCTGATGGCCTTACTAAAAAAGGCAAAGAAAAAAAGTTTGGAGAAAAAGGATGCTGTATGCGAAATTGCAGGATTACATGATCATTCCCCACTTTACAAATATCTTTTAGTTCGGCCCACGACAAAAAAATGTTCAAATTAGTCCTCGTCGAACATTTTGAGTGTTCTAGACCGCTAACATATTTTTGCTAATATTATATCGTAGTGTTGATATATATATATATCGAGTGTTGGTTCAGAATATTTCGGACGAACTATATTATTATTGTTAATGGCAATACTGTAAATAAAATATGATAATTTTGCGATATTAAAATTTATGTTATTGTAAAGTGATGTTAATGTTGCTGAATATTAAACCTATAGTTGTCATCTGATGACTGATTTGATAGAGAGAGCGGACAATTGGGTTGAACGAAAAAAAACCATAATTGAAAAATAGAAGAAAACAATTAGATTAAAAAAAAGCGCTTTAGATTATAATTAGAGGCCTAATTTATTAAAAAAAAGGGTTCTACGTGTGGTAGAATCTTATTTGCACGTCGTTTTCGTATTTCACGTGCATGGACTTCTACAGCAGTAAATATTAACAGCTTCCAAAGATCGATTGCACCCTTCTTCCACATTATCTAACCATTTTTCTTGGTGGCTGGACTTAGGACTGTTTACCATATATTATTATCTAACAAAATAAATGAGAAACTAAATTTGGCCTCTTTTACTAAACATTTTCTTTATATATATATATATATATATATATATATATATATATATATATATATATATATATATATATATATAGTCTGGAGTACATTTTATGAACATGCCAGTCTATTATGCTTTATTTTATTCCATTACACAATTGAGCCGTAATCTATATTATGCGTAGCAGTCAAAATCTACTGCAACTGGTACCTAATGATGTATGTGTATTTTCGATTGCTGACCAAGCTGAAGGTGTTGTATTTAGTCATTCTCTATAAAGCACCGGCCTTTCGGTTTAGATAGATCTGAAACACGCTACGGAATACAGAAAGAATAAAATCCCAACACTATTATATATGACATATATTGTATTTGAATATTATACCTCCACTTGATGGAATAGAGATCCTACTATCTATTTTAGACGTCATGGACTATATTTTGTTCCACTTAATGAAAGCAATGCGCGCAAATTTTGATCATCTATTCGAGTCACAGCAATCTCAGCAATCTCTTTCATGTCACATCAGACGTATGTCATTTTCATTTACTTTGAGTTGGATTTTTCTAACTTCGTCTTTGGGTATTTGGATTTTATTTTTCACCGTAATTTAAAATTATATTTTTATATTCTCTAATTATAAACGACGTTTTTATACCTTCTTGATTCTTATATAATAAAACTGTATTGTCCTTTTTTATTAGATTAGGACAATTTTATCATTTTATACAGCCAAAAAAACATAAAAAATATTATTTCAAAATTAAAAACATATATGTATAATTTCGAATCCTCGGGGCATAATTCCGATAGTTATCTTCATTTTCTTCTTCCGCTTACTTTTATTTCCCAAAAATTTTTTTTAAAAAAAGAAGATAACCTGCTGCGCAGCAACATGCAAAATTGTTGATTTTGTATCCATAGTCTCTGTTCATTGTGCAATAAATCTTGATATTTGACTTCTTAATTGGCATTATTGTGGAAGATTTTGGTTTAAAAAGATTCACCCGGACATTCAATTGTTTTACGTCACAAGAATAGAAGTTGGAAATTAACATCGATTAGTCGTTGCCCATAAGTTATTTAACTTGCTTTATTTTTTTAATATAATAAGATAAAATTTGATTCGAAATATTTTACTTGGCGAATATAATAAGACAAAATTTGCATCGAATTATTTTATTTGGCACAATTTTTAAATCAAAACTTCTACGATAATCAAGAATATAATTCCAAACATCGTATCCGTTCACTATTTTTTCTGAAAATTAAATAAAATTTTTTTCTACAGCTGTCGAAATTCGAACTCGTGAGTGATGATGGCTCATAAGCCACACACTCAACCGCCTAGATGCAAATTATATAGATTTTTGTAGCAAACTCTTAAGATATTAATTATAAATATTTTTTCTATTTTCTTTTATCTTGCAAGTAATAATACTGATTAGTCAAAAGTCTGCCCATGTCACTAACATTTGACCAAAGTGTACGTAAGAATATATAATATTCCAACATAAATAACTGGTTCCTGAGCCTGTTCTAATAAGAACGCTAATAAGGAGCCAGAATTGGGACTTAGGAGGTATTGCCCGTAGGACGGATAGAAATTCTCTGCACCATTCTATATCTTTAATTTTTATTCCTATATTTTAAATAAACACTTACATATATTTTTTAAAAAAAATTTCAAAATAAATAAATTTTATATTAAATTTTTTTTTTAAAAAAAATATTTTTTCAAAAATAGTTTTAATGGATTTAAAAACAGTTTTAAAAATCCGTTAAGATCTTAAGATTTTAGAGTCTCAGAATATCTATTTAAAGTAATTTTTGAAAAAAAAAATTCAATATAAAAATTATAGAACTTATCAAAAACTATAATTTTTAAGTTAATTTTTTTTTAAATTATATATATATATATATATATATATATATATATATATAATATAGGTGTAGAAATTGAAGATATAGAGTGGGGCTGAGGATTTTATCCTGTAGGAATTCTTAGCCATGGAAGCGGTCTGACTGGTCGTTTTAATGAATTATTAAATGAGCTATCTTTCAAGGAACCTTTGCTGGTTCAGCAAGAAATTTCCAACAACAATAATAATAATAATAATAATAATAATAATATAATAATAATAATAACAACAACAATAGTCTGATAAAGTGGACTACAGGTTCAACCCCCGAAGATCACTGTAGTTTGGAGAAAGGTCCTCACTTTTTGGCCTTGAAAGTATAAATACGGATACGAAAATACGATATGCATGTAGTTTTTTTTTAAAGGACATGTATGATTTGAACATAGCTATAAAAATATAAATAATTAAAAAAATAACTTATATTATATATTTAAAGTATTTAAAAATATAATAATATTTAATAGTAAAGTTTATATATAATATTATTTATATTTTTATAATAAATTTAAACAGTAAGAGTCTAATTATATTAAAAAAAATATAATAGTTAAGTACATTACCATATTATAGTACTTACTGCTATATACTATCAATACTATATAGTATTTTAATTTTCTCCCAAAAAAGAATAAGTTTTTCTTTAAAAAAAAGATAAAAAAAAAAATATAAATACCGACATACGTGTTGTATACTCCTGTCTGGCGTGTTCAACACGCATGTTCTAAATTTTTTAATTTTTATTTTTTGGATACTTATCTGGTGTGTCCGACGTATGTTTTGCCGTGTCCGTATTGGACACTATATCGTACAAAATTTCGACGTGCTTGAGCTTTCTAATTTTTATCTCTTGAAAAAATAACAAAGATAATTAAATGATGAGTTTCGTCAAAAAATTCATACTTCGCAGAACTTGAACAAATAATCTCAAATAAAAATACTAAATTAGGTTCTCGGAATACTTTTTAGTTCGTGGGAACACTAAATTAGTTCGTGTAGAATACTTTTTTTTTTGTTTAGATAACGAGATAAAATTTTTTCCTGGGTTTCCACTAACTCGCGGATCATAATTTTCTACGCATATCTATAGAACTACTTTAGACCCAGGTGCGCGCAGAAAAATAAAATTTCGGCCTGATGTCTGTCCCGGGACCACATATGGAGCACTGAAAATTACCCAGCCATCAGCTTCTTCATGACCGCTGTAAACACGCGGCTCCGGACATATCCCCATTTAAGGGCACCCGAAGGTCTCGAAAGCAAGACGTGATGGTTGTGGCCACCACGCCCCAACTGCTCGTCTCGCGGGCGGAGGGCTCGTGTAGAACACTTCAATCAAAACACTACAATGTAAATGCTGTCAATACTTTATTAGTTATTTGGAATACTAAATTAATCATCTGGAATATTTTTAATATTACGATCAAAGATTTTTTTTGAAAAAGTTGACAAGACATAAATTGATTTATAGAAGTTTTAAAAAGGACGAATGTTTTGGTAGTTTTTGTGTGAGCACCGTCTGTAAAAATATAAGAGATCTATCCCATCTGTATTTTATAGAGTAATAATAATTTTCCATTTGTCCATATTGGAAGACTGAAATATTTCGATCGATAAAAAAAAGAGGTATCTCTAAATTTATCAGATAAAAATGATCACTCTAATCTATAAATAACTCGGATGTTTCAAATACAAGGCCTCTTGGTCAAGAGCCACATGTTAAGATTATGGCAGAATTCTAGCAATAAAAGTAGGGGTTAATTACATATCAGTCCATTTCATAACTTTTTTTCATGTTAGTCCTCTTAAAATCAAAGATTTCATGACGTGGAGTGGGGGCTGATTCTAACAAGTTCGGCCCACCAGGGGCTGATATGTCAATCTCCCTAAAAATTACTGTAGTATTAATTAAAAAAAACTTTATAAATTACGTGGCCTAGTACACATATTCGACCATAAAGTATTATTAAAATTAACGATATCGTATAATAATTTGGTTCATGCATCGTAAATGAATCTCATATATTAATTTTTATTGAGTAATCTCATATATATTACAAAAACTTTGAAAAAATCAGTTTGTTTTTATCCTCATTAATGCGTTTGCGTTTAACTTGGTTAAAGTCAATGATTTTGGCCTGGCAAACAAAGACTTTTAGCAGTCAAAGTCAGTTATTCAAGTCAAAACTCAGAAATTTTGCAAAAAGATGAATAAAAATAATAATAAATGGCACGTGTTCTTGAATTATTATGATCAGTATTTTATTAACATGTTTAGCCACAAATATATTGTTGCACCCTTTTAAAGAGGGGATTTACTTATCAGCCCTCTTATACTTTCATTTTCACTGATCAGTCTCCCCTATTACTTATAGGCCCATATTTACTATTTCAAAAAATTTCGGACGAAAATATTCTCGTATGTATTATCAGTTCGGACATCGAAAATATCTATTTAGAAGCATTTTTTGGAAAAACTTTCAACATAAAAGTTGTAGATCTCGACGAGATCTACAAATTTTATGTTGAAAATTTTTCCAAAAAATACTTCTAAATAGGTATTTTTGGGGTCCGAAGTGTAGACCTCGGTCCGAAATCCGCTGAAAACAGTTCGGATATCAAAAACACCTATTTAGAAGTATTTTTTGAAAAAAATTTGAACATGAAAGTTGTAGATCTCGGCGAGATCTAAAACTTTTATGTTCAAATTTTTTTCAAAAAATGCTTCTAAATAGGTGACCTCGGTATCCAAATAGCTAGGGATATTTTTGTCCGAATGCAGTTGAAATTGGTAATGATGGTTGATGTGATGGAGATGTGATGGAGGATGGGTTGATTAGTAAGTTTTATAGTTTGAGGGGGGTGGATAGTAATTTTCTTTTTAAAGATTTACGTAAATAAATTAAGGGCGCTGGACCCTGAATCTGATCGTAGAAGCGTTGTCTGATTGGACGATTAATTAACGTGCGGCTTACTTATAAAAATATTTTGGAACAATTATATTTTTTATATATCTGATAATTTAAAATTTTAAAAACATAATATCTTAATTCAAAATAATAGCTTTAAAATTTCATTTGATCGTATTTAATGACAGAAACTACTACAATCATTATATATATATATATATATATATATATATATATAATATATATATATATATATATATATATATGGGGAAAAAGACAGAAATATCACTTTATCTAGCAATAAATATAATATTCTAGGTCTACGTTCAGCACATTTTGAATAATAAAGCAATGAGAATGTTCTTTAGTTCGCATAAGATTTATGTAATTTATAAATATATATTAAACTGCACAAATTATAGTAAATGTTTATCACTCACTATCTCAACAGCAACTGGTTTTGTATATCTGGAAAATTCTTCGAGTTTTAATTTATATAACTATTTTGCGTGATCCACACCGCTAATAAGTTATATTGCAATCATGCATTTCTATTTCGTTTGTTGCACAACCTGGCCCTTCATGGCTTACCAATTATGATTTAGACTTAGAACTTTAAATTTAATACTATTATTCTTCATTATCTATGTACAATTCAATTTCTATATATCCTGTATCTCAATCCGAAAAGTAAATTATTCTTGTTGAGATACAAATTTCCGACCCATCATTAATGAGGAATAGATCATGATCGTCTTCTAATATCCAATTTTATTAACTTATTAGATCCGCTGTTTGATAAAATCTTCAGAACTTTACAGTATAAAATATTTTGTAATGGAAAGATGATCCGGATAAGCATATTAGAGGCACGAGTCCAGCATTTGTTTATTACTTTTTGCATATATTCATAAGTTCGAATTTCGTTTATTTATATTTAAAAACTGACGATATATATTTGTTAAATACTTTAAAAATTCCAAAAGAATTCGAATTGTGAATATTCATCAAGTATTTCCACATCTGTAGGATGAAGCGTAACAGTTATACAGCAGGACGTATACATCTGAAAATATGTCCACATTTAATCCCCTAAAAATACTTGATTAAAATACCACCTCGAATGGTTCAGTATTTGGTACTAATCAAACCTCCAACCTATCAGACCACGTAACCTCTCTCTCTCTCTCTCTCTCTCTCTCTCTCTCTCTCTCTCTCCATATATGTTATTCTCTGCTTGACTTGAAAGCAGTCAGGCTTAGCTGTAATCTCGGTCGTCCGATCGTTCAAAATTGACGGACGAGATCGCAATACAATTTGGAGTTAAAAAAAAAGTTTGGATTGTTAGTTATAACGAATCCGTTAAACCGCTCCCCCCCCCCCCCCCCCCCCCAACATGCGCGCCCCCCACAGCACGCGCTCCCTCCTCGGCCATCTAGGCAATCCCACCGTTGAGCCGAAATTGGCCATATCAGCGATCAACACAGTGATTAGACGAGATCTCGACTATCGAGTTCGTCGTTGCATCTCATCACCGTGTTCGTTGCCGAGATCAAGCAACGTCTCGTTGCTGAGATCCGACACGTCTCTCACGATCTAGGGTTCAGTTGCCAATCTCGTCACCAAGCTCGACAGCAGAGCGTGCGATCGGCAATGAGAGAGAGAGAGAGAGAGAAGGGGGTGTCGGTGTGGGTGACAGGTTCGGGAGTGGGGGTTAACATGTTCGTTAATGGATCCATTAAAACAAATGGCATGAACAGTTTTTTTTTTTAATCCCAAAACTGTGCTGCAATTTCGTACTGTGATCCGTTTATTTCGAACGATCCTACGATCGAAATCGCAACTGAGCAGAATTATTCTCAGAGAGCTGAGAATAGCATATATATATATATAATTATAAAACTGCCTATGTACATTAATCTCAATAATCTCAAAAGTTATAAGGGTTTGTTATGAGTGTCCCTACCAAGAAAAATGGAGATTTCCGTTAGTGCCGTCAATTTTGCCGAGCCGAGGCTAATGATAAAAATGTTTATTATCCAACGACGACAATAGTAAAAATGAAGTGGAAATTTATGAAATAAATCCAGCATCACTAAATTTATACGTATAACCGTAAGTTCAAAGGATAACTAATACGAGAATGAACAGTAACACGTAAATAATCGCTAAAGTAATTTACTTTTTTTTTTCCAAAAAAAAAAAGGAAAAAAGAGTATCTTTCCTCCTTGGTCTTATGACGTGAAAAGGTCACTACTTCCACCAACCTTCCAATTTTCTGCAATATTTTAATTTTTTAAAAAAAAGGTGGATCTTGTTGTGTTTTTAGCTCGAAAATTGCTTCTTCTATCCAACTTTTGAATTCAAGAACAAAGTTTGACATATTCATCTCGATTTTGACTAGCAAATTTGTCTTTATAGACCTTGTTGGGCTGCTCCACAAGATTTGCATTGGATTTTGGATTGTTGAATAAATCCACATCATTCTTGGACTAGGATGACAATGAAATTACTTCAAAATAACGTTTTTTTTTTTTTTTAATTTTAATTTTATTTTTTCAATAACACTAGTTTCTTTCTAAATATAGTTGTTTTATCTGATATCCAACTACTTCATAAAACAGTTCAGACCGAGACGATATAGTCCATTTAAGATACTCACCACTTCCAAGTGGGTGGTTGCGAGGCTCGAACTCGATATATTTATCCACCTGGCTAGACCTTTTACCACCAGGCACACCCGTTTAGTTTCCTAAATATGGTTTTCAATTGGTAATCAGTTTACCTCAAAATGTATTTTTAGATAAGAAGACTAAATCTTTTATGTAAAATATATCAAGTTCTTTTATTAGGAACAGTTTTATAATCACAGCTTGCTAGACTATGATCATATAGTAAAATTCTGAACCTACTTAATATAAAGTTAAGTATGGATAATTGTCTGTCATAATTTTTAAAATTTTACAAAAAATCAGAAAAAAAAATGTATTAGAGCGGGAGGAATTCGAACTCGTGAGAATTTATAAGCCACCGGTCTCACCAATCGAGCTATTTTGGCAGAAATTTTAGAAAAATTATAGAGGATTCATGCAGGTTAGAGAGTACAAGTTCTCCAAGTCCATATAAGTATGCTTAATTCATATATATATTTTTTTAAATAATTTTTTTTCTTCTATTTCTTCATACTTGTGAAACCACAGTGCATGACTATGCTTGCTTCCAATAATGGAAACAGCACCATGAATAAAAATCCAAATAAAATTCAAGCATAGTTTAGAAAATTAAGCAGGGCCTAATTAATAAATTCCAAGAATTTTTGCAATAAAAACATATCAATTCCTTCTTTAACAAATTGGGATAAATCAACTTTTTTATTTCAATAAGTTTTATTCAGTTCATATTTTTACTGACGTGGCAACGCTCAGAAAATGGGATTGTATTTAACCGTAGGAACTGATTTGGTTCCAAAAAATTGGATCCGAATGATTAAAATATTAATGAGTGAATAATAACTAGTGTTGTTCAGTTAGTTAACAAAACCGAATGTCGGTAGAAGACCGAAGATTTAGTCCATATGAAGAATAGATTGCATATGAATTTTAGTAGAATTTGTTTAAAAGATGTTATTATTTACTATTTAGTATTTGATATAAATATATAATAAAAATTATATTTTTGCAGTCAAAATAGAATAACATTAACAGTTTTTTCAGTCAAATCACGCATAGTATTCTTCCGTCAGGAATGACATCTCCCATGCGGCACACATGCAGAATTAATATAATTTATTTATGTTGACGAAATTATGTTATTTTTTGTAAACAAATATTATTAATTAATAGAAATATTATATTTTATTTTATTTCTAAAGTAGATTCTTCTTTTATTGTTTCGGCTTTCAAGCTTCAATTATTGAAAAATTTTGAGCCGGGAGGATGTTAAGAGAGACTTTTTCAAAGATAAACAACACAAAAGAAAAGAAAAAAAAAGTTAAATAATAAACAGAAGAATCAGCAGTAACATTTGCTAATTAAAATAAATATTAATTGAATACTATCTTCTATATATATATATATATATATATATATATATATATATATTCCATTAATTATTTAATCTAATTAGCAGACAATAATAATTGTTGTTATTTTTTTTAAAAGACACGAGCAATTAACTTAACGATGGTGTTATTATCATTCTATAAAATTAAGGAATATAAAAAATACCAAATTAAATTAGATAACCATATTTTTGTAATTATATATATATATATATATATATAAGTTCCAAAAAGGAAAAAAGGAAAAACAAAAAGGGAAAAAAAAGGTGGGTGTTTTGCTAGAAGACAAGAATAGGTTGCTTAAGCAGCCTCAAGGTCCTGATGACTGTAGGCTTTAAAAATCCTGTAACGTGGCTTTAAAATCGGGACACTTCTCCATCAGCCCCTAGAGTGCCAAACATATTCACAATCAGCCCCTATACTTTGCTAACTTCTTTTTTAGCCCCTCCTCGAAAAACATACTTTTCGGTTTCGACCACTGTATCAATATTTTTTGAAAATATTTTTAACATAAAAGTTATAGATTTTAATGAGATCTACAACTTTCATGTTCAACATTTTTTCAACAAATACTTATAGTTATGTATTTTAAGGCTTCGAAATTTTAACGGGTTAACGGATTAGATCCAAAACCCGTTAACACTTTGGAGCATCAAAATATCTACTTAAAAATATTTTTTGAAAAAGTGTTCAACATTAAAGTTGTAGATCACAAAAAGATTTACAACTTTCATGTTAAAAATTTTTTCAAAAAATATTGATACTGCAGTAAAAAACAAAATGCACGAAAATAAAGAAGGGGCTGAAAATAAAACTTGCAAAATGCAGGGGCTGAAAAGGAATAACTTTGAAAAGGAGGGGCTGAAAACGAATTATCTCTTTAAAATCTGAATGCATGATTTTTTATGACAGAGACGTGTCAAATTAAGTGTTTATGTTTAATTATCTATCTATTTAGGAATTAGGAGGACAAAATCAAGTATTATTAGGAGACGAGAAACAAACTTGCTTCGCTCACCGGGTGTGAAATTAGCACGCAATTGCGACAGCTGGTCTCCTCCAAATTCTTCATTTTGCCGCCTGTCTTTCCTACATAAAAATAATTAAAAAAAAAAAACTACTCGCATCTAATAAACTAATCAATAAATTACACACAATTAATATCCACCATACACGTATCTCGCGATCTGCACAATTCACTCGTGATCCTAAAAAATATCAAAATTACATATATACCCATCGTAATGTGGTCTTGATTGTGCCACATCAATATGTGTGCTTTCTTGGGGGTGCATAGCAAAACTCAGAAAGAAAATATGTTATGACATTAGGATATTATGGAGTGAATGTGTTCGGATCCCAAGCGTCGATTGGGGCCATATGTGTGGATTTTTTATGAGTTTGAGGTTCCTAGAGGACGTGCGCTCGCATTACAAGTTTCACTACGATAATTTCAAAAAAAAAAAGTTATGATATTAATACTAACCAAGGTTTATGTATCGAAAGCTAGTCGAGTTTCGGCAAATTCAGATCTCAGCATGTATATTTGTTTATTATTTTTTTAAAAATAATAACTTAATTTAAAAATTAAATATAAGATTTTTGTTGGCGTATGGCGTGCCGGCAACTATTAGAATAGGCACCTGCAGTTCGTTACCGAAAACTATGATACTGAATAATATAAAGGTGCAATATTGATTTATTAGACACATGCTTGAGCTGAAAACGAGTCGAGCACGAGCAGTTCGAACTCAAACTCAATCAAGTAAGTCGTATATATTTTTTGAGATTTCGGTCCTACAACACAACTTTAAATAATATATCATTCAAGAAAGCAACCATATTTTTCGGTCTATAAATGTACGAATGCATAAATTTTTTCTTTTTTTAAAAAAAAAAAAAAGATAAGGGTACGAATACATAATTTGTCAAAAGATATTTCCTCACGAGTGACGTTGTAGACCCTAAGTTTTCTAAACGCCCTCAACATAAAATATGCGATAATCCAAAACGATTAGCATCCTCATGTTAAATTCAAAGTTGTACTTCAAATTCCTGGACTGAGATATATATATATATATATATATATATATATATATACATATTACATTTATTTTGTTTTGTTTTATTTATTTATATCTTTATATTTTATTGTTATTATTATTTTATCTCCTCGGAGTAGGAGTCCTATAGAAACACTCATTTATAATATGACTATACATATTTATTATCTCCAAATCTATCGTGATGAGACTTATAATTGAAATATTGTTGATAGATACGTACTGAAAGAGAGCGACTGCACGCTTCCTTTGGTCCTACTTCTTAGTTTCCATGGCTTAGAAAGACCTTCTTGCACCGTGATAACTGGAATATGACTATATATATATATTTATTTTCTCCAAATCTGTCGTGGCGGAATTTATAATTGGAATATTATCGATAGATAGGCATTGAAAGAGAGCGACTGCACGCTTCTTTTGGTCCTGGTTCTTAGTTTCCATGGCTTAGAAAGACCTTCTTGCACCATGATAAGGCAATTAAATAACAAAGTAAACTAAGCTACCAAACTGATTCGTCGTATCTCACTTTCTCTCTAAAAGTAGCTCTTCCTCCGGCAAAATCTTCTTCATCTCCACTGTACACCTCGAAAACACCCTCTTCGTCGCCATGCATATTGCTGTTGAATATTATATGTACATCCAAAATAACCACCAAAAAATAAAAAAAATCATTAAAAAAAAAACTATTTTAAATTTGTAGATTGCTACTACATATGGTCTTCACTTGGTGTTTTGAGTTTTTTATTTTTATTTTTTGGTAATTTGGTTGGAAGCACTAGCATTACTCATTACTGATTAGTTCCCAGCAAATTTTACCTTGTTTGAAGAAACACATATTTACATAAGCGATACTATACCTGGATTCGATTCTTAAACTTTGTCAAAAAAATGACATATTACTGGAATTCCAACCCCGATCGTGTTCAATCCTCGGTTGCCCTCATGGACGCCTGCATGCATTTTTTTTTGAACTTGTCCATGCAAGGGGTGGGCGCAACGCGAGTTTTCTAATAATGGGTCCCGTCGGGCATCGTTCGGTGATGTTGGCATTGAAAACGAGAGGGGGTTGGTGTTGTCCTACCACGACAAAAGGCTCGCTATCGTTGTTGAAGTATACGACCATCCTGATTGTGAAGGATCGGCGGAGATCATCTTGCTACACTAAAGCTGGTTTGTAGGATCTAAGTACCACAGAGATATTATTGTCGGGACCGCATCTGGTGTCACAAGATTGTACCTTTTTTTTCTAGTATATTGTGCGGCACTTAACAACTCTTCGTTATGGGAATTCTACTAAAATTGCTAAGTTTAGTCTTTCAAGAACGGCATTACGTGATAGTAACAAGAGAAAGTGGAAGAGAGAATATAAAAGTAAGAGCACTGGTGAAATTCTTAAAAATTTTATTATTTTACTTAGATTTAGACGTTTACAAAAAAGATAAAAACTTCCTATTTCTGAATATCTAAGCTCCCCTAACTGTTAAGATTTATCTAATCCTACAGCCAGGATCACTATGCTAGAATATTATTTCTTCTGCCCTAAGCAACAAAATATTTACAAGTATTCAAGAAACTACTAAAAATTTTCTAGGTGAGCATGAATTTATCTTGGCCAAAATCTAAAGTGGCTCCAAGAAAATTCTAGAAAAATTCATAGAAAATTTTTTGGCATTTAAAGGGCACGGACCTAGCTTTGGCCAAATGCCTAACCCGTGAGACCTGCTCCATAGATTCATAGGCGGGTATTTCTCCTTCAAGACTGCCAACCTTTAAAAGTGATTCCTCTTCTTCAGGAACTCAGAATACCAAGTTGGAACGAAAAAACTTAAATGTTGCTTTTTTTTTTTTTGGCTAGTTCAATCCAAGCTTGAGTATATAGAACAGACTTGCAAATGATGATCGGTACAACTTTGCAGAGCATGGCCATATAACATATTGGATACACTTGACAATTATGAGCACAAACAGAATAAACCAAAAAAAAAAGGAAAAAAAAGGGGAGATGTTCAAATGTCATCTAACAGCATGTTAAAATTTACAATTTTTTTTTTTTAAAAAATAATAATCTTTTCCACTACGTCGATAAGTCCCTAAGCCTCTTCCTGAAGCCATAGATTCTGGTATACAGTTGGAAGAGTACTTCTAGAACATAGATGAACCAACCTTTGTTTTACCCATGAGTATATCCTTAGCCTCGTTAATTTTTGATGCCATATAATGGCTGCCCCCGCTGTCGGGATGGTTCGCAACCATAACCTTCCTGTGTGCTTCCTTAATCTTTTCTGCTACTGCATGCTCTCTGAGAATATGTCGAAGATGAGATAACGTAAGAACTAAAAAATAACAGATAAATGCAGAAGAAAATCGGGAGAAACTGTTAGGAAAATCAAGAACCTGACTCCGAGGATCAATGCGGCTTCTCGCCTAGTCATCACCTGCTCGAAACCACCAGGGTAGAACCTGCGTACCCTCGGGACAGGAGGACGGGCTTTGAACGCCTGCCATGCTTGAATAAGATATCTACCGCCCCATGCAGCCGCTGCGACTGATGCCCCCACTACTAGAGGAGTTGCCTAATGAAATTTCGTGTTTGTTACTTGAGCATTCATTTCATTAGTGTTAAATACATTAAGAAATTTCACCTCAAGAACTTATGGGAGACAATGCAAAAATTGCAAAACTTTATCTTTGACCAAGTTTTAAGGTGCTGTTTCGAGCCACGTTTCGGTAAATCTCAAACTCGAGACATGCCGATCGTGTTGTGCACACCATGCCAATCCGTACCTTTTTTAAAGTTTAAAATATTTTTATAAGTTATAAAAATGTGCTATTTAAATAATAAAAAATTACAATTAAACTGAAAATCTAAACGCCTGAAACGCACGACCTAAAACAGGTTGAGTTTTACAACAGTTTTCTGTGTACCTATTTTATTAAAAAAATTTGAGCCAACTGTGCAGCCCATGCCGGAGGGCACAGTCAACACGAACGCAACAGCTGCAACGGCCGGAAAACGACTGTTGCGGTTGGCGCGGACGACCGGCACGACACGGCGCGGATGAGACGGCCGCTCGGCACCTTAAACCTTGTTTTGAACACATGGCCTCAACCAAAAGCAGGTACTTGACAATACATTGGCGATGAGCATTTCCCACCTCAATATCCCTCGAAAGGAAAAAAACACAGAGCCATTCGGACAACTTAGGAAAAAACATCGATACTGAGGTTAATCTTAACATTTGACGGTGCATAATTATTCATAAGATGTCATTAATTTGAAGCAATCGTTTATAGCAAACTGTAATATACAGGCTCCTAGACTTGGGACAAACTTCAAGGACCTACAATTACTTATCTTATCAACGGGAGGAAAATAGGAGGAGGATAACACAGGCTGGCTCCAATCAATTAGTTAACAGCTCTGAGTCTACTACTATATAAAACTATATTGCAGAACAATTAGCGTGCCTGCACATTTGCTACAAATAGAACATTATAATAGTTGAAGCTCAATCACAATGAATAAATTCTAACAAGTAGTGTCAAATATAAAAGTTTAAATTACTACTCGCAGACAGACATTCATAAGAATATTAGGAAAACATCGCCATTTCCATAACTTACCATCTCAGCAAATTAGTATGAAGGGGCCAGAAGATACTACGAGCTGGTGTGAACCTGTTTAATATGCTGGAAGAAGCAAGAGATAAACTTTTGAATTAAAACGAATCAAAATCTAAACTAAATAACTTTACCAGACAAAATTTCTACATTTATGTGGTGCAAAAACACCGAAGATCCTAACATATGATTGTAACTACAGGATTCCAGCATTAAATCCATTCAAGAGCTTCTTCAACGGGTGGTTCCAAGTGGGAACCTTGGCTTGCGAGCAAATGTCCCATGTTTGAAACCTGGGCTATGAACCGAGATTACCTCGGTCGTCTCATAAAAAATTCAGTCACTAAAATAACGTAAGGAAATTTAGAAACACACCCATTTTACATTTAAACCCTAGATATGATCGATGTCGTAGTTTTTAATTCGAAGTTCAATACAGCTAAGTATATTTATATCGAAATTGAACGAGCTCTGTTGTCACAAACTTTTATCTCGGAAAAACATATCATACAAATCGAACGCTATATTTCAGCTATCTCTTGATCTACTAACTTGTATTTGAACCAGCAAGAATAAATCGCTACAGTCTAGAAAAACGAATCATTTGCATAAAAAAGTCGGAAGAAAAATAAACATTTCTTCCACAATATCCAAATTTTACCCGTTTACGAAGTAAATCAGAAGAAGACAAATTAAATTTCAAAATCCCAAATCAGTTAACCTAATGCATTTCCAAAAAAAAAAGAAAAAAAAGATAGTAGATTAAGGCGCAAGAGAAGTGGAAAGAATACCAGATCAGATCTTGGTGCGCTTTTGATGCCAATTCTTCTCGACGAGCTAAGAATCAGAGCGTCGAACTATAATAAATAAATAAATAAACTCAAGGTATTTTCAGGAACAGAGAAAAATACAGAGAGATGGGTTGAACATAGTATGGCGGTTGGCTGCTAGCTTGGAGTATAAGAAAAGCAAGAACTTAACATATATATATATATGCTTTCTATGAGTAAACACCAATCCATTGTCGTCTAGTCCGGTTAGGATACCTGGCTTTCACCCAGGCGACCCGGGTTCAAATCCCGGCAATGGAAACTGTTTTTTATTTTTCCACCTTTTTTTTTTTTTGAGCTCGTGTGCGCATATATTCCAGCAAATTCCAGTATTTCCTACGTAAGAATTAAGTTTAGGGATTTTTAGGCCTATTTGACACAAATAGCTATAATTTCATATACTTATTTTATCCAATTTGAAGTTGTTTATTAAAAATAAAAAACTAAGTTGTAAAATTGTATACTGTAACAAACATATATCACTTTTCTTTAAAAAAAAAAAGAAAATCTAAAAAAAAGGTGTTAGTGACACGACCACAAACTGGAACACTACATCCTGGGCGTGGCATTTGGAATTTAATCGAGCCCTTTATTATTTATTTGGTAAAATAACATTCGTATGTTGGTATATATAGTAAAAGTTGGCCTCACTTAATATTTATGCTGGATATATTCCGGATAATTACATATCAGCCCTCGTATTTCGGAAGGCAAACAAATTAACTCCTGAAAATATATTTTTATGGATTGATTTGTTTGATTTTAAAATTAGAGAGGCTGATATGTAAAAAGTCCTTATATTCAAATATAAACTCACGCATTACGGACTTTATCGAACCCCAGATAGCTCTTACTTTTGTTCGGACAATAATTTCCTGAAAGTCTTGTTAAATTTAGTGTACGGACTCGCATTTTAATATTTGGATTATTCATGACCAATTGTGTTAATATTTCCGCGAGTTATGTTAGTGTTACGTGTTACGAGTAAGTTATATTAATCTTCTGGTGAGCAAACTTTTTTTTTTTTTTTTGTAGTTTTACGTAGGAGCAACATTAGTCTTCTGCTGAGCTAATTTTTTTTTTTTTCCTTTTCGTTTGAAGAGTTAATTTGAGATATTTTGCTAAGTTTTTTTTTTTTTCTGACAAACTTTAAAAAAATAAAAATAAAAATAAATATTAAGCGAAGGAATGCAATTAATTTCCCAGACTGCTTGCTCATGGTTTATCCTCTACTTCTGAGAAATACATATTATCAAACATGCAAGATTAATTACACTCAAATACTTCCGTTAAACTTACAGTCTTACATGAAGTAACATTCTGCTATTTAAACTGATAAAATAGCTCGCTCTAGAGAATGCGTACATTTCAAACCGTATAAAAGACCCTTATAATTTCGATTCATATGAATATATAGTATATAGAAAGCAGGCTATTGTTACCTACTCTGCAAGTAGCCAATTAATTGCACAACTGCACAGCCTCCAAATTCGAAATGATAGCTCAGGATCGGAATGAGTTTCCCGAATGCTGATTGTGTTCGTCGGCAGTTGGGTTTACTACGGGAATGTCCAAGCTGCTTCCGTCTGCTTCAGTAGATATTTCTCTTACATCGGAGATACTCGCATCGTGTGGTCGAATATCGCTCCACTCAGAATCACCTATCGACCGAATTTCAACGCCATCTTCGGTTAACTGGACCTCACTGTCCCCAGAATCTGGAGCTGTTCTTGAATCGCTTAAACAAGCTTTATCCACATTGTCGTCCGAAGAGTCCACATGCTTTGTCAATGGAAGGGTGTCGTCGGTGCGGGAGCATGATTCTGACTTCTCTTGAACTACTTGTTTTGTATTGCTTTGCTGACTGACAATTAACGGGGAAAACAGAAGGAATTAAAAAAAGAAAGCATTTAGAAAACAAAAGGCTAGATGACCCGTTTTCAACCAAGTAGCTCAAAAGTACATCCCAAGGTGCCTTGGGATGGGTGTAAAGATCACATCCATTTGCATCATGAATTTGGGGTTATGTATCATTAAAAAATAATCTTAATAAGTATACGAAAGTGAATATAATCATATTAATTTGATGAAATAACAACACCCGCAACCATTTATACCTATACTACAATATATCGTTAGCTGATACAGTTTTGGAGTATATAGAGGCCAGAAACAATAAGGAGAGCTTTGCTATTCATTCTGAAAGCTTGCCAATAATGCAATTTGCCACAAGGCAAGAACCATATAGATTGATGTGATGCCATGTAAATAACGAGATTGTTGAACTCGGAAATGAAAGGAAAATGGAAGAATATTGACATAAATTGTGGCGACTTGTTAACCTAGTAACTTTTTATACTGAACTCTTGAATGTTGAGATAAACCACCAACGCAACAACAACAAAAAAAAAAAAAATAAATAAAAAATTCTACAGGTGACCATGCATTACATAATTTTCAGCAAGGACATAAAAGGGAAAAAATTAATCTTTTTTATTCGAATTATTGAGGAGAATGAGGGTGGATGGGGACGAAGTTAGATAGGAGACTAACCTCTCAACTTGTGACTGCAAAGTTTTCACATACGCTAAGAGCTCGTCATTTTTCTTTTTGGCAGCCAAAGCCTTATCTGCGGCATCCTTTATTTTAGCCTCAGCAACTCGGGCCCTTTCTTCAGCTCTAACAACGGCTGCTTCTAGGACAACAGCTTGTTCTCTAGCTTTAGCAAGCTCTGACCGCCATAGATGTGCTTCTTGAAGGGCAGCATCTCTCTGTTTCAATAAGATCTCCCTTTCTTTGCTCATAGCCATTAGCTGTTCTTCGGACTCTCTCATCTGTAGTATTAAACATAGGATCATGATTGACTACATTCGTAATACTTCCAAATGACAGCCCGAAGCTAATGGAATTATACAATCGTAATACTTTCAAGTTCTCTAGTACCTTAACTTGTGAAGACTCTATTTGCTTCTCTAAATCATTTGATAATCTCTCAATTTCTGCACAAGCAAGCCGCCTTTCCTCATCCATCAGATGAGCTGCAGAAGCTGCGGCTTCAGCAGCTTCAGCAGTCTCAGTGAGCTTATCTGCGATCTCTTTTATAGTAGAATCCCGTGCACGGAGGTCTTTTGCCAACTGTTGCAGTTCTTCATCTTTTACCCGGAGAGTCTCCTAAAGAAAATAATTTCACCGATAACATGGAACATTACAACCATATTGAGTAATATGTGAATCACCTAATAAAATTACTTTATATTATCAGTCACTGATAACTGTTAATATAAGTACACATTCCAACATTAGCAATCATCAAATCAGAAAACATAATCTTCTGTGACAAAAACAGGAAAAGACAGATGCAAAGGTCTTCCCTCTACACAAGATTTAAGAAGATGACGGAGAAAGTAAATTTATAAAAAAAAAAAAAAAAAGAAGTTAAGCTACAACTGCTGTTCCGCATGGTATCTAAAGCATTACCAGATCAAATTCATAATTGAGGTAACGATGCACAGGGTTGACAATCAGAGCCCGCGCTATCTCACCTTCCACTTCCAGTTATGAAAACTGTGTACTAGAAAGCTAACTGATCTATCAATTACTGTGGTTTAGAACATGATAACTAAAAGATAAGATCTGAGGAGAAGAGAACACAAAAATATTATTCAGGTTCATGTCAAAAAGTATAAATGAAGAACCACCAAGTACCTTCATAATCGTCAAATCATCCAACTGATGCTCATTTGGCTTGCTAGTGACAAGGGTTTCATTAGGTGTGTTTGTTAGCGATTGTAGAGCCGCTCGCATAGATACTTTCATGGCTGCCTCAACTTCTTTCGATGCCTCCATCGCCATTGAATTGGCAGCAGCAACTGCAGTAGCGACCGTGCCCAGTTTTGCAGAACCACTCCCACTTAAAAAATTCACTGCTTCTTTGTGAGCACGCAAAACCAACTGGGTGGCACTGATTATTGAAAAAGAAACAAAAACAAAGGTAACAGATGTTTACAACGTAAGAACAGAGACTTATTTTCTCATCAGAATAGCTAAACGACAAGAAAGCCTATCTATGCTAAAAACCAAGTTGAAACAATTCCATGCATGCTAATACTACAACAACCAAGGAAAGGTGAACATAATAGCCTATCGTAGAGTGCAACCACAGTCATAGACCAATATGAATGTTTACCAGTAACATCATTTTAAGATGCCCCACCTTCCTTTCGCAATCAACGATTGCCTAATCAAGCTGATTATGTGCCAATAATCCTCTGGTTAGTTTGGATTTGGAATCTTGTGCAGAGTTTGTTGCACTATCTACTGATGCTTTTTAAAAGCTCACTTTAGAAATTTTGTAATGACATTGTTTCATAGATCTTCAAACTTCTATAACATAGATAGAAAATCGTTGCTTGGACTCTTGGAGGTAGCAAATTGCATCAGTCGTCAATTTTTTATTTTCATGCCTAAAATTTATGAGGTTACTGCTATGAATCAATCAATTTCTTTTGGTTCTATTCGTATTAGATGAACGACCTGCATCCATTGTAAATAATTTAATGAATGTGAAACACAACAAACCAAAATCAACTTTTTTCTGAAAATAATAATTAAAAAAAAAAAACTCTTAAGTTCATTTTCAATTTATAGCTTTAATTTTAAGATATAACCTTTGATGTTAGGCACTTCGTTTATAGTTTTATGATTTTCAAACTTTTATGATATGACATTATGTATCAAAATAATTTGAAATAGTTTTCAATTCCATTCTACTTTCCGTATATTTAACTATTTATTACAGTGCCTACCTATTTTTTGAAAAGAATTAAGTATTTTCATTAAAGTTACACACTGCATGGATAAACATATTAGTGACAAGGTCACATATATTGCATTCAAGGCTCTTCTCTTTGTTCTATTCACACAAGGAACCGTAATCAATCATCATGCCTATTATGTTTAAAATAATTTACTTTGATTTTAAGATATGAACTTGAAAGAGGTTATACTTCATGTCTTCATGACAGCACAGTGGCGCACACAGGTACTTGTAGCACAACCCACTTAGTCGGTAAAAATGTGTTATTCTTGTAATTTGATTTATATATAACCTCAGATGTAATGAACATTTGTAACTTTTATTTGTTTATAAAAAAAATAATTTTTGCAGCAACTTTAATAAATTTGTATTTCTATATATTTAAATACTTTTATTAACATCTGCCTTTTCTTTTAACAAAGTTAATCTTTCAATAAAGTCACACGCTACAGGCATAACCCTTTGAAAAACGAGGTCACACCAGTTGCGCACGACTCCTCTTTTCAACTTTCTTTCCACTTTTTCTTCTTAACATGAGTAACCTAATCCAACGTATCTCCTTATTCTTCCTCCTCTCTCCTCTCATCACTTGTCATGAATCAAAATAACTCGGACTATACACGTCGGAATACATAGATTCACGATAAAACCAAACAATACAAAGATATTCTTCATACCGAGACCCCATACAGATTGAATGCTCCTAGTGTTTCACTCAAGTGCGCCATGCCTGGACCCAAATGCGTTAGGGCTTAAGAATCATTTTTTATATAAAAATAGCTTTTCCTCACCCTTTTTTTAACCCCAAGTTTCACCCCTTCTCCAAAATTAAAATCCATCTTCCCCTACTGTGGATCCCAACTCACTAAATCCCTACCATACATCCACAATTAGGGTGAAGTGACAAGGAGTGACTCCCAGACAGAGCTTTTTTTTCAACTTAAATGTCATAAAGATCAGAAAACCGGTAAACACTTTTGCTACATTTGATTAGCCTAACCTTCAGAAACTGAAGTTCTTCTTTCAAACGCTAAAATCTTGGGCAGACATCCACTGCGAATGAGTAACAACCTCAAAGCAGGGTAACTTCATTTACCATAGATAAGAAATTGTGTTTCATACAATCTCATATGTAGAATATGCATCACATACATTTTCATCACATTCATAACAAACCAACCAAAGCTTCATTAAAATGAAAAAATATTTACTTCCTTTAAATGTCGATGAATATTTGTAAAGACTGCCTATATTGTAACGATGGCAGCTTACTCATGTAGTCGTTGAAAATGAACACATTCTTAATCAACTAACTGGTTCTTCTTTTAGCAAAATGAAAGTCAGAAAGAATATCTATTAAATTGAGAGCATACAAAATCTGACACGATGAAAATAAAGTTAATTCTGCTTTACATATGCTTTTCTCGAAAGGCATGTCAAGCAATGTTACATCTAATGAAGCAGCTTTAAACTTGAATTCGTAGAAGGTAAAGTAAAACAAGCTTACTGTAGAGTGGATACCCAAGCTCTTGCAGCTCCAGGAGTTTCTGCACAAAGGAAGTACTCTTCCTTCTGCGGTGTTCCCATATCTAACAAGTTGGTTAAGAAAAATAGAATACCTAAAACATCTAAAGGTAATAACATCCATAAAATAAATATACGGCAGTAAAGTAAGGTCTGCTTGGAATGGATACAGAAACAACAACCATCATATTTTGGCAGTCCACTGCAACATGAAAGTGAAGGGTTCAGTCATAGCTAACCAAAATGATTGCACACAAACAATATAGATCATGGAATGATGGTCTTACTGGAAATTCACAGGTGACAGAGTGATCGTACTATTTGCATCAAATGTTATTGTTCCTTTGACACGAGGTTCGCTTCTTCGTATCCTACAACGAGTAACCTCTAAAATTAGTAAGAAATGTAGTACATACTGATAAGTCGACATATTCATGCTGTCGCGTTAATTATATATTACTTGTATTCCATCTTTCCAGTGGTTGGATCCAGAATTACCCATCGTTCGTTCCACTTCCTTAGCTGCGCAATGTGCCAAACAAGATAATTAAAACTCCAAACTAGTACCGCCAAAAAAAAACCCATAAGCTATCTTGGTCACACAAAGGATGTAATCAACAGTTTCCATAGTAATCAACGACTGAACCAAGTGATAACACATAACACATTAATACTTGGAGAACTACACAAATTATGCTCACCGTCTCAGATCGCTTGAGAAGGGGACCCTGCAGCAAGTGCCTCGCAGAACCCGAGCTCAGCTGCCGCTTGATCTTCTCCAAGCTGCTCTCCGTCTCTGCCACTCTCTATCAATCCACCAACCAAAGAAAACCATAAATTAGAATAAGAATTAGAGACAATTATCTGGAAAAATCGGAGAGAGATCCGTGAGAGAGCGCACTGGGGAGGTTCCGTTGGAAGTCATGAGATCAAGATCGCGAGATCGGGGATTAGAATTCAGGGTTTTGGAATCGAGGAGTTTGAAGATTTTTTTTAGGGGTCGATCGCTTTAACTGTCGGTGACTGGAAGGTGAAGCGAAGGCGGAGGTTGACGTTGTTTCCGACGCTGCAAGCACTGACCCTTTGTAAACTTTGTCAAGAAATTTCCTAGGACAAAAAAAAACCATTCTAACTTGAAAAAACATAACTGAAAATAATAACTCGACCCGGCTTTTGCACGTATGTCCAAATAAATTAATTTTTTTATAATTATTAAATTAAACCAAATATATATTTAAGTATTTCAAAAAAAATATTAATATGGGATCGAGTGTGACCTCACGTCGACCAATAAATGTTCGAAAATTGTGATGACTAAGAAGAGTAGCTAAAGAAGTATGAATGGACCTACATTTTTACGTGAAAATTTTTGAGCGAGACAAGTAAAAAATCATGGTCAATCACGTAGGTCAATGCAAAAATGTCACTAAGATTAAAAGAGTTGCATGGTCTCTTCTCTCTCTTATAGTCGAGATATCGAATTACAATACATTCAAGAACATAATTAAACTTAGCACAATTTGCTGGAATCTCAGTTTTTCTGGGTGCTCTCGAATGCGTGGGTTAGATTGAGTCAATAACACCCTTTATGGCCTTTTTATTGGTGCTGTTGGGGGCATGACCGGGGGTGTGACGGTTGTAAAAATAACGAATCTCTCACGTTCATTAATGAAGGGCGTAGTGTGTAACTAACTCATTCACATTCACATGGTGGTTACGCGGCTGACTTAGTTTTTTCTTATTCAGAATACGCGAGCTCGATCGATAATCCGAAGTCTAGGTTGAGTCTGGGATGACATCGGGCCTCGATATCTATCTCGGTTGACTGATGCTGAATAACAAACAGACTTCGGACGATTTACCTGGATCAAGGTGTAGATTGGACGTCGAGCTGAGGTCGATCTCGGTCTAGCAATTCAAAGTGCGTAGATAGATGCCTCGCACGACGTGTGCATCTTGGTGAGGTGTGATACTTTGACTTCTCGCCTTATCTGGTGTCCAACTTATAAGCTGATACGTGACAGACTGAATCCACACTACATCAATATAGTTCAAATTTTTTGTATCATTTTATTTTTAAGGATGCCTTGACTGTTTTAAGGTCTCCAATCTTTATTGGTTATACAATTTTACGGTCTCTATCTGAAAATATTTTTAAAATTTTTTTAATATTTCGTGGTATAATCTGTTCTAGTAATATTTAGTGGTATATTCTTCTCATCCAATCTATAGATGCTTGCAGGAAAAAAAAAAGAGGTAAATAATAATAGCTTTTGAAAGGTAGATACTGGAAAGGAGAAATTCTTGCGTGTAATGCTGACACCTGAGTAACATATATCCTTCCATATGCTTAGATAAAGAAAAAAAAAAACTTACAATTTTTTTTTGAGAAGACTTTTAATATAAAAATTATATATTTTGATAAAATTTATAATTTTTATATTTAATTTTTTTAAAAAATATTTTTAAATAGATATTTTTTTATTCTAAAGTTTAACAAATTTAAAACGATTTTTAAAACAATTTTCAAATCTGCTTTAAAATTCGTTAAATTTTAGAGTTTTAAAATATCTATTTACAAATATTTCTTTAGAAAAATTTTAAATATAAAAATTATATATTCTATCAAAATATACAACTAAAATCTATAACTTGTTTACATGAATTTGTTTTAAAAATAATCATAATTTTTTTTATCTAAATATAAAAAATATATGCTGACTTAATGTTACCATTACATGCAAAAATTTCTCACTAGAAAGAGATTCCTGAAATTAGACAAAAAAAAAAACTACAGAGGTCAGCCTCCAACCACGTCTCTATTTGTACATGTACGATTTTATCAGTACCACTTTGCTGTAACTTGCAACCAACAGTATTACAAGCTCACTGCAAAGATAAGAAAAAGTTAGTCAACCAACACACTTGACCCCAAATTTGCTTATAAAGTCAAGGCAAATATATATCTATATATATCTATATCTATATATATATATATATATATATATATATTATTATACACCAAAAATTTTATCCAAAACATCAAACGCTGAAGAGCAAAAAAAAGGTGCTCTTTAAGATGAGTTTGCATGGGAAATCTATTATATAGTACACAGATTGACTTTCTAAGCAGAGATTCTATCTGGTTATTACTCCATTAATTACTGTAATGGTACATGGAATAAAATTATGAACACTGAGAAAGCCATTAGAAATCCAGCGCTTATCCGAATATTTTCTTTCTTTTTTTTTTTCAAAAGAAAAAAAAATATTTGGTATCCAGATTGAACAAAACTTTTCCTGTCCAACTCTTTTTTACTACTACACCGGTGGCATAAGTTAGAGAAGATGAAGAGGATGTGATGATACGTCAGAACGCTCACTCTTGGCCTTGTCCTTCTTGTAGGCCTTCCGCACGTCATGCTTCAACAGAGCAAAGCGCATACGCTTAGTTTGTTGTTCCTCGGCAGTACTGCTCACGAGGTGGTATAGATCCGGTAGGTCATCATCCATGAATTTGTCCAGCACTTCAGAGCAGTGTGGGAAGAAACGACGTCCCAACTCCACTGCCAATGTAATTTAAACATTAATATGCTGTTTTCAATCTAAAATCTAGAGAATATAATCTTCTGATGTTCATTGGGATAGGTGCAGAGTAACCTGATGCCCCGTGGGGCATAGTTATCCCATAGGCTTACTGGTGTAGGGATGAGTGGACAACCATCCCAAAGCATATCGAGATTTAGAATAATGTTCATGCATTCTACCTATAGGAAAATAAAATTTTGAACAAATCCATGTAATCATTTCGCAAATTTTGAAACTAGAACACTATCATCGATTGCTGTGGTGCAGTAAACTCTTTTACTAAAGGAAAAAACTACTCACCCCCAACAAACTACTTAACAAACCACACACACGCCTCGTGATCCGCACAATTTCCTCGTGATCCGTAAAAAATATCAAAATTACAGATATACCCATCGTGATGTGTGGTCCTGATTGTGCCACATCAGCATGTGTAGTTTCTTGTCTGGTTTCTTGGGGGTGCATAGCAGAACCCTTTACTAAATTATAGACGATAAGATTATGGTTAAAAAAGGCAAAGTACACGGCTTACCTGTTTTTGCAAGGGCATCTACTTTGCCGCGTAGTCTTTTATTCTTCATTGATGGTGTCTCATTTAGATCAACCTCTTTTAGGTTCTCAGAACTCCTTGATAATGAAACATCAGCAAATTCCGGAGTAGTATCTGCATGAGCAATTTCCATGGCTACCTTTGCTTCTGTGGGGAAGAGCAACCTAGCAAATTCAACTGCAAAAGGTGGAAGTTCAATTTTTCCAAGTTAGCAAGAAGATCATGCTCAAAATCAGCAACCATAAAATTATCAGGATTCAACGAAGCATCAATGAATTGGGTTTTGAAAGTAAACAAAAAGGCAACTAGCTGTAACTAAAATAGATAATTCAATTTACAGACATATAAACCAGAAGTTCACTCTCACTATCTTATGAAGCTTCTACTTTGTTGTCATATCAAATAATGAGCAATCGGTAGACAGCTACTATCATCTCTTTGCGGGATTTAAATTGCTCTTCCTAATAATACAGAACCTCCAGAATGCATAAATAAGAAATAGATATAGCAAGCAATGGGTATACTGAATAATCACATAGATCATTGGAGTCATCTCGGAAAATTATCATATCTTGCAATGACCTGCGCTTCATGAAAATTTTCTTACAAGCCCTTCATTGTTAGCAACTCCTTTACTGGCTTTGACTTATCATTTAACTTCTTGGACCCTTCTAAAACTAAACATATTTTCAAATATATATATATATATATATATATAGCAGAAAACGTCACTATCATTATTGGTTTATAGCTTAACATCTCATTGAATATTATGCCTATGGAAATAGTAAATGAAAAGAAGACGCATCATCTTGAAAAGTATATAGATAGGAATCACATGTATTTAGGGTAACTACAAGGTCACCTATGGATAAGCTAGTTAAACAATGCAGGGAATCCATTAAAATTCCTAAAATTATAAATACATCAATCTGCATATGCAAACATCTTGATAGTAGCACGCTCCAAATGAATTACTTATTACAAGAACGCCAAACTCAATTATAATGCCTAGACTCTAATCCATTTCGTAAAATTGTTATATCATTAAGAAGATTTGTTGCATTATAAAATAATGTAAACAATCCGAACAATGGTATATGTTGTACAAAAGAAACAAATAACACATCTAAACTTGCTTTAAATTAAAGGAGAAGTTCCCAAGATAGCAACTAGCTTGAAAGAGTTGGGAGGAATTGGGTGTACTAATAAGGTTGACTTATCAAGCCAAATGTTAATGAGTTATCACATAATTACTCACCTCTATTTTTCAAGTATATCAGTTTCATGTGCAAGTTATCTGCAAATAAAGGCGAAGTGACAGCTTCATCTCCAGTCGTAGGAATCCTCCTTATTTCCCTTTCCAAAATGTCGATGCACACTTTATCTTTATTTGACTCTTGATAGTGCTCTGTTTTAGCATTATAATCTTTTAATCTTGTCAACCTCCTACATAATGTGATTGCACTCTGACCATCTGCTGTAATTTCTGAAGCACGAGCACCTCTGTCGAGAAGGGACACAACAATAGCTGGATCCCTTCGCATTGCAGCCACATGAAGTGGTGTATAACCCCTTTCATTCTTGAGATTCACATCAACAAGATCTAATTCTAGCACTTCTGATACCACCTTTGGGTCACAGTAGGCTACAGCATAGTGTAAACCACATGCATCATCTAAAGTTATGCTGGACTCTGTTAAAAGCATCTTCACAAGCTCAACATCATCTGAATCCAAAGCTCTGTGAATCCGTCTTATGCTTTTTTCACGGGATGAATCTGCAATTTCGGAGCTGTGTAGCTGGGATTTATGGCGCATTAGTTTAATTTCATCCACCAATTCAGATGGCAACTCTTTCTCAAGAGAGGTATTGTCAAGATCAGATCTTGCTATTCTCTCCATGCAATGGCTAACCAGTTCATTAAGCTTCGAATAGAATGCAACTGAGAGTATAGGGATCACATCTTCCACATGCGCCTTATCAACAAAATTATCGAGGCGACGCTGCACAACACAGAGCAAATTGACAAATTTGCTATAACCCAAAAACAAAAAGTGATATCTACAAATTGAGTTATCAAATTAAGCTCGCCATGGTAGCGATGCCATTTAAATAAGGTTCAACGTAGTACTTTAAATGTGTCATTAAGCATTTTCTGTTACTAATAATAGGGGAACCTAACATAGTGATGAAAGCTCCTGTCTAGCAGCCAAAAGATCAAACGCTCGACACGTGAAAAACACCTCCTGCATATAGTCACGTGCATTAGGCAAAAAATTGTCCGTCCCTTTCCGGAGCCTTCACCTATATGTACGGGAGCTATTGTGTTACCGGATAGCCCCTTTGTTCATGCAAGCATCTTACTCCTAAAATATCATTAGTTTAAACCCCGATCCGTTAAATCAAGACAAGTATTTAACCTTTTCATTCAAATAACTGATAACTATTTCGTGTTTACTCAATTAAAATCTAACTGATTAATTACCTGAAAGAGTGAAACAAGCTCTGCAATCTGGAACACATAGGAAGCATACAAGAGCTCAACAGCTAAGTTAATCGGTGGCCTACACGAGTCGTGCGCACATAATGGATCCGCGCAAGTCAGAACGTCAGGCTCAGGCGTTCTTAGCTTGCCTGTATACAAATATCCTAGAAACACCATGAATGCTTCATAGCCAACCTTCCCTGTGGGCACCAATTTGCTCATATAATACTTCACCTTCCCACCGCCGCCGCTTGCAGGCACCGCCGCAGGCTTTGCAAAGTATTCGCGGAAGAACTGGCTGCGGGCGGCTAGGATGCAGCGGTGGACGCCGATGGGGACTCCATCAACGATGATCTCTGCGTCCGTGCAGTCGAAATCAGAATCGATGAGAAGCTTCTCGAGATTGGAGCTGAGTTTTGACAAGCTGAGGATCTCCAACTTTGTGGATCCCGAGGAGTCCGGTGGAATCGGCGGCGATTGCTCGGATGTCGGACCCGCGTAGATGCTTGATGCGTTGGAGATGTTGGAGGAGGAAGTGAAGCTCATCGTGCTCGAAGGTTCCGATAGATTGTTCGCCATTGCGCGCGATATTGCTCCTGCATATCGATCTAGAAAAACCATCAATCGACGAAAATAGATTCAAAATATGCTGAAAGCTATGTAGCTTCTTATCACAGCATCAGACAGAATTTCCTACCAAATTTGGATCAGAAGACGATCTACAATTTCTTCAACAAGACGACATAGACAACAATTGAGATGAAGGAGAAAGTAAAATTATTGGGGGAGTCGAAAATTTGGGGAAATTGTTGGGAAAAAAGGACGGAAGAGATGCTTGCTGCAGTCTACGGCTGACGCAATCGAGTGATGACGTGGACGGTTGCGTCACACAGCAGTCTAGGACTCCGTTTATATACGCGTGAACGCTTGTGCTTCCATTTTGTTTTGAATTAAAAAAAAAATAAACACGGGTTTAAGAACTAATCCCAGCTTTACAAAAACTTTTCCAGGCATTAGTAAATTATCTATAATATCTATATATTTTAACTTTAACATAAGAGCGAAATTTAATAGTGTCTTATATTCTAATATAATTATTTAATAATTAAAATAAATTTAATATATAATAATTATCAAAAATATTGTATTGTTTATATTCTGTATTAAATTATAAAATCATTCGTTTCTTTTTTTTTTAAATATCCACAATTTAATTTTATGATTATATTTATTTTTATTTATAAATTTTCTTAAGATGTATTTTTATTATTTTCGAAAAAATATAATATTTAATAGATTGGTAATTAAGAGAATTAGATGTTATAATTATAAAGTAAATAAGTTCTAAATTTTACTAAGTATATTCTAATTATTTTTTACACAGGTATTGCGGGTGCGTCGTTACGAGCAGCTGTAAAGTTTAGAATTCTGTGTTTTTTGTTCGATAATTCTATTTTTTCTTAACAGCTTTTATATTCGAATTCTAATTACATCGGTCAAAATTATTCTCGATTATATTAATTTTATCATTTAAATAGATCGATTCAAACAATTAAATTGTTAAACTGGTGGCTGATTGGTTCCTTAAAATATCGATACTTTGAACAGCATTAGGTCTGACAATCTTGTCACTTTGGACCCACTAAAATTGAAAATAATTTATCAAAAATAACTGTATGTGCATGAAATTGCAGGGTCTATTTCGTGGAATTTAAGCATAAAAATAGTCAATTTATTTTCTGAGGTATGACTTTTTTTTTTTGTTAGGCGCCGCAGATTTTTTCTTTTTTAAATATTAAATTTGAAAAAAGAGGCAGTCATTTTCTATTCGCTTTCGTGCAGGTTTATTGTAATATTCCACCGAAAGAGTCATTATAGGGGGCGAAAATGCGAAGAAAGCACTCGCTTGCGACATCAAACGGCGACGAAAACGTCGTTATCTCCATTAACATTGTCCCAGCGTGTGTCCTCGCTAACGGACGCTAACGGCGCTTGCCGATTGCGATGAGATCAGAGGGCCAGCGCATGGGGTGGTGACGTCCGTCCAAGCCATCGACAACAAGGCGAATTCAAAGCAGACGTCGCCGTCGGCCCCACCTCATTTGACGTCGCCTCGAATAAAAAAATTATTATATTTAAATAAAACAATAAATATTATATTAGACGTGTATTTCAGAGATGGACAAGACAAATCAATCACGGTAAATAAAAGGGGAAATACTAAATCAGCCCCCCCTTTTCAATTTTCATACCATATCAGTCCTTCCTCTCCAAAATAGCCCAAATCAGCATCCCATTCACTGTTTATCTCTTTTTTTTGGACAAAACTGTTCTTTTATTGCCGACATCCAAATCACCTACCTAGAAGCATTTTTTGAAAAAATTTTGAACATAAAAGTTGTAGATCTTGCAGAGATCTACAACTTTCATGTTCAAAAGTTTTTCAAAAAATGCTTCTAGGTAGGTGTTTTCGATGTCCGAACTATTTGTAGTAATTTCGGTTCGGGTCGGGTCGACCCGTTATGCTTCCGACATCAAAACATAATTTTTGAAGTATTTTTTTGAAAAATTTTCAACATGAAAGTTATAGTTCTTTCCGAGATCTACAACTTTTATGTTCAAAATTTTTTTCGATCGCTTCTAAATGGATGATATCGGTGTCTGAAGTGTTAACGGGTATAGGGGCAATTTCGTCCAAAAACACCCCAAACAGTAACCAGGGCTGATTCGACCTAAATTTGAAATGGGAGGCTGATTTGGGATGTTTCAACACTTGAGGGGCTGATATGGTAGTATCCCTAAATAAAAATACGTTAATAAAATAGTACTAATGTACTATTTTTATTTTAAAAATTAATTTATACAATATAGAAAAATAGAGAATAATATGAAATTATTCCAAATAAAAATACGAATAATTGCTCTGCAATCCCTCCATATTATTTTAAGGGATAATACCATATCAGCCCCCATATCTTTGAAATTGCCGTATCAATCCCTGGAAACGCGTTTCCAGGGGCTGATCCGAAAATAGGGAGCTGAAATGGTATTATCCGTTATTTTAATATTACTTAAATTTTCTCCGAATTTTTTTTTTGCACTTTAGTCACTTTGACACCTTTCGATAAATTTTTGACACCTCCGACATACGTCCAACACCTTGAATTTTAATAGTAAATTTTTGATATCCTCTTGTTAATTTTTAACACATTTATGATAAAAAATAATATATTGACATATTTCTGATAATCTTTAACACATTCTTGATAACTTTTGACACCCTCCACGGAAGCACGTTACTACAATTAAAATTTAGTTTAGGATCAAAATGCAATAGAACTTATAATTTTGGATCCAAATACAACTCTCCCATAAAAATACAACGCTACTAACAGTTACTACCAACACAAGATTTAATTTTTTATAATTTTAAGTTTAGTTTTGACATATAGTTTAATGTAAAATATTGGAGACTAATTTTTTGAGGGGGATTTACTTATCAGCCCCCCTATATTTTCAATTTCACTGATCAGCCCCCCTATTATTTATAGGCCTCCCATTTACTGTTTCAAAAAATTTCGGACGAAAATATTCTCGTATGTATTATCAGTTCGGACATCGAAAATACCTATTTAGAAGTATTTTTGAAAAAACTTTCAACATGAAAGTTGTAGATCTCGATGAGATCTACAATTTTCATGTTGAAAGATTTTTTCAAAAAATGATTCTAAATATATGTTTTTGGGGTCCGAAGTGTAGACCTCGGTCCGAAATCCGCTGAAAACAGTTCGGACATCAAAAACACCTATTTAGAAGTATTTTTTGAAAAAAAATTTGAACATGAAAGTTGTAGATCTCGGCGAGATCTACAACTTTAATGTTCAAAATTTTTTCAAAAAATACTTCTAAATAGGTGACCTCGGTATCCAAATAGCTAGGAGTATTTTTGTCCGAATGCAGTTAAAATTGGTAATGATGGTTGATGTGATGGAGATGTGATGGGGAAGGGGTTGATTAGTAAATTTTATAGTTTGAGGGGAGGGGGTGGATAGTAATTTTCTTATTTTTTGATAGCATTATAGCACTAGAAGTTTCTGTATTAAATCGGTTGTTATTTCTTTAGCAACAATGGGCTTCTTATATTGGTTTTAGGTACGATTTGACCCTTCAAACTCAGTATTGCTCCTACGGCCCACATTTGAGCCCAAAAATCGATCCGCATATTTAATCTTTCGCGTCCAACTGAGTATCTATGTTTTCGACGCGGTCGGTTAACTAATACGAGCATTAGATAAAAGGACAAATACCATAGAACCCCTCAAAATTATCTACATACGTAAATCAGTCCATATATTATAGATTTATTATTTATACAATTATAAATAATCTCATGTCTTAGTATTCATATTATTTTGAATACTTTATAAATATTATTCAAGAAATTTTTACTATAAAAATTATAAATTTTGATTAAATTTATAATTTTTTTTAAAAAAAAATATATTTATAAATAGATATTGTAATGTTTTAAAAGTAATTCGTTAATCAGCTAATGTTAGAGTTTCAAAATAATATTTAAAAATAAATTAAACATAAAAATTATAAATTTTGTCAAAATTTATATTTTTTATATTAATTTTTTTTTAAAAAATATTTCTAAATATTAAAATAATGAATAAAAAAAAGGGGCTGATTTGTCCAAAGATTTGGACGGAGAGGCTAATATGGCATTTGTTCACATGTTTAATTTTCTTTTATATTGTAGTAAGTGTAAACTGTAGGAGATCTATAGATCCTATTTTAGAGAGAAAAATACAGACATTACGTGGATTCAATTTATCCATAATACTATTGCTTCCTGTGAAAAAAAGAAGAAAATAGAGACCGATTTTGCAAAATATGTTAAAAATACAAAGCGTTAAGTTGAACATCGCAAATATCACGCCGTATTCGATGTAGTAGTGGGTGCACATTAGATGTTGGATGATAATAGTTAATCCTAATATTAAAAGTATAATTTATCAGGCCCTTTTAATAATAGTTTTATCTAAATAGTTGGATAATAATAGTTAATTAATTATAATATTAAAAGCATAATTCATCGGCTCTTCTAATAATGGCTTTATCTAAACTGTTGGATGACAATAATTAATTTTAATACAATCTGAAACCTAAATTTGATAAAACCGTAGGCTAGAGTGCTGGAGGGGATCCGGACCCACAGTCTCAGACCTCCAAATTTTGAACAAGTATAAATGAAGACACAGATAGGTTTGGTTGGTCCATATGAAATGCATAGTTGACTCAGAATATTGAGTAAATCAGTCTATCCAAACCGATAGGCCTCTTAAACAGATCTTTTAAATGCAATTTGATTAATTCTGATATATATATATATATACTGGCTAATTTCTGAATGGTTAAAATGGATACTTCCATATCAGCCCCTTCCGATTTTTAAAATTGATGAATAAACCTCTTATTCTTATCCGTTAATTTTGACATTCTAAAATACTTATTTAAAAGTATTATTTGGATAATGTTCAACATAAAAGTGGTAGATTTTAATAAAATTTAAAATTTTAATATTAATTTTTTTAAAAAAAATCTTCAAAATAAATATTTTGACACTCCAAAATTCAGCGAACTAATTGATTAATTTTAAAACTCACTAAAATTTTAAAATTTTATAATATTTATTTAAAAATATTTAAAAAATATTAAATATGAAAGTTATAAATTTTATCAAAATTTATAATTTTCATGTTAAAAGTATTTTTTAAAAATATTTATACAATGGTCAAAATAGCTTCGACACGAATATCAAAAAAAATAATTTTATTATAAATTTAAATTATAATTAAAAAATTTAAGGATTAATTTAAATAAATAGGATAAATCTAGCATTTGCCCTAGTTAAAATACACGTATCTCAATTAAAACAAGTATTGAACACTCAAAATCTAAATTCATACCTCAAAACTTCTTAATGCTGTAGTTCGCGCTCCATAATGTGCGTGAGATTTGATGATCCAATACTCCGGCGAGCATCTCGGCGGTTCCGACGTCCGTCGCCATCGTATCCACCATGATCCTCGGTACTCCGCCGAGCTCGTACTCGTTATTCCCACCACATCCATCAACCAATTTACTCAGCTCCGCCCAGGTCACCGGCTTATGCAACCGCCGATCTCCTTTCCACCTCTTTGATCTCTGCAGTCCGATTCTCCAACCTCCGCCGCCACTCGCAGCTGTCCTTAGCCACGCACTCCACAACCACGACGCGCGCGTCCAAGCGGGAGTCGACGTGGAGGAGCGGTCGAGGTGTGCGCGGCGGGAGAGGGGAGAGTCGACGACAATGAAGGGGAGGCGGAGGCGGAGCTGCGTCACGGCGTTGTGCCAGAGGATGGCGTAACTTCACCATCTATCAAATCATCATAACGGCTAGTACTTATTAAAGATCGTTTAAAGAAAACAAAATCCACATTTTTTATTCGTTACTTCGTCTAATAAACAAATACTGAAGGAATTCATTCTAATTTATAACTTGTATTCTCAAAGTACAACATTCTACCACAATGATGATTTCTAAAAGGAACATCCGGAAGTTGATCGTCTCACTCTCTCTCTCTCCAGTAATTCTACGAGCAATTTCCCCAACAATACCATGGTGGTACACCAGAAAAAAGAAAAAAAAAAGAAAAAGAACAAGGAACATAATTTCTTCTGAATCACCTGTCAACAGGGACATATATTGCACAGGATGGCTCTTATATGGTGCCAAAGACGATCTTCACTCGGCATTGGATATTCTGATCCTCTCATGCAGCAGATGCAGCGCAATGGATCCCATAGAAATGTTGCACCGTCCTAGAATCAAATCCAAACAATGTCGTCCTAGAATCAAATCCAAACAATGTCGTCTTCTGCAGCACTATTTTGTTTTGATATTGGCCCATTTGCACGTCGGCGTTTACGAGATCTTTTTTGGGTCGCAGAGACCTTCTGCGTTGAGCCCACAGGGTTAGCACCACTTGGCGGTGGAGCTCGAGCCTTGCGGAAATGACGTGAGCTTGTTTGTTTATTATCTGACAATAAATATCTTAAAAAGTCGCTTATGTTTTGCCCATTTTTCGCAAACTTGTCTGTACCATATTCTTCCTCCGATCTATCAGCGGGCGGCTGAAAGGACAGCTGGTCATCTGATAGGATGCAAGCAATGGCATGTACAGAAGCTTCAAGTTTAGGAGGCAGGACACTCCCTGGATTTTTCACCTGTAAAATGTACACTTCAGCTCTAATTATCCAAATTTTCACATAAAAGGCAGGTAAAGGAAGTTGATAAAAAATAAGAGAAATACTATTCTTAAGGATCATTTTGACCCTGAAAGAATCAGGGCCGATGTAGCCCAATACCACGTCAGCATATCTTTATTATTTTTTTTTATATTAAATGTCTTGGAAAGAAACAAATTTAATGTATCTTTTTTAATAAGTATGAAATAATTATTTCCAACACATTAAGATGTGTGAATAATTAATTTTTAAATATTTTATTAAATACTTGATGCCACATCAGCCTTGATTTCTTCAGGATCAAAATGACCCTGAAAAATATCATTTCTCCAAGAAGATAATGCTTATTTCCTCAAAACTTCATCTCTAACTTGATCTCTAATGTCATCCAGAATAATCAATACGTTACCATGATTCTAAATGCCACAAACTCTAGAGACCAAGATGTGAGCAATGAGAATAAATAAGACAAAAGTTAATTATTACGAGCCATCGAATTGTTTGGAAAATAAATAAATATGCGAGGGATTTAGTGTGCTAGTTTCTCACCTTGAACAACATTGCCTCTGACAGACGCTCTCTCAGGCAGTAAATCCGAGCAACATTAAGAGCTTCAGACTCGAACTTTAGCCATCCGTCAACAATAACGGAAACGATATTGTCTGGAGAAGACATGATTTGGTCTCCATGATGTCCAGAGGACGATGCAACCATATTTAACTCATCGTTCTCATCAGGATAACCTTCAGCGTCTTGATCATTTTTAACAAAGTTATTTGCAGGTGCAACGATCATATCAGTTGCAAGCAAAAACAGCGGGTATGGTCCGACTAGGGAAGTGTTCCTTATGAACACACCAATATCACCTCGTGTAATCTCATCATATACCATTAGTTGGCCGCTCCGAGATTTATCAGAACATAATTTGTAGTTGCAAGAATTAAAGTGCAAGCGAACTTTAGCACCACTAGAAGTCCCCACAACTGGTCGTTTATTTTGTTGGCGAGGTGCAAGAAGCCGTCCCACCATCGGGTAAGAACCAGAAAAGATAACAGCTCGTATGATGCATGGATTTTGGGCATTTAAGCTACAGCTAGATGAATCATTTGGAATGAACCCAATCCTAGCCAGCTCATTATGAAGCTGCTTGCGCATATCATCTAGCATTTTCATCGTGCCAGAGGATACAAAATATTTGGAGCAGAATTCATGTTCTTGACCTCGGTCTTTTGCACGTCTCCAGCACTCAAATGCAGCAAGAACAGCAAGTTGATCACTGTAACCACCATATATAGAAATTAACTCAGCCTTCGCTGTGGTGGCTCTCTTCCTCTCTTCTGGGGCCAATGGTAGGACAAAGGGTTCCCTGAAGTCAGCTGCACACGCTAGAGTCAATGCAGGCTCCACGCAATTCATCAAGATAGCAAATAAAAGCATCTTGCCCATGGATGGATGAACTGGAAGGGAACCCAATTTTCCTCCAAGATCAGTAAGGCTTTCATCTTGTGTTAGACAACCAATATCTTTAAGGACAGAAATTGCATTGAGTACTGTTGCAGAAACTGGAGGATCTAGCGTTTTCTTCAAGAAATCTACTACACTACAGTTGGGATCAAGCAATTTAACCTGACAAATGACAACACACGTTAGGAAAGCATCTAGTTTTCAAAATATGGGAGGCGATTAAACTAGAAGAGAGGGAAAAAAAAAAGTAGAAGATAAGAGGTAAAAATGATATCTAACCTGCAAGCAGAGCTCCTCAATTGGAATCCTTTTTATTTCAGGAATTTGATAATCTAACAAGGCTTTTGCACGGATCTTCGAATACAAATGATAACAGATTCCTGGCTGACAACGGCCAGCACGACCCTCACGCTGCTTTGCGCTAGCCTTTGAGATCCAGGAAGAGTGGAGCGTAGAGACATTGTTATAGGGATCATAGCTCTTCTCTTTTACTCGTCCACTGTCTATGACAAATACAACATCATCAATTGTAACTGCAGTCTCAGCAATATTAGTTGAGAGAATAATTTTCCGGACGCCAGGAGGAGGATGCTTGAAAACCTTCTTCTGCTCAGCAGATGGAATCATAGAATGGAGAGAGTATATTACAAATTTTGAGGCATCCCTAAAAAAGGGAGAGGAAAGCAGCGTCTCCCTGGTTTGATTGATATCATCCCATCCAGCAAGAAACACTAAAATAGCCCCTTCATTTGAATCTTGACAGATCTTCATTAACAAACTTTTAATTAGCGCAGTATCAATCAGTTCGGGATTTACACTTGAAGGGTATTTATCAATTAATTTCCGCTCTTCTGCTGTCAGTGACACATCTTTCTGCACATGATTACTGATCACTTCATAAACCTCTTGTTGGTTCTCTCGCTGAGCCCAATTTAGGGCAGTGCTTCCATCTTTAGCACTCAATGAGCAGTCTACACCCACTGACAAAAGGGTGCAAACATCATCAACTTTGCCTTTACCAGCAAGCACCATCAAAGGAGATATTCCGCTCACTGAATGCTGGTAGTTACATACTTTTACAGTCGGTTTTTTCGTAACCAATTCTAGGAGGGGATCAAGCTCGCCATTTGATAAAGCCAAATCTATTGACTCATCCAAAGCAACTCGGTAATCTTCTGTTAAGTCTGCATCATCCTTCAAACTGCGTGAGTCCACAACTTTTAGATGATTATCATTTCCTTCTTTCACAATGTTAAGCACATCCTCCAAGTAGAAACTTTTCACCTGTATATGATCTAATAAGTACTGAAGAATTCCAGACAATAATAATATAAAGAGAAACCTATCAACAGTTCCTTACAGGGAAAGTGAATCCTGGGACCCGCACAATTGGGCAGCCATTAAAATACTCAGAAAACCGCTCAACATCAATAGTAGCACTCATAAGGACCTGTAAGTTTTCAAAAAACCAAAGTCGACACCCAAGAAATACCACTAGATAACTAAAACTACATTTCTATGAAGAGAAATGATATTCTTCGGGGATATTTTGACCCTGCAAATTAGGTTGATGTGGACAATGCCACATCAGCCCGTCTTTATTACTGTATTGTATTAAATGCCTAGGGAAGAAACACTTTTCATGTAACTTCTTTAAGAAGTGTGGATTGATTACTTCCAAAATGCTGAAAAGTTGGAATAATCATTCCCGGAATATTTTATTAAATGCTTGGGCTAATATGGTATTGTCCATATCGGTCCTGATTTCTTCAAGATCAAATTGACTCTAAAGAATAGCATTTCTCTTCGATGAATGACAATTGATCAAGGACCACAGCTTGAACTACTTACAATATGCAGATGAGGAAATGACGGAAGGAGATCCCTAGAACACAAATGTAAAGGAAAGGTCAGTCCAGCATCTTCTACTTAGAAAGATGGAATCAAGCTTTCATACCAAACGTACTATGAAAATCATATGGGGAAAAAGGCATTCTCAGTTCAGAAAATAAAAGAAAAGTGAGTAACATAGACAAGCACATAATAGAGCATAATATGCAACAATCATGCATGGCATAAATTTGGCGAGCTGGTGCCATAAAATGAAATATCAGTCCAGCAGAAGGATTAAAGATCTTTTGGCTTATGCCAAATGCACTATGGCCTTCGCGTGGTGGCTATACACAGAGCAAAATGCTCTAACCTTCTTACTAGGTCAAAGAGTAGTGAGGGTTATTACATGAGACTACTGATGTTGGATAAGTGCATAAGCTGAGTATTCCTTTAGCTAACAAGTCTCAAAGTAATGATTGGGCAACATCAAATCCTCTATCTCTCTCTTTCTCTGTCTGCTATTGGTTTTAGAAAGTTATAGATTAATAAAATCTAATTGAACACTTCCAGCAGAAGATAATTAAGCCATCAATCAAACTAGAGGCTCTTTTTAATGAAGCTCCCATCGGCATCCAGACATCAGCGAGTAAATCAGTGACGGTTCTATTACTGATTTACGCTTAGAGAATCTATGTAAATACTTGCATACATCTTTTTTGTCATCTTTCAAATGGTACATCATGGTGGTAACTAGGTCTATACCTAGACTCTTAATTAAGAAAGCCTCATTAAATCTAAAAATTCTACTATAATTAAGCTAACATTTAATAATGTAATATATCAAAATATTTTACTAACTTTGGACTCTTTTCGATTCCTAATATTCCATCTATCCTTCAATAACCTTGTTCACATAATTGGTGAGATCAAGTCCACCACAATTTGATGGAACCGTTCAGGATCTGCTCCCTCACATCCCTGGCGGTGGCACTAGCGACGGATCTATTTCCTCAGCAAAGCATGCAGCATGGCCTCAACAATATAATTCCATTATGGTGGGCTGATGAGAAGAAGTTACACATGCAGCCTAATGCCTGTGGAGAAGGGTATTACAAATATCCTGTAATGATTAGCGGCGAGATGGTTGTAGCAGCATGAGAGTACGAACTGATTACTCTAATATCAATTGTTGTGAACCAAATTGTTTTTTGCTCTTCATTGCAACGATTAAACACCACAAGTGGCATGGTGACAGCGATATAAACACTGGCGGTCCAGTGACGGCCTTAGTATCATACTTCTAACTAAAAATAAATATACATCTTATTTTTCCATAATTCAAAAAGTACATCATGGAATATCGCGACTTTAGACTTGTGACAAAAAATATACTCATACTAAATCTAGAAATTATACTATACTTAAGCTAACATTAAACACTATAATATATTCCTAAATGTTCTACTAAGTTTGGACTCTTTCTAATCCATTATAAAAGCTTAATCATGTCCGCATAGGACTTTAATCTTGATAACAGGGGACGATTTAAAGGCTAAACATCATCTGTCAGAAAAGTAAGGTCTGCGTGCTATGTTATAAAAGCAAATAGGAATAAATTACTAGAACTGCCAAAAGGTGAAACAACATGCACATGCTATGTGCAGAGGACCTAGAATCTTTCAAGAAACTATTCTTGCATATTAAAGAATATACGAGTATTATTCTGAATTTACATACTTATATGCTATAGTCAGGCAGCCTTTGTTTGTACTCGTTCATATACGAGACGGTTAAAGAACAACAGAATCCACTGTACATAGCATAGACTTCTTCTGATAAAAAAGAAAGATTTTTTTTTTTTTTTCGTGAGTCTTGATACCGTGATAACATGTAATGCAATGAGAAAATAGAAATAAAACATAAACTAGAGAATGAACAAAACTGCAGTGCAACAATCAAGCCTTAAGATCACAATTAATATAATTCTAAACACCCATCACTTCCCTCACATAGGACTAACTAGATAAACTTAAGTAAATAAATATTATCATTGTAAAAAAGACGTGGAAGATTGTTATGTGATAGTATTTGACGGAAAAAATACAACAAAGGGGACCTTTATCTAAAGCCGTACCTACCAAATAACAACAAAGATTCTAAACTCATACTCATAATCCTTTCTACGAAGATTACTCGGGATAATATGTTTGTTCTATGAAGGTCAGCAGATTATGTTGAATTAACAATAAATGCAATTTTTGAGACTAGAAAATCTTAGCCATGCTTAGAGGGGAACCCGACAGAGTGATAAAAGCATGCCTAGCGACCAAAGGTAGTTCGAACTATGGAAATCACCTCTTGCAAAAGAAGGATATGGTGGCATACATTACGCAAGAAATTGCCGGTCCCTTTGCAGAGCCTGCGCTTACATGCGCAGGAACCCTTGTGGTATCAGGTAAAGCAGGGCACAGTGGCGTACATTACGCACCAGTTGTAAACATCACTTGCAACTTGTTAATCCAACATCATGTACATGGATTACAACGCATAAAATTCCATTAATAGAATACGACTGCAGTTGCTAATTTTCGAAAATGAAATGCAACATGCCTTGCATGATATTCTATACTTTGCCTTTCATGTATACCAATTATCAACAACTAATGCAGACACAGTTTATCGGAAGGCACAGAAAATATTCAGCGAAGCTAGTCTCGGTATGCTTGATTGCCAAAAGATACTATTTTCCTGCATGAGTTCAGGATGGAAAATTTATAACCATCTAAATTAACATACCTGAGGATTGCCAGCATAAAATCTGAATATCTGTCTCTCTCGTGGATTTCATCCTGAGAAAGAAAGCATCAGCTACCATCAGAAGACATGATAGCCAGGAAAACAGCCTTTCTGTTTACAAGAAATCCGTAGTACAAATCAGAGCAATATTTCTCACTCTTTGTATCTTCTAGAACTACATTTCTGCATAACCATGTCCATGTATATGAACTAATCAATAACAATATTCTTTAACACTGTTTCACATGGAAATGAAGTCCCTAAACAGAGATCAATGTTTCCTGATTCACTTCGCGGTTAAGATGGCTCAAAGCAAACAGAATGATGGTATCCTAAGAAGAACGCTTCAAGCACCAATATGTAAAAAATACCCCATCAACTCCTTGGTCGCTTAAAAAATGTTGAAAACTGAAAATAACCTATTAGAAAATAGCTGTTGGAATCGGTAAGTAGGTGAAATTAATTGTTGGGAAATTATACCATCAATTCAAAAACTGCTATATAAAGTTTAGGGTTAATCTGTAGGGTCGACTACCATTTTTAAGGAGAAAACTGCCTTCAATCAGGTATATTATTAGCTAAGTAAATAAGAAGACTGCTATTAGGTGGTTTTGTTACATTCATATGCCATAGATTGACATTCATATGAACTTTTTTCTCACAGCTCTTTCTCAATGTGTTACTAATAAACATTGTCACCTCACTTGCTTTACGGACTTGAAACTCTAATCAACAAACTTTTAATCCTCTCCTTAGGTCTAAGTACTTTTCTATTTAATTACTATTTGGTATCTTGTAATCCTCCTTACACGCAACCATGCACTCCTTATGTATTTGTGAGCTTCACTATTAATAACAATAATAAAATAAAAAACCAAACCAAATTCAGCGCCAGGATCCTTGGTAGACACTACCATTCCTTTGCTCTCAAGGAAAGAAATGGCTCCAGTTCTCATGAGGGCAACCATATGGCAGGACAACTAAAATCAGAAAGGTGGAATCTCATCTACTATTTGTTTCTTCTAAGTCTGCAATATTACAAGGTTAATGGACAAGAGCTATTTGTTTCTGCACCTAGGTTGAAGGTTAGGTCAAGCATCTTACACATGCAAATACTTGCATCATTAGAAGTTTCCTCGTGACTCCAACTTCTTAAACATTCAGTCAAAAGTGCCTGAAACTTATTTGACTCCTTCATGTAGGTGGCACCATTCCATTAGAAACTCAAACTAATATTGCAGCTCTGTGGTGGACTTCTCCACCTCAGTTTTCTTAAGATCAATGACCAAAATATAAAAACAGAAAAGAAACATCTAACAAGTATTAGAAACAATAGTGCCGGTTCATATTCCAATATGCTGTGGAGGAACAGAATAAAGTGCAATTTAGACGCCGACTTTAAGAAAGTTGGAAAGGACTCTTAAGTAACTAGAAATTTCAAGTTTGGATTAAGAAAAAAAGTAAGGTCAAATTGACTAATCAAGGAGAAACATGACTTTTGATCCATTTAAGGATGGTTAATTCATTTTTTATTGCTGCGTACAGTCACGTGCAAAACATGGGGCAATACTAACATCTTTCTGCATGTGACAACAGAAAAGATCGTAAGTTTTTTGTTAAATGACTTCTACTCCACTTAAGGATGATGGTTAACTCGTATTTATAAGCAACAATAAATTGTTGCTTATAGCCATATGTAAAAGTATGGTGCAACAATACTATCTTCTGATGTAACAACAGAAAAAAAGAATGAAGTTTAACAAAAAAGCTAGACGTCATAATACAAGTGGAAATTGTAAGGCTCCAAGCCACCAATTGTAAGAGATAGATGCTTACAGTTTACTATGGTTGAAATCAAGGTTTTAAATTCCGGCGACACGCTGCGTTACTTAGGAATAAGATATAACTCATTAGATATGTGCATTTCTGCTACTTGAAATGCGTCTTCTCTTGTTCCCTTGTAGTATTTATTAGTAGTGGTGTTTTGCATATTAGCTACGTAAATGACAACTACCGACTATTCCCATCCAATATGAAAATAACCCAGCAATCCTTCAATAGGCTTCATCCTAAACCCTATCTTAAATAGCTCCAAACTTTGTCGATTGCATATCACTTTTCAATTACAACATGATAATCTAACAAAACAATAAGGGCTTACAATGAAACATACCATTACAATACAAGTTATACCACATGAAAATAACTCAGCTATCGTTTTATAGGCTTCATCCTAAACCCTATCACAAAAGTCTCCAAACTTTCGCATTGCATTTCAATTCAAACATGAGAATCTAACAAAATCAGAAGGGCTTACATGAAAACATACCACAATAATATGAGTTATACCACTAAGGTTGTCTTTCAAGGACGTATGTGTATCCTCCACCTTTGATATTTTACCGCCTCTATTAATCAGCATTCTTTGAAGAACACCATACGTACAGAACAGTATTGATGAGCGTCTCCCTCCTTTAGCCTCCAAGCGAATCTACAAAGATGAAAACAACACTGGGGATGTTAAATAGGAAACAAGATTACATGATTTACTTAACACTTTTTTCGCCATTCATGCACCTTGACACCTGTGAAAAGTGAAAAAACGTGATGTGCTAACAAAGGCATTAGAATTTTTTTTAATCTAACATATATGTGAAACAAACATACCTATATATATATATATATATATATATATATATATATATATATATATATATATATATATATATATATATATATAGGGTTAATTGCCACCGGCCCCCTATATTTGGGAAATTTGTCACATCAGATTGCAAGTTCCCAAATGAGCAGCACTAAATCCTATATTCTGGCCATTTTTAGCACTATGCCCTCATCATCTTCCATCAAAATGGGATTGCAGGGCTTGTCAAAAGATACAACTCCCACTATCCATCCTTTTTCCACACATCTTTTTCCCACTAGATTCATGGTGACCTTTTGGCTTCACAATGGAACACTTGAAAACCACAAACATGAATCCTTCTTAAATTCAAACTCTATATTCTAGACTATTTGGTGGCTTAGTTGGTCATTTCATATCGACAGAATTGCTATAGAGAGCATTATTTGGATGTGCCCAGAATGCATTAATATCTGAAATTTGAAGAGACTTCTGCTTAATCAACAAATATTTCACAAACAAGGTCGAGAAACCACTAAGACTACAGCCTTGAACTGCTAAAAGAAAAGCTTAAGGAGGGGGTGGCACAAGAACGGCCAAAACATAGGGTATAATATGTCCAGCTTAAAAAATCTCGAGTTCAATGTGAGAAACCTTGAACGCTTAAGAGGGATGAATTATAGATGGCGGAGTCTCATATTCAGTACATGATTTATTATATGCAATTTACTCACAAGCAAGTCTTGGTAAGACTAATAAGAATCTTCATTTGTCTCAATTACCTTGTATCCGATGGTTTCCCCAATTGTTTCACCTCTTTCATGAGCTATTCTCTCGGCCACTACCAACCAGACATTAAAGTATCAGGGACAGTTCTCAAACAATATTCGCAAAAGGAATATGAAAACTGAAATTTAGAGAAGATACCAGAAATTGCGGATATGCGCCTAGGCTGAGCACAGACAATTTTACAAGCTTCACCTTTGCCCCACATGTAATCCAAGATGTACTGAGGAACCTGCATTGAAAAACACGTGGCGTCACTTACTTTTGCATGAAGTTTTATGGCCTAAAGAAATTCTACAACGAAGAATGACGAGCTATAATATCTTGGAGCAATGCCCTTCACAACCAAAACTTAGCAATAAGGTTAGCTAGTTTAGTAGTATTTACATAATTTGCCTTAAAAATGTAATTAAGTTCATTGATGCCAAGAGTTGAATATTGTACATTCAAAGCTTGAATATTTAAACGCCTGCCCGAATTCAAAACAAGTGATATACTCCACATTATTAGTAATTCAACATGTCTCCTAAGCAAGGAGAACCATGGGGTTTCATGGGTGGTAAGGAAGAGACATGGACTTATGGAGTTTAAGAGGTTGCGACCCTCTTCTCACTAAGTGTGTCCTGAATAAAGAGGATACTATTGATAAGGAAGAGATCCTCCAATCATTCCTTTCTCAAGAAGAGGAACATCCCTGATTGTTAAACATTTCAACTAAGAGGCATAAAAAGGAGGCAGTTATTTATTTTTTAGCTGGTAAAAGAAATGCAAATCTAAATGCATCTTTGTTCTAGCTTGGAAGTTAAAAAGAACTTGCACAGCAGATCAAGTCCAGAAGATGCTATGGTATATACTCCAATGCCTTAATGCATGGGTTCAAATTGACACATACGAAACACATCCTGAATGGTAATATACGTACTAGACTACTACTTGCTGCGAGTTCAAATTTAGGGAACACTGGTCAGAGAAGCACAAAGAGACCATATAAAAGAAGACATCTTCCAGCTGCAAAGGACATATTTTGGCCACGCAATACCAGATATAGTAAAGGCAGGATAACTAAGTAATGGATAAATGAAAAAGTGCAAGAACAACAACCTGAGTGGTTTTACCGCATCCAGTCTCACCAGAAATTAATACCACCTGAAATGATTTAAAAAAATCATTAATCCAGACTTGATTAAGAATCTCTTAAAATTTATAATCAGTGATATCTAAGTTAACAAAATTATCAGATAGCTAAAACAAAAAATCACCGTTCTATTCTTCCATTTCTTAGAAGATTTCTAGAACTACAACTATCAAAAGATACCTACAAACTGTCATCTTTTATGCCTCGTAACCCATACTGTTGAGAGTTTCACATGCAAAACCCACTACGAGAAGACCATGATCTTCCATGCCAAATCAATTAGCAGGAACTTTCTTGTATGCATGCCCATATTTCACATCAAGGTTTTATGTACAAAGCCGAGCTGAGTTTCGGTAAATTCAGATCTTGACACGTGCCGATCGTATCGTGCCAACCGTGCCGAAATTCATTATTTGTTATTTTTAATAATAAAAATTAAAATTAATTAAAAACTTCAAATATAAGATTTTTTGGCACGTGCCGTGCCGGTCCTTGCCATGCTAACAACTGCCGGAACATGCACGTGCAGACCAGCATCGAAAACTATATTTCATATTCAATTTATTCTAATAATTGAAAATATAATCGCATCTGGTTTTTCATCCCAATAGAAGACAATAAGTCGAGATGCCTTAGCTAGCATTTGAAGAACCGGTTTAGCTTTATGCCTAGATGATCGACCAGGGAAGCGATCCACTTTCTCAAAAGCATCGTTGAGTAATAAAGGGTGAGATAGAAGGACAAACATATGATGCTTATCGATTCGTTATAAGGTCCCTAGAGAGATAGTGCGGCGAATTCTGGAAAAGAAAGAGATTTCCATTGCCTACATTGAAATCATTCAACATATGAACGAGAATGTTGTTTCGTGCATTAGAACAAAGGAGGCCATTCGGAAGCTACCATTGGCCTTCACCAAGGTTCGGTCCTAAGACTTTTCTTTATTTGCCTTTATTAGGATGAATTGTCAAGGGAAATTCAAGCTGATGTCCCTTGATGAATGCTATTAGAAGATGGCGTGCATGTAGATGGCACAAAGGACGAGGTTTGCAAAGCTGGAGTAATAGAAGGTGATATCTGGAATCAAAAAGGTTTTAACTAAGCATGGCAAAACTGTGTATAAGATGTAAGTTTAACACCGTTAGCATGCATGATAGTTTTAAGTTAAACCTGGAAAAAGGTAGTACCCTACAAAAGACGAGTTTCAAGTACCTGGGTTTCATTTTACAGAAAATGAAAAATCGATGAGTGTCGCATTTGTGCAGACACAACCACAAGCCACGATTGTGCAACGTCAATGCTATAGGCCGTAGAACGATGACATGGCTCGATGAATAGTTCAGCATGTCTACGCAACACAGTACAACTGGTTGACAAAAATGGTTGGTGTTTTCCGATATTAAAAATTCAAACAAAATTATATTGATACATTTGATTAGGTGTTCCGTGTTCCATATTATAGTTGCTTTTTTAAACGTTCTTGAATGCCGTTTAATAAGGTAAAGGCTATTTAAATCACAATTAACTGCACGACCTATCCAAACTTATTTTGACCATTTCAAATTCGTTTCAGCTCAAACATACTCCAACTCAAAGAAACAACTGCACAAATAAATCCAAGAATTAAAATCTTCTCATAGTAATGCAAGTAATATGTTTATTTTTATTCAAGCTGATCCAATAAAATAATGAAAAAAAAAAATCTAGGGGTCAAATTAAATAACACTAAAATAAAAAGAAGCTTTGATCCTGAAAATCAAGTTTAGAATTCAAACTTATGAGTCACATATAAACCCAGTCAGTTTAAGAACTTGATCAGACACAAAAGATATTTAAGATACCATTTTTGGGCAAAGCATCTACAATATTATTGCGAATCATGTTAACGTTCCAGAGAGTGATTCCGCCCTTCAGCTTTCCAGATTTTTACTATTGTACCCCGTCAACAATGATTGTCAAAACCCAGTTAGTCTCAGAAAGAAAAAGTGGAAATGAGGGCAGCTTCAGCTATGTTAAATGAATGTTCTTCACCTAGAAGTAGAAATGAGCACTCAAAGAACCAAACAATTACCTGGTGGTTATCCAATGTTGCTATAATTATATCCTTGAAAGACGATATTGGAAGCTTAGCCCTGTCTTCTGCAATCTATGAGTACATACTTCAGTGACAATCAAAGATCCAAGATAAATGATTCTTCTGTTATTCTTAATTAATGCAGGAAGAACAAATATAGACCTTTTTCAAGCTTGTATCTTCATTTATTTTATTTAAGTACAGCTTCACCCTCTTTGCAATATCCCATTTCCCCATTTTGGGCTTGAGAAAAGTGGAGTTATGCGAAATGGGGACTTCAGCAGCCTTATCACAAGAACTAAGTTCGAGTTCACGCAACTCGCCATCATCAGGAGGATATCTTGTAAATATATCAGACAAGATATTTTCTGAATCTCTTGAAAACTCCAGGCGAGTAATGATCTCCTCATCCTTCTTTGTCCCCCGCTGCTCCTTAGTTTTGTAAATTGAAAGAAGTCTTTCTGTTCTTTTCCTATCGAATATGTTTTTATAAAGAGGGTTAGACATATCATTGTTTACAGTTGCATAAGGAAATTCTTTTACAAACGGTAAGTTATCTGAAACATTACATTTGATATGAAGTCAAAGCATAGGGCACGTACGAATAAGATAATCAGAAATGTAGTAAACCATTGGAGAATTACTTCAATGAAGGGGAACACGGATCCTTTAGACCCACTCGGTGCACCAAACTGTGCATGGTGCCAAATTATGATCAAACATTAACTATTTTCAACTTTTAATTGTATTTGAACCATCTAACAATTATATCTACTAATTTATATTGATTCTGTAACTGAATTAGTAGAAAATATTAGTGTTCTTCAATCACAAGAGTTAATGTAAATATAGTACTCTACTATAACACTTTTTGACAAAATTTTAACTTCTTTTATAGAGCTCGTTAGGATTACTAGATATAAATTTAGGCTGTTATAAAAACTATTGAATATTAACTTAGCTAGCTGATGTATAACTATAAATTGCCATTAGGTGCATGGTTGATTGTTCGAAGCAATGAGTGGGTGTAAACGATCCATGTTCCAAGGAAGGACTTAATTATCTTATAAAGCTATCATGGGTAAGATATAGAACCTTTGGAAACAAGTACAGTTGGAAAATCCGTACAGGTTACTACTTATATACTTTAGAACTCACCCAGAACTCTTTGATATCATACCCATCTTTCTGCACAATACGTGAAGTTCTGCTCGCTCTTCCTTTGATAATCCAGGTTCAAATCTGTAAACTGCATGCCAGGGACAGAAAAGTTTTTCATCAAGACCACAAACATGGATATTTCCACTTTGTTGAAATTAGACTAAGTTATCAGATACATGATTGATTGACCATATACACCTATAAACACCTACAAAACTTATGCAGAATATATGCATCATGCTATATTCTCCTGTTCATCCGTTTTGAATAATCTTATAACAACAAGCAGAAGTAGTGAGAATTTTTGTGGCATTTATGCAATGTTTTAGTTTGAAATTGGAGGTGGTTCAAGAAGTAGTGTTAGATTTGGGCTAATGAGATCTTGTTTCCGAGTTCAGCTGGATTTTCTGCAGCACACCAAACGAATCTAGCTTGTCTAAATGCCTTATATGAAGTAACTTTTGGGACAAGAGTTGGATTTTGGTTTGCTGGTAAGAACAAAAGCTTCTTCACGTATGCACAATCGCTTCATTGATCTTGTGTTTTCTTCCACTCTTCCGGTGAATTAGGTGTATATTTAACCACATTAAATCTTGCGTTCTTGTTTTTGGTGAGTATTTTTCTTCTGCTTCTATTCGCCAACAGTCAAAGTTTTACATAAGAATTTTCCGGCGCTTGTTCCATGCTTTAAACATAGATAACCCATTCAATTTTCCAGTTCATAAAGGAGTACGTTACAGAAGCAGCGCCTCCACAAGTGCATTGAAACTGGCAAAAAATAAAATATATCCTTTCTGATGCTAATAACATCTTTTATTAGGATAAAACATATAAGATGAACTAAACCATGATCATTTCAAGTGGCCCACTAATTGCATCGTTCAGGCTCCACAGAGATGATATCTCCGAATTCACATTAGAAGCTCAGCAAATTAGCATTCAGCTCTGATCAAAGCAAAATAGCAAGGATATTTCAATTGCATTTCAGCTTCTTAAATCAAATATATCGAATATTCGCGAATAAATAAATTGTTTGCAAAAACAATGACACTGCAAACAATTAAGAATGCATACCGTGATAATTGAAAATTAGGTGATGATTCATAGATATAAAATCTGATAAGAACCTGTCTCCGTGGAAGCTCGAAAATCATCCAGGATCTTGACAAGGCGGATGCGAGTGGACTCCGTAACGTTGCCGCAGTCGCCCTTGCTGCCGCAGCCACTCTTGTCGCCCTTGTCGCCGCAGCCGCCCTTGCCGCCCTTGTCGCCCTTGCCGCGGCCCTTCCCCTTCCTCCTCCCCATTATATGTAACTACTTCGCTCCTTATCTTTAGCCAAAGCTCAAATTATAAATCTCTCTTAATACTCTTCGAAGGTTCTCCAATGGCGGCCGAGCTCCTCCTCGCGGTTCTCTAATTTTCAAAAGGAATAATCTCAACCATTTTGTATCGAATTTTTAAATAAACTAGTTTTACATCCAATACAGAAATGCAGGTCATAAATATAAACTTTTAATTAAACTTTTGAACCCGTACGATGTACGGTTGTTTGTCACCAATATAAAATAATAATATTAAAAATATTTTATATTTTAATATATAAATAAATAATTATTTTTATTAAAATATTATATTTTATATGTCATATTATTAGAGCAAAATAATTATCATATAGCATATATAAAATAATAAGTTATTTGAGTGACGTGAAATAGTGGTGATATCCAGTTATGTATATATATATATATATATATATATATATTGTTCTTTTTAGAATATGGATAATTTTTAAAAAAATTATTATAAAATATGTAATATTATTATTTTTATATTAGTAGTTACGTATGTGTATAGATAAAGTTTTTATAAAGTAATTGTTATTTAATAAACTTTATTTTTATTATAATCAATTTTAGATATTTTATTTCTTCAAATTAATTAAATAAAATTTTAAACTCTTATCAAATAATGTAGATACAACGTATTTTTTTAAGAAAAAGAATAAATATGACATGACACACCGAAAGTTATTAACATGCCATATGCTGGAACAATTTGACCAGCCAATTTTACATATTGTAATTATATTAATAAATTTTTTATTATATATATATACACTATTCGAAAGCTTATTTATATATATATATATTAGTTTTATATAAATTAATATTTTTTATTAAAATAATATATTATATTTATCATATGTAATTAGAGAAAAAAAAAATCAAATTACATACCTAAAGTTACAACTTTGATCACCCATTTGTGTATATTGTATATGATTATATATAATAAATTATTAACAATTTGATGATGGCTTTTAAAATTCTTTTTACGTACAAAAAATTACGACTTTGATCACCCATATATATTGTATATAATTATATATAGATTATTAAGAATTTGATAATGACCTTTCAAATTTTTTTAAATTAGTATAATCTATCTTTAATATATAAAATAAAATATTATAAATTATACTTATTTTTAATATTTAATAAAATTTATTAATAATACATTAAATATGCATTGAATTCAATCTCTCATTAAATATGTGATTAATTATATATTTATTATATTTAAGTGACACATGTCAAATGCTAAGATGATAGAGATGCCATGAGGCATATTGTGAGTTATAAGAAGTGTCACATGGCGCTCAACTATTTTGATAACGAGTTTTCTCTCTCTCTCTCTCTCTCTCTATATATATATAATATATATATATATATATATATATATATATATATATATATATATATATTTATAAATTAATAATAATATTGTTAAATATATTTATATAATATATTATTGTAATAAGAATAAATATAATATGTCATACATAAATATTATTTAAGATGAGTTATATAAGCGATATGAAGTCATATGCATATTACACACACACACACACACACACACACACATATATATATATATATATATAGTTAAATTATTATATTTTCAAACTTATTAATATAAATTTTTATCTTAATAAATGTCACGTGTATTTTTTATATGATATAAAAATAAATGTCAAATAACATAATAAAAGTTATTTGAATGTCAAATAAAGCAACTGTTTTGACTGAGTTTTATATATTTGCATTATTTTAAAATATTTTTGTTATACATATGTGTGTGTGTGTATATATATATATTTTTTAAAAATAATTATTATTTTGAAAAGTTATTATATTTTATTAATTTAATTACAGATATTTTATATTTTTAAACTTAGTTATATAATACCACATATTTTTTAAGATGTCACGTGATGCATCGGAGTTTATTTAAGATATCACGTGGTGCAACGATTTTGATTACTATTTATATATTTACTTATATATGAAATATTGATTATATTTTGATATTTATCTTTCAAATTCATTAAATTATTATAATATATCTTTTATATAAATAATTTAAATTTTAAAAATAATTACTTATAAAAATATAGATGATTGATAGTTTTTTATTAAAATATTGAATGCATTCAACGTGCATTGAAGGAAAATTTTCATTGATTAATTAAGCATGTCAAATGTTATATGGTGAAATAATAAAAATGTTATGTGGCATATTATAAGTTAAAAAGTATTTGGCACTCGACTATTTTGATACCCGATTATATATATATATATATATATATATATATGTAAGATATTATTAAATCAAACTAATTAAAATTTTACATTTTGTATTAATTTTTTTTAGAAAAATATTTCTAATTTTTTTTTGAATTTTAAAATTTTATTAGTAAAGTTTAAAACTTCAAAATATTTATTTAAAAAAATTATATATACATATAATATAATAAAAAATTATTCAATAAAATTTAAAAGGTTGAGGGCTGAAATGTAAATCCCTTTGCTTAACTCATCTGTACTGATGTCAGGAACAGAACAGTTTTGATATTGATTTTTAAGATGTAAATGGGCTTTATGGCTCTCACTTCCGCCATTTAGTAAAGATACACAGTAGTATTTTTTCGTGGCAGGCCGGATTGCAACCCAACCCATTAACATCTTCACTTTCTGGTAGGCCCAGTTTAAGGGGTGGTCAATCGGACCAGTTTAGAGACTGCACAAGGAAAGATTTTACGACCGAAGGCCGGACCGTAAATTGAACGGTCCAGTCCTACCCAAACCGTATAATTTATGGACCGATTTAGATCGGTTTTGGAGATGCTACATTTAAAAAAAAAAAAAACTATTTATTACAATATTCTGGTTAAAAATTACAAAATATTTTTTCTTTTTATGTTTACAATAATAAGTTATGGCTTATTCAATTAAATAGATAAATTAGAAAAAAAAAGTTATAATCAGTCCCTGTCCGGTCCACCGATTTTTTCAGTTCTGGACCGGGACCAAATAAGAAATAAACTTGGGACGGTGGACCAGACCGAAGTTACACCGGTCCGGTCTGATTTTTCGGTCCGGACCGATATATGACCATCCCTACTAGTTTTGCAGGAACCTCAGTCCAATTTGGTCACTCCAAAGCATCGTCCGCCCAACGAGAGGCGGCACCGCCGGGCACCTACCCCGCCGTCCTCTCCCTACTACTCGAACATGAAAATTGTAAACCTAATCAAAATCTATAAATTTTATTTAGAAATTTTTTCAAAAAATAATTGTATAATTTATTTTTTTGGTTTAAACATTAGGAAGATATATGTTGATATGGCGTAAACGTTTCATTGTAAAATTTTTCTTTGTTTAAATTAGAAGTCCGCTACAATGAGACATACATGGTAGGGTGACATGTGACCCCATGAACATTGACGCATATATGGATCGGTGATATGTAACACCATGACCAAGATAGCTACGATCCCTTGTCTGAATTGACATTTAGTTTGAAAAATGACCACACATAAACCATGAATGCATATATAAATTGATGATCATGACAGGAGTATATAGAATGATCATAACAAATTAGCAAGTTAATGTAAGGCTGAAACAGGGCTGCCGACATAATTTCCGATCATGCAACACGAATTTGTGCAACGAGTTAGTGATGAGGTGTAGATTCTGAAACTTGTTGCTGAGGGGGTGCTAATGACAAAGTTACAATCTTTAAAGCATATTTGCTTGACAGTCAGTTAAAGAGGAGCAAGGCAGCAATTTCAAAGCACATTTGCTTGCTTTAAAACATTTAAAACATTTGCCAATGATAATATTTGAGGTTAGGGCTAAAAACGAGCTGAGCAGCTCACGAGCAGCCTGGGCTCAAACTCGTTTAAGCTCGACTCGAGTTTGAGCTCAAATTTAGGCTCGTTTAACTAAACGAGTCGAGCTTGACCACTATAATACTCGACTCGTTAGTCTCGTGAGCCTATACGAGCACAATTGATAATGTGCCTTTGAATCCAGCTGGGACTGTTATAAGTTGGTTGAGCCCAACAAAATGTATAGTTGTTTACAATTTAATCCTAATTTTTATAAAAATTACAAATATTACTACCGTGCACTTTATTTTCGAACTAGGTACTCGAGCTTGAGCTCGACTCGAACTAAAGCAATCGAGCCGAGCTCGAGCTAAACTCGAGCATGATTTTTTCTAAAGCGAGCCGAGTTCGAACTCTGCCGCTGAGGCTTGTCGAGCTCGAGCAATGTCAATCGAGCGAGCTTGAGTTAGATAGTACTCGGTTCGAGCTGGGCTCGTTTTTAACCCTATTTGAGGTGTAGGATACTGCTTTAATGTAATCAACTTTTCTCAGAATCAACTCCAAGACAACTACTTGCTTATAATGATGACATTACGTTAAGTAGGATGCCAAGTTTCACAGCCGTAGATTATCCAATTATTCTACTAGACAATAACTTTGGTAGCTATCCATATCATGTGATGCTTTGCTATCTCCTAACTTGGTAAATCAAATGCTCACGATCCCATATCCTCTCTGGTTGGTGGTCCAATGTTTCTTTGTTTTCCTTCTGCTACTGGAATCAGTAAAAGCATATGGAAGTGGAGAACATGTTTACGTGTCTATTACTCGATCATGATTCCTTCAAGAATCAAGAGACTGTTTCTGTTGTCCGCTAAACGTTCATCGTGATGCTAAAGTTGAAAAGTATAGAGTCCGTAGGACGCTTTGTTTTCCTTTCATTGGATGCTTCCTCATGTTCCTTCAAGATATAGCTGAAACAGATGAATCTCAGAGGTTATGCACTTGTGGTTTTTCTTTTCCTCTTTTTTTTTTCTACTTTCCTCGACATGTTTTATACCTGATTTTCATTTTCTAACTTGTCGGCAATTCGTACCTTATTCCTTTTTTATTTATCTTGCTTGCATGCGATGTTGTTATACACTTGTCACGGTATATATATTTTAGGGCCTAACAGAACTCTTATTTTTGCTTTTCGCGTCGATGAATTTATTTTTCTATCTATATCGCGTCTATGAGAACGGACTCTTCAAATCCAAAATTATTAAAACACTTTTACTTCATGGCTGATGACTGGTTGTCGGTGGTTTTTTTTTTTTTGGGCCTAAATGCGATATTTATCATATCAGCTTCCCAGGTCTGTATGGTGCCTGGATGACAGGACATGAAGCCTCATTCTTGCAAATCCACATCACCCTGATAAATCTTCTGTAGTTGTGCTAGCAGCCAACTCGCCTGTACTCAGGATTCTTGAAAGTTATGTTTTACCCAGCACTATGTAAATTAGATTTCATACTTCAATGCAGTGTCTGTTGTTGCAGATATTATTGCTAGTAAATGTTTTGGTTGTACAAGAAGCAGCTGAATCAAATGACTGACAAGAAAGCTCAGCTAATGTACCTCACAGGTATAAAACAGTAGTTGATCCTCTTTCTGTTGCCTACATTTATTAAACTTGGTTGGTTATTATATTTAGCAACAACTTATTTGTTTCTTAATTTGTTCTTTTTTTTTTATCTTTTAATTAGCGATGTTTTTTTTTTTTTTTTGAAATTATCATGGTAGAACCCGTAACGCGAGCGCACGTCCGAAGAAACCTCAAACTCGCGGGTAAACCTCCACAGACGGTCCCGTCCCCAACCTCGCCAACCGAGAAGCGCATAAAGGCACTCTACGGAGCACGCACCCACAAATATACCACGCAGGATTCGAACGCGGATGGGGCGCACGCTTCTCGAGGCGCAACGCCCCACCTAGGCGGCCCAGGCGCGGGGGACCATTAGCGATGTTTTTTTATCATTAAGAAAATACTGTTTCTTAGACCCGTTTGAGCCTTTAAACACGTCAGGATTTATACGACAATCAGCTAATATTATCCAATAGCTGATTGTTATGTCGGTCTTAAAATTTGCAGGAGGAACTATTCCTTCACGAAATGAACAGGAACACATTGAAAGCCTATAAAATTGCTGGATTCTTCTAACATGAATCAGATCTGTTTGAATTTCACAGCTGGTTGTAGGATCTTATCAATGGACATATTTCTTTTGTCAATTACTGCAACTGATGTATTATGAGAAAAATAGGTCCATGGCAAGCTGATTGGTTTGACCTACTACTAAGCGACGCTAACGTTCTTGTGCTCTGTATTTTAATTACTCATTACAAGTGCTCCACCGAATCTTTAAAAATGATTTTTTTTTTTTTTTAAATGCTACTCTTAAAGGCTAAAATTGTTTTAAAAATGGACAATTGCACTGCAATCTCATTATATTGTTTCAACATCACTTAAATTTTTTTTTTGTCATTTGACACTTTTTAATATATTTATAACACCTGTTTTTTTAGATTATCGTAGAAAAATTATATCCGTACTAGCCCACTTTTGTACGACCGTAATATCAGATAAATTCACGAGTTGCACCGACCCATATTCTACTAACCGAGAAGTCTCAATTTTTTTATCTGGATAGATCCGAAAGTCCGTGTTATCATTTACGGAGTACATAGAGTATAAATCTCATATTTTTACGGGTGGCACTTGTGGAATTCAAATCTGAGACCTCCACTTTATAAGGTGAAAATTTCAACAATAAGCGCCCTAGGTCATTTATAACACCTTTGAATGGATTTCTGATACCTTCCATATTTTGATATCACGACACATTTAGTGTTAACTTTTGACATTTTGGTATGAACTTTTGACACATTCGTATTGAAAAAAAGCATTGTAACACCACTTTAATAACTTATGACACTCTACTAATAACTTTTGACATTATCTTTCAAATAACTTAAGTTTAAAATTTTTGAAGCTAAGTGCAAACATTTTTGAAAATGGATATAAATACAATATATTTAGATATTTTGGACCTCCGTGCAAGTCTCCTTTTAATAATGCTCAAGGACTGACGCGACAGTTTGATTATATTTTAGATAGTTGTAGATGTGCGGTGATATGAAATGCCGCGTTGCTCTTTCGCCGTCCCGCGAGTGGCTGCGATCTGGGCCGTTAATCGGCCCAGCACGTATCACGAGATTTTTTATTTAAACTTTCGTCGACTTATTTGACCTAATTTTATATATTTTTATGAAAAGTTATGAACTACAAAATTGTAGATTTTGATGTGATCTACAATTTTGTAGTTCAAAGTTTTTTAAAAAAATATCAAACAATGTGTCAAATTGATGATCATAATATTTGATCATCAATTTGACACATTGTTTATTTTTATGAAAAGTTATGAACTACAAAATTGTAGATCACATCAAAATCTATAACTTTGTAGTTCATAACTTTTCATAAAAATGTATAGAATTAGGTCAAATAAGTCGACGAAAGTTTAAATAAAAAATCTCGTGATACGTGCTGGGCCGATTAACGGCCCAGATCACAGCCACAGGGGATCGCCTGTGCTTTTTAGCACAGGCGATCCCATCTCTCCGCGAAGCACTAGTAACCTACGGAATTATACTGTTGCTAATAGATTTTGCCAAAAATCATACAATATCTAAGAGACGAAGCTTTGTAATATCATTTCAGTACTGTATTGCTGGACTGAGCTTCAGTCTATCCATTAAACAAGCAAACCACATGCATTGTCAAGCCACGATGTCCAAAAGTTGTCAGATCCTTATACATTAGACTACATTATAAACTTTGTTTTTATTTTCTTTAAAAAAAAAAAAAAAAAAAAGAAAAATGATGGAGGGACAGAGGCTCGAATCTGTCAACTTTGTATCCACTACAGTCGCTTTTATTGCTTGCACCACGACTTTTGCGTTAAACTAAAATTTTGTTATTGGATATCCTAGCAAACTGCTCTTTTTTACAATTGTATTTGTATCCACTCCAGCAGCTTGCTTTTTTTTTTTTATATATATATTTTTTTTCTGATCCATTAAAGTTGGTGACTACCCAACCGACTTAAGAACTACCGCTTTTACTCATGTGGGTTCGAGACCCACGACTCCCCCACAAAGGGGGAGGACTTATGGGAAAATGATCCCGTGGTGTCGACTGTATGCTATTACCATGCAATCGACACCATTCAAATAAAAAAAAAAAATTAAGTTTTTTAAAAATGTTACAATACGAATAGATTTTGGTGAGATTTACAACTTTTATGTTGAAAGTTTTCCAAAAATACTTATAAATACGAATTTTAGGGCTCCAAAGATTAATGGGTTTAAAACGGGTTTAAAATATATAATTTTAAATCCGTTTTAAATCCATTAATCTTTGGAGCCCTAAAATACGTCTTTATAAGTTTTTTTTGGAAAAAAATTTCAACATGAAAAATGTAGATCTCATCAAAATCTACAACCTTTATGTTGTAAATTTTTTTTTAAAAAAAATCTTCCTTTTTTTGGATCCCACGAAGCCGATTGCATGGTAATCCCATGCAGTCGACTGCATGGGATCGGTTCTCGGATTTATGCCCTCCCGCCTAAGGGGGGTAGGCCCAGCAGCTTGCTCTTTACTACACCAGATACCTACTACATTGAGTCAGTTGTTAACCCCGCAATGCTAACCTGCTTCGTCAGCTTAAATGACAGTCTACTGTTTGTATTATTAGCTAACACACAGAGAGAGAGAGAGAGAGAGAGAGAGAGAGAGAGAGAGAGGTCAAATTGTAATTGATAGGGCATCTGCCACCCCATGTTCCCAAAGTATTAGGTAGTTGGAATTTACACCGCTTTCCGGAGGGCCCATAATGAACAGAAAAAGGCTTTAGTTGATGCCCTCAATGGGGCCCAAAGATCAGAGATCAGGGGATATGGGTTCCAAGCAAAGCTTTTGTTTCTTCTTCCACTCCTCTTTTTTCTTCTTTCTTTTTCTTTTTTCTCCCTACATAACCATCAGTGCATGCACACGCAAGCCATGTTTTGTAGCCTAAGAAATGATGATTGCATGGCAGACCGAACCAGCACTATTATGCATCCTTTCTAGTATTCGTCCAGTTTTTCCTCCACCTACAGATGTGTGGGTAGGATTTCGTAAAGAAAAAAACTACTCACTCTCAATAAACCACATAACTAATCTTTACCACATATTCATCTCGTGATCTGTACATTATCTCGTGATCGCATAAATTATCAAAATTATAACTATAACAATTGTGATATGTGGTTCCTAATATTGCCACATATACTATGTGGTTTCTTGGGTGATGAGCATAGCAATCCTTTGGTAAAATATATCGATATAGTTAGATATAGAAAATGAAAAGGAGAAAATACGAAAGCAAGAAAGCATGAAAGATCACTTATATTCATCATGCCTATCGGATTTCTGATATAATCAAAATCATACATAATATATTAGAATATGTATGATACATATCTCAAAATATTTAGTATAATTCTGATTATTTTTAGACCAGTATGATCTATTGCGTAAAAACATTTCGAGAAAGCGAGAGAGTGCTTGGAAAAATAGCCCTCAGAATGAAGGTGCACTTTATTGCATGTCCTTTAAAAGAGGGAGGGTGAATCACAAAGGTATATGTTTTCCATCTTTTTTTTTCTTTTTTTTTTTCTTCCTCGAAGAAATTCGTATACGGTGAAATATGTGGATCAAAAATCTGTAAAATTTTAGGCATTGAAATGCTGCTGCTTTAGAATCTTGATAGATCTAGCTAAGTTTAGATATGGTATAAATGTGACTTTTATCTCTCTTTTGACATAGAGCATTTAGCTTTTCTTTGTTGAGCTTGTGATTTGGGTTGCTAAGAAAAGTGGAGTTCTTAAGTGGCTGGTTAGGTGGAAGCAATAATAGAGTACATGGCTATGGAATTGGTGCCATGAGCTTCAACTTTGATGTTTGTGACTACTGAGTAGACATAGGATGGAAGCTCAATCATGCTAGGGATTACAACACTTATTCAAAAATTTTCATTAAAAAAAAATGACCGAACACATCGAAAACTATTTTATCTTAATTAAAAATATTACTTTTATTTATATATATAATTTAATGTAGTAATTATTAGAAAAAAAATGCATTTATTAGAAAGGATAGTACAAAAGTGAATTGATATGTAATTATTCCAAATTAAATGTAGTACATGACAAAGATCATCAAAAAAATGTTCTAATAACCAAGAGTGGGAAGAATTATTCGTTATTTACGAATAAAATATTAAGATTTATGTTTTTACAAAGTGCACCAGACAAGTAAACAAAAAAATATTAGGATTAAAAATAAAATATATAATAAAATAATCATACACGTTCTGCATCAATTATCACAACTTATATTATAACCGTAAAAAAAGAAAAAGAAAAAAAAAGTCCGCTCCTTTCTCCTGCACTTGGCCTAGAATTTTTTTTTCATCCTATCATTTTCTATCTTTTTAAGCTGCTTTACTTTTTTTTTGTCATGATTTTTGCAACTTTGGATGGAATGGAAGGGGCGGCCAGGAAAAGCAAATTCTAGGGTGAATGGAAAAGCGATTCTTGATGCAGTGGAGTGTTGGATCATTGAGACCCCACCAATTGGACTGCGACACAAGTATGCGAAGGTCTCTTATTTACAAGCTTCTAATAAATCAGCTCTATTTCTTTAAATTACGATATTAATCAGAATACACTTCCACAAGTATTTTCTAAAATATATAAAAATATTTTTGCTACATTCTATGAAAGAAAAAAAAAATCTATATATATATATATATATATATATATATATATATATATATATATATATATATATTTATTTATTTATTTATTTATATCTGCATTATATATATAAATAAAATTAAAGAATAATCAGACACGCTCCAGGAAATACAAAAAACAACCTCAGTGAATTATCCGTACTTCAACTTTTCTTTTATCTTATTATTTATATATAACTGATGAATTCGATTTTTATTTTATGTATTTTTTAAAAAAATAAGTATGATAATTTTTCTTAGCTAATATTTTGCTAAAATTTAAATATCTTACTTATCATTTATTAGGAATAGCTCAAATTATATCGCATCTTTTAATTTAACTAATTAATTAGACTACACTAGTTGATAAAATTTTTATTTTATTATATAAGTAAGTTTACTTTAAAAAATTCATCCTACAGTTTATTTGTTTCACTAATTTCAATATATATGTACTTCTATTAAAAACAAACTATAGCTACTTTTGCAATTTTGGTATGCTTGTAATCTTAAAATTTAAAATTTTAAAAAATATTTTATATCAATATTGTGAAGTCCTAAGTAGTTTACTAGTTAAATATTTTAAAGTTTCAAAATATATTTACAATTAATTTTAAAATTTTTTGAATATAATAATTACAGCATACAAATTTTATTTCTTATTTTATATTTTTTAAAAAGATTTATACACATGTATGTTGGGTTAATTTTGTAAATTTTCAAAAAAGGTAAAATCATTTGAAAAAAGTTTTGAAAGCTACAAATTTATTTAAAAAAAAAAAACTCTTTTTCCTCCTGAAACAACTTGGGCATCATTAATATCCTTATCAATTTGTAGGTGGCGGAAAAATATACTCCAATTGATGTGTCTATTTAATCGCATTCATCTGATAACAAATATTTTTTCTTGTCTTCACTCTAACTCTACAAATTTGAAAGAATTTTTAAGTATCATATACAAATGATTAAAGTCGAATATCTAAAATAGTTATGCGGATTAACTTAAGCCGCCTATAAAGCCAACAAATATATCTAAATTATCACCTAAATAATACTCTTTTAAAAAAGCTAGAACACTAGGGTTACACCTTATTTCACTTCAATACAAAAGATTTCGCTTTCCATTTTGTCTTTTGATGGAGATAATGGAAATAATGGCATTAGATGCACATCAACACCTACCTATATAACATAAAGTGGCAAGCGATTATGTTTCCATTATTCAATAATTTTCCAAAATCAAATGTTTTAATATGAGTACAGCCAAATTCCCATATTCATTTTTTTTTCTTACAGATAGTGATAATATTTATTGTCTTTTTAAAGAAAAAATAAATAATAAAACTTACTAAAAAAATTGAATATAAGATTATTAGGTATATTTCATGCCTATTAGTGCGGCATCTAAAAGTACTGAATATATGTGATGTCGGTAAAAAGTATGTTGACCGATAAATAAAATTATAATTTAAATATTAGTATGATAAGGAGGAATAGTATATTCCTGTTTGTGAATAATAGGAGGTAGATTGGAACTCCGGGCAGAAAAACAGGAGAAATTTTTGGGAGAAATTTGAGACAATAATTCTTCTATTTTTCTCCACGTTGCAGCCCATTAGGTGGCCCGTTTGTCGGATCTGAGGGAGGAGCCAGTGCAGTGGACCCCGCAGTTGGGGCGGCCCCGGCCCCCTAGCGGGAAGAATAAGGTTGTGCGGTCCAACGTGGCAACAAGAGATCCTGCCACGTGGTAGTTTCTGGCAATAGCAATTTTGAACACCGAAATTTTATTCAATGCGGAAGATATCCGATAAAATGGTATTAAATACATACGTAATCAAAGCTGCATGTATCTTATCCGACGACAAACGGACGGTGTATTCATAATATGTATATAAAAATAATTAAAAATTATTTTTAAATTTTAAAGTTAATAACATTTAGAATTCTTAAATTTATGTTTATAAAATAGTTTTTATTTTTAAAATTACACCGACTTATTATACATTATATTTTTTAAATAATAAAAAAATAATTTAAATTTTTTTGAAAAATAAATTCATAAATTTAGAAAATAAATTTAATCTAAAAATTATTAAAATTTATTTAGAAAATAAAAAAATTAGATAATTTTATAACTTACTACAAAAATATGAGATACTACCAAATTTTATAACTACCTTATATAATTTAAACATATTTTAATTATTAAATAATTATATTTAACTATGAGATACTACCAAATTTTTTTTACATATTTTTAATAATATATATATATAATAATAATAAATAGAAGTGGTATACCGTAAACAAATAACAACACATCCTTTCCCAAAATATTGAAGCCATCTCTCTCTATTTTATAGGTACTAATTATATTATTATAATAAAGTTACTTTAAAAAATAGACTACTTATCTTCAAAATTTTCTACTGTGTTTTACGCTTAGATTTTGGGATAAGTATTACGAGATAAAAATAGAAATTAAATAGATGAAAATAAAACTGAAATGAGCTATTATTTTAAAAAAATATATACTTTTAAGATCATCGCGTTATAGTTAAAGTTGGAATATATACTGTTGGTGTCTTTCTATACCTTCAATTATCGTTTAACATTACTTGCGGAAGAATATCAAACTTTCAGATCTAGCAATATGATTATGTTGTTAAATAGTATGCTTTTTGCTAACGTTTCGAATAATTGGTACCCATGAACATTGTTTAAGTGATCGTATTTATTGTGTCTTCTTTAAAATAAATAGCGATCATTAAATTTATATATTTAAGTTGCAGTAGGGCACAACTATCCAAAATATTTAGGAAATATTGCTGTAAAGTCCAAGATTTAAAATATTTATTTAATTCGACCAAAAAAAAATATTTATTTAAAAATATTATTAATAAGCAAACCAACATATATTTTGGAGGAAATATATATTAGTCGTCACTGTACAAATCAATTCCCGATCTGACATGGTGATATATAAGTTGCCTACTTGCCTTATATTTTTCCACAATTAGACTTTTAATACATTTTTTTAAATTTTATAAAACTTAGATATTTATTGCCGAAAATAATGCAAAGTAAAGTTTTTTATTTTGAGAAAACTTCTAAACGTCCCTATAAAAAGAGAGACTAAGTCGTAAGTAAAATTAAAAGTCTTTGTGATCTGTGAAGAATCCTTTCCGGGCGGACGTCCACATTTATTCTTCTCTCTCTGAAACCAAACCCCTAAATAAACCTCCCTCATCGTTCCCCAGCGCAATTGCATGCGTATCACCTCAACCTCTCTCTCTCTCTCTCTCTCTCTCTCTCTCTCTCTCTCTCTCTCTCTCTCTCTCTCTCTCTCTCTCTCTCTCGGTGTTCTAAGCTACCTAGAGATAGATATTGAAGCTCGCAAGCTGTGCTATAATGGCAGTCGAAGCTCACCTTCACCTCTTCCCGCCACAGCAACAACTCGTTCGCAGCCGGTACGACAGCCAACACGCTTTCGCAAATTTTCACACTCTTTCAAGCCTCTCTTATGATCTATTGATCTCACAGTTTTTCTCAATGCAGAGATATATTGGACACTTTGCAGACGCATCAGCAGAGCGGCGCCGCGCAGATGTTCTACGGTAACAACGGCGGGAGTTTCATTCCGCTTTATAACCCCGGAATTTGTCACCCCACCGCTGATCCGATGACGGGTTCGGAGAGCGGTATAACGTTCAACGACGTGTTATCCCCGCCGCAGCCGACAGCAGCTCCGACGAGGAAAAGGCTGCGCCCTTTGTTCTTCCTCGGCGAGGATGTGTCTTCTCAACTCCAACAGCAGCAGCTCGAAATCGATCGCGTCGTTTGCCAACAGGTAAGAATCAAATTCCATTCTATTCTATTGACAGTTTACTTACGATTGCATTTGGCGATGCAGACGGAGAGGGTGAGATCGGAGCTGACGGAGCAACGGATGAGATTCTCGGATCAGATTCTGACAGCAGTGGAGGAACAAATCCGATCGCGATTGCGCGCAAAGGCAGAAGAGATCGAACGAATCGGGAAGGTCAACTTCGTTCTACAAGAGCGAATCCAAAGCCTCAACGTCGAAAATCAGTTCTGGAGAAATCTCGCGCAAACACACGAGGCGACTGCGAAAGTTCTCCGCAGCAATCTAGAACAAGTGCTCGCCACTCAGCAGGTGCACGGCGGCACCGCTACCGTCGAAGATGCTGAATCCTGCTGCGGCGGCGATGGTGAACGGGAAGACGGAGCGGAGACGACGAAGAGAATTTGCCGGCGGTGCGGGGTGCGAGAACCAACGGTGCTGATTTTGCCGTGCCGGCATCTCTGCGTCTGCGTTGCGTGCTCGCCGGAGACTGATTTCTGTCCCGTCTGTAAATCCTGCAAAAAAGGCAGCGTCCTTGTAAAGATGTCGTGAGTTCTTTTTTTTTTTACTCTACAGTTAGAAATAACACTTGTTTTTCGAACTCTTTTTTATCAGCTTTTATGTTCTTTATTTTCGTTAAATTCTGCTGGAGTTCAACTATGCCGATGAACAAGTTCGTCGACGATATGAGAAGTTTGTTTTTTTTTTAATTTTAATTTTTTTATTAATGCTTGCAATAAAGAGGGCTTGATATGCGCCCGTGCATGCCCTTTATGTTCACGAATTCAGTGCAGGCCGAAATGAATTCCGCGCTCACTCCACGACGCTTCATATTCGTCACATCTATTTTATTAGTTAAGTATATATTTATCTTTTGTGTGCAATATTAATTTATTCACAGTCGTCGAGCAACAGTCTTGGGTGGATTTCTGGGTCGATGAGCAGGTGTATCAAAGTTGAATTTTTGGGATTGCAAGGGTGTGAAAAGAAGAAGAGGGGCGGAGCCCCGCAGTCGGTACAGTAAGGACTAAGGAGCAACTAAAAGCTGACGTGTTGAAAGGAAGATAATAGCATTTAAGTAAATAGAAGCAATTTTCAAGGGTATTTTTGATCCGTCATTTAACGTAGCCCGTATTGAACAAAAAAAAAAAAAAAAAACCGTAGCCCGCTATGCACGACTCCTGCTAAGCGACAAACCCCCCACGTCCCGCCGACGCCTCGCTGCCCTGTTGGACCAAGTGACGTCAATATAAAAATAAATTAAAACAGGATATAACACTCACGGTTAAAACTTAAAACTTAAATAACTCAAAATCAATAGCCGTAAACGGAGCGTTTTATCATAGTAATAATAATAATGATAAATTCGACTGTTCTCTCAAAGATAACAACGAATCGTTGGTAACGTCTTCTGGCAGGGACCCGGACAAACAATTTGCTCCTACAGCTTCGGCTACCACGTGAAGCGCATGAGGCCCGCGGTGCAACCAACGTGGACAACACCGTAGCGGACTAATATCCTCATGCCACGTTCAAATTTGGCGCTGCTGCACGGCCGGGAATCATGCCAAGGGCGTGAGGCGCGCACTGGGTCGCTGAGTCCTGGCGCGCGCTGACCCTCTCACATGGCGGAGCATAATCTGCTCTGTTTGAAATTACGGACCACCGTACGTGGTGAGCTGTGGTCCTGAACGAGCGGTGCCATTGATTGCTCGTTCGTTTGCATGCATTCATGTCTAGAGAGTAGTCAAAATGTTGAGTCAGGTTCGGTTGGGAGGGGGCCAGGTTATGTACAGTGTACAGACCTGTCATTATGTATGTAGAAAGAATCATTATATTTTGTTATGTTTTGTAAGGAGGGTAGTGGGGTAAGATGTCGGTGGGGTGACTGGGGCCGTCCATGCGTGCAAAACATGGGCGTGAATCCTTACGGCTTCTGTCATTTTTTTTTTTTATCTGGTGCGAATCAATCGATAGATTACCTTGTGGAGACAAGTCATGTATTCCTTTTCTATTTCGCTAATGGTTCTCTCTTTTCTATGTGCCATTATTATTAGTGGTTTTATCGGAAAATGTCCATATTTACTGTTATTAAAAAAGCTTCTATCTTTTTGAACAATTTACAAGAAACGCAAACAATTGTATGTTCTATAATATTTGTATATAAAATTTCTCAAAAATATTGCTAAATATATATTTTGATATTCTAAATTTTTTAAAATCAGTAAAAATATATTAGTCTTAAACCTTAAAAAAAATAATTCAATAAAAAATTATAGAGTACATCATTTTTTTTATTCAATTTTTTTTTTTTTCAAAAATACATAAATATGTATATTTTAGCTTAATTTAGAAATTGCCAGAAAAAAAATGTATAAGTTTTTTGAACAAAATTTGAAAAGAAGGGACTTTTTTATATTATTCTTTATTATTACCTCTTTTACTTTTTGTGCAAGTATCCCTTTAAAGAGTTGGTTTTCTGGTCCTGCCATGAGCTAGTGAAATTTGTATTTTTTATCTTGGTATAAAAGGCAATATCACTTCTACTCCGTTGTCTGGTATGGAAGACGGATGCTAAGCCCGGTTTATCTACACCTTGATGTCGGCAAGGTAACGAAAGGGTGATCAGAAATGCTAATCACACATACACACAAGGCTTTCCTTAGAAACCCTTATATGAACCGAGATAACACTAAGGATGTTAGCGCAATCAGCAACTGAAAATTTACCATGGGAGAGTAAAAATCTTCTTTATTTTGCCCTTTGGACTGAGGTCAAGAATGGACCTCGGTTTTGATTATAAGCACTCTCTCTCTCTAAGCTATTATGTTCTCCATTGGATTTTCCAAGTTTCCCTCTTTGTTTACTCTCTTGTCCGCCAATGCCATGAGCAGTTATTTATAGGTGCTGCTTCAAATCAGTCGGTGTTGCAGTTAGGCGAGAAGATCTGAGAAAGATGGTGAGTGAAATGGTCAACCCTGCATTTAATGCACCAATTAGCGCTCAGTCTTCTCAAGCGGCTAGTTTTTCTCTATGTGAGGTCTTACGATCTCGCGGCGGTTATACCGTTGACTAATTCTCTACGAATAGTGGCGATTGGTGGATCTAGTATAGCTGTAGAGCGTCGGTTCGGACCAAGGTGGACTTCGATCCATCCCGTGGGAGATCTTCGCTCCATGTAGTTGACACATTGTAGCCTAAACCCGAGCTACATCACATGTCAAAGGTTAAATATCCAAGCACAATAATGACATTGTTAATAGCCCCACATATGTATATATAATATAGAAAACCGGCATCAATGGAGTTTTAGTCATATAACATCCCATGTTATCTGTATTTATGCCATATGTCATTTCTCTACTCATGCGATATTTATTTAATGGTTGAATTAAATATAAATGTTTATAAACTTTATAACATTTTTTTAATTTAACTAAGAGAATTTATTAGGATATTTAGAGAGTTTTATATTTACCTGCCCGCTATATATAATTGTTATGCAACTAAACTAATATGAATAATAAATAATAGAAAATTATATAATATATCCATATTATATTATTTAATTTAAACGTAAAGAGAAACAAAGCATTAAAAGAAATTATAGTGACAGATAAAAGACACGAAGCGCTAACAAGTAATGTCAGCTCGTGTAAAACAGCTAATTAAAACGTGTTTATCACAGAAATGAATGCAATTTAAGGATGAGTTAGGTGGAACAAAATAACTGCTATAATTAAGGATCGAGCAAAATGATATATTATTAAGCATTTTATGGTTTAACATACCTACGATATAATAAAAAAAATATTATATTTTAATTTTATAAATTATACAAATATATAAGGAAGATTTACATATCAAACCCGAGCTCCATTTATTGGAATTTTTTTTTTTGAAAAATGTTAAAAGTTAAAGTTGTAAATCTTATCAAAATCGACAACTTTAATGTTCAAAATATTTTCAAAAAATTCTTATACAATGATCAAATAGTTTTCGCACAAATCTCGAGAAAATTTTTTTTTTAAAAAAAAAATTTAATGGTAACTATAAAATTTAGGGATTAATTTGTACAAATAAGATGAATCTAAAGGTTGATTTATAGTTATACCAATGGATAACTAGACCTTGTGTATTATACTGGTACATACATAGTGAATACATACCTGTCCCTTCCACAGGAACAACATGATATATATGTGAGGGTGCAGCTCGCCTGCTTCGTGCGAAAGCTAGAAGTAGGAAATCGACAACCCAGATCATCCGATCTGGATTCACTACAACACGTTAGATGTTCAACGACCGACTCATTAACGACGGAAAAATATCGGTCGGTGAATACAATATTCAACGACCGATAGAAATCGGTCATTGTATTTATAATATTCAACGACCGCAGAAAACGCCGCCGTTAATAATGTCCTATTAATGGCCGCTATTTTATGCGGTCGTTGTATATTTAAATTATCTACGACCGTTTATGTAAGCGGTCATAGATTTTTATTAAGAACGACGGATTTACTATACGGTCGTTAATAATCATGGCCAGCTGGCGCGCATTTTAGAATTTATTACGACCGCTTATATCTTCGGTCGGTGAAGGTCCAAAAAAAAAATTAGAAAAAAAATTGCGCTAATGGTTAGAAGTTTATTTATCCCGCGCTGGTTTCACCGTCGAAGAAATCCCGCGCGGCGCGATTTTCTTATTTTCCAGTATTTGATCGATCACTCAAATTCCTTATTTCAATCTTACTTCCAGTGTTGATCGCCGCGCTTCGAGCTCGATCGCCGAGAACGGTCGGATTCCTGTTTTCTATCGTGTTGCTTGATCCCTGTTCTCAATCTCTCTTGCTTGCGGCCGGGATTCCCGTTTCTATCGGTCGAGATCGTCGTGCTTCGATCGTCTCCTGAATTGCTTCTTCGCTGTCTTTAGGTTCGTCGGTGTTGCTTCATCCTATCACTTGTTGCCTGCGACTCCCGTTCACCGCCAATTTGCTGCCTCTACAGGTTCGTCGGTGTCGCTTCATCCCATCACTAGTTGCCTTCGCCTCCAGTTCGCCGCCAATTTGCTGCCTCTACGCCTCACAATCTGCATATACCCTCGCCCTAATTTGGAAAAGGTTTGCAATTTTGATGAATGTAATTTATTACGTGCATTTTGTTCTAGCATAACAGTAGGGATATATATATATATATATATATATATATATATATATATATATATATATATAAAACAGTAGGATTAGTTAGATTAGATCAGATGGGTATTCCATCTATTCGTTATTTTTCTACTAGTTATTCAATTCAATGAGTTAGCAATATAGAACAGTAGGATAAGGTATATTTAGAAGGCATTAAACTAAGGGTTAAAAGCTGGATATATAGGTATGGATAAAAGCTGGATGCTAGTTAAAAACAGAGCTTCAGACGCTTATATAAATGGAATTCACGCATTTCTGGATTTTGCATATAAGAATATATCTAGAGATAAGCATATTCCTTGTCCATGTAAACGTTGTGCAAATATTATTTCACGATCTGCAACAGAGGTCTTTCAACACTTGGTACAACCAGGAATTATGCCGTCCTATACAACTTGGTATGTTCATGGTGAAAAGGAAGTTACGGAAAATGATGGGTCACATTATGGAAGTTATGATTATGAAATTTCAGACGGGAATGATGAACTTGAAGAGCTTTTAAAAGACTTGCACGAATCTCGACACTTAGCAGATTTTTATTCTACAACTGGACGCGAAGCACAGAGTGATGACTCTATGGACAGTTTATTGGAATATGCGATGAGGCCAATTATTCCTGGTTGGCATCACACTTCACTTTTGTCCTTTGTTATTCGGATGCTGAAGGTGAAGGTTGAAGGTCGAATGAGTGATAAAGCATTCAACTTAGTGTTGAGTATCCTAACTGACATTGCTCCAGAGGGTCATTGTATCCCTGCCAATATTTACGAGGCAAAAAAGCTCTTACATGACCTAGGATTATCGTGGGTCCCTATTCATGCATGTATCAATGATTGCGTCTTATTCTGGAAAGATTTAAAGGAGACCGACCAATGTCCAGAGTGCAATACATCACGATGGAAAATGGATGCAAACATTAGAAGAAATAAAATACCTCAGAAAGTAATGCGCTATTTCCCACTAACACCAAGGTTGAAGCGATTATTCATAACAAATGAGGTTGCTAATGATATGCAATGGCATAAAAAAAATCGTGAGTATGAAGACAATATCATGGCACATCCTTCGGATGGTGAAGCTTGGAAGCATTTTGATGAGAAGTTTCCAGAATTTGCACACGACCCTCGCAATGTACGCCTTGGATTAGCCTCAGACGGATTTAATCCATTTGGAAACATGAGTACTTCGTACAGTATGTGGCCTATACTTTTGATACCATATAACTTACCTCCATGGAAGTGTTTGAAGCAAGAACAAATTATCTTGTCAACCTTAATTCCAGGACCTAAAGCACCTGGGAGGGATATCGATGTGTTTATGCAGCCTCTTATTGATGAATTAAAGCAACTTTGGGAAGAAGGAGTCCTAACATACGACGCGCATTCGAAGCAACTATTTTACATGCATGCAACAGTATTGTGGACTATAAATGATTTTCCTGCTTATGGTGATTTATCTGGATGGAGCACAAAAGGAGAACTTGCTTGTCCCGTTTGTAATGAAAATACGGATAGCAAATATTTGCCTTGTTCTCGTAAGTTTTCGTACATGGGTCATCGTCGTTATCTACCATTTAATCATCATTGGCGAAAAGCATTGCAGATTTTCAATGGAAAGGCTGAAAAACGCGAACCACCAGTTCAGCTAACTGGTGATAAAATCTAGCACAGTTGCAGAATTTAGAGGTGACAAAGTTTGGTAAAATAAATAAGAAAAGAAAGCGGGCTGCAGTGGAGTTGAATTGGATGAAGAAGAGCATATTTTTCATGTTACCCTATTGGAAGGATCTCAAAATTCGGCATATTCTCGATGTGATGCACATAGAAAAAAATGTTTGTGACAATATTCTGGGAACATTGATGAGTATCGAAGGGAAGAATAAGGACACTGATAAGGCCCGCAAAGATTTGGAGCATTGGAAAATAAGGGATGAGCTACATCTTCAGGAACGAAATGGTAGAGTGTATAAACCGCCTGCTTGTTTCACTATGACTTCGAAAGAAAGACATGGTTTTTGTCAATTCATCAAATCCGTGAAGTTTCCGGATGGATATGCATCTAACATAACAAGATGTGTGAAAGATGACCATATAGTTGGACTAAAAAGCCATGATGCACATGTCCTCTTGCAACGATTGATTCCAATAGGACTGAGAGGTCATCTTGATTCAAAAGTCTTGGATGCTATCTCTGAGTTGAGTTATTTTTTCCGACAATTATGCGCTAAAGTTTTGTTGGTGGATGCAGTGAAAAGATTGCAAGAAAAGATAGTTACTATATTGTGCATGTTTGAAATGATATTTCCACCGGCATTCTTTACAATAATGGTCCATCTTACTGTTCACTTGCCAAGTGAAATATTGCTAACAGGCCCAGTTCAATATAGATGGATGTACCCAATTGAAAGGTACTAGATTTTACGTTCTATATGCATTGAAACTTTGTTTTTATTTGAAATAATATTATTTAATCAGTTAGAAATATGAAACAGGATGCTTGCTACATTTAAAGGAACTGTTCGTAACAAAGCCCGGCCTGAGGGATCAATTGCTGAAGCATTTAGACTTAAAGAGAGTCTGATTTTTTGCAAATACTATCTCAAAGGGCCTGAGACTAGCATGTTTCATGTGGAAAGATATAGAGAAGTTGATGACCCTCCTATAAATAGTCTATCTGTGTTTTCTCATAGAGTACGACCATTAGGTGCTGCAAAAGTTATAAATTTATCTTCAAAGGATTGGGAGATTGTCACATGGTATGTTTTAAACAATTGTGAAGAAATTCAACCTTATTGGGAGTAAGTATGACATATGTTAATTATGTTCTTAGCGTAAGCAAACTTATAAGATTAATTTAACTAATTTTCAAGAAATGCAGGGAACATAAAAACTTGTTAAAACAAGAAAATCTATATGATATTGAGGCACGCCATAGAAAGTTTTTTCCATCTTGGTTTAGGAAAAAGGTATGCTTTTAATTATGTGTGCTTTACTATTTTATTTATCAATCCTATATCTTTCTTAATATCTTGAAATTATTAAATTTCGAATTGGAATTAGGTAAGAGGATTATATGCGGATAACCAGTCAGTGATAAGCAACGACATTTATGCACTAGCAATGGGACCAGATAGTAATCGTGTGAAATCTTATCAAGGATGTATTGTAAATGGCGTCAAGTTTCACAACATATCACGGGATAGTCATACGGCAATGCAGAATAGCGGTGTTTATGTGGATGGATTCCACAGGGGTAAACAGCTTGCCTTTTATGGCTGTTTAACAGAAATTATACAGCTTTGTTATCTAAGCTATACAATATTTCTATTCCGTTGTGATTGGTATGATCTTGACCATAAAAGGCCGGTTATAATAAACAATGACTTCACTAGCATATGTATTACCAAATTATGGTACCAAACTGATCCATTTGTATTGGCAACTCAAGCAAATCAAGTTTTCTATGTGCAAGACCCACTTAGAGGCCTTGGACATAAAGTAGTGCAAAGGTCGGTCAATCGTCATCTCTTCGACCCAAATTTGTTTAAGCAAAGAGATGAGAATGAAGCTAATGGCGTAGCATTGCAGGAAGATGAGTGTTTGTATGTGCAACTTCCTTTAGATTCACCTGGTATAAATACCCTTGTTCGTCTCGATATAGAAGGAGATGATCTTGGTCCTATACATATGCAAGGAAATCTGGGTACACTTGTAAATGCAGATGATGAAATTGAGTATTTGGATGATACTATAGACGAATACTTTAGTGAAGAAGACAATCTCATTGAAACAGATAGTGAGAATGAAACCGAATGAGGTAGTTACGAATTGATTTTTTTTTTTTTTTTTTTTTGCTCTGTTCTATATGCTTCTAGAATGCTTATTCTATATTATTCTTTACAATGTATGCTAATAGTATATGAGTCACTTTACAGATAACAGATGGTTGGATTGGGATGTTTTCGAGATGGACGGGGTGATGTTGGTCTTATAGGAACAGGGAGAAGTAGTTATGGTATTGGGATTAGCCAAAGTAATGCTTCTAGAAGATTTGGATTTGCTGGAGAATTAGCTGGAGGTCCTTCAAGGACTACATATTCTGGACAAGCAGCTGCAGGACACTTTTATGGTGTTAGAAGAGTTGGCAATGTAGCTGGAGAAGCAGGAGGTGCTGTTTCTGGACTACCTGCAGCTGAACAAGCAGCAGGTTGTGCTGCTGGACTACAATCTGCAGGAGGTAGTGGTGCTGGACTACCAGCAGCTGGAGGAGGAGCAGCTGAACAAGTTGCAGCTAGACAAGCAGCAGGTGCACAAGCTGCAGCTAGACAAGCTGCAGCTAGACAAGCAGCAGTTCCACAAGCTGCATCTAGACAAGGAGCAGCTAGACAAGCAACAGCTCCACAATCAACAGCTGGAGAAGCAGCAGCTGGATTAGAAGTATGTCCACCATCTGCAGCTGGTGAAGCAGCAGCAGCAAAAGAAGCAGGTATATATTTGCGTTATGTTTCATGCTTGCCCTCCTAGTTATTTGACATGCATCCTTCACACAGCCTGCATTTTTCAATTTATAATTACTGCTCAAACTTTTATGTTGTATTTAACTTCTTTATTTTTGTGTCTTAAAATTTAACAGACAAAAGGAGATCTCGAGGACAAAATCGTAGTATAGGTCTTTTCAAATTGAAGGATAAATTGGGAAAGCCCAAACCTACGTTTATTCAAACAGGAGAAGTCGTGAGTGATTATCACCAACTATATTCAAGGAGATGACCCGACTAATTAAGTTATGTGCTCCAGCAGATGTATCTGGATGGTTAGCTGTCCCTGAGGATATTAAGTACGAAATTTATAAGCGAATGGAGGTGATCGATAAAAGTAGTTTTGACATAAATATCAAATTTTATATTTTCATTAAGCTTTTAAAATTGATGGTTTATGCTTTTATTTATAGGTTGTGTTCGACATAGATCTGGAAGACCATCTAGTTAAAAAAAGCTTCAAATTTTATGGTCAAAAGGGTTATAAAAATTGGAGGTATTATAGTCACAAGCATTACAAAGAATGTGGAGGAGGACAGAGTGCTAGATCAAATCCCCCGGTTGAGTTTCGTGGTGCAGCTCGTGAAGATGATTGGAATAAGTTATGCGATTTGTTTGAGAGTGAGCAATTTCAGGTAAAGTATGTTTATCTATTTGTATTCAAACTATGCAATGTATTTACTACTTATTGTTAACTTTTCAGAGGAGATCAGAGGTCGGGATGAATAACAGAGGCGAGCTTAAAGACTTACAACATAATGGGAGCACAAGCTTTCAGTATTATGCGCATAAGAAAGTAAGATTGTCTATAACTTTCGTCACCTTTTTATAGAATGTAACCTCCAAGCCACTAATAAATATTATATATGTGTATATGAAATTGTAGGACAAGCAGATTGTTGATTGCTACTCCCACTTCTATACAACGAAGGCATCTAATCACACAGAGTTTACATCTGAGCGTACACAAGAAGCTGCTGTAATGTGTTCTATATGCTTCTATTTGTTTAACATTTGAAAGATGCTTTTCGAGGTGTATATTTCAAATTTGTTTTATTTGCAGGCCAAGATCGTTGAATATAGAGAAAAATGTACTCAAGAAGGTAGGCAACCCACTCAAGAGGAAATATTACTAAGTACCGTTGGCCCGTCAAAGAAGAACAACATTCCTGGAATGGGAGGTGGAACTAGCATGTCAAAGCGGTTTAGGAGTTTCGAGGGTAACCAATATGCAAATGAGCTAGCTGCTGAGTGTGCATCTTTGAGAGGACGGCTAGCTCAGAAAGACGTAGAGTGTGAAACTTTAACGGAGAGAGTGAAGGAGTTGGAGGAACGTAACGGAGCAAGTGATAACAGAGTTAAGGAGCTAGAGGAACGTGTGAATGCAAGTGAAAGTAGATTCAAGGAAATACATGATGACATAATGCAATTCCGAGCATTAATGAGCCAAAATCGTTTTCCAGTTCATTCAGACAGCGAAACTCAGATATGGTAGATGCTTCTTTCACTTCCTCACTGCACTAGTAAAAATCTCTTGAATTGTTAACGGTTTTACTTATATTGGTTTATAAGAATATCTATCATTTTTTACTAATGAAATTATCTTGGTTTCTTTTGTAGATCGTGAATTTTCGCTGGTGAAGTTTTGTAGTACTTGTCAGATCAAGTAAAGATTTTTGGTACTGGAGATTGCCCAATATCGTAATTTTTTGTGTATAGTCATATCAACAATCTCTGTAGTATGTTTTGATATATTTATATGTATATGACTTTATATATATATATATATATATATATGTTTGGGTTTATCTATGTTTGTAACTTTGTAATTAACTTCGTATTTAATTTACTGTTTGAAACTTTTTAATGTAAAGGTCCTTTGTGCACTGGCTTTTGGTACATGATATACTGATAATTGATATCATTTTTTTCTTTTTAAATTGATATAATTTTTTACTTTTTAAAATAAGTTCATTCAACGACCGGCATAAACCGGTCGTTAAATGTACTAAAATAAAATAAACATGCAAAACATAATAAATGACTAACTACGACCGAACAATAACGGTCGTAGATATAACTTTACAATGACCGCACAAATCAGTCATTAAATCCATTTATATAATATCAACGACCGATGTCTAAGCGGTCAAAGTAAAGAACTGATAACGACTGATAATAGGCAGTCGTAGAAAGTAACTAACAACGACCGCTTATTGCGGTCGGTGAAATATGTTATCAACTACCGCTTCGGAAGTCGGTCGTAGATATAATCAATGACTAGTAGTCTATGTCCGAGCCTTGACTTCGGTCGTGGATAGGTTCTACGACCGAAATATGTTTTTCAACGACCGTTTTAGACGGTCGTTGAAGGTCGAATATGTTGTAGTGATCGTGCAGTTTTTGAGATATTATATAAAATTTTTATCGATTTATTTGACCTATTTGGAGTATTTTAACAAAAAATTTGAACTATAAAGTTGTAGACTTTTAATGTAATATACAAATTATAGTTAAAATTTTTTCGAAAAAATACCAAATACTATATCAAAATGATGATCAAATTAGGTCAAATAAGTTGATAAAAATTTTATATAATATCTCATGATCCGTACAAACCTTGATGGAATAGTTCGGACCGTCGGTTTTCTGCGTCCTGCAAGCTTTCGCAGGAAGCATGCGAGCCGCCCCAATAATTTAATCTATGAATTTGGTGTTGATGTGGTCATTTACCCGTCCTCCTATTTTCCATCTATCACTGTTGAATCTGAAACAAAGTAAGTTAGGTTAGCTAGCTCGCTCTCTACCACTTATTAATTCATTATTCATTACCAAACACCACCACCGCCACTATCATTTGTCCTCCTTCCAACACTAAGCATGCATATAGAAGTCGTAGTACACAGTAGCTAGTGATAAGAAATTATCAGCTTTTTAAAGCACTCTCTCTTTTCTTGGGAAACATTGGCTTCGATTTATTTGGTGGGGTGGTGGTTGTGTTGCAGGTGCCAGTGAACATGGGATCCCTGATGCCCATGTCTCCTCTCCCATCATCCCAACCACACCCAACTCTTGCCTCTTGGTAAAAGAAAGAATCACAGATCGATCAGAGTCCAAGCATATGTTCTGTAACCCTGTACTAATCATATAACCTCGTCGGTTCATCTATGGCTATTCTTTTTTAGGATAATTTGCATTTAGCCCCTGCTTTTGAAACATCTCCTCATTCAGCCTCTCTACTTCTCCATTTTCATTTTTGGCCCTTCTATTAAAAATCGTGTCACGTTATTTTAACCACTTGATTAATATTTTTGAAAAACTTTTAACATTATAGTTGTAGATTTTGATTAGATTTATAATTTTTATATTTAACATTTCTCCAAAAAGAAATTTTAAATAGGTGTTTTGAGACTCCGAAGTGTTAAAGGATTTCAATTCCGACCAGTTAACCTGCTGAAGAATTTTTTTTTTAAAAAAATGTTAAATATTAAAGTTGTAGATCTCACTAAAGTCTATATTTTTTATGTTAAAAATTTTTAAAAAAAATACTGATACAGTAGTTAAAACGAGATGATATGAAAATCAAGGAGGGGCTAAAATGGAAGATGGTAACGTAGAAGGGCTGGTTCAGTATAAGTTTGCCCTTTTAGGGGCTGAACAAAACTATTCCATTCTTGTTAGGGACATTTATATATCAGTCCCTTCAATGTTTAAACTTTACGAATAAATCTCATATTTTATCCGTAAATTTTGACCCTAAAAATCATAGGTTTTAATAAGATCTATAAATTTAATGTTAATTTTTTTTTTTAAAATGATTCTATATTAGGTATTTTGAGACTCCAACTTTTGACGGATTAATGAATTAATTTTAAAACCCACTAAAATAAGCATCAAAATATTTATTAAATATCTATTTGAAAGTATTTTTTAAAAATATTGAAAATAAAAGTTATAGATCTAATCAAAATTTATAACTTTTATATTAAAATTTTTTCAAAAATATTTATACAATAGTCAAAATAGCTTCAGCACGAATATTAATAGAAGATTTTTTGTTTATAAATTTAAACAAAGAGAATTTATAGATTAATTTATAATGAATAAGAAGAATTTAGGAGTTTATTTATAGTTACTTTTTAACCTGGACATGAGATCGAATCAAATAGACCGCTTTCTGTGATTGAATTAACCACCCCGGTCCAGATCTAGCCGGCCCGATATAACACTAATGCTAATTGTAGAAACTGGACCTTACCGCTGCACCTTGCACGGAGAACTTTCTCTTATGATGTCGCCCACGATTTGGCCACCACAAAATTCTAATTAATTTAGATCTTCCTCTCTGACTCGAAATACACACCTTTTTACAGGAGGAGTCCCGATCCGGTACAGTCAACTGTAATTACGTAGCCGACTATAAAACACCAACATGGAGATATTATTTTAAAAAAAAATATTCAACATAAAAATTATTAATTAAATAAAATCTATAATTTTAATATTTATTTTTTTAAAAAAAAATATTTATAACTAGGTGTTTAGAGACTCTAAAATCTCAATAAAATAAAAATTATTTTTAAATCTTAAATTTTTATATTTAATAATTTTTAATTAATATCTATTCGTAGGAGTTTAGTATAGTCGGCTGTATCGGATACGGAATATCCCTGATCATAATAGTTAATAATTATCTTACCTTAGAGTACTGAATCATAATATAGGGAAGCTGAAAGTGTATCATCGGTCCATGCCTTTGCCTTTGGTTAGGAAGGGGTTGTGGGGATACGTGCCCTCCAATTGAAGTGGTGGAAAGGTACATCACATAACATAATAACATGGGGAATTTTAGATTGACGGATCAAGCAATGATAATTAATGTGGCTCTTGGAATCTCTCTCTCTCTCTCTCTCTCTCTCTCTCTCTCTCTCTCTCTCACACACACACACACACACACACACACACACACACACTCTCTCTCTCTCTCTCAAAACGTCTCATTTTATCTGGATCGTTTAACTATACAATAAAATTTCTTTCATTACAGTAAAATAAAATAATTAAGCGAATTTGGTTAATTAAGTATAACTGATTTCAACTGAATCAAATCGGAAATCAACTACTTTGGCTAGACTCACTTAAGCTAACTTTGGCTTAATCAAAATTGGAATCACAAATGTCAAAGCTCAATTGGAATCACATCTAGAAAAATTTGAATAAAATACATAAGTTCGTTTAGGCTCGTAACGAGCTGAGCAACAAATTCGCACACTCATCTCATTTTATTACTCGAGCTTAAATATATACTCAAACTCAATTCGAACTCAACAAAATTCATGCTCAAGCCGAGCTTAAATAAGTTTGAGCATGAGCTACTCGTGAGCTACTCCGCTCATTTTCACGCCTAATCATGATGTAATATATGTTTAGATGGTCCTCACAATTGTCATAATTTGATCAGTTTGGACATGCTTGAACCTGGCTTGGTCAAAATTAAAATAAGCTTGGTTAATCGAAAATGGCTTGATAGGACTGAATCAGGCTTTACAGGCATATTGGTTTGGGCGCATGGTCTCGACGGCCTTCATGTCGGATCGCCCAGCTGATTGATTGCACGGATATCTCGTCCGTCCGAATGAGATCCGGCGGTTCATTCTGCACGAGAAGCAACACCTATTCGCTTTCTCACACCCTCTCGAATTTGGACCTAATTTTGACCCGCGGGTATTAGATCAGACGGCCCAGTTTGCTTCCATAGGCTTATATAGGCAATGAGGTCCTGTTCCTACATGTGATAATTGGATTAAAAGATCGTGGATCCTAATTGGATTAAAAGATCGTGGATCCGAGACTTAGAAAAATATCTTAAAAATTAGAGTATGGTGGTATATATTAGGCTAGAAATTGATCCTTCATTTATACAACATGTGTCTACATGCGCTAGATTTCTTATAGTATCGGATAGCTCCCTATTCTAATGCAATTTTTTTTAAAGGAATTGATGAAATTTAGTCCTACCTGTTTAGGATGACAATAAAACTTTCACCTACCTAATTTAGATCTTATGTTCATATATTATAAACACCATCTATATGAATATGGGGATATAATTTCCCTATACTCGATATGGACATTTTGGCTTATCGTGATCTAAAAGTTAAGATTTTTTGGTTGGTGAAATAAGTTTATGCCATAAGTGAATTTATTAATTGAGATGTTAACACAAAAATGGCAAGTATGGGTAAAGTTTTTCGGCAATAGTCTCCAAAAAAAAAAAAAAAAAAAGATAAAATTTGTTAGACATGTATGATTACTTTTAAAAACTTGTCTATGTGTAAACTAAATTTTATGGTATATGCCATAACTCTTGGGAACTCTAGCATCACTCATTGAATCAGAATAATTTTGTTCACAATAGAACTCAATGTAATTTGCAATTACTTATACATTTATGAGAAACGGGTAAAATGTATTCATTCCATATTCGACTCTATTCAGAATGAGATTAAGATGGGCTGATACTCATACTCTGTGCCCTATCGTACGTGATGAGATTCACGTGTATGAAACCATCACCACTCGCCTAATTAGGACCTCAAACGGACCGATCTGAAATTTGAAGACGAATGGAGAGGATTATCGAGCCTCCACCCATCCGCTGCAACACTCTCCCATCCACGGCTGCTACTTACACTGATACATGTATAATACATGTACTCTGGTCGTAAATTCTATCTCTGGTTTACGTCGTAATCCTTTCGGTTCTTACATACATTCAAAATTTCTTTCTTTCTTAATGATATGGGAAGTCAGCCGGATTGGCACATCTTCTCACCGCAGGCGTGATCGTTTCGGGGCAAAATCCACTCCGAAAATTCTCATTCATCATCTTGGTTGTTGATTACATAACATGGCGGGGGTTAATCCTGCCTATAAAAAAAAATGCCATCCCTACTATATAACAGAAAAAGACTAATGAAATTTGCACATTTGTCCAAATATATTTATTTTGAATCATTCTTTGGAAATACCTCCAAATTTTATATTCGAAGTTTTCTAAAAAGTCCTTCCAAAACTTTTTTGAACTCTCGGTGGAATTTTTACTGTGCCCAATAATGATTTTTTTTTAGAATGAAAAATTTTGAACTTATGACTATTAATTATACGTATTACTTGTTAAAAAAAAAGAAAGCATATAATTTTTAACTAAAATTTTATAATTTTGGTGCAATTTTTTTAATCTAAATATATTTTTAATTTTTTAACCATATAAATTGGTGAATTTTGATTGAATCAGTGATAACCATTGTTTTATTTTTTTAAAAAACAAAACAAATAAAAAAAATTAGTCGACTAAATTGATGTACTGTTGCTAAAAGTCTTACAATGAGCTAATGCAGAAGTAGGCCTTTATTATCAGGCTATACAATGATCCGTCTCCTACAAATTGTACGACCCTAAACAAACCCACCTTCATTTTTCTCCGGTGCTATTCGGTGGTTGGATCGGAGAAGAGAGCGGAGGCCGAAACCCTACAATTGCCACCGGTCCCGTCGCTCACCGGAGATGGCTGACGTCAACGATCCCTTCATGCGCAATCGCGACGCCGCCGTGCAGGCTCGCACCAAGGCTCAGAATCGCGCCAATGTTCTCCAGCTCAAGCTGGTATTGATCTATTCTCTTTAAAATTAATTCATTTCTAGGTGCTTATAGATCTCCACTACGTTTCGATTGTTTATTGTATAGCAGTTGCTTTTCGCTGATCTGATTTGTTTCCGCTTCTTCTGTGATTTAGGTTGATCGTTTGTTGATTTAATTGGATATCGATATCCGTGCTTGTTAATTATGTTTTATGATTTGTAATTACTGAAAGCAAATGTTGTCTCTCGTGGAGGTGGTCTTCATGACAATGAGTGAATTAACTTGTAATTTTTGTTATGTTGATACAACTAAGGACTTGCTCGAGACGGTTCCTTGAGAAACTATTTACTATAGATCACTATTTCTTCTAAACGGTGTATTAGTTGCTCTGCGGACGAGTGATATAGCATAAGATGTATGAATGCAGTATGGAAGCTTGTGATTGGTGATGTCATTAATCATTATTATATTGTCATTTATTAGGTTTAATGTTGCTTTGATGTTTCATAGATCGGGCAAGGCCATCCAACTGGGTTGACGGCAAACCTGCTGAAGCTTTTTGAGCCTCGGCCTCCATTGGAGTACAAACCACCTCCAGAGAAGAGGAAATGCCCTTCGTACACAGGAATGGCTCAGTTTGTGAGCCAGTTTGCTCAACCTGGAGACCCTGAATATGCTCCACCGGTTCAGAAGGCAGAGACTCCGGTACTACCCTTTTTTATTTTACCACTTATTAGTTCTCAATAAATATTTCTGGTTGTTACTAACTTTGTAAGCTGCTTAGTGTGGTTCTATATCCTATTACTATAGGAATTTTCATAAGTTAAGAGAGTTATTCTAGCTGCTAGTCAATGGATCTAAGGGCTTGCTACGTTACTCAAAATGTTTGATGTCTTTTGTAAATAATTTTACATGTAAGTGTCATATCTTGAGCTAATATGCTGACTTGAAAAAATGTATTCAAAATCGAGTATGATTGGGAATATAAGTGCTACGATGTCGCAGGTTAGTGTGTTTGTGCAAGTTACTATGTACCTTTTGGTGAAGAATACTGATGAATCTAGCATTTCTAATAGGAATTTATGCAGAAACATTTGCTTGAACATGAACTACTGTGCACATCTTTCATGGTTGTAAGTCGTCTACTATTGTGCATATCCTTCTGAAGCATGTGATATTTAACTACATTATTAAAGCGATAGCATGTTAAATACAAAAGATTTCTATTTGTTATCACTAATGTCCAAGCGTTGGCTGGTTATGTTAAATATCGTTTTTATTATTTTCAATCTTGGAACATATTAGTCGCTTTATGTACTTGAAGACTGTGTTGTTATAACCCAACCGGACTATCTCGTTCAACTTGAAACTGCCAGATGGAACAAGTCAGGTGAAACCCGATTTCCCGGTTGAACTGACCAGTTCAACTCGGTCAACTGGGAAAAAAAAGATGAGCTGCGAACTGGTGGCCTTCTGGTTTATTTCCTGGTCCGCTTTTTAGAACACAGCTTGGGTGCTATCATGTCAGTGTTAACCCAAGTCCTTATCAAACCTGTTATAGTAAGATCTGCATTAAGTTCAGGTTCAAAGCATTTTTTGGTTTTTTTTTTTAGTCGTATCATACTTATCATCACGGATTTCTTTGACCTATGAACTTTAATCTCTTCTGTTGTCTTGGACACAGACAGAAAGAAGAGCTCGGGTTCACAAACTGCGTCTTGAAAAGGGTGCAGAAAAGGCTGCTGAAGACCTTCAGAAATGTATGCCTCTTGCTAAGTTGATAAAATGACTGCATATCTATCCACCACTCTGGTTTGTTTTAACTGTTTGTACCTTTCCTAAAACAGATGATCCATCGAACGATCCTAATGTAACTGGGGACCCTTACAAGACACTTTTTGTGGCAAGACTTGTAAGCCATGTCTATTCTTGCTATCTTCTTTATAGAGGAATATTTTAGATTCATACAGTTAGTAATAATAATTCATACTTCCGCAGAACTATGAGACAACTGAACATAGGATCAAAAGGGAGTTTGAAGCTTACGGACCAATAAAGCGGGTAAGTATGTATATAAAGCTCTGTAGTTGGGACCTCAAGCTATCCTTAATTTGGGTAAGGTTTTTAATTTTATCTCCAATAAAAAACGAGTTTCCTTTGTCCATTTTTGATATTAATATTGTTCTTAGTTGTTTGCAAATCAAATGAAAGATGACTTTGTAAGTTTTTTTCCTCATTTTCTCGATAACTGATTCTCAATGAATTATTGTCTTGAGGAGGAAGGGGTTAGTAGCATTTCTCTTTTTTTGTAAAAAAGTGTTTGAGTTGTCTTTGTTGTTTGTTTATTTCTCTTTGACAGATGGATACTGATGTTTCTCGTACCTATGTTATTATAATAAGCTTCACATGTTTTCTTGTGTTCAAACCTTTGCAATTGGATTTTTTAAAATAAGTCCATAGACGCTTGAATCATAAAGTTCTTATGTTTCACTATTTGAACGGTCATAAGGTTAGTAAGACAACATCTGGTGTGCCGGGGGTAGGCATTCCTTGTGTATTATTAATGAACTGCACAGTCGATATTGTGTTATTCTTTAACTTGGTAGCCATGAAAATTGCTTCAGAAGGTCCACACCAAGATAACTGAACATGGCAGGTATATAGCTCTAAAGGTAGCTTGTTCTCTTTGTATTTTATTTTATTTCTTTGTTAATTTCCAAGCGAGTAGGGAGAAGGTATAAATATGGAGCACTGCTATTCTTCACTCTTCAGGGCCCCTTGACGGCCCTGATGCAATCAGGGTCATGAGGGGGTTCTGAAGAATTGTTTCTGTAAATATCGGAGTGCGGTTGATGCATATGACTGGATGGTTGAAGGTTCAGGTAAATTACTCTTCGTGGGCACTGTGAATCGAAGGTTAAACTCTGGAACCTTTCTATAGTATTAACTGAGTTCAGGATTTGCTTGCCCTACTTACCATCAGATTTACCGTGTATATACCATTCGAATCTGGTAGGAAGTTGGATTGTGTCAGTCGAGCTTGCATCTCATCCTAATTTGGTAAGATGATTATTGAACTGCTTGAAAGGTGAGGTTTGTTAGGAAAAATGCAAAGAACGATATAGAATCATGACTGTAACGAAGGTTTCAGTCTTTTTCCTTCCCCTCTGAAACTCATTTATCCATGTGGAATAAGCATGTCTGAGATGTATAAGCAGGTCACACCCGTTGTCAAGAAAACCTTGCTGCTACTGAACGTTTTGCTTTTCTTATATCAATGGTCAAAGAAAACCTTTCAGCTATTGAGAAGATATGATTGCGGTATTTTCTGTGTCTTCCTAGTTTTATGATTTTTATTATATCCCGGGTAAGGGGTTTAAATGTATGCTATATGTGGTAACCTGCCACGTACGTCGGTTTTTTCTGCCTACTCCGTTCATATGGTGGTCATGCATCCTGCTGGGGCGAAGCATTACATGCTAAAAAGGTGAGCACGGCTAGTAAGGCAATATGCCTGTCTGTCGTGCCATTTAGGATTAGTATTTTAACTCGTTGAATGTAGCTTTTTGACAAGTGTGTCAATTTTTTGTCCCCTAAGAATTTTTTGTTAGATATATACCTACTTATGTCGTGAGTTTCTCAGGTACGCCTGGTTACTGACAAGGTGACTAATAAGCCTAGGGGCTATGCGTTCATAGAGTACATGCACACCAGAGACATGAAAAGTATGTACTGTGTCCATCTTGAGCACATTTCAAACATTTCTGTGTTCTGCATACTGATCTTGTCTTGTGATGTAGCTGGTTACAAGCAAGCTGATGGGAGGAAGCTTGACAACCGAAGGGTTCTTGTGGATGTTGAGCGTGGTAGAACAGTTCCAAATTGGAGGCCACGTAGATTGGGTGGTGGACTTGGATCAACTAGGGTTGGCAGTGAAGATCTTAATCAAAAACATTCTGGCCGGTAATCAGTTTGTTTTTTATATGGACGTGCTTTTCTGGTTTTATCTGTGTTGTTTTACTGTTAAGTTCATAAAGGCGCGTCTCGCCTTGCGCCTAGACCCACCAACAGAGTTTGCGCCCGCCTCGGGCCAAGGCAGGTTCACGTTCGAAAGGCGCGCGCCTCGGCGCCTTGCCCCTAGGCTCGCCCAAGCGCGCTTTTTAAACTCTAAGCTAGTGGCAACCCTAAAAGCAGAAATAAAAGCAAAAAGAGGTTCACCTGAATCCTAAACTATCGGCAATAGTGTATTACGAATTTATATTAACTTATCAATAATAGTGCTGTTAAAGGCGAGCCTAAGCGCATTGAGGCAATTGTGCCCGTCTAGATCCGAGGCCGGCGTGCGTGCAAGAGGCGTCGTCTACGCCAGGGCACGTCTCTTGCACTTCATAGTTTAAAAGAATACCTTCTTCCCAAAAAAATTCTAGCTCAATAGGCGCACAGAAGAAGGAGAGAATAAGAATAAAAATAAGAAGTGACTGCCTGTTATGGATATATAGAATAAATCCAATACCATAATATAGTTCAAAAACAGTATTATAATATTAGGATAATAATACTTAAAATCATTCATTTCTCAACCAAATCTAATTTAGTTATTCTTACAAGTTGCTATGTATAAACTTTTAACTCTACATTAGCTAATTTTATATTAAGTGTGTTCAAATTTATGTTTGTTAAATATATATTTTATTCAAAAAAATTGCGTCTCATGTTTATAAGGCCCGCGCCTTGCGCCTAGGCTCCGAAACCATCCTTGCGCCTCGGTGCGCCTTGCGCCTTTAACAACATTGGTTAAGTTAGGTCCTACTGTTATTGAAGATTCACCAAAACTGTTTGATCGTATACCTTTGGATGTGGAAATTTAAGGCCATAGTCATCCAAGTGTAGGCAAGTTTATATTTCTATATCATTTGTTGTGCAGTTATTTGTAATCTCAAGCTAAGAACTTAACGGATGCATTGAAGTCCTGTCTAACAAGATATTGATATACTTTTATCCGCCATGATTTTAGCTACATCTTTGGAGCTGTCGACTTTTCTGTTTTCTAATTGCATCTTGGGTTGTACAGAGAGCAACAAGCTGCATCAGGTGGTCCTTCTAGATCGGAAGAGCCCAGAACCCGTGATGACCGTCATCTTGACAGGTAACTACCTTGCAGGCTCTATTTTGTCATTGAAATCATCTATTTTGTCATTGCTTTCATAATTTTTTCTTATCCATTATAACCCACGAAGCAGGGAAAAATCGAGAGACAGAGAAAAGGACAGAGATCGTGAACGAGAAAAGTCCCGTGAACGCTCTCACGACAGGCCGAGGGAGCGTGAGTTGAGAGAAGAGAGACACCACCGTGACAGAGACCGTGAAAGGGGCCGTGATAGGGACAGGGAAAGAGATCGGGGTCGTGATCGTGATAGGGGCCGTGATAGAGACAGGGAGAGGGAGAAGGAGCGTGGAAGGGATCATGATCGCGACCGTGGCCATGATCGTGATCGTCGTCGAGAAAGGGACCGCGAACGTGACAGGGATTACGACCGCCAACATGGATATGGTCATGATAAAGATGCTGACCGGGAAAGATCTAGTACAAGGGATAGGGATGCTGAGCATGGTGAATGGTATGATGAGGGCATGACACAAGGCCATGAAACAGAACAAGAGGACTATGATCACCCTAAGCGGACTAAGCATGATCACTACGATAACGAAGCTTATAACGAGATGCAGACTTATGGCTACCAAGGTCAGTATGATGGAGGGAATGTACCCGAAGAGGGGATAGTTGAAGATCAAGGTCATCACTACTAAAACATTGCTCTTCCTATTGCTGCTGTTTGCTTTAGAGATGTACTTTCTTGTATTTTGAAATGATTTATCATGGACGGTCAAAACTTCATGCTTTATTTTTGTAATATCATGCACGGTTTTCTTGTTTATATTGTTGGCTTATCAACGGGCACAATGGTTCAATCGTATCTGTACAATGAATTTATTTTGTCTATATAATGAATTTGTTGCCTGACATTGTATGCACAATAGTCAATATAAACAAGCTCAGAAATAATTCAGCCATGAATAACTAGCAAGTACATGTAGCGACTTGTATAATTATTAGAAATAGCATCCTTTGTTTGGACGTGATACGACCGTTAAGAGTGGTATTGGAAATATTATGACATCATTTTATCGTCCTACATGAAAACTATTTATCATTTCTAAATTTTGTTAGAGAGCATGTCCCTAATTTTTACTATTTTTGTTTAAAACTCGGCCTTTATTTATCTATTTATGATGTAGTTATTCTCTATTTAGTAATTTTAAATAATTTAAATATTGATTGATGTGGATTGTTACTCTTTATTTATGTTTCTACTTCAATTATTCAAATAGATCCAAAAGTAAGTTTCTTAACGAGTCCCACTCTCTCATCAGTCTCATGTACTAGGTCTGCTACTGCTTGTTCCTGCATCACATGCGGTATTATTTGTTAATTGCAGTATTATACTTAAATTTTTTTTTTTTTAATAACATAAGTTTGCTTTTCTCAATCAATACTTTTTGAAATATTTATGTTTCATTGATCTATTGAATAATTTTTCTGTTCCGCCACTGGAGAAAACACAAGATTATTAGTAGAACCATAGGTTGATTTATGATCCGCAGGCACATACTTTAAATCCAGCGTTGTCTTAGAAATATATATGTTCATAAGTGAATTTGAAAGAAAAATATAAATAAAAATAAATATAGAATTTTGTCATATGCCTGGGTTAACCAATTTGCTTCAGCTGTACAAGTAGTGGGAAGCTGCAGCTAATAAAGAGTTCTCTACCGCACATGTCAAGTTAAAAAACCTGTTGAGCATAATGAAAAACTTGACCAACAGATCAGTATGGAACGAAATGATCTAGGGTTCCAGAGCTTCTGGCCACCAGCATTTATTCTACAATTAGGCATGCAAGATTTGCGGTGTTCCAAAAGGCACTCCTACAAGAAATCACATAAAGTAGAACGATGACCTTACTGCCGCATTAGAACTCGGATTGTCACATAAGGATGATGCATAGAGTAGGGGAATAGAAACATAAATAATCAGAGTTTGGTCACTGATGTAACATCGATTCGCGGAAAGAGCTCAAAATGTCTTTCTTCACTTGTATGAAGTGTTAGCCTAAGGGTTCTGGAGCAACTTCGGCAGCAGAGTGTCCATTGGTTATGTTGATTGCTCTCTTGTCAAGGCCCCATAAACTAGCTGATCTGACGTCATCCTTAAGCATCATACTCGAGAACTCCTCATGGTTATAGTCTGTTACGTTCTTTCCTCCAAAATCCACAGGGAGAATGTCGGCGTCAAAGTTCTTTAGCATAAGCTCCATGCTCTCTTCATTCTTTGGGTAGACAAATTTTACCTTCTGGAATGTTACTGGGTCGAGGAAATATTTGACAACCTGTAAAATAAGAGTTATAATTGATTAACACCACCACTTTTTACGAATAATGTAAAAAAGCCCTTGATTTCAAAACTCGTACAAATTAGCCTATGCCTTCTTACCCTTTTAAAAAGAATTCTTGTTAGAAACTCAAAAGTGTTTCAGACAACTAGTATAATGCTGTCAGCACTTGTATCCTAGTGTTCGGATTAAAGTGTTCCGCGAGAGCTATCTAGTGACCCCGCGAGCTAAAAAAGTGTTCCGGACGAACTAAAAAAATGTTTAGGAAAGCTAACTTAATAATTTTATTTGAGGCGTTCAAGTTTTGCAAAGCAAGATTTTTTTTTATAAAACCCCATTTTTTTATAACTTAGAGAACAACGTAGGAGGGCAAGTAAGACAAAATACCTTCCAAAAGGTTTCAAAGATCCTTGGTGGATTAAAGAGATACGCAGCACCAAGCCGCTCAGGATAGTGATTTTGTAGTATATGTATAGTCTCACGGGCGGTCTTCACAGGAACTGAATTGCTAAGTGACCAACCATTGAAGTCTATTAACCACACCATCTGCTCTTGACCTTCTGGAAGGTTGAGAATAGCATTTTCGATAAGATAAACTAGATGCCGAAGTTGATTGTCGTTGGATGTCGTGTTCTGCAAACATATTACCATTTTATCCCAAAAAAGAAAAAGTACGGTACGAATGCCGCAAAAATTTGCTGCAGTAGCTTTTAAGTGAAAAACATAATACCTGTCTTGCTGGTCTCAACACAAGAACAGTTCTGCCTGCACGGTCCTTAAAAGTTGCTCTATATACTTTCCCAGTTTCACCTTCAACAGCAACCTCATCCTTGAAGGAAGGAAAGGGATCATAAAGATTTTGTGCTAAGAAGCACGGATACGGATACGACACGACACGGATACGCGGATACGTGATTTTTCAAAAAAATAGGATACGATAAGTCGAAGATACGTTATTTAAAAAACATATTAAAATATTAAATTATCGATTACACAAAATACTAGTAAACAAAAGTTAGCAAAAAAGTATTTTTCAAAAGATAAGAACTCATATATTAGTATTTGAGTTGCAACTTGGCAACATATACTCATGGCATAAGCACTGTTCACTTTATTTGAAATAAAGTTGTTTGGGCTAGACTTGAGTCGATGGACAATTTCGGCTGAACAAATGGGCTCGAAAATAGCCCAAATGTGTCCCCAAGGTATCCCCGATGTGTCCCCAATGTATCCAAAAAGCGTGTCCATATTTATTTAATTATTTATTAAATTCGGATACTTAAATTTACGTGTCCGAGTGTGTCCGGCGCGTATCCGTGTGTCCGGCGCGTATCCGTGTCCGATACATGTCCGACACGCCGATACGCTGTTCTGAGGAGTGTCCGTGCTCCCTTGATTTTGTGGTGGTTGTTTTTACATCAATATGACAGATCATTATATCCTTTACCAATTGCATAAGATAATAGGCCATTTTTTAATGATTACAATTTTATATCCAACTTGTTATTTTAGTTTAAAAAATGATTCAAGCGAATCTTACTGCAATTGCTCTAGCATAGTTTTCTTACCCAGCGTATCTCCTCTGGCTTGTAATTTTTCCTCCATTTAAGCGTATCTTCCAACATTTTCCTTGACTTTTCGACATTCCAGTTTCGAGCTCTTAGATATCTTCGCAGGCAGGCATCAGTGCAAAACTGTGAATCACGTCCAGTCAAAGGTCTCATGGCAGCTTTTAGCTCGTTCACCTGTTGCCAAATAATAATAATAATAATATTGCATATTAATTTGCAAATGAAATGCCAACATGCACTACAATTACCATAGACAACTTTAAGTAACTATGTACATAGTTCTAAAAACAAATTAGAGTAAGTTTTCATAATTAACTTTTAACTTAATCTAGCAAAAAACTTCCCAAGAAGTAAATGTTTATGGCTTTTCCGATCAATCTTTGAAGCTGCCATAATGAGCAACTGAAAACTATTTGTTTCTAAATAAAAGAAAATGAGATTTAACATAAGCAGCTTTATGAAGAGCTAGACGTAAAGGAAATAATGCAATTGACTTGTTTCTCTTCACCTATACCAATTTGATGACTATTAACCATGCAAACAGAATTCTCGCTTTTCTGCTCCTAGAACATCCACTTTTCTCCTAAGAAATTTGACTAACATAATACATAGCTCTTCCAATTGCGTCATCATTAACTACAAATAGTCAAACATCAACTGTAAACGCAAGCTAAAAATAAAATATAGAAACTAGACATCATAAGCATTAAGCCAAGGCAAATTATATATATATTTTAAGTATCACGTTCCAATTCCACCAAGTTTATTATCTATAAGTAGATAGTTTTCATGAAGAATTGGAGGATCTGTTATCCATGTAAACTATTTTCCTTTATGCATCGTTGCTTACTCATAATTCAGGTATTGAACTATGTAAAAATGTTTCTTTTTCATGAACTTCCAAATCCGGTGAACCTCAATCGTTCAAAACTAAGAAGAAGAACATATTTCACGGAATTACATGATAGTTCGTAAGATTATATGACAAATGAAATCATCAGCTTTCTCTTTTATCTCTTATTACCTTCTCTTCCTGGTGAGCAGCGTCATTCTGGTCCTGAGCATTGTGCTTCCTGCGGAACATAATGCGATATGCTTCTTCTCTTTATAGGATGAAAGCCAAACCAAACTCTAATTGCAGAGATATTAGCATGATTAGATAGTACACTTCCATGAAAATCAGTAGCTAGAAGGATGGACAGCAATGAAATGAATTAGGTAGTACTGCTCAACTCACTTATCAAGAAACTTCATAACTTTTCTAAATCGTTTTTCTTTTTATGTAAATGAAGATTCTATACAAAACTTTAATATTTTCTATAGGGATCGTTCAGAGTCTTTAATAAAGTTAGACATGATTAAACAGGACAGAAAAAAAAACAACGATATCAGTAAAGTACCATCACAAGTCATAAACACTAACAAGAACCGAAATCAGAAAAATAAAAAGCAAAAAAATAATTTACAAATTCCTTCACATCTTAGAATCACCAACAAAATTACAACAAAATAAAAATCAGCCAGAAAGAAGATCACCTTAATTTCTAGAATTGTTTACCAAGTCAACAGATAAGTAGTACTCACCTGATTTTTACAAAAAAAAATCTCACCAAAATCTCACCCGGGTATTAATGGCGGAAGCCTCAAGTACTACCTCTCACCGTATTTCTTCTTCAGTTTTCAGGAAGTTGGTGATGATCACTAACTCCCCAATCTAGAGTACACATTTGTGGGATCCTAGTTAAATAAAAATAAAATGAGCTACCTGTCGGCCGTTGACCGTCGGACTTCATTTTGTTTGCGTCCTCGTTGATTTGCCATTTTTCTCACTGTCACGAGATTGGCGTTTCCGCCCTCGTGGCCACTCATCAACCCACCAAAGCCCACCGCCAAGTCAACAATCTCCAATTATATCCCAAAATGAATATTTTCTTCTAGAAAGAGAATAAGAATTTATTTTCAATAAAATATTTGTATTAGAAATAGTCCGTCATCAGTCTCCACTGATGTGGAAAAGTTCAAGTATAATATTGTATATTATTGGTGTTATTTCAAATGTAAATTTCAGGCTATAACTTTTCTGTAAGCGACTCTAAATCTCAGCACAGTACACGACCATATTTTGTTGAATGCGGTTCTCTACAAGTTCTCCTCCTCTGTTATATCTTAGTATTGATTACTTGTGTATAATAACTTTATGTTTTATAGCTTGTAGCAGTTCACTTAAAATATAAATTTCATAGCTATTAACTTATAATATCGCCCTTTTTTTTGAGATTATCTTATAAAATTTATATTTATAATCGGTTTATTTTTTATATGAACGTCGTAACAAATAAATCAACAGATATTATTTTTTTATATTTTACTAGTTAAAAATTTTAATATTTTGATCTGAACAAATAGAAGGCCAGCAGGCCAGCATTTTTTTTAAGAGCTAATTGATCTGGCGGTAAATCTCACCAACGTTTTGCAAGTATTGACCGTAGGTATGACTCATGGAGCATACGGTCATTTGAATTTTTTTTTTATTTTTTTGGTGGGTTCCAACAACGACTGAGCTTTACATTCCAAGTGAGGTCCGTGGAATTCTAATTGCAATCCACCTTCGGTCAATATTATACTTTTGATGACCTTCTACGTTTTTCTAGAAGAGCTCTGGACCGATTTACGAATCATTCTATGAGATCTATTTTACAAATAGAAATTATAAAAACATAAAAACATAAAATACTATTTATAGCTTTTTTAAGTATAAAATTATGTCAATTTTTTGTTCAGAATTCTTACATAATTTTTAGTAAATTCTGAAAAAGTTTTAACCTAGTCATATATTCTTCTGAAAGATTTTAGCTAGTAAGTGGTGTATGTTGTTATTCTTTATATTCTTTTTAGTTAAGTTATTTAAAAAAATAGTTCTGAATAGATGTTTGTAAGTTGAGTCTCAAAACTCGGCAGAACGTATTGTATGGGAGAGAATATAGAAAATTATGTCTAGAAAGAATCCTTTAAAAATTTCTATTAGGATTGACGATTCAACCACAGAAGATAATCGGAGAAGACCTCCTAAAAAGATTTGAGGTATTTGCTCTGCAATTACTCCATCCGCAGCTTCGATGACCGTTCTGTTACTTCGAAATCCCTTATTGCGTTATAAATTTTTAGAACGACGATATACTTCTTTTTAGATGATGTATAGTATCGAAAATTTCAAGAATCAATGGAATTTCAAAATATGAAGTAGAGCTTGTCAAAAGAAAAATATAATTTTATTATGTTGAATATAAACTCTAAATAGTAGTAATATTTATAGTAACTAAAAAACAAGAACCTCATATTTACGTAAACATAATAATGGGCGTGGAGCACTTGGATTCTCTCAATAATAGACATATTTCAGGATATATCATGTTCTAAATTGATTCTCGAGCTCAACGTTTCTATACATTGGACGAAGCATTCCAAAGGTATGTACAAAGAGTTTATTACACTCCACAGCATATCGTGACCTATTATATCAGCACTAGTTTAATTTCTAACACCCTCAGCTTGCATTCTCGTCATATGGTTGGCGATTGGCACGCCTGAACCATGTGTTGAATGCGGATATTAAGTGAGGACAGTCCTCTACATTACGGGTGGAAAAGCTTAGGCATTGCTGGAGCAATTCTTGAGAATCAGACATGGGCAGAGTTGAGATGATTCTCAAGAATGTTTCTTCAAGCTCCTGGTACAGCAACTTGTGTCCAGATGGAATTGGTGATACTATGTCTCTGCAAACATTCAGAACCGGAAGCCAATCCCTGACAAGCTTCATCCTCACCTGAAAGGAGACAGGCTCTCAGAAATGATTTTTATAAATCTTATTTAAAATAGAGTCGATATGATGCTGAGATAAAAAACAAATTTTGAGCTTTCTTCACCACATCCAGGAGTTAATCTGATATGTTATCTTTCACATCTACTAGTCAGACTTATAACGTGATATAATGAAACACTTTAGTTTTGTTAAACTTGAGGAGAATTATATGAAACTGAGACAAAACAAACTTTGAAATTACGCGGTTTGCACAGATATAAGATCTCACAACTGAATTTTCAACTCACTTTTCAAATAAGGGTTATGGATCTTCACATCAAGAGACTAAATTAGTTAGACCTAAGACATGATGAAGCACAACTCCATATTCTTGGAGCTCGAAGTGAATTAGGACGTAAATGCAAAAATAATTATCTTGGGATATGATATCATCATTAACAGTCTTCTACTTAAAAGTTTGTGGATTTCCCTACCCGCATCCTAAAAAGTTTTCAGCACCATTATCAATCATGTATCTTGGAATCTGATCTACTACACAATACACTCCACAATAAAATGACATGAAAAGTGAGAGCTAGGATCTATGCAAAAACTTACTTTAATGTTACCATTACTAAATTCATCCCCAATAACTCACGTTACAACGGAAACAGAACAACCACCAGAATGATTACATCGATAAACCTCTTGTCTTCACTATTGTTCAAGCAATGGAGCAAGATAAGATGTTTTTAATACTGTACCGATCCTGGAAGTGATAAACAGTTACGGATGCCTTTCATAATTTTAAAGCAACTATAAACCTCAATTTTTGAACCCTCACCTTCTCTTTTCATACCTAGTACCTTCATTTTCTAGATATACATTATCAAAAAAGAGGTTTGAGCTGGTGATACACTAATGTGCTACAGTAATGAGATGCTCACAAGCCCGAGTATTAAGGAATAAAGATTAACAAAACGGGAGACAACTTTCGGGTTATAGCATCCAATACAGGATTTCCAATCTGTCTATGTATAGTGAGTTCAGAATGTTATGGATGAACCTAACTAGTGACATAATAATATAGACGGCTAGGTCCTAAAAATGAGCAAGAACTATGATAAATAACAAACAAGAGTACGGATCAAAGAGAGTTACTAATGTATGTTATAGTTTCCTCCCTTCGGGTATGTAAAGCACAAGTGTAACGAGATGCTCAGTAAAACGGATTTTGTAATAAAATAAAGAAAATCGGAGACAACTGTTGGGATATAGCATTCTGTTACAGGACTTTCCATTTTCTATGTGTATAAAACTTCTGAAGTTCATGAACGTATCTAACTTAAACAAGAAGGTTTCCACACAAGACATTGATAACCTATAGTTATCTCTAAGAATGTACCCACCACTAACGAACCAACTATAGAGTGTAAAAATGTACCATTAGAATGGCTTTTACCAATCCATACACAATTTTATCCCATTCACCATGTATGTATGTTCCAAATGACTGCTATATACATAATAGAAAGCATAAAACAGAGTAAAAAACTTTTAAAACTTAAATGGCATCTCTTGGTGAGGATTCTTCAACATAAATCACAAGTTCTAGGAATCCCTATAAAAAAATATGTATCATCATATCTTTGGGAACCAAAAGAAGACCATCAATAACAATCGAGTTTGAGGCAAACCTCCTTAGGAGCCAGAATGGTTCCAGCAGCAACTGCATTAGCAAGCCTACTAGTGCACCTCATCATAAGAGACGACAACCCAGGGGCGATATTCCGCCATGCATCCTCCCTAAAAGTCTTCTGAAGATCCCCGGCAAGCCCCACCTGCTCGCTCCACTCCTTAACAGCAGTATCAGCCACCCGCAATTCAATCATGCGCTCGACTAACCACAGCAGATGTCTCGCATTAACCACCGCAGCGTGCAAACTCAGCCTCTGTATCGCCTCCGTCTCATCTCCGTCTCCAGCAACCCTAAAATCTGGGCTCGCGTACTCCCCCAATAATTCCTTCACAGTTCCGAGCGATTCCAAGAAGGCTTTATCGAGGACACGCCGGACAGAATCTCGTGATGGGTAGTCGCGGAGAAGTTTCGCGACAAAGGCTTTCACGTTTGCGACTTTCGGGTGGCTGTGGATAGCAGCGTGGATCAATCCATGCAACATATCCTCAGACATGGAATTGGTTGTGGATGAAAATCGGGCGAGGAGATCGGTGGATTCTTCATCTCGAAGGAAGGGGATCACGCCGAGGACAGTCTCTTCTTCTTCCTCGGTCCAGGGAACCGCTTCGAGGAAGCGAACGCAGGCGCGGACGCAGTCGTCGAAGAGAAGTTCGAGAGCGACCGGTAGGAATTCGAGGGCGTCGGAGACGGAGGAGATGGCGGCAGAGAAGTCCAGGGAGTAAAGGAGGCGGAGGACGGCGACGTGGGCGTTGAAGGTGGGGCCGACGACTTTGAGAGTGAGGTGGTGGCGGTGATCGTCGGGGGAGAGGGGTTGGGTGGGTTGCCAGCGGTCGGAAAGGAGAGCGGAGAAGTATCGGGAGCGGCGGAGGCGGCGCGGAGTGGAGGTGGAAGAGGAGGGAAGGAGGAGGAGACTCGGAAGAAGAGGGGTCAACGTCGAGTTGGAGGCGAAGGAGGACGTCGGAGGTGGAAGCGTCGTTGAAGTTGCCGGATAATGGCAACGGCAGCGGCGGAGGAGGAGGAGAGGAAGGTGGCGGCGGAGGCGGAGGAGGGGAGGGGGAGGATAGGCGGCCGCTGCTGCCGGAGCGCTGCCGCTTGCGGAAGTTGCTCGGAATCATTCGGGAAGAGCTGAGATCTGACTGAGCTGAGAAAAAAATGATTGATCGAGCGATCGGGGACAGAAGGGAAATGAACGAGGAAGGATAAGATTTGAGCCATGGATTAGGAAAGCGATGGTGGGCCGTTTATGGGCTCAGAGGGCCGTCACCAACAACAGGTGGATCAGGAAGGGTCGAACAACATAGTAATTCTGGTGCAGCTAGTTTTTAACTACTATAACTTTATCAGAAGTACCTGATAAAACAACAATCTAAACAGTCTTAAAAAAAGTCAGATATTTTTTGTGGTTAAGTATTCGGATCTAATAAAAATTAAACTAATTTTCTGATCAAGTATTCGAATATAATAGCATTACTCTAACTTTATATCTGAAGTGGATCAAAAATGACAATTATAAGACTGACGAATAATATAATAAACAGATATATTATATACAGGTTGTATAAATGAGAACCCAACTAAGCATGCATATATGTCAACAAACGATGGAAAACTAAATAGAGAACAAAGATACGATGGGAATAAAGCTACGTGGCACGTTTGCAGTCATGAAGCTGACGGTTGGATGGCTTCAGGTATTCCATATCTAGAACAAGGACAACGTCATGTCGAAATTTTACTTTCTAACTAGGTACAGGTCTAATACATCCAATATAGACCGAAAGATTTGCTTAGAAAATAATGTCTAACAAAATAATCTGATCGTTGGAAAAATACAATTACAAATACATTTTTAAAAAAAAAAATATAATTATAATTACATTTACGTGGTTCGGTCAAACATTCGTCTTTAAAAAAAAAAATCCACAAAAATACAAAGCGGAACATGCTCTTTGCGGTTCAATTTTATATATATATATATATATATACACTTCTTTTTTGATGTCTTAGATTCAGTCTCGTCTGTGTAAGAAATTCTTAAAAAGATTTTACTTGATTTTTTTTTTTCTTTTGATGATTTTTTTTTCTTTTTAAGAAAACTTGTAAACGGATTACTTAAAAGTTTGAAACATGTTATTAACCAAATCGTTAAAAATAAGAAAGAAAATCTTTAAAGGACTTTGACTATTCAGCCCTCCACTTTGGGAAACAAACATATCATGACGACGTGTGACGCCGCCACATGGCATTTTCAAAAAGCTGATATATTTGGACCCTTGACAAAAGCGGACAGAACTGTCACTGTCCCATTTTAAATAAGTGGATAAAAGCGGGTATGTGTAAGAAAAGACCATATTACTTTCCATAGTTTTTTAACAAAATTTTACACTTTAATTAGAAAAAATCGAATGACACGCGTATCGATAAATGTGGGATTTATGACAACCGCTGAAATGTTATAATTTAATCTAATTATACAGATATTATCTCTAACTTATCTTTTGAATATTTAACTAATAATATAATCTCACCAGTTATTTTTTATACATCTCCGACCTTTAAATTCATGAAAATTCATGAGCGCTGATACTATCATAAATTTTCGGTTTAGTAATTACCGATTCTAAAACACAAAGCACAATAAAATACCATTCAAATTTTTGAACTATTTTATCGGCTTCAATTATTTTTCTATAAAAAATAACTGCAGTGAAAAGTTAAGGGAAAAAAAACACAAAAGGGGAGGCATCAGCCTCACGTGCGTACGTGTTTGGTGTTCACTGGGTTTGGAACGGCAGGCAGATCAGCAAGGTCACTAAGCAAGGGATACAAAAGATCAATTAGAGCAGAGAAGATCGAGACAAGAACAAAAGCCGAAGAAAAGCGGACCTCACGATCCAAGAGCTACACAAATTTCATCAATAAGGGTACAGATCATTCATTTCCTTCACAATTCGACCACTTATTTATTTATAAATCAATAGAGAAATAAAAAGAGATCATGCGTTGCTATCTTTCCGGTTCCTTCCCTTCTCCTTCTCCGTTACCGTGCTCCCTTGCGATTGATCATAATCTGCAATACGTTTCAGAGAAGGTTTAACAAATTGATGAGATAATTTGAAGTAAAATCAAACATATCGTGATATACCGTGAGTTTTCTTCTCATGAGTTGGCTGCGGTTCTTCTGTATTTCCACCATAAGTTCCACCAAATCCTTCTTCATCACTGCGCGTCGAGTATCCTTCTCCGAATGAATCCTCCATAACATCCCTACGCCCAGAACAAAGTCGTAAATTGCTTCACCATTCATCGAAATTTTACCCAAAAAACAGCAACAAAAAAGAATTCTAAAAATTACCCCATCTTCTTAGGCTGATCTTCGGTCTTGGTCTCCATCTCCTGCTGACCTCCGAGAGGATAATAAGTAGTGAAAGTCTTCCTCTCAAGTGTTAACAGTGGCGAATTACGGGTTGCAGAGATCTGTAAGAAGCGACCTACACGAAGAACTTGAGCATTCAGCATGCTACAAATAATAATTCTGGGCGAACTCACGAAGATATCCCCGTCAAGTCTCGTATATAATACACTTGTATTGTACTTTTTAGCGACTCTAGAAAAGGTACGTGAGGGTGTCGTGGCAGAAGAAGCATCAAGTATCTGGGCAGGGATGAGAAACGTGGCGAACGATCGGAGCTCTCGTGTTAGTCTATCGAAGGGCTCGTTACTGCTGCGTGAACTTCAAAGCCTACTCAGCGCCGCCGACGTTTCGCGAAGCAACGCAGGTGGAGAGTAGCTCCGGGAGCCACGGTTAGGATTTTAGAAAGTAGCAATTGCGTTTTTATGGATCAGCCATAGCATTTTTATATTCCTATAACACTTGTAAAAAGATAATTAACTTAATGAACGCAGATACTTCTATTATTTCACATGGACGAAAAGGTTAAGAACAATTATTTTGAATTAGGACGATAAACTTTGATAATTTCGAATTATTAAAAAAACAAAAGAAGACAAATACCCGACATAACATTCATTTGATTAGGTTTCTTTTCACCCTAAATGCAGCAAATACAACAATTGATACACTCGTGGTTGAAAGACAAAAATGATGTCTAAATTCCAAACAAGTACATTACAAAATGTTAAAGTTCTTTTTTTTTTTTTTTTATTTTTTTTTTTAAAAATGAAAACCGATTGTTGGGGCACAAACAGGCGCTTTGCCGTCACGAACCGGCGCTTTGCCGTCACGAACCGGCGCTTTGCCGTCGATCTTTTAACTGCTTGCATTGTGAATCTTTGTCCTGATTCTAAAGTTGTGGGGCAACAAACACTAAAGTTGATCAGCATCCGAAAAACATTGCTTTTATCTTCTATCTGCACTTCCCAAGTCCTCTAAATATAAGATACCTATCTCTGTTGGCTTGCTGCTCCATGCCGCCTTTCCTTCTTATACCTAGACTGATCAGGATCAAAACCGCCTTCCTCTGCGCCATAGACAGCCCATGTTGGGGTCGGAGCCATGTAATCTTCACTTCTAAAAGGCTTCCCAGAAGCAACCTGAGATGTTAAAAAAGTTAAGCACATCAATGTAGGCTTTTGGCGGCAAAAATGCTAAAGCTACCAAAAGCAGTCCCAGAAGTTCTCCCTCAACAAATCAACAAAGAAAGATGTGCAGCTCAAAGGTGAATTTGAAACATTTGAGGAGAAACTTTGGAGAATTCCTGGGAGACCTCGCATAACACGTTGCTATCAACAAATTTGGAAATTACCAGCTCATGGAACTTGTCATAGTCTATCCAAGTAAACCATTGCCCATTTACTTTGAACTTATCGACCTTCGCAAGTAGCACGCAGCAGGAGTGTGCATGCTCACAGGCAACTTCATACTGTCCATTACTCATGACGGCCAAAGCTTCTGAGAAAGATTTTACATCTGAATGCCACGGGACATTCTCCATTGTCAACTTTGAGGTTGCGGTACTGTGAAGCATATAAACAGAACATTTAGCATACTGGTGTAACGTTAGTGTAACCCAGAAGTTATGCCACAAAAGACAATCCCTTTTTTTTATATGAGAAACCACCACGTCCGCACAATCAAATGGTGAGATTATTCAAACTTATGCCTCATGACTCTATGCTTCATAGAATGGGAAGAGAGAAAAGGGTGCTTACGATCCACAGTATGTAACTCCTTTAATTTCGATTAAATCTGGATTGCCAAGATCCAGTAATTTTGAGTAGGCGTCTACATCTTCCGCATTCCATCCTTTAACCAGGGTCAGCCGGTAAACAGTCCTTTGTTCTTTATCACGAAGTGCTCTCAGAGAGTCCTGTACACAGCCTTTTAGCAGATTCAAGATTCTTAAGAAGCATCTTGAGTGCGTGCAATACAAGAATGTTTATAGATTTTCAGATTCATAGATACGGATGTTAGGACCCTACTTCACCTACTCCTAAGTTGGAAGCCAACTTTTACAATTCGAGAAAGGTGTAGGAAAAGATAACAGCTCTATCATGATTCATGATAATCAATTTCCAACAGAAATGTAACAATAGTTTAGCAGCTTAAAATGGAACACAACAAATAAGCATAACGTAGGCTCTCTCTGTGACAAAAACATTTACTCTATGTGACGAAAAGATACGTTCACATGTCCAATCTAGTGAAATTCAAAAAACTAAGGGATGAATACATTATCTATTCACGTAACATGAGCATGACGAAATAGAAAGAGCAATAGCGAAAAGGTGCAAAACAGCTAAGCAATTGTCCCATTCGTAGGAAAGGACTACTTACAACAAAACGCTCCCAGAAGTCTCCAAAGAGTGGCCTATCAACTGCCTTCAGGCTATCTTTTGTGGCAGCATCTACACTGACATATAACTGAAACCATTCAAAGAAATCAATGTTAAATGTAAGTACATTCCATTATTAGTAATTCAAGAAAAAAGGATTTTAGGTAACAGTACATTAGTTCATAGTGTATGATGATCACCTGCGTAATAGGTTTCAAAGACTTTATCCTTTCAGGAAACTGGGCATTAGTAACAAGAAACGTAGATATACGCCTTCTATGCAGCTCATCAATAAGAGCATTTATTTCAGGATACATAATTGGTTCACCGACTAAAGAGAGTGCACAATGCCTAGGAGAAAGACCTTCTGATAAACATTCCTGCTTTACTCCTACAATAGAGAAAAATAAACAATGCTCATGCTAATACTTAATAGACGCCAATGAATGAAATAAATTTCTACTTGGCTAGGTACACAAAGCTTTTTTTTTTTTTTTTTTTTTTTTTTTTTTTTTTTTTTTTTTTTTTTTTTTTTTCTGGTATCCGACCCCTTTCTGAGCGGCAGTCCAGACCGAGGCGACATAGCGCTGAATTAAGGCAATTCACACCTCTCCCAAAGATTGTGTTGGGGGCCTCGAACTCGACAAAGCTTTATTTATACACAAAGCTTTAGGTACACAAAGCTTTATTTATACACAAGATTGAGAATTATAAATTACTTGGTTGCACACAAGATAAATAGATTTGAGTATTGAAAAACTCGACATAATTTTTTTTTTTTAAATATACCCATTGAAGGGATGGCAGAATTTTAAGCTAAAGGCCTCTTCAACACTGAGAGAAATAAGATAAAGCATCCCACAAACATACACGAACGAAATTTGTGTAGGCACCTCGTAAGCGCTTTCTTGTTTGTCCTACAGTTACTTCTTCTTTTCTTTTTTTTTTTTTTTTGGTACACATATTCCAAGCAGGTAAATGTATAAGTTAACATGAACTAAAGAAAGTACGAAGCATTATAACAAGTTTGCAATCTATCCAAACAAATCCACTTCAGCATTTTGCCTCTTTTATAGTAATATGCATCAGTGGTTATACATGTGTAATGAACCTAAATTCGAAATATGAGTCAACAACATGATGTTAGTTTGTCATTTTAAATTGTACATTTGCACACTAGAAGTATCAAAACAAGACTTCAGCAATATTGGAACTTCTCAAATGAAGAACAGACCTATCAAGTTGCAGAAAAACACACCTGGGACACCTTTCATTTGCTTTATCATTCTTGTATGTTGATCTATGGCTGAATTTACAATCTCCAGAGGAGGGTCCATCTTCCATTGCCAGCTCTTTCCTACCGGATTTGTATGATGTCTCCAACAAAAAACACACTTATTTGCACATGCCAAGCTCGGGGTTGCTTCCATGCACCTAGGGTTAACAAAGAACAGAGAAGATTTAGATAGACCCAGTTCTGAACATTTCATCAAATTATAAACCATAGACATGGATTCATATGAAATCCCTGATACATTCATCAAAGTGACAGTGTAGCACATTGTAGAAAGCAATGGATCCTTAACTCTGATCTTCTAACGTTCCAATTCCTATCACCTTCTTACATGAAAAAGAAGCCCATTCTACAAATCAATTCGGTCGACAGCAATTATTTATCTGACTTCGGTGGAAATACTTAGTATATGCACCACAAGATTAACAGCGTCCTATCAAGCTACTAAAATACCTGTAAGACATTTTACATTTCAGCAATTCTTAATAACCTCATTGTGAACTAATGTTTAATAAATCAACAAGAAGTTTCTCCCATGATGAACCCAAACATGTCTGGCTTCTACATTAGCTTAAATAAATGCATCTTTATTGATCAGTTCATTTCATCAAGGCATTTTTACTTTTCTTATGTTTGCTAATTATGGGTGCCTACTGATTGCTAACAGCCATGTGGGTCTTTGAGAAGCCGTTTTCTTCTTTTTTCTTGACACACTAACACATTATCGAAAGCAATGGATCCTTAACTCTGATATTCTATCATATCACCTTCTTCCATGAAGCAAATTAAATGAAACCCTTGATTCAACAAATGTTTGGTCTACAGCAATTAATTATCTGAAATGGAGGAATGACTTAGTATATGCACCACAGGAATTACAGTGTCTGCTAGTCAAGCTACTAATATAACTGTTAAGACATTTTACGCCTCAGCAATTCTTAAAAACCTCATTGTGTAACTGTTAATGTTTAATAAATCAATGATAAGTTTTTCTTATATAAAAACCCAATCATGTATAGCATCTATATTAGCTTAAATGAATGCATCTTCACTAATCAGTTCATCTCATCAAGGTATTTTACTTTTATTATGTTTGCTAATTATGAGTGCCTACTGGATGCCGACTAGCCATGTGGGTCATTGAGAAGTCCTTTTCTTCTTCTTTTTTGCTTTCTGCAGTTATGAATACGAGGTTTGCCACCAACTCACGCTCCATATGACACCATGTTTTTTATTTCATTTGCTTAAGCTTCCTATCGATATTTGTGCAATAGAAATAGCATTGCTGAGAAAGATAATAAGACATAAGAATCAAATGTCCATCCAATCATCCAAGAACTTTACCCTAAATTTAGAGAACCTTTGAAACTCGTTGAGATATACTTTATAAACCATGTATTGGCTCTCAGAATAAAAATGATTTTGCATATTTTATGCATATGCATAACTCTTGTAAAAAGAAGAGAGACTACGATCATAAGAAGATCCCCTTTACCAAGTTATGATCTAATAAGGAACACAACCAAAGTACTTCACTTGAGAGTCAAATTTTACATTATCTATTTATACGCCATCTGGAAATACAAGCTCTTATCTCATTTATCGTTCTAAGTTGAGGTAATAGTCACACCTGCTTACTTAAAACTTATAAGCACTTTAGAATACTGAATGTTTAACATACTCTCTCTTTTAACTATAAATATCAGATAGAAGAACAGAGTAACATTAAGGAACCTTTTACAGAAGTAACTGGTCAGAAATAAGGTGAAATAGGAAAAGTTTATAGCAACTGAATGTTTAATATACTCTCTTATCTCATTTGAAATAGGAGTACCAACACAGAAGTAACTGAATGTTTAATATACTCTTAGCTCTTTGTTTTTTCCCTTTCGCCCACAACAAGAAAAGGAGACAGACTAATACCTGTGACTTTCTATACCATAGAAAGAGTGTTTATAGCAACCTCCTCGACCTCTCAGCTGTGACTTAGTCCATCTACAAAGTTTAACACCACTATGAGAACCAATAATCTTGTATCCCTGCCATGTTAATGCAAATGAAAACAAATTGAGTTCCACCAAAATATATGCTACATCAAAAAGATTAGCAGAGTACGCTACCAGAATTAATATTCAGCTAAACAACTTTATCAATAGATGGCATTGAAACACAAACAATTGGCATACTGAGCTATATAGAATTTCATACCCAAATAAAAACCAAGCCTCAAAGAAGTCTAAAACTTTGTCGGTCCAATTCACTTGCATAAACGGCAATAAAAAGAACCTTTGATTATACTTCTGACTAGGACCTAGTAAGTACAAACCACACTACAATATCAACTAAGTGGCTAGTAATAAATTTCACAAAGGGAGAAGGGACCTGCTTCTCCAAATTTGTCCTGATTACTGGTGTCACCATCTCCTTAACCCCATTACTACGGCCATTCTCTGAACTCCCAGAAGCCTTTTTTGAAGGTGCCTTACCAGCAATATCCTCCAAATCAACAACTTCTAAAACCTCTTCTTCCTCCTCTTCCTCAGACCCATCAAAATCAAACTCATCGCTCTCCAAATTAGCACCCAAACCCGCATCATCCTCGCCTTTCAGCACCTTCACCACTTTCTCACTCCATGAATCAAACATTCTATCAACATCTCCACAATCCACATCCGCCTCAGAGATCGGCAGGATCTCCACCCCGCCCAGCGCCTTCATCCATTTTGAAAAGTCTCTGGCAGCCGCATTGAATTGTTTCCCATACGCCCGAGATCCGACACCAAATACCGCGAATTTGCAATTGGAAAGTAAGATTTTACCGACGCGAAAGTCGGCGGCGCTCTCGGCCAGCCAGCGCGCGAAGAAGGATGCGTTGGGCGGCGGCTTCCCGTCTTCCCAAGTGGAAGCGACGATAAGAACTAGGGTCTCTTTCGCGATGTCTTCGGGCTCGTAGTTGATAGGGTCGATGAGGTCGAAGGGGAGGTTAGAGGTGTTGAGCGCCGTGGCGAGGCGAGCGGCTAGAGCCTTAGAGACACCTGATTGCGAGGCGAAGAAGAGCTTCCCGCGGAAGTTAGAGGCGGCGGTGGTGGTAGGAGAGGACAGGTGGCCAAGACGGCGGAGTCGGCGGGATTTGTAAAAGAAGAAGAAGGAGGAGAAGGAGAGGAGAGCAAGGAAAACGATTCGGGAAGAAGGAGGGAGAGACGACGAGATACCGGTCATGGTGGTGGCGGCGGCGCTCCGGAGGTTAAGCTGCTGACGGGAGGGGTGACGGGAGGTTTCCGATTAAAGTGTTTCTGCAGTTGCCTACCAGGACGAGATGTGAAAGATAACTTGGGCTTTTAAGTTAATCGGAGGGCTGTAGCCCTACATGTAGACTTTTGGGCCTTAACTTATATATACCTAAAAGTTTTATGGAAAAATAATAATAAAATAAGCCCATATTACAAATTAACCCTGATTACATCAGCAACTTCAAGTTGTTACCATACCTTGCTGATTTGTCCTATTTTTTAAAAAATATCACTGAAATATCAGAACCATAAATTATAAATATTAAAAGAAAAGGACTGCAATTAGGTTTTTATTGAAGTTAAAATTATTAGGTATAGTTTTGATTTTTAAGGACATTATTTTGGAGCCACATATCTTTCTAAGTCAGTTATATCTTATATTAAATTTGTTACATATTGCTTGTAAGTGATTGCCTTTTTTTCTTTGCAATAGAAATCTAAACATTAATGTCTTTTGAAAAGAAGTATAAAACATATAATTAAATTTATTTGTTCCACTAAAGCTTGTTCAAGCAAAAAAAGGTGGCCCATTGGGCTACTAAAACGAACATCTTTCACACACAAAAATAGTTGTTGATTCAATTATAAAAACTATTGTAAAATTATGTTGAACTTTTTAGGATTCAAGCCTAAATAAAAAAGAACTAAATAGTCAACCGCTGCATAAATCGACGGCTCATCCTATAGGGGACAATTTTGTTGTTATAACTTAAAGATATTAGTACGAAAAAACTATTACTCTTTTAATCACATCTTGAACCAGTGAAAATGGACCACCAAAGCATTTCCTATTGACTTGAACTGGTGATATTATAAATAAAAACATTAACAATTAACAATCAAATGGATAGAAAGAATGGTAAAACAACTTGGTTACCAACCATGTAGTTGATGTATTGTACTTGCATTTCCCGCAATAGTATATTATAAATGAATAAAAATATTAGAGCTCCCAATATTTTCATCCAAAAATTAAATCATGTATTGAAAATGAACTGTTGAAGCACGATATAATCATTTCAGGTGCAGTAAAAAGTGATAGTAAAATGAGCGAGAGAGACGACGAGGAATGTTAGGTAGGAGAGATTCTTAGGCATAGCGATTACATCACGTCATTCCGTATAACGGCCTAAAAAATCTATTTAGAAATATTTTTAAAAAAAAATTTAACATTAAAATTGTAGATTTTGACGAGATCTATAAATTTAATATTCAAAATTTTTATAAAAAAATACTTCTAAACTATATTTTGAACTACATCTATCTGCTAGAATATTTTCTCATAGAGCTTGAGCATAGTGTGTCATGATTTATGAGTCTTACGCACATCAATCCCTCAATCCAAAAATACGCTTCGGTCTATGCGGATAAAATCTCAGACCAATTATCCTCTTATTCAACCACTGGAGGACCAAGTCTTAAACCAAGTTCACCTTCCCTAAAGCTCCTGCAAATCACCCCAAAAACGGGTAGCCACCAACTTCGACGGTGGTTGATCACGCTAATTAAGAAGCCTTCTAACCATCCCAGCCACCGGTGGGGGTGATCTCGTGCATTTTTGGTTGGTATATAACCCAAATATAAATCTAATAATGTTGACAAGCACCTTGCTGGCTGGATAGATGCCCTTAAAAGGCCCCGGCCACAGAAATTAAATATTATCTCATCCAACAAAGTAAAATATCTCATAAAAAAATCACCACTCCACTTAAAAAATGCCTACCATTTCATGAAAAGAAAGAAAGTACAAGAGAACATCAGGTGAAGTGTTCATATGCTGAAAGCTAAATATTAGATCCCAGGATATATATATCTTCAGCTTTTTGAGTCAAAACCACATAATAGCTTCTGCAAATGACAAAAGAAATGAAGATATGAAGAAAGGCCACGTCGCACACACAAATATCTGATTCTCAAGATAAGCAGCTGTGCTAAATGGGTGGCCCAGATTGGTTATTCCATCTGGCCCTCGCTCGTGAGCAATGCATCTATATAATCTTCTCACAAAAAGAATGGTAGATTTTATTTTCTTTGTTCCCTTTATCTTCTTCTCCTCCTCTGTGGAGAAAACACATCCACAATTGCAAGTTCTTGCACTTCACTGCAACCAATCATGTCAGAAGATGAGAAAAATCCAGCAGAGTTGTCATTGCCAGAGGAGCTGAAGCTCCCAGAGGTGCTAGAGTCAGCAAACGTTCAAGCTCTTCATGACAAAATCCACCACGAGTGGGGCCCGATCCAACTATCTGCATGCCAAACAGCAGCCGGTAGGTCCCTGTGGAACCATGTGATCCATGATCCCGTTGCTGATGTTCTTGCCGGAGAGAGTTTCCTCAGGAGCTTCTACGAGAAGATGAGGAAAGACCTTTGTAACAATGCATGTGAGATTTCTGGTGTGATTCTCGCAGTGAGGACATTGTGGTTTGATTCCAAGATCAAAGCTGCAATCAAATCATTCAACGAGGAAAAGCCACAGGTGGTTCTCCTTGGTGCAGGTAAGTAGCTAGATAAACAAATTAAGAGTGCAAACAATAGACCTCCTGACATGCATCTAGAAGAAACGGAAGAAAATCCCAAGGATCACATTAACACCAAAGAGAGGGCAATTAACCCCATAACATAACCAAATTTAAAAAAAAAAAAAAAGTCAAATCAACTTTTTTAGTGCCCAGCCCTAGGTGAATTCGGATCCCAACACGTGCCGACCTACAGATAGTGTCATACCGATCGCATTGATTTATAATAATTATTTATTACTTGCAAAAGTAAAAGTAAAAGTAAATTAATTTAATAATTTCGTATATAAGATTTTTGTCGATATCAGGCGGAACATTATGTGATGTACGGCAAGCAAACTATACAGTAAAGTAATTTATGAAAGTTTTGACTCGTCGAATCAAGTTATATTATTGGACATCGTTTAAGTTGTTTGCATGCTAGGTATGGATGCAAGAGCTTACCGGCTTGGCTGCTTGAAGGAAAGCATCGTCTTTGAAGTGGACTTCCCAGAACTATTGCAGATGAAAAACTTGCTCCTAAACGAAGCATTGATGTCTTCTTCTGCAAATAAAATAACAATGACAGCAACGTCGTTGATTAGAGTAGCAGCTGACCTGACTAAAGAAGACTGGCTTGAGAAGCTCAAAAGTTGTGGCTTTGTTCCAGAGAGGAACACTGTGTGGGTGCTTGAAGGTTTCATCTATTACCTCCCACACCTCTATGCCATGCAAGTACTTCAAACAATAGCCAGCAAGTGTGCCTTGACCCAAACAGTCCTCCTTGCAGATTTCATGAACAAGTCCTCTGTCTCAATCTCCAGTGCTATTTTCAAATTCTATAGTGATTGGCCTGATCATCTTCTGCCAAAATTGGGGTTTTCTAATGTCAAGCTTTCACAGATAGGAGACCCTGATGCCCATTTTGATTTACTACCTAACCCCCATAATGTATTCAATAAGCTAAGGAGATTACCCAGGTCCATACAGACACATCCAGAAGATGGGACACCTTGCCGAAGGCTGTACCTGGTAGAAGCATCAGGGTTTCCTCCAAGCTAGCTCACATGGAAATGGAAAAATATGTGAGTGCACAAATCTAGCTGGTAAAATTTGTCTGTATTTATTGTGCAAGTTTGGAGCATGCATAATGACTTCTAGATGTCAAGGTTGTAATGTCTGAGTAATTAATTGGTAAGTCAATCCTGATTAGACGTATTCTCCTGATTTCTTTTGAGAGTAGTGCTAGGTTCCCTCCAAAAAATCCACATTAAAAAAATAAAATAAAATTTTGAAAATATTTTTGAGAGAAAGTTTCGATATAAAATTTGTAAATTTTGATAAGATTTATAACTTTTATATTTCCAACAAACACTTTTAAGTAGGTATTTTGGAATTTCAAAATTTAATACGTTTGGAACATGTTTTAAGTAGTTTTAAAATCTGTTAAACTTTGAAACCCCAAAACATTTAGTTAGAAATAGTTTTTGAAAAAACTTTCAAAATAAAAGTTCTGGATCTTATCAAATTTACAGCCTTTATATTAAAAATTTCTCCAAAAAACATTCACAATTTTTTTTAATTAGTTATATAAATTGTAGAATTTTTGGTGAATATGTGGAAAAACTAGTATATTTTCTTTTCTTTTGTTTTTTTTTTTTTTTTTGGTCAAAAGAGTGGGCAATGTTCCTTGGTTCTTTATTAATTTTGAAATGCCAATATCACTTAAATCAAACTATGACAAGTTAAGAATCTCCGGATGAGAAGATGAAAGCAAATGTAAACCTAACGGTAATAGAAAGGCCCTCCTCGCTAAACAATCCGCAACACGGTTAGCCTCCCGATAGATATGCCGAATACGTACTTTCCAAGCACACTGGAGTATATGTCTACACACCTCAACGATGTTTCTTAAATGTCCTTCAAGAAATATATCATTTTGTAGATACTGGAGCAACAATACCGAGTTCGCTTCAAATTGTATTTTGCGAAAGCCCATTTTCCATGCTAGTTGTAATGCCAATAGACATCCCCACAAACTCCGCCTCTATGGCTGAACAGGCGCCCACAAGTAAGCTGAAACCCCCTAGCCAATGTCCTTGCTCGTTGCGAATAACTCCTCCTGCAGACGCTTTTTGTGTTTTTGTGCAAGTCCAATCAGAGTTTACAAACACTACACTTCAGTTGGTTGTTACCCTCCACCTCCTGAAACTGCTACATGAATAATTTAGCCTCATGTAAGATGATTGCAATTTGACCTGCATTGCGATGACCACCCCATCAAACATTAATTGGTTCCTCCATCTCCAGAATCTAAGAATAGCTGAACCATTGATGGCACTCCAGCACAGGTCCCCATGTTTTCCAGCTTCACTCTTCAAATTCCACTGTATCCATTATCCAACCAGCTAGGTCCAGTATAAATGCAAAAAAAGCCCGCGGCCCGTACCGCAGCCCGACCCGCCTCGCCGGCCGCACGAGCCGGGCCGAAAAAAACAGCCCGCGTGCCCGGGACAGGGCGGGCCGGCCCACGCGGGCATATAGTATTTTTTTTTTAAGGCCGGCTCGCCGGCCGGCATAACAAGGGGGGGGGCCAGCCTGCCCCTCATTTATCACCGTGCGGGAGGGCCCACACGGTTTGCAACACTAAGGTCCAGGGAAGTAAAAGTGGGGATGCATAGCATCTTCTAGGGTTTCTCTGCAATCCCCTAGGACATGCATAGCATCTTCTATAGCTGCTCCACAAACCGAGCAAAATGAATTTGATAGCAAGCCTCTTCTTGCCTTAAGCTGATATATGAGCAGTCTGTTGTGGGCTAACAACCACAAGAAGGTTCGGAGTCATTGCAGTCCTTGCACACTCCAGTTTTGGTTCCAGAATTGGCTTTGTTGATCGCCCGAACGTATAAGAATTTTGTATGCTGTTTTTGTAGTGAATCTCCCTGATTTATGTCTGGTCCAGATTAGACGGGTCATTGGACAAGCAAATTCAGTGCAATTATCACGAGCTTCCCTTGGAAGGCAGGCCAATTGGTTCCAATGCCACCCACCTTGATCATCCCAATAGCTTCTGATTGGGCTATGAAAATTCGTTTCTGTAAGTTGTAGTCCTTGTCCATCATATAGAGGTGTCTCAAGTAACCAGCAAGCTGACCAAAACCCAATATCATGCCCAAAGCCCGGGCTCGAAGAGGCACCCGCCTCCAAAACCCAATACCAGTAGTTGGAGAAGTTGTGGGATGCCATATAAGCATATATTCAACTTTGGATGGCTAGTAAATGAGTTAAAAAAGAATATGCTACATGCTATTCAAGCACCATCTATCAAATGCAAGGAGGTGTGGTTAGACTCCATGCATGCTCTTCAATTTGCTGTGTACACAATGCAAACATATTTACTGAGAGGCTAGCTAGCCAGCTAGCAAATCATTAGCGGCTAAAGTTAGGAATTCACTTTTTTGATCCACCTTCTCAAAAGGCTTATATTTTTTATAATTTGATGTAAGTGGTATTGGTTCCAATCGTTTGCGATTAGTAACCATTCGCTAGCAATGACAAGCAATTTCTTTTCGTTTTGAGATAGTTTTCATCTTTAAGTGCTGAAGGTGCAAAACACATGTATATAAGAACACTTCATTTTGGATATTGATATCATGCGAAAATTAAACTGAAACAATTCCTAAACTATAAGAAAACAAAACTGAAATTTTTGTGTATATTTGAAAACCTTATACTTTGTGATGCTTGTTTCTAGAAATAACCGGGAAGCATATTCCAAGTGAAGTTGAATATATTGCAAACGAATTCGAAAAGAATGATGACTCTACTCAAAGAGGCATTTTGTGGAAAACGGCGCAAAACTTGCAAAATCACTTGAGGCAGACACTATTATAGCTATATTGCTACTTCTAATAAATTGATTTCTCGTGGCAGTAAACCTAGTTGTTGGTACTAAAATAGAAGAGTGATCAACTTTCACTTATTTTTGGTAGTCAAACAAAACTTATTATCCTTGCGGGTCTAATTTTTTCGTCAAGTATGTCTATCATTACGAATGGTAGTTAAAAAATAAGAGTTGATCGCAACAAAAACAAGCTCAAAATTTGACAAAAGTATATGCTTTTAGTGTGCACTATATTTCAAGTGCAAAAACACAACCAATTGGACAATTGATTGTTTGTGCCATCATATGAACATGAAAAATATGCATAAGATGCTGCTAAATTTGTATTAATTTGTGCCCGTAAACTACAAAAATTTTATAGAATCTGCTTAACATTTATATACTCCGACATTCTAATTGTGTGCAAATGATGCAAATCTGAAACCAAAGATATGAAGAATTCTCTAAAAGAGAAATAGAAGGAACCAAAACCACATTATTCCAACCAATTGGACTCAGTTGGTTTGGATTAGATCACATAAATGCCATGGAATCATAGCCACTTGCTTACGCTCACCGCCATCCCTTTTTCCCGCCCTTATGGATGATTTCGGTAGCGCTAGGGCTTTGATCCCGTCACCGGCAGGTGATCCCGGTAGTCCACTCCGCCAGGCACCCCGGCCCAGTAGCGGTTGGTCGGCTCCACCGTAGATGCTCCCATTCCTCATCGTTTCGAGAAATTACACCTTCCGGATCAACCAAACTACCGTTATACTTTACTCCGCGAAGCAGCGCACCTTCTTTCTCGTCTCTAGCCGTTAAACCGAACCCGCTCAGCCGCAAGATAGCCTACTCCAGAAAAGCATCCAATCTCAGTCCCCCACGTGGCTTGCGGCCATCCCACGAAGGGGACACATAGAACCAGATTCGCATTCAATTCGAAGCTTCTTTGTGCGGGCGGACCATCCTACCACATCTCTCCATTGTCGCGGAGATGTGGCATATTATACTACTGACCGAGTGAACTGTGAATGCCTTCGGCTCCGCCTGCTGAATTTATTCCCGCATCAACTGGTGACGGCGGTGGAAGCCCGCGACGGAGAATCTATTCTATATCCTAGATGTCTATTTAAGACGGCAAGCATGCGGATTCCAAAGAACACAGCTGTCGCTCTCTGCATTTACTCGCTCTGCTCTCCCGCTGAGCTATCGCAAACTAGATTAATCTTTCACCCGTCTCGCACACATCTCGGTAAAAGAGGTATGCTCAGGTTAATCCTATCTACATATGTAGATTTCTAAATTTGATTTTATTTTTGCTGAATTATGGAGTCTAATACTTGAATAGGGTTCAGTAGATTTGTTTCTAGTGCTTCGATGGACAGAGGATCAATGGTTGTTGATGGAGCTGGGCAGGACGATTGCATCTGGTCGTCGGCGAAGTGGGGACGGTCGATCACCATTGGGAAGCAGGTCTTCTGCAATAGATCGTTAAATATGAAGAATATATTGGCCGTTGGATTCGACATGGATTATACGCTGGCACAGTATATTCCAGAGACCTTCGAGTCTCTTGCGTATGATGGGACTGTGAGAAAGCTCGTTTACAATTTGGGGTATCCGTCTGAGGTCAGTGCATTCGAACCTTTATGTTCGTACCATGCTATTATTATGGTTTTGATAGACGTATAGAAATTGCTATTATTGATCACATATTTATTTCATTCTGTGTCTTGATGCACGGTGAAGTTGCTAGGTTCTTTAAACTGGTTCTGCCTAATTTTTCGGTTTGATGTCGTTGCTGTTATTTTCATCAAGCGGTACTAAGTATGCTTCATGATTAAGGAATAGATGGCGACATCTAACTGAACTTAGTTCGGCATATGCGAGGAATTGGATCTTACAATTCAATATATGAAGTTTTTGTGCAGCATTTATTTCAGTACGCTTTCCTCTTAAATATAATCTGACTACTTGATATGTTCTTGAAAGTGCAGTTGTTGGAGTGGATTTTTGACTGGAAGTACATGGTCAGAGGTCTAGTACTTGATAAGAAGAGAGGAAATATTCTGAAGGTATTTTTAGTATTACAATCGCAAATTGTTTTTATTTCATGGATTTGGACTAGCTACTGAAATTCTTTGCAGTTCCTTGTCCCTTTGCCAATTTAATTATGATTTAGATTTAAAAACTTATTAGCATCATCTATTTACTGATATGCCTAATACCATCCAATTCGTAAGTAGATTTTAAACTTAAAGACAAATTAATGCATTAGTCATTCGTTTATTCATGTGAAAGTGGGCAAATAACATGAAACGTTCATGTGTAAGGACATTGACTTATACAACTATGGAAGCTGTTTAGAGGAGATTCACACATTCTTATGGAAATTAATAACAAATGCTAATCCATTTTTTGTAGCATAAATAATATGTACATTTTTCTTTGTAAGTTAGAAAGTTCTTTAGCATTGTAATTACAGGTACATACTTTTTGAAAGTCGGTTTGGGAGGACCGACTAGTTATATCATCAGAAGATCAAGAATTGATTGCGTGATGTGTCATTTCAGATGGACCGGCATAAGTATGTCAAAGTGGCATACCACGGATTTAAAGAATTATCTAAAGAAGAGAAGATTGCAACATACGGAAACACACTCATACGAGACTCATTTGACGAGCCCGATTATGCTCTCATTGATACACTCTTTTCCTTGGCTGAAGCTTACCTCTTTGCCCAGCTGGTTGACTTCAAAGACGCAAATCCTGAGAAAATACCTTCCGACATTGAGTAGTTTTCTCTTTCCTAATTAAGTAGCAGCTTTCTAGTATGAATGGTCGTCTTCTAGGTTTTGATAAATGAAGCTATTAGGCAAATTGATCTAACCATGTTTTCTGTTTGTTGGAAAGTGAGATGATAGAAATTATTGGAGAAAAACATAAAATATTTTTGTTCAGCATCCATTGTTGCTGCTAATTAAAATTCGAGTACAGTCATAGTTTAAATAATACACATATCCAAAATACTAGACAGAAATAAAGCAACTGTAACAAACTTGACTTGGTGAGATAAGACTCAATAAAACCCTTATTTAATAGATTAAGTTATTCCTAATAATCCTCCCCTTTCTTCATGCAACGATTGTATGTCAGGCGAAGATCTTCATGAATTCCATTGTCATCGTTTTCTTTTTTGTTTAATCATCATCATCATTTATTCTTCTTCTTCTTGTTTTTTTTCTTCTTTTATTTCTTTTTGTTTTTTTTTGGTGGAAAACATTACCATCATTCGTCATGATCATTTTTTTTTGGTGTGAAAATCATGAGCTTCATCTAAACATTATTGGTTTATTAACATTTGACATATCATCAATCCGTTGCTTCTTGTTCAATTTCGTTAACTTATGCTGAATTAACAGCAAATTATGTTGCATCATCTTGGTCATCTGCAAGCATCTTCATCATTTTGGTCATTTGCAGCATCTGTAGCACCATCGCCAATCATGATAATTGTTGCTATCATCTTCAAGCTTGAGGAAGCATAAATTTGAATTTGCTTTGATACCAAATGTTGGAAAATCTGAGATGATAGAAATTATTGGAGAGGAACATAAAATATTTTTTATTGAGCATCCATGTACCATGTTGTAACTGAGGCACATTCACAGTTTAAATATTGGTCATATCCTAAATACTAGGTAAAAATACAGATACTAAGCTACTATAACAACTTAACTTGGTAGACTAAGACTCGGGAAAACCCTAATTTAATTGCTTGATTTATTCCTAAAACTCTTGAGCCAAGTGATGAGATACTAAGCTGCCATTAGTGACCAATCAATGCATTTTGTTATTATATTGAGACAGGATATTCCCATTCAAATTTCTTGAACCTTGATCATAATTGGAATGTCTGTTTGGTATTACCATTCAAGAGTGACTGCTCACTAGAAGTGCATGGATAAATAGAACTACTCTCTTTCCCTGTTTGTAAATTTCTCAGTTACCTAAAAAGTTTCAAAAAACCTTTCCCGGGTTATTCCTGGAAGTTGATTTGCTTTTATGTTTCTAGTTATAGTCACTTTTATAAAGATGTAAGAGCTGCTGTAGACCTATGCCATAGGGATGGAACATTAAAGCAAATGGTTGCCAAGGATCCTGCCAGGTACTACAATTTGGACCCATCTTTCTCTAGCAACTTCATAACAAATATGAATGTAGGTTTTTTCGATAAGATCTTTGAATGTAACATGCATAAATTTTAGTGAATTTGCTTTGCTTTGCTTTCTTTCATGTCATGAGTCATCAATAAATCTTTTGATGACAGAAATTTGATCAGACTATTTGTTCCTTGAACACTCGATTTAATAAGTAATGGTTATGCCATTGTAGACTCGAGTTATTCTGATTGTATATGCTCGTTGATTGACCACATCAATCCCGTTGTAAGCTTCTGTCATGGCCCTTGGAGAGCCACCCCTCAAAAGTTCGCTTGTAAGGAGGGAGAGCCCAAGGCTATTTAAACACTCACCTATATCTCTTATTATTGAGGTGGGATATTTTTAGGACTATTTCAACATTGCATAATGTTGATATGGGCTAAGCCCAAGCCCATGGATCAATAAAGCTTCTCCATTTATGATACTTTTATTTTAGTTGTGCCTGTTATGCAGGCTAGAAGATTTACTAGATCTACGGGTTATGTTTCTACATTATTCTTCATCTTAAGAATGTTAAATTTCAGGTATATTAATGAGGACCTGGCAATAGTTCCTATGCTTAAGATGTTGCGAGACTCTGGTCGTGCTACCTTTTTGGTTACTAATAGGTACTTGTTTTAATTGTCTCCAGTTATGTGATTTCTTAATTATTAGATAATGGCTTACCCGAACAAAGCTGCACTAGTCTTTTTTTTTATTAGAAAATACATGTGTAAAGAGTATGCAAAAATTAAAAAATATGTCATGGTTGATCCACCAGAAGACTTTCAGGTTGCAAGCTGTGCATGTAGTTACGAAGTGAAGGAACCTTGAATTACAATAACAGAGAAACTGGGACCAAATTAGTAAAACAGCGATGTGATTACCAGTTGTCTCAAGAATATTACTACATGATTTTGAGGCTAACAAAGGCATTTGGATGTCTTAACTTCAATACGAAACTGTATCCAAGGGAACTATACGGAAAAGTCTGGATGATGCTGTCGAAAAAACTATTTCATATTTGTGAAACAAGCCTTTCCTGCTGATTCCCTCATACTATTTGTAGCTGTCTTAATGCTTTGTTTTTTCACAAACCATGTTTGGAGCTCTTTTGCTGATATGCTCTTTAAGTTATCGTGGATTTTCTAATTTTCATAAATTTTTATGTGGATGTTTTGGGTTTTGCAGTTTGTGGGATTACAGCAATGTTGTGATGAATTTTCTTTGTGGAAACCGTACGATGGGTGCAGGCTCTTTGAACTATGACTGGCTTGAAAACTTTGACGTTGTTATCACTGGAAGGTTGTCTATTATTTCTCCTATTTTCTTTTTCCTTTATAATGGTTCAATAAGTATAGGTTCAGCGGCCAGGTGCTGGCATGTTTTTTGTCCTTTATGTGTCAATTGGGAATTGATTTGGAGTATGATTGGAATGAAGATGGACTTGATATAAGCTGTTGTGACTTATTTCAAATCTACTCCAAATTTGTCCCAAGGTAGCTGGCCTTACGAGTTACATGCTTTGATTTTATTGGTCTAAGGAACTATACATTTTGGTAACTGTCAAATTAACTTACCCATTTATTCACTAAGTTGTCTCTGATAATTCACTATATAGTCTTGTTTTACTGTTAAGTTATACCATATCCAAAATCACTGTTACAGGTTTCTTTCCTATTAAATTAGTCTTGACGATAAGTCCTTGTTGAACTCCATAGGTGTGGAAGATTTTAAGATAGTTGAACATTTGAGGGGAAAATATTGAGCAGCATTTGACAGTTAGTCAGTCCATTGATTTATTGGATTCTGAATCTTCATGTATAATTCATTTTGGAAGGGCTAAATCTGTGGTTTGATTATTGGAAAATATCAAAATCCATCTTTCATGATTAAGTTGATACTTTATTTGGATAAGAAATAATTTCGTAAGAAAGTCAGTACTGTGTGCTGTATAAGAAAGTCAGTACTCTTACATGTCAGCATCATTTCATAGATGTGCGTTTGTTGGCTTATACAAACATAAAAATGGTGCTTAATTAGAATTTTTTGTTCCTCAAGGAATCAACATTAACTTCAATAGAGAAAAGGGTGTGAAATCATGGATGCTGAGAGTTTTGAAATTGCATACATTGTTGAATTGGTGAATGGAGTAAGGATATTCTTAACCAACCAACCTCCTTGATTCATAATTAAGAAGTTCAGCATCTTTTTGAGACTCCAACAGACACCTTTTTAGTATAGTTTTTGAAGACATTGGTTGTCTTTTGACATGACTGAAGGTGGAGCCTCTCAAATGAGTTGTAGGTCAATAGACAACTTTAACACTGTCATATCACTACTATCATTTTTTATATATTTGTTTCTTATTGTAAAGTACTCGAAATTTGTTTTTGAGTAACTAAGGAAGAGTCATGTTATGCATGGTTTAGTTTGGTGAGGACTTTACAATGTTTGCAGTGCTAAGCCTGGATTTTTCCATGAAGAAATTCGTGCAAACATATTTGAAGTTGAACCTGAAACGGGAATGCTTTTAAACACTGATAACGGCACTCCTGTACCTCAGGTGATGAGACATTAGAATATTACTTTTACTCTTTAACTTTATGTCAAGTTAATTTATTGTCTCCTCATATTGTTTTATTTTTTTGTTGTAAAGATCGGAGTTTTTTCCCCAACTTTACCAAATAAAGGATCAAGAAAGGCTTGCCGAGTCTTCCAGGTATTTTGATAAATCTTGGAAATCTAAGAAACATGGTCTAATTTTTATTTTATATAGTTTCAGACTGTAGTCCTTTCTCATTTTATTGTACCTTAGGTTAATAACCAAGGTTCTGAGCAGGGTCTAATTTTTATTTTAATAGAGTAGTTTCAGAGTGTATTCCTTTCTCATTATCAATTATTGTCTCAAGTTAATAACCAAGGTTATGAGCCGAGCCGAGTTCTAGTGAACACTTAAACTTGGAACCCGGCACATATTGATGATGCCGTCAAGATACATATTTATTTGTATTTATAAAATTAAAATACAAGTCATAAAAGTAAAAATTAAAATAACGTTTCTTTTTTGGCCGCTGCAGGCCGTCCGTGCCGGTAACTATTGCTACCGGCACGTATCGCCTAGCATAGGCCGACCAAACGGTGCATGAAACCATGTTAATAACCAAATTGCTTTTGATTTCTGAATTAGCTATCAATTTCAGGGTGGGAATGTTACTCATCTGCACAAGCTTCTCTCAATTGAATCGAGTTCTCAGGTGCTTTTGTTGATCTATCATTCTATGCTGTTGCTTGATTTTTCCTCTATCTATATTATTTTCTTTATTCCTAATTGGAAAGTTTATGATGTCATATTACATCTTGATGAAATATCCATCATCTAATATGCATAATATGAGGATCACCGGACCAATTTGAGTTTTGTACACTTAAAACTTTGAGCATTTGAGAAGCTCATGATGAAAACATAATGAGTATTTTACTGGCTGTTTATTTTGTGTAGGTCCTCTACGTTGGTGATCACATTTACGGAGATATTCTACGAAGCAAAAAGGTGCTAGGTACTTTTCCGTTCTTGCTTATTTGAACTATATGCCACTTTGGTTTTTTTACATGCTAAGATACATTGCTTTCTTCGTATGTGAGAGACATTATTATATCTTCAGATATGCGACTAGCATAGTAGCCTTTTTTTTTGTGTGTGTGTGAATGACATGTAACCTATGCAACTTGTTTCTTCCACCCTCGCCGGGTTGCTTGTTTTCTTGTAAGTGGACCCTACAATATTGGGATCCACTTACAAGATAAGGGTTTAGTGGCCACCTATCTTAATACTTTGAATATGGGATGTTATTGTTAAACGTATATATTGTCCTTAACTGCTATATGCGATAAACACCAAAATTATGGTCAAACCATACTATTTCTCATATTATTTTACTTTTTTTTTTGTTTGGCCCCTAATAATTCCATTTCCCCGACAGTGGACAAAGATGACCTACTTATTCCAAACTATTGGAGGTCCACATGAAAGCAAATACCCTTATAATCATGATTAATATTTTATTAATTGCTTGGTTGCTAGGGTGGAGAACAATGCTGGTAGTGCCAGAACTTGAAAAGGAAGTTGAACTTCTTTGGGAATCAAGGGATACCCGCAAGGTACTTCAGAAACATTTTTCTTAATATTTCATTGAGTTCATGTTCCGCATTATTAGACTACGCTTATTTGAGAAGTGAAAAATGTGAAGCAAAACTGTGGAAATATTTGACACCATCCAGCCAATATATCATCCAAATTTCAGGTGCATCATATTTGGTGTTAATTGTAGGAAAATATAGATATTACATGTTAAATGCATCTTCTTGCTGAATCCACATCTTTCAAAGAACTAAGACAAAATTCTGTTTTTGATCCCTGAACTTCACTAAAATGGGCACCATAATCTTGTTTTAAATATTACCATGGTAACTCTAAAAAACTACTCCGCTAACCTCGTCAGTTTAATCGTTTGTGTCATTTGAGCTGCTTATGTGGTCATTATTTATCATGTGTGGCTGCTAACTTGGACATCACTTGTCTGACATGGCTGATGATATGGATATCATGCTAGTATCCACGTAGTATAAAGGACTATCAAGTCAGCAACTCAAACGGTGCAAACTGTAGATTTGACGACAAAGTAAGCGGAAGATTATTAGAGGGTTAACGGTTGCTGCGGTCACGTTTGAAAGTTTACAATTAACGGCCTATTTAAAAGTCCGGGTCAAAAACAGAACTTTGTCAAGAAATAAACATTGTAGTTTTGTATGGTTTGTTGAATCCCAGTCCATAGTTTGACTTTGTTTAAGGTTGTAACCTTCACTTCGCATCATCTGAGGATGGTGAGAATGGACTGCATCTTCTAGCAAGGAAAATATCAATTTCTTACATTTTTGAAAAGAAGAATTGCTACTTTGCAAGGCCAAAATGCACCTTGAAGAGTGTTAAAGGCTATGTCCTATGTGGTAGCATTGATACCCAGGTCACACATCATGTGCTCCAGATGATTGGAGATGCATGGAGACAAGTGACACCACGTTTTTTTTTTAATCTAATCATGGCAAATTTTTCCTTGAGAGTAGCACTACCATGAAAAAGAAACTAAAGGAATCCTAGAACCAGATCCGTAGAATACAGAAGCATGAGCACTTGCTGCATCCATACCCATTGAGGAGTATGAGTACCCATGTAAAGCATACTTCTGGAATGATGATTCCATTAGTAGACATCAAATTCGACCTTTTCTTGTTCCATTCTGCTTCACTTTTCAAGGATGATCTCTCTTTCTCATGAAAATGTCAGTGTTTTATATTCAATTTTCAACCGTTCACAGTTTATTTTTGTGCTGCTGTTTTCACTTTTCATTCTATTTCATTTTTCAGGAGCTGCGGCAGTTGAGGATGGAAAGGGCACAAATTGAAGATGGAATTCATCATCTAAATTGGTCCCTCAAGTAAGCGTCTCTTAAGCAGTAAATGATTATTTTTCATTTTGTAATTTACACCATTTCTGATGTTTTATTTATGCTGAAAAATAAACGAGCTCATGACGGAGTTATAGATGATTAAGAGCTGTCTGTCTTATTAAGTCCTTGATTGAACTTTGTAATGGACTTCTATATCATGTGGTTCAAATAATTAGTCCATTCCTATTTATCATTCCTAGCCATGCTAGACAGCATGCTTGATGTGTCATCATTTGACTTCTTTGTTGGTAATATTTAATGCACTTAAATGGTAGTAGTTAAAGCACTTATGCAATTCAAATTTAAACCCACCATGATATTTGTCACATTGAACGTGCTATATAGTTCTACAGTCTCTGCTACATACAGTTTTCAATGATTGAAGATAAGATTTCTCTTTCCCAAAAATAAAATGACAGACATCTGCACTGTCTTATGCAAATTTATTGACCTTCAATCTGAAAAAAGTACAGCTCTGCAATCCCAACATCCTTTTCTTGCATTCTATTATTAATTTCTTTTTTCAAGTCTGCTTCTCAATCATGTGCTCCATTATAACTTAATGTACTCGTAATGAATGTTTTAGTTATTTTAGATCATTCTAAGTAAACCATGGATTCAGGTTTGAAGATCTTAAAGCCGTCAAAAGGGTGAAGTTGTCAACTGAACTGCAAGATTTAGAGGTGAGTTCCTGGGAGAATTATCTGACAGCTTATAAATTGACATGCCATCTTGGCAAATAACACTAGTGGTGGCTCCGAAAAACTACCACATTTTTTACAAGGAGCTCTTTTGTCTTTCGCAATGCAGCTTGCTGCACCATTATTTTAGGAACCTCACCAATTGTATAAACATTTCGCAAAAACTACAGAATTACTTCTTGTCACTCCTTGTCTTTGTTTTTTTCCCAATTGATTTGTTCGTAATGACATAATGTACAATTTTAAAGAACTATAAATATCTTTCACTCATATAACACATGCTATTGATAATCTCAAGCAATCGAACAATAATATTTTATTATCAGTAAGCCTTGTCAGCAAACTTGATCAAAACTAGCAAGTGCTTTGAATTAACACGTCTGGAACAACATTTTACAATGGAATAAGTCGGTTTATCTTGCTCTTTCTTTTGAAATTATTGATATTTTTGGGTGCAGCTAGAGAGAGAACAAGTTCGTGGGCTTCATCAACAGGCTCAGAGGCAATGCCACCAAAAGGTAATATACAAAAGTAATTAGATATGATCTTTGATGAAGTGTAGTCTGAATCGATGACCACTGATGATTTACTTACTTGATGTGGGAGATGTTATCATGAGATCTCCTTTGTTTTTTTTTTTTCTTTTTGAAGTTTTACTTTTTGACTAATGGGATGGCTATTATTAGCTCTTGTTGTTTATGGCAGTGGTCTTTAACTTGATAAGCCAAATGCTATGCTAATGTAATATAGACAAACGTAGCTCGCAACAGTTTTCTACAAAATGAACTTGAATTCATTGTTTATCGCAGAATGGGTGGATATCTAACCTTGTTCTTGTAATTCTGCATCAACTGCACACTGATTTACGCTAGTATATACGCTTTCAAATATGTATGCTTAGTAAGTAAAAAATTGATTAACTTGCTGATTCTTATTCGCTCGTTGAAATATCAACCTACAGGCTTTCTGATCCATTGATATTTTGGTTTTTTTTTTGTGCTGCTTATTCTACCACTCTTTGTAACAGTCAATTGATCTTATTGATATAGTTTCACAAAGTTTGGGGCCAACTTATGAAAACCGGCTTCCAGAACTCTCGTTTTGCTCATCAGGTATCCTCATTTGCCATCATATTCGTTGTTATTTTTTTCTTAAGCATAGATATTTACTTTTAGTTTTCTCTTGATGTTTATTACCCTGAGCATTTACTTTTACAATGTAGGTGGAAAGGTTTGCTTGCTTATATACAAGCCAAGTAACAAACCTGAGCTTGTATTCTCCTGACAAGTACTATAGGCCAAGCGAAGATTTTATGCCCCACGAATTTGATATACTCGGCTAATAATTCATGGCTCTTTCACGATCAAGTGTAGTTAATCACTTCAATCTCAGTGTCGCCTTTGTTTTCCTTTTCGTGTAATGAATACAAGGCTTATGCACGAAATATAGTCTTGGTTTGTCATATATCAATAGGCCTTGAACCCTTAATTCGGAGCTCTATCCGTTTGTAAATTTTAATGTTTCATTTGCCCATTCTAATGTAAATAAAAGTTCCTTTTTTTTCTTCAGTGCAGGTCTCTCTTCTCTTTTATTGGAAGATGATGGATAATAAAATGTAGTTTTCAATACGCCATAAATTGTTTCTTAATAGTAGTTTTAAATTTCTGATTGCAGTAATTTTCGGGAAAAAAAAGGGTTAGATCACTCAAAACTTTTTTAAAAAAAGGGTAGATCAAAAAAAAAAATTCAAAAAAAAAAAAGTGGATTTGCTTGTTATAATCACAAGAAAACTTTTTTTGACGACAACTTTTAATCCACAGCGCCTAAAACGAATGTTGTGTTTTCCACCTTAAAAAATGGAGGTCTTGAATTTGCACCGTGTAGCTGTCGTTCATAATAATGTGGTCGTTCATTATAATGTGGAGGATTGGATTTATTCTTTCTATAGATGATAAAACGTACATTAGACTTATCTAGAACGAAATGCTAAGACTTCTCAATAAAATATAGACTAGTGTGTTCGTGAGTTTATCTATTATAATGGTTATATAAAATAGACCGATGATGGATAGAACTTTTAACATTAATCATAAAAAAAGACTAACTTCTTTTACAAAATTTGTTAAAATGTTTCACATATTTTGTATAGAAAGCTCTCTATACGTTGGCCTACGTTACGTTCTTTTATAAGCTTATATATTTATCACTTATATATAGTCAAGGGTGAATCATATCTATTTTTACTTTGCACGCTATCCATAGATACAATCTAAGAGCTGTGAACATTACTTCTAATGGTAGACACATTTATAGAAGCTAAATAGGAAAATAGGCGGGATCCTATGAATTATGTCTTTGTTACATATTGGACTGTTTTGGTTGAAGATCTTGTGTAATCCATGGGCAGTCTAACCAAATTGCCTACACTATAACAGGCTAATTGCTGGGCATCGACGGGAAAGGTTCTTATTACCTTGAATAAAACCTAAGTAGGTAATTGCTGGGCAGCTATGTTAGCATTAGATGATAAGTGGAGGAACGTGAATAATGATGATCAAACTGTGCTGTATGCAACACAAATGATGCTTTATGCGAGCAAATTATAGAAATCCCTGTCTACCCTGTTTTATTTGTGATGGCAATTTGAATAGTACCTCTAGTGAATTGATGAATGAAGCATTTAGCTAAAGGTGGGGTATGAAACACAATTTATTGTTCTCACATACAGAAGTCTGATTCCTCTTTACGAGGACTTCCAGTGTTCATGGGAGCCTGGTGTCTCCTACAACTAGACCTGGCAAATGGGCGGGTTGGGTCGGACCCGTCCGCGGGTCGCCAAATCGCGGGTCAATGGGTCGCGGGTCAAAAACTTACCCGCTCTCGAGTTATCTAAATATTGATACCCGTATCCGCCCGTGGGTAATGCGGGTGGGTATGTGGGTACCCGTCTTAGACTCATTTTTGTTGCACAAGAAAAATTATTGTCTTCCGAATTATGTTATGTTGTGATAGTACAATTAATAGTTGTTGAAAATCTACTTGCTAATAAGTAATTTGAAGAATAACCTTTAGCTATCTGATTTTATGCATTACAACTACCAGAAGACCAGCACGTAGCTCTTTAACTGAGGAGAAGAATATGCTTTATGGAAGATTACTCAAAGCAGTCTATAATTCCAAAGAAGAAAACTAATGGATACAGAAACAAATTTTAAAAAAAAAGATCTAAAGAAGATAATAGTCACTACAAAAACTAATAGTCTACTACATAAACTTGAACTTAGAAATCAGACTCAAGAAGATTCAGAACTAGAAATATGAATAATGATTATTTCCAAACTTTTAACAGTCGGACCCTCTAAGAATTTGATCTATGACTGTTAACAATTTGATGTGAAGATTTTGGCCATCCTAACAACTGGATGTGAAGTATGCTACAAGACTATTCAATGTTGCGTTATTAGGATGCGGGTACCCGCCCACCCGCGGATACCCGCCCGCCAGACCCGCTATATGCCGGTGGGTATAGGTCGTACCTGCTTTTATTATTCAAAAGTGAATTATTTATTCGTACCCACCCGTTTGCGGGTGGGTATGGGTAAACCCGTAGTTGCGGATAATTTTTGCCGGGTCTACCTACAACTTGTTCGGTAGTGAGATTGCGGGATGGCAAGAACACCCATCGCATGTTTCCTCTATCTTGTTTTCTGTGATAGTAATTTGAATTTTTGATATGGTCTCTACTCTCTAGTGAATTGATGATTGAGACATTTTGCTTAAATTTTCCACTCACAATGCACATAGCCATATTGTTCATTGAAGTTCTTTAGCTAGAGCTTGGTCATAGCTGCCTAGAATGAAGATTCGCTTCTGGCGTTTTGGCGGGGTGAAGCAGCCGCAGAAAAAAAAATAAAAATAAAAAAAAAGAGAGAGATCTTTTGCATTGAAAGAAACAAAATTGCATAGTTTGGTGTACTAAGCATCAGCATACTAATTTATTTGTTATGTCAAATGATTATTTGCGTTTATCAGTACGTGGTAGAGTTCAAAAATGCTGCTATCGCATTCAGGGGATGTGGGATTATGAACATATTAAGTTCGTATGTCTCCTGGTATGAGTCGCTGTTTTTCCCCTTTTTTAATTAAAAAAAAAACAATTCTGCAGGTTTAACCACCTATATTTTGGCCGTCTTGTTTTATATACTTATGTTTGTCCACCTATATTCAGATGATGAAAGAGACTAGCTATGGATATTTTTAAGAATTGGAATGTTATGTTTCTCCACCCTAACAAGCCTGCTTTTTCAATGCCCATTTGAAGGACCGAACTTTGAGTTTGCTACTGAAACCCATTATACCATCAGCTTCAGTTTACTACCCAGTCTTACCCAGTAGTTTTATACGTCACTAGCTTGATTTCATGATGTTATATGCACAAGGTGTTATATGATTAGGAAAAACTGCTGGAAAATGGAGGGAGATGGGAGATACCTTTTTCTTCATTCAGATTAATTAAAAGCGGCTTTTGCAACTTAAGCTTCAATCTTTGTGTTATTCAGCTCGAATGCAGTTGCAATTTGGGTCGAAGTTGTAACTTAAGAAGATTGAATAGAGAACTGCTGATGCATTGTATGCTAAGTTCTCATCCTTTATCAGAATACCCATAAAACAAGCGAGTACAACTCAAAATTACTCCGTCAATTTCCATTCTATGTACCCTTAGCCGTGAATCTGTAGATTGTAACACCAACTCTGCTACCAAAAAGTGGCTGATCCTTGTGCAGCTCTTGAACCTGGAACCGCTTCCTCGCTTTCCTGAAGAACATAGCGTCCTTCTTCCATCTCCTGAGATGCGCCATCACAAACGCCGTCTTCCCCTCAACGAACAACCTTAGCGTCTCCAGCAGCGGATCGAACAGATGGTCGTAATAAACTACGTCCGAAGCCACCACAACGTCGAACGCTCCCCCGACAGCGGCGGCATCCTCGCCGCTGCCCCAGCTCAGCGGGCGAACGATGACAGATCCGCCACGGGCGGCAATGGCGTCCGCGTTGGCCTCGGCGTTGAATGAGAGATTGTGGAGGACGTGGGGGAGGTCGGTGATGGTGACGGCGGCGCCGAGAGCAGCGGCGGCGGCGATGCCGACGAGGCCGGTGCCGGAGCCGAGCTCGAGCACGCGGAGCTTAGAGTTCCTTGTATCCGAGACGAAGAAAGATGAGGGGTTGCGGTCGATAAAGGAGATAAGAGAGGCGGCGGCGGGCCAGATTTGGAAAGAGAGTCCTCGGGATGGGAGTTGCCGGATTGTCAATGTAGCTTTGATGGATTCAAGGTAGTAGTGCTGTTCCTGAGGCGTTTGCGTAGGCTCGTGGACTAGTTTTCTGTTGTTTTCTTGGTCGACGTCGGAGTCGATATGGAGGACGGAGAGAACGGTTGCCTCGTCGGCGTCGGCGTCGGCGTCGGAGTCGGAAGCCATCTGGGGCTTGTGTTTTTAGGGTACGAACTAACGAAGCCAGCTTTTTACTTACTTATTAGGAATAATTGCATATTTTTAAATTAGGGATAATCTCTTACAAACCCTCAAATAATAACATGCTTGACCCAGTTATTAAGCTTCTAGCTATATTTTTGGACTAATGCAACAAATTTACCAATTCTTATATTCTAAAAAAAATAAAAATTTGATAGTATTTTTTATTTTTTGAAGAAACGTTCAACAACATGCAAGTTTTAAATTTTAGTTAGTTGTACAATTTTTATATTAAAATTTTGTCAAAATTTATATATTTGATGTTGAAAGTTTATCCAAAAAATCCTCCAATTATATATATATATATATATATATATATATATATATATATATATATATATATATATATATATATATATATAATCATGGGAATTTGTGTATTTTTTTTTTAATGAATTAGTTGGTGGGATAAACATTATTCATATTTTGCTACATAAAACCAAAATTTTGAAATAGCTAGGGAAAAAGATGGCGATATTTTCATGATGAAGATCTTTTATAATTAGTTAAAAAATGTTTTAAAAATATTTCCAATTTAATACTAAAACATAATTGATAGACTAAAACTGTATGGATAGTTGTCTCTCTAGAAATGGCATCTCCCAAACTTAATACGTTCTTCGAAGACCCAACTGACATCAACAATGTAGAGTTGCTAACATGTGCAAAGAGTTGGAAAACCTTTAAATTTGGGGTATGATTTGTAGTTATTTCTAGCAAAATACGAACAAATGTGAAGATACATCTAGGCACTACTACAATTATTTTTCAATAATAATAGTTTATTAAGTAATTATTATATAATATTAATTTTCAAGATTTAAAAGTAAAATGGCCAACTTAATTTACGATTTAACTCTTACGTGATATTACATATTTTCAGTGGTGCTCACCAAAAAGATATGATTTATATGGTAAATGTCACAATAGTTAGTGACTTTTGGATATTATATCAAAACGCTGCTATATTAGAGCTGATTTTAATTTTATAATTACTTAATTCATTTTATAATGTAATTATCTAAAAAACATATTATATTAAAATTCAACTACTTTAACTATCTAGGAAGTATGAACATATCAAAATTTAGTTCTAGATAGTGTCTGACACCAACAGTGAAGACACATACACACACATGTCGAACACGTTAAAGAAATGTTCGAATAGTAAATTAAAAAAAAATATCGGATACATCAGACATGAGTTTTCGATATGTATGTGTATATATATTTTTTTAAAAAAGAAAATTTAAAAAAAAATGATTTTTTTTTGTTTCTTTTAGAGTACCAAATATTATATATTACTAATAGTACTTAATAGTAAATAGTATAACATAAGTATTTACTAAATACTGTGCTTTTCGTTATTTTTGTTGGTGATTATGTATTTACTATGTCATATTTTTTAAAATATAAGACATTATATAATATAATATTTAAGAACGTAAAATATTATATTATACATATATTTTTTAATATTACTAAATTTAGATATTCAAATATTTATAATATATATTACCACTTTTAATTATTTATTTATTTATTTTTACTTTATATTTGAATTATATCTATATTTTATATTTAAGAACTGTTGTATTATATATATATATATATATATATATATATATATATATATATATATATATATATATATAATATGGTGTACCATAGTTATATACAAGCTTTTTTATATCCGCGCGTTGCCGCGGTCACATTATCCCCTCACACAATTATTACTAAATATAAGTCATTATATATAAAAATAATATAAAGCTCGTTATATTGTAAATTTTGTATTCATTTGATAAGTGTAAATACTTCTATTTTTTAGCATTCCGAATTATTAACGATTCAAAAAACGAAAGAAATCGACATTAGTTATATATTCGAACGTATAATACATATATTTAGAATTTTTTTAAAAACAATTAACGATAAAATTGAACATTGTAGTAAGATAAAATTTTTCATGTTGAAAGTTATTATTAAAAACTTTTTACAAAGTCGAAAGTTTTTTTAAAAAATATTTTTGAATATTCATTTAAAATATATATCTAGAAATATTTTTTAAAAAAATTTTCAAAATAAAAGTCGTTGATTTCTAATAAATTATAAAATTTTAATTTAAAAAAAATTTTAGAAAAATATTTATAAATGAATGTTATGTAGGTCTAAATTCGTAACAGATTTATTACTAAAAAGAAAAATCTAAACAAATTTGAAAATTGTATTCAAGTATGTACAAACATATAATTCATAAATAATGAGATATTTGAAAAATTTTAAATATGAAAATTGTAGATTCTGATGAGATTTAAAATTTTCATTTTGATTTTTTTTTGAAAAAATACTTCTAGATTAATAATTTTTATCCGAAATTTTAACGAATTTAAATATTTACATTTTTTTTTATTTTTTGAATTTTTTTTAACTTTAAATTTATTTATACATTTAAAATCGTATTTCGGTAAGCATAAACATAAAATATATATTTAGATATAATTTAAAAAAACTTTCAATATGAAAATTGTAGATTCTGATGGGATATATAACGTTAATGTCAAAAATTATTGAATTTATTGAAAGTTTTTTTAAAAAATTATCTCTACATATATATTTTAAATATTTTTGCTTACGCAGATACGATTTTATTTTGTTTAAATCCGTCAAAATTATTTTTATTTTAAATATGTTAAGATTTCGGACCATCAAAATACGTATTTGAAAATACTTTTTCTAAAACGTTTCAACATAAAAGTTATAGAGGTCATCATAATTTACGACTTTTATGTTGAATATTTTTTCAAAAATTATTTCTAAATATATGTTTTATACGTATGTTCATACCGAAATAATCTACAACTTTTATTTTTAACATTAATAAAAAAATAGTTATAAATAAGAGTTTTCTGACTTCCTGAATACCTAACGGATTTAAAACAAAATAATATCGTATTTCGGTACGATTAGATGTATAAAATATATATCCAGAGATATTTTTTGGAAAAATTTTCAACATAAAAATCGTAGATCTTGATGAGATTTATAATTTTTATGTTGAAAATTTTTTAAGAATATGCTTTTAAAAAGTGTTTTAGAGGTCCGAAATCGTAACGGATTTAAAAATACTTTTAAAAATCAGCCCGTACAACGTGTAAAGTGGAGTCGGTGCAATTGATCCATTTTTTCGTTTAAACCCAAACTTTTGTTTAAATTGCATTTTAACCCGCCAATCTTCGGACCTCGAAATCACATATTTAGAAGCGTCTTCTCGTAAAACTTAAAACACGAAAGTTGTAGCACTCATCGAGATCTACGACTTTTATGTTAAATGTTTTTCGAGAAAACGCTTAGAAATGAGTGTTTTAGCCGGTGTAAAATCAAATTTTTAAAAACGTTTGGGTTTTTTTGCAAAATTAGCAATTACTGTTCCTTGAACAGTGAAAAAAAGGGGGTTTCTTTTAGATATATAGTATAATCTCTTACAAACCACTTCCTTATTTCTAATATCTCAAAATTTATTTCAAAAATATTTTAACTAATATATATATTTTTTAAATTAAAAGTAAATTCAATAATTTATAAATTTTTTTAATAAATATTTTAAAATTTTAGTGGGTTCAAATGTTAATCTTCTAATCCATTAAGAATTTAAGACTTAAAATACATATTTAAAATATTAAATAAAATTATATTTTAATATAATCTATAATTTTATAATTAATTTTTTTTTTAATTTTCTAAATAAGTATTTTGGAAATCGAAAATAGGAGATTATAAACGAGAGGTTTATTGGGATTTAAGGATTGATATGCAAATCTTCTTAATTATTATGCAATTTGAAACGGATCCGAGTCAAATTTAAGCGGGTCAAACCCGTTATACGCTTATTGTTTCGTTGGGTTTGATTCGGCTCTCAGCCGGTGCTTCATAGTATCACGGAAACTAAATCAAGGGTCGTCAGCCTCGCCATTTCTCCAGGCATCTATTTGTACACTATCAATTAGGTTATTAATATGTCAACTGTAAACGGTTCTGTATGGTAATGGATATGGTTTTTTATCTCGAGAAATTTGTGCACCACTATGGATGGAATTGATGCATTATGATAGAGAATAATAATCGATGCATTGCCGCATTGGCCGTCCAAAAACAATGGGTTTATACTTATATGAAAAGGTCTACCTTGCTCTTCTCACGACAGATGACATACATACAGTAAACACTAAGAACTGAACTCATTGGAAAATTCTAAAATCATTTTTCTTATCATATTCCAGTTACAGCAAGTTCTATGGCTACAATTTGTTTTCTTTTCTGTGGTGTTACATTCTATGCTCGATTTACAAGAACAAAAATATTTGTACACTCCATGAATCCACCAATGTATCCACCCATAGAAAAAGTTACCAAAAAATAGTAATTTTGAGATGGTGAGCCCAACTGATGGATGTTCTCGTGATGTTTTGGTATTTTTTAAGTTATTGGTGGTTTATTTGGTGAATTTGTGGAGTGCATGAGCATTGTTGCAACAATAGGTTGAAAGTTTCCTTAGACTTCTAGATTCATGTTCATCTCATTCAGCAGTTTGTCATACACTGATTTACGATTGACAGAAAAACTGCACTTTTGATCTTAGCACTGATCAAAATTATTCAAAGTTAGAAATATATATATCCGCCTATGGATCAAGCAGCCATTGAAACTGGATGTATAAACTTTAACATCATCTGAAGATCGGCGTGCAAAATCCTGGAAGTATCTCATGCTATCTTCTGTATATGCTTATGCTTTGAAACATCTGTATATGCTTGTGCAAGTTGCAAAAGACATCTAGCAAAACTGCAAAGGCTCAAATACTTGGGAAATAAACAAACTTAAAAAGAGAGAGATGTAATCGTACATCCGACCAACGATTTTCTTGATCAGGAAACAGACTCGCTATACCTTAAGTTACAACCACTAACTACATGAGAAAGCTTCTTGTTTAATAACTTGCTCATCAAACTATGACAACATTGCCTCCCTGTTAGATCCTGAGCGACTACCAGTTCGGACATAGAATAAAATGTAATGTACATGTACCCATAAGATTCGATCAAATCTTGTAAATCTCTTAAATTAGTTTACATCCGTCTTGGTTTAAGTTCCGAAGGATCAACTAGACCTTCCATGACAACAAGCTGATCTAAAAGCTGAAACTTATCGTCTTCAAGATTTTTAATCTCGGCTTCCACTCCACTCAATTCCTTTTCCAGCGAGAGGTTCTCTTCTTCCAGCATCAAGTACTTGTGCCTCAGTGCCCTATAGTCTCCACTTGGTCCTGAAGTTCCTGGCATGGTATCTGGAGTTGACTTCTCTGTCTGCTTAAATGGTGGGGTAAAATCACTCTTCGAGCTACTCATTGAACCCTTTTTGGACTTGAGCGATGAAAGGGGAGCCTCTAGCCCTACTGGAGATGTCATTTGGGATAAAGTCTTCTTTTTCTTTGCTTTTGGTTTTGGGACTTCTTCCATGGGTGCAAAATCTATGGATTTAATATTCATTCAGTAATATTAATGCATAATAGTTTGTCAAAGCACGTGCTGCTTGCAGCTGTAAGAGGTGTATAAAAGGATAGGTGAAGGGAAGCTGGATGAAGAGCTTGTTTAGTATCACAAGATAACACGTAGAAGCTAAGTTACCCCTTCTTTTTACCTTTTTTCCCTCTTCAACTTCTAAAAGCTATATGCTAGAGCACAAGGTGTAGCAAAGTATCTCTTTAGTGTGTACAAAAGCTAAAAGCCGATAGAAGGAACACTACAGCATAGTTTTCAGCTTTTAGGTCCCAGAAAAGGGACGCGGCATCAGGGTGTAGGAAAAACCCCCAATACCAGCCGTCCATTGCAATCTTTACGGATTCGAGCAATCGTATAAAATTTTCGTCCGCTTATTTGACCTATTTTTAGCATTTTTTTGAGAAACTATAAACTGCAAAATTGTAGATTTTGATAAGGTCTACAAATTTGTAGTTAAACCTTTTTTATAGAAATGCCAAATATTATGCCAAAAAGATAATCTAAAACTTTGATTATCTTTTTGGCATCATATTTGGCATTTTTTTGAAAAATGTTCAACTACAAACTTGTAGACCTCATCAAAAACTACAATTTTGCAGTTTAGAGTTTCTCCAAAAAATGCTTAAAAATCGGTCAAATAAGTGAAAGAAAATTTTACACGATTTTTCGAGATCCGTGCTATTAGAACGGACGGCTGGGATGGGGGGGGGGGGGGGGGGGGGGGGTTTTCCTACACCCTGATGCTAATGCATCAGGGGAGCCGCGTCCTCATAAAAACTATAAGATGGGATCTAGGTGATCCAAAGAGGGCCTACGACTCTACAGAAGGTATCACTGTTGGATACAGAACTGTGAAAGGTAATAACAAAAACCAACTCGTGACGACAAAAACAACAAAGACCTCATTGTAGACTTGGAAGACAATGCAGTAAAAACAAATGTTGTTATTGCATGACATACCACAGACTTGGCAAAATGAAAATACTTTCTTGCAGTAGGTAAGTGATACTGTGGAAACAATAGCTACTCACCCTCTAAACAAGTGGTTTAGGGACAAATCGCATGCATGCTAACCCAACGGATCTAGAATATGATCTACATGTTGCTATAGCCTTCTGTTATTACCTTGGTATAATGAGAAATGTATAGATACTATAAGCTCGTGCACAAAACACTCAATACAATTAGCTAGATTATGCTTGGATAATGTTAACCATATGTTTATCAGCTTCTTCAAGTTCTTTAACATGCCATGAATTTTGGTAACAATGATTATTAAACAGAGTAATACAGAACATGATAGCAAAATTATCTCTTTCCAATAACAGTAGATGAATTTTAATCTAGCAGAGGAGGCGAACTTCATTGAAGAGCTAAACCTGCTTGAATCTCTTTTCTTTTTCCTTTTTTGACATCAAGTTCCTTGTATCAAGTACACAATCTTACAAAAAAAAGGCACAATTATTGGTTTGACAGTCTTATCGCATGAAGTCAAGCAAGCCATACAAATCTGTCATCCATGATAGACACAACAGCTATGGCAGCAGATAAACATACAACCAATAAAATTACGGTTCGTTGACATCTATAAAATAAAACAAGACCCATGCTTTTCAGAAGATAACGCAGTGCCCACAAGTAAATAAATAAATCCAATGACTCCGATCCCTTAAACAAGGAGCTTTTAAAATACCTACAAAATGGCATTAAGTACAACAAAAGTTCTTATACTAATACTAGGCAGTGCTACTGTTCTGTCTAAAGACTTGGAACAAAAGTACAGATTGATAGCTCCTTCTCATTCAGATAGACGTACAAACAAAAATAATTTTGCATTATCCACTGCTAACAGTTCCAGTTTTCCTTCAAATGGATGATCACATAAAGGTGATTTTTTTTATTACCACATAAAATTCCATTACTACTATTCATAATTAAACTAAGCAACTAAGTATAGTTCTGCTCTTAAAGGAGTGTGAACTGTATCCGACAAAAAAAAGGTGACCTTTCATAACTACAAGCAGTTTTCCTCTATTTATCAGCCCATTAGTGAACACTGAACACTCTTGTAACTGAACCTCACAAGCAACTGAATCTCAACCGAATCAGAAAGACTGGATCCCATGGGCGGATCCACAGTATAGCCACTGGGGTCAATTGACCCCACTCAATTACTTCTGAAGAAGAACTTTAAATAATAAAAATGGAGATGAATTTATCACAACGGCGGTGTTAAGGGCAGGGATTAATACCTTGCGAAGCCGGAGGCAGCAGGATTAACGGACAAGGAGAGAGAGACGCGAAGCCGCTGCTGGTTGGGAGGGAGGGAGAGAGAGAGATAGTGAGATAGAGCGAGAGAGAGAGAGAGAGAGAGAGAGATATCAATAACCAAAGAACGGTAAACGTCGGCCGTGGGCGGTTAGAGTCCAGGCCTCCATTAAGGCCCAATTAGCTACGGCCTCCATTCTGATCAATTTCTAAATGTTCAGTCGAAATATTCTTGTCAATGATAAAGCTCCAAATCGAATTTAAACATTCCATAGGTACAAACTTAAACTTTCATGAAATTATCGGTTACTACTACAGATAAAAGATTAGTACGATGAAGTTTTAAATATTCTCCCTAATAAAAAGCATGTGGATTTAATTTTTCACAATAAAAAATATAGATAATAATAAATCAAATCAAGCATTGGTTTGCTCAAAGTTTACTCATTTTAAAGTTTCAAATATAAATAAAATACTACCTTGGTCTAAATTAATCTTTTAACTACATCAACATGTTAAGTGTTAATTGTCACTTTGTTTATATTCATTAATCTACGTTCATTGTTTATAATAGGCACTAAATATTAGTAAATTTTATCATATCCACATTTATATACATATGTAAATAACTATTAATTGTAATTTTTATTCGGTTTCTTCCTAAATTAATTACTACAAATGCTCTTTTTTTTTTCTTTTTTTTTTTTGCTTAGACAATAATTTTTAAGTGCTTATAGTTGTTGAACCCACTGAATAGAAATTTTAATCCGCCAATTGGAACATGTAATTTTTCAATTCTTGCAAAGAAGTCAAAATATCAACATAGAAATTATCATGTTTAGAATATTATCAACTCTATTCTTATTAAAGTCAAAAACAATTGTCAACCTACTTTCATATGCATAAGGTGGATTTTCTGGTCGTCTCCAATTGTGAAAATTAGGATAGAAGAGGTAAGAGATATTTAAATAGATAAAAAACAAAAATTAATAGATACGAGGCGAGCAGCATGGCACAAACCTCGGGGATTGATACAAGGGAGAATTGCGTTTCAGCCCCCCCGTTTCCCAAAATTGACGTTTCAGCCCCCGAAACGCGTTTCCCCGCCGACGTGGCGGCGCGCGCGTGCCGCCACGTGGCGTTTCGGGGGGCTGAAACGTGCGACCCCAAAATTAGGGGGGCTGAAACGCAATTCTCCTTTGATACAATTGTCCTCATTGGCATGGGGGGAAGCGCTATAACTGGAAATAAATGTTGTGGAAACTATAGAGGCTGAAGAGCTGAAACCACAGAAAAAAGAGTAACAATGCAACTATTATATTACATGACATTTGACTTGGCCAAATGTATCAATGCCATCCGTGCTTTTTTACTCATCTTTTCTCCCTTAGAGGACATATTTTAACAGACTTGGCAAATTCAAAAAGGTAATAAATACTTAAGGAGTCGTTTAACTTCAAATCTCCTTTCTTATTTCAAAGAAAAGCAAACGAAATACATACAAATTATTATCAACAGGAAAAAAAAAAGAGATGAAATTATTACACATCGGTTCATGTGCCATCTTCATAAATAAACTCTCTTTTTTTTAATAACTATTAGATAAAGTCAAAACATACATGCACATGCACACACGCGTGCACTCACACACACACTCATAACATAAATATTTTTTTTATAATATAAATATTTTTAAAAAAATTTTGAAAAATTTTGCCAAACAGTTAATATTTTTATATTGAATTATTTTGCAAAAATTTGTAAATTATTACAATGACATTTTATATTGTTTTTGTGAGAAAATATTTTTATAAATTCATTTTAAATTATGAAATTATACTTTTAGTGTTACAAATATAGTACTAAATGAGAGTACATTTACAAATTTATTGCTTGTGTTGTGGATGTTCGTAGATGTCCACGCATATTTGTAGGTGTTTGCATATATTTTTATCGGAATGAGAACATTTTGGTCAATTTTACACAACAAAATAGGCACATTTCGGCCAAAACCGATTGGAAGGCAAAAAAGCCAATTCTAATTAGAGGACAAAAAAATACAAAATGCCCAAAATCGTAGTTATAATCTTAAATAGCTCGCGTAGCAAAAGGGAGAAGAAACACAGACACTGGTAGTTCTACGCGATGATTAATCTTAAATCTCAAATAATATTTACATTTTGCATTGTATGAAAAGTGAAAACCAAAACCGAACCGATGAAGTCAAACTAAGTCGACCATTTGTTAAGATTGTTTATTAGATAGTTACTTGGTTTGCTGCTGGTATGCAATTGATCCTAATCGGACCGCCACCTTGCACATTTTAACCTGTTATAACCTTCACAGTAAATCAAACATGTTATTACTAGCTCATAAAATCACTCCCTCTCTTGAAGAAGATTATATATAATACAGCAATCTACAATGTGGCCACTCAACCAAATTTATATTTACGTTTCTTCCCCTTACCGAATCTGATATTTATAAGTTAATAATGATAAGGCATGAGTTTACAAACAAGGTACACAGGTTAGTGAAACTGAAAATTGAAATTTAATAACGTTATTACACGTTGGTCGTGCAAGAACGGGTGCACTGAAAAAGTTCATAGGATTGATGCAGGATAAATGTCCATCCCTGGTGATGAATTTTCAGATAACCCACATGTATTGCAACTATTGAGTAAGGTCTTAAAAATTTCATATCTCACACCTTTTTGGCTACAAAATTACATGATTTAGGGCATAAATTGCAGATTCTCTATGTTTCTTCTTCAGTTGGTGTTGGAAGAGAGATTGTAATACCTGTTTCACCAGACTCAAACCTTGTACGCCTCTCAATAGCGGCCTGTACCTTCTGGTTGAAATCTTCATCTGATCCCGGCAACATGTATCGCAGCTTAAAGTTTACACGGTTTGCGACCATAGTCTCGTGCCTTGGAATTATCCTTCCATCCAGTGAATAACTAAAGAACCTAAGAAAAATTCATACTTTAATTCTCGACACAAGATTGAACCTTACACTATCGCAAGACAAGAATAACATAGCTTAGAATAAAACTTGAAAAGGATTAAAAAAAATACTCTTCTAAAAGCTTGGAAGGCAAAGCCAACGGATGTAACCAAAACATCAAGCACACAAAAATCTAAACATTTAACTATGAGAGTTCAACTCTCACGCAAAAGATGAACTAGCAATTATAGCAATTAAGAGACTCTAGAGACAGTTGGTATAAGAGATAGAAGGAACTATGTCTATTTGGCACTATGTTTGACAAATCTTAAAAAAAAATCAGCAAGTTTCATACCCATTTCTGTCAAGTCATTTGCATCAATTACTGAATAATAAATGAAGCGAGATTGGAGGAAACATGTTACTCTTAATTGTTGAAAGTTGGAAGTTGCTGTTTAATTTTTGAAGAAGATGGAAGCAAGATTATGTGAAACATGTTTCTTAATAATAGTTGGAGGAATTCTGTTGCAAGTTAGTCCTACACAAGTTAGAAAGGAAAATGAAAAGCACCTGGGAAATTCAATTAAATCCTGCAACGGGCGGACCATAATTCGTCTTAAGTATCGGTATTTTGGACGAAGAATGTCCAAGTTGTATCTAAGCAACATTGGGAAATCAGCTATCATCTCGCCTAACGATTGGAGGCGAATACCCAACGACAAGAAATACTTCACATTAACCTCCAGTTTTTTTATTATGCAGCAGCCAACAAGTTGAGGGTCCGATGCAATCACTTTGCCTATATCATTCTGAGACACTCCAGCTTTTGTCATCAAAAAAATGACCTGAAATTGAACAGCTATATGTAGTTAGACCAAGCAACACAGGAAATGAATTTCTAAAAGACGTTCACAAGAACCACACAAACAGAGAAGCACCAAATTAACATTCAGACAGATTCCATGTACGCTCTAGTGGCTAAGGATTCTACCATGGGATCCACATTTAAGCAATATAAGTTCAATGACAAAAGTATACTAACGAGTATTTTCACATATATGGATTAAATAGAAAAAAATTTTAGCTATGTGAACTAAAAAAACAATTTTGCGCTCACATTCTTCTCAATTACAACATAGTCCAGGTACAGTACATTCTCTTTTCACAATCAATTATACAGCCTTTTCCAATCAATCAGGAGATAAAATTGTTCTTCTCCAAATAAGAGTATAAACAATGAATTCAATAAGAACATAACACACCATCTCACTATTTGCTAATAAGCATCGGCTGTAGATTTCCAAGTAAGTACTTATGCAACTATTAGATAACAACCAGCAAGAGCAAAAACACCCCTACATGTTCAATTATCAACAGAAAAAGAGAGAGATGTCAAAAGTGAAAACTAATAGAAAACACGAACCACGGGCCGAATTTTTTTGTAGAGACTATACGTTAGAAATGGGGGAAATTTGACAAGGACCCCACCGATGGCTGCCTCTTTTACGCCTATATCTTGTAGAAAACGCACCTGCATATTCAGACAAGGATATTCTCGTGAATTTGCATATCAGTGCATTTCTTGTAAAAACATCAATTGGCATTAAACAATACATCCATAAACCAATTATGGTCTCTACAATCAAAATAAAGCAAATACAAATAAAAAGCACTTCGCAATTTCAGTAAAAACTGAAAGATGGTTAATTGCTGTTTGGTAGGGAAGTACAAGCAGTACAAAATAAAACTTCATCATCAAATAAAAGAAAAGAAAAAAAAAATAACCTTTGGAGCAATGAAAAAAAAAATAACCTTTGGAGCAATGGTTGTCTCAAGATCAACACAAAAGATCATTGGTTTTGCTAAAAGCATTCTCCTCATGCCATCACGGCGGACACCAAGGTAATAGAGATATTTCACAAGAGGTTTCCACCTTTCTTCAATGCTACAACCCATAAGCTGTGGCTTAAAGGCTAATAATTTTCCTACAGCTTCTTTACTCAATCCAAACTCTTGGAGATATGCCACCTATAATAGCAAGCCAGATTCTTGAGCATGTAATGGGAATGAAAAGTTAAGGACGACAGCTAGATTAGGTTAGAACTTAGAATATTGACAAGCTAAATGAAGAGAAGCAACACATATGAATGCAACAACCTAAAAGTGTTTCTACGATAAATACACAATATGAACATAATGCTTACCTTACAACAGTTGAATGTAACATAACCAAGCAGAACAGTCATATGTCCTGATTGGCTGACCTAGGTTATATATAGCATATGTAACAGACATCTCATCCAAGAAAACCATACTTATGCTTAAGATAATCTAAAATTTTGAATTGTGATGTCCCATACTTCTAATTTGTTGTAATGCTACTATTCCATGGAGTCGGCAAGATATGAAATTTCATAAAGAATTAATCAATCACAAGAGTAAAATTTGCTAGAAAGTTAGTTTCTAAACTTAAGACTTAGGAATACAAATGAATTTACTGGAAAGTAGAAGGAAAAGGAAAAATGCAGATACTATACTGACCAGCTTTGGCAATGCTTTAGGTAATATACAAGCACCACAAGATACGCACAAAAAAATAAAAAAAATAAAAAAATTAGTGTCTTAATTAACTTCATACATTAAGTTATTTCACAAAGGAGAACACCTTACTATTCATTTCTTCAAGGCTAAAGAACCCAAGTGCCCTGGGATAATCAAAAACCATCGTGCCAAAGTCCTTTTCAGTCATGCCCATGTCCAAGTAGAACAGAACACGAGCCTCCAACTCCTTCATGGTTAAAGCCAGTACCTGTGGACAGCGGCTGACAACAAAACCAATCCAATCTCTTTTGACCCCATTCTGCTCCAGGTAAGCAATACTTTCATCCAGACTACCCAAATCACGATCTAAAATACCTCTTGCCTTGACAAGAACAACCCCCAGAAACTCCCCCTTGACATGGATCGACTTCAGCCACTCTGCGACATATCTTACAGGCTCAAGATTACCACAGCATGAACAGATTACTCGTCCTATTTGTGGATATGTCAAAGAGTTGTGCTTCAACCACCTAAAGTAAGTGAATGAATACAACACATTAAAGAGATAATGTAACAGTAATAAAGACATAGCAAGTTGAAATTCTATGAAAAATTAAAATATCTTTACTATGATCTACAATTAAACAAAAAAAAGATGATCTTACTTAACGAGGGCTACAATTCCAGATCTCTGAATAAAGATCTTTGCCCTTGCGTTGAATGAGAGATGTGCCATCTCTGGCTCCTCCTTCATGGCAGCAGCACCAATAACCACGCTATCAATATAATTACCCAGCCCTGACAATAAATTATTCGTGTAAGTGATACTCAATTTCCCAGACCTAAGGGCATCCTTCAGCGTCTCCATTGCCACGCTACGGCGGACCTCCAGCGCTCGGCGCAGAGCCCGGTCTCCTCCCGCCTCCGCTAACAGAGAGCGCGAGCTGTTGAGCCGCTCGATCGAAGGGAAGTCCACCGAGCCGGGGAAACGAGGGGTGCGCCGCCTGGAGAGGGACATCTCGTCGATGATCTCTAATCGCAAGCTCTCTTCATCTTCTCCGGTGACATCTCGTGACTGCGGTTCTGCTACGGAGTCGTCTGAGTGGAGGAGGAGGAAGGCGGAGGAGCGGGCGTTCTGACGACGAGAGAGGTGTGAATTTTCCTGCGAATGGTGGAGAGGAATTTCATCTCCTGGTAAGTTTGTGGCTCTTATAGTAGAATTCTTAGCCCAGGAGGAGGAGGAGAGAGGGGACTGGCGGAAGAGAGAGTAATTGGATTTCCAGCCAGGATGACGGCGGAGATCAGTAGCAACGGTGGGGGAGTGGTAGTGAATGTGGCGTGAGTGGCAAAGCATCAGAGAAGGCTTGACTGTTATCTGCAATGCGCGGGAGAGCAAACAAAGGAGAGGACGATATACGCATTCGCGCATCGGCTATGTTCGGATATAGTAGATTTTATTTAGGGTGTATTTATTTATCTATTTTGCCCCTATCTTCCTTTTTTCTTTCTTTTTCTGATAAGAGAAAAGTATATTTACTTTGTGACGGAAATGGGTGAATTTCACCGCTTAAAAGTAGGTGTTACAGAAAAAACTGGTGAAATTCATAGATGTCATAGTTTAACTTGGCTAATTATATTGGAACACATCAAATTTTCCTTGTAAATCTCAATAATTCTGCCTTCTAACATTAAGGCCTCTTTACTTCATTCAAAGGCGAAGACACTTCCTACTACTTGTAAAAGTCACTTCTTTTGATTTTGCATTTAACTTTGGTGAGAGATATGAAACTTTCTAAGAATATTGCAACTTTCAATTAATTTGGAAAAACTACATATCGATCTGTGAATTTCCAAATTGCTTACGAAACAGCCAATGACTCGAAATTTTGTGCCAAAAATATTTTAACTATATATATATATATATATATATATATATATATATATATATATATATATATATATATATATATATATATATATATTAGAAAAGATTCGAATATTTTAAAATAAAAATAAAATTCGATGTGATCTACAATTTGTTGTTCAAAGTTTTTTTCAAAAAAGAAAACTTCTAAATAGGTTGTTTGAGACTACAAAATCTTAGCTGCGCTTCAAAAAAGTTTCTTATTGCCTTCTGAATGTCTAAACAAATGAGCTCTGGAAAACAACAGCCCTCCATCATTGATCTGGAAAACCAAGTCATTCTCGGGCAGATGCTAACTTTGAAAATTCTACATCTTCCAGAACAGAATTACGGAAGCGAGCGATCTCCAAACTGAAACCAAATATAGAGACGGTTTGGGATAGCCATAAAATTTAACTACAGTCCTTCAACACTCTATATCCAATCCGCATCTTCAGCTTTTCACCAAGGGCGTCATCGTTTTTTCGACACTAGATCATGTGTTAATCTTCATAAGTGTTACCAATGAAATGATGACTGTCCAGGACACAGCATTACTGAATATATTCACCAATGCAGATATGCAAATAACTGAATTTTATAGTTAGTGTTACCTGCAAATGGGATCTGCTGAGGGAATGTTTTCATGTAGTCTTGGATGCCTTGACATCTTGAAGAACAACATGAGCAGCATTACGTCCAGGAGCTCCCATGACACCACCTCCAGGGTGAGCACCACTCCCGCACAGATATAGTCCTCTTAATGGTGTTCTATAATCTGACCTGCAAGAAGTAACTATGGATAATCTAACTCAAATTTAGTTGTTTTCTGCATTATTATCTTAAAGTTATGCGCATAGAAGGATCGAATAAACATCAGGAACAGCAAGTGCAAGTATGTAAGTTGATAGTATCGAAAAAGTTCCAACACTAGAATTTCCCCTTGTGTAGAGTGTAAAAGAAAAGATGGTTGCATAGCGTATTAAGGTACGCTAGTTTGAAGTAAAATGGATACACATACCATCCCTTAACTGGTCGCATTAAGAATAACGAATCCAAGCCCATAGAGCCATGAAAGATGTTTCCCCCTGTAAAAAGCGTACTCAATGTAAGATGGTAGATTCATCAAGACAGAAATTATGTACTAGTAATTAAAGAAGACTACAAGACAGGACGAGCAAACCTTGACCCTCATATGTTGTTATACTTGATCTAAGCAAGGTAATAGCATTTTTAAGGTCCGCACTAAAATTACCAGTAAGGCCGAACTCCTTTTCAAGATCAGGTGGTGTCAACATCTCATAATCAATTATAGATGAGCTGAACCCGGGTGCGTACTCGTCGATCAATGAGAAACACCTTTGAGCAAATGATTTCTGTATGAAGTCTTAAAAATTAAAGAACAAAAAAAAGGCACTTAAATGATTACATATAGTACAAAGTTAAAGCACAGGGGTTGGGACCAACTCACTCTTATAGAAGAATCCAGCCAGCTACCTTCTGAAAGACTATAAGGTGTGTACTGGATAAAAAGATTAATAACATGCTGCCCTATTAGAAGATAAAGATGTATAATAAGTGAATAATAGAATTGTGATATGCAAACAACACTGCTGATCAAATGGTGCTGTAAACACCTTATTCATGTGGCCCCAAGCACCTCTTGTGTGCTTGGTGCTCAGACATCAAAAGTTTAATGTTCTACCTCTTATGATCTGTTTAAGAGTTTTAAATGACCACAGATTTAGAAACCCAACTAAATCTGTTATGTCATCTCACCATACATATTAAATCTGTTATGTCATCTCACCATAAATATTATTATCACAGATAGGAAGAACAGCTATAACAATGCCATACCAGGAGGAGAAAGTGTCTTGTCTAATACTGAGGGAATTGTCATTTCAATTATAGGTCTTCTAGATGGTACACCATTCAAAGCATCTCTACATGCTATATCAATCTCCTCCATGCTGAAAAAATGAATAGATTAATCCAGTTAGTGACATTGGTAATCTACAAACGAATGCAGAGGATAGTGTAAACAGTTAGTTAAAAGCTACTTTTATATTATTGCAAAAAGCGTATGTTTTACAAGTAGCTTTTAATTTTTCTGAAGACATCACAATTTGGACAAAAAACAGTGGCCATGACTAAAAAATAAAAGGTCTCAAATAAACAACTATTTGTATGATCAAGCTTGGAATTATGTTCGACAAGAGCTCCTTTAGGTTCATTGTATTAGCAAGAGTTTGTATAAAATGCTCATCTTGATTCATAAACAAATAAAGCTTAAGAAGAGCATGCTTGACTGATTTACATTTGCGAAACAAAGATAGCTTAACATTTCAAGACAGTTATCGTAAACTATGGCAGGCAGTTCATCTTTTCTTTCACCGGTAGTATAGGAAAACAAGTGGAGCTATAAGTAACAAAATCGGAGGATCAGAAAAAATTGCTCCTAGCATCTCAAAAATTGACGAGAAGGATTACACTTTTAGTCAAGAACATGGATGTAACTAAGTACTCAGGTTAGTGCACCTTTCAGATCCAATGTGGATAGTACCAAAATGTTCAGGACCTGCCACAAGTGGACCTGTTTCACAACACTTGAACTGAGGCAGCTTCTCAACAGCCAGATTAATTTTTGTAGTTCCCTGATAAATGTAAGACAAGGTTATGCATATAAGGTGCTGCTGAAAACATAACAACATTCTTCTTCTTAAAGGCCGAATGATAGCTTGAGATATTGGATGTCAATAACCACTCGTAACTTTTAGTCTAGATATTAGCTTGAGATACTATCTCAAAAACAAGCTCATATTGACCACAAGTGCAGTTGTTATAGGCCAACACATGACATTACTTAAGGCCATCACCACATCCACCCACTACAGGTGATTAACCACCAATTCAGTTTTGCCTGGTTCATACGGTTCACAGAGAACCCAGAATTGGAATTTACAAAAGAGAGATTACATCATAGACAACTAATTGACAATTTTGAAGAGAGCTTATACAGGGTCTTACTGAACTGTAGTCAGCGTTCTTTATTGCATTGAGGAAGTCATCAGGAAGTAAATTTTGGGGCACTAAGTCCTGTGCAATATGTTGTAATTCTATCAGATCAAGTAAATCAGTAACGAGGAACATATTTGTAAACAAAGAAAAAAAAAATAGGGTGCACCACAAAAGTCCTGTAAGGAGTTGCGTTTGACAAAACAACTGATGAGTACACCTCTCTCCCATCAGCAAGTGCCACCTGTAATAGGGCTTCAAAGATCATATAAGCATATGCAGAAAACACTTAAAGCCACATCTCAGGAAGGGGCTTACTCCAGTTACGGCTCCATTGCTCTCATCAACTATCACATGTGCAACCTAGACAATTATAGAATATAGTGTTAAAATAGACTATAACAACTTAACAGGACACAATTGACAGAGCAGCTCTAAGAGTGCCTCTAAAAGATATCTGGGAAATACATTAATACTCATGTAAGTTTATGTAAACTGACAATAAACTGAACCACAAAACCAAATATATGAAGAAGTTCAATTGTAGACGTCACAGTCCTTGAAATTATGTAACAAGTCAAAGGAAGGAAACATCAGAAGCATACCTCTGCATCTGTGGCAATATAGACGCCAGCCTCACGAGCTGCATTGCTTATGGCCAGGGAGACTGCACCCATTCCACCTTCTACATACCTATAAAACTTAATCACTTTCAGATTACTCCTGGCTGGAATTCGTCTTGATGGAAATTATCCCTTAATATTTTATCCCATGCTTTCAACATAGCTTGAGAGCCAAGGATCCAAAACTATATTAAACAAGAGATTCAAGTAATGAAATAGGAAAAGGCGAAAACTACAGCTCATAATGGACGTAACATGGGTGTAACAGATAAGCAACTTTAACATAAGAAAGAAACAAGACTTTTAGACGCTTGTAACCTCCTATAAGCTCTTCTATTCTATTGAATGCACCTGTTATCTAACCACATTTATAACCTTAAGATGTGAATGTAATATAGCTTAACAATCCAGTAAGAGGAAAGCCATTTAGCATTGTTGCTTAACTATGATCCTTTGAAATGGTGGTGATACATTTATATATGACTTGGTAGTAATAAGCATAGTTTTAGGTGCTGATTGGCACAATCCGTGCGATACGGTACGTGCTTGTTCTGATAGTTGTCGGCATGGCATGTGCCAAAAAATTTTATATTTGAATTTTTATTTTTATTTTAGAAAATAACAAAATATCGGCATGGTTGGCACATGCTGGGATCTGAGTATACCGAAACTTGGCTGGCTCGGCAAAGAAAACCTTGTAATAAGAACAATTGTTGTGCATTACATACCTACTAACCAACCAATTCATGCATCCCATATAAACAATGTTGAGGCAGCACAATCCACGCATACAAACAATAGAGTTACCTATTACAAAATCCAAAAAATTGATACATACGACCAAACGCCACGTTCACCATCAGTTTCTCCCATTACATGATGCAGCAAGACATAGCCAGATCCTGGTGTATGGACGCTCCCCTGAATCAAGTTATGACTTATGAGACGAAAAAGTAATAAGCAACTTGAAGTCAACCAAAAGTCGGAACTTTAAGAAAAAAAGGCGCTATCTAGCAAAAGTTCAAATTTGATTAAAAGTGACTGCTATCTTCATAAGGTTATAAACTCATACTTTCAAAGGGAACATCTGAAGGACCCATTATAATGGAGATTAATCAAAGCTATCTTGGACCAAAAATAACTACTAGAAAATGCTTACTAAACATCTGAAATACCTGTAAACATATTGGAAAATTAAAGTTCTCCATTCAAGAACAACAACCGTAGCAAAGCCTTTACCCGCTAGGTGGGTGTCTACATGGATCTTTGTATATCACAGTGATCTATTTAGACATATGTCCATTCAAATTAGCAAAAAGGAGGTTCTCTATCATAGTTTCTACCCAACTCTTCCTAGGATTTTCCTCTCTCTCTCTCTTATCCAACAACCTCACACCTTCTAATTGGCACATCAATGGTGTCCATTTTATACATCTAAAGACTCCAAACCACCTCAAGCAATTCTCTCATATTGCTAACTATTTGCACCTTATCAACTTCCCCCCTGTTGGACTTAAATTGATAAGGCCTTTTAATAATGGCTATGTGAAGTCAAAGGCCCATGATAACCTCCTAGAAGCTTCCACCGGTTCAACTAATTGCAACAAATAAGGCATAAATACCTCAAGATTTGGTCAAGATCTGAAAATATTTAGATCTTCAAACAGAAAATCCCCAGAAATATGGGATTAATATATTCAAAGTCGGCTTATAAAATAAATACAGAGCAGCCGCAACTGGGGAAAAAAAAAAAGAAAACCCTAGAGAGAGAGTGCTGTGAGCGACAGTCTAAGCAAAAGAAAAAAAATGAAGCAGCCCTAGACTACGTACAGAGAAAGAGGCACCAGGGAGGGCTTGAAGAAAAGAAAAACTAATAAAGAGAGAAGATAAGAGAGGCGGTGGACCAGAGAGACGTGCAGAACATAGAAGGAAGCAAGAACATACATCTCCTCTTCGTCATCGCCAAACATAGGCTTCAGGCTAAAGAAAACCATAGCTAGTGTTTATTTGCTTTAAGCCTTTGTCGCCTATTTTTTTAATATTTAAAATGATACCTAATGGGAAGATCAAAAAGGGGTCATGTGAACTTCTGTAAAGCAATTGTCCTCTTTGGTAGCATGCTTTGATTGTTTAATTTCCATTACTACATGATGTTTATTATTTTTAATTATCATTATTTTTCCTCTGTCAATTATGATTTGATGCTTCTTATTTATGTATTATTTTATTTTATTATTCTTTTAGTAATTGCAAGAGGTCTTCACAAGCCGATATATTTGTTACTCTAGCATGAAGTTTAGCTTTTGTTAGATTATTATGCCAAAAAATAAAAAACCCTTAATTGGAGGTGGCGTGATTCACGTAATGAACAATGAGTTTTATTTGCTCATGGGAACAAGGTCCCCGAAATTTTAAATTTTAGACACCATACACCCCCGCATAATCAGATCCTTAATTGTTTGTCCAGTCATCCACCATAGCATGACCAAATCTACCACAACAATATCCCCACCTGCAGGTGTTTTCGCAGCAACATTCTGATCCATAAAACATCATCGGCCTTATTGCCGCACTGTCAAATTTTTTAAAGAGCATCTTACGGTCACATAAAACTTCAAATGTGCTTCTTCAATTTTTGCCATCACATTTGTATCCTGCGTGATAAGCCAATATTTCCCCATTCTTCTCTATATATGACCTAAGGTATTTATTCACCATACTAATCTCTTATTTCCAAGATTCAGACCTATAATTGTTATAATACCTCTTAGAACTCAAATGGAAGCTTCAAGACTCCAAAGACTCTCTCTATAACTCCCTATAACTAAAACTTTACTTTTATCCATGCTCTAGTTTCATTCACTAACCACTATAAAAATGAAGTTTTCAATACATTAACAAAATCAAAGATCGTCCAGGACATCCAAAGAAACATGCTTAATCATTCTAAACCAAATACAGGTAATTAGTAGTTAGAATGCGTTTAACAACTAAATTAGTGATTGCAGAAGTTGATACCGTAGTGCCAATCACCGCGTCTGTAGCAAGCGTTGCCTTCAGAACCTCTGACTACATAAGCAAGGAATTAAATTAGCAGCATAATTTAAGATTAACAATTGTAGTATGAGGACCATCTTTGAAACATCCAAGAAATATGAGCACCTCAAACCAGTTATTTAACACTCTGGATGCCGGAGATACAAGAAGATCTACAAAGTTCCTGCGCAAAAAAAAAAAAAAAAAAAAAAAAAGATCAACTTATTGTGCAACCTGCATTCTATAAATAACGCCCAAATACAAAGAACAAGACTAACTTTTGTTCATGAGAGTAGTGGAAATGCACTTGTCGACTGCAAGTGACGGTGAACGGGGAATATTAAAGATTACATGCCTATAAGGGTGGGATTTATATGCTTTTGGGCTTCTACTCTCAAGGTCATTGCAACTTTATATACACTTACACAATGTCTTTTTGTCCCAATATCAAGACCTTCTGGAGAAATTGACTCCAAAATGCAGACTTCTGTAACTTATCCTTCATTTGTTCAACAAAGGAAGCCCTTTCATGCCTAGTTTCCGGAGCTTGTGTATCCAAGAGATAATCCATTAATTTGCAGTACTTTTCTAGCTGGTTCTCATATCTGTGCATGCCAAAAAACAACAACCAATATATCAGCTCAACCAAATCATGCACTTAAGAACAATCAATCAAGATAAACAAACGACTAGTTGTGGCAAAACCACTACCCACACTGACAGAATATTTAAAGCTGATATCTCTGCAACTATCAATAAACAAGTTCCTATGCCAGACCTAATTCAACATAACTTCTAAGCCAAAACCTACTTAGATAATACTCCATTAATCCATGAGCCATAAATTCGCTTAACCAAACATAAGCAATAACGCATGCACATGTGCATTAAACTTGTTATCCTTTACTTATTCTTCAGCATAACATCATAAATAATTTGATCATAAGTGATCACGTAAAAGCAAGTAGAGTAGGAGTAAATTATTTACTTAGGAAACTCTAAAGCGTCCTTCTGCGAGAACTTAGCAATCTCGGAGTGGTTCAGCTCGGCATCAGGACCCAAGAGAAGATATCTTCCGTCGAGACAAGGCGTGAACGATGACGGATTTCTTTTAAAAAGCTTCAAACCGTGCCTCTTTAGCTCCAAATCCCTTATACAGACAGAAAGATTCGCATCAGTATATGAGAATGATGATAGTGGATAGGGAATTAGAGATGGCGAAGTTACTGGATGACGGAGGGGCGGAGGAGGCTCTGGAGGTAACTGCATCGGGAGAACCGGAATCCAGGGACGATCTCTTCGGTGACAGCAGCACCTCCGATAACGTGGCGGCGCTCGAGAACTGCGACGGAGAGGCCGCCGCGGGCTAAGTAGGCGGCGGCAGTGAGGCCGTTGTGGCCGCCGCCGATCACCACCGCGTCCCATTTCTTGTTGCGTGGGAGAGCGCCGGACCCGGCGGAGGACGCGGAGAAGCTCCGCCGGGATGCAAACAACCTACCTGCCTGCCACATGTTTTTGGTCGGACGAATACTGGAACTGATTAGCTAGCAATCGAAGTATAAAAACTTTCGTCTTCGTTTAATTTGAACACAACTATTGCTCGGGACATTGGACTGAGTGTACCAATCCGAGTTCAAATCTTGGTGACGACCACAAAAAATGAACGTTAACATTTTTGTTGGGCAATTTGTTTTGGAATAATTAGATTAATATTGGTCGCCTCCCGCACTTGGGTCGACTATTTGTGGCGCTTTGCCTCAGAAAGCATGCACCTCCGGGGTTCAACTCCTCGTCCCTCAAGAGAATGTGCGTCCTGCAATGAAGATGTGCTTGTACTGTGAATTTTCAGCCGTTATGAAAAAACTGGTGACTGCATATTGGAGAATTTCATATTTGATCCGGAAGCAGACGTCAGGTCGGAGTTTTTCTCTATGCGCACACTCAAGTCTTAAATGGCTGGCGGGTGTGCGTAGAAAACTGTAATCTGCAACTTAACGGAGATCCGGATGAGGTTTCGTCTCGTTATTTAAAAAAAAAAAAAAAAAATACATTACAAATTGGTCTAATTTTAAACATATTTATAAATCAGCCAATATATTCAGAAACCTTACAAATCATTTTGAGTGACACAAATATTGTATAAGAATTTTTTTTTAAAAAAAAACCTTAAATATAACAAAAATAAATTAGTAGAATTTATAATTTTTATATTTAATTTTTTTTAAAAAAAAATATTTCTAAATCCGTACTTTGAGCCACCAAAGTCTTAGCACGTTATAAATTAATCTATTAGCATGTTAAGATTTTTAAATAATTATTAAAAATATTTTTTTAGAAAAAATTAAGATAAAAAATTAATAGAATTTATAATCTTATATTAAAAATGTATAAATAGACAGTTTTAAATAAATATTTTAGAATATTAAATATATTTTTTTGAGATAAGGAGGCGAAATTCCTTCATAGGTCTCCGTTTTGCATACCACAATTTTATACGCACACTTATATGACCATTTTGAATCCAGGTGAACGCAGAAGAGTAAAACTCCGACCTGACGTCCGCCTCCGAACCAGACATGGAGTACCAGGAGTTATCCAGCCATTAGCTTCCCTGCATCCATTGAAAACACGCAGTGTAGGCACATCCCCATTTAATAATACCCGCAGGGTTCGAACGACATACGTGATGGTTGTGGCCACCATGCCCCAACCGCTCGTCCCGCGGGCGGAGGGCATAGAATATCAAGTATAACGAATTCAAAATAATAAGTTTATTTACAGCTAACCTTTTCATGCAGGTGCTAATATGTAAGTTTCCCATTTGTTTTAGCTTCAGTTGTAAATTCACGCGTAAAATGGAAAGTTTCCTAGGGATATGTTTGTCAAATGGAAAACAGAGAATTTTAAATGAGATTTGAAGATTTTAGCGTAGGTAGCCAAATATTCAACGCTAGTTACCAAATACTAACATTTCATTAAATAATACTAACTAGTATAATTATTAGTAGTTAAGTATGAGCTCCGGCAATGTACTGTCGATGAGACAGACGCTAGCGAACTTTTCATTTCCTTCTTTCTTCCAAAATTTCATTTCTAAACCAAATAACATTATATTTTGAGAAAATAGCATATTAGCCCTTGGTTTTGCACTATATGCATATCAATCTCTAATTTTAAATTATTTACAAATCAGCTCATATCTGATATTCGTATCAGAAAAATTTTGATTTATATTAAAAAAAAATTAAAAATAATATGGTTTATAATTTTTATATTTAAAATTTGTTCAAAAAATATTTTTATATTTTTATACTTCAAAATTTAATAGGTTAAAGATTAATCTGCTAAGCCGCTAAAATTTTGGAGTATAAAAATTCCTACTTAAAAGTATTTCATAACAATACTTTGAATATAAAAATTATATATTTTAATGTGACTATATTTTTATATTTAATTTTTTTAAAAAATATTTTTAAATAGATATTTTGGGACATCAAAAGTAACCGATCATAAACGAGTGGTTTATACATTAAGGAAGTTTGAAAAGATGGCTAATATTCAAGTTTCCCCAAAAAAAAAGTTTCTGCTCCAGTCTTGGATGTATTTTTTGCTGTAAATCGGAACTATAATCACATGTGCATTATTGTGAGAAAAAATGTGTAGATATCTATATTGTAGTGGTTTCAAATGCTATTGTATATAAGTGGATCGGTTTGGATAATCGAGTATAAGAATTTGAGCACACCAAGTCCTTGCTATCAAGTTTCGGTCTGCCGATAGATTAAAATAGTCCAGTGAATACTTTATCAAAAAGCCCGTGAAACTACTTATGAGAGGTATTAGTCGATTCACGAATGCTTTAGCCGACCAATACTATTATTGCACTTACACTTACACTTTCATATGTTAGATTCGACCAATTCATTTTTCAATCAAACAACTAAAATAAATCCTGCTCTCAGGTTACCAGTTTCTTAATTCGGATGACCGATAACTTGACTAGAGCATGAGCTAGTCTAATTAGAATATCGTTCGACTGATAATCCTTAGATTTGTACACCCTTTAATATAATGTAGAACTTATTACCAACGCTTCTAAAAAAAAAAAATTTTAAAAGTATGTCACCATATTTACCTTGTTTTGTTTACAAAGTATCATTTTAATCTCAGTTTAATTTTAATTTACTAAACTTCAATTTTATTCAGTCTGAAAATTTAATTTTCAAGATTTGCCAACTATTATCATAAATATCGAGGACGTCAAACACAAAAAAAAAAAAAAAAAAAAAAATATCACATGATGCTAATTAAAGATTCTGCAAAAATAAGTACATCTAAGCAATCAAAACCAAATAACAGCATATTTAGTAAAATATTCTACCTATAGTTTTAGATGTCGGTTGATACCGCCTCATGTCGTACAGCACGTGCCTATTCCGACAGTTATCGAAGCGATACAAACCATCACTTGTCAAAAAAAATTTAATTTATTTTTTATTTTTTATTAAAAAATAATAACTAATATATATCGATACGGGCCAAATTATCAAATACATATCTTGAAAATAGCGAAACGAGCTAATCCTACCCAGTTAATTTCGCGAAACCTATTTACTACCTTCCGTTAGATTCCGCTAATTGACCGTTAGCACTTGCAAAATGGCGTCCTGTGATTGGTTGCTGATTTCTTTTACAAATAAAACACTTTTTTTCGTTTATTATTCTTTTTATAATTTATTTTTATTCATTTGTTAACACATTTATCATTTATTATTCTTTTTTATTCATTTTTTATTCTTTTTTCAATTATTTTCAGTTATTATTCTTGTAATTTATTCAAATAAAACACATTTATTATTCTTTTTTTTCTTTTATTCATTTATAAAAAAATTAACACATTTATTATTTTTTTTTTTTTTCATTTATAAAAAAATTAACACATTTATTATTTTTTTTTCAATTTTTTTTTTTCTTTTTTTATTCAAATAGAACACAATTATTATTCTTTTTCATTCTTAAGTTTGAGATTTATCAAAACGCTGGCACCTTAAACTTCAATACTATTATATAGGCCAAAATTTAGTAAATGTCCTTCTACTATGTATTTTTAGGCACTCATACCCCTATACTTATTTTCGTGACTTTCATACCCATTTACTATTAGTTTAGAAATGCGATACCCCTCAAGAGAATTTAGATGTTAATTATGCTGATGTGGCACCAATTAAGTATTATTTAATTATTTTTTTAATATAAATATGGGTATTTTTTAATGTCCAACTAATATTAAAAAATAATAAAAAATATTAATTAGTACCACATCAGCAAGATTAGTGACGTGTTTGTTTAATTAATCGAATAAAGACATCGCGTTCCTAAATTTAAAGTAAAAAGGTATGAAAGGTCCAAAATAAATTGAAGAGTATAAGCGCCTAAAAATCTATAGTAAAGAATCATTTACTAAATTTTGGCCTATTATATATGCTCAAAAAATGGCCAACATCCATAAACACCGCCACATGGTTATCATGTACCTGCGACTGAATTCTGGATGAACAGTCACCCTCGGTATAGATATATACTTTCTGAAAAATAATCTAAGATGCCCTAAGCATTAAAACCTGATGGTGGTGCCCCCCTTTCAAACCCCCATATTAGATCTCACAATCAGAAACCCAATGAGCTTCCACTGATCTCTAAAGGCTAAAATCTCACCAATTCAAAATCTCCCGATGAATGTCAGTCCACATACGTTCAACTAAAGGACAGCAATCGTGTATACTGAATAACTTGGGACTTGGGAGCGAACAATCACAAGGGCACAAAGACTAAATACTAACAAAGAAAATCATATATTTGATTCCTTTTGATACATCTGGACGCAAATTTCCAATATCACCAAGCAACTAAGACAGTACCAAAAGCAACATAACACGGTTAACACCGAACTCTAGACAACATTCATGCGGTCAAAAACAAGATAACAAAGATAACAGGGCTATTACAAGCCCATTCAGACACCATAGAACTGGTTATTAGAACTTCTCAGTTCCTCCAGTTGCCTTCCGAGGCTCCGCCGCTGCGGGAGTAACGGTCACCGCCACCATCGTAGCCACGGTCGCGTCCGCCGCCGTACCCGCCGCCACCACGACTATAGCCACCACCTCCATCACGACGTCCGCCGCCGTACCCGCCGCCGCCGCCGCTGCGGAAGCCGCCACCGCCGCCGCCGCCGCCGCCGCCTCCGCGTGACTGAGCCTCGTTGACGGTGATGCTCCTCCCGTCGAGGTTCTGGCCGTTCATCCCCTCGATGGCATCCCGCATCGACTGCTCGCTCGAGAACGTGACAAATCCAAAGCCCCGCGACCGTCCCGTCTCCCTATCGTTTACAATCTATTCAAAAACAGATCCAAATGATCAATTACCAGATCTAACATCTAAGAAACAGATCTAACGCTAAAATTAAACAGATCCTACAAAAACGAAGTGAAACATAGCTGATCTGACAACAAACCTTCGAATCAACGACATCACCGTACTGGCTGAACGCTTCGTTCAGGGATCGATCATCGGTGGCCCAGGCAAGTCCACCGACGAAGCAACGGTACTCGACGTCGGAAGCAGCCATCGTAACAGAGGTGAAACGGAACCCTAGTACCGAAGAAAGGGACAAGGGGGAGGAAGAACCCAACCCACCTCCAGAGAGCACGAGAAACCCTAGGTCTCCAACCAGGGCGTATTTATTGACCTCAAGGACGGTAGTTTTACCGTGGTCTATTCCGCCGCCTTTGTAAGCTATCTAGCGTTCACTATCGCCTAGGCGGTAACCGGATCGCTGCGAACGTGCGGTTTAGCCTAAAGGTAGAGAATACATACAAGTGTTCCTGCGGAAAAGTGTACACGAATATTCGCGAGGCGTCAGACGTGCAACGATGCTGCTGTCCTGTTTCGGACTTTTTGAGAAACGTTTTCGGGGCTGGCGCCAAGTCACGTATCTCGTTTGGCTCGAAGAAATATCTTCGTTTTAGGGCATCAAAAATATCTAGTATTCGCAAATTACAGCTTTGTCCTTGTTCGTATTGCACTTATTAGGCAATTATTATTTGATCTTATCCGCGATCGTTGGATTGAGGAAAACACATGAAAAAGAAATGTGGAAAAAATAGGTGGAATCTTTTTTTGAAATATAATAGGATTTGATGGAAATGAAAAACTATGCGATTTAGTTCTAAGGAGTCCACCTAATTTTATTATTCTCTCAATTTTGGAGAGAAATAAGAGAAAAAGTAATCACTTTTGTTAAAAACAAAACAAATTCATCAAATTTTTACTATGAGCAACTTTATGATTACAATACAAATTTTAAGCAATGGTGTTATGTTAATTTCATATTTTAACAGTTATTTTGAATTTTGTCATTTTCTACTCATTTTCATTCACATGCTTCTCCCAATGCAAGAAAAAATATCAATCCCTAACTTTACTTTTTCAATCCGTCCACTTTTATTCCCATTCTCTTTTTTCCCACCTAATAAAGCATCCGAACAAAGCGTTGGCTTTCACGAAATGGCTTATTGCAAAAATACATGCAAATCCGTGCTTGGGGTGTGCACCCAAACATTTTCTATTGAATATAACACAAAAAATACACTTCTCACGCGTTTTGTACGCAAATCGTGCTTGGATCCGTGCACTCAAGCATTTTCCATTACATATTAGCCCTTACCCTTGCAAATAAATCCATGTCTGGGTTGATGTGGCTACATCAGCCCCGACAGGGGCTGATTTGCAAGACTTTTAAAACTAGAAGGCTGATATGGCATTTTCGAAAAAGAAAAATTCACAGATTAAGGCTAATATGAGAATCCATCACTTTCGAACACCAAGCTAAAACATTAGTATGTCGAGGTAGAAACAGAACAAACTCAAATTGGGTTGCCGTCGTACATCTAGTCCAGTACATAAATTCTAGAAGCGATGTCCTGCACTAGCCAGTTGAACCCTTCAAGCAGTCCTTCTCCGGTGTATGCACTGCATCCAACAATTTCCCAATGCCTCGTCTTGTCCATAGCATCCAATTTCAAAACCTGCGTTAATGAAAGAAGTAACTCAGCGATTCTGTACCTGAAGCTTTATATAGAATTCCCCGAAAAAACGGAGTTATGAAGATTCCTATTAATGAATTAATATGAGGCGCTAAACCTGTTAAGTTAGACACTCATACATCAATGCATGCAAGAGTACTCTTTTCCCAGACTTAACATATTGTTGCAAAGAATGCCTGTTATGTTAGTGAGAGACCATGTATGGTATATGCATAAGAAATTATCTTTTCTGCTTCGGTTGCAAATGACAAATGGTAACCCACAATAAAAGAGTTTCAGATTTTTAATAGGGCGATGCTACGGGGCCCGACCCACTTACCCGAAAACGTGCCCGAACACGTTTCTGGGCGCATTTTCGGGCATAGGGGTCGAGCCCCAAAGCATTTTCCTTTTTAATAAGGCACAAAATATATAAAGTGGGTAGACAACTGTATAATAGCAGGGTAGGAAGTTCTAACCAAGATAGTATAGCTGCTCAATGAGCAACCAGTGGCAAACTAAATCAAACGACTGTAAAATGAATGAGAATCATATTTGTTTCATTGCTATTTATCTATCTAACAGGCTTAGTTGGAGCTTCTATGAAAATATATAAGCATAGATAATGACAACGAACCAAAATCATTTAAAAAAAAAAAAACAGTCTTTTTGGGCACTAGGAGAACTTTTGATACATCTTAGGCTTCAGCATAAATTAAGAGCAGGAAACACAAGATAGATTGAATGCTCCTAAATATAATGCCACTCTTTTTAGTAACTCAACGAATTTTCTCACAAGAGGCATCAAAATGTTTCTCTAACTAAGCTGTGGACTAAGCTGGATTTTAGTCTTTACAACCAACTTGTCCGCTAACATTCCTAAGCAAACAAAATAAAATCAAATTTCCATAAGCCTTGCCTCTTGTTATTAAACGATTGTTATCTATTGGGAATATGTTAAAGCGGGGCCTTCACCATCCATTGACAGCCACATGGCATCCTAAATGCATTCATGGATCTTCATAAAGGTTTATTCAGCACCTCCTATCCATCCTTCAAAGCAGCATCCTCTCCAACTTGAATTCTCCTCCCATGCGCCCCCTTCACCGTGTCCTCCTCAGCAACTTTAAATCATAAAATGTCCAAAAACGACTCCAAAATAATTTTCACAGTGTTACATCCCAGAAAAAACTCCCAACGCCTTTTTGCATTCTGCTGGAGTCTCCTCCATATTGAAAACCCTTTTCATTGTATGCACATCTTTGCACCCCTGCCTAGGTGCGCTTAGAAACCATGGGTGTTCTCGCCCGCTGACAATATAAATTTTGAGTTTTGTTCTCTGAAACTATGTTGTCGCCCTTATAGAAATTTTGAGTGTTAGTAAGCAGAGGGATACTCATGTAGTAATAAATGAGTGTTAAATATATTCATGAATAATGCAAAGTTATTGCTTGCATTGACGTGCTTGATGAATAAAAAAGTTAACAGTGCTCTCCCATTGTAAAATTCTAAGATTGGATGTCAAATATTATAGGTAATGGGAACCACAAAGGTTAAACCAAACATATTGTGTACCTATATCCACACAGGAAATTAGCTTATAAAAATATGTCCTACACTTAGCACGCCTTTTTGCTTTTGTTAAACTTATTTTCGACAGAAAAAAAAACTTTCCAAAGATTTTTGAACAATTAAAGACAAATTTCAAAATACAATATAATAACGATATAGAGGACATGATGGAAATAGTAAGTATAAAATATAAAATGTCTTTTTCTTTTTGAGAAGAACAGTAAATATAAAATGTCAATCAGAGATTACAATCATCCAGATGTACAAACAATTGCACTTTTGGTAGACAATAACTTACAGGATTGGTCATGCAGGGACACAGCATTCATGTCTATAGCACAAAAAGAATAAAACAAAAAGATATACTATTGAAGGAAAACGGACATGGATGATGATTTTAAGAGAGATGTTATGTTATCAGGTCTACTGGTGTTACAGCTTTTTATATGTAGCAAGGCTAGTGTTAAATTGATTAATGTAAAAACAAGAACATAGAACTTTTTAAGCAATACATTCACAATCTGATGACAGTTAATCTTCAGATTCCATAGACTCAAGTGTAATAGTAGTCTTGTGTACAGCATGGGTTAAACACTAGTTATATATGTACGGTATCGGTTACATCAATAAGTTCACTATTTAATGTATTAGCTCATGTTTTTTAGAAGTTATGATCATCTTGTAAATGTATCCTTATTTCAGCTTTTGAATAGATTATCACATGGGAGAATTTTTACGCAACTATTTCAGATTCACTTTTATTGAGAATCTAATAAGATTATAAACACAATAAGCTATTGCCGCTATTCCACAAAATTCTATGAACTCTAAACATGCATTAGCTGAATGATAACTAATCGAAATAAACATGAATAGAAAACGTCAAGATAAGAAGAATATCATGAACTTACGTTCAGGGAAAAAAAAAGAAAGCATCTAATCAGAACCATACTTCAGATTTCCGAATTTAGGTGTCGTCAGAAAAAATGCTACGTTAAACTAACAAACGATCCCAAAAGCCTTTAGTATGAAAGTATAAATGTCCACAACAACCTCGTATCTAAAACAATATGTGCAGTTTTAATTGTACTTTTTTTTCCACTCTTCAGAATCTGTGCAACAAAAACATGTTTATAATTGTTGTAACTTCTAAAAGTTGACATACATAGGTACCATTTACTCCTCTACAATGACATTGTTTCCACTTCTACGTTTTCACAATCCTGATCTATCTTCACCCAATCATTCAAATGAATTAGATACACAAAAATTGCTGAAACAAACCAGTCTGTGACTGAATTGCTTCCTTGGAAAAAATGTCTGTACACTAGATAACATAAACAATCTTGCAAAAACCTAGTACGATAAGGATGACAAGAAGGTACGAAGTTTGCACAAGTGGCATGCTATTGGTCAGCTTAGATTCCATAATCTGAAAATCTACAGTACTAATCTCTAAGAGTACTAGTCATGAAAGCAATACTGGATACAAATATGATGTATACACAAATATGACCAAAATATACAGTAACTTCACCTTGACAATTTCTGCTGGTTTAAGAGCACCCTGTATATCCTGCTTATTCGCGAGCACCAACAATGATGCACCCGATAGCCTCTGCCAGAATCATACACATAAAATTATTTTACCAGCCAATTAATTTCATATGTAATCAGAAGAGAGATCAAGCAACCTCTTCTTTGAGAAGATTATGGAGTTCAGCACGACAATCATCAAGGCGGCGAGTGTCGGAGCTGTCGACGACCCACACTAAACCATCAGTCTGCTCGAAGTAGTTCCTCCAGTAAGATCTGATCGTTTTCTGTCCTCCTACGTCCCATATGTTCAGCGTATATCTAAAATTCGAATATCAAGCAAAATCCAGGATGAAAAAAATATATAAAGAAAGAAAATAGAGTTAAGTAGAAATTACTTGTGGTATTTGATGGTTTTGATGTTGAAGCCAAGAGTGGGGCTAATGACGCTCGTGTCCTCGCCGTTTATCTTCAGCACTATCGTCGTCTTCCCCGAGTTATCCAAGCCCCTAGATATAGATAATCGCAGATCAGGGATGACCGGATGAGTCCGAGGAATCGAAGAGAGAAAGTGAGGGATTTCAAAAGCTTACACCATGAGTATACGCATCTCCTTCTCCTTCCTCTTGATTTTTCTTATAATGCTGAGGAGACCCATGACGTCGAGATCGGGCGATCGGAGCGCCGGTGGAGCAGTACGAAAATGCGCGCGCGAGTAATTTGGTATGGTACCCCGCTTGAACCGGTTCAAGCTGATAGTAAACTCAAACGGGAGCGGCTCGAAATGTTATATAAAATTTTTATATGACTAATTTGATTTATTTGAAGCATTATAACGAAACGGTTTGAATTACAAAATTATAAATTTAATATGATCTATATTTTAATAGTTAAAAAATTTTCGAAAAAATACTGAACACTATTCGCAACAGTTTCGAATAGAATATCAATCCTGAGAGAGAATAATGGGAGAAAATTGTGGGAACCACTAGTTAACATAGAAATAATAGAACTGAAGACAACTTCCATTAATGACTATGTGCGGCTCATATATTCTCATCCGACGGCTAGAAAGATGAGAGGAGACGACCCTGTCTCAGGTTGAGAGGAGATTAGCTCCTCTCTCTCTCTCTCTCTCTCTCTCTCTCTCTCTCTCTCTCTCTCTCTCTATATATATATATATATATATATATATATATATATATATATATATATAGAGGGCTATCAAAGCTGTTATGTTGTATGTCGCATGTTTCTTTTTTTTTATCTTAAACATATTGTAAGGCATTTCTCTTACAACATAAATAGAATAATTTTTAAAGTTATAATAACTTATCAACCTTTTAATTTGTATACGGTCGAAATTTGTTGGAGACACAAAATAGATTTAAGGGCATTATCTAAGACTTAGAATCTCCGACTGGAGCTCTTTACTGTCACTGCCTATGAAATAACGGATACTAAACCTCACTGTCGACCACAAAAAAAAAGTCACAACCAATCGTCATTTTAATTACCCACATCAAATTTAAGATTTTATAGTCAAGAATTTCACCGTCAATCAACAAGTACCTACAAGCTTTCAAATGGATGGTGGCTGCCGACGGCTGCACTCAAGCGAGAAACATACAGAGTTGAGAAGTAACGATGATACAAAGAAACAAAAAAAAGTGAGGCAGAAGAGAGAACGAGTTTACCCACTTCCTAACTTTTGATTGCAACGTGGGTAAAAGAAGTGAGGCGGAAGAAAACGAGTTAACCCACTTGTGATTGCGAGTGGGTGAACTCAATTTAATATAGTGTGACCTCCATTTAATTTATGGATTTAGCTCATCCACTTCTCCGCACAAGGTAAATACATATTTTGAGTTCTCACTTCACACTTTATACCCACTTCACGCACTGCCAAACAGTCCTTTTAGCCAAAGCTAATAACACCCTTGACCAAAAAAAAAAAAAAAAAATAAAAAAGATAACATAACGTCCACCAGCTATGTTAAGACTTTTACCATAATAAATCAGCTAAAGTGTTATATCAATCAATACATAGTACACCTTAAGTGATGAACATGGTAGTTGTATCTTGAAAATAGAATCAATCTCATCGTCGACAAAATTAGTATAAAACAATCAAGTTAAAAGGAGAATACTTTACCATTACAACACAGTCCTGCCTATAACTTTCGACTAGAACAGCCACACAGTTGCACCCAAGTATATGAAGTATTTGCCGTAAGCACTTGGGCTGGCACTCTGCTCTGCTGTAGACCAACTGCTCTCAAGGTTAGAGCTATCATCAGGAGATGTCCCAGAAAATCTCCCTCCAGCATTCACATCGCTATACAGACTGGTATCAGAACGAGTTTTGCATCAGACATGATTTTCCTGCCTATGCCTTTTATGGTCCCTTTCATCTAAAGTCTCTTGGTATTTGTATGATGACCCATAATTTTCAGAATGTCCGTCCTTATCTGTAAAATTATGCTTCCTAGGGCTTAGCATTTTCCTCTTATGGCCGCCACCATCTGGGGAACGGTATTCACTTGTTTCTGAAGAGAACTCCCCTTCTTCCACATTATCCCTTCTGGCCTTCTCGTGGATCTGAGACTCCAGCTTATGCGATGATTTAGACCAGCTATGTCTTCGTTCCTGCTTCATCCTCTCATCTTCAACGGCCAATTCTACCCCACTCTCCAGCTCCCGTTCTATGAGGTCATCTTCATCAACCACGTCCACCTTTCTAGGAATTTCATCACGAATTTTCTTCCTCTTCTCCAAAGCTGCCTTCACCTTGTCCTTATCAAATTTTTTCATAGCATCAGTGGGCATGTAGCTTTTAGGAGCTTCACCATGGACAAGATTTTTATCTTTTATTTCCGAATTTCCACCGGGAGGAGGCAGCCCCGAATCCTTTGAATGATGCACAGACGCACACTTACTACTCGAAAATTCCACGGCATTTCCAAATTCAGTACGGACACGACCTTGCAATCCACCTTCTGGTCTGAAGTCAGGATTACCAGATTTCATCTCCTGTCCAACATGATCGTTACTGTCAACTTGCTTAACAAGGTGCTGTTGATGAGATGGTGGTCCAGCGGAAGAGCTTGTCATAGTGCTGTGCTGAATGCTTGTAGTTCCAGCAGCCTGTGAGTGTCCACTTTGTACTGGACGCTCCTGAAGAGAGCCCTTTGAAGGAGCCCTGTGAGTATCAGTGGCACTGCTCTCATTTTCATTACCATGGGAGGATGCTGCTGCGCGGTTCTGTTCATATAATTCCAACATTTGGTTGCTAACTTCTGAAAGCAGAAATATAACGATGGTTAGAAGGTGAGGTAAAGTGGAAAAAAATAAAAAGATAGTGCACTATAACATACTATTTCGAATAGAAGTATTAAGAAACAACAAAGCATGCAAATCTGACCTGGGAATGTCTATGCTAGTTTTAAAAATTAAAATTTGAAGATTTGGTTTGAAGCTAATAAAAATCAAAAGTTACCTACCATGAACAAGTAGTAGTAAAAATATAAAATCCTCCAGCAAGAATTTTCAATTAAGTGCCTTGCAAGCCATCGTGCTCTAAAGATATGCCTTGCATCAAATCAAACAATAAGAGCGTCTTTTGGAGTTTCTGCCCATCTGTTCTTAGCCCGTCTCTTGTCACTTCGATAGGAGCCATTTCAACCAAGGTTTAAGGTGCTAGACGGCATGACGCGTGCCAGATTCGGCACAGAGAAGGCCGGAACGGCTGTTTTTCGACTGTACCGGCCCATCTCGGTGTGCCGTCCGTGCCGGGAGGCACGAACTACAGGTGCCGCCCGGCTCAGCATGGATTGTTATAAGAAAAAAAAAGAGAGATAAGTCGCCGCCGCCGCCGAGACCTCCGGCTGAGACCTTCCCCACCATCTCCTCTCTCTCACTTTCCCTCCCCCCCCCCCCCTTCTGCACACCATCTTTTTCTTCCGCACTGCGAGGAAGAGACGAGGAAGATCTCTTTTTTAAAAAAAAATAAGTGCTGCCCCTAAGGCTCTTATAAAAGCCCAGCCCAAATGGCTGGCTGATTTTTTTTTTCTTTTTATTTTTTTATAAATTATTTTTAAAAAAACAATTCTAAATAAAAAAATCAGCATGGTAGGCACGGCACGATCGGCACGGTCAACACCTTTCGATTTTGGAATTTAACGAAACGCGGCACGAACTGGCACCTTAAACCTTGATTTCAACAACTTAGGTCTCTTAACCAGCACACCAATAAAGTCTGCTTAACATGTCCCAAGACTCCAACCCACCTTAACCAACTTTCTTCTCATGCTCTGCAGGTGCTATACCAATCCCCTATCACCTCGTTTCTAAACACATTCATACACGTAGTCTATATGTCCACCATAGCATTCTCATTTTTGCCATGCCTAAATTATGTACATGTTGTATCTCATAGCCGAAACTCAATTAGTATCCAACACAATATTGCCGTCTCATAAAAGCTCCCTATTCAGCAGGATCTTAAATTCATGTAAAACTTCAAATACATTTCTCCTTATTCTAAATCCTACTTGTATCCTGTTTTTTATATCACTCTTTTTTATATTTTTGTTGTTCTGCTTATAACCAACATATCTAAAAGATGTCCAACATCCACACCCTCATCTTTTTTTTGTTAGATATTCTCTTACTATACTATCATTGAAAATATTCCACATAGATCTACTCCTACAGAAACCTTTCAACTCCAAACTCCATCTTGATAACTCATGTTTAGCATTTATACATTCTAAAATTTCATCCATTAGCACAGGATCATTGGCGAAAAGAATATACAAAGATATATAATTCAGAATGTGTCATATAAGTTAGACCATCGCTAATGCAAAGGGTAAGGATCATGTTGAACCCCGGAGCAGTCCATCGCAATGGAAAGCTATTGTAATCCCTTCATCAGCCGGGGCACTTGTAGCTACTTTATTTTATATGTCTTGAATAGCTTGAATTTAAACCCTAGTTACTCCATTTCTCTTAATCAGTATAAAGTGTGTGTGTATATATATATATATATATATATATAACTTGTGCATGAGGGCATACTCTCACCCACAATCAAACCTAATTCCTCTTACTCTGAACAGTTATAATATACATATAATAAATAAACACACACACACACACACACACACACACACATATATATATATATATATATATATATATATATATATATATATATATATATATATATATATATATATATCAAGGTTTTCCGTGCCGAGTCGAGTATCGGTAAATCCAAAACTCGGCACGTGCTGATCCGTACAATTTATTATATTTAAAATATTAAAATTACTTAAATAATAATAAAAAAATACTAATGAAATAAAAATACTAAATAAAATATAAATACTCAATTACATATCCAAAACAAATAGTAAGAATTCATTGGGGGCCGGATTTTGCTAAATTTCAAATTTGAGAGATGCCAAACTTGCCATTAGTAAATTATTATCTTTTACTACTTTATTATATATTATTATATTTTTTATAAGAAAAAAAAGGATCACACGCCTAGCAGCTGCCGGTCGCCCCGCGTGCGGGCGACATCGTCTTCCTCCTCGCAAACGCGAGGAGGAAGATAGTAATTAAAAAAAAAATAGAGAGAGGGAGAGGGGACTCAGGGGTTTGCGAGGACGAAGATAGTAATTAAAAAAAAAATAGAGAGAGGGAGAGGGGACTCAGGGGAGAGAGAGAGAGAGAGAGAGAGAGAAATGGCCAGCTCGGCACCGGCACAGTAATCCTTGATATATATATACACACACACTGAAGTGACACTTTATCATCTAGCGTTTTCTAATACTCAAGAAACAGATAAAGCCAAGTTAGATTTCCACCTTCCTCCCCTATACATTTCCAGAATTCACATAATAAAGCAGTCACACATGTGAGACTATTAAGTTATCACTATTATCTTTCTTATAGTCCCATCGATATCCTAGCTTCTAATTTGTCAGTAAAAGTCTAAAAGTTAAGGTTGTTTTGTCTTTTTGACATTTTCTTTGATATTGACATCCTCTCTTCTAATTTGTCAGTAAAAGGTAAGATTACCTTGTCTCCTAAATGTTTGGCCATTTTCTTTGATATTTACCCTTGTTAAGTTGATTATGAAAATAATCCTATCTCATGTTCATAAAGCTTCCTCAATAACAAGTATGCTATTATTCTTGTACTTAATGCATTTAACTTGATCCAAATCTCTTGTTCTTTTCTCCACCTCTCTTTGTTTCTATAGAGTTTATAGATCTCCGCACCTTGTTTAGTATCCAGTGAGTTACTAAAATTGTTGAAGGCTAAAAGTTTTGCTTAGCGCACGGCATTCCTAGTCCCTTCCTTTTGCCAGTTTATATTTCATCATTGTTTCTTTCCGACATTCTATAACTCCTTTCAAGAGAAGTGCATATATTGAAATATTCCTTGGTAAACTTTAAGAAATGTCCTTTTCTTGGTATGCATGCAGAAAGAGTAAGCAAACAAATATCTACACTTAAGCAGCATATAATGCACTAATATATATATATATATATATATATATATATATATCTGGAGAGCAACCTTCTAATTGACGTGGGGTAACATCAAATTCCTGCCACCAAACCTTCTCGCCATCAGATGGAAGTTTCACCTTTAGAAACTTGGCAGCCAGAAAGATCGCACCAGCAGCAATATGATGAGGCTTAAATTGCAAGCAAAGCGAAGTGCGCAGCCTGCACATCCTTTCCAGCATACCATAAGAATACATTACTCTTCAAATAAACTGCTCAAGGAAACACATAGTTCTGCATACCCATCATTAACAAAGTTCCATGCAACTTGTGCAAGGGCATTCTGAGCAACATTGAATTTCTTTATTGCTTCAACAAGAGGTTTATAAGGATGGTGTACATTAAGATCAAAGCCAAGAGTTGCAAGCACTAACCGCTCACCAAGTAAAATAAGTTCTTTCTGCTGTTCATATACTTCCTGCATCAATATCAGCAAAGAGAATTTCATACTCAACATCCTGATAATAAACTTGCAGAAACTTCATATATCTATATAATATGTTATGGCAAAATGAACTTGCAGAAACTTCATATGTCTTTATAATATGTTATGGCAAAATGAGTGACCAAATGAACTCCACAGGCTAGTGATACTATCACGCTCAATGCAGTTACTGATAGATTCTATTTGAGTGTATGTTTTCTATTAGGACGCGGATGAGTACATGACTTTTCTTCTTATCTTTTTATTTTTAAAAATAGGATCCCACCTTTACATAACGCACTTAGGCGCGCCTGAGTACCTCCATAAAGCACAGCTAGGAGCACCTGGACTACGTCTTCTAAAGACAGCCTGGCCTCAACCCGAGACGAACCTACTCTTGCTAAGCGTACCTTGACAACAATGGTTTAGAACAAAAAACTTAAACCAGCTTCATTCATAAACCTTTAGGGCCTCGAACATCAGCTTCTTTCAAATGTAATATTCCAAAAGCCGTAGTAATTATATTCGTGTTCACTAAAATTTTAAGTGGTGGTCAATGATTCTAGAAGACTTGGGTAAACATAAGCTCGGTGCTATCTTATATTTGAAGCTTTTTTTAGGAAGTCTCCTCTTCCGCAAGGGTTGCTTTAGCTGAATATGTATTTAGAAAGAGGATAATAGTGAGTTAAATATTGATGGCATTATTCAATTTTAAATGTATTTATTACAGTGCCGACCTCAACAAAACAAACTAGTTACCATTTCCCACAAAAAAATAAAAGAGTGATCATAAAAATTTCACTTTACCCATAATTTATCTGCAATCTAGTTAATTGGAAGGTTTTCAGTGTGAAACAGAGCCGATTTTTAGTAAACTCAGATCTCGACACATGCTGTATAGACCATGCCAATTACATTAATTTTTATTTTTCAAAAGTAAAAACTATATTCAAGATAAAAAAATAAAAAAAGGGATTTTCAGCATATGTTGTGGCAGTAACTGCCAACACAGACTCGTGCTACCTAGCCAGTACTATGCTGATTGGCACGTAAACCTATGATTACTTGCATCGGCCACAAACTTCTCTTATAAGAAACTGTTCTTTTGTTATTCAAAATTGCGATAGCACAAACTATTAATCAATTAGTCAAAACACATTATCTGCAATGTTATAGTAAAAACCTTAACTTAAATTTGGCATGTCTCCCCAATACTTGGGTGCCCTATAAATCTGATGCCACCCTAAGTGAACTGAGTTTGTGAACAAATCAAACAACACTATCGTCAATATGCAAGACTTATCTAAGGGTGAACCCAACATTCTATTCGCAATCATCGCACTTGAAGGATGCAGAATGACACAGATTAGAAGAATAGGAAACATCACTTCAAAGAAAAGTGTGATTTGAACTTTGAAGTGATATGATGTTTCCCATCTCTAGTAGGAGTTGTAATCACATCCTGTAGTAGATGGAGTTCTAATCGTATAATTGTTTTCTAGTAACTAGGGTTTCTAATAATGGAGATTGCACTAAAAAAGGTTTCTCGTGCTATGTCGAGCCGAATTTCAGTAAATTCCCAACTCGAGAGGGTCGAGCGTGCCGACCTTTACAGTTAATAAATTATTATTTTAAAAATAATTTTATTAAAATAAAACTAAAAATAACTATAAAGTTTTAAAACAAGCACAACAATATGGTATAAAGATTGACACTAGTCAAATGCCTCTTCTTCTTCACCTCAAGTTTTGCAATATCGGAAACGGTATCGGGATTGATCAATAACTTTCAGATTTCCCTTTCATATCAAGATCCCTGCCTACCTTTTCTTTCCTTCATTAGATTTGACTACTATACTACACGAAACAAAATAAGTAAAGAACATTAATGGTTTCAAACTCACTTGCAAAACGCAAAACATCAATGGTTTCAAACTCACTTGCAAAACGCAAAAAACATTAATAGAAAGAAAAAGAAATGTCGCTAAGCAAAGCCAAAGAAGAAAAGCACAAATATGTTTCAAATTCATTGGCAAAACAAAAGGTCAAACAAAATTAAGAACAAATGCAAAGAAATCCTTCTCTACATTACCCTCTGTTTTATTCTTTGTGCAGCAGCAGGATCTTTCTTATGGATAATTTCATATGATACAAGAATGACGTCCTTCAAAGGCCTGGGAGTTTCTTCAACCTTCCCAGCAAGAAACATGCAAACAGTTGCAATTGTCTACAAAATGCAGAAATACTATCACATGGATGAAAAAATAAAATAGACCTGCAAAAGGTTGGTAGGCAGCAAGTTGCAACAATAATCTCCATTTATAGCTAATGAAGGTATGTACAAAAAAGTACTAATAAAATGCCTCCTGATTTAAATGTCAGAAAATACTCAGTGTTCTAGAGGCAGAAAAAATATATGATAATTATATGATATATAGGAGATCCTTAACAATACCACCAGATGAAATGACACCGATACATCCAATTTTGCTCCATATTTGCTAAGCTCAATGAAGTTTACACAGACTGAAATTCTTTTGTTGTGGATCATTTTCTAGTCTAACAAAAGCAAAGAAAGCACCAGAGTTTCATGCCTCAAGCTCCTAGCTGTAAAGGAATAAGGCAGCTTCATACATAAAAACTATGCATTACTAGCTGTGACATGCTGTATTCACCTTAAATTGATCAAGGATGATGTCAAATTATAGAAAAAATATATTTCCTTCGTTTTATGGACCACTCCAAGTTCAGCTAAGACATATGTCTTATAGCTAACTGCTATTGTTAGATCACAATATTGGAAGAAACCTCACCTCAAAACAAAATGATATTTGGTCCATCATTAACATTGTTTGGAAGAACAAAATTACAAGAGAAGTATCTTTTGCACAGCTTATGTGTATAAGAAATTTGTGGTAGGAGAGTTTGGACAACCTTGCCAATAAAATCTTGAATAGTCTATTATGAGTTTGAATAAAAAAGACAGTTTGACAGAAACTCCTAAATAACATGAAATTAAGACTTCTCGTTTGCGTCCACATGACTTGAGGATTACCCAATAAACCTCTCCCTCTCATGGTCAACAGCAAGAGTAAATGTTTCACAGGAATCGAACAAATACACCCAGTGATCCTGTAATTTGCAGTGTGCAATCTGAACCAGTCGTTTCTAGGAAAGAAAATGCAGCCATGCAGCCAAGGAAAAAAAAAGTGGGCATCAGGCTACTGACACACTAACATACAAAGAGAGTTTTTTTGCCTATTACTAACACATGGACATTGAAAACAGCTAAACTATTCTAGAAATTTACTTTACAAAGATGATGCTCAAGCATGAAACTACTGCCAGTGAAATGGACCATCAAGTTTTTTTAAAAAAAATGGGCCATCAAGTTTCATCATATGTAAAGACGCATTTCTGAAAGAACATAGCATGTTGCAAAAGCTGCTAATTCACCGAATTGATAAACACACAGGGCTAATGCCACTGACAGAAAACATGGGCCAAGTACAAAAAAACTACAATCTTTTACGAAGAAAAAGAAATGCTCACCCTCCTGTCATTTTTGGCATGAGATTGCCTGAGGAAAAATCGGTGACAAAACACAATTGCAGTAGCTATTGTCACCTGAGGTCTGCATTGTAGGTATACGCATACATTAGCAAGAAAGGCTGCAAAATCTAAGGTAAAGAGAATTACACACCCAAAAGCCTAAGGGCATGTAGCACATGCGAAGGCTTGAAATGTGGAGTAAACAAATGGAATCATCCAAATTGAATTAGCAAACCGCGAGATTAATTACCCTTAAGAGTCTCTCCTCAAACTCCAACATCACTAACTACAGCCAAAAGGAGAACACGAGATTTCTTCTCCAATAAGTATTCCCGTTAGTTCTAGGCTCTAACGATGCCTCCTCTTGTCACATAATACTAACACCACCATTTACAAGCTTTGACATTCAAATTCTATTTCTAATCGCATAAAGATGAGCCAAATAATCTTAAATCTAATACAAACTCACAGCAAAGGTTATCGTCAATCCTAAAAGTATAACAGCATGCTATGACAAAACTTTGATTTATCAGAGCAATATCTAAATTAAGTGCAATCACTTAAGTTTCACAATGAGCACTAGTACTTAATAATCAGATCCACACATACCTCAAATCAGTTATATTGCCTTTAAGTTACAAATTTGATATTACATTTTTTCAACCAGAGTATCTGCTGGTTAGCTTTCACAACATCAACATATAACTTTAGCGCACTTAGCTAATATATTGAAACATTGATGCAACATCATCTCCCCTTCTGTGATTATCTTAGCCAAACTTTTGTTGCAAATTTTGAGATTGCACAAAATTGGGGTCATTCAAACTATGATTGAAAACATAAACTGGGGTTGGATATGGTCGTATGTAGTTCTACAGAAGAAAAACATTTATCTATATCAAGATAAGTACAAACAGCTCTCTCTAAACAAATTCATATAGATCCAAATTTGACCATAGTATTCCTTGGAACAAAAACCTTTACTCCACTTAAAGATTTGATTTACTCCAAATGCACTTCCTCAGAATTTCTATGCTCAATGACAAATCTGTTTAAGGGATTATTCTGTTTTCTTTTCAAAACAGCAGGATATAAAATTAGTGGATATCTTCGGGTGTTGGGTTTAGAAAGCATATGCTCGATACCAAGAAGTGAACCTTAGTCAATCAAAACAACTTCCATGTAGGACACGCGGAAAACACGTCATATTGATTAGTAGATATGTTCCTATATTGTCATAAGTTCATAACACCTACCAACAAAGATAAAGCAGCTAAGATAAAGATGTTAATGAATAAGTTGTTCAAAGGGCATATAGCATAACCGTAGTATCAAAAAGGATATCCTCAGAACTCGTATTAACAAACCATGGATTCTGACAGCAATAGTCTCTATATTTAAATGAACTACAGAACCAATACTCAAAAGCAAAAGGAAAAATACAATTGTCGAGCACGTCACACCAAGCTCAGTATTCAGCAATATGGTATTAGAAGTTAGAACTAACAGACGCTATATGTTGCAAAAGAACTTACACTTTAAGCCGCATGCCTAAATCCTGCAAAAATGTACAATAAGACTTGCGAAAATACGTCTCCTTCTTGAGATCAATGCCATCACTCCGAGATGGGGAATTCTCTTCAATTTCCTTCCGATTAAAGTACCAACCAGATCCAAAACGATTATATTCTTCCTGGAGGGAAAGATCCCCAGATGCAACCCCAGCCATCTAGGAGATTTAATATTTCTCCTATAATACTTGTGTATACCAGCTTTGTAATGTCAGGATGATAAGCTGACAGAAAAAAGCAAGAAGTGCTGCAATTCATACATCAACAGCATAAGTTAGAGTGAAGTCAAAATCCAAGATTTAAAGAATTTCCAAAGTACAACTAAAACCAAAATTATTCCAAAAGAATATAAACAATACATCTGTTAATTTGCCCACAAAAGTTCGAAACTTCATATCTCAATCAACAAATTTGGTAAATTTTTTCCTCCATCCAAAGGATATAGTCAAGAGGTCAAAGGATGATTTATAATCCATATATCAAGACATGCAGCAAATAGAAACGATTTCAAAAGCGTAGCCTATCCAACAATCTTCATGCCCGTCTACTATTTTGCACTATTCACATCAAACTGTTTGTAAAATGACTACAAGAGCTTCAGACCCCATTTTTTCTCTCAAACCAACTACATTAGTTATCCTGTCTAATCTTTTCATTTCCCCTCCCTATTACTCCCATACTTATTCTCCTAATTATCTACTGTCACCCTTTCTCAACATAAGCATTTCATAGATAACAATCTACAGTACAGAGGAACTATGTTAAAATGCACAAAAAGTACGTAAATGACAAATTACACTGCACTACCCCAACATAAATTAACTCTCCCTTTATCTAATCCAGAACATCAACTTATGTAAATCAGCGTATGAGACCGTATGAACTAGAGTATTGCAGTTTGGAACTAGAGAATCTTGGGAACGTTTTTAGTACAGGCGAACTTGTTAAGGGATAGTAATTTGCCAGGGAAAATTAAATCGCATATTACGTTGTGCTCCCCCCAATGGCCCACCCTAAATTACAGTTACAGTTAGTATCGATCCGAGTATCAAATCATGTAAATTAATGCGTCAGACTCCTGAATTAGAGTATCGTTGTGTGTGAATTAAAGTGGCGAGGGATTTTTTTTTTTTTTTGTAAGATGAAACCTATTGAAGGAGTAAACAGTAATTCATAAGGAAATGATAACCTTCGGCAAATACTAACTCCATAAAGACTCGTACAGGCATCTCAAATCATATTGCTAGCAATAAAAACTCAAATCATCTGAATGCTGGCTAAGCAAGTTCATACCAGCAAATTAATCAACTTATAGCTTTCGATTTTGAAAAGAACTGAGGATCCAACCAATATAGTCAAAATACGATAGTTGAAGAGAAAATTGGAAGTAATAGATCAGAGGCTACCACCGCTGTGCTGACGGCGTGGATAGATACCATGATCGGCAGTGTGATCGGAGGCCTGAGCCGGAGCAACTGACGGTGGGGGTGGGGCGATCCCTGGAAGAGGGTGCGGAGAGACGGGGGCGGAGGCGCCGTGCAACTAGAAAGAGGAAAACAAACCTAAAGGAGCATTTTGCAGGTTGGCCCCGTCAGTCACTCGAACACTATGGCACTGTTTTTGGTAATTGTTACAGTACCATCATTTGCTTTTTTTTTCTTTTTTTTTTTTGGTCAGAATCAATTGCTTTTTTAAGCTATGCCCGTTCCAACGCGTCGGAGAGAAATTAATTATAATTATAAAATACAATATTAAAATAATAAAACCATTATATTTTATAATTTTAATCTGATGATAAATACATATAATATAAAAAAAAAAGATAATATTTTATTTATACATATCAATTTATATTATTAATTTTTAAAAAAAAAATAGATAAAATTTTTAATTTTATTACTTAATCTATAATTTAATTATTTTTACATAAATATATATGTTTCATCTTTATAAAAATGAACAAAATGTTTTTTTATCAGAATATTATATCTTATTTAATTTAAATATTATATATTTATTTCTTTAAATTAAATTATATTTTTTTTTAAATCTTACTAAATGTTATAGAATCTTTTTTTAGGGTAAAAATTAATGATATACGTCATATTTAAAATTACTTATGGTGGCACGTGGTGCACGGCTTTGATAGGAAATATTGCTAGAAAATATAAAAAAAAATAGCAATAGTAATCTTGATCTTTATGAGAATAGCTCAAAGACATGTTGCAGTGCCACTGTTTTTAAGACTTTACTCGCCTCTGCCAGATAGTACATCAGTAGTCTCTATAATACAATAAAGTCCGTTTTGGCAGTGTCTTGCACTAACGACATCGAATCACTGAATACCCCACGTTCGTAAAATTATCTAACTCGATCAGTGCCTTCTATAGTATGCACTATCTGAGATGATCATTTTTACTTTTGAGAACAATAGAGGGAATCAATGTTGCGATACAATTTGGGTAACTACTGTTTGTATTATATGAAATTCGAAAAGACATTTATTGAACAGTTGTAACTTTTCAAAATTTCTGCAGTTGTAAATCCTTACAACTACCTACAGTTTCATTGTAATGATCAATCTGTCAAATTTTAAACGGATCTTTCTAGAAGTATATAGAATAAACATAAAAAAATATTGTATAAAAAGCCTAACCCATTTGTCCAAGCTATAATTATTATGGAAAATCCTATATAAACCAAAGGTTTTTTCTTATTTTAATATGAAATAAAATAATATAACTCTTATAAGGACTTTTGTCCTGTATGGACCTTGTTGTATATGTAGAGAATTAGTCCCGACAATACTTTGAAAATCAATTTTCAACAAATATTGCCCCATCCAATATGTAGTGTTTAGCATTATTCAACATAACACAAAAATTCGAGCCAATTGCACCTAAAAATAGTCAAAGATTTCTGAGTTTCTCACAGTTAGAGTTCAGTACCGTAGGATTTTTGGTTTTTATGATCATATCAGATTACAATTTCACTAACGGCTCGGTCAAATCGACCCGAATCAGCTTTGACTATTTTATATGATACGTTATAGTGTTCAATCGGATAGTAGTGTTTGGTTTCATGCACACATTTATATATGTGATTTTCTAAATCTATTTTGCCTCTTCACTTTCCTTTTCACTTGGTCATATAGGGAATTGACTTTCTGACGAATGTAAATTTTCTGGTGACGCCAACACTTGTTCCCGTTAATCTCATTGAGATAAAACAAGTAAACATCCCATGAAAGCTCAAATTCTTCCGCTGCCGCCGGTTAAGATTGGCATCCTATGAAATCTCATATTCACCAATCGAAGTAATAGGCATATGTCCTCAATTGTCAAAAGCGAATATGTAATGGTGGATTAGTTGGAATGGAGCATCTACTGTGGGGTTTTATCTATTTTACGGAAATTATGTCCATCACGGGTTAATTTGGATCAACCTACATACTCACCCTTATCATTCCGTAGACTTTGTGGTCTGTACATGCATGCCGTTTGGCGTTTATTCTTAGTCTACTAAAAATATATGGCAAATAAAATATCAGACATTATGGTATTATTTGATCAAATTTTATAAGGCCAAAATTTAGTAAATGCCCCTCTACTATTTATCTTTGGACACTCATGCCCCTATACTTATTTTCGTGACTTTCATACCCCTTTACTATTAGTTTGGGAACGCGATACCTCTGAAGAGAAATTAGGTGTTAATTAAGCTGATGTGGCACCAATTAAATACTATTTAATTATTTTTTTAATATAAATATGAGTATTTTTTAATATCCAACTAATATTAAAAAATAATAAAAAATATTGGACTTATACCTGATCCAATGTTTTCTCATTCGTGCATAAGCCTGTTATCGAGCATCTTTTACTATCTGAAATTTGGGTACTTCTGGTTTTTTGGTTGATTTGCAGCTGGAGCATTCTGTCCAGTTAGCTATTGGACTGCTGTTCTGGTGGTAAAATTAGAGGCTGTTGAATTGTTTGGAAGAACTGAAATATTCTGCTGTCCAGCATGGAGCATTATTGTTTGGAAGAATTGAAATATTGGAAGGCCTTGACAAATCTGATGATTAGAGGCTGTTGAATTGGTTTTTGAGTTTGTAAAAAGCAGTTTTGCATTCATAGGAGCTCCTTTTCAATTTGGTTACTGCTTCTTGTTTCTACTGCTGGGTTTGTAAAGTGATTGCGGCTCTTTTTGTTTTGAGCCTAGACTTGTTGTAAATTTTGTTCTGTTCTAATATAATACTCGCTTACAAAAAAAAAAAATTAATTAGTGCCACGTCAGCAAGATTAGTGACGTGTTCGTCTAATTAATCGAATAAGGATATCGCGTTCCTAAATTTGAAGTAGAAGGGTATAAAAGGTCCCAAAATAAGTTGAAGGGTATGAGCGCCCAAAAATTTATAGTAGAGGGCATTTACTAAATTTTGGCCATTTTATAAAAGTAAAGATTGATATGGCACAATTCTAAAATAAAGTAATAATCTTTATAATATATTCAAAGTAATTTATTACTATTTACCATATATATGTCATGAATATTGGTCACTATATACTCTCATTTAAACTATTTTTATTTTATTTTCCGACTTACTATTTATCATTTATCTCTTAAATTAAACGAGTGAATACATCTTTTTTATTTTTAGTGATGCTAGAATGGCTTGCGGCCTGCACTAACCGTGCGGGTCATGGCTCGGCCCACAGCATCAGCCACGCACAGCTGACTGTCTTCACCCGTTCGGACTTTCTGCTCATTTGAGAAAACCCCATTTTTTTGGTTGAGAATTTGCGAAACCAAATTAGCACCGTCAAACCCTGGGCAGCTATTACGTATAGTTTATCGGCCAATACTTTCTGCATGTCGAAGATATACCTCCTTTTCTGGTTGGGTGTACACCAATGAACGTATTGACATTTTATAGGAATTGGTCTGTGTGACTGGTTAAAATGATAATTGGGCTAACTAGGCCGAAATTGGTCCTTACATTCCGAAACTACAATTTTATTTTGATTTTTGAGGTTGTAGTTAAAAAATAATGCTATTTGATCCCGCCAAACAATCTGAAAATAGTTCAAATACGTATTCATATATTTTGAGATCAGTAAAAATATAAATTTATTGATTTCAGGATACACAAACACTATTTTCGGATTAAAATATTCGAATCTATAAAATATTTTTTTTAGAGTTTTTTTATATCAGGCCCTCCTATTTTCGTTTCAGCCGAATTAATTTATAAAAATATATTTTAAAGATTAATTTATAAAAAATCAGTCCGTATTTTCAGAAGCCGAGCTTCGAAAAGGAGAACCGATATAAGATTATCGATTTTTGTTTTGGTATAGTTAAAATCCTGATTTTTGGCATCACGCCAGCAAAACCTTTTAGAACTCCGCCGCTACCTCGATGGCCCTCGACGAGCTTCCCTCCGCCGCCTCTGCCTTGGCCAGCGGCGATCCATCTCCGTCCATCTACCCTCCCTACGAACTTCTCGAAACGCTAACCGGCCACAAGCGCGCAATCTCCGCCGTCAAATTCTCCCCCGACGGCTCCCTTCTAGCCTCCGCATCCGCTGACAAGACCATCCGCGTCTACTCCGCCGCCGACTTCTCCCTCCGCCATGAGTTCTCCGGTCACTCAGAGGGTGTCTCCGATGTCTCCTTCTCCGGTGATGGCCGCCTTCTCTGCTCCGCCTCCGACGACCGCACCCTGCGCCTCTGGGATCTCTCGGCTGGGGCCCACATCAAAACCCTAACCGGCCACACTAACTACGCCTTCTGCTGCTGTTTCAACCCTCAAGCTAACATGGTGGCTTCCGGATCATTCGATGAGACTGTGCGCGTGTGGGATGTTAAATCGGGGAAGTGCCTTCGAGTTTTACCCGCGCATTCGGACCCGGTTACTGCTGTAGATTTCAACCGTGACGGTACATTAATTGTGTCTAGTAGTTATGATGGACTTTGCAGGCTGTGGGAGTCGTCAACTGGGCATTGCATGAAAACACTGATCGATGATGAGAATCCACCGGTCTCGTTTGTGAAGTTTTCACCTAATGGGAAGTTTGTGCTCGCTGCCACCCTTGATAGTACACTGGTATGAACAATTTATCTTGTCTCTTTTCTTTTTAATCTTATTAGCGATCACTTGCAATGCTTGTTAATCAAAGGTAGATAATAGGTAAATAGTGTTGTTGAAATCATAGCATACTATTATGTCATTACTGTTCTTTTCAATTTTATCTCTCACTTGGAGACTCAAAGTACTTTTAGAACTGCCTGCTGTTGGAATGCCTTTTACAACTGTCCACCAAGAGTCAATTTCATTGTGCTTCTTGAAAATTAATGTTATGGCATCACTCTGTGAAAGGATTTCGCTGGTTACTGCATGGGGTTTGAATTTTGACGTCATATGGTTTCTCTCTTTACCATCCTGATCCTTGTAAAAGGCAGCTCGATTAATGCCTGGATTTGAGTTTTGACACAAGGTTACATAACTTTCTAGAATGCTCAAACTTAATGGTTTAGAATTTGGAAACTAAATATTTGATACAACGGCTTCAATCAATTTGCTTTATGGACTCACTCCACTTGGTTTTAGAATCAATCAAGGAATTACAATCTTCATTTTACATGGATGGCTGATGGCAGTGGCTGCAAGTAAGATCACAATTGTTGAGCATTACCTCTTTAAAAGCTAGGGAATCAACCAAATATGCACATCCTAATTGGATATTATCATTATGTGTGATTCAATATGAGAGATCATTGCACTAGTATTTTTACATGTTGATAAAAACTTTCAAAATGGTAAGAAAGCTTTATCTGCTTAGACTCTCCCTAATTACAACAATATGTTATATATACATAGTTTTTCAGAACAATACAGATTCCGAAGATGTCTATCCAATTCAATCATAAATGGAAAGGTATCTCTACTTCTTTAGAAGGTATATCTTCAAGATAAGGTTTTGGAGCTTAGATAGAGTGGTGTCTTATGTTTAGAATTATGACCTCCTCTTAATATATATATATATATATATATTATATATATATGTATAAAGAATTATAAATTGTAGTAGATCCTCAACATGCCCCTCTGCTCCTAGCTGCTGCCCTGATCCCGCTGAGTTATAAACATCTTTGTGTTAGCAACTTTGGACAATTCACAATTAAATACCTAAGCATGTGCCCTTATGCAATGCATGTATCTATGTTAGATGCAGTGAAAAATAAGATCATGTAGAATAGAAGGTGGTTTGAATACAGCTATAGCCATGGTCTTCTTACATTAGGGCCTAGTTAAGCTGCTGTCTCCCTGGGTGACTGAAAATGAAATTTGGATTAAAGTGATGGTGCAGCTATCTGAAAACAGTGTCTGGTACTAGTTGTCAAATTCCGACGCCCTTGTGGGGGATTCTGCGATGTAAGCAAATAAAAACTAATGTGGGAGATTGCTCCTTTTTGTTATAATTGGGATTGCTTTTTCATGCAACTATCAATCATCAGTTCACTTCACCTCCTTTACATCAAATAAAAACTAATGTGGGAGATTGCTCCTTTTTGTTATAATTGGGATTGCTTTCTCATGCAACTATCAATCATCAGTTTCACTTCACCTCCTGTGAAAAATCATCTCTGGAAGCAAGTCTTTATGTTATGTTGCTGTTTGTATTTTTTTTGGTTTTAAACCATGAGGTTCAAGCAACAACGAACAGAGGTCTTTGTTGCAGTTTAACTTTAGGGATAAGTGCATGATAGCTCCTGTGGGGGCATATTACCTTGAGGTGACAAAATTCAGTCCTTCGGGTGTTCTATAAGCAACAACATTAGTTCCGCTATTGAGGAGTTGGCTTGGCCCCAAGCTGAATTATCCTAGTGCGAAAAATAGCCCCTAAGATGGCATGCCAAGTGCAATATGCCCTTATGTTGGAAAATGGTTAAATTTAGTCCCTTAAGTGGAGTATTTGTACATCTGTATTCCTTCACCGAGGAGGCAACAGTGCGACGCTACTAGCTGTTCAAATGTGGTGCTGGTTCGAATATTTCGTTTACCATTAGCTTTTGTGAAAATATGCCACTTCGAATCTTTCTTTGATTTGTAGTTCTACAATCATATCATGGGTACTTCCACAAAACTATCTGAACATGTCAGCAAATATTTTGATGTTAAATAGGGTTCTTCACAAACCCCCTGTTTGTACCTGCCATTGCCAGTGCTACCGCAGGCAGTTATTGATCTCTCTCGACGATCTGGATGAGAGTAGTGAAGACGATGTTGAGTGTTAAAGAAAGATTTAAATAGTACTATATTTGCAGACAGCTAATGGCAACATTGGTTCGATCGATGAAGGACCCGGAATCCACGAATTGTACTGCTTGAGGGATGATTGGGTCATGATTCACTTCAGGGATAGAATTGCGGTATGCGACCTAAGGACCAATGATAAATTCAACAAAGCACTCCTCACTAACGCAGCGGATATTGTCGTTGATGGAAGGACCACGAACGTCATTCACTCCACCCAAACTAAAATTTCCACTTATCATAGGGGCATAGTTGCCTTTTGGTGTCACCCTATTAACTATTTGTCACTTAACCCATAAATTTATGTTTTGTCATGATAAATGCAAGCTTACTTGTGTCGTCATGATGAATGCAAGCTTACTTGTGTCTTCTAATAGCTACAAGGTTTCTCAACTTTTATGGCCTCTTGTAATTTAAATTGTTGTCATCCTTTACTTTTTCAGAGGCTATGGAATTTCTCAACGGGGAAGTTTTTGAAGACTTACACTGGACATGTTAGCCAGAAATATTGCATCCCAGCCGCATTTTCAGTGACGAATGGCAAGTATATTGTGAGCGGTTCAGAAGACAATTGCGTCTACTTGTGGGAACTTCAGACAAGAAAAATTGTTCAAAAGTTGGAAGGCCATACCGACACTGTTATTGCGGTCTCTTGTCACCCAACTAAGAATATAATTGCTTCAGGTTCACTCGGTAACGACAGGTCAATTAAGATATGGGCTCAGAAAGTAGATGAGAATGGAGACTGATACTTGAGAACCGAAATACTTCATTGCTTTTGTATCTTAGTGGGTAATGCCCAACTTCCTCTTCATGTAACCATTTTTCCTTGCCTCACATTTTAAGTATCTCATGGAGGGAAGAGTCAGGCCACTTTAACCTTGTCTTAGGTAAATTATGTTTCTACTCTTGCCGTGGGACACCTCTCCCATCTTGATTGGTACATTGTAGAGACCATTTAGAAAATTTTTGTAATGGTCTGAATGATATTTGATGCCTTGAATGAGAAATGGATCTGCATTGCTTGCTGCTGCAAACCTGCATAGCTCGTTATGTATCTTTTTTCTTTTTTTTTTTTTTTTTTTTTTTAAAATTTGAAATGTCATTACAGGCGGGCTGTTAAGTTATTCATGATTTTGCAAGTTTGATAATATTATGGTTTTGTTCTTCTCAAAAAAAGAAGAAGATAATTATGGTTTTGATTTTGAATTTAATGTCCGTATCCATTTCGAGGATGAGCTTACAAATTAGATTAGTGGGAACTTTGCAATACTCCAGAAAGGAAGCGGTCAATTTCTCGACTAATATATATTTTACCGTATCCTGCGTTGCAAGAGATAGATTCACATATCAATCACACAATTTTTTGGCAATTAGTTTCGCGCCTCAGATTCACAATTTGCTGATCGCTAGATAGAGCTTTTCCTACTTTGTCAGATATGGCTTCTACCGATTAGATTAGAACAGTCCAATAATAATATACGGAGGAGGACGTGTATAATCTGAATGGGGCATTCTGGGCCTTTTCACGGCTTTCGCCTCAAATCCTAAAAATTTGAAAAGATCCACGATGAGTAGGATTCCAAGAGCATAAGTCCTACAAGCTACAGCCTACAGAAAACCGATTTTTTTGGACAAATGATATATCATCTGTCTACTCTTCCTTCATTGCTGACAATCAACAATACCACTCAGAGCATCACATAATGGACTCTACTGCTGTATGTCTCAAGCAAATACCGATTTATCATAAGCATCTGCTATCTCCACTCCTCCAGTCGCTCCTGATAAATTGCTCCTTTTCTATTTTTTTTGGACAAATGATATATTGCCTAATTACAAAACTATTCATCGACAAAAAAGTACATACAAATTAGCCCTTGGTCAAAATTTCTTGGCATCGCAGGTGACCATCGTAGTATTGTAATATACTAGAGGGTTAGTGCTACGGAGCTGTAGTATGGTGTTGGATGTGTGATATTTTGGACTAACGAAGTTAGTGTTGCTACCGGTGCATTATAGTGTTATGACATTAATTACATACTATAGGGAAATTTGTCATTGCAAAATGAAGTTAGAATAGTGCAATGAAAAGTTTAGTGTATGCCAGTTCAGGGCTCATTCGAGATAGATAGAGAAAGAAAGAGCACAAAATAGAGTTGCAAGAAAGTGGAGTAGTACAAGGTTATCATGCTAGATTACTTATCTCTTGTACAAGTGTTATCACTTGTAGAAGTCACAAGCTCGCCATGGTCCTCCTTCAGCTTCCTGGCGCAGCACCGGACTGATTGTCTTGTCTGGTTTAGATATACTTTAGGCTGTATTCTTTTAGGGTTGTTATATTGACAGTATTTTGTTTGGATCGTAATCTTTAGGCTATTTGTATTATTAGATATGGGTTGTAACATATTATCTATGGTTGTACTTGATTGATTTTTGTATGCCTGGACTATCATATTAGCTACCGCTAATGCAATACTTTTTTTTTCAATAGAGTTCTTCCTCTTTCCTCAAAAAAAAAAAAAAAAAAGAGTTTATATTATAGGCGATAAAAGCTAGTAAATATGAAATGAAGTCATACTGCTGCCAGATCAGAAATCCATTTAGGAGAGTGTAAATAAATACACATCTGGTATCATCCCTCGACGCGTTGCTTTAACCCCACAGTATCTACACCATTGAATCTTTCCGGGATGGGTGTTTGGTTATGTAGCACGGACACTCCAAAAATATCGACGTGTCCGGACACGTATCGGACACGCCACGTGGTGTGTCCGAAAAAAAATTAAAAAAGAAAAATCGGACACGCATATTGGACACTTCTTTCGGCATGTCCGACACGTACGTCAGTATTTATATCATTTTTTTTAAAAATTATTTTTTATTTATTATTTTTTATAGAAGAGTTAAATATTATTTGTAGTAGTGGTAAGTAATATAATATAATTATACATTCAGATATTATATGTTTTTTAAATTTTAGTTGATATAATTAGACTCTTAGTGTTTAAATTTATTTCAAGAACGCGAAATTATATTATATATAGACTTACTATCGAATGTCATTATATTCATTAATAATTACATATTTCGTATAAATTATATTTTAATTATTTAAATTTTTTATTGTCGTGTCCGAACCATACCCATTTTTTATTTTTTTTAAAAATACCGTATCATCGTGTCGTGTCTCCGTGCCTGTGTTCGTGTCCGTGCTACCTAGGTGTTTGGAGATGGAAAATGGATGACGAGGAGGAGACTGGAGGAGCGACTGGAATAGCTACGCAACTACGATTGTTTACCGTCGTACCGTACGTGAGACGAAGATGATCAGTGCATTGCAAGGGGAGCTGTCATACTGGAACAGCCTACCTACTACAAGGACGACGACGAAGATGGGGATGGCGACCGAGTTTGTGTCGTTTGCAAAGGCAAGGGGCCAATAGCATAGCCATTCCACCACGCCTTAGAATAGCCACCATCTCTCTCTTTTTTTTTTCTTTTACTTTTTTAAACATTATCATAGTAAAATTCGTAATGTAAATGCACGCTTCCGTAGTAATCTCAAACTAATAAATATATTCATGTTCAATCCGACTGACGCTTTGGGTTCTGAATATAGGTGTTTTATGAACGGAGGCTCCTGTTATGAAGTACATTAAATTTTTTCTTGTAAAATTTTACGGAGAATTTCACACTACATAACCTCAAATCTGTTGGTGACGTTTTCTAAGACACCTCCCCACCTGTCAAGCTAGCTACGCTCGAAAAATAGCCACCATCTCTAGTAAGTGTTTGGCTAATCACGACAATTATGTAGGCAAATTCGCAGCTTAATATGTGTATACATATATATATGGCTTAATTTGAGGAGAGAATCCTGCAATCAGTCTGCACCTTGACGACAGCCACTGTTGCGCTAAAATCTAGCATATGACGCCTCCAATTACGTCTTCTAATAATATGTTGTTGAAATATAACCCTTCAAAGTTCAATCTATCATTCATGAGAAGCAGGTCATAATATCCTCAGATGTACTTTTTAGCTAGTCCGAAATACCTTTTAGCTCGAGAGAAAGCTTGCCTAAAATACTTCTACATGAATACCATAATACAAGTGCTAGTAATACTATATAAACCATATAGAATACTAAATTAGTTTTTGGAACAGTTTTGAGTTTAGGCTAGGATTTTTTATTTTTTTTTAATATGGACTGATTTATACCGATTTTAAAAAATATATATATTTTAGATACTATTCCTAGACTAAACTAAGTTTTCAACTGATTGAACCAAAAAAATTTCAGTTAAATGAAATTCAAAATTTAAAAATATTGAGCCAATAATGATTAACATTTTTTTTTCTCCCTAGAAAACATTAAAAAAAAAGAGGAGAATCCTTAGACTTCTATTGTGCGCAAGTTTGCAATTTCTGGGCCTAACTTCAAAGTGACTTCAGCACAGTCTGCACTGCTACATTTGCCACGCCAGTTTTTGCAGTCGGGTCCATGCTAGACTGCTAGCACGCCACTGCTGAGTGAGACTCAGGGATCTACTTGTAGGATGATAAATGTCCTCCCATCAGCCGCACTTCTTCGGTGAGGGGTGGCTCATGGTATGGCGCGTAGGCCTGCACGGTTTTGGGCTCTGTTGGGCTAGAACACTACTTTGACGCACCTCTTCTAATTATTCTACAACTTGCTTGATGTAATATCGTTCATATATAGAACTAAAAATTATACACCCCATATAATAATTAGACGTTCTGTGGACAGATCTATTGGTATGTATTCTTCAAAATTACAATTTTATAGATGCCGGATTTTAAACCCTTGATTAGGTGCTTACGAAGCCACTGGGCCATTTGGTACGGACGACGTATACCTTATTATCAGTAGCGGCTTATTGTAGGTGTTCACTACTTGACCCGACTTGATCATATGTATGAAGCCATATGGATTAAATTGGTTTTGGGATGTAAAGATCCGGCCCAGTTATATTGAATTTTTTTTTAAAAAAATTATAAATAAATGTTCTGAAACTCTAAAATTTGAAATTTAAAAATATATTTTATAATTCGATTAATCTTAAGATTTTTGAACTAAAAAAAAAAAATTTATTTAGGATGATTTTTAGAAAAAAAAATTTCATATAAAAATTATATAGTTTAGTAAAACTAATAATTTTTATGTTATATATATATATATATTATTGAGATATAGCCGGTGCAGTGGATCCTCGACAGACCCACACTTCTAGATGTAAATTAAATCTCTCCTTAATTGTTCCAGATTTGGTTATTCCACCACAACAGTAACTCCACCTTCACACGCTTCACTTTGTCACACGTTTGCACGTGCTGAAAAATGGTTTGTACTTCGTAAAAAATACCGATAAAAGTAACACCGGGAAAGGTGCAAAAGACGTAACCCCCGAAATCATAAGATCATTACCCTAAAAAACCATACAATACACAAATTTAATATATATTACACATTTTTCTCTTATTTAGTATCACTTATCAAAATTACATCTATATCCTTTACAACTTTTGCCGTAAAATAAATATGTAAAATTTATTATGTAATTTTGGATGCATATAGCATTACTTAAATCATCATAGCTACTATTTAAAATTTATACAAATTAACCCTTTTTTTGAAGAACCAATTACCTTTTTTGCATAATAATTATTAAATCAATCTATATTTATAAATATTTTTTAAAAAAATTGAATATAAAAAAAAATTCTTATAATTTTAGTATTTAAAGTTCTTCCAAAAAAAAAAAAAAAAAGAAATATGTGTTTTTCGGCTCTAAAGTTTTTAATGATTATAGAAAAATTAGAAGCTTAAATTGAGTACAAAATTATAAAGTGCGCAAAGATATATTCCTTTTTCGTATGAAATTGTTTAAAAAAATATGTATATTTATATATTTTAGATGATTTTATAAATTTTTTAAAGCATGTGGATTTTTTCGGTCATTATTTTAGTGGGGCATTTTTTTGACAAAACTCTCAATACTTTTCAATGCCTTTTTTTAAGAAAAAAAAAAAGCCGATTGCAGCTAAGCACATTGGATAAGAGGCGCCTTATAAAATGTCACTATTCAGATTTTAGTCCGCGTGGAGACAAACCTATCGCATAATTTTCTAAAAATCTTATATATCTTTTGACATAAGCCTCCGTTCATTAAAGACTGTACTCAGATCCCAGAGTGTCAGTCGGAACTGAATGTGAGAATCTTTTATAAATTTGAGATCGCTATGTAGTCTCGCATTACGGTTCCACCACAATAATCTCAAAAAAAAAAAATCACCCTCTAATTGTAAAATTATTACAAGTCAATTCTTATGTTCAAAATCTTTATGTAGATGACATATGAGAATTTTGTCAGAATAATTTTAATATTATATAAATAATTTTTAATATAAAAAGTAAATTTGATGTGATATATAAATTTTAAATTATTAATAAAAATTTAGTTGGAGATTCTAAAACTCTATGATTTAAAAATTAATTTTAATTCGTTAAATTTTTAGAGCTACAAAAATACATAGTTCTAATAATTTTTAATATAAAATTTGTAAGCAATAATTTATAATTTTTATATTTAAGTTTGTTTAAAAATATCTGAAAAAAAAATAAAATTTACTTGTAATAATGTTACGAATGAGGAACTGATATGCAAGTTTCACTTTTAAAAACTGGCCGTTAAAAGCGCGCCCCTGCTACGAGACATACAACACAGCAGCACGGCGGCGACATTGTTGTGAACTAAATCACCACTTACCACAGCACGGCAGCAGCATGCCGCCGACGCCGCTTCTTATCTTCTTAATCTTCTCTCTTCTCCGCCACTCACATGCGGCAGCGGCAGCGGCAAGGTCGCCGGAGTCTCTATCTTTACTATCCGTCAAAGCTGCGCTCTCCGATCCTTCTGGAGCGTTAACTTCGTGGAATGCCGCTAACTCCGGCAACCACTGCAACTGGGCCGGCGTTCGCTGCGACGCGCTCGGCCACCGTGTTGTATCTCTCGATATTTCCAACCTCAATCTCTCTGGCGTTCTCTCGCCCTCCGTCGGCCACCTCCGTTCTCTCCTCTTCTTCTCTGCTGCTGCCAACCAACTATCCGGCAATATCCCCAGCGAGCTCTCCGTCGTCCCCTCTATTCGCTTGCTCAATCTGTCTAACAATGTTTTCAGTGGGACGTTCCCTCCGTCGCTGGCTGCCTTGTCAAATCTCCGTGTGCTTGATTTGTACAACAACAATCTCACCGGCCCTCTCCCTGCCGCCGTCGTCCACCTCCGCCAGCTCCGCCACCTCCACCTAGGGGGAAACTTCTTTACCGGCGAGATCCCGCCGGAGTACGGCAGCTGGGAACTATTAGAATACCTCGCTGTCTCCGGCAACTCCCTCACCGGCCATATTCCGCCGGAGATCGGCAACCTCATTCGGCTGCGAGAGTTTTACGCCGGCTATTTCAACAGCTTCGAGGGAGGGATTCCACCGGAGATCGGGAACCTGTCTAACCTGGTCCGCCTGGACATGGCTAACTGCGGGCTTTCCGGTGAGATCCCGCCGGAGATCGGAAACCTTTCGAATCTTGACACTCTCTTCCTCCAAGTAAACGGAATCTCCGGCCGCCTGACGCCGGAGCTCGGAAAGCTTCGCAGTCTCAAATCGCTTGATCTCTCTAACAATGCGCTCACCGGCGAGATTCCGGCGACGTTTTCCGACCTCAGCAATCTCACGCTGCTGAACTTGTTCCGCAACAAGCTCTACGGCTCCATACCGGAGTTCATTGGAGATATGCCGGCGTTAGAAGTTCTTCAACTATGGGAGAACAACTTCACGGGGGTAATCCCCCGGCGGCTTGGCAGGAATGGTAGACTCCAGCTTCTAGATCTTTCATCTAATCGGCTCACCGGAGATTTGCCACCTGATCTCTGTTATGGCAACAACCTGCAAACATTAATTGCTCTCTCGAATAAATTGTTCGGGTCGCTGCCGGAGTCGCTTGCAAAATGCAAATCACTTAGTCGAATACGAATTGGCGAAAATTATCTCAATGGATCGATTCCAGAAGGTCTATTTAGCTTGCCTAATTTAGCTCAAGTTGAACTCCAAGATAATCTCCTCACCGGTGGGTTCCCGAACACGGATGGCTCGCCGGTCTCTGGCAATCTCGGCCAGATCAGCCTGTACAATAATCAGCTCTCCGGACCACTATCGCCGTCGATAGGGAGTTTCTCCGGCCTCCAGAAGTTGCTGATCAACCAGAACTCTTTCTCTGGTCGCATACCGGCCGAGATTAAACGGTTGCAGCAGCTCTCTAAGATGGATTTCAGCGGCAACAGTTTCTCGGGGGCTATTCCGCCGGAGATCAGCAAATGCAAGCTGCTGACGCTCGTCGATCTCAGCCGTAACAATCTCTCCGGAGAGATTCCTGTAGAGATCGCCCAGCTGCGGATACTCAACTTCCTCAACTTGTCAAGAAACCACCTCCACGGCAGAATCCCCTCCGCCCTTTCCAGCATGCAGAGCCTCACGGCGGTGGATTTCTCGTACAACAACCTCACTGGAGTTGTCCCTGCCACCGGCCAGTTCAGCTACTTCAATGCCACGTCATTCGTTGGAAACCCCGGCCTTTGCGGGCCCTATATTGGTCCATGTCCATCTGGTACTTTGGACGGCTCGAAGCCCCGTAATGGAGGCTCCTTTTCGGCCTCCTACAAGCTCATACTCGTAATTGGCCTTCTGCTCTGTTCAATTGTTTTCGCGATTGCCGCCATTATCAAAGCTAGGTCTCTAAAACGAGCTGGCGAGGCCCGCGCTTGGAAACTAACGGCGTTCCAGCGGCTAGACTTCAACAGCGATGACGTTTTAGGTTGTTTAAAGGAGGAAAACATCATCGGGAAAGGAGGAGCTGGAATTGTTTACAAGGGTATTATGCCTAATGGCGACCAAGTTGCCGTTAAGCGGCTTCCAGCAATTAGCCGTGGTTCGTCCCACGATCACGGTTTCTCTGCCGAAATACAAACTCTCGGTCAAATCCGCCATCGGCATATTGTCCGATTGCTCGGATTCTGCGCTAACAAGGAGACGAAACTTCTCATTTACGATTACATGCCGAATGGGAGCTTAGGAGAAGTTCTTCACGGCAAAAAAGGGGGTCATTTGCACTGGGGCACTCGGTACAAAGTTGCCTTGGAGGCCGCCAAGGGCCTCTGCTACCTCCACCATGATTGTTCTCCGTTGATCCTCCACCGTGACGTTAAATCGAACAATATTTTACTTGATTCTAATTTTGAAGCTCATGTTGCAGATTTTGGACTGGCAAAGTTCTTGCAGGATTCCGGTGCCTCTGAGTGCATGTCTGCAATTGCCGGATCATATGGCTACATTGCTCCTGGTAATCTTGTTCCGCCATTCAACCACAATGTTTTGGTATTTCACTTTATGCATGTTTAAGTATCTTGAATTGCACAATATATGAAACAATGGTGATAATAGTTATATATATTTTAATTATTTTAAAAGTAGTGTTTTGTTACAGCTATCATTGTCCATTTGGTCACGCAGCCGAGTAGGTACACTTCTCAGGTACCTACACGGACTGAGTTATCATACTTATTATTGAAATTATTTTTTAAAATTTTGAACGTTAATGTTATAAAACACAATCAAATGCACCAATTATTAGTTCAAAGTTCGAGCTCACCTTCGGGCACAAACGCTTCAACAAATGCATGGCAGCACAAATTTGGGAGCTATAGCATTTTGGTGTTATCTAACATAAGCAATTTTAAATGACGAGTGATGCTTCCGTTTTGGTATACTTGCCCTACAATTATAAGTAACAGTCTTTCTTATGTTGGACAGAATATGCATATACACTGAAAGTGGACGAGAAGAGCGATGTTTACAGTTTCGGAGTGGTGCTTTTGGAGCTAATAACCGGTCGAAAGCCAGTTGGTGAATTCGGGGATGGAGTCGATATCGTGCAGTGGGTTCGAAAACTGACCGACTCAAACAAAGACCAAGTCCTAAAAATTCTTGACCCTAGGCTTTCTACTGTCCCTCTCCACGAAGCTATGCATTTGTTCTACGTCGCAATGCTATGCGTCGAGGAACACAGTATTGAACGGCCAACCATGCGAGAAGTCGTGCAGATGCTCACTGAACTCCCAAAACCATCTGCTGAAGCAATTACCATGTGAGGCGCCACCAACTGCTGATCTTCTAAGCATTTGAGACAAAATCAAGGTTGATGTTTTCTAGATTTATTATGGGTCTTAAATTTAAGTTGGTTTTGGATTTTTGTTTGATTTCAGTACAGTTGCATTGGTGGTGAGGAATGCTGGAGGTTCCTAGTCTACCGTCCTAGTTAGCTTTTACTTGCACCCTTTCTAAGACTTAATTACACTAATCGCACTCTTCTACATATATGTGTATATAGGGTGCTCTTGAGTAAGTATTTATTTTGCAAGCTGCTTTACTGTTTGATTGACTGTTGTGAACACCGAGGAGTTATAAATATTTCTGGTTACTGTTCCCAAACTTCTTGAAATTTTACTTTCTGGGGACCTTCATTGATGGGTTCAATGTGTGCAGCAGTTTGGAAATTTATTGCGATAGAGCAAGTCAACTTTCCATGTTTATTGTAAAAGAGTTCTGCCAGAGTTAGTTTTTTCTTTTTTTTTTTTCAGAAACATATAAATTAGACAGTTCTTAGGTGAGCTGATACATAGTTAATCCAAGAGTTTAAGGTGGTATTGAGTTTGGATAAACGCACTGTTATCCACTTGAATTTTTTATTTACTTTTATTATATGTAGTTTAGAAAAATACTAAAAAAAAATTAAAATTGCACACATGATAGGATGATAATGCCTCTTGATACATGTTAGGATTTTATTTATTTTTATTTTTGACAATGTAAAAAATGCTAGTTTGCAAATCAAAATACTTTTGAAAGATTTAAAAAACGAATATTTTAGAAAGCATATATTATTAGAGGAAAAATAATAAAACAAAAAGGAGCGAGCCCTTATGATTTACATAGGCTCCCAAATCTCCCCTGATCGTAATTATTCCATCTTAAATTAATAATGTTATGTTACCTCTTATTTTCATCATAGCCTTATTTTTCTATAAATTTACAGACTAGTCTGAGTGGTGCAGGGACATAAGAGGGTGACAATCATTAAAGACGAGTGCATTTTACCAACCAAGCAGGCCTATATGATATGATTGAACCTCCTACAAATTTCTATGCTATTTCTTTGGAGAATTTACATATTCGTCACTTCCTCTAATTTCATATAAATAAATTTATTATTTTTAATATTTTAATGTCTTTTTAAAAATTAAAAAATTAATACAAATATAGATTATATAAAAAAAATTTGTTGTTCAAAGTTTTTAAAAAAATATTTTAAAATTGTAAAATTTTAGTGAATTAGTAGAATAGTTTTTAAACCTGCTAATAATTTAGAATCTTAATATCTATTTAGAAATACTTTTTTAAAAAATATTTGGATGTAAAAATTATCTTTCAAATATATTATTATTTTTTATTTTTTAAAAAAATATTTATATAATAAATAAAATATTTTTAGTACAAATTTTGAAACATTCACTAATTTATAAAAATTTTAAATATAGAGGTTGATTTGTAAATAGTTTTAAAACGAGGGCTATATGCAATCACCCTTTTCCCTTTCGTTTTTGCATTATGATGAATTTTTGTTTTCAAATTGTACTGGCTTTTACGAGCTGCCTGCAGTTTACAACACAAAGTACGTGTACTTTTGATGAGCCTGATTTGCATGAGCGGATAAAAAGTGACCGAGCGGTGTTTGTTTGGTTGTGTAGCATCTGCATCGCCACTGAACGCGCTGAGGGCACTGTCTACGGACGAGAGCAGCACAATTTTTTTGGATGAGTGGGTCTTGATTGTTGGAGGGTACTTGAGAAATTTTGCAACATGGTCTTCTTCTTCTTCTTCTTAGCAGTAAGAAATTGGACGAAATTTCAATCAATTTGATTCCAACTATAATTATATAATTATATATACAATAATAATATTTCAACAATAAATCTCGTATAGATAGAATCTGAGAATGATAAAATATATACAGTCTTACTTCGAAAAAAAAAAGTTATTTTTTCTAAAATTTTTGGCCTGAATAACATTTTAAATTGTAGTTTTATTGTTCATGGAGATGCTAAAGTTGTTGTCAAATGTAGCTATCAGCACTTAAAAGATTGGGCAAGTTACTACTTGATTGTCCATTAAATATCACCTTTAAAGAAAACTCTCTCAAAACTCTAATTTCAGATTCCCACACTAATTCATAAATTGCGCATGAGGAAATAACCATAACTATAAGACTTTTCAGACAGTGCAGTATAATTTGGCGAACAAAATTCACTTCTGTTGAAATCCTACTTAGATATTTCTTTTCTCTTTTTTTTTCTGCTTTTTTTTTGTTTGTTTTTTCAGATGACCAAGTAAGTGCAACTAATAGGATGACTGAGCATCGTGTTGGATGGCAAACATTTTGGTGAAGATTTTTTGGATCATGTGGATATGATTTTCGCATCTAGCATGAATAACATAATAATAGATCAACATTTTTGGCCCGAGATTTTCCAAAAGTAGGATTTTATTTTTTTATTTTATTTTTATTTTTTTTTTAATTGCTTTGCACATTCTTGCAGGCTTAGGGGTCCAAGGACGAGAAGAGATCAAATGTAGCTCATAAATCATTTTGCTTCTAATCTGAGCTATGTTAAGCAATGTGTTTGATGGAAAGACGAGGAAATTGCATATTAGCTCTTCGTTTTTAAACTTTTTATAAATCAGTTTGTTATTTTATTTTTTTTATAAATTAGTACCTATCTTAAAGTCCGTATCAGAAATATTTTAATTGCTATATAAATATTTTTTAAAATTTTAAATATGAAAAAATAGAATTAGATGTAATTTATAATGTTTATATATATTTTTTAAATTTTTTTTTTTTTTCAAAATTAATATTAGTGAGCCTAGTGCCAAGTGCTAACCTATTAAATTCGGGGTGGTATTTTTATTTCTCTACCATAGACTCAATTCCGAACTCCGCATACATAGTTTCTTAGATATTCTTTTGATTGTATCAAGTAAGGCACACCCTAAAAAAAAATATTAAAATTTCGAAAGTGAAATCTAAGCATACGCTTCAAGTATAGAGGGGCAGTTACTGGTGCTGTGTTGGGGATAAAAAGAAAAAAAGAAAGAAAGAAAAAGAATAGGGCAGTTGGGTTGGTGGCCGTAGTTAGAAAGGCTTCAGACATTTGGCCCACCATGTGCAGTCTTTAAAAACAATCCATATATATATATATACACACACACACACACTAAAGCAAAAGAAAATTTTTTAATGGTGTCTTATATCTTAATATAATTATATTATAATTAAAATAAATTTAATTATATATAGTAGTTAGCATAAATATTATGCGGCTAATATTTCGTAGAAAGTTATAAAATTACTGATTTTTTTCTCTCCTCTATATTATATATAAAAAAAATTAATTAGATTCTTTTTATTTGTGGCTTTGTAATTTATAAATATAATATGTAATACATCGGTCTGATTAAAAGAAATAAAATGCTTTCTACAAATTAAGAAAGTTATAAATTATACTAATATAAATAATTTTTTATTATTTTCACCTATGCAATGCAGGTTGGTCGTCCGCTAGTGCGTGTGTGTGTGTATATATATATATATATATATATATATATATATATATATATATATATATATATATATAGTTTTTTTATTGTTTTTTGACGCACCTAAGCTTGCTTGTAGAAGTTTTGGGGACCATGGCAGGAAGCTCCTAGAGTTGGTGTGTTCCCTTCACTTTTAAGACAACGGTGAGCAACACCTCTTGTCCAGTCGCAATCCCACAGCCCAATTGATCTAACCTCATCGGACCACATTGTGGTCCGTCGATTTCGAGCTCAAACAATCACATGGCTTCACTCTTCTTTCTTTCTTTCTCTTTCTTTCGGATTACGTTAAAAAGCAAAAGCAATAAAGAACATCTCCAGTAACTTATAACAGATGTCCAACTGAAGCACATAACTGACGTTTTCACGAGATCAACGAGGTGATGGTGGTGTTCATGGCGAAATTATTTCCACTCTCTTTTTTCTTTTTTAAAGATGAAAGAACCAACCACTTTCGAAATTATTGCAATTGACTCCAACTACTTAGTCTATTTATGGAAGCATATGCGACTGTACCTAATGGGGGTGAAAATGAGCCGAGTTCGAGTTGAGTATTACTCAGCTCGATCTCGGCTCGATTGGTTTAGCTCGAGCTTGAACTCGAGCTTAATGAGTTTCAGATGCTGAGTTCGAACTCGACTCAACTCAAAAAATCACAAGCTCAGACTCGATTCGAATTTGGTTCGATTGTATTTTAAACCCAGAGCTTTAATAAAATAGGTCGTCATAATTGAAAACTTTCAAATATTACCGCGACAATTCTGAACTATCAAAATAGATCCTCCGTTGATCCGCTATCCAAAATATTATTTGCACCACTTTGAGCTCCCGATGTGGCTGCTCCACCGCTTATTCTACGTGGCAGTTAATTAGTGGTCATGCAGAATAACTGATGGCCAATCTATATCAACAGCTCAAACAACATAAATCAGATCTGACGACGATGTTAGCTAAGGACTTTTTCAGAAGCTCAAGATTGTTATGGTAATATTTAAAAGTTGAGGAAACTTTTAGTAAGTTCATACGATTAAAAATAAAAATTTGCCTATATTAATCTGCTAAATTTAAATGCATAGGTAGGGTGGCTGAATATATATATATATATATATATATATATATATATATATATATATATATATATATATATATATATATATATGTATATAGGGTGGCTGATATATATATATATATATATATATATATTCAGCCACCCTATATACATATATATATATATATATATATATATATATATATATATACCCGTCAGACTGCATAGTTTGGTAGGCATATCTTCGACCATAAAGACCTCTAATGAGGCAATTATTTCCTTCGATCTTCTTCCTGCCCTCCCAAAATGGACGTTTCAGATGTCTTCTGTAAAATGATGAATTACAAGAACAATTTTGCAAATTATTGTCCTTCTAGATGGCACCTCATGTAGATAGCAACAACTAAGGCTGACTCATTGAAAGAATCATTTTCTTTTCGCCTGTTAAAGTTTATAAGAAAAGCATCAAAAAAAGGTTGGTGACAAGTCATAGAAAATTATCACAACAACAAGAATGATTTGAAAACTGAAAAAGTTAGCTATCCTTTACTATGCTTTGAGATATGTACCTAATAAATGGGTACTTAAATAATTGTAAACTCAAAAAGTAAATGATTTATGGATGGAGATGTCGTGTATATCGGAAAGCTGTAATGTGACCGATCGGTGTTGGTCTAATTAATTTGTATAGTTAGGAGTTGGAAGAAAATTTGTTCTGCTTCTTATGAACAATAGATCACAGTTTGATCCTAACAATATTTTATTGGGAGAATCTGAATTTTATCATGTACCGTTTTCGATCGAGATGTAAGATAAAATTAAATTCGATGAATAAGATCAATAAAAAAGAAGAAAAAAAAACTGTAATATAGCTTATCGCAACCACATGAAGTTGTTTTACTATGAAACTAATATAAAATGACGTATTATCAGCTTATTAGCGTCAATCAGCTCATGTTTGGTCTGTTCGAGTATTATTTACATGTCGAGATAGGTGCAAGTGATGGATGGATTAATATTTTGAAAGACGGGTAGACATGGCTTTCTAGCATTTTCTTTAAAACTAGGGCTCAATTACTGTTTAGTTACATATTTATCACAGTGCAACATATTCCTCTCGAAACACTGCATCAGGAGGAAAAGAAAGACAAAGCAATGAACTCATGAATAATTTGGAGTTAATGTGATATTATTTACGTCAGTCTTTTCAAAAATACATATTATCTAAATCAGCCTAAAATTTAATAAAAACTTTTTAAAACAGTTTTTTTCTTTTACTTTTAATGTTTAAGAAGGACAACTTTTTATTTTATCATATAAAAATAATTTTCTTAAAATATTTAATAATAAAAATAATAAAAAATAGACTGGCGTGAATAACGTCAAATCAATTCCAAATTTTTAAAGTTGAAATAATTCTAAGAATATTATTTTTTTTAGTTTTACTTTATGATATCAAAGAAAAAGAAAAAAAAGACAAAATTATCGAGAGCAGTAACAGAGTAGCTTTTTTCAATAAACAACAGAATTGTACCATTTACTCCCAAAATTCAACAGCTATATTCTCGTATAACCCTTTTATTTCCATCGGAGTCTTTTTACCGTGCAAGCGATTCATGCATCTTATGATGGATGTATGTTACGGAGGATTATTAAAAAAGAAAAAAAAAAAGAAAAAAAAAAAAGAAAAGTACGAAAAGATAAAAGGTAGGGGCATTCGAGGTCTGATAAAAGAGAAGGGGTCGTCGGCCAATGCTCCTCATGGGCTGTTGTAGTTGGCTTCAACCCACGAAGGTGGCGCCGTTATTTTGGAGATTTTCTTCAGTCATGGGCCCCTAAGGTTTGGGCTGATCCCGGGTGCGGAGAAATACAAATCATTTTCCAAGTTAAGTAATTGGGCCGAATTAGCATTACTTTTCTTTTTTAAAATAAGAAAATCAGTAGTAAGGATAGTAAAATTAGAACCCCTCATATAAGAATTTCTCTATTCTTAACTGTTAAGAAAAAACAGTTCACATATTTTTGAATTAAATGTTCGGCTCTTTAGCATGTGACCAACAGATTACTTCAACTTCATATTAAGTTCCTGATATTCTACCTATCACCAATTATTTTTATTTTTTTTTAGATTAACGTCCAATCATTTTAGCACCTTGCTCTCAGCCTCAATTCTCCGAATACCTCTCATGCAGAAGTTATTGACGTAGCTCATCTGCTATCATTGTCATTCACCACCACTACTTGCCACACTGATCTCCTTCAACCTTTCGTCGAGGTAATTTTCATGGTCGCTGTTCTGTTTCTTCCTTCTTGGCATTACCAGGGACATAGCAACCCACTATTGGCCCATAATAAGCCGGGCTGGATATGGACTGAGTGCCCCTTCAAGGGTTGTTTTTAGCCCAGTATTTGGAACCATGAATTTGATAACGATGTTTAACTGAGCCACCGGATTTGTCCGAAGAAATTGGATACATTATTATTTGTGATATGGAAGCGTAACAACTTCAAAAGATTATGTATTCCTCGAGAAAAAAAAGGGAAAAAAAGCATCAAAAGATTATAAATTGGGTCGAGGAACGTGTGCAAGGCTGAGCTGGCGGACGGGAAGGTGGTGGCGGGCTCCACCGAGACATTAAGCGTAGTACTTCACCGTTAGATGAAGAGTTGTAGCCTTACAAAGCCAAATTTGGCCTCGCCAAGATGCTCCACCTTGCCGGCGAGAGCCAGCGACTCCACCACCGCCCACATCATCGCCGGAACTCATGGCTACACTGCTCCTGGTTAGTAAAAACTTAATTATATAAATATGTCTTGAAATTTTGCATTTTATGAAGTATCACAACCTCTTAAATCTCGCAGTGCAAGAGACGTGATTAAATTGTTTGATACACGGGGAAAGTGGACGAGAAATGTGTATTGATTTGAAGTGGTGTTGACGAAGCAAGCGACGGGACGGCGGAACCACCAAACCTGTATGGAGAGAACAAGCATATGGCGTACTGGTTGGCACGTTGCAGATTTCAGATCGGCATTGTACATATTTCAGAGAAGATCAATGCTATGAACATCTAAATACACCTCGGTATAAAACATTTCACATGGGATGATAACCACATTCAGAGGAAGCAGGGTCAGAGAACGAGCAGTAAAATAGACCTCTATCCTAGCACACCAAGTTTAAAATAGAAAATACATGAGAAGAAATATTTCCCATAGAAACAACATCATTCAGGACATAATTGTTTATATCTACCCCCCACCCCCAGACCCCGTTATAACGAGATAACGCGACTCCTAGCTGGAATGTTGTTGTTATTGTTGCACATAGGAAGAATTAATATATATATATATATATATATATATATATATATATATATATATATATATATATATATATATATATATATATATATATATATATAGAGAGAGAGAGAGAGAGAAGAGAGAGAGAGAGAGAGAGAGAGAGAGAGAGCATCTTCTAAAGTCGACTTTATTCGGTGCTGAATAAGGTTAGGTCTTTTTTGATGGTCAGCGTTATAAATGGACATTCGACTTTGTTCATATTGATATATTATCCAAACAACTTCTAAACAATAAAAATCATTGATTTCTATTATAATTTGATGGTGCATTGGATGCTTCCAAAATTAACAAAACATGAACAGTGTAGAACATATAATTACAAAAACGACTCCATTTGAAAAACCAAATGGCTGATGTGAATCATGTGAAAATTGATCCATGTAGACCGATTTCATGAATTTTGATGTTTGAATGATATAATGATCTGTCACTCCATGCCGATCGTTTTCATTAATTTTGGATCATTCGATGCACCATCTAAAATATAATAAAATCGTTGCCTTTTATTGTTTGGAGATTTTTTTGGGTGATAAATCAACATGAATGGAGCCAATCGTCTAGTGACTCAAGTCGTAGTACCGATCATCAAAAAAGACCCGACCTTATTTAGCACCAAATAAGGTCGCCTTATATATATATATATATATATATATATATATATATATATATATATATATAGAGAGAGAGAGAGAGAGAGAGAGAGAGAGAGAGAGAGAGAGAGGCTATACTCAGCTCGATATGAGAATAGCCTTAATAAGTTAACATCTCAGCCGTTGATCTGTTTGATCTAACGGTTGAGATTTAATTTAACACTTAACAGCGTCATTAAATACTTAACGGCGTGAATCGTTATTCCGTTAAGTATAAAATTAAATCTCTGTCGTTAGATCAAACAGATCAACGGCTGTGATGTTAGCTTATTAAGGCTATTCTCAGGTCGAGCTGAGAATAGCCTTTCTATATATATATATATATATATATATATATGAGATTACCAACTATAGTGTGTACTTTGAACAACTTTCTTTTTCTCACTCATATCTATAACTTAAGATCAGTAGTGCAATGCAAGATTGAATTGAACGTTGCTAAGCAAAGGAGATAGACTAGCCGACCTTTTGATTAACTGAAATAAAATGACAGCAAGAGTTCAAATCTTCTGACATAAAGACGTTATCTAATACAGAGTTACATGAAAACTTTGTTTTCAAACGTAACATGTAAGGGAAACTACAGAACTTCTGTTGAATACCTTGTCAGTTGTTGCTCTTTCATCATAGTTCCCAACAGTTGCATCCTAAGGTCGCAGATGGCAAGAAAATTGGCTGCTTGGATTGCACAACAGAAAAAAAAATCATTCAGATGAGTCAAAAATTGTGGCATGTTTCAAGAGTACGAAATAATTGTGAAAACGTTAGATATAGATTAGTCCGATTTGGACAAAACCTTTAAGATATTTGTCCAGAAATAAATGCTCTTTATGACAAAGGAGAAACAAGTCCAGGGACTTGTACAGACAAACATAACTAGAATCCTACATAATTTGGACTATAAGCAGTAAGTGTGCAGTTGGAGTGGAAGTAAATTAGTATATAACTCCTTAAACACATGCAGAGACTAGCATGCTAAATTCTGAGAGAAAATGGAATATCATGTTGATGCCATCATTAATTGAAATTTGAATCAGGCTGCTGAGAATACAGATCTAAGGTACATAACTAGTCTCATATCATGTACAAATCATATAACTGTTGCATCAAAATAAACAGGAAAGGAATAGCTTCATTACTATTTGGAATACTTCTTCCAAGTAAAAAAAGATCAAACTGCCTCAAACAAAGATTTACACAACCACAAATACATTCATACTAAATGTCATGCAGCCAGTGGCAAAGAGAAGCACTACAAATATTGAAAATACTTCTGTAAGATCCCGGTCTTCCCAGTTCACAGAGCATGCCACAGAATAAATGAATAGTAGAAGCGTCAAATAGCTTTGTTCGATGTACAAATGGGGTACTGAGTAAGCTTCATCAAATTGTCTCACATACGAATACACACACCCTCAAATATCTTTGTGATACAGTTGTTAGCAAAGAAATCCATACAAGGTACTGAAAGTATTCGATAAAATTTCTGATCTTCCCAGTTGACATATCATCACATTATAGCAATAAGTTTAACATTTTTTATAGAGAGAGAAAAAGAAAGGGCAATGTGCCATGCAAGCATTAGGATGACAGAAATCTTCGAGAATATAGAAGCTGGTAGCCAACCTCATAATTATCTCTGTAAGTTTGGCTTTAAATGCTAGATTTTATGAGCAATCACTTCCTCCGGAATCAAATTCCTAGGAATCAGATGCCTAAAGTACAAGATTCTTTTGATAATGAAAACATCTACACAAGACATTGTCTGCAGAATTAAATATGTTGGATCATATCCTATACTACCCCTTTCACCATCTATATGACCTAACAGGAAGCTCCTAACACCCACAAATGAAAATAAAACATTTGCTATTCATGAGCGACTTGACTTTCAGCAACTTTACTCAAGCTACTATTTAGGACTTATAGGAGTGCCCTTTTTCTGGTTTCTTTTCCGTTCTTTATTTTAGCCCTTTTTGATGTTTGCTTGTTTTGTGCATCTTCTCTATGTCTTCGGATGCTTGGATTAATTCTTGCTCTGTAGACTTATGTACTTGCGTGATTGAGTGCTAGTTTTCCAGGCTGAGGGTTATACAGAAACAGCCCTTTCCAGACATGATTGTGTACATCTCACCCTCCCAGCTACACGTGCGGGATTATTATTGGGCCATTGTTGTTGAGTAACTGTTCTCATTAACTTAAGCCTCTATAACAAGTAGACACAACCAAAAGCCATGCCACAAATAGCCAGGTATTCACGGGTCTACAATCCGTAAAGAAAGAAACAAATTCAAAGAAATCACCAGATAGCAGGATGATACAATTGTAACTTCCCATACGAGTCAGATTCTTGATCATTAAAAGATGCCTTGAACTATTACCCTAATGAAGAATATGCCACTTACGGTGGAAAAGGGTGCATGCCCTAGTACGCTACCTTAACTTCGTTATCTCATATATGATAATAACCTTTGATAGGATTCGTAATCAACCCCATAGAGATATTCCTCTGCTTGATATGCTATGTGCACGTTGTTAATATAGCTGAACTAGGACAATCATAGGTGCTTTTTGGAAAACTTGTCTTGAATTATGGTAATGTTATTAAATGAAATGTATGCGCGGTGCTTTCCACTTTCCATCGATGCTTAATTGTCCATTGATGTTTTGTCTCACCATTTATATCACATTTTCCAAAAAAAAAGGGAAGACATTACCTCTAATAAGAACCACCAAAGACAAGAAACAGATGATGCAGTGCAATCAGAAGTGAAGGTGAACCTTCCGACAAATCTGGATGCAGATTTTGGAGGCGCATGGTGGTGTTATAATTTTAAAAAATGGTTTAGCTCATTAACTTGGTTGGGAACCAAAACATGCACACTTGAAAGAGCTCGTGCTTCTTTACTTTCCAACTATTAGTGCCCCTCCTTGCATTTTTCTTTCCACCAAGAATAAACATATATTTTCCAAAGACAGTGAAGTTGTTTCTAAATTCTAACAACCAAACACATGATCTTGAGGATCACATAAACCAAGAATAGGCTATCCTCCAAACAAGGAGTATAAATGGAAATACTTGGTCTCAAAGAGTTGAAACCCATCTAAGAGTTGCTTTCGCAGCCAATGCATCTCGGTGCTGATTTGGAGGAGGATGATTGTATACTTGGAAAAACTGGTTTAATTTCGTTTGGGACCCAAAGCAAGCACATTTGGAAAAGGAGAACATGAAAATTCAAAAGTTAGTCCCAAATCATCATACGCATAAATGAAAATTTAATTCCTAGTCTTAACTACTGAAGAGAAGCAATTTTGTCTCTGCTTAAAAAAGATAACTTACACGAAATGTTAGCCATTGCCAAAACCAAAAGTGAAGCCACTTAGAACAAGTTTGAAACCAAACAACTAGACAAGTCCAACAGATCGGATTAATGACCAATGACAATAATGGCTATGGAGAAGCAATTTTACACTTTCATGAGGTTTTGCTTTTAATTTGTTGCAAGATTCCATCACATTACTGAAATAAAAAACTCCCTGCAACCTAAATTCGACAAGAGCAAGGAAAACAAATATACAACAGGGTAACCACAAACAAGTAGGTACATATCTGACATGCTGTAAAAAGCAAGTGCAGTTCTGCAAACATAATTCTCTAAAACATGAAGCAAATAACACAAAGTCTTCGTTCTTAAACTTTTTATTCATACAAGACTAATCAACAACTACACAATAGGTAGCCAGAAGCAAGTTACATATCTGACATGCCACGCGAAGTAAGTCAACTTCTACAAACACAATTCTTCTCTAAAACATGAAGCAAATAACACCAAGTATTCATTCTTAACCTTTTAAATCGTACCACAGTAATCAAAATTAACATGGAACAATATCTCCGTGGTCCTAATTAACACTCAACAACATCAAACCTGAATTACATTTATAGTCTCAAAAACCACCAACTAATATATAGCCAAATCTACTAAAACAAGCAAATTTTATTCCATTCGGAAAAGAAAAAAGAAAACTTTATGGAATATTAGAAAAACAAATCGTATTCCTTCTAAAAAAACATGAGATTTTTACCAAATAAAAGACATTTATATAATCGAAGCCGGCGTCGCCGACGAAACCTACTCCTGCTCTATTGCCTGGCTCCATCCTGTCTGCCTTGCTAACTAAACGATACCATGTACAAGAGATCTTACATTTACCAAAATGCCCTTTGCCCTAGTAACAGAAGAGCTAGGAGATGGAGGGTAGATTGAGAAACTGAAGGTGAGGCCTTAGAATTTGGATCCGCCATTTGAGATGAAGGAGAAGAAGATGAAGAGCTCTTGAGCAAAACTTTTTTTTTGGAGTTTAAAAAGGATGGAATACGAAGACTCTCATGTGGGCTTATATTTAAGGCGAGAAGGTTTTTTTTTTTGAGATCGAAATCTTCCCCCGCTCTTTGCTAACTCACGGGCCATAATTTTTTACGCACACTCGTCAGTTCATTTTGGACCTGAATATGCGCAGAGAGAAAAACTCCGACTTGATATTTATCTCTAGATCAGACATGAAGTGCTGCAATATGCAGTCACCAATTTTTCTGCAACCGCTGAAAATTTATGGTACGGGTACATTCTGCAGGGCGTACATCTCCTTACTGAACGAGAGTCGAACCCTGATGATGTGCACACTTTTCGATACAAAGCGTTCCACCGGGAGGCATTTAAGGACGAGAAGTTATGTGGAGATTTTTGTCAAATAGCTAATAAGTGAGAGAATATATGTCCAAAGTAGTTAGTTAGAGGCGTTTGTTTGCATGAGCTTGTGTCAGTCTGTGACAATTATCTTGTTTTTTGCTTTTTCTTTAATTGTTTTTCCGTTTATGAGAATTAGATAATTTTATTATTTTAAAATTACTTAATTAAAAATATATTTTTTATATATTTATAAAAATAAAATCGTATCCTCAGTTTGATCCGTTAACGTGATGCACGCACGTCAAACTTACAATAAAATAATAAAAAAATCGTTCGGTCGCCACCTTGATCACTCGCAAACAACAAAAAAAAACTCTCTCACTCTATCCCTCTCTCCGTCAAAACTTTCTCACCCACTCTCCCTCTCTCTCTCTCTCTCTCTCTCTCTCTCTCTCTCTCTCCTTACTCTTTTCTTTTCTTTGCCACTCTCTCACTAAAATTACTTTTTTCTATTTAAAATAATATATGTTATCTATATATTTTTATATTTAATATTCTGAATAAAATTACGAACAATTTATAAAATATTTTATTTTATTTTACAACTTTTTAGTTCAAACAATTTTATAAAAAGTTAATAAATGTGTTAAATAGTTTATTTAAATATCGTTCTAACTTACTACGATGAACTATTTTATATATTTATTGATTTTTTTAAAAAAATATTAACTATAAAATTATAGAACATGATAAAATTTATACGTGATGAACTAAAAAATTATAAATTAAAATAAAATCTATAATAGTGTCTAGAGTCGCCACAAAAAATGGTGACTCCATAGTTTTTTTTTACAGATTTAATCTATATTTAAGAATTTTACAGATTTCATCTAGCTGAATCAAATATGATCGAAACCAACTCGAGATTGATATTTCAAAATCAACCTGACCCTATTTGACCTGAGATAGGCCGGTCTGGTCGGGTCCATGGATTAAAAAGAAAGAAAAAATAGGTAAGAAAATAAAGAGTATGATGAAGAAAGGGAAGTTTTTAAATTCTCTGTTTTTATTTTATTTTTAACTAAAATAAATGTAACAGCGTGCATGTGTGTAAGTTCAGGAAGAAAACGGGATATTGGACTTTAAAGCCCATCGGTTTGGGCCGGGTCTGATTACTTTTGAACATATCTAATGGCTGAGTATACTACGTAGTCTCACCAACGAAATGCTCTCTTGCAGAATAATTTTTCAGGGACCGACCTCTAAAAATCATATGTTAAAGTATGTACTGAATTTCATTACGGTCCGATTTATATCATATGTTTCAGTCCAATCAAGCTGAAAATAATTTTATTAGGACTTTAATGAGATGGTACAGAGGAATCGGATCGTTAGGTCTTTGGTGGTATACGACTTATCCATTTAGTTTCTATCTTATTTATAAGGGGCTGTAATATTTTGTCGCGTATCAAGATTTATAATTCAACTGCTAAAATTTTATTCAGTTTGTGTTTACTGTCGTACTTGTAATCTCCAAATTGATAGTAGCTCTGCTTCTTCTTCGCCCGTGAAGGAGTTTTATCTCCGAACAATGTTGAATTTTGTGTCCTCTTTTGCTGCATATTTTCTTCTTAATTGTTTTTGTGTTCTGCGAGCATCTAAAGGTTTTCAATTCACTAGTGTTTCTAACACAGAGAGACTGACCAAATTTGTAATTTTTAAAAATTTAAAAATGTGAAATCTAAAGGCCGTGTAAAAATTACAGTTCAAATAAACAAGCAATTATATTCAACAACTTCGGCAGCTTATTACACATTTCTTTTTTTTAAAATATTAAAATATAATATTATACAGTATATTCAAATACTTCGTATTATAGTTCATTATAAAAAAATATATATATATATATATATATATATATATATATATATATAATATATATAAATTGGTTGATATTCATGATAATTTTATTAAGAGTCGCTTGAAATATTTTTCTGCCTATTATATCCTGATTGATGATAACCCTTCTCAACATGCCTTACTATATTGCTAGATCATTATCCATATAAAAATTTGATGTTAGAATATCAAAATAGGGCATTGCTCTAAATGCAATCAGGACTAATTCTTCAGTGTCATCTGAAGAATAATTTTTATATTAAAAATATGCTTGGTTACGCCCTCAAATCCTCCGTTCTTCATTTACATAATCCCTACACCTCTATCGATCTCACTCATTTTCCACCGTACACTCTGGCGATAATAAACGTCTAGACTGAGGATGCCGCATAGCCGTGGTCGTAGAGTATTGGTGTCAAATGAGAAGGCTTTAGTGGGAATTGGAAGATTATATCATTCTATCCTCCCACTTCACTTCAAGTTGACCTCACAGCACTATGTATGGTTGAAACTATAAAAGGAACCAAGCTAAAGCCTACTCTAATACTACTACCACCACTTATTTCCCCATAATAATAAATTACTTGCATTGAAATTTATAGTGGGTGAAAAGATAAATAATGCACATTCATTCTTAAACTAAAAAAGGAAAATGTTAAATCATTTACATGTAGACTTGATCACCAAAAAAAATGTGAAGTTGAGTAGCATTGCTCTATAAGATAGTGTCCTATATGGGTTGTCTCCGCATTGGGCCTACTCAAGTAGACGAACTGATTCTAAAAACCGGCCTCTAAAAGAATTATATAAAAACCGACTTTTTATAATATTTTATAATTTTATATTATACTATATATTTTCGAACTGAATTGTTGTCTACAAAATGAGTTATAAAATTGAACTATAGTAAGATAAAATTAACTTTCTTATTAAATTTATACTAATTTTCGGTAGAGCTGTAAGAAAAGATGCCTCCACTTATACAAACAGCTCCCTGATGGTCCACCATAGCAGAATCAAAACCCTACTTTTAACCTCTACAAAATAGTGGAAGAATCTTCTTTGATATAGCCAATCACAGCCAGCAGTATATCTGTCTTTTTGGCCTCTTCTTTTACATCAAATCAAAAAAGGGGAAAATAAAACAAAAAGAGAAAGTATTCCCACACAGAATGTTAAACTCCATTTTACAAGTCTCTGTTTGGTCCACTACAAGAATCAGATGCTGCGTGAATACCAAGCAGTATACCCCTTCAGAAAAAAAAAGAAAATTGGAAAGAAAAAAAAAAAAGAAAAAGAAAAACTGTTGGGCCCATAAAAGTTGATTTAAATGATGATCCCAAGATATAACTTCAAGTCACTATTATCTTAACTGTAGCAGTTAGTACATGTTGAACTAACTACTAACTCCAAACAATTATTATATAATATTCAAAATTTATTAAGCAAGACATGCTTCGAAAGATATAAACATCTCCGCATCCTAAAACGTGCTATAGGATGCATTTTTAGACTATTTTAAGTTAAAGCTTTTAACGATCCAGCATTTTTGTTTGAAAATGAACAAAAATTTAGGTTCTGTTCCTAGTCTTGGTGGCTGCCGGTGGATCCTTGTGCTTGCACGCACTGGCGTCTGACTTGCAAGGGTCGACTTCGACGAGCAGCTGGACGACTTCGTTCATCGGTGGGCGACGATTCGGTGCGGCATCGGTGCATTTCAGAGCGATGCGAAGCACTTGGATCATCTCATCCTTGAAGGGGCTCCACAAGAGGCGCTTGTCCAACAGCTCGACTGCACCTTCTTTGCTGGCCATCTTTGTAGCCACCCAATGGGTGATGTCCCGGTTCTCTCCGAACTCCGGCTCGCTGGGCTTCTTCCCCGTTAACAACTCCATCAGAACTACGCCGAAGCTGTAAACATCGCACTTGGTTGTTGCCTTCAAGGAATATGCATACTCTACACGCAATAATGAATCATTAAATTAGTATAAATGATGACCACTTCAATTACTCGTTACGTCTCTTTCGCTAAAAAGATCAGTACTTCGTACCTCGCATTAATGTAATCTCACATTTGAAGCATGCTATTCTTATGTTATAGGTAAACTAATATCCATATTACTGGTCTAAGAAGAGTGGCGTAGATTTTTAAACTAACATCTAAAGAAATATCTAAAATATAATTTCTGTCCGACGTAATAAGCAAGATTAAATTAGATTTACCTGGGGCTAAATAGCCATAAGTTCCAGCAATGACAGAGGTGGAAGTAGAATGACAATCGCCTCTCGCCTGCAAAACCTTGGCGATTCCAAAATCAGCAACCTTCGGCTCAAAGTCTGCGTCGAGTAAAATATTGGAAGTCTTGATGTCACGATGAACGATCGGAAATACCAAATCATGGTGCAAATATGCTAGTCCCTGAGCAATCCCCAGTGCAATACGATGCCTCCTCGGCCAATCCAAGAAGCTCCAGCAGCTGTGCAGAGCATCCCAGAGGTTCCCATTGGGCATGTACTCGTAAACTAGTAATTTGCTATATTGCCCTGAGAAACAACAGTAGAGTTTAACTATGTTCTTGTGCCTTATACTTCCGAGCGTTTCGACCTCTGTTCTGAGCTCTCTGTCGAGGTATAAATTGTCATCTGACGGAGAATCCTTTATTCTCCTGCTACTCCAGAGCTTTTTAACGGCAACCCACTCTCCACTGCTGAGTTCAATCTTGTATACGGTGCCGGAGCCGCCGTGGCCGACTATATTCTTGTCTATCAGCGCCTCCAAGATCTCGTGCTGGTCGAAGCTGAGCTTGTGGAAGCTCGTGACGTCGTAGGAGAACGACGAAGACGAGAAGAACCCCCCGTCACTGTCTTCCACCGATCTTTCTCTGCTGTACCAACGCTTCACGAGCAAGAGAACTCCTAGGAGAAGTAAAACTACCGACACGATTACCGCCCATATATTACTTAGACGTTTTCGAATGCTTGTTTGATCATGACAGAGAGGGAGCAGTCTGCTGGTGAGGTTCATCTGCAAAGGCGCGCAGAGGCCTGGGTTACCTGCAAGGATGTCAAAGTTGCTTTAAAATCGTAAGATTGTACATACAACGTAAAATTAAATGGTGTATGATACCATGAGCAGTGAACCAAGTGACTTTTACCTGCGACACTCTCGATCAAGCCTTCCTTTAGCAATGGTAATGGCACTGGTCCACTAAGCCGGTTGTTGGAGAAGTCAAGCGAGTTAGGCAGAAGATCGCAGAGGCTCCGCGGAATCTCCCCTGTGAGAAGATTGTTTGAGAGGTTCAACACGTTGAGAGATTTCAGTGATGCAAGTGATTCAGGGATGGATGAATCTAATTTGTTGTTCTGCAACGACAGCTGGTTTAGTTTGTTCAAATTTCCGAGCTCAGATGGAATCGGACCCGATAAAAGATTGTTGCTTACGTCAATCTTCACCAAACTAATTGCCAATGAGATTTCGGGTGGGAGTGAGCCTGACAAGTTGTTTTTCGCCAAGAACAAATTCGATAAATTCTTCGCATTTTCGACTGTTTTTGGAATCGCTCCTTGGAAGTTATTGAAGCTTAAATCGATGATGGAAACACGAGGGAGACCCAAAATTCGTTCTGGGATCTGGCCAGTAAGTTGGTTATTACTAACCCTGAAACGAAGCAGTGTATAGCAGCCAGAGTAATCTGGTAATTTGTTAGCGAACATGTTGTTCAATACTAGGAAATACAACAACTTCCCTTTAGCACATGCCTCCGGTGGGAGCTCGCCGTAGAATCGATTCTCGGATAGTTCTAGAAGGACTAGCTCCGAGAACTTTCCGATCGTCGGTGGGACTTTGCCGGTGAGGAAGTTCTTGTAAAGCGAAAGCATAGTCAGCGTGGTCGAGTTTCCGATCACGCCGGGAATCTCACCGGTTAGACTGTTGATATAGAGTTGCAAAACCTGAAGGTTCGGCAGCCGGCAGATGCTAGCCGGAATTCTGCCGATCAACCGGTTGACCGAAGCATCGAAGTCGGTCAACTTGGTTAAGTTCCCTAGTTCTTCTGGAAGCTCTCCGTGGAGTTGATTATAGTACAATTCTAGCCTCAGCAGATTAGAAAGCTTTCCGATAGCTGCCGGAATCTGGCCGACGAGGAGATTCCCACTGAGCTCGAGGTCTGTGAGTGACGTCATATTTCCGATCCACGCTGGGATCTCCCCGCCAAGGGAAGTCGTAGAGAGGATCAAAACTTTGATATTGGCAAGCTTCATGAATTTCTCTGGCATCCGCCACGTGGCGAATCCTGGGTTCTCGTTTAAATTGATAAATTCGATAGCAGTAAGGTTGGTGATCGAGAAAGGGAACTCGCCGGAGAACAAGTTATTGGATAAGTCGAGAACCCGGAGAGACTGTAGAGGTGAGAGGTCCGGAAGACCGCCGTAGACGCCGGAGAAACTCATGTTGAGCTCTTGTATATACGAACAGTTGAGCACGTCGGCGGGGAAGCCGGAGCGTATCTCGTTGTAAGCTAATCGAAGAACACGCAGCTTCGGAAGGTAAGAGCAGACGCCGGAAGGGAAGTGGCCGACGAGCGACCAAGAAGAAAGATCTATTTCTTCTATGTAGCCGTCAGCGTCGCAGACGATGCCGGAGAAGTTGCAGTAAGGAGCGCTGCCAGCGGCATCAGCGGAAGAGGAGGGGAAGTGCCAGCGAGACATGGCGGGACCGAGGAGGGACTGTTTCATTGAGGCGAGGAAGATGGACTGGTCTTGGAGAACGGTGGCTTGGAAAGAGAGGTTGAAGAAGGTGAAAAATAGAGTGATAATGATGACAGTGACGATGGCCATGGCGGAATTGGGTGTGCTGGAGTGGAGAAGATATGTGTGTGTATATATATAAATGGGATTGTTGGAGAATAATTTGAATTGCTTGCCTGCGGTGAGTTGAGCATGGAATGATGTAAAGGTGCACGAGTGAAAGAGAGATGGGAAAGAAAGGAGGTAGCGATCGTGCATGGCTTTTGAGAAAAGAAATTTGTAGAATAATTGTTTCTGCAGCACCACCAGGCCTGCTTCACTCGTCCCACTTCAATCTTCAGCGTCCATCTCCTTACACCTCTTCCGAGCTAGTGAATCTCGACCATCCCCTGGGTTAACGTATGTATCATCGGCGAGGCAGCTTATCATGTAGTCACGTGAGTATCATGTGAGGGGCTGAAAATCCTTAACGCGGATTCATTCCCTATTCATTTGGACTCAGCAATAGCAAGGTAGCACTGTTCCAGCCAGGTTAGACTTGAGTACTAATATGTTTTTCAGATAACAAGTTAAAATTTTTTCGATATATCAACCTTTACTATTATTAATGATAATAATTTTTTAATTATGATCAATCAATCTGTATTAGACCGAAATTACGATTAGAAAGTAAGATTCATGTCTGGTGTGTGCTCCAATATAGACGTGAAGTACTGGCGCCATGTCCAACCATCATATTAGTAACTGTAACTAAAATCTCGTTGGAATTGCTTATTCTTCATTTTAGAACTATCCGTAGGATTCGACCTTGCGATATGTGCTTTATGAAGCACACTATACCATTCGACTTATGAGTGGAGGACTTGAGTACTAATAATTGTACACCCATATATATCCACAATATAAAAATTTCTAAGAAAATAAAAAATTAACTGCTAAAATGTAAGTTCACGGAAAATCAATCATTAATGTTTCAAACTTGGCAAATTCATATATTCAAACTGAAATATTATTGCACCATTGGGAGGTTAAGATAGTGCCGAATGCAGATTATATTATTTCAGATGGTCGATGTTAGTATTATAAAATATTGCATGTGATGGAAATAATGTCATAAACGGCAGATGATGGTATTGCGGGCGATGAAGAATAGTATCGACGTCTAATAGAGATTGACGATAGATATTGAATATATAAGAACTGCTTGTTAGAAGTTTGCGGACAAAGGGCCAATTTTTCACACCCCCAAATCTTTTTATTATATTTAACTGAAGATTTCAGAATATGTTCCAAAAAAATAAACTACCATGTAAATAGATACCCATTCCACTAGTGTAATTCTTTTAGGTCATTTGGTACTTTAACAAACTTTATTCTTTTGGAAGGGTAATGCTCATCGCCGAACTAGCTAAGTGCAAGTAGTCCGACGGTAAATATTATAATCTTAGTTGGCACCTTTCAAACTACGCGCACTTGTCATTTGCATGCATGAGGATCCCATACATGTACACCATGTAAGTTGGTCGAGTCTGCGTTGGGTAAAATTTCTCGCAGGATTTTCTAGCTCAACTGGATGGGAGGCGCCTCAGGAAGCGTCACCACTTAGGTTCGAGTCCGCGTGGGGCGAAATTTCTTGCAGAATTTTTAAAATTTCTCTATACTCCGTGGTAGGAACCCCCGTTCATAGAAAACTTGTACTTGAATCCCAGAGTATCGGTTGGGGCTGGGCGTGGGGGTTTCCCTCGAGTTTGAGGTCCCTATGAAGGCGTGCGCTCGTATTACGGATTCCACGACGATAATCTTAAAAATTAAAAAAAATTGGTCGAATTCTAAATAGGGCGGTAAATAGACATGAAACATTTACATAACTCAAAAACCTAATGAAGCAAAGTTGAAGATACTACATCGCTTTAAGCTACAGGGAACATTTGTCGTCAAGCTGTGTATGTTTACTTTTTAGTGATTTAAGTCCCTTAGGTTTTGGAAGAACAACAATCTCTTCTTTAAGAAGATTTAAGATAATAAAGAGTGCATCATTTAGCTTCTTAACAATTATATATAGGGCAATTAGAAAAGCAAAGCTCAAGGTTAGGTTGGTGGGATTGCTTTGCATAATAAAAATGCAATGTGCTGTCATATGGGAATTAGCATCCCAGATATTAGGTATTAATAGTACTGTGCATGCATGATTTTGTATATTATATAACACATATACATGAAAATATAAGGGACATTTGCATTTCGATGCCCCAGATAATTCAAATTTATCTTTTCATACCCTCCTATCGAAATAGTCCTTTTATATCTTTTTAAATTTTTAATCATATGAAATGATCGTCATTTCACGCGGTCAGGGAGAGGGCGGGGGGTGGCAAATTTGAATTATCGGAGGCGGAGGCATACACTTTCTTCTTTTTTTAACCTATAGTATAAATTTGCTAAGGTTTATATGTACCAGTAGTTTAGAAAATACACAATGCAAGTGGCTAAAGTATTATTTCGAGATGAAAAAGAGTCAGGTCAATTTGAGCCCCTGCAGTCCGTTGCCCAAAAAAAACAAAAAAAACACACATGTAAAATAGTTTAATATTGGACAATTATATAAGAAGAAAGGGTTAAATTGAACAAAAAGAAGAGCACGAGTTTGGGGGATTTTTTGTGATTTAAATAATGTTGAAAATCACGTATTACTCGTGTAGTGCACTTTTCGATTGTCGAATGTGCGGAGAGAGTGGACAACCACTACATTTACTTATGTAATTATTTATTTTCAGAAAAAACCGAGATAAAATAATAAAGAATATAGTGGTAGAATAAATTAATAAAAATAATATATATAAAAAAGAATAATACAATAAAAATAAATAATAAAGCGTTATGTTATCCGAATCTCGATGTCACGAACAAGAATCCATACCATCATTCCGCTCGATCTTCGTCAATTTTTAGAAATATAAGATCATGTATGATGGTTTCTCTCCGACTCTTTTTAAAATCTTCTAAAATGATTAAAATTTGGATTGGGTAACTGCAAAGGTGCCCCAGTTACATGTATGGAATCAATAATGGATGAGAAGAGATGGGTGCATTATTCCAAAGCAAAGATGCTCCTTAAAATAAAACTTTTACAGATAAAATTTTGGTGGGTGGCGGGGAAAGAGACGTTGACATGTTGCTTATCGTTTTTTTTCTTCTAATTATCGTATTATCATGATAACGCAGCGAAATGATGAAAGATTAATCTCTAAATTTAATTAGCGGTTGCATATGGCCGCGTATGGACTTTAACTACGCTGATCTGATCCAATTTAGGAGCCCAAACGGACTGTGCTTTGGCCGATTGGCTCGACCTGGTCGGAGTCAATTTCGAACTTCCTATCGCGTTTTGAGCGAACCTGATTTCGACCGATATATGAAACGCTTGAAAAGCCTGATTTCTACTGAAATACTAAATGCTTGAAGAAAGATGGGCTAAATTATAAAGTAAGCAATCACATCCAAGATGTAAGATTTTAAGTGAAAATTTAGATCTGGACTGAAATAAAACCGCAAAAGCTCACACGATCGTCTATAATAATTTATTAAAAAGAAAAAATTACAGATCTCCTCACTTTTTTTTTATGTGGACTGAGTTATAAAGTCTCAGTTTTGATTACAAAAAATCTTCCTAAATTCTAGAGTTCTTTCTCAAAGTATTTTTGATAAATATCTAAGTTTGAGTTAATATTGTTCCTCTCTGAATTAGTGTCCAAAACAACTATTTATAGATGCTACTTCGAATTTGATGGCATTGCAGTGGTGACAAAAAAAGGTGAATCTGGTCAAAATCATAAGTGAAACGGTCAGCTCTGGTTGGTTTTCCAGCACATGGCGGTGGCGGTTTCGCTGTTGATTGTCCTCACGAGTTTTGCTAAAGCACCTAAATATACTTAAATATGAATTATTACATAAGTCTAACTTTTTATATGAAAACGAACAACTAAATATAGATTTAGATGATACAATATTTGATAGAAGGTGAGCTAATGAGGTTAGATGTAGAATTAGAGGTGTATATCATTGTTCAAGAGAAATATTTCTGGCTTAAAAAAAGGAAAAAAAGAAGAAAAGAAAATAGATACAAGATTTAGTTTCAAATAAGTATTAGGACGCTCTAGCAGTACAATTGTGGCAAGGTATGGTCTGTTTCAAACCTGACCAGCCCAAATAAAGAGAAGTTGCGATGGGCTGGACCGGCTGTTGGCTTTGAGCAATTTCTGATTTCTTCCTTTTAAAAAAAAAAGAATCATGGTAGATATTCTACCCGTAATCTGCTCGCTTTATATGGCCTTTTTTGAGTACATGCATTACCATCATTAATAATAAAAAAAAAAGGTCGCTCGAGCGTGAGTAGTCCGGACGCTCGCCTCACGAAGCGAGCGTCCCGGGTTCAACTCCAGAAGGCATCCCGTAAAGGTGTGGGAGTTGAAGACGCACCTATACCTTCTGGAAAGTAAAATGGGTCCAAAGGGTGCCATACTCGTAGGATGGGACCCATCGATCGGTGGAACAGAGACCGGTGCCACCCGTGGATTTATCTGTTACGATGGTCATTCGAATGAAGGCCGGTTACGGGCAGAGTTTCTCCCACGATAATTTTTAAAAAATAAATAAATAATTAAAAAAAAAACTGTCTGCCAGCTGAATTTAACTGACAAATAAGAGAAGTGTCCTAGGTTATGTACAAGTACTATTGAAAATCCAAGCAAACGCAATATAAGTATAGTTATATTATTGAAGACACCAGAGCTCGAAGTCCTTACAGCTTAAAAAAATTCTAGTTAACTCTATACAAGTATAGTTACGTAGTGCATAAAGATCTTTGAGAATACAAATAGAAAGATGCGGTGCCTTGGAATACCCTGGCCGAGCAGAAGGGCGTGATCAGCGCCAAGTATGATTATGAATCCGGAGGAGAACACGAGCAGCTTTGTGTCCCTTTTGTGGGCTATCAAGATACTTGCCCATAAAGAGATCGTCATTGTGATACAAAAATAGACAGTAAAGGCTGGTGCATAATGTCTATTAAAGACATGGTTGCGTCTGCTCTACTGGTGAGTAGAAGACGGAAGAGTTTCGCGGCGGCAACAGTAGGCAAGGGTCTGTGACTTTGATTGATAAAGTGCAAGCTTTGTAGTGAGAAGGCAATAGGTGTTCATACGACAATTGTAATAAATAAATTTACAGATAACACTAATCAATACTTCAAACAGTTTTTATCTTTTGTTACCTTAATGTAAAGTGCATGAGATGAAAATAGAGCTATATATAACACTAGTTTTATATCCGTACGATGCACGGTTATAAGTCATATATATAATCATATATATAAATAATGATGTTAAAAAAGTTAATTCTTTATTTTTTTAAATATTTTTAATTTCATACAAACTTATTTTTATTAAAATATTAAATTTTATTCGCAATATATTATTAAAGCAAGAATAAATGTCAAATACCATATATAAAATTGTTTGAGGATTGATATTAATTGTATATGTATATAATTAAAAGATTTTATAAATGGTAAAATTTATTTTTAAAAAATAATAATATATAATATAATTAGTTTTGTATCTATATTTAGATTATTTTAATTAAATATTTTTTTTTATAATAGTAGATCTTTCATATTCTTCAAATAAGTTATATGACTTTATAAATTTCTATCAATTAATACAAATGCCACATGACTTTTTAGAATAAAACTAAATGCCATATGGCACACAAAATATTATTTAAAATGCCATGTGACATGACGGCTTTCATCACCCAGTTATATATATATATATAATAATAATAATAATAAAACTCTGACACTATACGACATTTATGTTGCATTTGCTAAGAAAGTGGTTTATCCAGTTTTGTTCTTGAATTTATAACAAAAAATGATAAGTCCTAGATCTAGGATCATGAACATAAAGCCTCTTAGATAAACTATAATTTAGACTATGTAAATTCAAACGTGAAAAATCTTCCAATATATCAAAAACTCCAAAAGAGTCCCCAAAATTAGTGCAACTGAACCTCGTAAAATTTTAGATAACTCAAAACTTTCCTCCTTGACGAAAGCCCGACAAATCTTGAAATGCCAGCCCAAAATTCATTCCAAGTGAATCTTGAGTGCCACTGCAGCCAAAAGAAACGTTCGCAGAGTCGCGTGCAACTACTGATGCCGATTGGGCCGGAGATCCTTCAGATAGGTGCTCAACTACATCTGTCTTTTTTTTTTGGAGACTCTCAAAACTAAAGGAAAAGTAAAAAGCAAGAAATAGTTGCTCGTTCCAGTGCCGAAGCGGAGTACCGTGCCATGGCATATTCGACCTCCTCCATCTTTTAGCTAACCGAATACATGCATTATTTTCGACCTCCTCCATCTTTTAGCTAACCGAATACATGCATTATTTTTTACCTCCTCCATCTATATATATATATATATATATATATATATATATATATAGACACACACACACACACAGTGTATAGGAGGAGAGCTAAGGTTGAGATTCAATAAGTATACAGAAAGAGAAGTAAAAAAAAGTCCACATTAACCCTGACTTAAAAACGAACTTAAGCTTATACATCAAATCTTGAAAGGTTTCTAAAATTTAAACCCAATAACAAATATAGAAGCATAATCATGTGTAAATATTCCAATTATTGCATCTAATTTTTCTTTTAAAAAAATCAAGTTCATTAATAAAATTGATACAACCAAATCTTGTTGGAATTGATCTACAATACATATTACTATATGTAAGTGGACCAACCACTTTTATAGTTGCTGTGAAAATTTGTTTGTTTGCCTAGACTTTGTGATGGTTTGACGACTCAGCCAAAATACATGGCCATATCGGTATTGGACATATCGATAGATACCGACCGATATTGATCCTTACGGATAACATCAGCTACTAGTTTACTTATTATATTAAAATTTAAAAAATTTTAATGGTAATTTACTGTAAAATCAAATTTTTAGTAAATTAACTTGTTTTAATCCAATATATCGATATAATATCATATTTTTCAAAAAATACCATAACCATGGCAGTTACAATTTCATTTTATGGTGGAACGTTGCTTTCAAGGGACTGCAACTGATAGGAAACAGCTAGACTTGCAGGATATATGTGCTTGGTAAGATAAGCAGGTTTAAAAAAAAGCTCCGATTTCTTGATCTCATTTAGATTTTTTTAAAAAAAAATTATATGTGCTTACAATAAAAAAATTATATTATAATTATCTAAATTCAGCTTAAAGATTTTGACATAAATTTAGAGTTAATATATTCTATTGTATTTTATAATTTTCATTTAGTTTATTATAAAATTAGTAATTTAAAATTGGAGACCTATTAGAGAAATCAAAGTTCCTATTTTTTTGTTCGAAGAACTCAAAGTTATTAGGCATTTTGGCAGAAAGTATCATCATAAAATCACCTTTTGTTTAAGAGTATCATCTAATAGTTTATATTTTAGTACCTCTTAACTGCTTGAAATAAAGAAAAAATACCTTCGTTGAACAACTTATTAAATCACACTAAAATATATACATATAAATATTATTAAAAAATTTAAAAATAAAAAAAAAGATTATTTTGTGTATAACTTTTGCATTAAAAATTTTATAAAAAATATTTGTAAATATATACTCTAAAGTTTTTATAATTAGTAATAATTTCAGAGTCTTAAAATATTTTTAAAAAATTCCATGCAAAAGTTATAGAATTCATTGAAATTTTACTTTTAATACTTAATTTTTTAAAAATATTTATATTGTGTATTTTGACTAATTTAGAAATTATCAGAAAAACATGAATAATTATATTTTTATTATTTCACATCAAAATTAATACCAAAAAACTAAATCAAATTAGAAGAGCTCTTTTTGACAAAAAAATATAAATTTAGAGGTACCCTTCTACAAAATATCTAAAGTTCTTTAAAAATACTTACAGCGCCACACCCAGGCAATGTGAACACGAGCGGGTTGATATTTGTAATAATAGAAAATTAATACTATATTGTGCCGTTCGCCAATCTTTTTCGAGCGCCAAGCGGTCCATTATTAGGTGTTATAATGTACCAATTTTTAAAATGAAGAGAACGAAAGCCGTCTGATGCGGATCCAACGTCTCTGACTCTCAAAGTGGTAGACTACCATTCATAGCATCCTTAAAAAACGGTAGGGTCATTAATGTAACTCAACAAGATAACGGCAAGACGGTTTTGAATTTCGAAATTTTTTAAGAATCGGGCGGCAAAAGAGCCGGACGGCGTTAGAGACTAACCGCGGGTAGCGGCCGCCCAGCGAGGCTGAACAATATGTGCCGTCCGTTTAATCATGGTTAATTAACCCGAGTTCGACGGAACCCCATCGTTGCGGCTTATAAGAGGAAGAGGAGGAGCGTTGAGAGAGGTCATTCGATAGGCGTCTTCACACACGCTATCGACCTCTGTAATCTTTAATCCTTCTTCGTTCTTCAATTTTTTTAGCTCGATCTCGTTCTTAGTTTCTAGTCGAAAATGAGAGAGTGCATCTCGATCCACATCGGTCAGGCCGGTATCCAGGTCGGGAATGCGTGCTGGGAGCTTTACTGCCTCGAGCATGGCATCCAGGTATAGTTCTGATTCTCCACTCTCGATCTTATAGAAACTTCGATCGATTTTGTAGATCTGTCTTTTCAAAACTTGGTATTTTGCCTACATCTAGTGTTCCTGAATTGCTAGTACATTTTGCGAAATGTCGTTACTTAGGGGCTCGTTTGATTCCAATTTCTTCTAGTAAGCCGTTTTCTGCTTCTCTCACCACTACATCTGATGTCATAAGGCACCGGTATGGTAGAAAAATCAAATACAAGATAGTTTAGCAGATTGGTTGCTTACGCATTAGATTATGCATTTTAGATAAAATCTAGCACCTGCTATGACGATTTTCTCATTGTTTTTTTTCAGACTGGTGGCTAGATCTGTTAGCACTTGTTATAGACCATATCATGCTATAGATTGAAGACTTACGATTTCAATAGATCTGTTAGTTAAGGGTTATATCGACGCATTTTGAGGTGATTTTCACCGCCTGATGTGACGATTTTTGTTTATTTTTTTGTCAGCCTGATGGCCAAATGCCGAGCGACAAGACCGTAGGTGGGGGTGACGATGCTTTCAACACCTTCTTCAGCGAGACAGGTGCTGGGAAGCACGTCCCTCGAGCTGTATTTGTCGACCTTGAGCCTACTGTTATCGATGAGGTGAGGACTGGAACGTATCGCCAGCTCTTCCACCCTGAGCAGCTCATCAGCGGTAAAGAGGATGCTGCCAACAACTTCGCTCGTGGCCACTACACAAGTAATTTTCCTCTCCTTCACTACTTCAGTTTATTTTAATTTCTATCGAGATTAATGATTTCTAATTCTACTTTCAGTTGGCAAGGAGATCGTTGATCTCTGCCTAGACCGCATCCGTAAGCTTGCGGATAACTGCACTGGGCTGCAAGGATTCCTCGTGTTCAATGCTGTCGGTGGAGGCACTGGTTCTGGTTTGGGATCCCTTCTTCTTGAGCGTCTGTCTGTCGACTATGGCAAGAAATCGAAGTTGGGCTTCACTGTTTATCCATCTCCCCAAGTCTCAACTTCTGTTGTTGAGCCTTACAACAGTGTGCTCTCTACCCACTCTCTTCTCGAGCACACTGATGTCGCCGTTCTGCTCGATAACGAAGCCATCTACGACATCTGCCGTCGTTCTCTCGACATCGAGCGCCCCACTTACACCAACTTAAATCGCCTCGTCTCTCAGGTCCGCAACCGTACATATCGTTGTTGTTTGAATACATTCGTGTTGTGTTTTTTTTTTTCTCAAATTTTGATTGATTTAATGTTTCTTAGGTGATTTCATCCCTGACTGCGTCGTTGAGGTTTGACGGTGCGCTGAACGTCGACGTCACTGAGTTCCAGACCAACTTGGTTCCATACCCGCGCATCCATTTCATGCTCTCGTCTTACGCTCCAGTGATCTCCGCCGAGAAGGCCTACCACGAGCAGCTCTCCGTCGCTGAAATCACGAACAGCGCTTTCGAGCCCTCTTCTATGATGGCCAAGTGCGATCCTCGCCACGGAAAGTACATGGCCTGCTGCCTCATGTACCGCGGTGATGTGGTCCCCAAGGACGTTAATGCCGCCGTTGCCACCATCAAAACTAAGCGCACTATCCAGTTCGTGGACTGGTGCCCGACCGGGTTCAAGTGCGGTATCAATTATCAGCCGCCCACCGTTGTCCCCGGTGGTGATCTTGCTAAGGTCCAGAGGGCCGTGTGCATGATCTCTAACTCTACAAGCGTCGCCGAGGTGTTCTCCCGCATTGATCACAAGTTTGACCTCATGTACGCTAAGCGTGCCTTCGTGCATTGGTACGTTGGTGAGGGTATGGAAGAGGGAGAATTCTCGGAGGCCCGTGAGGATCTCGCTGCTCTGGAGAAAGACTACGAGGAGGTTGGCGCTGAGTCTCCTGAGGGTGAGGATGGTGACGAGGGTGATGAGTATTAGATGTTCTGGTTGTTGTCTGTGTGGTGCGTCTATGTCCGCCTATCGTTGCAGTTTGTTTGTCATTTCTTGTCCGGTTGTTTTATCTCTCGGTCTTATCGTAACTATCGTGTAGTGTCATTTGCTTAATGAACTCTGTCGAAACTCGGTCTTTGTGATTTGGTTAACTATCAGTAAAATTCCTGTTCACGATGAGATTATAACCCTATGGGTTGACATTCATTTCTTAAAATTTCATGTGCATTTTGCTACTGTTAATGTCGGACGACTTAAGAGTTAAGAGTAGGGAATTTTATTACTTACATTAATTCCTAACTTGCAAGATTTTATATTCATTTTTAGGAGTATTATGGTGTTGAAAATTTGTAAGAATGTTTAGACATTAAAATATGAAGCAAATAATTCTACAACAGGGTGAAAACAAATAGAAAATGGAGCTAGTGACATTCTAAACTTATAATAATCATCAACCTCTGGAGCTAGTGTTATTTTAAACTTATAATTAAAATGCAATCAGCACAAATTTTAAGATGGAGACTAATTTATATGTATTTGATTTTAAGAGCTGATTTGTAGCCAGTTTTACAAAATGCAGAGGTCGATGTGCAATTTCTCCTTAAAGTAGCACCCGACTTCTGCTGCTCAGAACATACTATAGCTTAAAAAGTTCGCTGATTTTTTTTTTCTTTGATATTTTCTTTATTTTTTTTTGTTTTGGGGGTGGGGTAATAAGTGGAAGCTTCTACACGACTTTGAATGAATGAGTAGAACTCCTGATGAGTTTGAGCTTAAACCCAAGCTTCATCATGCTTCCTAAGGCACTTCAATAACTGCCCCTGTGCCGGTCGAATATCGATACCTAGGTAATTATGTTGAACAAAACCATAAGGAACAAAGATTAGGATCATCGATCCTGTTATTAAACGTTCTACAACATGAGTGTCTACCTAGACGCGCCCAAACTTCTCAATAAGCCGCTTCTCTATGTCCATTCTTTTCTTCATCATCAAAGTGTATTTTGATAGCAGCTCCCTGTCTCCAGCTGGCATTACCAACTTGGCGCGCAGCGATGATTTCTCTAACTTGCCTTCGTATATGCGTGATATAGGAACAAAACTTCCCTCCTTGTTGCATAACCAACCGTGCGCTGCTCTTAGAGCAGCACCAAGAGAAGCAGAGTCTGTTCAGATTTAGATGATCAAAATCTCCCAGAGTATAAAGTTTGTACAAAAATTAGCATAGAAGTTCAAAATCTCGCAAGAAAATAGATCTAGTATAAAAATTCAGATGCTCGACAGTATCAATATGCTTGACTGCTAATTTAGATGTTCTAAGTAGTTAAACTAATTCTGAAATGCTTCAGACAATAGAAATAAAAACAAAATTAAACCAGGCTAGAAACTACATGTATTTGAATGTAAAACTTAAAGCCACTGAGATAATGAAGATATAAAACGTAAAGCCACTTAAACGCCTAGACGTAAGTGCAGATAATGAAAATATAAAACCTAAAGGCACTAAGATATTTAGAAAATTCCTTCTGCTTATCAGGGCAGTGCGTTCTTTCCACTTCCTTTTCGGCTGATAATAAATTAAGTGCTTCCCACTTTTCTTGGGAGGTAAAGAAGTACTTTGTTTGTAAATAGAACATTCAAACCACAAGAACTAATTTTTAGTTATTACTTTGAAATAACTAGTTAGTAGTTCTTTCAAACTCCTTTACTAGTGAAGCTATGTGATCCTATCTCAACATCAATCCATGTTGCAGGGTAAAGAAGTAAACATATCATTCCCATTCTGTAGACCTTGTAAGAGTTTGCGGCAGACTCCTTTTGTTTTGCTTCTTAGCATTCCAAAAATCTGTTTTCATTTTATTGTCAATGCTCTTAGTTTTCATTAATTTAGCAAACATAATGGTTGGATTTAGTAAACTGTTTTTAGTTATATTATTTCAGGTATCATATCACAACAGTGTGTCATGCAGATATATCCATAGTTGTCGAAGCTTTCCTTCACTACAAAAATGTGGTCATTAATGTTTTATAATTATTGCTAAAGGCAAAAAAAAAAAAACATTCAGCTAAGTTAGAGACTATCTATATACCTGGCCTTTGGACTGTATAAATATTGCAGCCAAAAATGCTAGCTATCAACTTCAAAATCATTTCATTTGCTGATGCTCCACCAGTAGCTATTATCCTTCTAGGGGGATTAGGCATGCCAATTATCTCTGTATGACCTCGCATTGAGAGAAATTGGCCTTCAATTAAAGCGCGCACCTACAATAATTTCTGAAAATAAGGATATAACCTTGATTTTGTAATTCAATATTTATTGCTTTAAGAAATTATGATACATAGGCCAACCTCAGAAGCAGCATCAAACTCTTGGACCTCAATCGCTTTTACTTGATCTAAGGAATTGCCCTCAAAGTTATCGAGCACGTAGCGGTGGTACCCAGCTACAAGTTGCATATTAAAAGTTCGATTATTATTATTGTTAAACACATCAAATTACTTTGTAACCACCCAACACCCTTCGAGGAAATTTTACACTTAGTTTTACTTGACAACCCTTAAGGATGGGATTTAAAACACTAGATGATGCTTTTCCTTGGGGAACAATAGAAAATCACCTGGAAGTGGAGGCAGAATTTCATGATCCATGTAGTAGAAGCCCAACTTGCCACCTGGAAGTAACAAGAAAGCCAGAACATTAATCAATATTCTCTAAAATAGGGGAAAAAAATGTGACAATGATGGTGGCCAAAATGAACATGCAAGTAACTGGTCTTAAAAAACCATTTATACCATCATTGGCGGCTCAATAAGCGCCAACATCATTACCACTTTACTTGCTTAGATTGTAACATAAGTAAAAAACAATTATGATACTTAATCAGAAAACACAAACTGAAAGTGGCTCTTTGAGCCAGTACTGCGGAAGTAGCTTGGTAGACCTATCCATATCCGAATAAATAAATGCATGTGCCACAAAAGTCAACATCTAAATTGGGATTGTTTTACCAAGTCAAGAACATCAATATGCACAAACTGAAAGGCCAAAATTTAATAAATGCCCCTCTACTATGTATCTTTGAACACTCATGTCCCTATACTTATTTTCGTGACTTTCATGCCTCTTTACTATTAATTTGGGAACGCGATGCTCCCGAAGAAGATTTAGGTGTTAATTACGTTGATGTGGCACCAATTAAGTATTATTTAATTATTTTTTAATATAAACAGGGATATTTTAAAAATGTTAAAAAATATTTTAAAAAGTTTAATTAGTGCCACATCAACATATTAATTCTTAAATCGTCATTAAGGGTATCGCGTTCCCAAATTGATAATAAAGGAGTATGAAAGTCACGAAAATAAGTATAGGGATATGAGTGCCCAAAAATACATAGTAGAGAGACATTTACTAAATTTTGGCCAAACTGAAAAGCAAATAGTACAAGCTATGCAGTGTGACACCGCACACAAATTACAACATTGCAAATATACTGTCCAATAATGTAAAATCAATTTTGACATATGTGAAGGATTAACAGCTTGCCAATCCTTTATGTTGCTTGATAGAGGAACTCGAGGTATTGTTAACAAACTAGCTTGCCTAGAACAAACCAATTACTGTGGGGTGTATATTTCAGAAACTTGTTTGCATTCTAACTACCCTCGTTTTATTTCAGAAACTTGTCTGCATTGTAGTTACCCTCATAGCAAAAACTGTAGTCACATGTCAAGGACTATCAGCTTGTCAATCTAAAATGTTTTACATTAGAAAAAAGGCATTGCATTGCTTGGCTAGAACAAACCATTTAATGGGGGTGTATCTTGCAGAAACTTGTTGAAAAGATCCCAAGATGACTGCGCAAAGCGATTCCGCACATCTAGCATCAGGAGATTAGACTATCAGTTTCATGTCATTGGAAACACTAGCACAAAGACCACAACATGCAGCACAAAATTGTACCTTGTCGTGTTAGTGATCCATTTTTATAGCAAAGCATAACCATATAGCAGTTCGGATCAACGGGATTAGGAAAAACGTTCCCTTCTAGGCCTGGTTGAGGATCATTGGTAATGCCAAAAATCTAGAAATAAAAAAAGAAGTATCAAAAGTTAAAAGATAAACAATGAAGATGACATGATTCGCGCATATGGTAACTTACAGTATCACTTGTTCCGAGGCTGATTGCAAGGTCACCAGGAATATTGAGGGTTAAACCTATGCAATTTCCACATCAACTTCATGAATTCATTGCAAATTGAAACTTAATTCTGAGATGTAAAATGTCATTAATAAACCTAGACATAAATACTCATGTGATCTCTCCTACCTTGAACACATAGGCACTATATGGAGGACTGTAATAAAGATTATCCAAAAATGCCAAAGAAACTTTAACTGACTTTTTCATCTAAGAAAATGGTTTATAAACATCATATCTTTGATTATTGCAGAAGGAAGAATGGGAAAACCAAAAAAAACTAAGAGAAATTCCTAGTGGGGAAATGAATCCAGCCATTTTTTACATTTGAAAGATGTCACAATGAAATTGCTCCGCTCAAGACCAAGTGTTTGCCAGGAAACTAACCAAACAACAAAGCTACACCGAGCCGGTGCAGGAACCGGCCGGCACCGGCACACGCCAGGCGGCACCGCCCGGCACGGAGAACCTTGTCTCTAATTAAATAACCTACACGTGCCATATATTATTATACAAACCCTACTTGGCTCCATAATCCTTTAAACTATTGTCTTCATCTTTGTTAGCCGCATCTGTGTAAGATCTCTCTCTTTGGTGACTACTGCATGTGTTTATCAGATCTTCCTTGTCATGGTCTTCGTAATTTCTCTATTTTAGAAATTTATATTTTGTTTAATACTTTCTGATTGCAGGATTTTGAAAGTAGACTGATGTCCCTTCATCTGTTCTCTACACAATGACAGACGAGAACTTGGATAAAAGTGAGCGCGTCGTAGCATAATCGGAAATTTATGATGATGATGGAGTCCAACGAACAGGTTCCTTCTGATTTCCCATACTATACACATTAATTTATATATGTACAATAAATAAATGTTAAAAGTGATCAGAATCAACGTACATCTCGTATTTGCATGCATATGTATAAATTTTTTGGAATATTATTAATTTAAAGTCGCTTTTTGTTTCTTCCAAATATGAAACCGCACTAGTATGCTTAGTTCCTGGTTTCGCTCCACCTTTAAGTGTACGGTGGAGATAGGTGTTAGAAAATAAAGGATGGAAATTGAGGAGGAATAAAAACTATTATTTAATCTGATTTTTTACTATTTCTTTATTTTATTTTATATTTGTCATAGGGACTTTGATGAGTGCAACAACGCACATCATAACAGCGGCGGCGGCGGTGAGGAGAGGAGGAGATGAAGTTGTAGCACATGACGAGGAAAAGCAGCAGCGCAAGGAGTAGCAACATAGACATGGTGAGCTTATTGATGCTGTAGCTGAAGTGTTGACAAAGAAGAAGATGAGAACCAAAGTGTTGGATTGAATATCCGTGGATAAAGGAAGGAAAATTGCGACAGAATAGGTTAAAAAATATTTTGATTATATTTTGCATGCACATTATAATCAGTAAATTATATATTTATCGATTTTAAGGCACACAAAAATACAATCAGGCTGTTTTTTAAGCCAAATGTTCCGACTGAATCGCATTGTCCATAGAGGAAAGGGGCAAATTTGTTTGAAGTCTAATAAAATTACAAAAGTTTCGAAAATACCATTTTCGGAAATACCGTTCTGGTAAAATTTTCAGAAATATCGTTTTCATGAGTACCATTCTTTGGTATTTTTGATGATAGTGATATGATCAGAATTATACATCGTACGTTGCAATGTACATATCTTTCGATTGTTAGCACATTGGCTCCATACGTATATGTTCAAATAATTGTCATAGTCTACTAAGAAACTAACATATATAAACTAGAAAACAATTATTGTTAATGGCCCCTGATGTTTCCTATATAATCAAGACCGTCAGCAGTACTTCAAATATATCCACATATATTTCGAAGCAATACTAAAAGTTCTGATGCGGCTAACAAAGATGAAGATAATAATTTAAAGGATTATGGAGCCAAGTAGAGTTAATATAATAATAGATGGCACGTGTGGGATATTTAATTAGAGATAAGTATTAAGGGCGCCTAAAACTCTGATGTTGACTAAGGGCCGCGAGCTAACAGGAAGGGATCCTACAAATTCTCCTCCAAATTCTCATATTTACAGTCTTTATATCATTTATTTTGTGGTGTGTTTTAAATATCTCTTGTAGTTTTGTTGTTTGGTTAGTTTGATGGCAAACACTTGGTCTTCAGTACGAAATTCAATAAACCATAAGTTTGCTGGCAAATAAACTACAGTTAACATATATCTCAAACTGGTGATATCCTAAACAGAGACAGTTCAAAAATATGGAAGAATGACGTACCTGCCAAACTATTCAGATTATCGCCAGACCATTGAATAATTAGACAGCTGCTTTTAAATTGAAATCTGTCAAGAATGTTTTGATCAGCGAGTCAACAACTTCGTAATATCCAAATATCAACAGGGAAAAACTTACTATGGATGAAAAAGCTAAATAATAAAAGAACACTCATCATATACACAGAAATAGTGTAAAATCCACCTTAGAGAAGCGACTGCTCAGCTTTTCCAAGAATATTGGAAATCCCATTTTAGAGCGAACATTGACACACCAATAAGTTAAAATTCCATCTTCCCACACATCACAATTGTAGATAATATGCTAACTCCTAAACAAATCCATGATGCATGTGATAATACTCACTTCCCTATAGGCTTAATTTATTCAGTACAACTACATCCTCCAGAGCAGATCCATGGCATGCGCGACACTCACCTCTCAACAAAATAAGGAGCTATTGGACCCGCAACTGCATAGGATGGGGCTAACTTCCCCAACCTCTCTTCTAATCCCGGTGCAGTTGCCTATCAATCAAAAGAAGTTTAATTTGGCAAGTTATATGCTAGGAGTGTTTAGCATAAGATATATTGACACACGCATACCTCCAAAATAGATTCTGACCAGATCCTATGTCTAAGATCCATCAAATTCATACCTGCTCCATCGCTTTCATCGATACACGCATAATCACCTATAAGAAGAGAGGTCATGAAGGAGCTAACAAGTGAGATCCTCTCGGTGTTGTTATAAACATCCTTCTGTTTCTGAAACAGCTTCCGAATTTGAGGGCCTGTGAACCTTTCATAAGCCCGAGAGCCAGTAATTTTGGATAACTCTAATGCACCCCCTACAGCACTTTCTAATTCTCTGCATTGTGAAGTGGTGCTACTATCCATCCAAATAGGTGAATCAGTTGTGGAGAATGCTTTTTCTAGCTGAGGAAGTAAAGGCAATTTGGGGTCCAAAGAGGCCAAAGTAGCATTACTTCCTTTCTTCCAGTATACACTGCCATGTTGTTGCCCGCTTCCTGAAATAGCAGCAACCTTTCCAAAATCAACCTTTGACTTTAATTTTTCAAGCACAAGGTCAAAAGCCTCTATCCACATCAATGTTGGAGACACTATTCTTCCATTATCCACAGGATCTCTGTAAACACCATCTTTGGTCTTGTAGTGTGGCAACTCAGAATCAAAATGAACATTTTCTGAAGCAATTATATTGAGGTTGGCATCTAAAACAGTTGCCTTCAGTGACCTGTTTGTTAAAAAGGGCATAAAACTTACGTTATCAGCATAATTTTAAATCCACGATGCGCTCATGAAAAGGAAACCCATTAATCAACCAGCTAAAACTTTTCTGCCAATTAATTCCCTAATGTGATGCATGGGCACTATCCAGTTTCCAATGGACTTAAAAAGAAGGAAGCAAGTTACAAATGGAGATCTTCTTTAGCAATATTGAACTCGAATACAAAAGATAACAATAGACAGATGACATTGTGAATGGACAATTTATAGAGCACTTGAAGAAATAAAGTCAAAAACCAAAATTCCCCGTCAATTGTTTCAAAACACAGCCTGTATAGTTTTAACAATCGTAGATTGGCTTTTCTCAGTAACAATCAGGAGATTGGCATGTTACAGAATAACTAACATGTCCCGATAATAAGTGCCTCTATATTGACTTGTAATAAAAATGGAGCCCCAATGGAGAAGTACCACTGCACATAACATTTTTACAGAAGTGGGCGTCAAATAAGTAGGATCCTTTCCTCTAGGTACTAACAGGATTTTATCCAGATTGTGGATGTTAGTTATTCAATAATTGTTAAATTGCTCTGGAAATGTTCACAACCATTAAGTGGATGAGGTCTTCAAAATAACCTCAATTCGTACTTTGAGATTTTCTATTCATTTTGTTGATTTCCATTAGAGTATTGTCCAATGTTCACATCAAGTAACTAAGAAAATGTTACTACCTACTAGAGCAATTTTATCCACAAAGATGATCTTTGAACTTGAAGTACAGCAAACCTATGTTCCCAAGAGCTTTGCAAAGATCCAAAGCTAAGACACTACATGAGCAACGTCTGTTCCTCTACTACTCATCAGTATTTTATGGGTTTTCATATATTTTGATACTTTTTTTTTAAATTAAAAAATAGAGAAGTATCTGATTCTCTATAATCTTAAAATGGAGAACGCTCACATTATCATTGATGTCACTTAGAGTCAACAGAAAACAAATCACAAAGCGTACATGCTAAATCAAGCTATCCACATAAAGATCAATTTTCTTCTCCATCTGAGATACAGTAAAATAATTTTCATTAAACCTATTAAATGATATAAAAATCGAAATAATTGCTTAATCTATTAAGTTGAACATCTGATCAAACAATTAGCAAATGAGCCTAAATTCATAAATGGACCAACTCATTAAATCCATTAACTTAGATTAAACAGAAAATAACCAGAAACCAAAAAAAAATTGAAATTACAATTAATAGACTGCACAATTAAAATTTGAAAGGGAGCAGTATTTTGAAGCAAAGTATTACTGGGTAGAGCTGTCGAAGCCCAAGAAGAGAGAATCCTCTGGAAGATCGTAGCTCATCGTCAGTGCTTGTCTGATGTCCGCAGGTGCAGATAAATGATGCTGAATAGAATCAGTTCTTTAAAATAGTAGTGACCAAGAAATGGTCGCTTAAAGGAGGATAGCGAATTACAATATGGAGGAAAATTATCTCATGAAATTAAAATTTCAGGTTATATAGCAAGAGTCCAAATTCTATTAAAAAAATAAAAATAATAATTTAATATATATTTATTTTATATTACTTACTATTATATATTATTAATATAATTATTTATTTTTTTAAGCAAATAAATTAATTTTTCTTTTACATGCGCCTTGCACTTATGTTTGCAAGTCCGATACGCCGTCCAAATTTTTGTTAAATTTTTAATGTTTGAATATTTTTTGGCGCATCTGATATATGTCTGGCTATGGTTACAGTATATTCGTGTCGAATACTATACTGATACTATATGAAATAAATTTTCGATACTTTTGTGCTTCAAAGAAGCTGACAATCAAGTTTAGAATGTCAGCATGGCAGCAAACTACAACCATGCTAAGTCGAGATCCTGCATTATGTTTAAAAAGAAAATGATTTGTCAAAATAAACTCTATGTTTATAAAGCTCAAACAAATCAAACGCCCAAATAATAATAATAAAAAAAAGAATTAGCGATGTAATACCTTTTTAGCTCATTTAGTATCTTTATATACCGTTTGTAATTTTAAAGTTTTACTAAAACTAATCTTAAGCTAATATTAATAAAACTAATTTTATTATTTTTTGGTCAAATTATTTTTAATATTTTTAATTTAATACGGCAAAGCCCCATTTATAAAATGTGGGTGTAGTGGTTTTTGATTTGCCAGAGAGCGAATAATAGGACGACGATAAGACGCGAGTGAATGGTAGAAGTGTAGATCTTGGTCAATATAAATGAGAAGAGCGGATCGATTGTGGTATGTCGTCCTCATCGTTATAGTCCTCCTAGAATCCAAGGCATTTTATCGTACAGAATATAAAACGTAAGAGTTTTAATTATTTTAACTTTTCTAAAACGTAGATATAGTATTTTTTACTAAAATTTAGATTTTGGATTTTTAATAAAATCGGTTTATATGAATGTTTAATGTGCCGTCTCGTACCGTATTTTGATAAATCCTAAATTTGAGATATGCCGACCGTGCCGATATGTATTAATGTGCCGTCTCGTACCGCATTTTGATAAATCCTATACTTGAGATATACCGACTGTGCCGATATGTATTTAATTGTTATTTTTTAAAATATAATATTTCTCAGAATATGTTGTACTGATTTATGCTGTACTGATAACTGTCAGAATAGGCACGTCTCATTCGTTACACGCTGTGCCGACCGGCACCTAAAACCATAATTTATATATATGAACGATCCTGTTACTAAAGTAAATACTTCACTAATTTAATAAAATAATTTTGCTAAAATTTAGCTAAAAATATCAAAGAAGAATAAAAAATATAAAACTTTTACCTTTTTGATATTCTCAATCAGCACAAAGCATTTGCCAGCGATCCACCAAACAGCAAAGCCGCCATCCAATCCGAGAATTTGAAGGAGAATTTATAGGATCCCATTAGCTCGGAGCCTTAGTTCAGATATTTAGGAACCAATTAATAATTATCCCTAATTAGATATTCCACACGTACTATCTATTATTATATGCATTCTATTTGTATCCATAATTTTTTAAACTATCATTTTCATCTTTATTAGTCTCATCTGTGTAAGATTTTTTTTTTTTGGTAACTACTTCACGTGCTTATCAGATCTTCTTGTCATGATTTTCGTAATTTCTCATTTTAGAAATTTATATTATTTTTGTTGACACCCATTTTGTCCGGGACTATTTTTTTAAAATTAAAAATTAAATATTAATAATTAAAATAATAATAAATAATAATAAACAAACAAAAAAAAGAAAAAAAAACTGCTTGCAGAACACGGAACGGCGATTCAGCGAATCAAATTTTTGCATAACACAAAACACGCAAATAACCAACGTATGCTTGACACGTCAGCTATCCGGATCGTGGGTTTGACCGCGCAATCGAGCGACGCTTCGATGTATCACGCGAGGCAGCCGACGCGAGGACATCAAAACTGTCCAGATCTGATCTAACGGTCAGGGATCACGTGCGCGGAGCCAATCTCGTCGACCCGAGCCAAATCGAAACTGAAATCATACGCACGAGGAACAAGTCGTTGGTACACGTGGCGCAATCCTGGGGATCCGCAGCATTTAATTAGGATCCAATACCGTAATCCGGAGAGATATATACATATATATACACACGTATACCAACAAAAAAAAAAAAAGGACGGCAGTAAAAAAAAAAAAAAGGAACCAGCAAAAAAAAAAAATTCTAAGATTACTCTGAAATACTAGCAATATTTGGAGGAATTTTTGTGAAGATTTCGAGAGGATTAATTGCATTAACGCGGGTCTTCGAAGTCGGAAGCGAGGAAGTTCGGAGACTACGCGACAAGGATCGGTCTACCAAATATATCGTGCAGGAGCCTCGGTATAATTTGTTCAGCGCTAAAAAGGTAAGTCTTTTTCACCAATTTCTACAGCGATTTAAATAGTGCATGTTTAATTTATTTTAAATGTCATGTTTATTATACATGCTAGATCTAATTTAATTTAGATATTAATGTTTTTTAATGCATGCTAGATTTTTAAGTTAACGTAAACCTCATCATGAAAAGTTGTTGTATTGAATTTATTTAGAATGTTTTTAGAATGTTGTACTTATAACTTACGTTAAATCTAGTTTCGCAAAAATTATTAATTTAGTTTTGTAATATATTGTAACTAGGAATTATAGTAAAAATAAAAATAATTAAAAACAGAACCAATATAAAAATAATAAATATATATATATATATATATATATATATATATATATATATATATATATATATATATATATATATATATATTGGGGAGAGAATTTTCGACCCTGATAATTTATTGGAAGGATTTTTCTGCAATATAAAATAATATTAATTAAGTAAAGTTATTTAAAATCGTTAAACTTATCAGGAAGAGGTTCTCGACTGGATTAATTTACTGAGAGGATTCTCCTTTAATATAAAAAAATTACTGAGAGGATTCTCCTTTAAATTAAATAACTTCCTGCTAGGATTGGTAGGCTCATTTCACTAGACCTGTGTATATATATATTAAAATCTGTGACTGTTAAAGGGGAAATTTATTGGAGTCTGTTTGGTGCAAAATCTTAATAATAAATATTTGTATTTGCTGCAATTTGATTTTCCGGAGGTGGAAGCCGCCATCAAATAACTGTAGATCCAATCTGGCTGAGAATTTGAAGGAGAATTTATAGGATCCGTTAGCTCCGTGCTCTTAGTTCAAATATTTAGGAGCCAATTAATATTTAACCCTAATTAAATATTTCACTCGTGCCATCTATTATTATATAAATTCAATTTGGTATCCATAATTTTTCAAACTATCATCTTCATCTTTGCTAGTCGCATCTGCGTAAGATCTCTCTCCTTGGTAACTACTGTATGTGCTTAATCTTTTTGTCATAATCTTCGTAACTTCTCTTCTTTAAAAATTTATATTATTTTAATACTTTCTAATTACAGGATTTTGAAATAGATTGATCTCCCTTCATCTGTTCTCTACACAATGACAGACGAGAATTTGGATAAAAGTGAGCGTGGCGTACCACAATCTGAAATCTATGATGATGATGGCGTCCATCGAACAGGTTCCTTATGATTTTCCATGCTATATACATAAATTTATATATGCACAAAAAATAAATAAATGTTAAAAAGTGATCAAATCCACGTGCATCTCGGATTTTCTTGCATATGTATAATTTTTTTTGAAATATTAATTTAAACTTTAATTTTTGTTTCTTCCAAAGTGTACGCTAGAGATAGGTATACGCTGGAGAGGTGTTATAAAATAAAGGATGGAAATTGAAGAGAAATAAAAACTTTTATTTAATCTGATTTTTGAATATTTATTTATTTTATATTATATTTGTTATAGGGACTTTGATGAGTGCAACAGCGCACATCATAACAGCGGTGATTGGATCAGGAGTATTATCGCTGGCGTGGGCTATCGCTCAATTGGGATGGATCGCTGGACCTCTGATCCTTCTCGCATTCGCCCTGATCACTTGGTATTGTCTAGCTCTTCTGGCTGATTCATACAGATATAATGGCAAGAGAAACACCACCTACAAGGCTGCTGTTAGAGCCTACTTAGGTAAATGTACCGACAAAGCCTTATCTTTTCATGTTTTCTTAAACAAATATTTCTATTTGTGATTATTAGTATCCAATATGTCAGACAATTTTTAAAGGATTAATTTATATAACTGTGTTTTTTGTAATCTTTGTGTTTGTTCAAAAGTTTTAAGTTCAACAAAAGATCAGTATTAAGCATTGCTCCGACAGTTATTGGCTTTGGCAAGAAGTAGTACTGCATGTCTTCAAAATATTATCTATGAATTATTAACTTAATTTTAAGTTTCTATTTGTGCTTTAAAAATAGCAATAAATATGTTTATCGGCACGATCGATACGGTAATATTGACACGATCGGTACATACCAGAATCTGAATTTACCGTAACACGGTTTAGCTAGGTACCAAAAATCTTGGTTTTAAGTAGCAGATGCATTAGAATAGCTTGAGTGAACATGTTTGATATTGTGGGGACTTAAAGATTTTTTGTATCCTTCCAGGAGAGAAGACGTATTTCCTATGTGCGCTAACACAGTATGCTAATCTCGTCGGTGTAAGCATCGGGTATACAATCACATCTGCTATCAGTATGGGGTATGTTGCATGCCTTATATGTGTTATTTTCCATATTTTATTTTCTATATTTTCTTTATGTAGGAAGCTCATGAATTAATCAAAATATATTATCTATCAGGGCTGTTGTGAAGTCTAACTGCTTCCACAAGCATGGACATGATGCAGATTGCCAGGCTTCAACTACGATTTACGTTATCGTGTTTGCATGTCTCCAGATAGTCTTCTCTCAACTTCCCAACTACCACAAGCTTTCATGGCTATCATACATCGCGGCAATAATGTCATTTGGCTACTCCGGCATTGGACTTGGACTTTCGATTGCTAGAATTGCAGGTTTGCATTCCTATTTTCTGTAATAAGTAATAGAAATATAATTTAAATTAAATATTTAATTTTCTGAATGCAGCGAATGGCATTGCCACGACAAGTATAACAGGAACTGTAATCGGGGTTGATGTTTCTGCAAGCGAGAAGGTTTGGAAATGTCTCCAATCCATTGGAAATATAGCCTTCGCGTATAATTACTCCATGGAAAGATCATACATCTTTTTTATTATGCTTATCTTATATATGTATATCTTAGGCTTATAAGTAAATATGTCATTCGGTGTAGAACACTTTGAAACCTGATATACCAGAGAACCAAGTGATGAAGAAGGCTTCTAATATCGGAGTTTCAACAACAACCATATTCTACATGCTTTGCGGTACTCTTGGCTATGCAGCCTTTGGTAACTCGGCCCCCGGTAACTTTCTTACTGGATTTGGTTTCTATGATCCATTCTGGTTGGTGGATATTGGCAATATCTTCATCATTGTTCATCTCATTGGTGCTTATCAGGTATTAATTGACAGACTTTTATTTACTGTGCAAACTGTCATTGTTTAATCAAACTCATAATGAAGCTCGTTATTCCCGTGATAATTACTTTTTAATCAACTTACTAACCGGTATCTTGTCCAGGTTTTCTGTCAACCGTTTTTTGAGTTTGTCGAAGAATACATTGAATACAGATGGCCGGATAGCAAAATAACCTCCTCAAAGCTAGTTATTAAGGTTCCATGCTTCGCTCCGTACAACTTATATTTTTTCCGCTCTGCTTGGAGGACTGCATACGTCGTGATGACTGCCATTCTCGCGATGATGTTCCCTTTTTTCAATGAGGTTATTGGGTTTCTTGGTGCCGTCACGTTTTGGCCGCTTACTATATATTTTCCGATTAGTATGTATATGAAAAGAGCTAATATCAATAAGACTTCAACTACTGGTATTTGGCTGATGGTTTTAATGATCACTGTCCTAATCATCGCTTTTGCCGCGACGGTGGCTTCAGTTCAGGGAATCATTGAGGGTGTTAGGCATTACCGGCCATTCAAACTTGCCTGAGCAGATAAATTTCTGCCGGCTTATTTGGTGAACATTAGAGCAGAAGAAGACTCGTTTATTTCTTGAGTTTTCAATGTAGGACTTTGGTGATCTATTTTTATTTGATTTCTAATTATCTTCTTAGGGTTATGTACATGAGACTCGATGCCCAGTTGCATCAGTTGTATAGCTTCAAGTAATTTTTTGACTTGAAGTTCAAAATAACAAGCATTTGATTTTACATTCAGCGTCGTTCTTTTAAGCTCCTTGAGTGTACTTTCTTTACTAGAAAAGTAGTTTTTGAAGTTTCTAATTCGGCATTTGCATCGTTTGTTTTCGTATTAAAACTAGTGTTTGATTTTACCCATATATTTATATATTAAAATAGTCGCATTAAACGGCCAACCACGGACGTAATTTTTTTTTACAATAATCTAAAAATATAATTAATGTTTAACTTCTATTGTATTCAATACTGCTTTATATATTTTCTGGATTTCAAACTCCAGTTCGGCCTATGGTGTTGCAACCACTAGGCTAGAGATTTTTGCAATCAATGGGATGTACTGACCTCTTCTAGATAGAGACTATTATCCTCAACTCCAGAATATAATTTTGCCAGATAGTGAATACCTAATTGTCCTCCCTCACTAGATATCAAAATTTAGATCCTGAAATATTTGGTGGCCATTTTTTCAGAATTTTAATGAAATATAGTTATCATGTATTTATTGTTAGAATATATATCTTTTGTAGCTCTAAAAAAATGCTCAAGTCATAGACAGTACCAAACTTTCGAGATTGAATGAACACGTAATAAGCTGGACCGGTTTGGTTGAAGATGATCCGAAGTAGGGGGATCACAAATTCTGAAGACTAGGTCAGTTTAGGAAATTCGTTATTATTAAACTTATTTGAGTTCTCAAATTAGGTAATTATTATTATTATTTATTAGATTTTATATTGATGAAAGGTTAAAAATGGATCACAAAAGCTTGAAGTAAACTTTTACTTCAAATTTAGAATAATAAAAACTTAAAATTCTATTCATATGGTTTCTAGGCTCCAGATTTCTGTTTTTGGATTACTCCATTATTATTTACAGTTCATCCACATTGATGGCAAGCTTATCCATACTGAATATAAATCTTTAGTGATGGGCTAAAAAAAAGGGCTCTTGTACAGTGCTTAAAAACTGACAAATGATAGAGCTTCCAAGCTTTGTCCGAAAATTTCACCAAAATTCATGAATGAATTGAATATGTGCAGCCCAAAGAAGTAAGCTACATGATGTCCAAAGTGATTGAATTTTTCGGAGCCCTATGATGCCAAAAAAAAAAAAAGTCAATCAAAACTCCTGTAAATTTCCAATAAATAAACATACAACGCACCATAATAATAATAGTTACATATAATATCGTCGCAACGACGCATTCCATAGGTATTTAATAGTAGGTACTAACTACCACATTGCTGATTAAGAGCAGAATACTAAAGAAAAAAGAAATGTTATAGGTCAGACTCGCAAAGGAATTACCGTCATTTCCCAGACACGATAAACACTCCTATCCTTCCAGAATCCAGAACATGTTATGATTACTTTCTTAATAACAAAAACAATAGTTTGTGAAACTCCTAGTTCGTCATCGCGCGACGAGTACATCAACTATTGATCTACACCATCTGTAATTCCTAATGAACTTTAGATCACCACAGAACTATTTCACCTTTCCTTCCTCGGATCTTGAAACCATCATCCATCCACATTTACCCTCCCATCAGGTAATAATAACTAAGCACAAAAAAGAAGCTGAAATGAGTAAGCTAAGATGGACACTGAAACAGAACAATCTAAAAAATATGTCCTGCTTAAGATGGTATATACAGAAATTCGTACCTTCGGTGTTGGTAATTAAGGAGTACCCGGACCACACATTACAAATGCTTGGATGAGACTCTGTGCAGCATGAGTCTGCTCTGGTGTTCCAGATATTATGATTACAGTTTCTGTTGCTTCAGGTCTAGGCTCAGTAATGGTTATTTTTGCTTCAGATATCTGAAGATGGTTCTTTATCAGTACTTTGGGATCAGAAACTATAGCGTAATCAAAGCAAAATATAAATTCGAAGCAAACCTCACGAATCCTTCTCAGACACCCTCCTTCCTCACCATATATGGATGGAACAAGTGCCCGAGGAATGACAACATCAACAGTAGTATTTGTAATTATCGCTGGTTGATTTCCACTGTATACCAAAAAGAAATGAAATTTCAAAAAAAAAAAAAAGAAGAAGAAGAAAAGCATTGCGCAATCTTGAACAAAGACAATTATCTAAAGAACTGAAATATCTTCTTTAGAGTAAGAAATGGACTTACCCTGGAAATGTGCCGCTGCTTCTATGTGGTGGTCCTCCCATGTAGTCTGGGAACGGCAATGGGCCAACACCATCTCTGATGCCCTGCATGCAAAATATAAAGTTAGCTGGACAAGAAAGGGAGCATTAGGTAAGTAGAGTTATTTGCCATCATGCACCAAAACGCTCATAGATTCCCAGCCCACATATCAAATGAAATAAAATTTTTAGGCCTGTCAAGTCCCATGTAACCCCAGAAGAAATGATGGAGCACCCATGATTTAAAGAAATTATATGAAGATGATTAATTCTGTTAAGCGTAGAAATTACTTTGTTTTGCTGTTTATCGGTATTTGGCATGCAAACAAGATTAAGCATTATATGTTTTACCTGTGGTGCCCATGGTCCAGGTGGTAGCCGTTCTACACCATGAGGAGGAACAACAGAGTTATGAATTGGAAAAGGAGGTCTTTCATCTATTGGATGGCCTGCATCAAAATGATATCGCGATGGAGACCCCCTCCCAATGAATGGACCAGGAGGCCGCATTTGGTCAATAAAACCGGGACGATTCAAGTGGTTCAATTTATCACGGAAAAGATGATATTTCAGTCTGGTAGTTATTTGCACCAAAGCATAATGAACTGTACTAGGTTCTCCAGTCACCTTAAGTGTTTAGGAGGAAAAAGTTAGACATGCATGGGTAAAAGTAAAAGTAAAAGTTAAAAAAAAAAAAAAAAAAAAAAAAAAAACACACCAATACATATGGTTAAAAAATACAGCCACCAACCTGAACTATTTCATCATTCTCAGGAACACTCTTGGGGAGCTGATCTTTCCCCAACACACGTATATGAGCTCCCGTAACTTTCCTCATTTCTGATATTACTGAACCACCTTTACCAAGAATGCAACCAGTTTGGTTTGTAGAAACGAGCAACCTCAATACCACAGGATCCTCTACATTATCAGCTGCCATGACTATCCTCTCCTGTACACGAAAAATTGCTTCCTGCGGTGGTGCGAAGGCATCCTCTGGAAGCTATAGAAACAATACCTTCAGTGAATTTGTGCAACTTAGACACTTCAAACATATTCAGGATACAAAAGCCTTCAATACTGTTTTCCAATATAATATAATCTTTTGATGTCAAAGGTGCAAAACTAAAACATGTCTAATAACCTCCATTAAAAAGGAAAACAAGGCACACATGTCATGCATTGCCAGAACTTGTCGATATTTAAAAAGAATAAAAGAATGCTTTATACAATTATACATCATAGATGGGGAAATCGTCTGAGATTGGTAAAGTCCACATTTTATAAAAACAGACCACATCTAGCAGAATGTGGTGCACAGGTTGAAGTTCTCCCCACTCGGTACCCCGGCGGGGGTCCGAAGCTGAGGTGCGCCTTGGGTGGAAACACACTCGGTAAACCACGCCTATGCCTAACGGCAGTGGTCGGCACTCGGCAGTGGCTTCACGCTACCGGGTCCGCCCTTTTGGCCACATTTAGCAGAAGTATGTAACAGAAGAAAATCCAAAGGATCACACTAACAACAAGAGTGCGCAAAGCACATAACAAATCCAAATTAAAAGAAAAAAAAAGCCTTAGTCAAATGTACCACATCATATATTCCAAACAATCAGTGTATCTTTTTACTGTTGGACAAGAAGAGGCTTACATTTAGTTCTGGTTGACCATATCCAAAGTCTCTCCTAGCATGCTAGTCTAAGGTGATGAGAACAGAATCAACTTACCATAAAGCGTAGGAATTTAAAAGCAAAAAATTGTTTTTTTCCTTCCAGGAATTTAATCTCATATAACCAACTGGATAAACCTTAAAAGGAAAATGAAGGGAAAAGAAGTTGCTCTACCACCTAGTGGACAAAACTATGTTTTGCCTGTAATCAATAAAGCATTTTTAAAAAAAAATTGGACAAAGCAAAGGATCTAAAGAAAAACTAAAAATTAGAAAAGAACAAATCATTGTAGACTGCAAGAACTGCAATAATACATAACATTAGAGGGTAAGTTACGAAGCTAGATAAGCTAAACCTTTTGAATTGCAAGAAATTCAACTCAAAAGTAGTTGAAGAATATTTGAGATTCAAGTTAACAACATAGAGTCTAACAAATGTTTATAGAATTTAAGTTAAAAAAGATGCTTTCAACTCTCTCACTCTTTCAGTTAGATGACTTCACATGGTAAGCTTAAGATAGGTTAGGTGAAACAAAAAGTATGCCCTAAGCACCTAAAATAGATAGCTAGATGTTTATTATGCTCTACGACACAAAAGTTAAGCATTAGTCAGAGACTACAAAGGGCCAAATTTTATTGTACGTAGCAACTTTTATGCCTAAGCATTTCAAACTAACAAAAAGATATACAAAAAGAAACATCTTAAATTTCTTATAAAAACAACTATATAAATGTTTACATTTCTTTCCCAGTACACACGCAGATCATAAATTAAGTGTTTTCTAATCATTATTTTACCCTCCCTTACAAGCAGACAGGTATTCGTACAAAGGTTCATGTAAAGCACCTACCTTCAAACCAAATTTACTCGGTCTTCTTTTGTAACACCGCTTCAGTGATGTAACATATAAAGGCACAAGAAATAACAGACAACACGTAGGATTACTATAATTGATGTGATAACTAAAAGAGAACACTTCATACGTAATATGGCATATGCACAGGGTTCTTCACTTCATCTATCGTAGTTGATAAGGGAGAAATTAGAGAGTATAGGAGCAATACCGCTGGCCCAGAAATCACTATAATGCGATCATCTGACTCAGGTTTAGTCTCAAGAACCTTAATTTCACAACCAGTTTCATGTTGAAGAGCTTTGATGATGCCACCTCCCTTTCCTATAACACTCCCAACTCTGTCATTGGAACACAATAAACGAAAAGTGAGCTGCTCTGGAGCAACTTGAATTGGCCCTCCTGCAACATGATCAGGGAATCTTGGCATACTAAGATGACGATCAGGTACTTCAAAAGGCCTGTTTGCAAAAGCTGGTGATGGAAAAGGATGATTGGCTGGTGGAAAACCCTCTCGAGTGGCATCTGGTCGGGGCCCGGAAGAATTGCTTGATGGGAACAAATCGCGCTCACGTGGAGGGTTCTCAAGAAGCTGCTGAGAAACTAGTTGGAGACCTTTCCTGACAGAGTCGATTTCACCCAGGATCTATTGTGAATATGCAAATAAACAAAGAAAAAGAAAATACAAGTCAGCGCAGCTGACATTTTTTCCCTCATTCGTTTTCAAGACATGAAATTAAGTATATAAATAAATACAAAATTGAAGGGGCTTAAAAAACTCAAAAAAAGGAGTGCCACCTATAGGCCATTTACTTGTGAAATAATCAGTTAAATTATTCAATCAACATGTACACAACTAAGAAGACATGCAAGCAATCAAATCAGACAAACTGCAATGAAACTTAAGTTAATATCTTTCATTGCTAGTGCAAAACAAGATTGCTTGAGATGTAATGAATGACTTCTTGCCTGGACAATTTCATCCGACTGGGACGCACACGAAGGTAGCTTATCCTTGGGAAGTATCCGGATTTGGGCTCCACTATCAGAAGACATTTGCTTGATAACACTTCCACCAACCCCAAGAAGACAGCCTACTTGTGGAGACAGGATAAGTAACCTCACACAAGATGAAGAAGACTTTTTACTTTTTTCACCTTCATCATCATTTTCTGTTTCATCCGCAATTATCCTCTCAAAAACAAGCATGACAGCCTTTTGTGCTGACAATGCTGCATTTTCTGATTTCGATGACTCCAATGCTGAGCTATCCTCTTTCTTTTCACCTTTCTGATCAATAGCCTTGATATCATTTTCCTCATCCTTATTATCGTTATCCTTGCTTTCATCATCCTTACTATCAACTTCCTCACGATTCTCAGTGTCACCGGCATTACCATCTTCACCAGTATCACCAGAATTACCATCTTCACCATCATCACCAGAATTACCATCTTCACCAGCATCACCAGAATTACCATCTTCACCAGCATCACCGGGATTACCATCATCAATGCCATCAGCAACTTCACCGTCATTATTACTTCACAGCATCTTCCTTTTGTTGCTCCTTAGAATCAACTTCTTTTTCTGAAACTGTTATAACTATGACTCGTTCATCACATCCAGGGACAGGTTCTTCAATTCTAATCTTAGCTCCAGTTTCCTGCTCTATTTTTGCCACAACGCCACCACCTTTACCAATCTCACTCCCCGTCTTAGAAGCTGGGCAAAGTACACGGAAGACAATACCCGACGATACTTTGGATTCATTATATGATGCAACTGCCGTTGCTGTCTTTTGCCATTTTCTCCGTCCAATTGGTTCCAAAGGGCCGCGTTCATATGGTCTCTTATGAGGATTAAATGGGAAGGCCATGCCTTATTTATCTTGCAATCAATTGCTATGTTGGTTTCTGCAAATATGAAAGCAGTAAACATAAAAGTTAATCATCGTAGAGAAAAAAGAACACGTACGCTTACACACCAACTCACTCAGTACTAGATATTCAACACAAGTTGAACATTAGAGACTAGTAATTCCATATATTCATGCTGCTGATACTTGTGTGGAACACATCCTCCTGTCTCAGAATGCTGATACTTGTGTGGATCACATCCTAGTTGTGTGAAAGCATTTTATTCGCTATAAAAATGCTGAATAACATGCTACCAGGCTATATAGATTTCACTTTATTTTCACAATTTAAGGACAAGAGAATTTAATTTCTTTTCTCTCGTTACCATGGGCGGATCCACTATATGATCACTTGATCAGTGGGGTCAGTTGGCCCACTCAAACGGCGGAGGTAGATACCGTGCTCCGCGGCGTGATCGGAAGTCGGAGGCAGCGAGTGGGATGAAGTTAGCTCGGACGGCCGACGGAATCACCACAGACGTTGTGGAGAGAGAGAGAGAGAGAGAGAGAGAGAGAGAGAGAGCGGTGGCGGGGGAGGGAGTAGCGTGGAGGCGCCGCCGCGGTCGTGGGAACACAGAGAAAAAAGATAGGGTAAGGTATTTTGCAAAGAGTCCTATGGGATTTGAAAATTACGTTGTTACTGCTCAAAGCCAACGGCTACGATGAAGTAGCCGCTTTATCTTACGCGTTAGATTAAATCTGAGAAAGATGGATGGGCTTTTAACAATGAGTCTTACTTGAGTGTAAATCAGATTTTAACTCAAGCAAACGAAGGCTCAGATTTAGCCGTGTGGTCTAGTCCTTTTACATAGTTATGCTCTCGATTTTCACTATTCCAACCTTAACCCTTTTTTTTAATTTTTATAAAAATTGAATACTAAGTTTATCTGAAAATGAAGTAAATACCTACTGCGCTACTGCATTATTTCTGAAAAATCTAATGCAAATTTTGATAAATTCGTATACTTCAAAGTATAAAAAAAATAATAATAATTAAGTTTTGGTGAGTGTTAGACTTTTGGAGGCATCTAGAAGACTTTGAAGATAATTGAAATGGATATTAATGGAAATTAATAGTTTTACTTTAAACTTTAAAAATTAATTAAAATTTTAACTAGTGGGAGATAATTAAGGGAACTTATGTACCTCTCCAATAAATTGAATCTATCTAATATAATAGATACAGTAGAAATGTTTTAGGTAATTATGACAAGTGGCACAAGTAAAGATTTTTGTAAATTTATGTGTGTACAAAATGGAATTTAAACTAAAATGGATATGACTAAATCCAACATACAAATTGCATGTCATGGCTAGAGCATTCATCCATGTACAATGTGAAGAGGCAAAGCAAACTTATAGATCTTCAGATGAAACAATCAAAACTTTGATTTTACACCATTTGCTAGAAAAACTTAGTGTTTGTTTCCAAGTTTTGACATATTCTGAAGGCCCAAAATGTTGCCAGAGCAGCAAGGAGGCGATCGTGAGGCAAATCGTGAGCGAAATTTTACATTTACATAGAAAAACTTTTAGATTTACATAGAGAAGAAGAACATTACAGGAGGGTGGAAGGATTTTCTTTAAACATCAATAATTACCCATATGAGTTCATTGACATATGGACCAATTTTAAACATCAATAATTACCCATATGAGTTCATTGACATATGGACCAATTTGAGACATATTCTCATCTTCCAATAGTGTGCCAAAGGATCTATCAAAAAGCTCGAACCAAAGTACTGCAATAAATACAACAGAGTAATAAGAACATATCATAAAAAGTGAACCTGTTTTCAAGAGACAAAACATCATTAAGTAAAACTACGTTGCTCGACTGGTGCAGTTAACATAGTAAAGTCACCACCATATATATTCATCTATTTCTGAACAATGTTAACTTAAAATAAAACGAACCAAGGAAAAGGCCACTCTTTTCCCCAGCTAACTCGCAAGTTTTTTTTTTTTCAAGATTCTACAGCCTCAAAAATCACTTGGATCAAAGTAAAAAGATAAGCCAATCAATAGATCAACATCTATCTTTAACCAACAGTTTTTGATCAATCAACACTGAAAAGGTCTATAAGTTTCTGTTCAATGTTTCCGGATGGAAACTAAAACCCCAAAAGTAGAAGTTTATATGGATCGGGAAAATTCATGACAGTGATTCTACAGCCTCTCTCCCTCTCCCAGCCAGAAAATACCATATGTGATATTATTTTAATAAAATCTGAAAGGTTTAGTCTATACGTACCGCGTGGCCAATCGGGTACCCATTAAAGGTTAACAAAAAAGTCTAACTCATTGAAGCAAAAATCTAGGATGCATATGCACAAACCTTCTTACAAGGTATAATGCACCAAATGCCACAAAGGTGATCAAAATTAGAGGCCAAAACCCAAGGAAGAATGTTCCTCTTAAAGTTAAGAGTAGCTTTGCACGAGGAATTAAACCCTGCAATAAGAGGGAGGACATCATCAGCTGCAGATAACAAATTATAGTGGTAGGTTTATAAAATTACAGTGCTTGACGAGCAGTATCACTATAAGGTGAACTGACCCCGAGAATGGACAAAAAAACCGTCTAACCCTAGAGGTAAAGCAGAAAAATGTACTGAAGTAAGCTACATTTTCGTGAAAACCAACTGATTAATGATTTTGTCAGTTTTGAAAATTCTTATAGCTTCCAACACAGAGAGACAAAAATTGGACAAACAAAATCAGTATGGACATAATGATTTATGTGGAAAGACGTCTTAACATCGAAGATAATATGCATCGACAGATAATAGCGAAAGATAATATTAGCGAAGTTAGTAGTTCAAATTTGTCAAAGCAAAACCTCCAGATGTTTCCATGTTCGTCATCTTGCCAATTGCTGCAGAGTGAATTGCTGAATTTCTCCAAAATGACCAATCTCAAGTGACTTTTACAATCTATCTGTACTCTTTTTCAGATAAAAAGGTCACCAACAGTTTTCTTTTGGAAGAAGAAGAGAAAAGAGAGAATGAAATGTAACGGAGAAAGTAGATTTTTTTTTTTTCTTTTTTTGTTGACTTTAAACGGTAGAGTAGATAAAAGTAATACTGAATGAAAATTTTCTATTTACTTGCATTCTAAAGTGTTGTATAAATAAGTAAATTTTGGAATGCTTGTTTACTTGGATAGTATATAAATTACTTATAGATACTAAATATTTTATTTTGTGATATCTATGTAATAATTATTAATAAATATCTTGTTCTGCCGTAATGACTTTTGTTATGATGAATGACAATGTAGAGATTTATAATATTTACAAATAATTTATGCTAATATAATATTGAATATTAGTTAACCATGATCACTTTGTCCACTTTTTAACAAAATATTGTGAAGTAAGTGAAGCATATTTTGAATTAAAATTCAGAAAAAGTGGGGAGTAAGTCACTTCTCAACGACTTACTTGCGAATTAAACAAGAAGACAAGTAAATGTGAAAGAAAGTCATTTCCACCTCTCAACCGTGGAACGGTGGAAGTGAATTCATCCTCTTCTCATACTAATTTTCTTCAGCGAAAGTCTAATTTTCTTCAGCGAAAATTGGCCCTTTGGCCTTTTGTAGCTCCAAGGAGAACAATTGGTCAGCTAGGAGACCCCATCCACCAAAGGAACTCGGATTTATTGTCCTATAATTCCTACCCTAATGCTGTCCCATAAATTTCAATAATGGCATTGTCTATATATATTCTCTTCTTCTATGATAACTTACTTACTATTTTAATAATTTTAATAAATTTTTAGGCTCGTATTTACCACAAATAGTACTATTAAAAATATAAATGTTTTAAAATAGGATATTATATAAACACAAGTCATTATAGAATTTATGGGACATGTTTGGGGTAGGAATATGTAGATAATAAATTTGTATATTCCCACCCACCAAAGGGGTTATTGGGGTAGAAGAGTGCTGCAGTAAACGGTACTAAATAATGTGTTAAAAGATTAGAGATAAAACACTTATATATAAGACAATCGGCCAAACCAAATAATGTGAAGTTTTATCTCCTATCTGTGAATGTGGTAAGCGGTCGTATATAATGTGTATTAGGAGCTGAGATCAAGATTATCCAGAGTTTTACTTATATTGAATAATGCCAATCGTTCTACAGGTTAAAATATCAGATCTACCAACAGCTCATAAGTCATGGTGTGTCCAGTGTCCAGATATTATGTGAACTTTCTGTGATTGATGGAGTTTCTCCTCGTCTTAAAAAATACAGACAACAGAGCTTATGAGAACATGCTAAGATCATCTTATTTATGGTCAATAATTTTTGCTTATTATATTTCCTTTTATTTAAAAAAAAAATTGTATTAACTTTTCCCTGATTGTGCAGACGTAAAAACTAAAACGCCATGTCGATCACTGTGCCCGTATGTAAAGCGTGGCGTTCGGCTTTTGCTGTTTGATCACTACTCGCTAGTATTACATACAGAACAGATTGATCATTGTTTTATCAGCCCTAACAATCATACTGTGATATATTTAAGTTTTCATGAGAAAATATGTGATGAAATATTTACTATCCTTACTAGTAACTACTATACTATCCTAAGAATATTTAAGTTTTCATGAGAAAATATTGATCTCTGCCTTCATTAATTTCAATTCCTATGGTGCTTTCTCAGTTTTATCCAAAGTTTTAATCGCCTCCATTTGTCACCGGTAAACGAACTCTATCGACAAGAGCTAAAGCAATCAAAATCAGTCACGTTTTTCTCGATCTCATTTGTTTTTTTTTTTTTTAAATAAAAATGTCACCCAAAGTTTTTCGTTTATCTAATATTTTCTGAAAATAAAAGAACTACAATATTGGCAAACAACATTGTCTTATGCATAATCATAAATCAATGCTTTTTAAAAATGACAAAAGACATATCTAAACAACCACCAAAGTTACAGTTTAGAATTTTTTTTCTTTCCTAAGTGGGACCACTACTAAGTTGCAGTTCACAATTTTAAACGCACCAATTTTGATCCCATAGGCCCAGCGTCTACATGAAATTTTTTCAAAATCCGGAGTTGGTTTTTTTTAAAAAAATATTAATACTAAATTTTTTGATTTTGATGGGATTTACAACTTTAATATTTCAAAAAAAATTCAAAAAATATTTTATACAAAGATATTTTGAAAATCCAAACTCTTAACAGATTGATAGCAGATTTTAAAAATATTTTTAAATCCGTTAATCTTTTGGAGTTTCAAAATACTTAATGAAATATTTTTTTAAAAAAAAATTAAACATAAAAATTATAATTTTTCATCAAAATATATAGATTTTATATATATATATTTTTTTTTAAAAAAATAGCCTTAAATATTTTTATATATGGACGTTGTATGGTCCCATGGGATCAAGACTCGTAAATGCACTTGACTAGTTTTCACATTTTTCTTAAGAACATTGAATTAAATTATATGGTAAATTAATGCACCATTGGAACTTACCATTTTCTCAAAATTTCACAAAAATGAAAAATTCTCATGTAGTTAACAACAAAATCCTCCAGTGTACATGAAATTATTAGGGTTCGAACAATTAGAAAATTTCAAAATAAGGCAGATATGAATTTGGAGGGGCTAAAGTATTACTATTTAAAAATTAAAGGGCTTAGCTATAATTTTTCTATTTTCTCTGATCTTCACTCTTTTTCTTGAGAAAAGTAAATAATTTTTTTTTTGAAAAAAATAGAAAAATAAGCACACTTTGCTTTCCTGAGTTTGGATTCCCGGTGGTGCTTTCACAGCCTTATCACTCCTGCCGTGCACTAATGTCGTGGAGCAGACATCGCTGCCGTGGGGTTCATTTTGTGCCGCCGGCTCCCCATTCTAATTTTTCACTGCCGGAGTCTTCACGGTTCAGCAAAGAAGACTCCACGTCACAGATTCTGTGATTTTGATCCTATGTAGTTATACAATTCTGGAAGGATGTAAGTATCAGATTGGGACTAATACCACATTTGCCTCGAAATTTCGTTGATGGAGTTTACTAATACCAGAGTCTATTCTCTCAGCCAAAAAAAAAAAAAAAGAAGAAGAAGAAGAAAAACTAATATCAGTCTCTGTCTTGATGTGTGCTGAATTCTAATTAATCACCTCCATTTGTGACCCGTAAAAAAAACACTATGAGAAAGAGCTAAAACGATAAAAATCAGTCAGTTTTTCTCGATCTCTTTTAATTTTTTAAAACTAAAAATGACACGTCGATTATTAAAGAAGGTGAAGTTGAAGTGTTCATTCTTCCAACTTTACAAGCTTGTGAACTATCAACAAAATGATGCTTTCATGCATACTGTGCATCCTTCCGTTGGAAATCCTGTAGACCCAAAGTTTTTCGTTCATATAATATTTTCTGGAAATAAAATAATTACAATATTGGTAAGCCTTATGCCAGGGGCGGATCCAGTATAGAAGCGGGTAGATACTGAGATGAATGCCAAATTAGGAGATTTTGGGCTGGCAAGGTTGTATGATCATGGAACGGATCCTCAAACAACCCACGTCGTAGGAACCATGGGTTATATTGCGCCCGAGCTGGCACGGACAGGTAAGGCAACTCCATTGACAGATGTCTTCGCCTTTGGGGCCTTTGTTCTTGAGGTAGTGTGCGGACGACGTCCAGTAAACCCGCTCATGCACGGAGAAGAGCCAATATTAGTCGATTGGGTGTTGGATAATTGGCGCAAAGGGGCAATATTGGATAGCAAAGATCCAAGGTTAGGAAATGAATTTGTCGATAGCGAGTTAGAGTTGGCTTTGAGAATAGGGTTATTGTGTTCACATCCACTCCCGATGGTCAGGCCGAGTATGAAGCAGGTATTGCAATATTTAGACAGAGACATTCCCTTGCCAGAGCTGTCGCCAACTTTAGTGAGCTTCAGCTCTCTTGCTTTGATACAAAATGATGATTTCGCCTGTATCAATATGCATCCATCACAGCCAATGACTGCTTCTATCCTGTCCATAGGCAGATAATGTTTGCTTAGATGTATTTAAACAACCAAAAATCTATTTATGGTGTAATGTAAATATGCTGCGTCCCGCAATGGTTCCAATGACGGTGCAGTTCTAGCGATTTAGTCAAAATCACCAGAAGCAACTAAGGCTAATATTAGCACTTAAAGCATTCATACTAACAAGGTTAGTACTACATGACCGGTGAGATCCCCACTGTTCAAATATGCCAAATAGGGTCCGACCGTGCTGTAATCACGTTATCAAAGGCCTAACTGTACAAAACACCCTAATTATCAATTGTGCTATTTCATAATAGAGATTGTTAGGCGACAAGGAATGTATTAGTCACTAGATTCTTTTTTTTTTTTTTTTTTGGATAAATGCTTGTTCCTCAAACAGCCACCAAAAATATACCAATTTAAATTATCAAAAATAAAAATAAAATTTTGGGAGCATTTTTTTTGAAAAAACTTTCGACCTAAAAGCTATATATTTTGACTCAATCCTTTTCCTTGCACCTGGCAATGGTGCTTCAACCACTTGAACCATTAGGCAGTGCCCAAATGACAGATTTTGATCTTAGCTTTATCAGATGGCAAAACTAATATGCCTATTTCATCATTTATAATTACGATACCAAAGAAAGCAAACATAGCGAATATTTATTGCACTTATGCGAAAACATCAGAATAAAAAGCTGAGAATATTTTGTTCACGGATGTTCGTGGGTGTTCGTATTCGCGTATTTTCAGAATAAAAAGCTGAGAATATTTTTATCATTATTACAAGGGGATATACAAATACCAATTTAATTAAATGGACATAAAAATACTAAACCTAATTAGTAGGGATATAAAAATATTACAAAATATGCAAAAATAAACTCTGCATTTAATGCACTTAATGGTGTCGAATGTTCTGATTATGGGCATCATCAATATCCAGATTACAGCAGCGGTAACGGATATCGGTTTTCTTATTTATCATGGTCCGTATCAGCTGACACATTACGTAGAGACAACCACAACATATTTCCTCAAAACTGCTCTTACTCGAACGGACATGTATACAATGACGGTCCTTGCGCGCAGTTCCAATGTCGCTAACGCATTCGATGCTCTCCAGCCAGCAATTGTCGGGTCAGATTGGTTAGCATGCCAATGGCCACTAGAAGATAATTGGAGCTTTTGAGCACATGTATGCTCGGCTCCGGTCTTCGTTCTTTTTTAGTGTATGTATGGTACGAAAAATAGAGGGCACACATTTTGTCCCTTTAAAAAAAAAAGAAATTAGAACTTCTCAAAAAATAAAGCACTCACATATTAATGACCGATCTAAACTTTAAATAAAACAGGTTAATAGTGTGCATGTGTTTACTCAACAATATACCCGCAAGCTATGCAGTGCTGAAATTTTGCAAGTTCAATAGACTTGCAAATAGGTGGGGTGGGTCCGACCCGTCTACGGGTCAACTGATTGCGAGTCACCCGGATAATTAAGGGTCGTCGGGTCAATAGTTATAAACATGTTAAAATTTTGGTGCTGTACCTGTCCGTAGGCGGCTTTGCGAGTACCCAGATATATATATATATATATATATATATATATATATATATATATATATATATATATATATATATATATATATATAGAGAGAGAGAGAGAGAGAGAGAGAGAGAGAGAGAGAGAGAGAGAGAGAGAGAGATCATTGCGGCGGCACAAAGGCTGGGATAAATACAGGCCAAAGACATAGGAAGCACAATTAAAGGATGAAGAGAGAGAGAGAGGTAGAGAGAGAGAGAGAGAGAGAGAAAATTCTGCCGTGTGTGCCTACGCACCATCATTTTTGTGCGTGGGCACACCCTATAAAGAAAAATACTTTTTGTAATTTTTTGAAAATTTTTTCAAAATGAAAGTTGTAAAGTTTAATGAGATATATAACTTTATATTGAAATATTTTTAAAAAATATTTTTAAATATGTGTTTGGCGCTCTAAAGTTTAACGGGTGATTTTAAAATTCACTTCAAATCTTTCAAATCTGTTAAACTATGGAGTGCCTAAATATTAATTAAAAATATTTTTTGAAAAAATTTCAACAGTAAAATATAGATCTAATTAAAATCTAGAACTTTCATTTTCAAATTTTTTTAAAAAGGTATACATAATTTTTTTTTTCTTGCTGCGCCCGCGCACTAAAATGATGGTGCACAGACGAGCATTGCAGAATTTAGCGAGAGAGAGAGAGAGAGAGAAAGAGGGGGGGGGGGGGGGGGGGGGTGATTGAAGCGCCATTGCTTTAAGAGATGAGATTTCAATAACCCTTTGTGGGACATTACAGTCCATTAGGCCTCCAATAAGGCCCAAAAGCTATTTTCAATAAGGCCTATTACGGGTATTACCGATTACCCATAACCCACGAGTACTGGCATTAAAAAACTTGGGACTTTTCGCGGACAGCCCCTAACGGGGCAAAACCCTTCCCATTAGGCCCCTGAAAAATCACCTATTACATTAAGACTCGTCCTCGTAAATCGTGTCATTTCGTTTTGACTATTGTATTAATATTTTTTGAAAAAATTTTCAACATAAAAGTTATAGACCTTTATGAGATCTACAACTTTTATTTTTATCAATTTTCAAAAAAATATTTCTAAATATATATTTTAGAGCTTCAAAAATTTAGCAGATTAACGGGTCGGATCCAAAACCCGTTAACACTTCGGTGCATCAAAATACCTATTTTTCAGTATTTTTTGAAAAAATATTAAACATAAAAGCTGTAGATCTCTATGATATTTATAATTTTTATGTTGAAAAGTTTTTCAAAAAATATTAATACAGTGGTTAAAACGGCATAGTACGATAATCAAGAGAGGGGCTGAAATAGAAGACGGATAAACTGGGAGGCTGAATCGGTAGAAGATTTCAAATGGAGGGCTGAATGCAAATTATCCCAAAAAACTTTCTACAGAATTGAACCCATACCCGCCTCTCCCGCATACCAGCGAGTACAGATCAAAGTTTGTCACGTCTAATGTTCAATAGCTGATTAAAAAATCGTATCCAATAAAATATATGATATTTGTGACAGAAAAAAATTTACGTCATAATCTAAAACAAAAAATGACATACTATCATTTTATGCAACACTATACCGCATCTTCTACGGCACCATTTAACCAAACCCAAAAAGATCGATGGCTCATTTTAAAGTTCCAAAACTTGAGAAACTGATTTATACTTGTCTTTATTTTATTTAGGTGTTAAATATATCATTTTTTAGAAATAAATATGAAAGATGAGAGGTATTTTGTTTCCACCAGAATTTGAACACAACCGGTGTAGCAGACAAACAAAATCCTGAAAGCAAAGTGCACAAGTGTACGTTAACGAGACAGGAAGCCAGCACAGCCCATGTGGGCTGAGGGTCCCTTGAACAGCCCCACTTTTGCTTTCCTTTGCACGCTCTACAGCTAAATCAATTACTACCCCATTTATATGAATATGATTGCTTGAAGCTCATATTAACCTTTTGAAAACGGTGCAGCAGCGGGGTTAAAGCTTCCAAAGGCTACGTCTTTTCTCAGTCGCTTTCACTATTTGGATCTTGCTTTCCCGTGAATCAGTTGGTTTATGGAGAATATCGCTGAAAAGCTCACAAATCAAATATCATATGAAAGCTGCTACAATCACAAATATCGTACAGAAATAAACCAAATTTCTTTTTTTTCTTTTTACGACTAACAAACTTCGAAAAATATTTTTCTCAAAACATGTATGTAGAGAAATTGTAGAGATCAATTAGTTATGTACATTATATATACTAGCGGAAACATCACCCGCGATGCGTGTGAAATTTTTTTTTAAATTTTAAAAAATATATTTAAAATATTTAATTATTTAAAAATAAAAAAATAAGATATTATATATGTATATACAGTTAAAAATTATATATTTAAAATATATATTATTTTAATTATATATATATATATATAATATTAAAATAATAAATAACTGTATGCATATAGATAAAATCTTATAATTTTTTTAAATATTTTATTTTCAAATAATAAATATTTTAAATATACTTTTTTAATTAATTTTGAAAAGTTTTTAAATATATATATATTTCTTTTTACACACGCATCTTGAATTATGTTTCCGCTAGTATATATAATGAATTAAACAATTAAGTATCTTTCCATAGTTCAAATTTTTAAAAGAATGTCAAAGAGGTATATTTAATGTTTTTAAAACAGATGATTTTGTACTACAAAACTTTTTATTGGTCTGAGAACTAAACTTTACGAGTCTGCAGATCAAACTTCTGATAGTTTTGAGAAAACAAATTACAAATTTAAACTTTTTTGAAAAATATATACACAACATTAGAGTCCATCACTTTCCAAAAAGAATAATACTACTCAAGCAGAACAATTAATTCAAAAATAATTTAATTAACGTTTTCTCTGCGCCTCGAACGATTTACGAATCCCAAAATATGAAAAACTGTTCAGACTACTTTCGGATAGTTTTTTTAAACCCGCTAGCATTTCTGTTCCAAAAAATATTTTCGGATAGTTTTATTAGACCCACTGGCATTTCTGCTCCAGAAAATATCAAGCTAATAAAATTAGAAATCCTAAATGAATGGACCTTCCACAGAATCATTGAGGTTAAAAAACCATGCAAATTGGTAAAATTTCTGTTTCATATCGTTCTCACGAACAACGAAAGCACGGATCCATCCATTCACTCACTCTCAACTCCCCTCTTCTAGTTCACAAAAACACCTAGAAGGCTCATGAAAAAGGGGGCAACATCACACCACAAAAAAAAAAAAATCAATGGAAAAATGAAGAGGACGAACACCCCGGCTGTACAGTTTGGAGAACGACCAAGCACAATCTCCCTTGGTCTGTAGTAGACAAGGGATCTAAAAATACCCTATGATCCAGAGACAAAAGGCAGATGAACACTCGCTCATGAAATTTGTCTCAACTAATGCACTCGAGCTCTTTCCGGAGCCGACGGGAGAAGAGGCGGCAGGCATCCACGCTGAGATCAACGGCAGCAGCGAGAGCGATGTACGCAGCGGCGTCCTCGGCGCATGCTACGTGTGCCATGCCTACTTCTACTGTTGGGCAGCTGCTCCGCCCTTCGCCGCCGACCGTCGACGACATCACGAACCCCCGGTAGCCCATGAACGGCCACATCGTGTAATCCCCGCTGCCCCTGGGACTGCGACCCGGCGAATTCGACCTCGAATTCGATCGCGAGCTCGACGATCCAAGATCGCTTAGGTCGATAGTGAACTTGCCGCCCTTGCTAGTGCTGAGAGAGTCCTCGGCGAGCGAGACGCCGGCGACGAGTACGGGAACGCCGTCGGGAAGGAGCTCGAATTTGTACCCGAGGCCGTCGCTGGTGCCGCCGCGCTCGCGCCAGCACTCCAGCCGGCCCCACGGCTTCCACGTGCCGTCGCCAGGCCGGAGGATCAGCCACGCTCCCGGATTAGATCGACTGACGCGGTCCGAACCCGGCGAAGCGACGAACGGCGTCACCATCGACGCCATTGCCACCGGCGCGCCGCAGAGATCGTGTACGGTGACCGACCACCCCTTCCTCTCCTTCGGCGGCCGCTCGCGGATGGATCCAAACGTCGTCAGGCATCCGCGCGAGCCATCACCCTCCGATTGCAGGGATCTGCAGATGATCCAAACCCTAATCAGCATGGAATAGAAACACGATTTAGATTTTGAATAAAATATTATACTAACCGGGAGCGGAGAGAACGGTCTGAGGCAGCAGGGTTGCTACGACTGGAGAACTTGCAGGTAAAGACAGGCTGGCGTGTCGCGCCGTGGACTTGGAAAACTTGAGGGCTACACTCGGGATCGGCGCCGAACTCGAAGACGAATCGTGGATCGGGCTCGGCGCGGACGGTGAGGTGGAGCTGGGCAGAGGCAGCGGCGGCGTCGGACTTGGAAGACGACAGTGGACGCCAGCCGGAGTGGTAAACTACGCTGCGTTCTTTGACGAGCTTGAGATCCAAAGGCAAATAAATCTTTCCCAACAGACGGCCGGAACTGACCCCGCAGGTGGATCCCCGCCGGCCTGTGTAAATTTCGATCTTGAGCTTCGGCGTGCCGCGGCGGGAAGAAGATAATAGAGGAAGGGTTAACGAAGGCGGGGAAGAGAGTTTATGAAGCTCCGCAAGAGACAGGTGGAAAGTGGCGGCGGGGGAAGGGTCGGAAACAGCGGTGGTGGCGTCGTGGTGGAGGAGCTGTACGGCCGCAGTCTGGTAAGGTTGGCCGGTCAGGCGGACGCGGCAGTAGCAGGGAGAAGTCGACGGGTGCACGCCGGAACGGGCTGGCCGGGCAGCGATCGGGAAACGCAACGCCAGATTACCGACCAGAACGCGCACGAAAGGGCACGGATCCATTGCCGCTCCCGCGCGCAGCACACTCGCACACGGAGGTATTCTCTCGCTCGCTCGCTCGCTCGCTTGTTAGCTAGACCAGATTGATGTTGTGAATTTACAAAAGGAGTGGTTTAGTTGTGGTTGGAAAGTGGTTGAGAAGGCGGTCAAAGGGAGGTGCTATTAGACTATTAGTAGGGGGAAGTGAGAAAGGTGGCTGGGGATTAGCTGGAGATGGTCCTAAGGGCGAGCGTGCGAAGGAAGAGGGATATGAACTGTGCTCTCCTGGGATACGCACGTACGCCAGCTTCAAAAAATGCACTTCTTGGGTGTCGGGTCTGCATCTCCTTCTACCGTATTACTTTTTTTTATCCCTACTGAAAATGAGTCAAGCTACTTTATAAGAGTAGTAGAGCTCAAACTTGTGTAAATTCAATTTGAGTTGGAATCTTATTGAACTCGAATTAAATTTGAGCTCAAATTGAGGCTTAGTTTATTTATCAAATTGCAGCAATTTACGTTTCAATTCTTTAGGCCCGTAAGTTTATTTGAGCCAAGCTCAATTGTGGATCAAGTTTGAAATTAAGTTGAGCTCGAACAAAATTTTATATAATTTAAAGTTTAAATAAAAATATAGAATTAATCTATATCTTTCAATTTCAAGTACAAATTATCTTATTATTTTATAAAAGAGTCGGGCTCAAATACTAAGCTTTTAAAATTTAACCAATATACTCAACTCGAACTCAATTAATTTTTGCGGCTAATCTCTACCCTCCTGTCTACGTAGCTGTCTAGGCCCATAAAATATTATTTTTTAAAAGAAGTGTAGCGAGTGTAGTTGCACGGAATAACTAACGGGGTGGACTACAGCTGGGAACAGGCTGTCCGGGATTGAGGAGGTTTGGAATCCGAAGGGTGGGGGTGGGGTCCAGGGACAGACTGGGGTCTGAGGCTGTGAAGGTACAGAGTAGGCCGGGCTTTGTTCTGCTTTGGTGGCATATGCTAAATGAAAGGAAAATGAATGGGGTTGTTATGCCGTTCCTGTATAGGATTCGTTGAGTGAGGGCACGGAGTGAACGTGGGAGCTGGCAAATTAACGACCCCATCGTAAAGGGTCGAGCTCCCCTGTGGGGCGGAATACGGACTAGCTGAGTTATGCCTGGCCATAACTCTGCATTCTCAGGGAAACAAAAATCGAGGAGTTGCATATAAGTTCCGAACTGTTTATTTAATTTTAAATATATTTTTATTTTAAATTAATTAATTATTATGCTTAAAATATTTATTTAAAAATATTTTAAAAAATTTTAAATATAAAAATTATATATTATGTTAAAAATTTTTGTTTATTAGTAATTTTCTAAAATATGGTTCAAAATAAGTATTTTTAGATTTCTAAATTTTAACATATTATTTATTAATCCGTTAAAATTTTAGTATATCAAAATATTATTCGGAAGTATTTCTTAAAAAATTTTGAATAATAAAATTATAAGTCACATTAATTTTTATTTTGTTTATATATTTTTTTAACAAAATACTTATATAATAGTTATTGTTGTTTGATACGGATTTTAAGAGATGAAGATTTATAAAATATTTGAGATGAATGGATAATTTGTACACATATTTACAAACGGTATTTTTCCAAAAAAGGTCCGGAAATTGCAATTTTTCTGTAAACAACAATGCTCTACTTTAATGCATCCCCGACTAATCAAAAATCTGCTTTTGCTATTCACCAATATCATGCTGGCCAATTTCAACGTATTCTATTGTGGAATGAGAGTCAAGAACAAATGTAGATCGGCGTTCTTAACCTAATTTCGGAGCTTCTAATCCCTTGTTTCAAAGAAAAGAGTTAAAAATGTTAAATAACATTGAATAAACATAAACTTTTGGGATTTATTTATTAACTTTCCGAATTTTATTTTTTGGAGTATTTAGTACAAATACTGGAAGCTAAAGAAATTTCCAGTTTGCTCGAAATATTATACAAGAAAGAATAAATTCAGAGAAACCAACAAGAAAACATTATTAGTCACGTCGATTTTCTATCCTCCCATCCACGCCGCCCACGGACGGACATTATATTCTCTTTTTGGGATTGAACGGTTGGATGGTATAGCGGGAGCGGCTGCAACAATTTAGAAACTTGCTGGACGGCACAAACATTCCAGCGCAAAACGAAGATATCCGCCCGTTTTCAGCTCCACACCGGGAACTTCGCGATGTACTTGAACTATCCCTTTTTTTTATGGGCTTTACTATATACTTCCAAAAAATTACATATACTGACGTGACACAATCAAGACCACACATTACGATGGGTACATCTATAATTTTGATATTTTTTGCGAATCACAAGGTGCATATATGGTGGAGATTGATTATGTGTGGTTTGTTGGATAGTTTATTGAAGGTGAGTAGTTTTTTTTTTATTCATTTTAATTTACAAAGCACTAAGGTAATACGAAATAGTATAAAATTTTTTAATAAAATACTATTATAATAACAAAAAGTAATTTGTATTAAATATTTAAATATATAAAAATATAATAAAATTTATATATACTATAATATTTTAAAGTATTAAGATAAATTTAAATAATAAAAATTTAATTATATTAATAAAAAAATATAATATTTCGATTATATCACTAAATTATATTACTTATCGCTATTTACTCTTAAGATTGTATAATATCTAATTTTTCTTTAAAAAAAACTTTTAAAAAGTAAAAAAAAAAAAAAAAACTTCATAATTGTGTTATGCGTATCGATGTCGGACGAAATCAATCTCTCTACTTTTGAAGATCAAAATCAATTTCTATCAGCCTCTCATATTATTAAAAGCAGAGGTTGATTTGATATGATGAAATTAATTTAATATAAATTTACAAAGCATAATTTGATTTGTTAGAACCCATAAATAAGAACTTCTATTCTCTTCTTACAAGAAAAATATTGCATAATTCATAGTCCGCCACAGTTTTGAATGGGTCGCAAATGGGTTGCCTCTTTAACGTGAGCAATTCTTGAGACTTCCACCCCACCAACCTAACAAATTCCTCCCAAACAGGCCAAACAAATGTCCAAAACATGCTAAAAAAGTAACATTCAGTCCACTTAAAATAGCATCCAAGCATTCTTATTCCGTGACAACTATTATATTTGATCATGAAGGAAGAATTTGGAGGCTGAATACTCTAATTTGAAGGAGGAAGCTTCTTCAAATTACATGCACTTGGACTTACTAATTGCCAGACTGCGTCGGAATTCCTATTTGACAGGAATTTTTCTCAACAGTAAAGCGGAAGCTCAGAGCAACGCCACACAGCTCGATGTGTTAACAGATAAACTTCAGCAAAATGAGACTGTTACATTGGGGACTGCAGAAAATCACAACTCTACTGTAAGCCCAGAATCTAAGGAAAGTGATACGGTCGCGGCTCCCCTGATTCGGACGAATCAGGAATCACCGAAACGGACGGCCGAGATCGGCCGATCCGAAAGAATACGGATTTCTAGATCTCGTATAAAATTTTTGTCAACTTGTTTGACCTATTTTTAAGTATTTTTGGACAAATTTTAAATTACAAAATTGTGGATTTTGATGAGATCTACAACCTGGTAGTTGAAAATTTTTCGAAAAAATGTCAAGAAGTATACCGAAATTTGATCATCATTTGGATAATTTTTTTGGTATTTTTTCAAAAAAATTTCAACTATAAAATTGTAGATTTTATCAAAATTTACAATTTTGAAATTCAAATTTTTTTCCAAAAATAGTTAAAAATATGTTAAATAAGTCGACAAAAATTTTATACGAGATCTGTATTTTTTCGGATCGGCCGATCTCAACCGTCCGTTTCCTACACCTTGATGCCTCAAGCATCAGGGAAGCCGCGTCCAAGTGATACTGCTGTGGAAGATGCAGAAAAGATGTCCAGCGCAAATACTGAGTTAGAAGGAGAGGAAAACTCGAACTTTCTACCTCAAATGAAATGACTGGTGTTGCCTATGGGGAGACCAATGCTTCTTTAAGCCATATGGTTTAAGAGGAAGAAAGAAGCATGCACTGATCTGTCGACCTTACCGGATGCTCACATTGAATCTGCAATAGTTGATACTGAGCCTATAGAGTAAAGCCAATCCCGTAAAGTCAAATACGTTAGGGACTTGGATGTCAACGGTAAGACAAAAAATACTTATGTTTTTTCCCTTTTTCAAGTTGCTCCTTGAGTAAAGTGATATTCTTGGAATTGGTTCTCTTGTTAAAATGGCTTGTAATATGTAGATTTCATAATTCTAGATCATGTTTAGTAGCTTCAGACAAGAAACGAAAACTAGAGAATTTGCTTCTGTTTGTTTCCAACTTAAAAAGAAAATATACCACACGATAGTTGAATCACTGAATCCATGTTTTTAGTGAATTGACAGTTTCAATCAGATATAATATATCATCTTCGGAAGTTGCAGTTATCTTTCATCCTTCTGTGAATGGTTGATTCCTGAAATCCTTGATTAACTGTATAGTTAAACATTCAGCCACAGTCTAGGTTGTATTGGTATAGTTGAAAGAGTTGGGAAAACTTGGTTTTTTAAAGGTTCTGAGTTGGATGGATGATTTTTCGCTTCACATGCAGCTTTCTGATCATTTCCTTTTAGCAAGCTGCATGGTTTAATTTTCCAATTTTCTAATTTTCCAATTTTTTTTTTCTTAAAAAAAAAAAAAAAAAAAAAAAAAAAAAAAATTCCAATTTTTCTAAACTTGATTATAGATGCAACATCAAATCCAAGGACACATACATCATATCCATTTGTAGGCATCTGTATACTATCTTAAACCTGGAACAACTGCTTCATAATTGGAAAATTCTCTATAAATTCTTGCATTTATGGATAATTTCACAAATATAGGATGACAAAAGATAGAGCCCTGGAGATCACGTTTGTGACGACATTACTTTATAATCTGGCGTTTTATTTAAATGACAGATGATTCAAGATTGAAAAACCCATTACTACACCAACCAGACACATTAACATATGTAAATTACTTATATGGAATAAGTCATCTTCCACAATATCTAATTTTGCATTTTTCTCCCAAAAAAAAAAAAAAATCTCGCATGCAAATATTCTGTTTATATGCATTTAAACTGAACATCACCGTCCTCCTACGGAGAAAGCACCCGTAGATAAAGATGATGATGGATAAGAAATGCCATACTCATCAAACCCGTCATTCTGTAGCAAAGTAAGACTGCTGAAACTAAACAAACTTGGCGGAAGTTCCGGCACGGGCATGTCGTGATCCAAGTACTTCATCACCTGCCTCATGGTTGGCCTCATTGCCGGCAAAGGATGAGAACAGAGCAGTCCGACCCTCATCACCAACTCCAACTCGCTATCCACATATTGATTTCCCAGCCTTGGATCTCTGCTATCCGATATAGCACGTTTCCGCCAATTCTCCAACACCCAGTCGACTAACACTACCTCATCTACCATCGGCTCCACCGGTCGTCTCCCACACGCCACCTCCAGAACGAATGCCCCGAATGCGAAGACATCAGTCAACGGTGTTGCTTTACCTGTCCTTGCCAACTCTGGCGCTAGATAACCCATGGTTCCTACTATGTGGGTAGTTTGAGGATCGCTGCCATGATCGTACAACCTCGCAAGCCCGAAGTCACCTAGTCTTGCATTCATCTCGCTATCTAACAAAACGTTGCTCGCCTTGATGTCTCTGTGAATCACTACCTTTTCCCAGTCTTCGTGCAAATATAGTAGCCCTGAAGCGATTCCCTTGATTATCCTAAACCTCTGCTTCCAATCGAGCGCTGGCTTTGTTGTGTCATATAAAAACTTATCGAGACTGCCGTTTGGCATGAAGTCATAGACCAGGAGAAGCTCTCCTTTCCGCCGACAATAACCCAGGAGCTGAACGAGGTTGCGGTGGCGAAGCTGGCCGATGCTGACGATCTCTGCAACGAACTCCTTCATACCTTGCCGCGACTCGTGTGATACCCTCTTCACTGCAATCTCGAGCTTTGTGGTAGGCAACACTCCCTTGTAAACACGACCGAAACCACCAGTTCCCAACAACTCCTTCTCCCTGAACCCTTTGGTCGCTGCAAAGAGATTCCTATATGAGAATCTATGTGGTCCGTACTCTCTTTCCCAGTCCTCCAGCAGCTCCGCAAACATCACTCTTCTCTTTTGCACATAAATGACTGCACCGGCAGCAAGCAACAACAGAATCGCTGCCGCTAACGGTAAGGATATTGACAAAGCATTTGACGATCTTCCCCCATTAGTTTTGTTCGGAAGTCTAGGGAGTTTCGAGGAACTTAATGGTTCGGCTTCTCCGTTCATCTTAAAGCTCCAACCCAGCACGTAATGAGATGTGTGAACCGAGCCGGTGGAGGAAGAAAATCCTACATACATCGGATCTTTTATGATGCTGGAGAGATTGACAATTAAAGATAGCAGAGGCCATTGCGGCTTAGGCATGTTCACGGCACCTAATGTAACGTTAAACCGCATAGACAAGTTGTTGTAGTCAATCCATACTTGCATCGGCTGGCCACTTATGAGGGTCAAGTTCTGAAATCCCCCGGAAGAGTTGGTATAGTAGCCGGCATGGTGAGACACATTAGACTGCAAGCTGTTGATGTCAATTCCGACATGGTTGTCATCGATGTCCTTAAATTCTGAGCTCTGGATCGTGTCGAGCTCCACAGCGACAATATGGTGAGATTCATTGCCATTGTTGTTACTATTAAAAAGACCAAGGTATTGGCTAGGTAGAGAAGTAGAGAAGTCTGTGGTAGGGGACAGTAAGAACGCGATGCCATGGCCTCCGAGATCTGCAATCTCAGGGACTATTCCAAAGACAAAAGTGGTGGAGAAGGACTTGGTGGATGCCGGAGAAGTTTTGAAGTGAAGCGGTTCTGGGTAGAAGGCGTGGCCTTTCATTTGCTTTGTCGTGTTGGTGAGCTCGAGGAGGCCGCTCGACGTGATCGAGGCGATGCCGTCGATCGTCAGGTTGGTCCCAGAGAAGCCATTGAAGATGAAATCATCTGTAGCTGCGCCAAGCTTGAGGATGAGGACGAGGATAACTAGTACTGTTGCCTTCATGGATGAAGCACCAATGAGCTTAGAAGTATTTTGGAATTCCAGTACTAAAGTGGGAAGCTCTTTATATTCTTTTCGAAGACAGAGAGAGGTGTGGAATATATATATATTTTTTTCCTGTGATATCAGTTGATGACCACCCATTGCTGATAATACACGAGGTTAGATTGCTCAACTATTCAACTTTATTAAGGGATAATTGTATTTTAATGATTAATAAATTTTTGACAAACTTTAAATTTTGTATTAAATTTTTTTTTTTTGTCTAAATAGATATTTTAAGATTTTAAATTTTAATAGGTTAAAAGTTAATCTGCTAATCCGTTAAAACTAAATCTTATAAAATCTATTTAAAAGTTATTTTGAAAATTACATCTTAGCTCATATTCTTTTTTTTTAAAAAAATATATATTTTTGGAAAAACATCGTAATAGAGTGATCTGATGATTCTGATCTACTATTTTTTCATTTTAATTTTTTTAAAAAGATATTTTAGAGTGTTAATGAATAGTAAAAAAAAATTTATTTATAAATAAAGTAGTTATGGAGATACCGATATGCGAAGTCTCCCCTTTAAAATGAACAGTTGATGTTACGTTTTTGCTAGAAAAAGGAGACTTTTCAAACTTCTGGATAGAGGCTGACGTATGTGATTAAAATTTCCATGTAGATTTGTCCGAATGTTACTCTTGCAACATCAGTAAGTCGCAATCTGAGTTATTTCGTAGAATCTGCTAGCTCAAACGTGAAGACTCTACCGGTGTTTAGGGCGTGAACATGGACTCTACTTAGTAGTTATGGTTACTGTTATGTGTATACATATTAGATCTATGATATTTTGCTCCATAAAAATGGTCGAGCTCCATGAAAATGGTCGAGCCCCAGCCACTTAAACAGACTCAAATTTTCTGCACCAACTCTCTATTCCATCCTCTATTCCAAACCCTCAAAATATATATTTACAATTATTTTTTGAAAAAATTTTCAACAAAAAAATTGTAAATCTCATCAAATCTAAAACTTTCATATTAAATTTTTTTTCTAAAAACTACTTCTAAATATGTGTTTGTAAGCCTCAAGGTGTTAATCGATTTCAAAATAATTTTAATATCCGTTAAGATGTTAATATTTTGGAACTTAAAAAATACATATTTAGAACATTTTTTGGAGAAATTTTTAATATAAAAGTTATAGATTTTGTTGAAATTTATAATTTTTATTTTAAAACTTTTTACAAAAAATACTTATAAATTTGTGTTTTGAAGATTTGAGATAGAGGACGGAATAGAGAGTGCGGGCAGAGGATTTAAGTCCCACTTAAACAGGCCGACTCTTAGCTACTAATTTGGTATCCACTTCATCACTCTAAGGTACCGAATCAGCTAATTTTTTGGTTGATTTTTGGGTTAAAATTAGTATTATCATGAGCTTTCTTACGTCTATTTCCGATTAGAAAAGATAGCACACGATGGTTGACTTGCTGGATTTATCTTTTAGAATATTCGTTTGTTATCACTTTCAAGCTCCAAAATATCCTTTCTCATCTCTGAATAGTTGGTTCTTAGAATCCCGAATCTTGACTAACTTTATGGCAATAAGATAAACATCTTTTTTTTTGTCTGTATGGTGTGAAATTGCTTTCTAAGGTACAGTTTTTTTTTTATTTAGATTATGGTTGTGGAATCTAAAATGGGAGCGCATGTCTCCCGTAAGGACGTCAAACTCGTGAAAAACCCTCACACCTAGTCTTGACCAATGTTCTGAAATTCGAGTATAAATATTTTATGAACGGGAGCTCTTGCCACGAGATACAGGAGATATTCATCCGAAAAATTCTACAGGAGATTTCAACTCGAATCCGGATGATGATGCTTCCTGAAACGCCTTTCAATCTATCGAGCTAGCCGCGCTCGGCGTGGCTAATTTGGCAGCTTTTTACCAGAGAGATGCATTCACATGTACCTCCAACTAGGGGTGAAAACGAGCCGAGTTCGAGTCGAGTATCACTGAGCTCAAGCTCGGCTCGACTGGTTTAGCTCGAGCTCGACGAGCTTCAGAGGCTTGAGCTCGAACTCGACTCGACTCGATAAATCTAAAGCTCGAACTCGACTTGAGCTCGGCTCGATTGTATCAACTGAACCGAGCTTGAGCCGATTCAAGCCAAGCTCGGCTCGACTGGTTTAGCTCGAGCTCGAACTCGAGCTCGAGCTCGACGAGCTTCAGAGGCTGAGCTCGAACTCGACTCGACTCGATAAATCTAAAGCTCGAACTCGACTTGAGCTCGGCTCGATTGTATCAACTGAACCGAGCTTGAGCCGATTCAAGCCAAGCTCGACTCGAGCTCAGCTCAATTGTATGAATTAGATCAAGCTCGAGTCGAACTCGAACTCGAACTCGCTTAAGTAATTTTGTTATAAAAAATGTTTAAATAAAATAGAAAAGCTCGTTTAGACTCGCGAGCCTAACGAGCCGAGTAACACAATACTCAAGCTCAGCTCGTTTAATTACTCGAGCTTGAATTCGTGCTCAAACTCGACTCGAGCTCGATAATAATCGAGCTCGAGCCGAGCTTAAACGAGTTCGAGCCCGAGCTACTCGTGAGCAACTCGACTCGTTTTCAGCCCTACCTCCAACCATCTAACGGCCTCAAAATTTTTGAACAGACTGGAGAGATTGAATCTAGCGCGTGGAAGGAACTAAAAATTGCTTGGGCTATGTCTTGGTGGCCTTAAACATTGAGTTTTCCGGCCACATGCTTTACTATTTCTATTTGTCACCGCTGCAGAGTATCCATCCTCTCTTATTCGTGTATCAATCACTGGTGGCAGAGGGAACAAAGTCGTCAGAGTCTTACAAATTCAAAGACAGGGAACTATTGGTTCGTGACCTTGCCAATTTTTTGCACTTCAATGACCATGATTATATATTTGTTGGGTTGTTGTACTACTATTTTGGGCTGTATAGGATTATTTGTACATTTTATACTTTCTGTAAGGATGAGCTGTGTGTTCGACAACATATATTCGTCATATTTGTTGCTAATATTTGTAAATTATAGAGTCTTCCGATATTAGTCCGTTCACTATCTCTTGCAGCTTTTAAAGAATTCAGCAAGGTGCAGATTAATGTTCAGTGTGTTTCGGCGTCTTCTTCTTCAACCTCTATTAAGACCTGGGAATATCCGCTAAATTTTTAAGTCAAAGAAGAAAATCTTTTTTTTCTTAGAAAAAAATGAAGAAAATTATGAATGAAGCGGTTGGATGGAATAGACGGCCTTTCAGTTGCCTTGTGGTGTCGGTCAACTCATGGAAGTATGCAGTTGGATGTGATCCTGGCCCCATCGTTGATGTTAGATCTGCAGCGGCGAAGCCATTGAAGATGCATCGAACAGTCGTAACGGTGAGCGGGATGAGGAGAAATAAGGCTTAATTTCATATCATATGGATGAGCTTGAAGCTTCCGGGTATTGTAACGCAAGTGTTTATATCATCATTTAGGGAGATACGAAGTGGGTGAAAGAATTTCATGTACACCGGAGGATCCTTTTGTCGAACAACCGAGAATTTTTCATTTTTGGGAAATTTTGAGAAAATGATAAGTTCCAATCGTGCATTAATTTTTCATATAATATAGTTCAGTTGGATTAGTTGGGGCCGCTGTGAGTATCGCTCGGATCTTGCTGCGAAAGTGATCGAGGTCGTTCCGGGTGAGAGGCGCCGGTTGCGCAATAGTCGGCCCAATCGAACTGGCTTGTTGTTCTTGAAGATTATCATCGCGGTTACGGTTACGAACACGGGTTGCTCTCGCTAGGTTCTGGGGATCCGCGCCACCATCACTCGCCGAAACACTGTTTCTTGCCGAGCCATTTTGTGTTGCACGTCTCTGGTTTGCCATCACTTCAATGTCTTCTTCCCCACAGACGGCGCCAAATGGCGGTTCGGGATAGATTAGATTTAGAAATTACACGATGATGGACAGAAAATAATCACAAAATACAGAATTTACGTGGTTCAGTGAAGATGCCTACGTCCACGAAAAGGAAAAACGCTATTTGGTATTACTGTTTCTCGGGAGACAATCTAGTACAAGATCCGCCTTTCAAGGGCTAGATTTTATATATATATATATATATATATATATATATATATATATATATATATATATGCTAATCTCCACTCGACAGGAGCACGGCTCGCTCCTGTCGATCAGCAGCCGTCGGATCGCGACGATCCGACGCTGAGATCACGCGCGTGTTTTGTAAGAGCTCGGATCGGTTTCAAGCCGTCGGATCACCTCGGCGATCCGACGGCAGACATCACGCCCGTGTTTTTGAAGAGGCTCGGGGTCGAATTTCAGCCGTCGGATTCGCCGCGATCCAACGGCTACGGACTTGACAGAAGCGGGCCGAGCTCCTGTCGAGTTGAGATTAGTCTATTTCTATATATATATATATATATATATATATATATATATATATATATATATATATATAGTGATCTGCGCGTTCTAAACCCTAAATGCTCTACTTCTAATTAGGTAAATGATTTCTCCCCATATGAAATACCAAGTCCTTGCGTTAAGTTGCCATAAATGGCCGGATGACGCCTCGCGTTTGAACGATTTGCGACTCCATCAATATCATCTTCAGAAGATGCAGTTATCTTACATCCTTATGTGAATGGTTGGTTCCTGAAATCCTTGATTAACGGTATAGTTAAACATTCAGCCACCGTCTAGGTTGTATTGGTATAGTTGAAAGAGTTGGGAAAACTTGGTTTTTAAAGGTTCTGAGTTGGGTGGATGATTTTTCGATTCACCTGCAGCTTTCTGATCATTTTCTTTTAGCATGCTGCATGGTTTAATTTTCCAATTTTTCTAAACTTGATTATAGATGCAACATCAAATCCATGGAGACATACATCATATCCATTTGTCACATCAAATTCCCTTCTTTGCAGGCATCTGTAACTATCTTAAACCTGGAACAACAGCTTCATAATTGGAAATTTCTATATAAATTCTTGCATTTATGGGTAATTTCACAAACATAGGATGAAAAAAGATAGAGCCCTGGAGATCACGTTTGTGATGACATTACTTTATAATCTGACGTTGTTGTGTTTCATTTAAAGGACAGATAATTCAAGATTGAAAAACCCATTGCTACACCAACCAGACACATTAACCTATGTAAATTACTTATATTGAATAAGTCATCTTCTACAATATGTAATTTTGCATTTTTCTCCCCAAAAAAAAAAAAAAAAAAATCCTGAATGCAAATATTCTATTTATATGCATTTAAACCGAACATCACCGTTCTCCTACAGAGAAAGCACCCGTAGATAAAGATGATGAAGGATAAGAAATTCCATACTCATCAAACCCGTCATTCTGTAGCAAAGTAAGATCGCTGAAACTAAACAAACTTGGCGGAAGTTCCGGCACGGGCATGTCGTGATCCAAGTACTTCATCACCTGCGTCATGGTTGGCCTCATTGCCGGCAAAGGATGAGAACAGAGCAGTCCGACTCTCATCACCAACTCCAACTTGCTATCCACGTATTGATTTCCTAGCCTTGGATCTCTGCTATCCGATATAGCATGTCTCCGCCAATTCTCCAACACCCAGTCGACTAACAATACCTCATCTCCCATCGGCTCTACCGGTCGTCTCCCACACGCCACCTCCAGAACGAACGCCCCGAATGCGAAGACATCAGTCAACGGTGTTGCTTTACCTGTCCTTGCCAACTCTGGCGCCAGATAACCCATGGTTCCAACTATGTGGGTAGTCTGAGGATCACTACCATGATCGTACAACCTCGCAAGCCCGAAGTCACCTAGTCTTGCATTCATCTCGCTATCTAACAAAACATTGCTTGACTTGATGTCTCTGTGAATTACTACTTTTTCCCATCCTTCGTGCAAATATAGCAGCGCTGAAGCGACTCCTTTGATTATCCTAAACCTCTGCCTCCAATCGAGCGCTGGCTTTGTTGTGTCATACAAAAACTTATCGAGACTGCCGTTTGGCATGAAGTCATATACCAGGAGAAGCTCACCTTTCCGCCGACAATAACCAAGGAGCTGAACGAGATTGCGGTGGCGAAGCTGGCCGATGCTGACAATCTCTGCGACAAACTCCTTCATACCTTGCCGCGACTCGTGTGATACCCTCTTCACTGCAATCTCGAGCTTTGTGGTGGGCAACACTCCCCTATAAACACGGCCGAAACCACCAGTTCCCAACAACTCCTTTCCCTGAACCCTTTGGTCGCTGCAAAGAGATTCCTATATGAGAATCTATGTGGTCCGTATTCTCTTTCCCAGTCCTCCAGCAGCTCCGCAAACATCACTCTTCTCTTTTGCACATAAATGACTGCACCGGCGCCAAGCAACAACAGAATCAATGCTGCTAATGGTAAGGATGTTGACAAAGCATTTGACGATCTTCTACCATTTGTTTGTTTCGGAAGTCTAGGGAGTTTCGAGGAACTTAATGGTTCGGCTTCTCCGTTCATCTTAAAGCTCCAACCCAGCACGTAATGAGATGTGTGAAGCGAGCCAGGGGAGGAAGAAAATCCTACATACATCGGATCTTTCATGATGCTGGAGAGATTGACAATTAAAGATAGCAGAGGCCATTGCGGCTTAGGCATGTTCACGGCACCTAATGTAACGTTAAACCGCATAGACAAGTTGTTGTAGTCTATCCATACTTGCATCGCCTGGCCACTTATGAGGGTCAAGTTCTGAAATCCACCTGAAGAGTTGGTATGGTAGCCGGCAGGGTGAGACACATTAGACTGCAAGCTATTGATGTCAATTCCGACATGGTTGTCATCGATGTCCTTAAAATCTGGGTTCTGGATCGTGTCGAGCTCTACAGCGACAATATGGTTAGAGTCATTGCCATTGTTGTTACTATTAAAAAGGCCAAAGTATTGGTTAGGCATAGAAGTAGAGAGGTTTTTGGTAGGGGACAGTAAGAACGCGATGCCATGGCCTCCGAGATCTGCAATCTCAGAGACTATTCCAAAGACAAAAGTGGTGGAGAAGGACTTGGTGGATGCCGGAGAAGTTTTGAAGTGAAGCGGTTCTGGGTAGAAGGCGTGGCCTTTCATTTGCTTTGTCGTGTTGGTGAGCTCGAGGAGGCCGCTCGACGTGATCGAGGCGACGCCGTCGATCGTCAGGTTGGTCCTAGAGAAGCCAGTGAAGATGAAATCATCTGTAGCTGCATCAAGCTTGAGGATGAGGACGAGGATAACTAGTACTGTTGCCTTCATGGATGAAACACCAATGAGCTTAGAAGTATTTTGGAATTCCAGTACTAAAGTGGGAAGCTCTTTATATTCTTTTCGAAGATAGAGAGAGGTGTGGAATATATACATTTTTTTTTTCCTGTTATATCAGTTGATGACCAACCATTGCTGATAATACACGAGGTTAGATTGCTCAACTATTCAACTTTATTAAGGGATAATTGTATTTTAATAGTTAATAATTTTTTGACAAACTTTATATTTTGTATTTAACTTTTTTTCCCAAAAAGATACTTTAAGATTTCAAATTTTAATAGGTTAAAAATTAATCCGTTAAAACTAAATCTTATAAAATCTATTTAAAAATTATTTTTGAAAATTACATCCTAGCTCATATTTTTTTTTTAGAAAAAATATTTTTGGAAAAACATCGTAATAGAGTGATCTGATCTACTATTTTTTCTTTTTAAGTTTTTTAAAAAGATATTTTAGAGTGTCAATGAATAGTAAATAAAAAATTTATTTATAAATAAAGTAGTTATGGAGATACCGATATGCCAAGCTCCCCTTTAAAATGAACAGATGATGTTACGTTTTTGCTAGAAAAAGGAGACTTTTCAACTTCTGGATAGAGCCTGACGTATGTGATTAAAATTTCCATGTAGATTTGTCCGAATTAGAGGTGGCAAACGGGTCGAGTCAATCCGACCCGCCCGCAGGTCAACGGGTAATGGGTCATACGGGTGCGGGTCGGCGGGTACACTATGTTTGCCGGGTTCAAATTTTGGTACCCGTACCCGTCCGCGGATTTGCGGGCGGGTCCGCGGGTACCCGGATTAAAATCTTTCAATATTTAAAAATAATAATTTTTAGAAAAAAAAAATATATTTATAAATACTTTTTGAAAAAACTTATAACATTAAAGTTATAGATCTCATTAAAATTTATAACTTTTATATTGAAAATTTTTCCAAAAAATATTTCTAAGTATTTTTTGTTCCAAATGTTAAATATAAAATTTTGAATTTGAAATGTATGTATTTCATGTTCCACATAAAAATATCTATTAGATATATTTTTTGGAAAAGAATTTTAACATATGACTTATAGATATAATCAAGATCTACAAATTATATGTTGAAAGTTTTTTCAAAAAATATTTCTAACTAAATATTTTTAGGTTCCAAAAATTAAATCTGAAAATTCAAGTTTAAAATTATACGCGTTTTATGTTTCACCCATAAAAACACCTAATTAAAAATATTTTTTTAAAAAAAATTTAACATAAAAGTTATAGATCCAAATGATATCTATAACTTTCATGTTAAAATTTTTTCCAAAAAATGCTTCTAATTATGTGTTTTTGGGATAAAACGTGAAATTAAAAATATATATATATAGTTAATGCGGGTACCCGGCGGACCCGCGGGCACCCGCCCGTTTGACCCGCAAGTTGCGGGTACGGGCGGGTGATACCCGTATTCAATATTTTTAACTAAAACTTTTATCCGTACCTGCCCGTTTGGACGGGTACCTGCGGACCCGCGGGTACCAGGTGTAATTTTGCCACCTCTAGTCCGAATGTTACTCTTGCAGCATCAGTAAGTCGCAATCTGAGTTATTTCGTAGAATCTGCTAGCTCAAACGTGAAGACTCTGCCGGTGTTTAGGGCGTGAACATGGACTCTACTTAGACTTGGTAGTGATATATCACTTTCAAGCTCCAAAATATCCTTTCTCATCTCTGAATAGTTGGTTCTTAGAATCCCGAATCTTGGCAAACTTTATGGCAATAAGATAAACATCTTTTTTTTTTTTGTCTGTATGGTGTGAAATTGCTTTCTTAGGTACAACTTTTTTTTAGATTATTGTTGTGGAATCTAAAATGGGAGCGCATGTCTCCCGTAAGGACGTCAAACTCGTGAAAAGCCCTCACACCTAGTTTTGACCAATATTCTGGGATCCGAGAATAAATATTTTATGAATGGGAGCTCCTGCCACGAGATATAGAAGATATTCATTCAAAAATTCTGCAGGAGATTTCACCAATGAGCTTAGAAGTATTTTTGAATTCCAGTACTGAAGTGGGAAGCTCTTTATACTCTTTTCGAAGATAGAGAGAGGAGTGGAATTTTCTTTTTTCTTTTTTCATGTGACATCAGTTGGTTATTAACCATTGCTGATAATAAACGATGTTAAATTGCTCAACTATGTAACTTTATTAAGGGATAACCACATACCAACCTTTGATTTTAAAATCTCGTAAATCAACCCTTCATTTCAAATTCACAACAAATCTATCACTATTTCAAAATTCGTATTAGAAATATTTTAACTATTATATAAATATTTTTTAATAATATTGGAATATAAAAAAATAGACTTAGATATGAGATGTGTGAATTCTAGCAAGCGCACTAGTCGCACAAATAATAAAGAGTGAGTAGAGTATCGTTTTCTTAGAGACTGAATTTATTAATTATCGGTCTAGGTTTAATTCTGATTTTATTTAACAACCGAAATGACTAAGAAATATAATTCAAATTGATAAAAATTCTCCAAAATATGATATTGAGGTACACAATTTGCATTCGCTATGATAATCTAAATTCTTTTATCTAGCACCCTGAACAAGATTAATTCAATTTTCACCAAGTCCTTCTTATTAGTTAATATTATCTCTCGATAAATATTAAAACTATTTTTCTCATTTCACCTATTATATCTCTATGCAGGTTGATCAGAGAAAAACGCATTATATTTTAGGGACTTCATTTGCTGCACGAATTCTATGTAAATATCTCTATTTTACATGATTTCGTGGTATGTTTTCACTTGAAGTATTATTTATGATTTATTTCTCAATCTCATCATAAATCATCGTTTTATTTAAGTGGTGATCAATCACTTAAAAGCATTAAGAATAGTAAAAACATCCGATATTGAATTAACTATGTTCTAGAATAACTTGATAAAGGAATTCATATTCTCATAGTTAGATTACAAATTGTGTTCTCAACAAAATTTTCAATTCATGAAGAAATGATAAAAATAAATTAAAATTACAAACTTTATTCTTCCAACGGGATCCTTTTCTTATGCATGTATCTCCCCCTATCTATATCTTACATTCTCCTTCATTTTCTTCTCTTCTTTAATTTTTCAAAATAAAATTTTTTTCTTTTAGTTTTTATTTATTTGAGTTACTTTCCCTCATTTATTCTTGCATTTATTTATTTATTTTCTTCATTTTTCACAAATTTCAAAGGCTTCAGTTGGGCTTCAAATCTATCCAGAATAATATAAAATTGCTCCGATCTACCGGTCGAACCTTTAATGCGTAGTTTACTTCAATTTAATAATTTTGACATGCAAGCAACTAACAAATAATAAAATTAGTGTACAATCAATGTTATATTTATGTATAAAAATTATACTTATCAATATGATGTACAACTTTTGTATTTATTTTTTTTAAATATTCTAAATAGATATGTTGAGACTAAAGTTTTAGTATGTTTAAAAATTAATCCGTTAATCCGCCAAAACTTTAAATCTTATAACACCTATTTAGAATTTATTTTTACAAAAATTTAAATACAAAATTAAAATTTAATGTGAATATTATTTTTATATTTTAATTTTTTAAAAAATATTTTTAAATAGATATTTTAGATTTGAAAATAAATGAAATGTTTATTTGTAAATAAAGTATTAAGGGAAGGACTTTTCATATTAATGATTGATGTTATGTTTTTGTTAGAAAGAGGAGACTTTTCAACTTGTGAATAGAGCCTGACCTATCCAGATAGCAGTTAAATTTGTTGCTATGTTACTCTTGCAAGGCAGCATCACTAAGTCACAATCTGAGTTATTTCGCAGAACCTGCTAGCTGAAACATGAGGACTCTACTGGTGTTTTAGGGCGTGGCCTTGGTGGGCGACGTACATGCACCCCTGCTCACACCCAGACAGGAGAAGACCACTCCAACACATATTTTCCTTTTTTTTTTTAAAAAAAAAAATTTATAACAAAAATTAATTTAAGAAATATTTTTATACTTTGAACATAAATATTTGTAGATTTTGTTGAGATTCACAATTTTATGTAAAATTTCAAAAAACAAAAATTTTAGAGGACCAAAATATTTTTTTGATATTATCGTGGTGGAACCCGTAATACGAGCGCACGCCTCCATAGGGACCTCAAACTTACAGAAAACTCTCATGCCTAGTCCTGACCGACACTTTGGGATTCGAGAAGGCCGAAATAATAACAGGTTTGAAAATAGTTTATAAAATTTGTTTATACCCGTTAAAAAATTGAAATCCGAAACAAAAGTTTATAAGTACTTTTTTAAAAAAATTTGAATGAAAAAGTTATAAATCTTATTAAAACCTATAATTTTAATATTCAAAAGTTTTTTGAAAAAAATATTTTGATACTAATCTCTGAATTGAAAGAAATGTGAGAGATACAAATTGATGAGAATCGTCCTCTACCAGGACACCTCCAATCCCTGCCCCAACCAACGGGTGACTAAATCTGCGACACAACCATCGACCATCGTTGCCCCCACGGCAACTAAGTCTGCTCGATCGACACAACCATCGTTGCCCCCACGGCGACTAAGTCTGCTATGCAAGCATTATTGCATGGCGGGTGTGATAAATTTGTAGAAAGCACGTCAACAACAATAATTTAGTGCTTCAAATAGTGTCACAATCGTCGGAGATCGACAAACGCCGACAAGAAATCTCAAATTCGAACAAAATAGAAATTATGTTGAACAGTAAATTGGAAAATAAAATTGGATTGATAAAATCTAAAATATAGCTAAATCAACTAGTAATATGCGAAAATGTAAATTGGAACAAAATCGATAAGATTAAACTGCAAGATTTACAGAATTTAAAAAGAGAAAGGATATGTTCTGTTAATCAATCTTCGATTTTGTTTTTCAAATGCACGTGGTCTGCAAGCTTATATAGGATGAAGATGATGTTTTAATGACACATTTGCCCCTGCTCAGCACTTGACCAATAAGCGTAGCTTAAACAAATCGAGCACCTCATATCCAACGGCTGAGATCTTGCAACTATTTTTAACTGCAACAGCAGCATTCGAACTGCAGCAACGGCAATCAAAGAACGGAGGCAGCAGCCCTTCCTCCGGCGTCTCCCCACCCATCTCCGGTGAACGGCCGCAATGCGAGGACTCTAACAAATAGGTCTCATAATAATGGCGATCGCTTGAAACCCCTCAGATCTTAATAATATATACAGGTGCGGTTCGTGGAGAGAACAATGGTGTTTATATCTTTTTATATACAAATTAGCCTTGTATTTCCAACTATACAAGGGTGTTAATGTCTTTATACAAATTACCTTCTGGATATCACCTAAACTACTATAATACTTCCACAAATTTTACGTCGCCAATTATTAACCATTCTAGCGAATATCTGTCAACATATATTTGCCATATATGTTGCTAATATTTGTAAAATTAAGACTCTTACGATACTTCTACATTCACTATCTCATGCATCTCTCAAACAATTCAGCAAGGCGCATATTAATGATCAGTGTGTTTCTGCTTAGCCTTCTTCAACATCTTAGAAAAAAGAAGAAAATTATGAAATGAAGCGGTTGGATGGAATATATGGCCTTTCAGTTGCCTTATGAATTGGTCAACTCATGGAAGTATGCAGTTGGATGTGATCGTGGCCCCATCGTTGATGTTAGATCTGCAGCGGTGAAGCCATTGAAGATGCATCGAGCAGTCGTAGCGGTGAGCGGGATGAAGAGGATGAGGAGAAATAAGGCTTAATTTCATATCATATGGATGAGCTTGAAGCTTCTGGGTATTGTAACGCAAGTGTTTATATCATCATTTAGGGAGATATGAAGTGGGCAAAGAATTTCATGTACATCGGAGGATCTTTTTTGTCGACCAACTGAAAATTTTTCATTTTTGTGAAATTTTGAGAAAATGATAAGTTCCAATTGTGCATTAATTTTTCATTTAATATAGTTCAGTGTTTTTAAGAAAACTGTGCATTTACTAGTCCTGATCCCATGGGTCCACGCAAACCACCCCAAGAAATATCTGCGGCTAAAAAAAAAAAGAATATTAAAATTATTGATTTTAATAAGGGTCATACTTTTATGTTTATATTGTTTTTTCAAAAAATATGTTTAAAATAAGTATTTTGGGACACCAAAATCTTAATTAGTTTAAAAATAATTTTAAAATCTATTAAAACTTTAGAATTTTAAAACATATATATATAATTTATTTTTTGAAAAAATATTAAATATTAAAGTTATAGATTTATCAAAATCTAAATTTTATTCTTAAAATTTTTTCTAAAATTAGCTTCAGATATTTTTTTTTGGGGTCGTGCGAACACGACCCACGGAATCCAAATTCATGCATTTACGTTGTGAGCTGCAACTTAGTAGTGGTCACGCTCAGGAAAAAAAATATTGAATATTAAAATTATAGATTTATCAAAATCTACAATTTTAATATTAAATTTTTTTTCTAAAAATAGCTCCAAATATTTTTGTTTGGGGTCGTGTGAACACGACCCATAGAATCCAAATTCATGCATTTACATTGTGAGCTGCAACTTAGTAGTGGTCACGCTTAGGGGTAAAAAAGGTTGAATATTAAAATTATAGATTTATCAAAATCTACGATTTTAATATTACTTTTTTCTAAAAATAGCACCGGATATTTTTGTTTGGGGTCGTGTGAACACGATCCATGGAATCCAAATTCATGCATTTACATTGTGAGCTGCAACTTAGTAGTGGTCACGCTCGGGGGAAAAAAAAAATTGAAAACTCTTAACTTTGGTGGTTGTTTAGATATGTCTTTTGTTATTTTTAAAAGGCATTAATTTATGATTATGCATAAGGCAATGTTGTTTTTCCAATATTGTAATTCTTTTATTTTCAGAAAATATTATATGAACGAAAAACTTTGGGTGGTCTACAGGATTTCCAACGGAAGGATGCGCAGTAAAAGTTTTCCTCATGCAAGAAAGCATCATTTTACAAGCTTGTAAAGTTGGAAGAATGAACACTTCAACTTCATCTTCTTTAATAATCGACGTGACATTTTTAGTTATTGAAAAAAAAAAAAGATGAGATCGAGAAAAACTGACTGATTTGATCGTATCAGCTCTTTCTGATAGAGTTTGTTTATGGGTGACAAATGGAGGTGATTAATTAGAATTAAGCATACATCAAGACAGAGACTCTGATATTAGTTTTTCTTCTTTTTTTTTTCTTTTCTTTTTTTTTTTTTTGGCTGAGAGAGTAGACTCTGGTATTAGTAAACTCCATCAACGAAATTTCGAGGCAAATGTGGTATTAGTCCCAATCTGATACTTACATCCTTCCAGAATTGTATAACTACATCGGATCAAAATCACAGAATCTGTGACGTGGAGTCTTTGCTGAACCGTGAAGACTCCGGCAGTGAAAAATTAGAATGGGGAACCGGCGGCACAAAATGTACCCCACGGCGGCGATGTCTGCTCCACGACATTAGTGCACGGCTGGAGTGATAAGGCTGTGAAAGCACCACCGGGAATCCAAACTCAGGAAAGCAAAGTGATCCTATTTTCTATGTTTTCAAAAAAAAAAAAAGTTTATTTACTTTTCTCAAGAAAAAGAGTGAAGATTAGAGAAAATAGAAAAAATTATGCTTAAGCCCTTTAATTTTTAAAAAGTAATATTTTGGCCCCTCCAAATTCATATCTCAACATTACCCCTTATTTTGAAATTTTCTAATTGTTCGAACCCTAATAATAACTACCGCATAGGTTAATTTTTGACAGAAATATCCTTAATTATTACTAATTTACTTTTATTATTATTTTTAATTCTCTTTCTCTACCGTGATTCCTATCATCTCACGTTGTGCTAAAAAATTAAAATGGGGTTTAAGAAAAGATGAAAGTCTAAGATTAAGAGCAACTAAAGAAACTATTAATAAGAATAACTATTAATAGCAGTTAGAGAAACTATTAATAAACATATTACCGTCAATTTAATATGTAAAGAAAGGATAAAAATATAGTAATTTTAAAATTATGAAGTTATTATTGATTCTAAAGGGTTAGAAAGTAATTTTTCTTTTTTATAAAAATAAAGGGTTATCTATAATTTTTTGAAGAAATGATATAGGTGCAGCATGCATGCCTGAAGACATATGTATCATTTACTGTACGTCTTCAGTAGAAATCTAGCTAGTAGAAGTTGCTCGTTTTATTTTGTGGATTTGTTAATAAAAATGATTTATTAACAACATATATAATCTCTAACACAAATATTTATTAACAATATATATAATCTCAAACACAAATAATAATAATCTCAAACACACTATTTAATGCAAACATCATCGAGCCCCCGACAGAACAGCGGGAGAGATCGTTGACGATGGATAAGAACCGGGGAAGGCATGGTATCCATCATTCTGTAGCGGCGTAAAAATGCTCGAGTCTGGGAACGAAGTAGGCAGTAGCTCTGGCACGGGCAAATCGCCGTCTAAGTACTGCATCACTTGCCTCATACTAGGCCTTGCCATCGGCAATGGATGAGAACACATCAATCCAACTCTAATCACCAACTCCAACTCGCTCTCTACGTATTCATTTTCCAGTCGTGGATCTCTAGTATCCAATATACCCCCCCTTCGCCAGTTCTCCAACACCCAATCCACCAACACCAGTTCTTCTCCCTGCAAGCACGGTTCTATAGGACGCCGCCCGCACGCCACCTCAAGAGCAAATGCGCCAAAGGCGAACACATCCGTAACTGGTGTTGCCTTACCGGTCCTCGCCAGCTCCGGGGCTATATAACCAATTGTTCCTACAACATGCGTCGTGTGAGGATCACTGCCATGATCGTACAATCTTGCCAGACCGAAGTCGCCTAGTCTCGCATTCATATCGCTGTCCAATAAAATGTTACTGGCCTTTATGTCTCTATGAATCACTACTTTTTCCCAATCTTCGTGCAAATATAATAACCCCGAGGCAACACCTTTGATTATTTTGACCCTCCGTGCCCAGTCTAGCACTGGCTTGGTTGTGTCAAACAAGTACTTGTCGAGGCTACCGTTGGGCATGTAGTCATAGACTATGAGGAGCTCACCTTTGCGCCTACAGTAGCCAAGAAGTTGCACGAGGTTACGGTGGCGGAGCTGGCCAATGCTGACGATCTCAGCGACAAACTCCCTCATACCCTGCCGCGACTCGTGCGACACTCTCTTCACGGCAACCTCAATCTTGGAGGTCGGCAACACTCCCTTGTAAACACGGCCGAACCCGCCAACACCAAGCAGCTCTTTTTCCTTGAACCCTTTGGTCGCTTTAAAGAGATCTTTGTATAAAAAACGATGTGGCCCAAACTCTTTTTCCCAGTCCTCGAGAATCTCCGCATATTTCATCCTCCTCCGCACTAGAAATATGATTGTACCGGCGACGAGCAATAAGAACACCGCCGACGCCAAAGGCAAGGAAATCAGCAGAACCCTCGGTGCGGCTTTCGCAACGGGTTTTTTGGGAAGTAGGGGAAGTTTTGTGAAATCTAACGCTTGAGCAACCCCGTTCATCCTGAAACTCCAACCAAGAATGTAATGGGCGGCGAAAACTGTGCCCGTTGAGGAAGAAAACCCTACATACATAGGATCTAATATGATAGCGGAGAGATTGACCATGGAAGAAATCAGAGGCCGTTTTGGCTTCGGCGTGTTCACTGGGCCTAACGTGACGTTAAACAACATGGACGCACCGTCGTAGTCTATCCATAATTGCATGGCTTGCCCGCTGATAAGCGTCAAATTCTGGAACCTTCCAGCGTCTGTGTAGTAGCCGGCGGTGTGGGACACGTTGGAGTGCAAGCTGTTAATGTCGATCCCGACGTGGTTGTTATCGATGTCCTTGAACTCCGGGCTCATGATCGTGTCGAGCTCGACTGCAATAATATGGTTCGATGCGTTGCCGTTGTTTTCGATGCTAAAGAGGCCGAGATACGTGCTTGCATGAGCCGCCGAGAGGTCCTTGGTCGGAGAAATCACGAAAGCAATTCCATGGCCGCCGAAATCTGAGATCTCGGAGACTATCCCGAAGACAAAGGTGGTGGAGAAGGAGTTAGTGGTTGCTGCATCGGGATAGGTTCTAAAATGGATAGGGATTGGATGGAAAGCGTGACCTTTGATCTCTCTGGTGTTGTTGGTGAGTTGAAGAAGGCCGTCGGACGTGATGGAGCCAATGCCATCGAGGGTCAGATTGGCGCCCGTGAATCCATTGAAAATGAAGTCGTTGACGGCCGTAGAGGTGGCAGCGGCGGCGAGCTTGATGAGGAAGAAGAAGAGAACTATGGTTGTGGCATAAAAGTACATCGCTGTAAAGGATTATTTACCAATGATCTTGGAAGTTTTTATTTGAATTACTAGCTTTATAAGAAGATCTTGGAATGCTTTTGACCTATTTTGATTATATGATGAAATATTAGATCCAAAACCTTATTTTTTGGGGGGGTTTTGCGAATGGCAACGCTTTCCACGATCGTTGACCAGACAAGGACATGTTCTTGCATGACCGCTTCTTCTTCATAAGTCTAAAAACTAATTATTGTACATGGATTTTTAAAATAATGACGAGGAATCTTAAATAAATCATATTATTTAGTAGATGTATTTTTTAATAAAACGTTTATTTGAACTTTAGCTAAGGAGTAAAATTTTATACATATACTCGCCTCTGAATTATTCTAACTGATGATTTATGAACCATTCGTATACCAGTTGAATGGTATATTGCCTAAACAATGTTATAATTAAAGAGGTTTGGTCAAAAAACACCTACTCAAAACTGCTACAAATAAATTCCTATTTTTTTTTAAAAAAAAGGTACAAATATGTATGTATTTTATTTTCATTTAGTAATTGTCCGAAAAAAATAAATCTTTGTGAACATGTTTTGAAAGGAAAAAACTACTCACCCACAACAAACTACACACAACTAATCTTCACCACATACGCGTCTCGTGATCCGCATAATTCTCTCATGATTTGCAAAAAATATAAAATTACAGATATACCCATCGTGATGTGTGGTTCTGATTGTGCCACGTCAGCATGTGTGATTTCTTGGGATGCATAGCAAAGTCCGTTTTGAAAAGCAGCTGCTTCTTGACATTATTTCATAATTGAACTGAAGTTACTTTGTGTAAAATTGCAAGAGAAATTTTGGGAGTTGAAGCATTACTTTACAATTTATACGATGCTAGGGTTGTTAGATGATGGGTAAGTAGTATATCAGCCTTCTATATTTTAGTGATTGTGTACAATTAATTTCTAAAAAGGGAAAAAAAATATTGATGTAAGAGTCATACACGCTGTCATATCTGCGTATTTCTCAAGGTCTTGAATGCAGAGCTCACTGGCGATTTTTATGCTTTTTATTTTCAAATACTAATTTATAAGTGGTAGACTTCCATATCAGCCCCTATGAGTTTCAAAGTTTAAAAATAAATTCTTTATTTTTATTTATTAACTTTGACACTCTAAAATATTTATTTAGAAATATTATTTGGGAGAATGTTCAACATAAAATTTGTAGGTTTTGATGAGATATATAGCTATTATATTAAAAAAAAAAAAACTTCTATATAAGTGTTTTGAGGCTCTAAAATTCAGCGGATTAATGAATTAATTTTGAAATCCACTAAGACTTTAAAACCTCAATATCTATTTGAAAATATTTTTTGAAAAAGTATTAAACATGAAAGTTATAGATCTCATCAAAATCTATAACCTTTATATTGATAATTTTTCCGACAAATACTTATTAAATGGTCAAAATGACTTCGACACGAATATCGAGATATTTTTTTTTAAAAAAAATTAAACAATAACTAGATAATTTAGATATTGATTTGAATGAGTAAGAAAAATCTAGAGACTAATATGATATTTATTCTTTATAAATAGAAAAAAAATAAGTAGCTGATATACAATTAATCTTAGATCATCGTGCGAGAACCTTACAAATCGTCAACCACATTTTTATTCGACCGTAGGTTTCTTTTTGCATGGTTTTAATTGTTCCTAACAGCTGTTTGAATGAGTTATCATCGTGATTGATAATTGGTTTAGTGATCTGGATTGTGTTGACTAGATCTCTGATTATTTTATTTTTGTATCATTAATTATGCTAGGTTTTTCATCTGTAACATGCATGGATGCTTGTTACATACGAAAAAGTTTGGAAAATTAGCTATATTTTGACATTATTCCATATTTGTAACTGTAGTTATGAGACTTCGTGTAAATTTGTGAGATAAATTTTAGGAGCTAGATCATTACTTTTCATAATGTTAGTGTTAGATCATGTATAAATGGCATACCAACCTTCTCTATTTAAGAAATATACAAATTAATTTTAAAAATAAAAAGATGGACTAATATGATAGTATATATATGCTGTCAAATCAATGTATTTTTTATTTTAATAACTAATAATAAGCCCTCTTATACAATATAATGTGTTTATTAGAAATTATCCGAAATGGTTAGAGCTACATTTTACATGTTATGGCCGGCAGTTATGCTGATTGTACGCTTGTATGGGCAGGTTTTGCATAGTCAATATCAGAACATTTTCCTCAATTTATTTCACTTGATGAAAATGACAAAAAAAAATTTATATAAAAATTGTGCCTCCTATTCGAAATAACGTTTTTATATCCACTTGGCCGTATGGAAATGACTAAATTGTCCTCATTAACTTAATTGTTCCGATATTTTAAAAGAAAGGACAAGCATAGTGTTATAATTTTACGGAATCAATATAATATAAAAGCACTTACCACACTGCCCATAAATCCACTAATATGTAATAAATCAAATAATTAAAAAAATAACTTTGAGAGTATTTTGGAAAAAAATGTTAATATAAAAGTTATAAATTTTGATAAGATTTACTATTTTTATATTGAAATTTTACGAAAAATATTTCTAAAAATATATTTTAGAGCTCTAAAATTTAACAGATTTAAAACAGATTTTAGATATTATGCTTGAACTCGATACAAAGTGTTAAACTATAAAACCATAAAACACCTAATTAATATTTTCGAAAAACTTTCAAATAAAAATTATATATCTCATCAAAATATATATCATAACTTTTATTTTTTATTTTTTAGTTAAACATGTAATGGGTTTGATGAATTTTTCGGTGCCACCTGGGTGGCAGCACCAAATCACTCAAAAAAAGAAATACCTTGAGCTTAAGAATCATCTTGACCGTCCTGTTATTATTTATTTGAAGTTAAAATCGTATGGAAAAAATGTGATAGGTTTAGCAAAAATAGAAGATTATAGAAAACTACTTAATTTTGATTTTGTAAAACAAACATCCACCGACGCACCAATTTGAATACTCTAAATAATCGCGCTTGTTTCTATAATTAGATTAGATCAGAGATTGAATCAGATAAGTTTTTTTTTTTAAACTTTTTTTGGTTTTTCCGGGGATAGTTCCAACCAGGCGGTTAGTCTAGAACAATTTCGATAATTTTTTTCTTAACAAATACATACTATGAGCTGAAACTCTTAACAAAGAACTTCATGACTGATCTTTATTAATCAGTCATGAAGTAACATAACTTAAAACGGCAGAAAGGAACATATATATCACCGGCCACCGGTGCAAAAGCTATTAGTTAGTGCCGATGAGTTAGACGACGTGGCATACTCATCAAACCCATCGTTCTGCAGCAATGCAAGAATGCTAAAGCTTGACGAATTCGAGGACAGCTCCGGCACGGGAGCATTACCGTGCAAGTACTGCATCACCTGTCTCATACTCGGCCTCGCGGTAAATAATGGATGAGAACATAGCAGTCCAACTCTCATCACCAACTCCATTTCGCTCTTATTGTATTCATTTCCTAATCGTGGATCTGTGGTATTCAATATTGTTCCCTTTTTCAAATTCTTGAATACCCAATCGACTAACACCGGCTCTTCAACATGTGTAAGTTTTACCGGCCGCCGCCCGCATGCCACCTCAAGGACAAAAGCTCCGAAAGCGAACACATCAGTAGCAGTGGTTGCCCTACCGATTTGTGCCAGTTCTGGTGCAAGATACCCCATAGTTCCTACGATGTGGGTCGTGTGTGGATCACTGCCATGATCGTACAACCTCGCTAACCCGAAATCTCCTAGTCTGGCATTCATCTCACTGTCTAGCAAAACGTTGCTTGCCTTAATGTCCCTGTGAATCACTACTTTTTCCCAATCTTCATGCAAATATAGCAATCCCGAAGCAACTCCTTTAATTATTCTTAACCTCTGTGCCCAGTCTAGTGTTGGCTTGGTTGTGTCGAACAATAATTTGTCGAGGCTGCTGTGTGGCATGTAATCGTAGACTAAGAGTAGCTCCCCTTTTCGTCGGCAGTAGCCGAGGAGCGGTACAAGGTTTCGGTGGCGTAACCGCCCTATGCTCACTATCTCCGCAATGAATTCCCTCATCCCTTGGCAGGAATCATGAGAGATCCTCTTTACTGCAACCTCAAGCTTAGACGTAGGCAAAACTCCCCTATAAACCTTGCCAAAGCCTCCGGCACCAAGCAATTCATTCTCTTTGAAACCTTTAGTTGCCGCAAAAAGATCCTTGTATGAGAATCTATGCGGTCCGTACTCTAATTCCCAGTCCTCCAGCAGCTCGGCAAATTTCCCCTTCCTTTTCACAAGCAATATGATAGCGATGGAGAGGAGCCCCAACAAGATTGCCGCTAATAGCAAGGATATGACCAGAGACTTTGGTTTCTTTTCATTGCTATTCTTCGGCACTCGAGGAAGTTTTGAGAAATCTAACGCTTGAGCGGCTCCGTTCATTTTGAAGCTCCAACCGAGGACAAAGTGACGCGTTTGAAGCGAGCCGGTGGACGAGGAAAACCCCATATACATTGGGTCTAGTATGATGCTGGAGAGATTAACAGTGGCATATAACAAAGGCCACTGTGGCTTGAGGGAATTGAGGAGGCCTAGTGTGACGTTAAGTTGCTTAGTCACACCATTGTAGTCTATCCAAACTTGCATGGGCTGGCCGCTGATGAGCGTCAAGTTCTGAAATCCGCCTGTGGCATCAGTGTAGTACCCGGCAGTGTGGGATACTGTGGAATTCAAGTTGTTTATGTCAATCCCAGCATGGTTATTGTCAATGTCGTCGAACTCCGGGCTCCGAATTGTATCGAGCTCGACAGCGACGATGTGGTTGGTGGCTTGGCCATTGCTGCTCACGTTGAAGAGGCCGAGGTACGAGCTAGACGTAGCAGTAGAGAAGTTCTTGGTAGGAGACAGAACGAAGACGATGCCATGCCCACCAATAGTGGAGATTTCCGATAAGATTGCAAACGCAAAGGTGGTGGAGAAGGAATTGACACCACCCCGAAAACTGCTTGCGGAGTTGCTTTGAAAGTGAAGGGGAATTGGGAGGAAGGCATGGCCTTGCATTTCTAGAGAAGTGTTGGTGAGCTCAAGAAGGCCACTGGGCGTGATCGAGGCTATGCCATCTAGGCTCAAATTGGCACCAGAGAATCCGTTGAAGATGAAGTCGTCAGGGGTAGCGGCAAGCTTTAATGGGAGGAGAAAGAGGACTATAACTGTGAAGGACATAGGCAGCATGATTGGAAGACAAAAGGGATAGGATTCTCAAGTTCTTCTTTCTAAAGCGAACTGCACTGAATGTTCTCTGTTATACAATCTCAGAACACAGTGAAACTTTGAAAAGTCTTCCAAAGTCCAGAAGCAAGCTCTCGTGACCACTGATCATTGACGAGTAAGTATCACTAATAGGTTGAAAGCAGTGACTACTCGAACTTTGCCTCCGGTAATGAATGAAGATGGTGATAGTTAGAAAAAAACAAAACAAATAAAAAACTCCGCTTTACAGTTATTACGGACTAGAAAATTCGCATCTCTCTTCTCAAAAAAAAAAAAAAAAAAGAGGAAGAAGAAAATTTGTGTTGACCATCAGGAAAGAGAGAGGACTTTGTCGTCGTACAATGACAATGGACGAAACATGATTCTCACGGCAAAGTATCCTGGTGTGCGAGGTAATGAACGAAAGGGATGCTAAAGACGTGAAGATCCCTTTACAGCACCCAAACAAGAATCAACTTTTCAAACGATTTCCATCCCTTCAGAATTCGACGAAGTGTTGCCCGATCCACCACTCACTTCTACGTTAAACTCCATTGCTGTATATCCTAGCCTAGGTGTATAGCCATGTAATCTCCCATCAAAATTTGATTAAGATAGGGCCCAACTAAAGCCTAATAAATCAATTGAGCCCAAGAGTCCAATCCATTTATGAAGATATTTTAGAAGAATTCTAGAGTTATGTGTTTTTGGAAATTATAAAGTCAGGCCTATGATGGACACTTTTCTTTTTTTTAACTATTCGTGTAAAATAGTTTAGATATTCTTATAGTATATAGAATATTAATATATCTATAAATACTCATATACCCTTGCATTCGCAAGCTAAGCAATAAGATTTGAATACAAGTTCACTCCAAGAGTTTCATATTTCTCTTGTATACTTATTCTTCCTCTTCCTAAAAAGACTTCTACAATAATACTCCTCCTACAAAATAGTTTTTATAACCTCCACGTCTAACAACAATTATCAGGTATATTGGTGTCCTTTTTTTTTTCTTTTTCTTTTGTTTTTTTAGTTTTAAATGGCTTGCAACATGAGTATTAGTTCCCAATCACTTTCATTGAGATTTAGATTAGATTGCATGGTCTGTTTTTAGGAATTCTTAAAGGCATTTGATCTGAACCACACGTAACAGATCCAAATATAATGTCTATTTTTGTGTTCAGTTGTTGGTATTGGGCCTATTGGTTCAATGAACCCACCTAACAACGACGTTGAGTTTCCTCATATTAAGAGAACCTCGTACAGATAGTCAAGTTTGGGAATTCTTTAGTATTGTTATAAGCTAATTTTGTTGTATGAGTTCTATACAAGATAATTGAGTAAAAGGTTATCGACTGTTGAACTATGCCTCGAATTTTATTGCAACCCAATTATATCTTGTGTCGGTCCAAATCAAGTTGAAGAAATATTAATGATTAACGATCCAGTCCCTCCGATACCACCACAGACCACCGCAGGGGTGCGGCTGCGGACCTGCTATATGGACTCATTAGCCCATTAGGATTTTTCTGTGTGATATAAAAAGATGGCTGTAATGTCTTTTCATATGAGAGAGCTTTGTAATTTCGGCAGTTAGGATTTTGTCCCTTTGTGTTTACTGTCATTCATGTACTCTTCTATTAATAGTGGATCTTCTCTCTTATTGGACCATAGATATATGATGGATGCTTCATCCACTAGTTATAATAAAGATGCTATCAACTCCCTCTCATCCTTTAGAATTTTAGATAGCCTAATTTTATTGGTGATGGTTTTACAACTTTTATTAAATTTTAATAAGGATTTAAAAAAAGTTCTAAATTGTACCTTTTCTAATAAAATGTATGATTTAATAAATTATAGCTTGGCTAACATACTTGCATTTAAATTTTAGGTTTTGGAAAAAATAAGATATTCAACTTTTAGAAAATATAGTTTTCTTTAATAACCCCCATGAATTATAATTTTGAATCAAATTTATATTAGAATCGAATATACCTAAAATACTATTTATGTTTCTTTATTATTTCCTACTGTCTATATATTTAATAGCAATATTTTATAATATATGCTATATATTTTTCTAAGCATATAAGTTCTTATAACTTGTATTTATGAAGACAAACTATGTCCAACTTTACCCAAAGAATTTAACAATTAAAATCAATTTAAAAAATTCATAAACACCTAATTTTATATTTCTTTTTACATTTTTTAACTAGCTTTTATTCGTTGCATAATTTTCTCTATACTTTTCACCATTACATATATATATATATATATATATATATAATGTTAGTTGTTATATCACTTGATATTTTAAATAATTTAAAATGTGATATATGATATTTGTTTAATTTCTAAAAATATTATGTTGTATTTAAATATATTCCAACAAGGAGTCAAATACACAACTCCGAGATTGATAAGCAAAGCCACGTACAAATTCGGATTTCTTGGCTTCCTTCCATGCGGGCCACGGCGGTGACCCAGTAGCCCCGACGAGCTCATCGTCGTCATCGGCGGCGGCTCCGAAGCCGGAGAGGTGGTACCCGTTGAAGCTCGGCTCTACTTTCTCCTCATCCTCCTCTTCCGCCGCTGCCGCCCCCAAGTTCTACGCGCTCCGTTGTATGTCTTCTCTCCGCCTTGTCCATCTCCAGATTTTGCTGTACAATATTATTCGATTTTTGCTTCTGTTGCTTACTTGATGTATGCTTTGATTGCCCATTTGGTTATTTGCCGATTGTTACTATTTGGTTGGAAAAATGTTTGTGCCAATTTATATTCCTATTCGAATTGGATTACTGAAGTGGAGCTATCCATCATCGTGTTCTTTGCAGTTCTGCTAACGATTATTTGATGAATCAAACAGTATAAGGGATGTAAATTACAAACCCAATGCATTTCGACTCCTATTATAGAAGAAAGGGATGTAACATTAACAATTTCAATTGTAGACTATCTTTGCGTTAAGTATTGTTGGTTAGAAACACTCTAGACATCCGAAAAAGCAGCCTTTAGAATTACATTCAGTATGAAGATAGCCTTAGGAACATATGTCTCCAACTTGGTGCATTGCATGTTTTGGTATTGAAGATCTCTGATGCGCGTCTAACCACTTCATGTATGAAGCATCCATCATATTTGTGGCTTCGATAACGTCATCTCGGAGGGTGATATATGTTATAACAAATTTCTTAGGTATGAATTCTGCTGCATACTAGTTTCTTATTTTTGTCAGGTTGAATCTGAAGCAAAATTTGTTATTTTAACTAACATCAGAAGTTATTCTTCCGTGGGCTTGCTAGACCACATCTATTTAGAATATTTTTTTAAAAAAATTTGAATATTAAAATTTTAGATTAGATCAAAATCTACAATTTTTATATTAATTTTTTTTTTTGAAAAAATATAAATAAATATTTTATGAGGTGTTGATGCACATGACGGTACAGGAAATCCGGGGCAGAGGATTTCTATCCCTCATGGTGATGCTTTGTTATGTTGGATGAAGACATCTGGTACCCTATATGCATGTAAAGTTATATTCTCTTTTATCATATCGTTACAGCTAGAAACCAACACTCTCACGTGCAAGGAAATAAAAGGGGATTGTATTATCCAATCTGAATGTTAGCAACTTTGGTATATTCTCTCTTTGACATGCTGTTGTTTGCTGGAATGATATGTGACATTGGAGGTCTTGCTAGAGCCTTAAATTTGCTTGGAACATCACCAAACTTTGTTTATTTCATTGAAGTCCTTTTCATTAGCTTTTTTCTTTTTTCTTTTTTTTTTTTCTTTTGTTTTGGTGGGTCCAGTGAAAAAAAAATTTCTATTATATCTGGACCAGTTTGAAGTATTACAAGCTTTTGGCTTGCAATTAAGGAAAATTACACCTCAACCCCCTACTCAAAGTTTATTGCTAATCAGCCCTTCTAAATTTCACTCCCTCATTTCAGTCCCCCTTTTTTAATTAAATGGACGAAAATGCTCTTTTCAGACATTTTTTTTTTTTTTTTTTGAGGAAAATCAGACATTATTATTTTGATGCACCAAAATATCTATTTAAAAATATTTTTTGAAAAAAAAAATTTAGTATAGAAGTTATAAATCTGGATGAGATTTACAAATTTTATATTAAATGTTTTTTCAAAACTTCAAAAATATATTATTTCGGTGTGTCAAATATAACAAAAATCTTGATAGAATTTCAGAGTTAACTTTTGAAGCCCAATATAGAAATATTTTTTTAAAAAAATTTTCAAAATAAAATTTTTAGAAGAGTGTAATAGGCACAAAACGGCATTTTTGTCTCAGAAAAATAAAATTTTAAAATGGAAGGCAATCAGATGAGTGTACTAGATTGTGAGGTGCAGTGAAGAGATAATTTGACGAGCGGCTGATTAGTAGTTACCCCTGGCAATTTGACCCTTAGTTTGTGGTCTGGAAGTCTCCACGTAGCAGTTCTTGCTCTGCAGTCAGAAGGGATGATTATTCTTGTTTATCTAGGTCCATACAACAGCTGATGCCTCATTGAATCAGCTCATCTCGCCGAAGATGGCAAATCAAGTCTCATGCTGTCGGCCTTTGGCCTAGCGCAGGCAACCCAGGATGGTCAGGCCTCAGGCGCGTGGGAAGATCCATGCAACGCGGGTTCAATTTTCTGTGGCTATAATGGACTTAATGCATTAGCTCACGGGTGTATATAAGAAGGTACCGGAAGCCTCCATTGTAGAAGGTCCGTGCTCTGTTCCAGAAGAAGTGGATAGATATCTTCATATGGTTTTGTTTGTTATGATAATTTCCGTAAGAAGCCGATTACGTACATGGATTGTCTCACAATAATCTAAAAAAAAAAAATTATTATTGGCCTTTGAGCTTTGATTTCTCATATTAATGTTGTATAATTCCAATAGTTTTTGCAATGTAATCCATGCTTGAGGTTTCAACTATCCAGATTTTTTACTTATATTTTCAGTTTTATAATCCTTTTTCTTATCTTGTTACTATTTAATGTCCTAATTTTTATACAGAGAATTAGTGTTATATGAATGAGACAGACATTTGTTATCAAAGAGATAGCCATAGTTCTCATGTAGGTTCACTTTTTTTATTTGGAGTGCCATAAAATATGCTCGAAGAATTTATTTAATTTTAGCATAGCTACGTTATAACCCGAGGTATATCTAACAATCACATAAATACTTCAAAAAAAAAAAAGGGTCTAGACGAAATATTTTCTAAATAATTTTAAAATATTTATAATCTTTATTAAAATACTCACGTCACAAGATTTTGCAAATTTTACTAAAAATCAAGTAATTTATTCAATAAAATTTCTAAGAAGATAGGGAGTTGTACGTACCTCAGGAATAGGGAAAGAACATTGTCTTCTTCTATGATCCTATATGGCGGTTGCAGTCCGTGGATTTTTGTGGGATAGAGAGAATCTCTCTTTAGTTAGCAGCTGTGCTGCTTTTTACAGTCTGTTCGATCGATCTGGACAAAAATATACGAAAATCTTTATATTCCCCTGTTTCTCAAATCTGAATTTAAGATCGAGGATCAAATGAAATGAAGCCGAGCAGTATGTGATCTGCTGGGCTGCTGCAACGAGATCGCTGCTGATGATTAACATCTTTTCATGGCAATCGTTGATTGAAAAGGCTCATCAATGCCAAACTTTTCCTCACCAATCACTTCACACACCCCCCAACATAACAGTTACAGCCTGCTTTTTTTTTTATTAACAAAACAAAATTTTTACAAATTATTTCATTAAAGATAATTCTTTAACAATAATTTCTATGAGTTGTTCTCTATAGATATATACAGCATTGTTAAGTATATTTCGTATTGCGATCCTGCGAATTGAAATATTATTTATGTAGGATGCTACAGACTGTTTAGTTTCAGATTGGAAGATGGGAGATTTGAATGAGTAGATCGTTCGTGCACGGCAATCGGAACAACTTTTCCAATTTGGGCAACCGTGTAATGTTTTTCGTAGCTCAAATATGGGTTTGATTTGAAAAATGGAGATCGATCGATCGATCGATCCATCGAGTCGTTACTTAGCCACATCTGAAAGTCACATTCCATCATTTACCGGGTGTTTTTATGTCAGACAAGACCATTCATGGAGATGGGGACTGTATGCTCCAATAAAATTAAACTCATTACTCAATATACTTCAACTCTTTGTAGCCCTAACTTCCTTGCTTCAAAGCCGTGGCAACTCTCGACCTCTTCTTTTTTTTTTTTGGTTTTAAACAAAAATTAGTCTCAACCTAGTAAGAGAATTCCTAGTTTAAGAAAGCGAATATGAGAATTGATCGAATAAGGTCGTTCGTATGGCTCGAATGATCCTATAAAAATTCTACTTATTAATAATTTTTTGGGTAAATTTTTTAAATTATAAATTTATAATTTTAACGTTCAAAAATATTTTTAATATATTTTTTTGTGGCTCTAAAATTATAATGAGTTTAACAGTTGAAAACCTGTTTGGAACCGGCTAAGATTTTTGGAGCCCAAATAATTTTTTAAAAAAATGAACAGTAAATTATAAAATCTCATCAAAAATAATATTTTTATAGTGAGAGTTTGTAAAAAAAATATCGATACTAGGAATTTAATACGGTCATCGTTATTGTATTACCATATGCAAAATCATATGGGATCAATTCTCCTAGAATGTCAGCCCATCCACCGAATATCGCGTTACAAATAAACCGCTCGTTTAAAATTCCTTACTTTCTATATTCCAAAATATCTATTAAAAAGAATTGTTTAAAAAAATTTGAATATTAAAATTATCGACCATATTAAAATCTTTATTTTGTATATATTTAAATATTTTTTTGAAAAATATTTCTAAATAGATATTTAAGCTTTACAGTCTTGACTCTTAGCAAATTAGCGGATAGTTTTTAAATCCGTTAAAATTTTGAGTTTTAAAATATTTTTTTAGATCGCATCGAAATATGTTTTTTATTATATTCATATCTTCTCCAAAAACTTATAATAATAAAAATGCGTATAGTACACATTTTAAGATATTCGCTAATTTATAAGGATTATGAATCAAGGAGTTTACTAGTAAATAATTTTAAAATTAAGGGTTGATATGCAATTAGTCCTTTTAACTTATGATATTGCAAACTTTTATTTTGATACCGATTTCTTTTGGAAAAAAGCTGTTTCAATAGAAAAGAAATGTTAATCACCAACGCCTTCTATTAATGACTTATCTTCCATCTTTATATATTCATTTTTAAAATCACAAATACCAATACAGCAAAATCAATAGTTTCTATGGGATTTTTTTTTTTTAGTGCGATGTGAAAGCACACAAAACAAACCTTCGATACCAAATTTATGCTCGTGTTTGTTAAAATTCATCCAACAATTATCACAATTATTAAAAGGTATTATTTATTTTATTATTCTTTCATAGTAATTGTAATTATAGATAAGAATACAATTTTCATTATATTTATTTCTTATTCAGAAAAAAAAAAAACTTGTCAAGAAGAAACATGATCATAATTATTTAAATAAAAACCATGTGCAGTCATGAAAATAATAAAGAAACCGTGTTTATATATATATATATATATAATATATATATATATATATATATATATATATATATATATATATATATATATATATGCACTATATTTTAATTTATTTACCTTTTGTTATTAAAGTCTATATATTTTGTTTTATATAATTCTTATGATATTTAATAGCTCAAAAGCGGAATGTCGTTTTTAGCTCCTTTAAAAAAAAAAAAAAATCTGGTTTTGCCCTGATTCGTGTTCTACACAAATGATTTGTGAGTTAGCTTCTAATTCCCAATGATTTTATATGTATACTTAAGGAATAAAATATCTAAGAGGAAGATTCACAATGTTGCACTCTAAGCATCTTAAAATTTTCCATGATCAACAACAATGGCTACTACCCAGTGATAAGCTTCGTCCCAGATCCGGAGAGTATAATAAAGATGGGGACAACAGCATGAAGGAGACTACAAGAAGTGGTTTCCAAAACAAAATAAAAAGAACAAAATTACAAAACAGAAATTTAAAAAAAAAAAAAAAAAAAAAGAAAAGAAAAGAAAAAGGAACCTCACTTCTCCAAACAAGTATACACATTTGAAATGAGTATGGACATTCTTATCCTTGATGATTTGAGCTTGATTTGAACAAGCTATGGATTGAGGATGGTGTCTCCACACTTGCATTTCCAGCTCATGGGCTTGTAATTAGAGGTATCATCGCCTCTAGCAGCCACTCTTGCAGAGAAATGTCTCTGCACAGCGCTTTTCTGGGGCACTGCAGGAACTTGAACGGCTTCACAGTGCCCACAAGTAATACATCTCCTCTCGCACCTTGGTGGCCTTGATCCTATCATTGCTTTAACCGTCATCAGCTCCCGATCTCCACCATCCTACAATTCACATCAGAACATATTTTAAAAAGACAATCAAGAATAAGAAGTACAAGTCTTCCTATTTTGAATTCTACTCCCGTTCTGTCGGTATGAATAAAAATTATGTCGGTGGATATGCGACACGTGTGCTCTTCCACACGTTACGGGTGTTTTTGTTTGAAGATCGGCTCCAGCTAGTCTTCTTTCAGAAAGAATCGGAAAATATGACGGTAATGCCGGTGCTAAAGAAAAGAAGGCGGCGGCGGCTACCTCTAGCTGTCTGCCTTCAGCAAAGTATCCCACTTTGGAGGAGGAGCTAAAGAGGAGAAGAATGAAGAGCAGAAGATGAGCATATGTTCTGGTGCTTAAGCAGTGAGAGCAAAGGCCCATTTGGAATGAATGAGTGGATGCAGAAAGTATCAGCTGATCTTCTTCTTCTTCTAAGCTGTAACAGAGAGTCTGCTATAAGTTTGTTTTTGGAGCTTTATAGAATGAGAGTGAGTGAGAGCAAGTTGGATTAAATGCAATATGGTTTGGTGGGGTAGGAGATCAGTGGGTTGGGCATCTGGAAGACTGGAAAAAGATAACTGTAGCTACCCAGGGCATTGAATGAAATAATATCCGTGCAACTCTCTCTGTTCCTCTCTCTCTCTCTCTCTCTTCTCTCTCTCTCTCTCTCTCTCTGTGATTTCTTAAAAGGGGGAGAGGCTGCAATAGGACAACAGTTGAACCAGAGAGAGAGATTTGCAGGAAAGAGAGAAAAAAAGGAGGTGAACAGAACAAGCTCAGTAGTATTGAATTGATATAGGTGGCAAAGCAGAAGAGCCACACCAAGTCAGGGGGGGGATAAGAGAGCTGCAAATAAATTGGACGAAAATGAAGATAAATTTTCTGTTTACTACTCAGACTATTAGATGACTATGACCAACAAGCGTTGGGTCCAGTTGGTTAACAGGATTGGGTGCTACGAGAAGATCACGGTCCGCAAAAGGTAGGTTATTGGTTCGTGTTCCAGTAAGCGTGAGTTGCGAGAGACTTACCGTACCGCTCAATTTCCGATCGAGTTTTTTTCTCAAAAAAAAAAAAAAAAAAAAAAAAAAAAAAAAAAAAAAAATCGATCGAGATGTAGGATTGAAACTGAACTTGATGGCTACAAACCAAAAAAACAAAAAAATTTAGATGACTATGGCAAATTCTATCAGGACAGAAAAAATGCTGCATAGTTGGTACCTGCTGTAACTAGATCAACTGAATCATCTGATGTGGCATCTAAAATCATCTCGTGGGCTTTAAAAACCCGCCAGATTCTGATCTGTAGGTGATTTGCAACAGCTTTATGCTGATACTTGATTTGTTTTTTTTGAGAATATAGATCTTACTACTACAGTTAGGCGTATTAATAAAGCTGAAAGTGATAGTTTAATTTCAGGATACATATATGACATTGTTTTGTTCTATTTGTTTGATTAGTTCATCTTCATCCAGCATTTCTGATCTGTGATCTTCAACTTCTCTGATGAAAGCACTGACAAATTTCTTGAAGCATTAACATCTTCATATTGGCAGCAAGTGTTGTGGCATCTATGGATTGGAATTTGAAGGTTGGACTAAATAGGCGTAGCGGAAAACAGAAGGCGGTGAAATCGAAAAAAGAAAGAAGTGGATCTATTTCGCAAAAAAGAATTTTTCACTTGACATGCCGCCGTTTTATCAGTCCCACCTAGAGGTATATCGCTCGATCAGGCTTCACCTGGAGGATACCGTGTAACCGAGTCACCAATTAGCACCACCGATGCTCGAAGCTGGGGTGTGGCGCTTGCAGTATACACGCACAACCACTTTACCTAGGGCCGGACAGTAACGTGCTTGGTGACGGATGATTGGGTGCCACGTAAGATTATCTAGTTATTCTAGTGAAAGCAGGTACCAAAAGAGGAATTTTTTTGTTGTATAAAATTATGAGTCATCTGCCGAGCGCGGCTAGCTCAACTTGGTGGAAGGCACCTCAGGAAGCGTCACCATCCAGATTTGAGCCCGCGTGGGGTGAAATCCCTTGCAGGATTTTCTAAACATCCTCTGTACTCTATGGTAGGAGTTACTGTTCATGAAAAGCCTGTATTCGGATCCCAGAGCGTCGGTCGGGGCTGGCCTTGGAGGTTTTCCGCGAGTTTGAGGTCCTTACGGGGGCGTGCACTCGCATTAGGGATTCCACCACGATAATCTAAAAAAAAAATTATGAGTCATCTAATAGTCCCACTATCAAATACAAAATTCAGGCTGCTAAAGACAGAACAGTTGCCAAGAACAGCAAAAGCAGAAGCCCTCTTAACATATAAGAAATTATGTCTATCTATCTGTGTGGGTGGAGGATTCCTCCCACAAAGAGACATATGCTCACAGCTGTTCTCTTTCCTTCTTCCCATCTCCCTCCTCTTCCTCTGCCTCCATTAATATTTCTCTTCTTTCTTCACTGTTATTTTTGCTTGCTTCAGCCACTGCTGCAGTAGTACACCAAATTCACACGCCAAACATCTCTCTCTCTCTCTCTCTCTCTCTCTCTCTCTCTCTCTCTCGCTCGCTCGTTGATCTTCTCATATTAGAAAAAAAAATACATTTACTTTTGTTTAAATTTGACAAGGATTTGTGGGAGAGGAAGAGAATATGTACGTAGAAAAGATGCACTGGTCGCGAGGTGGTGGGCATCCATATCAGAGTACGAGTACTATGTACCTTGGTGATCACATGAACATTTATTTATCAGCATGTACCAATCACAGATTCTGATTATGAGGAGTTTTCTATCTTATTTCACAGAAAATTATGCATGAAAACGATGTTTAATCATAACATTCACTTTGCTGCAGCTGTAAACATCAATATTAGTTCATCTAAAACCCCAAGATTTCATTTTTATTATGATAGTTTGAAATTCAACACCTCTGGGCGCCAGGATATGGGGTTGGGCTGAAAAAAAAACTGCAAGGATCACAAAAAGCTACCAACTCGCAGCTTTTTTCCTTTGGTTGCTTGCATACGAAATTCCATTTTTTATATTAAAAAAAAAAAAGACAAATTTAACAAGAAGAATCGTATTTTCTGGCTGAATATCACATGACGGCGTAGTACATTGCATGAGATGCATCAAAACTGTAAAATTTGCGTCTTCTAGTCAGCTACTGTTGTCGATCATGTCTGCTGCGCCGGCCAAAAAGAAGAGCGAGATTTCACTTTTAATTTCTGCACAAGGACGGACCAGTTAAGACGAAGCACTAGATTTTGCAATTCATGCACCCATTTTGCTGTTTCGTCATGAATTTGATATTAAAGTTTTTTTTATATTTATTAAAAATAATAGTTAAAATAATGATTTATTATTGATCTTTAATTACTTGGATAATGATTAATTGTTTATAATATTAATAATTCTAATATTTATTTATAATAAATTAAATCATCAATATACATATATTAATTTAATGATTTTTTGTTATAAGATGGCAATAATGTGACAAATCATTTAGAGTATAATACTTTTTGTTATATTATTTACTAATAGTTATTAGCCTAGTTAACCACAAAAAATAAATCTATCCACTCGTACCAAATTATTTAAAGCATAATTACCAACTTCTACAAGAATACCGTAAAACAAGATTAAAAAATTTAAGCTACAACTGAAAGTGAAAAATGAGAAGCGAGAAAAAAGTCACTTCTCTTCCTTGTCTTGCAAAGTAAACAATATAAATAAATATATTGTCACTAGTTTTTGCTTTTTATTAATTCTCACTACTTTTTTAAGTGAATAACTAAAAATGGAATCATCCACCTCTCTAAACCAAGAAAATAAAGAAAATAATTTTTTTTAATTCCCACTTTCATTAGCAAAGTAAACAGTCCCTAAATTATGTTTCTCACCCCCATATGTGTCAGAGAATATATCCATGAGGAAATCCAAGGTATATATATATATATATATTTATATATATTATATATATAATATATATAAAGTTAAAAGTTCACTTGCTATACAAAGAATCTAATGTGAAAGCACTCAAGCAGCATATCACCAGCTTTAGTACTTGATGATCAACAACATCACGGTTGAATTAGCGCGCTTACAAACTGAAGGCTCGTTATTTAACCATCAATATAATATTTAAAAAAAAAATACAAGAGCCTCATTCTCAATATCACAGTTAAATAAAACAAATATGCATAATTATGTCAATGTTTGGAAACACAAAACCTTCACTAATGAGTGCTAAACAAGCCCTAAATATTCGAAGGCCTTGCACATATAGGAATATGACATTCGTTTATTTATCTTCACTTTCAGACAGATTCAAGAGCCTCATTCTCAACTTGAAACCCAGTTCCCAGACGCAGACGGGGCAGCTCAACAAAGATCGACCACAGCAACAACCAACACAAGTTAAATCATAAAAACAACTTGCAGCGATAAATACCGAACGAAATTACAACAACAATCAAGAGACGAAAACCGATAATCATATCATTCCACAAATTCGGATGGAGCTGCAGATAACTCGCAAGAATCACACAATAATAACTATTGGACAAACCGGTACGCACCGTCGCTCATGTACTGTCCTTCGAAGAAGAAGGCGGTAGCATGCTGCGGGTGGTAACTATCCATCATCATAAACTGCAAATCCTCGCTTGGCTTCCAATGTCGCTTCCTTTGATTTATGAACCAGTTGTTTATCTGCTTCTGGTCAAGTCCAGTAGACTCCGCTAAGGCAACCTTTTCTGACTCCTGAAGATTATCATAAAGCTCATGTTATTACATGTCAAAATTATAGTGGCATATATAGATGGCCTAAACCTAAACGCACGTACAAATCACATTACTCGCATTTGTCATGCTGTAAGAAAAAGATTTATGCAGTTAGATATAAGTCTGGGTCTTACAGAAGGATATGGCCATTTGTAGTGCAACTCCCACCAATGGAGGAGCTTCTGGCGTGCCTCTTTTGGAAGCTTCCCTTTCTTTTTCTTCTTGGACAACTCGTGTCTAAGGCTGCTCAAGTATCCACTATATTTCTTCAAAAGATGGTGCTTCAGCTCCCTCTCCTCAGCTCGTGGATCAATTTCTGGCTGCTCAGCCTCTCCGCCGCTACCATCCCGGTCTTCTTCAGAGGAACCATCAACTTCGCAAATCTCATCTACAGTGGTTCAAGGGAAACTGAAATTAGAGGCATACAAATCTTTTAAAAAAATCCACAAAGAAAACTTTTCTAACCCTTAGTTCAAATTCGTAAAAACATATTGCAGTTTGATAGGTAATGGAATATAACGATACTATCTTTTCAAATAGAAATATAGGCATACAACTAATTTTGCTTGTTTGCTGATCCAATGAATAACCATAGTAAACTGTATTTTGGCACGTCAACGACAATAGATAAAATAAAAATCCAATGATAGGTAAAATTAGCTATTCTTCCTACCATAGATCGTAGAGCAACTGGTGAACAAAAACAAAAAAGATCCATCAAGTCACTTAAAAAATTAATTTTTGTCTTAGACAATTCTGATGCAATAGTTGCATGCTAACTTTCTTACAATCTTCATCAAGTTTCACCAATACATATCACGATGCAAATAGCAGGACAGTACCGGCAAGAGCTGTTGAAGAAGGCACTGGCCTTGTTGAGTACATAATTTTGTTTACTAAAGAAGTGTTCTTGGTTCTGAGCAATTATGGGAATTGGACCACTAACAAGAGTCAACAGAAAACCATGACACCACAGCAAAACGTACCCCATCACTTGGGAGTCAACAACAAAATGATATATTGGTGACAATTCCAACATGCAACAAGTGGTCTCATAACAAGATTATAAGAAAAGTACAGGTTAGGCAGCAAAATCCTTGTATATACACCCCCAATGTCATCAAAAGGTTAATCAGAATTCTCACAATAATATATTAGTTTCTAGTTTTACGATTGTTAACTATATCATTTGTGCAACAACTATACCACCTCACCCCACCCCCAACCCTTCCTCACCCAAAAAATTTTTAAAAACAACACAAGGAGAAATTTAGTGACCTTAGGCAACTACAGTATTTTTGCTAGTCGTGATCTACCCATTAATCTCAGACAAAAAAAAAAAGAATTCGCAGTAAAGTTTTGAATTGACAAGAGGACATCCGTGAAATTACCAAACTAAACCACAAACTTCCTATCACGATTGCCTCACAAAGTCATACCAATTATACAAACAAAGTTCACTACATGCCAGAAGAAACTACTACCTTTAAATGTGAAAGGTACATTGAAAATGTGATGGTATATCAAAATGGCACATGTTATAGTTTCCAAAATAAATGTTTCAAAGTTGCATGTAGATAACAAAAAGATTCCGCCAAACACTTTCAGCTTGCTGGACATACATTTTTCAATAACAGACAACTGACACATTGCAACGTCATCGAGCAATTTGGATATCCCTTGAACATGTGAAGCATCATTCAAATTGTTTTCACTCAAAAGAACAAACAATGGCATCATATCTTCCGTTTACACCCCTTATATAAGGACAAGAAAAATTGTCAACGCATTAGTATGCCTGATGATTTGTCATATTACCTAACAAGATTGGCTTAAAGAAAAATTACCAAATTAACTCAAAATTCTGCCATTGCCACCTAACCTACAAAGACTCGAAATTAAAGTAAATTCAAGAAATTTGCAAACATAAATTTTGATGAAACTTACTTATGCTACTGGTATCAACATCACGAATATTACTTTGAGAAAGACCTCTGACAAAACTTAACCCATACAAGTTTTCATTAATTAGATGACTAGATAGGGAGTAGATTCAGCTATGCACCCTTTTTTTTTGGGAGAACCACAAACTGTATACCAACTAGCAGAGTGGGAAGAAGTCAAATGTTCATAAGCAATATTTCTTCAGAGATTGACCCAGCAGATTAGAGGGAACTACTACTTGGTATGAACTATAATTTAAAACTTTCAAGTGTGTATAAATCGAGAACATAAGTTATACTCTAGTTTCCCACAACGGTGGATGCAGTCTGTACAAGTTTAAGTCTGCATGTAGAAGAAAAATTGAAGAAAAGATTATGTAATCGGGCGGCTTACGTTGTGAATCTGGGTATTGTTAGAAACTTGGTTTATATTTCCAATTATAAGACCCTAACTACATGAGGTACCATTTAGGTATTTCCTTGCAGAACTCAGATCATGCTAAATATTAGAGTTGTTTTCCTCAAATTCCAACAAGAATCTCAAGACATATGGTCAAATGAACATAAATGATACATATGTAGTAATCATCAGTTAACTTTGGGGATACTGAAAAACATGCCCTCAATCTAACAAAGATACATACTTCAAACTTTAAGCTTACGCTTTCGCATCATTCTTTGGCTGTCAGTCATATGTTACCAAACCATAGACCAACACATGCATATCCTAATAGATTTGTGATTCAACTATCAACAACAAATTCATCTGTGCTTTTGGTCAATTCCTTAGTAAGAGATTATTGTGCAAATGATAGACGTAGCATGAGCCTGATCCCCAATTTCTTATTAGAGAGAAGTGTATAACTTAGCATTTCATGGCGTTCATCAATCGGCATGCATTCATATTGCAAGAAGAAGAAAGAAAACTGGCATTGCTTTAATACATACTTGTAACAATTAGTTATAAGACTTCTATGAGAAGCACCATTATGTAAAAGAAAGTCAATACTAGCACATCTATCTATTCAGATTAAGTGAAATAAGCACATGACGTGTTACTAATAAATGGTTACATATTACTAATCGCATATGAGCAAGTTTCTCATAGCATTCTCAGTCGAGGGGAATTTTCATTCAGTGCGTCCTGCAAATTGGCTATTTGTATGAGCACGCAAAGAAACTGACAAGCGTTTTAGATGAGTTATATTCAAAACAGCAAATAGCAACCATTCAAGACAAGAAATTTACTTTTCCTCTCTTAGACCTAGGATTCCGTATAGCCCGTACAGTTTCAGAAAATGCATACATATACTATTGTGTTTCTAAAATATCTTAAGATAGTCCAAAAAAAAAAAAAAAACTTATTTTATTGTTTATAAAAAATTAATTTATATGAATAATGTTTTTGGAAACTTTTTTAATCCATCTTTTTCTTCTAAACGACATTTTTTTGAAAAAGAATATTTGACCCATCTCAAAATATGTTTTGAAAAACTTTTGATCTACGAAATGTAAATCGCATTCAATCAATTTCCTTATATTTAAAATTTTTGAGAAATATCTTAGAATAGGTGCTTTTGCTGTTAAGTACTGAAACGGCAGCTTTTTGCTGTTATAATATAACAGTATCTGTAATTAACAGCAAAAACAAATTTTACACGAGGTTTTCGGAAAAAAAAACTGTTGGGTCTAAAAATAGATTGTAGTGCTTTTCATTTTCATAATGCAAATCTTCTAAAATATATTTTAAGATGGGTCAAAAAAAATTCTTGAAATTGAAGCTTAGAAAAAAAGACAAAAAAAAAAAGTCCCAAATCATATAACATAGAACTAAGGCTTCGAACAACAACTTGGTACTTCTTTTTGACCATCTTGATATATTTTTTAAGAAGCAAGGAAAATTGTAAAAATAATTATACAACACAATTATATATTATTGTATAACACATTAACATATTTACAATTTTTGAAGCAGTACCTATGCCGCATGAAACCCGATATGTAAGAGGGAAAGTAAATTTGCTACATTTAGAGAAGTAATTTTGATTGCTGTTTGATGTATTGTATGTAACTTCTTGGGCCACGTGTCGGCTTCTCAGCGCACTCGCGCAAATAACAATTTTTCGCGGAGGCCAAAATACAATTTGGAACAGGAATCGGTGCCACCCATAAAAAGAAAAATAATCTCAAAAAAAAAAAAAAATAATAAAATTTCCCCTCCTTCAAACATTTCCACCCTCTACCACTACAAAGCTGGTGTTATTCCACCCATCCAACAAATGTACCTTAGTTGTTTACATTCTTTTTTTTTTTTCTTTTCCTGTCATGTATACATGTCCAATTTAAAAGTGCTTCCCCACCAAATTTAACCACCCTTAGTTATCGCCTCCCTTGAAGCTGGATAATTGTTTCTCTTCCATCATGGCTTATTATATGTGTTCAGACAAGACAGGTGTGTTAAAGCTGTTCTAGACTTGCAGTGGCTTCGAATATGAACGGACGTAAATGACGAGATTATCAATTAATGAGCGAAGCTAACCACACTTTGCATACAGACTTCACTGGAAGTTTGAATGGTAGTTCGTGATTTTGATACTAATGAATCACCTCAGGCACATTGAGGATCTAATGGTAGAGTTTCTTCAAGGAACCCTACCTAGCAGGACACCGCTGAACACACTAGAGGTTAGCTTATAGGTCCTAAAAATAAACTAATCATGTGATCGTTCTTATCCCAAAGGAAAGTCTTGTGATGGTTTAAAACCCTAATAAAGAAATGTGTTTAGAGTAAACAACGAATTATCGACAATATCTCACGCACTGTTGATTATGCTGTACTATGCTCTCGTGAATCGGGAATTGCGGACCAGCTAGTAAAGCTTCATGCAGTTTAAGTCGCCGTTAATCATATGGTCTGAAGGAAGGAGAAAGTCTCAAAACCCTAATTACCAGCCAAGTCCCTACAGATCACTCCATTCCCATCTTAGGTAAAAACATGGTAAAAAATCGAAAATTATGACAAGATAAAGACCTGTAAATTTTAAGTTCTACGTTTTCAAGTTGTTTGGTGACTATTTAATCTACCATTGGAGAAGATCCGAACAGCGCCATTGGTGAGAGAGTTGAGCTGAGACTCGGCCATTCGAAGAAAATCCATGGCTGATTCCATCGGTCGCGCCAGTTCTTCACGGTACTTCGACAGCATATTGCAGTACGCCTCCTACATGTAAATAACAGTATAGGAAAGAAGGTGAAGATAATGAAACAATTAAATTCACTTTGGTTCACGATATAACGCAGTACCATGAACTGATCGAGCTCTGGATCAGATGGCGGTGCCTCGTGGCAGTAGCTTCCAGCTGCGGCGCGTTGCCGCGCCTCCAGTTCGTGTCCCACCGCAGACAATCGTGCCGCTACCTCGGGTGGCGCTCCTACCTGCATACAAGTTATAACTTAAGTAATCAAAGACAAGAACGTATTTGCACAATGATGATTATAGTTAGGGCTACGAGCCTTTTGGCACTCAACGTAGGCGGCGACGAGAGACGAGTATTGGGGATGGGAGATGATTTTACATTTGGCGGCCTCAAAATCTCTCGAAGCTTCTGTTATTCTCTCGTATTGGTGCGAAGCACCAGCACCTTCAGCCTTAAGATTATGCGGCTGGTGGTGGTGGAAACCGTGTAACGCGGCTGCGGTGAGGACGTCTCCGTAACGATCTCGACTGAACATCGACGAGCTCGGATCCGCCGTCGATGATGGTGGATAGACGAAGCCACCTCTACTAGCGGTAGCGAACTCGTCCATCAGGTCGAAGCTCTAAACTTTCTACAATCTACAGCAACAAGAGAGGGCTAATGAATAAAAAAAAAAGGCAATGCAGATAGTCTGTAAGCAAAAGCAAATCGATCAAGTTATCGTATCATCATCGCATGGAAACAAAGAAGAATGGGAAGCCAGGTGCAGAACCCTAGTTAGCTAATCCATTAATCTGAGAGAGAAAGGAGAGAAGACGTGAGTGGTGGCTTTCCTTTCTCACGTCAAATCGAAGGTGTAATGAATAGCACTGGCGGTGAATGTGAAAATCAACAAAATATATTCACCAAAACCTAGAAAATCAATTACAAAACCAACATTATTAATAATTAAAACGAACATTTCTGGAGAAGAAGAGCGAAAACAGCTATGATGAGAGAGGGAGGGAGAGAGCAATTAGAAGGTCGCTCTTGTGAAGGCTAGCTACGTTCGTCCTCCATGAAATGAGGGGGAGATCCATCCTCTTCTACCTTTTATTTTCTGTTTCAGTAATTCATTGTACTGTTGGGTGCAATCGCCATCAGATCATTAATTTCTTAAGGTTTTCATGAGCGCAACGACGGTCGGGCCCCGGCCAAGCAGAGTAAGGCCACTCAGAGTTGTCTGATAAGACCTGCCGGTTGAAAAAGAAGTGGTTGTCAATGATTCGAATCTTATGAAGAAGAAGATCAAGATCACCTCTCCTACATCTTTACCGAGTTAATTATCCGGTCATTACAGTATATCACTCCATTACAGAGCGGTAACCTATGTTTAGATGGGGGAGGCGGATAAATAGTTAAATATTAAGAAGTGTTCTTGGGAAAGTAAGAACTCCAAAATATTCCACTCCATATACTATTAGGCGTCAAAGCGTGACAAGACCGCTAATAGTTGTTTTGCTTTTTAATGAAAATAAATAAAATGGAAAATATATTAATTAATTATCTACAAAATCAAATTAAATCAGTTCCCAACATATAATATAGTGGACGATTGCAGTATACTTGAAATATGGTAGTATGGTAGTATCCCAATAAGTATTGTAGAATCTTATAATAAATAGGGTTTGATTAGAAAAAAATATAAGGAAAAAGAATAAAGAAATAACTGATTTAGAACTATATATGGTTTACTCTCAAGATAATGTCAGTAAATAACTGCATTAGTAATAATCATTGTGTAAACACAGTTCATTACAGTATGATAATTGGCTTGGAGTCAAACAGGACGTCCATGCATGTTTTATTTTTAAGAAATTGCATGTTAGCATCCCTTTTTCAACAGTTGTGCGATTCAGTCTGTCGAAATATAAAAACGTGACAGATGGCGGCGTGCGTTACTATATCGGCACGAAAATACGTTTTAAGAAGCTGATTTACAAACTATAGGTATCGAGAGGCTGATATGTAATTTATCCTTTATTTTTTAACTCACATATTGCAATTTATCCTAATCAAAAGAAAAAAAAAACTTATTCTGTTATCATCCAGTAATAAATTTCTTAAAATAATAATATTGTAGTATCATATATTTGTAACATCATACATTTTTATAGCTTAATTTTATTATTAAAAATATATATATAAGTATCACTAATGCGTAACATCTTCTAATAGAGTGATAGAATATAATAGAATAATTTCTTACAATAGAATAACGTGGTTGCTACTACACCAATAAATTTACCAAATATATTAATTCGTTTTGATTAAAATAAAACATTAAAAATTTTATTAGAAAAATTGTAATATAAAAATTATAAATTTAGATAAATTTATATTAATTTTTTTTAAAAAATAATTTTATTTAAAAATTCTAAATTTTAATAGATTTAAAACTGATTTTGGAACTATTTTAAAATTACTTAATATTTATAGGTATTTTTAAACATTAATATAAAATTATATATCTTAACCAAATTTATAATTTATATTTGAATTTCTTAATATTTTATTTTTAGTTTTTAGATTTTGTGTGATTTGGTGGAGATAACAATACTATTTCCTTCTAATATTGACTCTGTACCTTATTTAATTATTAGAACGGCAAAGAGACCAATGAACTTGTCAAGATTTAAAAATGGAGTATAGTTCGAAAATATGTACATACGGTAGAATGTGAATCGTTCCCTGTACATACAATTCTACCATATTACAATACAATTGATTATAGTTATACTAAAAATATATGTATGAGGACTTTCTTCAAATACTTTTAAAATTAAAATTATATTTTAATATAAAATTAATTAAATTTTTTTGAGAATTTTAACTGATTTTAAACTGGTACTAAAATTAGTTTAAATTTGTTAAATCTAAGTGTTCAAAATATTTATTTAAAAATATTAACAAATATTTTTTATATAATCCGATAATTTCATACGAGAGACCATATGATCACGACTCCTGTAGGTTTGACCGTCTAAGCAGTAACCCTACTACTACAAACGAATCAGATAAAGAGAGATGATACAAAGGGTTAGGGGACATTCAGAATCTAGCTTCAGGAAAATTAGTGCATTATACCAGACCAGGGCATCAAATCAAAATTTATAAAACTTTTTCTTAAGATTTAAGTGCCTCCTACTCGATTTACGATCTCTTAAAAATTTACCAAAGATAATATATCAACTCCTTGTCACGGACGAGGTTAAATAAAAATGAAAAATTGACTCCATCTCTTCTGTCAAAAATTTTTGTCAATTTTTAAAAATTATTAGTGTCGAATGTAGCTAAATAGTGACTATTCAAAAGAATGTCATATCAGTAAAAATTAAGATTTTTGTTTAGCTTACAGTGAATAATATAATATTAATTGTAAAAAGTTTTATTAAAAAAATTTATCTGCATCATGGAAATTTGTTGATCACTTGTCCATTCGTCCAAAAGTTTAGTTCACTACATTACAATAGTTATATATTACATCCACTTCGTCTATCTATACCATTCATGGACAAACTAAAGTTGCAACACATTCAAAACAATTTACGAGTAACACTTTGGTGGATAATTTGGAAGAGATAAATATTCAAATTTTCTTAAAAAAATCAAGATAGTATTATTTTATTGCTGAATATATTCATCAGATATTTATTGATTGGATAGTAGCTGCTTCTACCGGTAGATAAGAGAAGGTGTACTCATTTGCTTTATTATTGCTTACTTTAATTTTTTTTAATTTTGATCCGTAACTTTTGTATTTTTTGTTTTATTCTTTTTTTTTTCTTGTTTGTAACTTCTATTTTTTCATCTCCTTTTTGAAAGAAGCGCCGTAGCGGATCGTAGAAGACTCACCTCAGTTTTTTTTTTTTTTCAAAAAGAAAAAGGAAAAAAAAACATTTCAGCTCGATTTTAAAACTATAATTAAATCAGCTCTTATTCTATAATTAATTTTTATCTTAATATTATATTAAAAAATTATTCTAACTATTGTACAAGTATTGTAAAAAGTTTAAAAAAAAAATAAAAAAATTTTTAATGTAATTTATAACTTTCGTATTCTAATCTTTTCTAAAAATTCTAAATAGATATTTTGATGTTTCAAAGTCTTAACAGTTTAAAAATTATTCTGTTAATCCGTTAAAATTATATAATCTGAAAAACTATTTAGAAATGTATTTTTTTTAAAAGAAAATTTGAATACAACAAAAACAAATATTGGTATGATCTATAAATATTTTATTCAAAAAAATATATTTTTAAATATATATATTGGAGTTCGAAAATAATATATTATTAATAAAAAAATTATTCATAAACTAAATTTTGAAAGAGAGCCTAATATGCAAGTCCTTAAGATACATATAATATGAATAGGTGTACATAATCTATTAGCTTGGCCATAAATATGAACATAATTATCGTATGAAGCACCTTTAAAAAAAAAATTTATGGTATGAAGCAGCTCTCTAAATGAGAATGTTAAAATTTGGGTCTACTTAAAATTTTCGAAGACATCAATAGGAACCGTCCCACAAATATTAGCCATTGCAAGAGAGCTTCCGCCACAACTTTTGTAGAAGAATAAGCTACTGTATTTTTAGCTAGAAAAGATGGATATGGTTACGAAAGTATACGAAAAATGAAAATTAACTTTTTTTAAAAAAAAAGAATGCAATATATTTTGCACATCATAATAAAAATATAAATAATTAAAAGATAAATTTATATTAGATATTGAACTTTTAAATATACAACAGTATTTAATAATAAATTATATGTATAATATAATATTTTATATCTTTAAGATAAATTTAATAGTAATAGTGTAATTAAATTAATAAAAATAATATTTAACTATATTGCTATACATTTGTTATAACTTTGTACTGCTCATATTATATAATTTTAATTCTCTTGAAAATAAAATTTTCTATAAAAAATAACAAATATAGATAAACGTTTCATATGCTCCTATATGCTATGTGTCAAATATCTTTGTCCAGAATTTTTCATTTTGTTATTTAGATATTTTCGATGTGTCTAATATATGTCTGGACGGATATGTAAGGTATCGATATCGGACAGTATGTAAATACTGCTTTGGACAAATAATATCATGTTCGACTAGCAAAAGAATTCCTAACTTATGTTTGAAAGAGATTCTCCTATTATTAGCACCTCTCAAATTAATCCATCAATTAACAATATTAGTATTTTTAATATTAAATTGCTAATTAGATTTGAGACCGAGACAAATTTAAGTTTTACAAATATATCATATATGAACATAAAATTAATTTTTATTATATATTTTTATCAGAAATAAAATAATATAATTTTGAATTTTGTTAATCAACTAAATAAAGAATGTTGGTTAAACTTTGCATTCTTGATATCTCACCATCATCTTACGCTGGTTGTTTGTAATATAGAAGTGGGATCAGTTCTCGATCAGACGCTGGCGGTGGCGGAGGAGAGAAGGGACAATGTAGGACGCTCGCTCGGGAAACCGAGCTGAGGCTTGGTGGTACCCGCTGAGCAGGAAAGAACCACGTCGAGATTTGACCATTCAGAACCTGCGACCGAGCAAGCAGCTCGACGTTCCACTTTTCTTTTTCTTTCTGTTGTTTGTGTTCTCTCCCGTGATCTCCGCATAGTTCAGCACTTGATCAGGAGGTCATGGCAGTCGCTGTTCAGTGCGGCCTCCGTTAATTATTTGGCTGCCTTTTCTTCATGATCTCCATTAAAATTAAAGGTGGTGGGGAAGAAGAAGGAGGTGTGAGTGGGGGCATATTCGCCCTCGCCGATTCCCCATGCATGCACAAATATATCATATATATGCAATGTATTCTCTGTCTGAAGTACTCACTGACCCCAGGTGCCTGGTATCTTTGTAATTACAGCTTATGTATCAAGAATCATTCAACAGTCACACGTTTGCTTTCTTTTAAATAATTACAAATACACCGTTCTATTTCAATATTCGTAAATTTTAATTCCTAAAAATATAAAATATGTGGCATAACTGCACACATTCACCGTCACATCAATACAGAAATATATTTTTAGAAATTAAAATACAACCGTTAAAATAGAAAATAATACGCAAACGTTTTTTTTTTTTTTACTGATAACTCAAAAATAAATGTGCATGTAAATTATACATAATTAATTATAATTTATAAGTAAACGCAGCGAAATACTGTACATGTAACATTGACATTTTTGTACTTGAAAATTTCTGAAGATCCAAATTTTAATGCCTTTTTTTTCCTTTAAATTCTTTTTCTGAAGTTCATTCCAACTATAATTTTTATGGCTATTTAATCATTAAAATAAGCTAAAATTATTATCTTTACAAAATTATGTAAGCATTTAAAGTGCAGATATAAAAGCTTGTTGGAGTGTTTAAAAGAGAGGTTGAAATGCGATTGATTTTTATTTTTGATGTTCTTTGTTGTATCGATGATCATATCAGTTCTACTTTTGAATATCATCGAATATATTTGTATTCTCAGACGACTTCTACATCTTATATTTTTTAAAAGTTCTTACATTTTTAAGATTTTTGAATGATTGCGCCAGTTAAAACTGATATAACGTCTTTTAAAATAGAAGTACCATTTAAATTAAAAAAAAAAAAAAAAAAACTTGCAGCTAGAAAACAGCTAATACGTACATACCCAAAAAACAAAAAGAAAACGATGATCCACGGTCAGCTTGCAGCAACATTCTGCGTATGTCCGTCCCAGCTCTCCACCAACACCACCACCTTCATCATCACCATCACCATCACCAGCATTTCTTTTGCAGACTGATCAGTCTGAGCTTCTTTATATCTACGAACAAATCAATTAATGGATTTGTGAATCAATGAATATAGGCTATGAGACCGCGCGAATCACGCGGGATCAGCTGCTTTCTAAGCCACCCCAGAAAATTTTAAAAGAGAAGGTACGTAATTTTCAAGGACCCACAAAACACATACAAGTCAAAGCAACCGTCGTCGTCTTCTTTTCTTCAGTTGTCGCTGCTATCCACGATGACGCAGCAATCGGATAATAAATAGGGAAACTTGCTCTGCAGTCCAAATAAGGGTTTGTTTTTGCACTGTGGTCCACCCAAAACTTGCATTTGCAGTTACATCCAACCCAATCAATTTAATTGCAGTTCAGTCCAAATAGAGTTAAAAAGACATATATGCCCTCATCATATCCTTTAACCCAGCAGCCCACCTTCCCCTCATTCCTCACACAGTCCATCTCGAGATTGCTGCCCCTCTTCCCGCCATCCCTCTTCCTCTTCCCGCCATCCCTCATCCCCTTCCTCTCCTCCTGCTGCGGTCTCCTCCCTTCCATCAACTCTCACAATCCCTATCCTCTCTTCCATCAACTCTCACAATCCCTCTCCTCCCTTCCGTGACCTTTCTATCACGAGCTTTCATCCCGCTAACACCCATACATATGATAGAATGGACACTTGTATTTTGGGCATTTGTGCTTTCGGAGAGGAATACCATATTGTTGACTTCGACGGGAATACAAAGCTGGAAAATTTGTTTGAGCAAGTGGTTAGTAGATGGAATACATTGGCTCCAGATACGTTCATGTTGAAGTTCTACACTCCGGATGACACGCGCAACCTCGTCACTCTCACATCGGATCGAGATGTTGCGAATATGTACTACATTCATAAACAAAACGGGACTACTCAGGCTAAACTTGTTGTGGAAAGGTGTGCAATGCCGGCGCGAGCAATTCCTGATCCAGATGGGGGAGCTCGATCACAACGACATGCTGTATTTAATGAAAGGTAAAAGCATGTTCTGGGTGTTTGGGTGTGTTCTGGGTGTGTTGGTATGTTCTGGGTTTGTTCTGGATGTGTTGGTATGTTCTGGGGTGTTCTGGTGTTCTGGGTGTGTTGGTATGTTCTGGGTGTGTTCTGGGTGTGTTGGTATGTTTGTGTTCTGGATATCTTTATAAAAATTAGCTAAGTGTGTGTCTTTCCATGTAGTTTTGCTCCATCTACCACTCAATGGGAGGATAGACCAAGCTCCAGGGACCTATTTTGCTGCCCAAGCATAGGTGACATGTCATCTGAGGTTGAACATCATGCTATAAATGCATGGCAGAGGTGTATTAGAGGTGTGGGACAAGAATTTAGAAATGTCGCATATTTTCGTCGTGCTTTGGATAATCATTGCATCGGAATGGATTCAATTATGTGTTTCTAAAGAATGATTCTAAGCGTGTTACAGTCGTTTGCAAGGATGATAAGTGCAATTGGCGCATCCACGCCTCCTTTTGCAAGCTCGATGAGAAATTTTATATTAAGAAAGCAACGCTCACACACACTTGTGGTGTGGGTGTAGATCAGATAGGTCATCCAAGAAGTACAAGAAAGTGGGTTGCTGGTTTGATTAAAGAGAAGCTGCGAGATATGCCCCTGACTAAGCCTCTTGACATAATTAATACTTTTCACAAAGAGTATGGGGTGAAAATTTCTTACAACAAAGCCTGGCGTGCAAAAGAACGTGCAAGGGAGGAGATACATGGAAAGGATTCATTGTCTTTTGGCTATCTTAAATGGTATTGCGATAGTCTCATTAGTAGCAATCCTGGAAGTGTGGTCTATCTTGAAGTTAACGAAGCCACCAAGAGGTTTACTAGATTGTTTATTTCATTAGGTGCATCTATTGAGGGCTTTAGGAAGGCATGCAGGCCATTGGTATTTATTGATGGTACATTCTTAAAGCATAAATATAAAGGATGTTTATTTGCTGCCACATCATTGGATGCGAATAATAACATATTTGTGATAGCTTTTTGTGTGGTTAGCGGGGAGGATGATGAAAATTGGAATTGGTTTATGGAGCGGCTTAAGTTGTGTGTTCCTCACAAAGCTTATACTATCTACTCAGATCGACACAGCAGCATCTTGAAATCTGTTTCTAAACATTTTCCATTAAGCCACCATGCCCACTGCCTTCGCCATATCATTGATAATTTTAAGAAAGATGTGCTGAGAGGTGAAAGAAAGGATAGAAAGAAGTGGATTAAACAATTCAAGAGAGCTGCCAAGACAACAAATCTTAGTGAGTTCAATGGGATATGGAGCAAGATTGTTGACAAGTTTGGGAGAAAGTCACCTAACTTCTTTAATGACATCGACCCTAGACATTGGGCGAACTCCCTTTTCCCTGGTCCAAGATGGGGCTATATGAATAACAATGTGGCCGAATCTTTCAACAAGTGGATTAAAGATTGCCGATATATGCCAATTGCCGTTATGGTTGATGCAATACGTGTTAAAATAATGGTGAAGATGAGCAATAGGTATGAAAAGGCAAAAAATGCTCATTCCCCCTTAGCACCAAAAATTGAAAAGATGCTGAAGGAAAGGCTTCAAGATGGCCGTTTGCTCACTGTGAGAGCATCTACAAGTGACATGTATGAGTGTGTTGATGGGGATGCTACATTTGTTATATGTTTACAAACCGGTCGTTGTTCTTGTGGCCAATGGCAGTTGGAAGGTTTGCCTTGTCCACATGCTTGTGCAGCCATAATGACCGCCCATCGAGGTTTATATGAGTATTGTGATCCGTATTACCAAACATCCAAGTGGAAGGAGGCATACAGTGTTCCTGTTTATCCTATTCCTACTACCGGCAAACCAATTATTACGGAAAAGAATTGTCAAATTAAGCCTCCAGAAACAAAACGACCGCCTGGTCGACCAAGGACAGAAAGGATCCACTCTATGAATGAGAAATGTCGTGTTGTTAAGTGTGGAAGGTGCAAGCAGCCAGGTCATAATAGGCGCAGTTGCGTCAATCCTATTGTCGAGACTGTCTAGTGATGCTTGGGAAGTTGCTATACAGTCTGTTTTTGTGTCCTCGATATTTTGTGCAGTTAGCCACAAATTGCTATACAAGTCTGTATATACATATATGTACATAACAGTTATTTTGTCTTTTTTGGTGTTTGATCATGTGTAAAGGTCGTTAAAGTGGTCGTGCAAAGAGGAAGTGCTAAATCTTTTGATGTTATCTAAAGATGTTATTTCATGCAGTTCCTGGAATGTGTTCATGCTGATGTAGTGCTTTGTTCGTTAATGCAAAGATGTTGTTTACTGCAGTTCCTGGGTGTTCTGGATATGTTCTGGGTGTGTTCTGGATATGTTCTGGCTGTTCTTTCTGTTCTGAATGTGTTCTGGATGTATTTTGGATATATTATGGATGTTCTGAATGTGTTCCAGAACATACCCAGAACATTCCCAGAACATACGCAGAACACCCAGAACATAATAATAAACATAAAATGCATTTAAATTCATAATAATAATAATAAATAAATAGATAAGAAACAAATCCATAATAATAATAATAATAATAATAATAATAATAATAATAATGATATCCATAAAGATTGCTAGGAACACTTTTTATGTAATGACTGGCACTTGTATCAAAGGGCTAGTATGTAAAGTAAAGGGAATTGTTGGCAGCACTTATATCAAAGGGCCAGAACATACCCAGAACATACCCAGAACACCCAGAACATAATAATAAACATAAAATGCATTTAAATTCATAATAATAATAATAAATAAATAGATAAGAAACAAATCCATAATAATAATAATAATAATAATAATAATAATAATAATATGAATGATATCCATAAAGATTGCTAGGAACACTTTTTATGTAATGACTGGCACTTGTATCAAAGGGCTAGTATGTAAAGTAAAGAGAATTGTTGGCAGCACTTATATCAAAGGGCCAGAACATACCCAGAACATTCCCAGAACATACCCAGAACACCCAGAACATAATAATAAACATAAAATGCATTTAAATTCATAATAATAATAATAAATAAATAGATAAGAAACAAATCAATAATAAAATAAATAAAATCATAATAAATAATAATGATGATATCCCATAAATTGCTAGTTAACACTTTTTATGTAATGACTGGCACTTGTATCAAAGGGCTAGTATGTAAAGTAAAGGGAATTGTTGGCAGCACTTATATCAAAGGGCCAGAACATACCCAGAACATTCCCAGAACATACCAGAACACCCAGAACATATATAATAAACATAAAATGCATTTAAATTCATAATAATATAATAAATAAATAGATAAGAAACAAATCCATAATAATAATAATATAATAATAATAATTTGTAATAATAATATAAAATTGCTACCACAATTCCCTTTACTTTACATACTAGCCCTTTGATATAAGTGCCAGTCATTACATAAAAAGTGTTCCCAGCAATCTTTATGGGTGTTCTTGGGTGTGTTCTGGGTATGTTCTGGATGTTTTCTGGGTATGTTCTGGGTGTACTAGGTGTTGTGGGTATTCCATTGAGTACGTTTCACTGAAAAAGTTTTACGAAGAGGTTACATAAACAGAGTTGCCACATAGTGGATAAAGGAGAACTCAACACACGGAGCCCTAAGCGCTGGATCAGTACGTCTCTCCTCTAGCTCCAGCATGCGTAGCTCTTCCTCCAGCTCCGCGCAAGAACGCTCACACTCCTGAACGACGGCCTGTGTCCATTGCAGATCCGAAGCCAGGTCTCTCCGTTCAGCCGCATAACGGGCCGTCCAAAGTCGGTCCACCAAGAGTTATCCAACCTCTCTATCCTGCGAGATATCGCGGCATAACGCGCCTCCCACTCGTCTCGTTCCTTCATTTGCCTCTCCAAATGCCACAGGAGAGAAATAAGAGAAGGCATGATGTAGTATGGAGTGACAAACACTGCCTAGTCCTCACTTATATAATATAAACGCTTAAAGGATAGCGCAAGCATTAATGCCAGTAATGCGATTCTCAGGCTAGGCGGTTCAACAACCTTCCTCGGAAACAAAATGCATTAATGACTTTTATTTATGGCTGTAACACATTTCTGCCATAAATATAAATGGAATTCTTGCAATCTACTATTATAGTTCTGAATTGTGAAAATTGAATATAAATGGAATTCTGAATGCAGGTAGCACTTATATAAATTGAACACTTCAACAACACCCAGAACACAACCAGAAAACGCCTAGAACACATCCACAACAAAACAAGGCCCAGAACATAATCTATTATACACATGTAATCTATGTACATTTCTACAATATGTACAATTATATCAATGTGTTAAGTTTGCTACATTTATGTGTAAGAAGTTGCGCAATCACCCTTCCTCGGTAAAGACGTGCTTCGGCAGGTTTCCACTTCATGTTTGAACTCCGAGATTGCAGGTAATCCATAAACATAATAACGTAGATTGCACAGTCGGGTCTGGAAAACAAAACAAAACAATTAGGTGTGAATTTAAGCTATAATGACATAATATAGAAGCTTACCCATCCTGCAATGGTAGTCTTCTGGCCTCAGTTGTACTCCATTGATTGATGGTTGGAAAAATGCATGCAAGGTGTTGCCGCATTAACGCAACTGCATCATTGAATTGTTCTCTCTTTGTGGGGTTGAGCTTCTTGGAGTTATAGTGAATAAAGGTACGGTTCTGCACGTCTATTACAACAAGGAACCAGTGGTCGCTTTTGCAGACTGGGAGAAAAATATATCTCAGTCCAGGAGCGTAATTCCTTATTTCTTCCTGAACTTCCGCAATTATGTTCATAATTTTAGCGCTACAAATGGCCTGAAAAGGGAATAAATAATGGGTGAGCTTGTTCTCGTATAAGTGTGGGTGACGAATATTACCTCAAAATTCGCTGCGCAGAAGAAACTCTTCTCGTATTAGTGTGGGTTAGCTTCTTGGCGTGTAATAAAAAATGATGAAGAAAATACGGTGATTATTTCATCACCAATGAATTCATGTTTACATAGTACTTTATACATGTCAAAAACCATGATGTGTGTCCTTTCATCAGCCCAAACAGTAGAGAAGTATTTGCTGGAGTCAATCCTCAATAGCCCTTTAATAGCATCCTCTTCAGATTGCCCCAGCATTCCCGCGGCAATATGAGCCTTAAACAACCAAACACAAAAGGGAATAAAGTAGCGGTTAGTTCAAAACAATAGAATAACATACCCACAACAGCAAGAACACACCCACAACACACCCAGAACATATCCAGAAACACCCAGAACACCCACAACATACACTAGAACATACCCAGAACACCGCAAGACTCCCAGAACAGAAAGAACTTACCTTTTTTACCTTCTTGACTACCCATTTCTGATGAGCTGAGAGAGAGTCCGAAACATCCAGATGCTGCTCGGTTATTTCAATCATATTTGAAGGAGGATCCTGCAGCTCAGAACTATCCTGTACAAGAGGAGTCTCCTGTGCAATAGGGTGATCCTCCTCCTTGGGCTTGGGCTCTACTGGATCCTTTGAAATAGAAGGCATATGAGCCTGCTCATCTGCAGCAGAATTCGTTACCATCGGCTCATCGGCGGGATCCTCGTCAGAATCAAGGTCATACTGATTAATCTCTCTAACCACCCCCATTATCATTTTAATGGTTCATCGACCTCATAGGGTATCAGTTGGAGCGACTCAGCAGCAAACATTTGCTCCTTCTGCTCATTAGTTTTATTGTCTGAACCGGAAGCATCCTCATCAACTTCCATGGCAATCTTCTTTGCAAGCTTCTCGATTTCAGACCTCGACTTCCTACTTCGAATCATTGTCCGGTTTTTCCTCCAGAACATCTTCTCAGGGTTTGAAGTAGCCTCGAGAACTGCTGGGATATCTTTATTGCGCGTCTGGTAGGGTTGGCTGCGGCGAGAGGGGTACCCCCTTTTCATAGTTCTTTTCGTTCTTTTTTGAGGGGCGGAGACGGCAGGCGCAGAAGGAATAGTGGGTTCATCAGGCGCAGAAGGAATAGTGGGTTCATCAGGCGCAGAAGGAATAGTGGGTTCATCAAAGCTTACTCCGCGAGAAGATCCAGGCGTTTTTAGCGCACTTCTGGGATGCAAGATCTTTTCCCCAATGCTTCACCTCTAACATCATATTAGAGGTAACCTGTTCCACCCAAGACTTAAACTCCTTCATCTCAGATCTTTGCGCTTTCATCTCCTCCTCCAACTTACCAACCCTATATTCTAACGACCGACGTCCAGAAGTCCGCCGCAATGGACTTTCCGCAACCTTTTCATCTGATACTTCTGGTGCCTTTCCATCTGAAACTGCCGGTGGTCCTTCCAACCATAACAATTGCTGGTTAGCTTCTTCGTAGGCACCTTCATCTCCAGCATCCCGAGAATACTGTACCAACTCAAGTTCCCTCTCGGTGAGATCATACTCTGCCCGAAAGGACTTAATGCTAAGACGTTTACATTGCATTTCAAAGTCAGCAGCCTGAATCACATCAACTCCAGACCACTTAAAAAGACGTGGTGTAGCACCACTGTTTTGAGGAGTCATGGTAATCAACTTTTCATAAAACCAAGCCTGCATGCAAATTACAAGAGAGACATCATCAACAAGATAGCAAGAGAGATACCAAGAACACACCAATAACACACTATAAGATACCCAGAACGCACCCAGAACACATTCACAACACCAGAACATACCCACAAAACCCAGAACACCCATAAGATACCAAAACACACCCAGAACACCAATATGATACCCAGAACACACTAGAACACCCATAAGATACCCAGAACACACCCAGAACACCCATAAGATATCCAGACCACCAATATGATAACCAGAACACACTCAGAACACCCATAAGCTACCCAGAACACACCCAAAACACCTCTATGAGTGCCCAGAACACATCAACAACAACCAGAACACACCTAAAGCATACCCAGAACATCCAGAACACAACCAGAAGACATCTAAAATAAATCCACAATACCAAGAATACCAATAACTCCCAAAGAACACACTCAAAAAAACAGCAGATCACTAAGTTATTTGCTTACCGTCAGATCGGACAGCCACATAAATAGTTCTTTACACCACGGCGATAACAGAAAACTCCCTCTATAGTGTGTTTGTGTATTGCAGAGGCCAATTGTAGTTCTTCAAATTCTCCAAATTATCCACGAGGGCGACGAGACTTTTCGATACCCTTTGGCTAGATTCGGTGAAAAGTAGACCAGCAAATATGTAAAGTACCCATAACTTCACATAATCTACAGCTCTTGTTTCGTCATCCCTGAGCTTCCGCATTTCACTTACTATGTTGTCAATGTGCGGGGGAAACCGGGCGTTGAAATAAGATTTCAGTAGGGTGGTTTCAGGCGCACTCAGAGACGCTTCTAAATCAACTGGCTCACCGGCCATCGGGAGTCCAAGCAATATCGCCACATCTTGAGGGCTGAAAATAAGCTTCGTCCTCCCAAAGCAAATGTTGATCCCCCTACCCACCGGCTACAAATTACGGTGAGTCTTGGACGATCGCCGCCAATAGGTGGAATTTCAGACAAATGGGAGAAAGGAGTCGTCTTCACGATCGGAACATGGAAATTTTTCAGCGACAACGACCCCGTGGCACGGAAGTTGTCAGACAATTCTTCGGGAAACATCTTGTTTTCACATTGCGCCGCTTATCCTTACCCATTTCGAGCGGATTTGATAGATGAATTTGGAAGAGTGAGGAAGAACGGGATTGAGAACGGCGAGAAACGGTGATTAGGGATTTACTGCTACAGTGACAAGGGTAGATAGGTAATTCCAGCCAAATGTGGAGTGCAGTGCAAATGTTAGTCAAATAAATAGAGTAAAATGAACTTTTAAAGTGAACATGGACTGGAGTGATGTTGAAAGTAAATGGAGGACTGCAGAGCAAATTTCCGTTAATAATATTGGGAGAGTTAAACAAACAACAAATTATAAATTTACAAGAGAAGCGTCGGCACGCACCGCCGGGAGAACACCCTCGTGACTCGCTCCACTTTGCTCGTTAATTGCGCCTGCCAAAACAGAACGAGCCAGCAAACATGGACCCATCCATTTTTTGGCCCCTTTTTAGTATCTTGCAGAATTATTGCAAATTATGCACCTCTTTCACGATTTGTCAAACAGGACCTTAATATTTGTTATTTGGAGAACAGTTTCAGCCTGTTGTTATACTTACAACACTAGTAAAGCCGAACGTGAATTAGTATGGATTTTGTGTCTCCCTTGCTATTCCAATTTACGATAAATATGATAAATACCACTGGAAGCAGGAATTATGCGTGATGGAAGCAAAAATGCTATGTGGATTTAGGATATAAGAGAGATATATTATACGCCTGTCAAGCGTGTTGAAAGGATGCCTATCAAATATATGGAGAATATTGGTACCACGGTAACGATGTTAGAAATAAATTTCCTATTTACAACCTTTATTTTATTTATGGCCTTAGACCGTCGAGTTCGATTTCTATTCTATATCTCAACCGGATATTAAAAGTAAACGGAAGACTCTTCCAATCAGGTGTTGCTAGGATTCGATTTTCCAAACCATCCTTCATGTGAGAAAACTATCATTTTTTAAATCTTCAAATATATATTTAGAAATATTTTTTTAATATAAAAATTATATCACAATAAAAAAAAATTATTATTTATTAAAAAAATTATAGCTATTTGAGACTCCTAAATTTTTAGTGAATTAGCTGATTAATTTTTAAATATGTTAAGACTTTAGAATCATAGCATATCTATTTAAAAATATTTTATTAAAAAATTAATATAAAAATTATAAATTATATCAAAAAGAAATTTATATTTAATTTTTTATAAATATTTATAAAATAATAAAAATATTTCTGATATATAATTTGAAGTAGGAAGTAATTTATAATATTTATAATTGAGGAGCTAATTTATAAACCATTATGAAATAGGACGGTGATATGCAATTTCTCCAAGTATAAATTTTATATATACTTATAAATCGTTCAGTTAGAACTATAAGGGAGAACAACCAGGAAGTCCGCTGCAGAGAGGCTTGACCGCTCGCGTGCGCAGTAGGAGAATCATGGCGGCGGCGGATGGTGCGATGCGCGGTGTCATCGACGGCTGCATCGCCGCCTTCGACACTGAGGTTCGCCGCCGCCCTTACCACAAGAACTGCGGCTGCGCCCTTCACCGCCGCGGCGGCGATCTTTCCTCCTCCCCTAGCTCCCTGTGCGCTGCAGCACAAGGCAAGATCTCCTACCCTCTCCAGCAAAGCTTTGCCGCCGCTTCTCTCCGCTGTTCTTCTTCTTCATCATCTTTTTCGTTTAATTCTCCGCCGCCATCATCGTCGTCGCATTAATAATTAGGAGTAGATCAACTAGTTGCTGATTCTTGGGTTTTGGTTAGGAGCTAATTGATTATTAGATTGTTGTTTAGCCGGCTGCTTACATTCTTTCTTATAATGTTAATAATGGATTATAGGATGAAGATTTGGCTATTGCAGTACATCAGTATTTGATTGCCGATTGTTTGTGTTCCTCGTGAATGTGGCATGCTGGATCTAGTGATTAATTAATCCATTTGATGATTACCCCCTCAGCTGAGGTTGATAATGTTACTGATCCTAAATTCAGAATCGTTTCTCGTACGAACTTAGGGGAAAACTTAATTCTTACGTGGCCGCACCACTGAAGATTTTCTGTGGTATAAATTTGAACTTTTATTGATTCAGTACGTATCCGAGGATTTTCTATGATATAAATCTGAACTGTTTATTGATTCAGTATCACAAAATTTTTTAGTTAATTTTTTATTAATTTATTTAATCTATTTTTAAATATTTTTATGAAAAACGTCGAACTATAAGTTGTAGATTTCGATGTGATTGTAGTTTAAAATTTTTTGAAAACTATAATCATAATTTTGACATATTTTTTTCAAAAATTTTATAATTATAAAATGTAAATCGCAACCTCTCCTTCATGAATAATAGATCGGAAGTTGAAATCCTAACAATCGTGAGTTGGAATAGATTATTATATTTTTTTTTCATCGAAATATATCATAAAAATCGAATTTGATGGTCATAGAATTAATAAAAAATTAAAAAAAAAAAAAAAGAAAAAGAGTGACGGAGTTTCAGGAAACTGAAAAGCTACAAGGATTAAACCGCGCGTGAATTGACCAGACATGAAGTAGGAAGCTCGCAAAAGAATACCGTTCAAAAGCCAAAACTACCAAAGCTCGCTAACGAATGGCTCAAATTTGCATCGTGCTCAAATCCGAATACTCTTCTAGCAACTATACAAGTGTTTTACAATCTGATCCAACCCAAAAAATAAATAAAAAATTAAAAAACAATCTCCCATGTCAATAGCTTGCTTGAAAGTAACAGATCAAATATGGCTGCCGGTTTAGCTGGCTGTATTTCTCTCTTTTGAAGGATGCATATCGAGTTTTGATTCTGAATTGCTCCGTAGACCCTACCACCACAATTGCGGCTGTGCGTGGATAATCGAGCTAGGATTGGTGCCATCCAAGATTACCTAATATTGCTAGACAAACTGATCAACTTGAATGATAGAGTTAGGACCAGTGTCATTTAAGACCAACTAATATTGCCAGACAAACTAATCAGTGTACTACAAACGAGTAGAATACTTCTTCTTAACAACAACAAAGCTTTTTTCCCTCTTAATCTTTAAAAAAAATTGCATGAACGTTGATCCACTTATTATCTTAGGCTTCATATATGCGGGAGAACCAAACCAATCCTCGATGAGATTACTTCGTCAGGAACCGCATAGTATATATCGAATTGACTCCATATAATACGTTCCCCCACACTTGATAACCCTGTTAATTTCAATCATCAAGGGATATCACAATCAAGATTTACATAATTAATTTCCATTTTACATCCTTACTGTCTTTCCTAGGACTTAGAGGCCAACAAGCCTATCATAGAATTCATATTTTCTAGATGGCTTCCTCTTTAAAGATCCTTTGTACCGTAGCTTTTTTCCTTTTAGGAGTTTATTGCATGAAAGCATCAAATATGGATGCATCATGCATCTATGATGAAGAGCTATCAATAATGAAGATTGGCACGAAGATGGTGTTTAACAGGAGGAAGCGAGCACAAAAAGGAACCGGCAAGGCACAAAAACGCCAAAACGATTTTTTTGTTATTTTTTTTTTTTCTGTGGTGGTGGGGGGGGGGGGGGGTTTCGACAAAAAAAAATATATGGAGATGGTGATGGCGTGTTAATAGATAGGTGGCAGCAAGGGCACTGGCAGCGATGATAGAGCGGTGAGCTAAGGGCCTGCTTGGATTGCTGAAGTTGGGATTCCAACTGCAGCAGTTGCAAAGTGGGCAACCAACACCGTTGTTTGGCTTGAAGTAGTTGTGGGGCCCACCTCAAAAATGCTGCAGTTGAAGACTGAAATGCTGCAGTTGGAGCTACGGGGTTAAGGTCCATAGTTGGAAATCCAACTACACGGCCCTGAATTACAACCCCAATCCCTCTCCCATTTGGGACCCCCCTCCCCTGCAAAATTTCCCACCCCGTCCCGCGCCGGTGACCTTCGCTCCCTCGGCGACCGTCTTATCTCCTCCATCCTTCTCGCCCTCGCGAGCTTCCTCGCACAGGCTTTCCTCGCACGCGCGTCTGTCGTCGTCCTCGGTCCAATCCCTCGATCCATCTTCCTTTCCCCCGTGTGCCTCTAGCCCACTCGATCAGCCGTGCGCACCCACCGTAGTCACTGGCAGTGGTCTTCTCTCTCCGATCTCGCGCCGGCTCTCTCGTAAGGTAAGTATAAACCCCATTTCTTGATATATCTCTGAAATTGGAAGAAAAATGGTGGTCTTTTACGCAAAATCTATAGAAGATTGTCAGATCTGAATATTTTTCTGTATGTTTTTCAGATCTGGAAGGTTGTCAGATCTATATGTTTTTCTTGCTAGATCTGTATGTTTATCTATTGCTAGATCTGTATTTACTCAAAAAAAAAATTCAAAAAAAAAATTGCAGCTATTTTAAAAGAAATATTTTTTAGTCTTATGATTCCTCTTAATGATATATGTTAAACATATATGTTTATGTGTAGGAATTCTATTATTTTCATACTTGTAAGACTTATTTGTTATATATGTATATTTTAGGACAATGGATGAGATGGCGCGTGAAAAAGAAAATAGAAAAAGGCCATAGTTGTTATCGTTTTATTTGCGATACAATCGTTACTTATGTATAGGTATAACGGTAGGCGTAATATACCTAAACCATATAGTCACATAATACGAAAAATTTGATGTTGTTCAATTTAAAGAACGGACAATGTAGGAAGATATGGTTGGAGGATTATTTGGCTGGATTAATTTAGAATTAAGGTATTTTTTGTGCCGTAAGGCTTAATATTCATGTTTTGTATGCCTTAAGGCATTTCATATACTTGTTACATTTTGTCGCGAGAGACATAAAACTTTATCTTGTACTTGTGAAGTTTTAATTGGTTAGCTTATGACATTATTGTGTTTTTATTAAACTTATGGTCTTCGTGTTTATTTGTTTACTTTATGCAGGATATAAACACTTAAAGCTCTATGATGGCATGCATCCAATAATCTAACTTGAGAAAGTACTTGTTGCATATACGTTGTCATGGCTTCTTCGATCATTTTGAGGTTGTTATCCGCAGAAATCTGGCAGGTTATGTGGTATTATGGGCATGTGCTTGGGTTTTGAGTTGGTTGACATTCCTAGCAGTGGTCTTGAGTTTCCGGACAGCTTCCTGATGTTTTGAGGTTGCTACTCGACAGCCTCTTGATGTTTTCTGAGTTAGTTCTTGATGTTTCCTGGAAGTTTGTTCAGTTGTTTGTCTTCCCTGACAGGATCTTGTGTTTTTGGCAGGTTGTTTCCTGCATTTGTGCTACTTGATGTTTTAGCAGATTGTTTTCCGGCAGATTTGTTGGTAGGTTGCTTGAGTGTTAATTCATGCCTTTCTATTTGTGAGTTGCCTGTCTTTGTGTTAAGTTTCATGGCAGATTGCTGTTTTCAGCAGTGCATGAAATGTATGGCTTTATTTGAATCGGTCGCTTGCGGAATACAGGATGGGATAGCAAAAGATCGCAATGTAGCAAGTTTTCCGTCCCATGCGGGATAGTCGAATGAAAACCCAAGTGTATTTGCTGGTATATGCGGGAAAAAAAAAATCTTTGTATATTTTTCATCTGCCAATTTTCTTGTAAATACGCTTGTATGAATGATTTTTTTTAATATATGTATATCATTAATAACATTGTAAATGATATTCTTTTAATAAAATATGAATTATGTAAATTTTGTTAATACATGTATGTTATCAGTACAATTGTAAGGTTTTTTTAAATTCTAATAACATTGTTAATATGTTCATTAATATTTAAAACTGTTTGAGATATATTCAATCTTTTTTAATAATTTTTAATATTTTAATATATATTATATTATAACAGTTTTCAATATTACATAAATCAACTACACACAACAAAAAAAAAAAGTAAAAATTAATAATAAGGCCTAATTAGGAATTTGAAAAATTTTATTACGTACATCATATACAACATTTTATAACATTACATATAATATAATTTTATAAAATTTCATAAACCAAAAAAAAATTGTTTGGGAGTTAAGTTTATCTCAAGTTATCATATCAGTCCAACTGCATCAAACCAAACACTGAATTTTTAACTGCAGCACTCAACTGCATCAAACCAAACAGCAACTTTCTAACTGCAGTAGTTCGAACTGCGCCTAACCAAACACACCTGCTGAATTACGAAAACAGAAATTTACAACTCCTGTATTTCTAACTGCTGCATTTCTATCTCCGTTTTTCAACTACATCAAACCAAACATCACCTAAGATTTGAACGTAAAGGAGTTACACGACCCCTCGATTTAACAGAGATTGGAAAAAATGATTGCTGAAGCAGTAGAAAAATCGGAGAGTTACGCAGCGAAATCGAATTTTGACCACACGAAAAAACAATGAGAGCTATTCAGTGAACAGCGCAAAAATCGGAAATATATATATATATAATATATATATATATATATATATATAAGTGAAAAGCTAACAAAAAAAAAAAAAAAACCACTGTTAGTGAACAGTGAAAAAACTACTTGCTTCTTAGTATGTAGTATATAATAGGTTTGCCAACATGTCGAAGGAAGAATTCCGGTCGCTTATGATGATCAATGGATTTAAGGCTTCCAAGAAGAACATGGATATAGCTCGGGCGAAGATTGTCAGGTATGAGAATGTGATGCCAGTGCTTACTAGCATAGATTGGAGGAAGAAGGGTGCAGTAACTCCGGTTAGCAACCAAATCGAATGTGGTAAGATAAGTAGCTTCAGTTCTGATAGCTTTGGCTCCATGAAATCCACCTTTTAATTCTAAATACTTTTTAAGAAAAGGATTGATAAAAATCGGTGATGATAATCAAGGATTCTTAGTAAAAAAACATATCGCAAGTAGAATTTTTGGAATATTTCGATTGTGTGAGAAAGCAGATCGTTATGCTTATATTCACAACCGTCGGTGCGACATCGGCGAGATCTAGTGATCTACCGGCGTCTAGGATGGCTACCAGAGTCATTCTCTTGGTGGACTCTCCAAGTCCCATGGCTCATAATCCTAAGTGGCTTACACTTTGGTGTTTATCAAATATATTTATATCCTTGGTCCTTCATGACCCTTTGTTGGATGGTTATATATATTATATTTGACCCAAATATGCCAACAATTAGAGTGCTGATGAATTAGAGTTTATTGATTAATTTGTTATCCATTGATTCTGAAAAACAAAAAAAAAGATGTCTAAAGTAACCAACCGAATTGTTGGTCACTTGATCAAGAAAATTTTCTATTTTAAAACTTGAACTTAAACAAAATTGATATTAAGAATTCACGCAATTGGATTCTTTAATTTGATATAATGACGAATCTTACATGATCTTGGACACAACCAGCAGTAAATACAACATCGGTAATCTACGAAATCCAGATACACAAGTTGGTTTTTTCAAAAAAGTATTATATAGTATTAAAATACATTGGTACGACTTTAAAAAAAAAAAGAAATTAATTTATAAAAAATTGACATAAGAGATTAATTTATACAATTTTTAAAAGCTGTGTCTGATATGGCTTTTTTTTTCCTCTCACTGAGAATATAATTATATAAACAGAGATGGCGGTGGGTATGGTTGTCGCCAAGTTGCCCCCTTGTCCACCATCGCCATCGCAAACGTACAAAGACTGGTTAAAGATTTTAACCGGAGATGGATCAACAAATATAAAACTAAAAAATATAAGAATGACACTTTAAAAAAATAAAAAATAAAAGAAACATCAAGACGAAAGTCCCATTGATAGTCCATGAATCTATTCTGTATTTTATTTTTATTTTGTCTTATTCACACTTTCTCAGCCTTTATTCCAAATAAACACAATTGTAATTACTAATGAAACTAGCAAAATTGGCTCCTATTATTATTTCACGGTCAAAATAAGACCATTTCAGGCGCAAATAAAATTTGCTAGATGACCGGCCGGCACGGAGGCGGCTCTCCAAGTAAGGGTTCAACGTGTTTTCTAACATTATTGCTAGTTAACGCGGTAGCATATATTATTAGATAAAATCTTCGTTCTCCACGACTTTCTTCTCCTAATCATCATATATACATCCCATACTTGAAACTCTAATCCATAACAACTATAGATGGCAATGCGGAGCAGTTCAGATCATACAATGCCACAGGAACAAGAAGACGAGGAGCTGGAGGGTTTGTATGAATCGACGAATCCATGCATCGATTTCTTATGGTTCAGTTGTCTGCGAAGCGATGGCGACGGTCGCCGGTGGTCGCGTCTTCCCGCAAGCTCCACCGGTGAGAAATGGTGGGAGAGGAAGTGCGTGAGATCAGCAAAAAAGATGGTTTTACAGTCCTTTTCAGGGCGTAAATGGAGATCATTGCTGCAGAAGATCAAGTCACGGAATTGTTATATCAGAAGAAGAAACCATGTACACGGTTATGATCCAATGAGCTACGCATTGAACTTCGACGAAGGCTATCACGTTAAAAATTCTGATTCAAAGCCTCTGAATTTGTAAAATAAGTATTATGTGCTGTGGTGGATGTTGGTGATCATTAAATTAATCAACATGCTGCAACATTAAAATGATTTATGTAGTTCTTGACGCCATGTTTTCTTTTAAAATAATTGCACATCTGCTCCCATTTTAAACAGTTTGCGAATTAGTTATCAAAACGCGTTTTCGCGCCGACGTGACGGCACTTGCACGCCACCACATGGCGCATTTTTGCGTTTTAGAAGGCTGAAACGTGCGACTGTTAAAATAGGAAGACTGATATGTAATTATCTTTTTTCTTATTTGAAGTTTAAAGTTCATGCAGCTAATAGACCAACTTTATCGCCAAATGGCCCAAATCTATTATGGATTCGTTAAACTGTATATAATGTTGCGATTATTTGCAATATTTTGAAATTTTGTTTAAGGGATATGTTAGTGACCTATGATAGTAGAGCAATGTTAGTACCAAGAACATTTCAAAAAAAAATAGCGACCAAGAAAAAGAAAGTCATGATTAGCCTATAGTTCAACTTTTTTGAGCCATTAAGATATTAAACTATTAATTTCGGGCTGAATTTCATGGCCCAAAGCAATTCTGCTATAAGAACATTATAATGAAACGTCTTATTTCAATTCAAATCACAGTTTCAACAAACCTCACCTATCCATTATCAAAACCTATGCCGAGACCATGAATCACACTTTCATTTCTCCAAAATTCCATCCTAATAATAGATCGGGGTGGATGTGACACTCATATTTTTTCATAACAATATTGTTCTTATCAAAATGTAAAGACTGAAGGAAGATGACTAGCATTAATTAAAAAATAAACTCTAGCTATAAAAAAAATACAAACTTTGTTACTATATAAATAAAAATGGAAAAAATTGAAGAAAATCTAACGTAGACAAGTGAAAGCCACTATTTCTTTTTTTGTTTTGAACGTCGAAGTGAAAGTGAGAGTGCAACAGGTAGCAACTTCAGCCGACGAAGCATTTTTGCAGGATGGGGTAGTAGTAACAACAACGACTAGGAGACGGGTAGAACAGCAACTACACGACAGGATGGAATGGTAGAATTTTTACAGTATGGAATAGTAGTAATGACAGCAACTACACGACGGGCAGACAACCGCAACAACAGCAGCAAGAGGGCGTACAAATGTTAGCAACCGATGACCAGCATCAGGCAAGTAGATCTGGCGTAGAAACAAATTCTACAAATAATTAAGAAGCACACGTTCAAACGAAATTTTTTTTTTTTTTTTTTTAAAAAGACACTTTTAAAGTTACAGTTAGGTCTAATATCGACAATCCATCAGCACAACAAACAAATCCATTGAGTACGTATGTATCTGCTGTATTTACCAACCAACGGTCCGCCTTAGATGGGATTTATCGACAGACATATTTTCCTTCGGCAATTTCTAGTGTATTGCTTTGCGGGCAACGTTGCCAACGGATGTTCGTTTGGCTCTCTCTTGGGGATCGCTGACGGAATCATCATTTTAGCGTTTTCCACAGGCAAAGGCGTTTTCAGAACGGTAAGAAATAAAAGATTATAAAGAACAAAAACCAAATTATAGACTAAGGGATACTGGTGGGAAAACAAACAAAAAAAGCTATATAATATAGAGTAGCTTTTGCTATAGACAGACATTTCAACCTCACGTACGCAACAAACCACTACAAGCCGGTGGATTCCTTTCTTTTCTTTACGGTCCTCATTCGCTATCCGCTACACTAACAATTTGGCATGTTCATTACCATTCTATACCAACGCCCACCTGGTTCCTTTTATATAGAAGGGTACATCCCAGTCTCCCCAATAGACCTCAGATGCACAAGAAACAAAAAATAAAAACAAAGAATATAACACATGAGCCCAAGAATAAACAGCATGCATCCACAATTTAGTCACTTTTATTTCTGTGCATGTTGTTGAGCCGCATGGTTACCCGTGTTCTTTAGAGGCAGAGAAGCAGCCATTGCCCGCAATCTGTTTACAATCTCCGTGAAGCTTGGCCTCTCTGACGGTTCCGTGGACCAGCACTGTTCCATTAACTCCCTCCATTGTGGATCGCAAGATTCGGGAACTGTGGGCCTCAAGGTGTTATTCACGATTCCACCTGGAGTTGATACAATCAACGCAGTTAGTGTTTCTACCAAGCATTAGCATTCAAGTAATACTGCAAAAATGCTATAGCTCCCAAAGTTTCACCAAAAATGTCGTTTGGTGAATTCAACATTGTATTAATAAAAAAGCAAACCAGTTAAATTATGTGCAAGATGCCCCAAAACAAGTCCAAGACACATTCAAAGGATGCCATATTTTTCACGCATCCTAGGGCATCTAAGATGTGTTTTTGAGCTACTTTACAGCAGAATGTTTGGGTCCAGCATTTAGTGAAGTAAACTAAGCGAATATCAAATTTAACTTCATTGGTAGAAAGTTTGGGAGAATCTTTGGGAGCCTTAGCGTTGTTCCTCAAATAAATATTACCTATAATGGCACCATAATGTAAGTCTGCATATGGTTCTTCTCCTGTAAGGAGTTCCCACATCACAATGCCAAAGGAGAAGACATCAACCTAAAACGCAGGTAACAAGGTAATGAATTTTCTTTCTTTTATTTGGCTATAACAAGGCAATAAATTAAACAGACCTTTTCGGAGACGAGATTGCTACTGCCACTTAGAAGCTCGGGGGCCATCCATGGGAGAGTACCTCGAACGCCACCTGAAATTAGAGTCTGGCACTTTACCTTCGATAAGCCCAAATCACCAACCTGAAAAAGAATCCAATAACGCTGTCAGCATAGTTTACATCTAGATTAGGTTGGATAAAACAAAAGTGCAGTGTAGTTTTGTTTTTAACAAATGGGCAGCGATAAAGAAAGCTAATCATGCATTAACATGCAATCTTGGATATTGCAGCCAGTCGCATGATTAAAGAGACATGAGTAAATATGTTTTATTTAAGTTGTGTAAATGTAGTCCTTACAAATATAGAAAATTATTGATAGATCCTAAAGCCAAAGAAAATGTGTTTTATTTATAAAAATTGTAGAGATATACTACAAGGGTGCACTTGTCATAGGCCTATGATAAAACAACGTACAGAGACAACACCATTTGTCATAAATCCCACAAAATTATGAAACCGACAAAAAAACACGACAATCATATGGTCCCATAGTTCTGCATAAGCATTTTCAAAATCTCCACTAAACCATGCAAGCACGCGTTCCAAAGCATCAGTCGTGACTGAGAAATTAATTGCTTATAGGAGACTGGCAAAACGTAAAACATTGGCATCCAAAGGCCAAAGGAAAAAAATATATATTAGTGGCTGAACTATTTAGAGTTGATTTTTCCTTAGTTTAGATGGTTCATTTACTAAGGCTAAGTTTTCTATTTTTTTAAAAAAGAGCATTTTGTTTATGAGAATGAACACAACCTAGTGTCCAGTGGTGTTGTCCCTTGTACTATATAGCTAAGGCTGGGTTATCCTCCTCTTTAGAGGCTAGTTGGTAAAACCCGAGTATTAGTCTCCCATAAAATCTGGGAATTCTGTCAAAAAGGGTTTTGATTTTGATGTGGGCCCTAGACTTTGTGTTTGGGAAGTTTTGTTCTTTCTGGTGGTTTGGAAAAAAAAAAAAAAAAAAAAAAAAAAAAAAAAAAAAAAGAAGAAACTCTCTTATGTGAAAAGAGAAGTTTTGTTTTGTGCAAGTCCCGAGTATTCGGAATCCATAAAACCTGATAGTATCTTCCCGAAAAAGATTTTGGAAACTATGTGGGTGCTCTTTAGAGTTAAAGGTTACCTCCTTAACTAGCTTGTACAAGACAAGATGATGCTTGGGCACGGTTGGGGGATTTTCTCATGAACTAATGCTTTTTCAAAAATAATCTACTTAGCTAAAGTTCTTGATGCCATCTAAGAGGATTAGTCTCTCTTTAAGTTCTGGTGCTTATCTTCTCATACTTGGACTTATACCTGATCCAATATTTTTCCATTCGTGCATAAGCCTGTTATCGAGCATCTTTTACTATCTGGAATTTGGATACTGCTGGTTTTTTGGTTGATTTGCAGCTGGAGCATTCTGTCCAGTTAGCTACTGGACTGCTGTTCTGGTGGTAAAATTAGAGGCTGTTAAATTGTTTGGAAGAACTGAAATATTCTGCTGTCCAGCATGGAGCATTATTGTTTGGAAGAACTGAAATATTGGAAGGCCTTGACAAATCTGATGATTAGAGGCTGTTGAATTGGTTTTGAGTTTGTAAAAAGCAGTTTTGCATTCATAGGAGTTCCTTTTCAATTTGGTTACTGCTTCTTGTTTCTACTGCTGGGTTTGTAAAGTGATTACGGCTCTTTTTGTTTTGAGCCTAGACTTGTTGTAAATTTTGTTCTGTTCTAATATAATACTCGCTTACAAAAAAAATATATATATATTATTTGCTAAGGGCATTAGAGTTAAAGGGTGGAATTAAAGGCTGATACAGGGTATAACATCAAAATATAAGTTGTACAAACTAACGAAAGTATATCATAAGTCATGTATGACGTCACCAACAGATGGCAAAACAATTTTTTAGAAGAAAGCTTAGGACCAAAGCTGTAGCAAAACTAATTTAGATGATATATTTTCAACCACTAGCAACTATTCGATTCTATCAATTATCACTCTTCGCCTATTTTCCCGTGAACTGACAATCTACTTGTCCCAACCAAGATTGACCAGTTCACCACATCCTATATACCTTTTCACCCAGCCTCACGCCCACCTTAGGCGGCAGTGTAGGTTGCAACCTAATGCACCACATGCCTCATGTGGTTAAGCTAGAAATATGTAACATAACTCTTTGATACCACCAAATAACCGACAAAACTTTTTCTTAATTGTTTACCCAAGTGTTCTTAAAAGGCCAGGCCAAATAGCCCGCTCATTGTGGATCACATTTTTAAGGAACACAGAGGCTGCCGTTTCTACCACAAACTGGGCTCAACCCCTGAAGATCCTACACTACTGAAAGCTGACAGGACCCTCGTACATGAAGGATACACATGTGCGCTCTTACCAACGAATCTTTTGGTTGTTAGCGGCACGGGGGTTAGAAACTAGGTGGGAAGAGTTTTTGAGCCATCAGCCATCCACTACAACATAACGCCATCCCTCTTCATTTGTGGTTCTGTACCACCAACTTCATTGATTCCAAAATTTAATCCCTACCTTCCATTGCCATCAATATACCTCTTACCATTTTCACAATTGTTGATACCACCTTGAGCTTCTTTTTCTAGTTTTTCCCAACTTAAAGAAGTTGAGTATCTATCTTGCACATCCATTGTTGTCCTTGTCCCAATCAACCACAACCTCTTGTTTTGCATAAGCTGAGACCACATCCATTTTCAATCATAGTTTTACTTGCCAATCGGCACGGCCTATGTCGGACAACACGTCTATGTTTTGGTTGTTATTGGCACAAAATAACATGGCACATGTTGGGAAAGCTTTTCTAAATTAATTTTGAATTTTTATTTGCGTTTGAAGATAACAAATAAATATATATCGATACAGTCAGCACGATACCATCACCATGGTGGGGGGCGTTCCAGGATTTGACTTTATCGAAAGTCAGCTAGGTTCAGCACTGAAAGCCTTTAAGACAAAATTTGGGCGCACTGAAATATTGTTCATTGCATTTGCATTTATTAAAATGTACCTTGCATATAGGATGTTGAGGATCTCTTAAATTCAGAAGCAAGATGCTAATTTTAAGTTCAAAGTATTCAAGGATTCAGGATGCACCAAATGCAAAATAGTGCTCTCCAATGAGGCCTCGTGATTTGAAACACAAAATTTGGTTGCATTGCAATACTAGTCATAGCATTTAAATTAATTGAAACGTACCTTGCATATGGGGCGTTGAGGATCTCTTAAATTTACAAGCAAGTTGTCACTTTTAAGATCAAAGTGCACAATGTTTTTCCCATGCAAATACTCCATTCCAAATGCAACATCCATTGCTATTAGAAGACGCTTGCGTCTATCAAGTGCCCTGTTAATACAAGTAAAAAGAAAACTTAAAAAACGCTCTATAACAATGCATGTAACATTCAAGAAAGACCGATGCAAATATGATACAAAATCATGCACAAAAAAAGAAAGGAAGTGGATAACATACTTTTCGTTCCTTTGCAAAGCATTTCTAAGAGAACCATTCACCATGTACTCAGTGACAGTAGCTACGGATCCTCCAGGACCGTCCAGAACAACACCATAAAAAGCCACAACATTGGGATGATGCAAGTCAGCTAGCTTGGAGGCCTCATTCCAGAAGTCAGCCCTCTGAAAGTATATAAGAAATAAATATAAGAAGAGAACACTCTCTCAGAACTCCGGAGTGAGAGAATAAGAACTCAAGATTATAATACACACCATCCGATCTTGTTCTGATGGCTTCCCTGCAAAACATCTGTCATTGATTCTTTTGATTGCAACATCCGAACCCCTCCATTTGCCATGGTAAACAGTTCCAAAAGTTCCAGATCCCAATTCTCGTAATTCTTCAAGATCACTGTTTTTGATAATCTAATAGAAAGAAATCAATATGATTCACGTAATATAGGTGAATTAACGGAAATAATGTAACCATAGGTAAAGGGCATATATTGATGGCAATATATCAGGCGCTTCCAGGGGCAAAACATCCAATTGTTGGAGGAATAGTGGACCCGACTTTTGCGGTATCATGTATCCCAACCCAGCAAGTTAAGGAAGGATCTTGCCTCTAGGAGCACCCCATATACACCACTTACAATCAACTAGTTATTACCTGCAAACGACCAATGTCTTCTTTTATTGGCAAACCAAGATGGACTTTATCCAAGTGGTTACTCTTAATGTCCTGCGTAAATCAAGAAATTCCAGCACCTATAATAATCGAATAAAGCTTTGCAAGAGAAGGGTAGAGCAAAGCTAATCACCTCAACTTTGCGATCAACTATTGCTGCTGCACTTTGTGAATTCACATTCTCTTCAATTATCTCTCTGTCTTTTTTAGCATCTTGTGTAATTTCTTTTCTTTCACGAGCAAAGAAGACAGGGACTGGAGGTGTTGATGGCCGCAGAGCTGAAGAAGCCACACCCTCCGCAACAGCTTGGAGATCCTTCTTAACCTGCTCCTCAGCAGAGCCTTGAAGCAGGGAAACAAGAGTAGTGAACTACTAAGCATTTTGCAAGATAAAATTTCAGTAAAAGCATGAAGGCAAAATTCTGACAGAGATAAGTAACCAACCTTTAGTAAGCTGAACTGGATCAACTATGCCCTTACTCTGAGAGCTTTGAGGTTGGTGGAACTCGCCTTCCTCCAACATTGTGATAATGTTGCTATTGCTGTTCACCAAGTGATTTTCACCAGCAGAATCTTTTGAAGCAATTGACTCCCTACTAGCTACCCTAGTAGGTTTTGGAGGCAGTACATTTGTGCCCCCTACAATGTTCCATGGATCTGAGTTTGAGAAAAGTGAATCTGATGGTTGGTGCTCTTGCAATAACTCGACATACTCAGTAGGGCTACTAATATTAGATGGGTTTGGAAGATTGCTACTTATTGGTGGTGCTATGGGATTAGGAACATTCTTTGGACGTATAAGAGGAGCTTCAGCCTTCATATCATCGACAGGTATGTTGTTCAAAGCATCATGACCGTAGGGAACATTAAAACCATGAGAATGCGGGGGCAGCAGCCAGTCATGAGAAACCACAGGCTCAGGCTTTATGTCCAAATTATTGTTATACACTCTGTCGTTGTATAATGTGGTCGGAACCTGGATGGTATCATGTTGAAGGTTTTGCAGGTTATTCACATCCAAGACAGTAGGTGTCACCAGATCAATAGGTCTAACACGATTGACATCAGAAGCCACTCCAGAGTGAATAAACTTATGAGCTGCATATGCAGCATTACCACCAATTTGTTGTCCAGCTATGTACCCATTCTCTACAACAAACTTTGCGTCATCGGGTACAAATTCTTTATTTGCAGCAAAATTGGGATTAGCATTCAGCTTACTTTGCTCATCAAGCCTTGAAGCCTCAGTATGACTAACTTGAAGTGATGCCATCATGGTATCAAGAGGTCTAACAGTTTCATAAGAGAACACAGGAACTGATTCTGGCAGAACAGCTTCAACAGGCTGAAATTTTGCATTTGTTACTGCACCAATGTCACCTACAGCTAGCTGGGGCTTGTTAATGACATCTGGCTGAACCAGGTTTTGAGTAAGTCCAGCAGTCTGGCCCAATTGCTGCTGATGTGAAGTCTCATCAACAAAAGGCTGTGGATGATTCGCAGGAGGGACGAGACCATAAATTCCCGAAAGATCTCCTGGAAATCCCATCAAAGCTGATGGATTCAAATTTGCAACATTATTGTAATTCTCAGTTTTTGGATGAGAAAGAATCTCACTTGGGAAGCCCATCATTGAAGTTGTCGGGTGCGCAACCTTTACAGTCTCAGTTTTAGGAACACTGCAAACATCAGAGAAGCCCATCGCAGCTGATGGATGCACACTGGCGGCCAGATCAAAAGTCTCAGTTTTCTGAGCATGTTGCATATCGACATTAACTAACCCATAAGCACCTAGCTGATTCACAGAGATTGTGCTATCAGCTTTAGATTCAGTTCCAGTATCTTCTCCTATTGCAACCCTATGATGATTTTGACTATAGAAAACCGGGTTAACCTCAGAAGCACTGCCGGCAGACCCTTTACTATTACTCTCTTGCGCCAGCATATCAGAATGTGAATGAGGAAGTGCTTTCTGGCACATTTGACATTCCTCCAATTTTAACTGAGATTGCCCTTGGGAAACTTGCGGCGGGACTATGACTGGAATGGTAGGTTGGAACCAGTGGCGGCAGCTGAGACAGCGGCTGGTGCTGATAAGCCTTGTAATTTTGATCACTCGGGCTCACCCTAGTAGCATATGGAATCTCTTCCATAAATGTTTCAGGCCTTGTTTGAATAGGTTTCACGCCCGTGCTAACAGCAGCCGGGGCAGCAGGCAAAGCCGTGTTGACATGTACCGGAAAATAAGAAATGTAAGCCCCAGTAGGGGTAACGAACTGGACCTGACTTGGATCAATATAAGTTTGTGAAGGTGCCAATGTTACATAACCTGAATTTAACAATGGTGGAGCTACAGTCACACTGGTAGAATCCATGAAAGAAGTGGTGGGCGGCGAAATTCCCTGCACGAAAAGCGCACGAGGAGATGAACCTTCAGGAAGGCCAGCAGATCCACCGTCGATAGCGATATCGGCAGTGGCCGCTGACTCCGAGTTCTGCGTGGAAGATGTCGCACTGGCCCCGCTATCCTTACGGCGGAGACTAGGGGCCGCCACGGACTCCGTAGCATTGACAGCTTCCAAGTATCGCTGCCCGGTATTATCGTTGCCGTCGACCAATTCGTCGGGATCAGAAGGTGGGAACAGAAACACACGGAGTTTGGCGGATCCGTCATGGGACGACTCGGCGAGTTTATCGTACTCCTCCATCATGTTCTCGAGATCTTCGGGGCACGAAACGGAGACGAGAGCGTCAAGGTCTTCGTCGGGTAGCTGGTACTTCAAGATCACGCTGCCGCCGAAGGTCTCAGCCATCTTGGCCATAAGCTCCGGGAAGGAGACGTCCTTGCGCAGGGAGATTATGCGGGTGTGGCCACCAACGTAGCGCAGCGCGCCGTCGCTGGGCCGCGGGAGAATTTTACCACCAAAGCTACATAGAAACTTAACTTTTCGACCGGAGACGGAGCCGGAGTTGGAATCCGTCGCTTGATCGCCAGAATCCCAAGGGGACGGGGAGCGATTGAGATTCAAGTGGCGGAGATTGGAGCTCTGATCGACCGCCATGGATAGAGAAGAGGAAGAAAATTAAATGAGTAATTAAACCCTAATCGGAGATAAAAGAGGGGAGGAATAAAATTGAATCTCGCGGAGATCGCTCGCTGGATAGACTAGCAGCAGAAGCGGAGCGAAGGACGGGGTGGAGTCTTTCCCAGTCTTTGTTGAAATATCAATTTTTAAGTTTTAAAAGGGATTGATGGATTCCTATCCAACCAGCGCCACCCGGCAAACATATAGAAAACTTATTCTTTATTATATAGTCCTTAAAAGATAAAAACCAATTTTTGGCCTGTTAAGACCTAAAAGTTTATAATAGTTTAATTTGTAAAATATAGATTCTATTTATGAATCTAATCGTGATAATGATCGCACAAAAATAAATTGATTAAAAATAAAATTCTTTCACGATAATTGCAAATAAAAAATATACATATCAGCCATGTTTTGAAAGTTTATCGGCCTTCTTATTGTCATATATCATTCCGGTCCGTAAACTGTCACTCAGCAAGAAGCAGAATTGCAATATAAAGAAGCTCATTCATTAATTAATGGCAGCAATGACTCTTTAAAAATAAGTTTTTTTAGAACAAGTAATATTTTTTTTTTTGAAATAACGATGCGAATTATTTTAGGGTGTACTAACTCTCGATGTTAATGTGAACATCGTTTTCTAACAATAATCTATCAGTCCTATTGGACCGGAACTGCAATCAAATATCGGACTATGTGCGTTCTGAGCCAGACGTGAAGTATTGGCACTCTACCGAACCACCACATTAGCAACCGCAGTTGAAAATTCGATGAAATTACTTATTCTCTATTTCATGACCATTCCTAACTTTGAACCTACGATGTGTGTTTATGAAGTATACACTACACCGCTATTCTAAAACAAATAATGTTATCATGAATAGTTCAAATCTAAACCCTTGTTTTGTAGAGATCGGGTACTATGTCTTGAGATCTTAGATTCAGTGGTACTATTTATTTTAATGTATTATTCAGCATTATGTTTCGACAGTCGCATAAAAGTGAATTGATTATGGGCAGAATTTTTTCACGATACTTTTATAAAAAAAAAAGGTAATATACAACATTATGGTATACTTCTCGGATAAATACCGAAGAACCCATGAATGTTGCGATAGCTTTGCTAAAAGAGAGAACTAGGAATCACGAATACGAATATGTGCATGAAGACACGAAACAGATACGAAGACACAATATATATATATATATATATGCGCAGAAGTTTTTTAAAAGGTTTAAAAATAAAATATATAAATAGTTTAAAACTAATTCATATTAAGTATTTAACTTTTTAAAAATTTAAACAGTATGAGCTTAATTCCAACAAAAATGAAGAAAAAATTGAGATATATAACTATATTATATTAATTACTACTATATACTACTAATACTATATAATATTTAATTTTATAAAAAATAAAAAAGTTCTTAAAAAAAAAAAAATTAAACACGCATGTCGAATATTTCTGTCTGACGTGTCAGACATGCGTCTCCGAATTTTTTTTATTTTTAATTTTCAGACAGTTCTCTAATATATCCAGTCATAGTAGGGGCATTTTCATGTCGGACGCAATACAAATACTATACAGAACGAAATTTTAATATGTATGTACTTTCTACTTGAGCAAGCAAAGCATTTGTATTGGAAAAGCAGTTTTAGTTTGACATACTTCTATTTCGTATTTCTTTTGATATTTAATTAGTTAATCTATATGAAATAACGAATGAAAACTATAATTTTATGTTATATTGTAAATTAAAAGTTCTAAAATGGATGCAACATGTTAGAAGATTTTCTCTGATCAGCCTATGCTGTAAAAATATTTGACAAATCAACCTTATGTTATTTGGAATATTGCATATCAGCCTCCATTTTCAATATATATATATATATATATATATATATATATCAGTCCCTAAAAATAGAAAAACGTCCAACGTAACAGCGTGCGTGCGCTGCCACATTACAAGTTTTTCTATTTTTATGGGCTAATAGATATCGGCTCCTAAAAATAAGGAGGTGATATGCAATTTTCCTATGTTTATTTCAATTCCTAGCAGCACTGCCTACCGTCACATCAGTAAAAGCAAAAGCCCGTTTGATCTTTGAAATTAGGCAAAATACCTTTTTTAGTCCCTAAACTTTACAAAATTGTGCCTCTATAACTCTGACCTCTAAAATTTACTCACGATAACCCTGAATTATGAAAAAACGCACACGATAATCTTGCCGTCAGTTTTTCCGTCCGTCGCCGTTAATTCGCTGATGTGGCAGTTTTTAAAAGATTTTTTAATCAATTTTTAATTTTTTTAAAACTTTGTAGAGGGACATATATTTCTTTATATGTATTAATTTTTATTTTTTTTAACTTTGTGGAGGGACAAATATGTCTTTATATGTATTAATTTTAATAAAAAATAATTTAAAAACTGCCACATCAGCGAATTAACGGCGGCGGACGGAAAAACTGACGGTAAGGTTATCGTGAACGTTTTTTCGTAGTTCAGGGTTATCGCGAGTACAGTTTAAAGTTCAGGGTTATAGAGGTACATTTTTATAAAGTTCAGGGACTAAAAAAGGTATTGTGCCTTGAAATTAAGATGGTTGATTTGTCATTTCTTTTAAAAGCAATGGTAATATGTATTAATTATTCCAAAATTTTATTTTAAATTATTTAATTTTATATCTAGCATTTTATATACCCTAACTAACTTTTTTAAAAAAAGTATATAATCGAACAAGTCTCTTCGCCTATTCTAATCCAAATTTATAAAATTGTAGTTTAAATATTTCAAATAAAATTAGATAAGCAAAAAAATCAATTAGAAGTAATCATATTTTGTTGTTGTTTATTACTTAGTATATATTAGTACTTCGCACCCATGACATTTGGTTATAAACATTATACTGTTTAAAATTTAAAAATTATTATTTCTTACCCACCTAGGGATTTTGTCGAAAATTATGAATGCCGTGGTGTAGGTACATATATTACTTGCACATAAATTATCTTATCAAAAATTATATTTTTTTTGTATATATTATATTTTTAGTATATAAATAAATACCTAGTATATCTAAAAATTATATGAAACAGTGATGATATCTAGTTTTTTTCATATTTAACTTATTTATATTGATACTAAACTTTTCTATAAAAATAATTTCTGTGTCTGAAAATAATATTGTTTTGATTTATACTTCATATGTAGTATACTTTTCTAGTGAAGCTAAATCCTTGTAAAAAAACAATTTCTAGTCCGAAAATTATATTGTTCTGATTCATTACTTCACATTATATTTTCTATTGAAACTAAAGCGTTCCAAAAAAATTTTAAAATTATATTGCTAACAGATATTTAGATAAATTAAAGTTAGGAAAGGATCCGGATTGAAAATAAAGAGTTTTAACATATTTAGCCCGGAGAAATTATTTATCAAATTAGCCATATACATCCTAAATCAACCATTTTTCGTCGTGACGATAGCACTATAGTTTTGACAAATTAACCTTGTAGAAAATGTTTACCCAAACTAATCCCTACATCTTAAATCAACTCATATTTTTACTACTGTGACAGTACGTAATAATAATATATCAATAAAACTAAGGATAGATTTTGGACCTTTAAAATATGAGAGAATTTTAAAATGTTGGAGCTGATTTGAAAGAGCTTATTTGAAAGAATAAAACTAAGAGCTGATTTGAAAGAATTTTAAAATGTTGGAGCTAAATTGTCAGTAACCCAAAAGTAAACTAGAGAAACAGGTTGAATGTTCTTGTATATTGTGATCCGAATGCCCTCCACGGTCCTAAACTGTGGTCATGAGTGCCTCGAATGTAATTTAGGATCTAGGGAAGCCGAGAGTGAGAGAGAGTTCTTTTGTGGTATGAGTTGGCCAATACCGCCACTCCCTCGTGTTGTCTATACCAATGCTCGGTTACAACACAATTCCACACACTTAGCCACAACCGGCCAAGTGGTCTATAAATAGGCTTGGACACACCCAAGCACCCCTTTGCCACAAACCGGTCAAAGGGCATTTAACTAATAGCAATGAATACAAGTAGTGGGAATACAAATGGTCATGTAACTTGTGGCCCCTTGGATTTCCGTGCTCCTGCTGGACATCCATTGGCATTACCATGCGCCCGCTGGCCTTCCGCGTGCCTACCGCGCGCCCGCTGACCTTCCGCGTGTGCCCCGCGCGCCTGCTGGCCTTCCGCGCAGCTGCCGCGCCCGCTGGACCTTCCGCGCGCCCGCGCCCGCTGGACTTCCGCATATGCCCGCGTCCCTTGGCCTTCCGCGTACCCGCGCCTAGGCCGTGCCTATGATGCGCCAGTGCCGCGCCCTTGCTGCGTCCATGCCGCGCATTGGCAGAACCTTGGCCACACCTTTGCCGCGCCTATGCCGCGCCTTGGCAGCGCCTTGCCCACGCCTTGCCATGCCTTTGCCGCGCCTTGGCAGCACTTTGGCCACGCCTTGCCATGCACCCAAGTCATGTCGTCTATGTCCTCCTTGACTCAAGATCCTCCTGGATCATATTGTGATATATTTTGGATTAATTTTTGAATATATAAATTTTTTAATTTTAAAGTTATAATTTTTTCTACAAGTATTACTTTTAAGCAAGCTATTCTGTATTGGGTTTTTGACAAATCAACCCTTACAGGGCTTTTTTCCCACTACATCAATAAAAGTAAGTAGTGATTAATATTTTTGAAGAGAACTTTGAAAAGTGGCTAACTTATCATTAGACTGCTGCTACAAAATTTTCATTAAAAAAGTTATAAATACTTATGCGTCAGAGAAAATTGTAAACAGTTCAAGATTTTATTTTTTTTTAAAATAAATCAGCCTCTAAAGTTAGTATCCTTACAAGATAGGCAGTATCTCAAAATTTATGCTATGGCCATTTTCACACATTTGTTAAAGAAAATTTGAATATTAAACATAGATTTCAATATGATCTATATTTTTTATATTCAAATATATTTTTTTAAAATATATTTTTAAATAGATATTTTGAATATCTTAACGGATTTAAAAATTACTCATCGAACTTGTTAATACTTTGGAGTATCAAAATATTTATTTTAAAAATAAAATATTTATTTTAAAAATACTTTTTAAAAAAACATTAGAATAACAAAAATATTTTAATGTGATCTATTATTTTTATTTTTCAAAATATTTTTTGATACATATTTTGGAATGTTAAAATATTGGATTTAAAATGAAATAATTATTTGTAGTATTTTTATCGAGACAATAACATATATGTAAGTTTTCTAAAACAAATAAAGCATCCTTATAGGGTTTGTTTATTTGAAGAAGAAAGTGAGAAAGTAGAACTTTATTTGTTTACTTTTATAACGAAAAGTGAAAAAAACAAATTGAGAAAGTGGAAAAGTCTTTTTTTGTTTTCTTAGAAACAAACATAAAAAGTCAATTTTTTTAGGGCAGTTATTTTTAAGCCCCTAGTTGGGCAAAAGTCATCCCATTCAACCCCTATAAAATCACATTACCTCTTTAAGCCCCTCCGCTTTTTATGTGCAATATTATTTTGACCATTATATTAACACTTTTTACAACAATTTATAATATAAAAATTATAAATTTTTATAAATTATAATTTTTTTTAATATTTTTTTTTAAAAATATTTTAAATAGGTGTTTTGAGACTTGAAAGTTTAGCTAGTTAATCGGTCGGATTTTAAAATCTGTTAACACTTTGAAGTCTCAAAATATCTATTATAACATTTGTCAGAAGAATATTGAATATGAAAATTATAGATGTCATAAAAATCTATAATTTTTATATTAAAAAATTTTTTAAAAAAAATTAATATAGTAGTGAAAATGGCGTGACACAAAATCGGAGCAAGGGCTAAAAATAAATTCGTAATTCTTGTGGGGCTGATAGGGTAGAGTTTTGTAAAGGGAGGGCTGAACAAGAATTATCCCTTTTTTTATTTAATTCTAGTAAAAAGTTAAAAAAAAAAAAAAAAAAACTAGCTTTCCTTTTCTTTCTTTTTTCAATATAAATTTCATTTTTTCCACTTTTTCATCAAAACTAAGTAGGAAAAAAATTACAATCATTAATATATATTTATTAATAATTATTATTCTTTAGTAATTAATATTTCTCAATATTTAGTATTTAGTAATAATATTAATATAATAATCCAATATATTTTTAATAATATTTTAAGTACATTATAAATTCTTATTTAGTAAAATACTATTTAATACAGTTATAAATAATATTTAATAGTTTTATTAATAATTAGTATTTCTAAAATAATTATTAATGACTATTATTAATATTCCACCATTATTTTTCTGTCACTTAATAATTCAAAAAAAAATTCCAATATTACTTTGTTATCAATTTATCTATTTACTATTTTTCTTTCATTTTTACTTTACTAATATTTTTTCACTTTCTCATTTTTTACTCAAAAAAAAAAAACAGCTTTTTAGAAAATAGTAAAATACTGCAAGTAATGTGGTGTAGCTTATGACTTGCTACACCATTGTATGTGAACTTTTTCATGAGAAATTTGCAGGCTTTAGCATTAATGCTATCATTAACCGAATTATATTTCATTTATAGTTTCTTTAATTGAAATAAGTACATAAACATATGGCTCGCTTTGCGTGGGCACGTGTCCTCGATTAAACGGAGAGTTGAGTTTGTATGAATATATCGTCGGGAAGAAGGGGGGGGGTTGGACAAAATCTTATGGAGCAAGGTTTTAAAAGCCGTTTCGTGTCGAATTTTGGTAAGTCTCAAACTCGAGACGTGCCGACCGTACCGAAAATATAATTTTATTTTTTTAAAAATCAATTAAAAATAAAAAAATAAAGCACATTATAATTTATATTTATAAAAAAAATAACACATAATTCATAATTACTTTATAAAGCTTATATTTAATTTATATATTTACGGATACAAATTTTTTAAAAAAAATCTAACTTTATACCCATAAAAATAAAGTTTAAATAAAAAAAATATTAATAAAAGATATAAGCCTTTACCGGCTACATCATAAACCGAGAAAAAAAAAAGAAAAAAAAGAAAAAAGAAAAAGGAAGAAATGTCAGCCCTTCATGGACGATTTCATTGCTGTGCCGCACGTGGGCGGCACAGCAATGAAAGTAGACTCTGTACCGTCCATTTTGGGGCGGCACAGGCGACACGTCCGGTACAGACGAAACTCACCCGTACCGGACAGACCGGTGCCGGATCTTATCGGATCCGACATGTACCATCCGATATTTTAAATCTTACTTTGGAGTCACACAAGAAAGGCGCACTTAAAATTGGAAGATTGATGGCGTGAAAAGAGGTGGCGGAGCAATTGACCAGCTGGTGGTGAAGAAGACGGCTAAGTACACGAGATGTGAAGGAGTAGAATGTAGAAGCGTGACAGTTGGCCGCGTGGGTAGACAAGCTTCTTTTGTCGTATGCCCATAGCTTCTTTATATATGAGTCAAAAAAATCGAACTTCTCAGTTCTCACGTATAATTCAAATTCGAACTCATTTGAATTCGAATTAAATTAGAACCTTATTATGTTAAGCAGTTGTATGTAGTTCGAATCGAATTAAGCAAAAATTTAAACTTAATTATTAAATGAACCGGGCATAATTCTTGTATTATTCGGACTCATGAGTTTAAATAATTTTTTTAATTTTATTTAAATATATTATATAATGAAATGATTTCAGTCGAACCGAGTTTAAGTTAAGTTCGACTCAAATAAAATTCAGCTCAAGCAAAAAACAATATTAAAATGAGCCGAGTTGGAGGTCATTGGTTGGACCCGAATGGTCTGCTTGCTTATTTTCTATGCATAACCATTGCAAAACAACGGCTTAATAACCTGAGCCGTGCTCTGGCACATTGTGGTTGGCTATGATGACTAAGATGAGAGCCGTTGCATGCCTATAATTTGGTGAAATTGTATTCTACCTCCGTTTCTAAACCTTCGTTAGCTTCCGAAAATAAAAAAATGTCCGATGTGACAGCGCGTGCGCACTATCACGTCACGTATTTTTTCGTTTTCAGTTACTGATTTGTATCGGCCTCTGAAAATAGGTGGCTGATATGCAATTTCTCTTATAATTTGTTGTTTTTTTTTTTTTTTTTTTTTCATTTTGTGACACTTATAAGCTATAAATACTTGTTGAATTCCTCCAGATTTTCACAAATTTACAAATATTCATCATCACTATCTACATACTCTTTAATTCTCTTTGCATGTTTCTTTCACTCAAATATCCATTTTATAATTCTGATCAAATGGCCCAAGATCTAATAACTTCACCTACTTTATAATTATCTATGAGTCATACTTCAATTAAGTGCACAAATAGTAAACAACCAAAGCACCATTAAGTTCAAGTACTTTAGCAATATGTGTTGTATGGGATACACATGTTTGAAAAAAAAAAAAAATTCAAGGACAAGAAAATAAAGATGAAGATCCTCCCAAAAAGCACAACAAGATGAAACTTATTATTAACTAAATTTTATTCTTTGATGCATAAATGTATTGTAATATTGGATCTATCTATCAACCAAAATTATTTGAATTTTAATAACTTAATATCTAAATATTTTAATTACAATTAAAAAATAGTTCAAATAATTTCTTATTAACAATCAAGTAGGGGGAGCTGGCCCCATCCGTGTTTGGCTCATCTAATGGACTAAAAGACGGGCTGAGCCCAACAAACACCTCAAAGATTCATTGACATAGATAATGTTGGAAGAAGCCAGTGCATTATTGCACGTACATTAAGTTAGAATTATTTTTTAAAAAAGTTTTTAATATAAAAATTATAAATTTTAATAAGATTTATAATTTTTATATTTATTTTTTTAAAAAATATTTCTAAATACGTATGTTGAAACTCTAAAATTTAACGGATTTGAAATAAATTTTAAAATTATTTTAATATATGTTAATTTTTAGAGTCATAAAATACATATTTATAATTTTTTTGAAAAATATTTTAAAATAAATATTATAGATCTAATTAACATCAATAATGTTTATATTAATAATATTTTAAAAATTTTAAATATATTTTTTATCCCATGCTGCACAGCATGCACCTAATAACTTCTCATAGCAATGATTTACCGAGACAATCACGAACTGAAACCAAAGTTTATCATGCGGTGCCGTTTTGAATTTCAGTAAACTCCAAACTCGAGACGTGCCGACCGTGCTAATCGTGTCGTTTCGACTATGCCGATAATAAAATATTATATTTTTATATTTTTTAATATTTTTAAAAGATTTTTAATTTCAAAAATTAAAAAACTTAAAAAAAATTAAGAGCGTGTGACCTTTGAGTCGCGCCCACCGGCACAATACGAGAAAAAAGCATCCATACAGCATAAAATACCAGTCGCGCCGCGTGGACCAAAAAAAAAAAAGCACCGTTATTTTTTTATTAGAAAAAAATGGACAATTCTGTCTTACTAAAAAAAGAAAATTTGGTCATGCTGGACCGTGCTGTGCTAATATCTGTCGGCACAGAGATGTTTCGGTCGGCACAAGGCGTGCCGACTGAAACGTCGAACTATGACTGAAACCGGGTGAAATCATTTTGATTGATTAAAGACAGACAATATGCCGAGCCAAATTAGCCTCACTGATCCCAACCGCGTGAACAGTGCTTGCGTGTCACTATTCATTTTTCTAAATCCGGTTGATTTCGTTGGCGCTCCGGTGATCGCCGTCGTCAGTTGCTTCCATTTTCCGTCTCTAGATGTAGACTCCTATCTCAGACCGCACGGAACTCTCAAAACATCGTTGGGAAACCAAAGCACCGGCACCACTCGCGCTTGCAACATTCCAATTCCGCTGCATAGATCTGGTTTTGGTTGGTCGTTGAGCAGAGCAAGAAGATGATGTTATCGGCGACGATGATGGAGAGACTCTGTTTGTTGTTTCTTTCATCTAGATTTATTCCAGCTGGCATTCCTCTGTTTGATTAGTTGGTGGAATCTTCAATAAGGTAGAGCTTTCGTCCTCTATGTTCATCAAAACGCCATTTATGTTGAAATTTTATGAATCTTAATTTGGATAACTTCATGCTCTTAACGCCGCGACTCCTGCATGCAACACCACTAATGAAGGGGTAAATTTAAAGATGAGACTCACACATTCAATCCTCGGAAAGAGCGTAGACATAGAGATAAGGTACATTATGAGATAAGGTATAAATTTTTACATCTCTTGACATATACATAGCAGAGTTTTTATAATAAAATAGGGTATAAATGGCCCATGACACTTAGGACAAACAGTAAAACTTCTGGCTCAAGAACTGAAAGTCTTATATTTGAATCCCGCAGATGTCGTCCGTAAGAGTGTGGAAAGCAAAGCCTTCTTTGTACTTGTGGAGTATGAAACAAATCCCCTTGAATCTGTTTTATTTGTAAGGATGAGTTCTTTCGGTTGGTAGAGTATGGACTGATGTTATCCGTATGGTTTATCTACGATGGTCACTCCAGGCCGGATATAGATAGAATTTTTTCACGATAATCTCGGAAAAATAATATAGACTATAGTTTTTGATCCTCCCTTAAAATGGATTAGCTAGCCATATTTATAGGTGATGTAAAGAAACAAACTAAGTTAAATACAATTTCTATAATCTATAATATAGGTGATCGAGGGAGTATCTTTTGGACTTCTCCAAGCATAATACAGTCATTCCATTAACTCTATTATTCAGCTGCTGCGCCTAGCCATAGTTTTGAGTTGTTGTATCTATAGGTTCATCTAGTTGAATTATCAAGTATAATATGTCATACACTCTACAATTTATTTGTTCAAAATTGATGGAATATAATTTCGCTTGATCAATAAGGGTTCGGATGCAGAAGTTGACTAAGCAATAAAGCAAGCACATAAGGATTTTACGTAAAACCTTTATTTGGAATCCTGATAAAACACAGTCACTTATGCATCCAAAGATAAAAATTTAATATGAGTAAAAAAGATTACATATCTCATTTACTTTTTCTTTCTATGTACTAAAGTTTAGAAAGCTTCGTTATTGATTATAAGTATTCTCTCTCTTGCTCTTCTATCAGCTTGAGGTAAAAGTGACTATTTATAGATATTTTTCACAGGCCTGCATAGATAAGTGATAGTAGTAGTGGAAATTGATTAGTCAATTTTATTTTTGGCTCGCTATATGGCTTCTAACTTGACGAGATTGCTAAATTCATACTATATAAAAATTAGCCTGAAAAAATTAACAGGAGGCTTTAACTTTGGAGATTCTTTCCCATAATTTTTTGACATCTTCTCAAACTTGTAGAATTACAAAGTCGTGATTCGTGAAATACAAAAGCAGAACAGTCATCCAGGTCGATTTTCAAAAAAAATGTGGTGACAATATTTTTGACACTTTTTTATTGACACATTAATATCGATGCGATAGAGGGATGCTATAGATGGACGTTCGAAGGTTCTCAGGAAACATTTTTCTCTCAGCAATAGTGGTGTCAAGGTACCATGTGCCATCGATATTTAGGATCAATGGTAGAGCTTCTATCTTGTAAAATGAATATCTCAAAGTTGAATTTTACAAATACCATCTATAAGTTTGCGAGATATTATCTTTTTGTATTTCTAGAGGCTAATATAGATTTTCGATATGTCCAAACTAGCATATTAGAATTCCTAGATCGATGGAATATTAAATAGGTGCCACCTACAAAGTTATCTATTATGATCGTTATAAAAAAATAGACCGAATATTTTTACGATAATCTCAAAAAAGGAGATTTTATGAACAAGTCATATTTTGCAAAAGTTATCTAAATAAATCCATGCGTTCTAATAAAAAAAATTACAAAATTAGTCAAAAAACATACACAGTAATATATATATATATACTAGCGGAAACATCACCCGCGATGCGTGTGAAAAAAAAAATAAATTTTTTTAAAATTTAAAAATATATTAAAAAATATTTAATTATTTAAAAATAAAATATTTTTTAAAAAAATTTAAGATATTATATATATATATAGTTAATTATTATTAATTAATATATATACATATTTAAAATATATATTATTTTAATTATATATATATATATATATATATTTAAAATATTTAATATATATATATATATATATATATATGTTCTGCTATTGTAATTAAATTTTTTTTAAAATATTTTCAAAACAATTTTGAAATTCTAATGTAGAGATATTATCAAGTCCAAAATTATTTGATTAGAAAAATTTTGGAACTTTGAAACATCAATTTGAAATTTTAATACAAAAATTAGAAAAGCTTATTTAGATACATATAAAAGCAAGAAATTGTTAAAAAAAAAAAAAATCGATGTCATGGTATCCTAAGCTTCTGCTCTCTGAATTAGAAAGCCGTTAAATCAAAATAGCCATTTTAGAAGTAAAACCATTACAAGTCGGCCCTCACTCACTCTATTTCAACCATCGATTTTTGCTGACCTGACTAGCTATATGTTGCTAAGTCAGCAAAATAGAAGCAGAATGAAACTCTAGAATATAAGAGGGATTGATTTGAAATTATTTGCAAAAGATGGGGCTATTTAATCATTTCTCCATTGAAAACGTGCTAGGACAGGAACAATTACGATCGTATTCCAGCCGAGGTAGAATAAAGAGAGTAAATTTCTTTGGAGATTAGTGCACTTCTTTGGATAAACGTTAGGGATAAATATAACCCTTCTCCCCTTTTGGTGATTGTGAAAACCAGATCAAGGCTAAGTGATTGGAAAATACAATACTAATCCGCCAGTCTTAATTTTCTTTTCAGGCCCAGATCCTCATCTAAAGTTCTGTCTATATAAATTCTTACCTAACTTTTTCAAAAAATATTTAAAAGCATCCCGTCACACATGCACGCATAACAGTACAATATTTTTAGAGGCAATTCTATATCAGCCCCCCTTTTTTTGAAATGTCCAGATTAGCTCTTGAAAATACGTTTTCAAGTGCTGATCTGGAATACATTTTAAAAAGAGGGGGCTGATATGGAATTATCCGATATTTTTACAACGAACTTACCAAAAATCGAACCTAAATGGGATGGTTCCGGAGCCTGTCCATCTCCTACTCTTAATTGATTTTGGATGAAGGATGGGCAGCTTGGTAATTTACCCTAAACAATGCCCAAAAACAAAAAAAATCTCCAACTACCGTATACGACCAATAAATGATAAGCTATTTCACGCACCGCGTTCACCACGTCATCCGTGCCCTGTATATATCTACAGACTTTTTTTAAAAAGTCTTTTAACATAAAAGATACATATAGTGATAAAATATATAATTTTCATGTAAAAAAGTTTTTCAAATTTTTTTTCTAAATAGATATTTCTATACTACAAAATTTTAATGAATTTAAAAGTATTTTTTTTTTACATTAAGATTATTACTCCAAATTATTATTTAAAAATTTTTTTGTAAAATTTTTTTACATAAAAATTATATATTTCATCTATATTTACAATTTTTATATAAAAAATATATAAATATATACGATGTACGGAGACGTAGTAAACACAGTGCAATAATTTCTCCCAATAAATTTCTAACTACTGCACAGAATGCAAATGAATACGTCTCTAGTTTCTGTAGCTCAATCAGATCCCCCATTTCGTTAAAAGATGGCTAAGTTTGAGCTAATTTTCGTTCCAGGTCCCGGCAGCCATCTATCTTCTACGGTAGAGGCTGCTAGGCGAATCATCCGCAAGTCCTCCGACCAACATACCAAGTTCACCGTCACTATCCTCCTCATGAACCCACCGGCACACAAAACCATCTTTCCGACGACCTCCTACATAAACTCCGCCGGCAGCGTGGACCTCCGCTTCGAGCTCCTTCCCGCAGTCGACGTTGACGGTCGCAACGCTAAAAAAACTGAAGATAGCAACGTCGCTGACGTCCACGACCAATTCGCCCAGCACAAGCCCCACGTCAGAGACGCTGTACGCCGCTGCATGGCGACAACACGAGTTGCTGCTCTGATCGTCGACGTTTTCTCCATTGCTGTCGCCGACGTTGCCGGCGAACTTAATATTCCAGCGTACATCTATTTCTGTGCTTCTGCCGCCATGCTCAGCCTCATACTCCATCTCCCTTCCATAAAATTCGACAAGAATACTGAGACTACAACAGTAGTCCCCGGACTATCAAATATCCCCTTGTCTGCTGTCCCTCCTTTTGTAAGGAAAGCATCTTACTGGCCGTTGTACGTATCTCAGAAGTTGAAGGAGATGAAGGGCATAATCGTAAATACCTTTAGAGAGCTTGAACCGGGGCCGCTGGAGGCAATAGCCATGGGGCTGGGCAGACCGGTTTATGCGGTGGGCCCCGCGCTGTCGTCGGAGCTATTATCACTGATTTCTGTAGACCAGAAGAAGGATTTCTCTGATATATTTACATGGCTAGACAAGCAGCCACCAGCGTCGGTACTGAAAATTCTTGGCGCAATCTAACTATCTTTCATTTCGAAGCAATGATCAAGATTCTTTTTTTTTCAAAATACAGTCATAAGATAGCTAATTAGGATGTGACTATCAAATTTTAGTGATTTTATCTTATGCTAACAGGTACTTTATCTTTGTTTCGGGAGCAAGAGTGAGGTCGGCGATGCGCAGGTGAAAGAGATTGCCGCGGGGCTCGAAAAATCCGGCCACCGGTTTCTCTGGTGCCTGCTGGGCAAATCAAGCGACGCCATTCCCTTAAATTTCATGGAAAATACTAAAGATCGAGGTATGGTGTGGCTTAGCTGGGCACCGCAGACCCAAATACTGGCTCACGCTGCAGTGGGAGGATTCTTGACGCACTGCGGATGGAACTCGATACTGGAGAGTGTATGGTTTGGGGTGCCAATGCTAGCTTGGCCTTTGTTCGGGGATCAGCCGTTGAATACGGTTGAGATTGTAAGGGACGCCGGAGTGGCGGTGCAAGTGGCGGAGCAAAACGGCGGCGATCTACTTGCGGCGGAGGAATTCGAAAAGGCTATTAGGTGTTTGATGGGGGATTCGGAGGATGGGAAGAGAGTCAGAGAGAAGGCTAAGTATATGCAAAATGCAAGCAGAAAGGCTGTAGAGGAAGGAGGCTCTTCTTTCAAGTCACTTACTTATTGGTTGAGGATCTTGCTGCATCAAATGCTCAAGTTCATAACATTTGATCAGTAGATATAAGTATGAGATTCAATGGTGTTGTAGCTGAAATCTTTGCTTGTCGCATTAATAAACAACCTGATATGATATTCTCGACCTGCTTTGTCTTTTTTTTTTTGTTCTAACTAAATTTGGCCTAATTAATTAGCTTGACTGAATCGTAGAAGTAGAATAGATTATTGTATAAAAAATAGCCGGAGATTTGAATTCTAACAAATATTAGTTATGATAGACTCACTGTAACGCATATTTTCGATCGAGATGTAGGATCGAAAAGAACTCTATAATCACATAACTGAAAAGTTATTTTGCTTTTGTTAAATTATATACTGAAATCCTAGGTACTGTTTACTGTTATAAAGCTGCCATTGATGCTCTAGCCTGCCGATTTTACAATCAATAATTAATTATACACAATAATTTGTTATTTTTGATACACAGATTCGATACAAGTTGTAAATATACTTTCGTTTTATTTTCTTTTTATACTATTCAATAATAGGCCCGCGTCGGGCAGCCCACCAGTTGAGCGCTCGCCCTGCGAGGGTTAGAATTCCGGCGTCCGCAAAATTTTCTTTCGTAGGGCTCTGTCTGTGGAAGATCCAAGCACTAGGAGGGGTGCATAATTTTGTATCCGATATATAAGCGTGCTTGCGCACATAATCGGATGCGAAGGTCTGACGGTAGAATTAGGATAAGCGCTATTCGAGGGTTTACGGTCGTATACAGTGGTCTGGTTGTGGGCACGATTTTTCCTCGTAAATAATAAAAAAAATCTATTTTAATAACATGGAAATGTTGTTTGCCACAAAATGTTGCATGAATTTTACTATGGCTCAATTTTTGAAACATGGACCAAAAACTGATTTATAATATTGAAAAAACTGAACTCCAGTCTGAAATTTGTGTCAAATTTCATGCTCAGCAGCAATATTCATTGCAGTTAATTTTCACAAAAATACATGTCTAAGTGCTAGAAAACAGTTTCTTTTCCCTGAGATTTTTGAAAAATCTCAACTTACCAAAATAAAAAATCGCCAAAATATCAAACGTGAAATTTTTGCTAATAAGCAAGTGTTCCAATTACTAGCACCTCCAATGCAGGGCTAAGATAATAGCGCCTACGCCCTGATTACAACCTGTATTATAATCTAGACCGAGCATTTAGGTCAATCCGAATCGACCTGAAGCATTAAATGATGGATGGTTGTTGGAATAAGGCAATTAGCTATGAGCCATGATGGATGGCAGTTGGCATAGTTGTTAGCTCAATTATTCAAGAGGTCTATTTATAGCTCCATTCCAAGATCCAGCCATTCAACCCCCACTGAATCTCACCGACTAGCTAACGACGGAGCTACCAAAGGGCCCGTTGTAGGGCAGTTTGTTTTTTGTTCCTGATACACATCTCAAACATAACTATTTGTGAAATAAATGGTAAAATGTAACTCATTTGGGAGATTGCAGTGTAATCTTTGTTATCTTTACAATAATTGTTGAAATTTCTTATTTTAATATTATATTTGTTATGATAGAAGATTTTAGAAGGTTCTACTTTAAATTCAAATTTGAATTTTAAAAGGATGGATAAGTCAGTTACAACTGCTATTATTTATTAAACATTTGCAACTGTTGAGACTTTTGTGCCCTTTTTTATATATGTAACGTTGCTATTGTTGTCCAAGAACAACAATAGCAATGTTACATTCCCTCTTTTTTTATCTGAAAAATAGAGATCGTCTCTATTGTTACTTGTTACAATTATGTCAAAATTAGATTATTTTGTCAAAATAGAGATCGTCTCATTAATAGCTTGACGTTTGTTCTCGTTCAAGCATGGTGTAAGCTTTACATTTTATAGATTTTTTTAGGCTGCCGCCGACATTACTGGCAAGGGGTATCGTTATCGTTCGGTTAAATGAGCTCACAGACACATGTAGGCTACATTGCAAGACTGTAGTGAAGTTTATATGGTATGCATCAAGTGCCGAGTTTTGGAGCCGCCAGTGCAAGCGTCGGAGCCGGCGAGAGTGAGCTCTGTAGATCGTGCGGGCGACGGATCGTGACCTTCGAGAGCCCAGGAAGATGTTGGAGGTGTTGCTGGTTGCTATCTCTTCCTTTCTCTCCCTTTGTCTCTTTTCTTTTCTTTTTTCCCTTTTTTTTTAAGCCTCTCCCCATCTTTTATAGGATAAATGGACATTTTCTTTACACCCACGCCATGCTTGACATTTTGGATTTTGGGGGGCTAAAACCTCTTTGCACACTCTTCCCATCAACTCAAATCGCCCCATTTAGCAAGTTGACATTTAGATATCATGATTACTACACTTATTTCATTAAATATCTAATCAATCCTATTATCCTCATGATAAATAGTCGTAACCGTGCTTGCTTTGTTTCGTTGATCGGATAAAGTCAAGGTGCTGCGAGATAGAATTATAGTTGACTGAAATATTCATCACACAGTGTTCTATCGATTATGCCATGGATTTGAACAAACATAATTTGAGTTCATGTTGAAATGAATCATGAGGTGTTTACGAAGGATTTTGTATTCAATCAAGTCACCCAGCGTCCATAAAGTACTTCGGCTGGCTCTGACTGGAGTTGAGCGGAGTCTAATTAGCTCGAATTCTAATATCCAGCTTAGCAGTCCGGACGAAATGGGGTGTCGACATCAGGTAGCAGTCTTAGTTTTCTGGTGGAAGACTATATATAATCCGAAGCAATCCGAAGTTCATAAGGATATAGACATCCGAAGCAATCTGAGGTTCATAAGGATATAGGTTGTTCCTCCAGTCAGTCCAAAGAAAAAAAGGATAATGACATATCAGCCCCCCATTTCAAGTTTACATTCCAAATCAGCCCCCCATTTCAAAAAACGTCCATTTCAGTCCCCCATTTACTGTTTAAACTTTTTTCTGACGAAATTGCCCCTGACTGTTCGGATGCCTAAAACACCTATCTAAAAGCATTCTTTGGAAAACTTTTCAGCATAAAAGTTGTAGGTCTCGATGAGATCTATAACTTTCATGTTGAAAATGTTTCCAAAAAATATTCTAAATTGGTATTTTCAGCGTCCGAACTGTTCAGCGGATTACGGGTCGACCCGTTAACAATTCGGACTCCAAAATCACATGTTCGGAAGCATTTTTTGAAAAAAATTTCAACATAAAAGTTGTAAATCTCGACGAGATCTACAACTTTGATGTTGAAATTTTTTCCAAAAAATATTTCTAAATAGGTGTTTTTAGTGTCCAATCTATTAACGGATACAAAAATATTTTCGTCCAAAAAAAATCCAAACAGTATTTGGGGGGCTTAAACGACCGTTTTTTAAAACGGGGAGCTGATTTGGGCATTTGTAAACAATGGGGGCTGATATGTCGTTATCCCAAGAAAAAAACTGTCAGAGGGTGATAAATGGTACAAACCCAGTGTACCAAAGATGCGACTCTAGATGTCAGCTGAGGACGGATAGGAGAGGAATAGGTGATGGCAAGTCTCCTGCGTGTGGCAGAGAGACAGGTATCATCACGGATGACAATTGAAAATCGAAGCAGCCTGTCCTAGTGAGAATCCGCTTATGAGGTGCTGGCCAGTTGAATAGCTTGCACTTGAGAGGAGTAGCGATTTCCAGTCATATGTTCATAGGACTTTAAGGAGACTACCAAGTCAAATGACAGTATAGAAGTTCATGAACTTTTATACAGATTGTATAAAAGTTCATACGACCTTAAGGAGCCTACCGCGTCAAATGATAGTATCGTTTGGGATTAAGATAAATATTTTCTGATCATAATACCTGCATTGTATAAAAACATCCTTATCATTCTGATCATATACCAAGTCAAAGCTTATTCATGTCCTTATGATTTCTGCATTCTGTTACTCAAATTATGTCTAAGAAAAGTTTTAACTTTTCTAGGTCTTTTGCGGTTGTAGGTGTTTGGGGCATTAATAGTTGAATGTGCATAAAATTTTTTCTTGTTATTCAAAATTATTTCCATAAGCTACTTTCTTATCCTACTTCTCGTCGGTGGTGGTTAAGCATTGACAAGAAAAAAGTGCAAGTTAGCTTGCTTTGTGAAGTTAGGATGAGAACAACAGTTTTTCCGGGGCCTTGTTTGCAGATGAAAGTTTTCTGTTTTCTGTTCGATGTATCATTTTAAGCTACAATTACTTGTATCTGTACTGACTACAAGTCTGGGTTGTAATATTTTATTTTCCTTGTACTTCGTTTATTATTGTCACTAACATCTCGTGGTGACAAACATTTTATTAAATGAAGGCATGTCCTTTTTCTCAAAAAAAAAAAAAAAAAAGATCGAAGTTCACCTAACTGTAGTTTTATCGACAAAGCGTTCGAAATTTGAAATCATGCAACAAGCCTAGAGGCTGAAATGATTGTACTTACCGCATGGAAGAGTAAAGTAGTAGTTTCAAATGCCTACAAATCACGTCTGCTTGATCATTTTTCAAAATGGTTAATGAAGCAACATCGTTTATGGAGATGATTCACACTCCATTCGAACACAGCAACTTCTATGGCTCGAAACCTTTCAACTTGCTTTTGGGAACATATCATGTAAAAGAAGCATGCTTGTGCCACCGTCGGACTGAGTCATCTATCTTTTTCTTTTTTTTTTCTTTTTTTTTTTTTTTTTTTTTTTTTGAGAAAACGTTCTGTCTTGAATCTTTGCTATATTTCATTTTAATAAATCATTATGAGAAAAATATAGGTTAAAAAATGCTGCACATAAATAACAGCAAGCAGATGTAATTGTAACAACATTCCAGGAATGACTTTTCTATGTGTTCATTCATATCATGGTAAGTTATTTTTTGTTTGCCTGATAATGAATTGGTTGACTAGATAGACAGCTGATGAAATGGTGCTTGTTAGTCATTTTTCCTGCTTGTTGGCTTTGTGTTTTTAAGATATGCAGCATTTTACGTATGTGCTTGTGTGCTTGGGTTCTTATCTAGGTCGAAGATTCTACAAAAATAGTCTTATTCGATATATGATTGCATACATCCTACTATCACATACTCCAAACGTGGGATTTCTCACTACATTGTTCTCCTTCACTTACTACTATTGAACTTTTCAAAGTTTGAGCAGAAATTTAAATCTCGTCGAAAAAGATATTACTAGCCTTATTTTGTCTTGGACCACTCTAATGACTCGAGAGATGGAGGACTCCTTAAAGCATTTATTTGAGTAATTTTCTTTTGTTAGTGGTATACACTTGTATTTTCTATTTGTGGAACAATAATGTGTACTCTTACTCCTGTTTGTCGCGCTTCTCTTGATATTTTAATTTTCATAATGAATAAATTTTAGTGGGGGAATTTTGTACCCCTCTATTTCTTCTCAAAAAAAAAAAAAAAGACACATCACCATCGCGGCGATTAAAGCCACAATTGAGAGGACCAAACTGTGACTCGCCCCAGGCTTGGAGGTGGACTGGCACGGGCGCATAAGTATTACACATATTATTTATTATAAGATAATCATGTAGTAAAAGTGGATAAAACTTGGAGGAGAGGATAAGGACAAAGATACATGGCTAGAGTATAAGGAGAAAAACATTCTGTCGCCACTTCAAAATTAACTTTTAAAGATATTTTTGGAAAAAAAAAATGAATGTTAACATAAATATATTGTTTTCTATAACTTTGAAATTGAAACTTTTATCAAAAAAAAAAAGAAGAAATATGTCTAGTTAACTTTCAAAATACAGTTCAAAGTAGGTACATCGTAAAATATATTTAACACTACAATTTAAAGGCTCGTTGAATATTTTGCTTATTACTTTTTTTTTACAAAAAAATCGATTAGAAAGTTGTTGAATATAACAAAAATCTATGACATTTTATTTCGTCATCATCCTAAAAGAATCTCTAGTCTAACTTTTGGCTCTGTCTACTTCAGCTTTTGTAGCATATTGCACGAAAAATATTTTCGCATGAATTATCTTTAAAAAAAAAAAAGATTTGTGTACGTATCTGTCTAGTGAATTCCTTTAGACCACCTCGTTCATGACCTATTAAAATATAATAATAAGCTACAACATTGTATATTTAGTTATGTCCTAACCTTTCTTCGTCATTCTTTTAAAAAATAAACATATCCAATGAGCATTAATACTGTAGTTCAAAGTAGTACTGATTTGATATCAGAGCAGTATAATTTTCGGACTTATATTTTCGCTGTGACAATGCCAGATGTAGGATAGAAATCGAACTCGATGGTCAAGATAAAAACAAAAATTTATAACAAAATATATTTTATACTATACCTTTAAAGCTCATTAAGCATACTTCTTGGTACTTTTGAACAAATTTTCAACTAAAAATTTGTAAAAGACAATTATTTCAAACTTTATAGCTCCATTTTTTTTGTAAAAGTATCTCTAAAGGCCGGTCTGTGGTAGCTCCCGCAGACAAGTGCATGGACAAATTTTTCTGCGTGAAGCTTTTGATCTTAAAAGTTCTATAATTTTTTTCATTCATAATTTTTCAAAAAATAATAAAAATGTTAGTATGCTTCAAACTGTAATTCAAAATAAGTGCACAATATGTTTTGAACTATACTTTAAAGGCTCAATGTTGCTTGTTATGAGTTTTTATAAAAAAAAAAAATGTTGAACTAAAATATTATAGAACACAACTAATTAAATCACAACTTTATGATTCGTTGTTTTTCAAAAATATCTTCAAAGTCAATTTTTGAGGCTGGTTCAACGCTGATTAAGGTATGTTGCTTAATGAAATCAAGAAGTTACGGATTAAACCAAATATTTTAACATTAAGATTTAATATTGTCAGATTCGGAATGAGGGCCGTGCTTGTTGCCAAAAAAAAAAGAACATTTTAATGTTGCATGCACAAATTACACAGTTGCTGTATATTCAAATTAAGGAATCACGGAATATAAATGAGATAAACAAAAGTAAATAAACCTAATTAAGTAATATGAAAAATCATTCAAGGAGTGTAAGTGTAATTTGCGATAATAATGTCATTTTTGTTTATATGGAATTATATTTGAACACTAACAAAAGAATCAGTTCCAAGAGCTCAAAACGTGCTTAAAATACTAACAGCAAAAAATTTACGCAGCTCCAAGAATCAGTTCCCGTTTCCACACTGGTTTTCCTACACCCATGTCGATCGAAACGATAACTATAAACTTATCTCCAACATAAAATTCTCAGGAAGAACGATCAATGAACTAGGGGTATGGACTGCGCGATTTGAATTTTATGTTGGTTTCAACGCTTCTTCTTTTTTTCTTTTCTTTTGGGGGTGGTAGAGAACCACGTTATATTCCTGTATCAGCAATTTTCTTCTTCTCCTTGTATGCGGCGGAATGGAAATCAAGGAATAGCGCGAGCAGCGAAGCGTTGAAAACCGCATTGAAGACCCACGCGTTGAACCCCTCGCACCCTCCGCCGGCGAAGTGCAACCACAGGAACGCCCCCGACGCAACAAACCCAAACACGAACTGCGCGATTTGCAGCTCCGTCAATGCCCGCTTCCACCTCGCCGGCCACCGCAATCTTATACTACAGCACAAGTAGTAGGCGTACATAACCACATGAACCGTGGCGTTTGTTACGATCGCTAAGGGCATTAGCGACTGCCTCGCTGCCAACCACAGGTACGCCATTACTGCCACCATTGCATGGTGGTACACGTGTAGGAAACTTAGTCTACGACTTGCGCTGTCGGAGAAAATGATGAGCAGCGTATCGACGAACTCGTAGAGTTTGGATAAGTAGTAAACGTAAGCCCAGAAGAAGAGGGGGCCGCGAGGGAGTGTTGAGGACGGAGTGAAGCAAACAAGCGAACGAGGAGTAGTAGAGAGTGAAGGAGAGGGCACACCCGGCAGCCATGGTGAACGGACAGAAGTAAGATGATGAAGTTGTGGGCAGCAGAGAGGAGGCGGAGAAAGGAAGGGGGATGGAGGGAAGGTGGTGGCGGAGGAAGAAGGTGAACGTGAGGTAGAAGAAGATGGAGGTGGAGAGACAGGGAATGGAGGAAGCAGGGGTGCGGCCCTCCGCCCATTCGAAGGAAGAGATCGCCGGATGGTCTACCAGCCACCACCTCACCGTGCTACGTAGCTGCTCCATGATAGTCTACGTTGAGGTTCCTAATAGAATTTTTAAGGCAGACTTTTATGGTGTTAAAAGTAATGAACTATGGGGTAGGGTGATATATGATCTGTATTGGTGTGTTTATATATAACAAATACCCAACTAAAAGTCAAGGTTGTAGAGGGCTACATTTATAGCCCTCCAGCTTCCCTAATTAAATCCAGAAACGAAATTCTGATGTACATTTAAATCCTTGATTAAAAATGGTAAATGCTAAACTTAGTGGATCCTTATCAAGATTTTCTTGTAAAACTTGCATTTTAAACTCATCTATCTATTTTTATTTTTGAAAATGTTAGTGGATTTTTTTAAAAAAATATATATTAGGTGGGCATTTGTTGAAGTATAGCTGTATAGGATTTTTTCCTGGTTTGAGTTATTTGAGTTGCTTGGCTACTCTTGGCATATTGTTTATTCTATGAGTAATGCTACAATGTCCGAATATCTATCCTAAAATCTACTCAAATGCATTTTTTCTACCTCACGATCGGATTCGGATAGATTTTTCGACGGAATAGTCGGGCGCTACAGTATTTTTCTCATTCTATTGTCGACATGGTGTTACTGGGACAAAGGTTTCCCGTTTAATTGTAGTAACTAACTAACAACTCCAAGATGAATGTTTCTTGATTGGTTTTACTGTTTAGGGTAGTATTTTGCCGAAAATTCAAATTTTCTGTGCTTTCCTAATCAAAGTATTAGCAGGCTTTTATCAAAATTTGCCTCATGCATTAGTCACATCAAAAAATCTTGTTATGAAGTAAAAATGAGGGCCAAATCCACGCTATAGAAGACTACTAGTTTTGCTACCGTGCGATGCACGGACGTTAGTCATAAATATAAAATAATAATATTATTTTTTATAATTTTATATTTATTATTAAATTTAATAACTATTTTTATTAAATTTTATATTTTATCTATCACGTATTATTAGAGTAAGAAATTATTAATGTTATATATAAAATAATAAAAGTATTTGAGAATAACGTGAAATAATTATAATATCCAGTTATATATATAATTTTTTATAAAATATGGATAATTTTTATTAAAATGAATCTTATTATAAAATTTGTATTATTATTATTAATAGTTACGCATGTATATAGATCATTTTTTATAAACTAATTATTATTATTTTTATTAAACTTTATTTAATCTTTTTATATTCTTAAATTAATTACGTGAACTCTTAACAGATAATGAAAATATTATGTGTTTTTTTTTTAAAGAAATACCAATTACACACCGAAAGTCATTAAGATACCACATGGTGAAACTTTTTGACCATCCAATTTTATATATTTATAAATATTCATATGTTTTTTAGCATATCTTTAAATAGAATATTTTATATTTGTAATACTTTTTAATATATATATATATATATATATATATATATATATATATATATATATATATATATATATATATGTATATATATAATATGATAATATTCGAAAGGTTAAGTTGTGTTTTGTAAATATATTAATTTTACATAAATTAATATTTATTTTATTAAAATATTATATTATATTCATCAGATATTATTAGAGCAAAAATAAATATCAAATAAAATACCGAAAGTTACAACTTTGATCACCCCTTTACATATATTGTATATTACTATATATAAATTATTGAGAATTTGATAATGACATTTCAAATTCTTCGAAATAATTATAATTTATATTTAATATACGACTTTGATCACCCCTTTATATATATTGTATATAACGATATATAGATTATTGTGAATTTGATAATGATCTTTCAAAATTTCTTCTAAATGATTATAATTTATATTTAATATAAGTAAAAAGAAATTATTTTAAATTATACTTTTTTTATATTTAATAATATATTAAATGTGTATGTGCATTGAATTAAAACTCTCATTAATAATATGATTAATTACATATTTATTAGATTTAAATATGCCACATGTCAAATTGTGAGATATTAAAGATGCCATGTGGCATATTGTGAGTTATAAGAGGTGCCACATGGCACTCAATTACTTTGATAGAGAGTTTTCTATATATATATATAGATTAATGCATTCAACATATCATTACAACATACGAGGAAGAAAATTTAATATATTACGAATTAGTTTTTTTTTTTAATTAAAGCTTTCAAAGAGAATGTTTAACCTTCCAAAACTGCACGTTGCCTTCTGTAAGTATGCTAGATTGACAACGGAGCTGGGTAACCGCACAATCCGAAATGTTATGGCGATGCCAATAACAAAGTTCAAAGCGCCCATACGGGTGGAATTTCTACTCGATATCTCAATTCCCTAGATATAGTGAATTACATATTTAGTTTATAGGAAACATAGTTTATGTCTAACACTGTAGACTCCTTTTCTTCTTCCTCTCTTTTTTTTTTTTTTTTTTTTTTTTTTGAGAATAAACAATGTAGACTTCATAGTTCAATGTTACAGGTAATAGCTTCGCCAGACCAAATTTGTGTGGATTTGAAAAGGCTAAGGCCTCTGAAGTTCAGGCCGAAGGCGTTCAATGGAAGAAAGTTCTTGGCAACCATGCATGGATAAAAGCTTAGTACATGGTATTATTTCCTCAATAAAAAATAAATATTGATAATTATATCATTAGATGTTAGCCTACGTGTGATCTGGAGTCAAGATTAGTGGTATTATCCTTGTATTGAATCCCAACAATAGGTAGTTGCGACTAACGTGAGGACGATCGTGTTGGACTAAAATTTGGAAATTTTTCGTAAAGTACAAAGTCGAGCAAGAGCGTGGTGGACTAACATTGCGGCTAATTGATAATTTTATGTTTAATATTTTTACATTAAAGAAATGGAAAAAAAAAAAATTTAAAACAAAAGAGGTGGTACATGTGATTTAAAATTTACTATTAAAACAAAAAGGTGTGAGACAGCAAAGGTCACAACAATGACCGATGACAGCGGGGGACAATAGGGTACTATTTAAAAATAAATAATAATGTGTAAAAAAGATGAATGACACAAAAAAAAGCTATTATCTTTCATCCCAACTCTAGTAAATCTTGACAAGAGAGCTTGAAAAAAATAGGCTAATTAGCGATTAGTAAAGTGGTGAATGTACGGTGAAAATGATATTTATAGGTTTCTTTTTCTTTTCTTATTTTCTTTATGTGAAAATAAAAACATCAAGATTTTTAATATTGAATTTGGAATTAAAATTTGTATCGACTTTTTTTAATATATTTATAGTGTATTTGCAGTATTCGTAATATGCGATTGATGTATCGAAATATGTGGATTTATGACTTGATGTTAGTAAATTGGCGGCATGTATAAATTTATTGTTGCCAATGTCAATGTAGTATAGATTGTTTTTTATTTTTTAAGATTTATGAGGGAAATAATATCTATATTGGCCTATTTTATATAACTGTCACGTAAATTTTAAAAGTGCTCGTTCTAATTTTACAATCGAAAACATGATATAGATTTATCTATCTGGTTGACGATATCTCACAATCGCTGGCTTTGACCATCCAGCAGCATAGCACAGCCAGGACCCGTGCTAGGATAGGACCATAAAGGCCCCATCATAGTATGGCTCATATAATAGAAGACTTTCATATCAGCTCCTATTAGTTTTAAAGTTGACGAATAAATTTTTTATTTTTATTCGTTAATTTTGACATTCTAAAACACTCATTTAGAAGTATTATTTAGAAAAAAAATTTCAAAATAAAAATTATAAATTTTGATGAGAATTATAACTTTTATGTTAAATTTTTTTTCAAAAAATATTTCTAAAAATATTTTTAAAATTTAGCGAATTAATAAATTATTTTTAAAATTCAACTAAACCTTTTAAGTTTTAAAATATTTTTTTTAAAAAAATGTTAAATACATAAAAATTGTAAATCTCAATAAAATCTATAATTTTTATGTTAAAAAATTTTAAATTTTTTTTATATTGTCATAATAGCTTCTGCTCGAATATCGAAAAATAATTTTTTTAAAAAAATTTAAATAATAACTAAATAATTTAGATTAGCAGAAAAAATCTGGCTGATATGGATTTTGCCATAGTACTATAGTACCGTATGGGGTCGGGGCTAGCTAGCAACGAGGTACAGCCCATTCTGATCTGCGTGGAGACGCTTGCAACCGGGCCCATTTGAAACGACGCGTCCAACTGATAAGACATAAGAGATGGGATGTGGGATTTTCCTGCTCCTCCATAAAATTCCTAAATATGTAGGGTTCTTTATTTCAATTTTCCATGGTAATCCTTTCTCATCCAGCTAACAATTCCTTTGGAAAACCGATTGCTAAGTATCTTAGTGCAAATCTATGATAAACAAGTTTTGAAATGTATAAAATCTTCAAGTTAATAGATTAATTTAAAGATTATCGTATATGATGTATAGAAAATTTTTTTATTTTTTGGCTGCATTACCAAAAACAAATTTCGATCATCTAAATAGCATTCAAATCAAATTGTTTGAAATAAAGAGTTTTCATCAACTGAAGTTATAAATACTTGGCAAATTGGCTTCAAGGTCGCTAAATATAAGACAGTAAAAAAATAGTTCTCTAGTATTTGTAAAACTATTAGTATGTACAAAAGATACGTCAGGTTACTATATTTTGACTATGTAAATAATATAGTATTTAATGCATGGAAGGTTTCACATAATTATCTTAAAATAAACCAATATTTGATTAGAGGGTGTTGGCGGCTCAAACAAATCATCTACGAAAATTTTTACAATGCTTCAATCATAAGTTAGGTTATTTCTACCAAACTTACTAAAATTTATATACAGACAATTTCAGAAAAAAATTTGAACTATAGAATCTTTCAGAAAATAAATTACATAATTTTTTAGTTCAAATTATTTTCAAAAAATATCATAGAATATTTCAAAATAATTAACAAAAGTGTTACTATAAATATTAATTTGTATGTGCATAATACTTTTATATTAATCATATTGTTTATTTTATTTTGAACTAAAACATTATGTGAAAAAAAATATTTTTTCCAGCAACTTTATAGTTGATTTTTAAAAAAAAAAATATTTTCAAATATAAATGTTTATAAGCTGTGTGTAAGTAACGAAACTTTAAGGCTCTTCTCATCATGAAGGCTCCTTAGAAATGGTTACACCTTAGGCTGAATTTAAGCAGACCGAAAGAGCGTTTTTTTTTTTTTTTTTTTTTTTTTTTGATGAAAAGTTATTGTATAGACCGAAGAGTTATTGTATAGATAGATATTAACACCCAAGAAGGGAAGAGCAGGCTTACAAGCCCTTAACACGCTATCTATTGATAATCTTCTCCGTTTCCTCTCCATCCTGATTTTTTAGCTAAAAGTACCAATGAACAACATTTACAATTTAGCGTTGTCCAAATAACATTTTATGTTTCAAATAACCCATTGGCAACAATTGATATTATTTATAATCTAACACCTTCATAATGTATCCTTAATAATTTCATAAAAGAATGGCATAAAGATAGCAAAAATTCTTTGATACAATACTTTCAATATTTTAGTAATATGTAACCTTAATATCTTCAAATTATATAATAAGACTCTCAATATCTTGACACCAAAAGACAATATCCTAATTATAGGAACTTAATTAAAATGCGAAAGTTTGATTTTTCTTTAAAAAAAAAAAAAAAAAAAGAAAATGCCAAATCTTGGAGAGGCCATCTTAATATTAGAATATCTCACAACATCTGATTTGAAATTGTCCTTTTTTTTAAATAAAAAATTGAAGCTGTTCCATTTTACAAAGCGCCAAAGCGGACATACAAGCATGCCAAAGCGTACCTGCATAGTTGTCCAAGGCATACCCAAAATTCGATTTAGATACCCTCACAACATCAAAGTACATATTAAGATCCTATTAGCTAGACACTGAAGCAGTGAACTTTTATTGTTCAATTGTTAATACGTCGCTGTACAATGAGCTCTCAATTCTCAAGGTTCACAAGATTACTATTAACTAAGAACAAATCTCTCAACATTGAACACGTTCAGAGAAAAACAAACCTCGATCGAAATCGTACATCACCGGGTCTTACTAAATTACAAGGGCCGGAAAACACCCCCCGCCATTAACGGCGCCGTACGTTTTTTGCCACAGCCCTAGATAGAACTACATGCTACTTCTAGAGAGCGAATTGATTTGCTAAAAACCACAGACGATTCGCTGTGGTTTGAATCCGAGCCGTCGGATAAATATGCACATACTACGAGATTTTATATAATTTTTTTTTTAATTTATTTGATCTATTTAAGTATTTTTATAAAAAATATTGAACTAGAAAGTTGTAGATTTTGATATTCTCTACAATTTTGTAATTGAAAACTTATCAAAAAATAATAAATAATATGCTAAAAAATAATTAAAATTTTAATTATTTTTTTGGTATACTATTTATTATTTTTTGGTAAAATTTTCAATAAAAAGTTATAGAGAATATCAAAATCTATAACTTTTTAGTTCAACATCTTTCGTAAAAATATTTAAAAATAGATTAAATAAATCGACGAAAATTTTATATAAAATTTCGTAATACATGCACGTCCATCCGACGGCTCGGATTCAAAGCACAGACGATTCCTCTCTTACTTCTATGTCTCTTTCTCTCTCTCTCTCTCTCTCTCTCTCTCTCTATCTCTCTCTGATCACATGGCTATCAAGAAATAATTACATGTTCATTGCCCTGCTGGACTAGAGCAAGCTCTGCCGAGCTCGGCTCTCCGATGGTTCGACAAAGAGTAAATTTGCTTCAGGCGGTGGTCGTGCTGCTGATTTGGTTCTGCTTCTGCCAAGGAAGAGCGGCAGCTGTGGTCGTCGTCCGGAGCTCCATGCCCAAAATAGAGAAGACCAACACGTTCACATGGAAGAAGCCGGCAACGCCTGGGCCTGTTGTCGGAGTTGCTTGAGAATCTCCGGCGGACTCCAAGTTGCCCTGACGCCCTCCACAACCGATAGTATAACATACCTGTTAAAACCCATGCTATTTCTCTTCTTCATCCTAATATCTTGTAGAGATGAAGATTTGTGTTTATTCATGCGCTAAGTGTAGTGTAATCCCATATTGATTCTTAATTCTTCTTTGTCATGTTTTTTTTAGGTCAGAAATGTTGACTGCTCGTATAGTCTGCGGATAAAAATCTACTCTTCAATAATTGCCATTCGAAACCATGACATCAGCCAGGGGCGGATCCAGTATAGAAGCAGGGTAGTCAATTGACTACCCTGCTTTCGGGACTAAATATGTATATATATGTATATATATGAAGTGTATATATATTATTAAACGCTACTTATAATTGTTTGGCGAATTTGTCGCAGCGGCAGCGACGCGCCACTCGCGCTGCACGGTCGTGAGTTCGACTCCCACGGCGTCATCTTTTTGGTTTTTTTTTTTTCGTTTAATAATATAAAGTTTTAAAAATCTTAACCCCCCCCCCCCCCAAACAAATCCCTAATCTGCCGCCGCGCCGCTCGATCTGCCGCTGCTCCGCTCCGGCTTTGCCGCCGCTCCGCTCCCGCTGCTGATCTCGCGCTCCGCTCGATCTGATCCTCCGGCTCCGCTCGATCTGATCGCGCGGCGCTCCGCTCCGCTGATGCTGCCGCTCCGCTCCGCTGCTACTGATCTCCGCCGCAGCGCTGCTGATGTTCTCGTCCGCGACTCCGCGCCGCCGCCGAGCTATCCTAGTGTCCTGTGTCTCGTCCGCGCCGCCGGCCCGCCGCCTCTGATCTCGGTGTCTCGCCCGCGGGCCGCGCCGCCGCTGTTTTTCTCGTGACTCATCCGCGCCTCCGCTGCTGTTCATCGTCTCGCCGGCGCCGCCGCTGCTGCCTGCTGTTCATTACTTCATCGTCTCGCCCGCGCGCATCCGCGTGAACACCTCGTCTGCTCTCCTGCCCGCTGCCAGGGGTAATATTTTTGACTACCCTGCTTTCAATTTCTGGATCCGCCACTGACATCAGCATATCCATCATCTTCATCTTCGTCAGGGTTCTCTCTGCATTTATAGACGTCTATATTGTAGTGCAGGTTTAGGATCGTCTTTCAGATTTTGCTGTATTTGTTGTAATGCATGCTCAGGTCGGATAACAGGCTGACCACGAGTAACATCGATCTCCACCACTCCTATCGTCGTGCCTAGGCCTTTTAATGTCTGGTCTGTGAGCATCAATTCGATTCGCTAGCTCTTCTAGAGTCTTCAAGACCACCTCAAACTTCTACAAAATTCTAGCAACACCGTTTCCTTGATCCCGACTGTAGTCCATAGGGTCTGCATCCCATGATCGCCGTCAATGGGATGGTTGTCGGTTACATGATTTGCAAGGGAAACTAAAGAACTCATCGATGATAAACGCCACAAACTTGAGAGATAACAAGGACTGCTGCCAGACAGAATTGAAATTCAATTAAATCTGAAAGGATGATACAATAATTGACAGCCACAAACAACAACTTGGTAAAAATTTACGAAACATGTATAAATTTCTTTATTTACACAAACCGCACCAATTTTTTTTAAATTTTAAACTACAAATTTATTCAAAAATATATATATATATATATATTATATATAACTTTATAACTTAATTTATTTTCAGAAATACCATAAAATATGTCAATTTGTTAGACATATTATTTAATTCCTTTTAATATTTTAAACTATAAAATTATATTTTATTTTTTTGAACAATTTTATAATTAAAATTTTTTTAAGATTTTGATAAATTTGATGTAAATAGCGAAACTTATGTCCGGAGGATTCTAAAATGTCACACAAAATACAAGAAATGCAAGACAAACACTAGTACAGCTGCACAGATAGACAAACACTAGAGGTATCTTAGAAAAAAAGTCAACTATTAAATAAAGAAATACAAGAAAATCACAAAATTTATTGGGCCTGAAGTAGGAAAAAGATCAAGCCTTTTCGGCTTCCCTGTTTGGGCTTTAAACGCTGGCCCTCTCTAAGAACTCAGTTCACAAGCCGCTCTAGGTCATCGCTTGATAATCCAGCTTCAAGTTTGAAGATGCTGTTGGGATCCATATTATCTTGTTCGTTGGTTATTAACACGAAATATTGCCATCCCTTGGTAGATGAATAACAAAATAAGATGCTACTGATGCAATATAATATGTTTTTTTTTTTCTCAGAACAGGAAACGGCCCATTTTTTAAGTATAATTTGGTCGTGAGATAGTAGTATGGAATGACATAGAACACAAGTCTTTTTTTTTTTTGTTGTAAAAGGATGGAGAAATATTATTCATTTGAACGCATAGGCACGTTAGCATCAGTGTTTCAAATTATTTTTCCTTCAGATTTTTATTTAGATATAAAGTCCTTGAATGTATAATTTTACTGATACGAAGTATATGACAGTCAAATTATGAATAGTCTGATTATATAGAAGTATAGTTTTTAGAAGATAGAGTATAAAAAAGCAATTATGTATATATTTAAAAGTTAAGAAGGTGTAACTTATCTATAACGTTACTATGTGACTTACATATCCCACTCTTGGCTGTATACCTGCACCCAGTGCATCAAGAGAGAGATGAGTTTCTCTAATCATGAATATTCATAACAGAAGTTCTTTTTTTTCCTTTCTTTCTTTGAGTTTTTTTTTCCTTTTTTTTTTTGGAATTTTGTCAAAAGAACCTATGTTTGCAAAACTTAAACATTACCTCAAATGAAAACACTAAGTTAGTTTTCCGAATACCTTTTAGCTTGTTCAAAATACTAAGATAGTTTATCTGGAACACTTCAACCCAAACATTATGAGTGCCTATAACACTACACTAGCTATCTAGATTACTAAACTAACCATTGGAATACTTTTGAGTTTCCGATTACCCTTTTTTTTTTTTTGAAAAAGTTGAAAAGACATGGCAGATTTGTATGAGGTTTGAAATGCATTAATTTTTTTCACATTATTTCTTTTTTGGGAGTGCAACACCAGTTAACATTTTCATAACACCATTGAGTGTCTAAGTGTCATTACCAAATTGTGTCTAACCAGTGCTTTTACAATAATCAACTAGTCCTTCTCTCATCCTAAGCACAGACTATAAATTTAAGATAATTATTTTTTTTATATATTTTAAACTAAAATTAATAGATTAGATATAATATCTAACTAAAATTATATATTTCAAGTATAATTTCGTATAATCTTTATTATAATATAAATGATCAAGAATCTCAAGAGACATATATATTAAATGCTAAAATAATAAAATGTTTAAAATATGGAACACAACTAAGAGTGTCAAAGGGTTTAAAAAAATGGTGATTACAATTACTTTACAAATATAATTATAGAGATGCTTCTAAAACGAAAACACATTCGAACTAGAATGCAATATTAAAGCTTTGATTTAGCAAGTTGTTTTGTTTGCTACTGAGCAAAATCCAAGACTTGGTTCACGATGACGCTCCATCTGCTGGTAATTAATGAGAGCACTTATAATTTTGTGGTTATAAGCACTCTTCTTAAATTTTAATTTAACGAGCATGCATCATGCGCATTACTAACTCTGACAGGAACGACTATAGGATAGTCTTCTTCTGAGATGGATGGAGTTACCAATTATGATAACACCTGTACTTCAAAAAATGGAAAAAAAAAAAATCATGCACATTATATAATTAATTTAATTTTGGAAAAGAGGATATGAACTTATGTATTCTTAACTTTTGTTCGTCGTTCTAGTTGGATACTGGTTTTTTTTGTCCAGGCCGCTTCCTCTTTGTGGAATGGAGCAAATCTTCTGTATGTGTGTGTATGTGTATGGTTTAATGTAATTGTTCAAAGTTGCATGGTTGTAAAGATGAGCATCTGGAATTTCGACTACAAAAGTGCATTGTTAATGTAAGTGCTAATGGTGGCTAATCAATACTTGTGATCTTCAAGCAGGATAAATGTAATTGGATTTGTTTAATGGTTTTGGACTAACCACCGATACAGGAGCAATCTGGATCTTCATGGAGAAGCACTTAAACCAGTTCATATTTTTTATAGTTAATCATTTGCTTTGATGTTTTTGGATACATAACCATTCATTTGGGGTTCATGATGGCCATGATATAAACTGATCCACCTCCTTTGTATTGGGATATATACCATATATATATAACAATCAGTGGCGGATCCAGGATTTTATCGCAGGAGTGTCAAAATATAAAGAATTAATCGACTTTAACTACTCAATTAAATAAATATGTTAATATTAATCAACAGCAAATAATCATTTTCATACTATTAAAAACTTAAATAAATAAAAATCATACCGAATTGGTGAAGCGAGCGGTACAGCGAACAGGTGAGACACCAAATCAAAGTCGGACGCACGACGTTGGCAGCAACAGCGTGGGGCTGGATGATGTCCGGTGGCTGCGCATGGCGGCAGAGGCGTGGGCCGCGGCACTGTGCGGCTGGACCACAGCATCGGTCCGCTGTCCAGCTCTGGGGCGGACCTAAGGGAGGCTTGGAGAGGCTCGCCGCGAGGGATAGCAATGACGGAACGGCGGTGGATACGAATCGGTGTCAGACTCGGACAGCTCTGCGCGATGCAAAATCAAGATGGCGATAGGCGGCATCCGCAGAGACGGAGAGCTCGGCCCTGCATGCTGCGATGCGACACAGCGGCGGTGAGATGAGCGGTGGCAGTGAGCTGGACTGAGGCGCGCGAGCCACGAGAAGGGACAATCGAACAGCGCGCGAGCCGCGATCCGCGAGCGGGGACAATCGGACGACAGTCACGAACGCCACGCGACAGAGACCAGCGCGGTGGGGCGGCGGAGGTGGGTATTAGGGCTGGCAGGTAGTGAGATGAGTTGCCAGTGAGATGGAGATTGATGATTAAGTTCAAAAAAAAAAAAAAAAAAAAAAAAAAAAAAAAGGAAAGTGTATCCTAGCAGTTTCGAACCTGCACCTCCAGGGCGTTTTTTTTTTAGCCCAACCATTACGTTGCAAGCAATGATGAATGCTCTAATTTATTATAAGGTATATTTCAATATATATATGTATATAGATATATATATATAAAATTTCGGCGCCGGAGCAGTGGTGTCGCTTGACACCACTGCTTACATAGTGGATCCGCCACTGATAACAATACGTAATATAGTTTTGATTGTATCAAGATCTAGATCATGACCCTGATCAATACTGGTGCTCTTTTGAATATTAATAGTATCTCATCCAAATTTAATCTTATAGTTGTTATCAGGAACTAAGGAACTACTATTTGTAATGACTCGGATACTGATCAATTGTATATGTTTTTGTCAAGTAACCAAATACTGTAAGGTAATGACTTTGGTATTCAATTGAATATATTTTCGGAATGACAACAGAATTTGAGGTTATTGTTTTGACTATGTATAAATTCTTTTTATTTTATACCATGTTATTGTTTCCTATTCAATTTTGTGCATGCTCGGTGAGTAATACATGGAAAGGTTTAGGGGCACAGTTAGGATATATATACCAACAGCCCCCAAAAGCCTGGATCTTAATTTATAGGTACAGTCAATTTGCCGCACAACTAGAAGAATGCAATGACTATTTATCAGTGAACGGAACAAAGATTAATGGTTCAGATCGAGCCGGAGTACTAACACTTCTACATCGCCGGTACAGTCGACTTTGCTGCTTGCTTCGCGTTGATTAGTTATCACTGGCCGCTACATCTTCGGACTTGGTGCTGGAGACGTCGTGGTTAAAGACCGTGGCGGAGGACTACTCATACATGACTGGGCGCACGGGCTAATTCCTAGCCCGAGAAATCCCTGCCAAGACAGCGAAGCAAGGCGAGGCCACGACCTTCGCGCTGACTTCTTGAAGAGCTTGCGCGGATTTGCTTGAGACCTTCTGTAGACATTAAATATATAATTAAATAGCTGGTAAGAGACTTAATCGAGGAGATACAAGTATATAATCGTCTCTTTTTACATCAACTTTACCTGCGCACCAAGTTGAGAATCTCGCTGATTGAGAATTAGGGTTCGACGAAACTTTTGTAAGTGAGATCGATTTTACTTTGACAACGCTTATGAAGGTTGAAATAGTGATCGCATCATCGCGAAACTCATCGCCAGTTCACGTATACGGTTGGAACGTAGATTTGGAAAAATTACCCCAAAACAAACATTTATAAAATGAAGATTAACAACCACAAAAAAAAAAAAAAAGAAACACTTACGACCTCTCGAATTTCAGTTGTAAAAAGGGTTTTGTTAAAAAAAACTCCAAAAAACTTGAACAAATTAACTGCTACTAAAACGGCTAAGTTAACTTCTAATAATTTTTAACTCATCTTAAATACTTTTTAAGTTCCCTCCGGAATAGCTTTTTTAGCTAATGACAATATTAAAAAAAGGTCGCTAAGAATATTTTAGTTCAAATATGATAATATAAATATTGTCAATATTAAATTTACCATCTAAAACACTTTTGAGTTTTTAACTGATAAATCTTTAAACAAAAAGTTTGAAAAATAGAAATTAACTTTTACGAATTATAAGATCTGAAAAATACGAAAGTTTTTACATTATTCCTAAAACAATATTGTTTGTGAGGAACAATAGTGGTAGCATGCTACGATTGATATTTTAAATATATATGTACAATATATTTCAGACAAGTTATTTATTCTAAATTTATAAGAATAGTTGCATTTGTCCGTATATGTGACAGTACTCCATATGTCGTTTTTTTATCACTTTCCACACGCTTTTATTTGCAATTAGGCATTTCATTAATATACAATCACCAGTTATTGAGGAACTTGTATGATCTTTGTCTAGAGAAAGTACGAATTTTCAAGAATATTAACCTTCTTTTGTGAGGAATTATCTTAAATTAAAATTACCACTTGACACAATTGCTTCAGTTTAGCAATAAAGTCATATGCTAGAAAGTACGGACACATCAAAATTCTATTTTATATAATATCCAGATAGTGTCGGATATTAATACTTCTTAAACACATCCCCATACGAATTAGACACATCAGATACGTGTCTGAAAAAAAATAAAATAAAATAAAATTCCCTAAATGCTATCGGACACGCCAGATGGGAGCGTCCATACATGTATTCGTATTTATATTATTTATATTTTTTTAAAAATAAATTGAGAGAAAAGCATGCAGTAGATAACAACTGTAAGTTATATAATATGGTAATGTAATAATTTAGTGATATAATTAGACTCTTTCTATTAAAATTTATTTCAAAATATGGAATATTATATTATGTATGAACTTTATTACTAAAAGTTATTATAATTTTATATTCAAATCCTAATATAAGTTTTTATTTTCATGTCCAAGCAGGTATTCCATGTCCTATTTTTAAAAATTTCTTATTTTGTGTCCGTATTATGTTATATCTATATATTCGTATCTGTATCCATGCTTCCTACGTCATATGGAAGTACTATCCAATTTGAAAATATTTTACCAGATTAATCTAATAACTTTCGAATACATCTGATTTTAACCTCTTGGCATATTGGGTTTGGGGCCCAATTTTCAGGGTCTGAGCAACTTGGCCAAGTGTTGATTCAAAATAAATATAAAAAAAATAAAACAAAGCAAAACAATAGGACATTTGTCAAATAAGACCATCTAAAAATACTTATTGATTAAATTCAACTTTCTTAATCAGTTTTAGCTAAATATGCAAAATTATATTTTCTTTCACAAATTCGGTTGAACTTTTAAAACTATGATTTTAAGAAACATCTTTAAAATTGTGACAGATAGGTCAGAACACATAATTATCATAATTGCTTACAAATATTTCTTAACGCATTCATCATATATCAAAACATTTGCATCTGGGAATAGCACAATTATGTATGAAATTATGTGTATAGCATATGGAAAGACGAACTGGTTTGGCCAATTACTACTTTTGGGGGTCTTGTTTTCAAAATGTATAAACTAAAATAAACTAGAAGTGAGTTAGATGAGAGAAAGAGGGAAGGGGAGATGTACCCATTTTGAGTGGAAACCCGTGTTCTGAACCTTCAGTATTGCTGGCGACGTTACATTTTTTAATGTTAGTAGTACAAAATTCGGGCTTTTTAGATTCTTGCTACAGACATAAAAAGTTTTAAAAAATAAAAGAGAAAGACAAAAAATTTGCACTACTAGCAAAACATATAAGAATAATTGCATAATAGCCTCTCTAAAAACAAAAGTCGCATATTTCAGCATTCAAAAACGCGAAAACGAGCGGCAAGCGCACTACGTCAGTACAAAAATGTATTTTCGAAAGCTAAAATATAAGACGTAAACTTTTGAAAGGCTGATATGCTATTATTATCCAAAAATATATATTCATTAAATTTATAGTTTATATTTTTAACTGATAAATTAGTCTTTCCAAAAAAAAAAAAATTAATTTCAAAAACAAATTTTAGAATTACAATTGCCGGTTACCACAAAAGAATTACATATGTGACTTAAAATACAGCAAAAAGATAATTTACATCTATACATAGACATCAGTGTAGTGGTAGAACCGTGATACTGAGGTGTCCCAAGATTTTGATCCGGTTAAACACCATGCAACTGGAAAAATACTGTTGCTTGTGCTATTTATAGTACGATTTTTAGCTAAGATATAGATACTAAAGTTCTAATAGTCTAATTAATCTGATCCGTCCTTATCAAAATTTGGGTTTGTACAACTTATTGTGGTTAAAATTTCACATCTTTGCTAGTACGATTGAACACGGTTGTTGCACTAAGAAATCTATCGCTCATAGATCTAGATGACAAGGAATCCTCGTCCATCCAGTTCTATTATTATCGACGAAAGCTTCTGACCCCAAGTCATGTTTGACGATTAGGACTTCTCATAGATCGAGTTATTGCCTCAACACCGGATCTTGGATGATTAAATTGTTGATGTACCGGAGCAGATGTACCCACCTTCTGCTCCTTCACTCTTTCTTTCCCAAATTTACTATGAAGCTTGGTGCAGTTCAGCCTCTCTAGATGGCCCGGGTGTGAGTTTCGTCTCATTTGTCAATCTCAGTATTACATACTAATATGTATCAATTTAATCCAATCTTCTGCACATATTTGTACCTGTAGGTGTGGAATTTTTAAGTATCAGCAAATAATAAATTAGGATAATATAACGGGGCAAAATTTGGATTTATAAGGTTGTCCAGGATGAAGATTGAGCAGAAGAAAGAAGAACAGTACTCAGTATTTATTCCTTCATAACATTTAGGGTTAAGTACATGGATTGTAGAAGTTTTTCGAATAAGCTCCCTCTTTTTCTAGAAAATATTATAATATTAGTACAAAATACAAACGTACAAGAATTTTAAATACGATAAACTAGATTTTACTTGCTCTTTTTGTATTAAAAATTGTTTCAAGAAATATTTTTAAAATTGGCTTCAAACAATTTTACCAGTAAAACTTTACAACCTCATATTACATACTTAGATATATTTAAAAAAAATTTAAATATAAAAATTATAGAGTACAGTTCTATTTTTATCTATTATAATTTTTTTAAAACTATTTGTACATGTATAATCTGGACTTGTTTAGAAATTATTTAAAAACCTAAAAATTTATTTTAAACGACAGTACAAGAATAAGAATTTTATTTATAGTTAGCCTTGATATATATATGTCAAATACACATGTAGAATCATCAGATATAACATAACTATTCCGGTATCCCACGATAATTATATATATATATATATATATATATAACTATTTAGGCAAAAGTAATACTGATTTATTGAGGATAGACCAGTGTGGTCAACCAGCATGTATGTTTGTGTCCATTTGGGGAAATTTGTTGCCCATTGCAAAATTGCAAAATAGAATCAAGAGAATTTTTTTTTATAATCCCAAGAGAATCAAGACGTTTTTTTTTTAACTGAGCGCCAGCTTTTGCAGCTCTATGTCGTTTGGTGATAGGCTTTCTGTTAAAAATTTGTATTACATATTTTTAATAATGTTTTTGAAAACCAAAAAGAAATGAGAATATATATACTCAAATTGTTTAAGATAATTATAACCAATCATTATTGTTATTACTAGCATTACTGTTTGTTCACGGGCATAATAGCAATGTAGGACCTGATAATTTTAATTCATGGAATTTATAGAAAAACATGCCTAAAAAATTCAGAATTTTAAGCTCCACCTAAGTTGGGCTTTTGAGACAATTCGAATTTAAGTCGAGTAGTACTCGAATCGAACTCGATTCAATTTCCTAAACATTTTCTTGCATTCTTAGTTGAGGTTCGTTAAGCTTGCTTATGTTCTCAGGGATCCTTGGCGATGATGTTTATCCTGAGAGCGAATGTGGTGCGAATCGCAGCCGTCCGATTGATGTGTACGAATCACGAGATTTTATATAAATTTTTTATCAATTTATTTGAACTATTTTAAGTATTTTTACGAAAATTATTAATTATAAAATTGTAGATTTGGATGTTTAATATTTTTCGTAAAAATATTTAAAAATATGATATAAACACAATCGTATGGCTGCGATTCACGCCACACAGACGATCAGCTCTCGTTTATCTTACCGTCAATTACATGTTAATTAATAGTTTCATACATATTCGGGGAATGCAGAGGACCTAAACTGTTATTGTAATTTTTTAATGGTAAAACAACCTGGATATTGTCACAAAGCTGCTTTCTAGATCCATGGACTATAATTAATCGCATATAATATAAGAAATAATTGCAATTATATTCATCTTGTCCCTAATCCATTTGTCTATTCAAGTATCTTCACTGTGATCTTCTTCATCCCTCCTTTCTCTTTGTTTTGGGAGAGTCTTAGAGATGAGGTTGAGCTGCAACGGTTGCCGGGTTCTGCGCAAAGGTTGCAGCGACGACTGCAGCATCCGGCCGTGCTTGCAGTGGATTACGCACCCGCAGGCCCAGGCCAAAGCCACCCTCTTCCTCGCTAAGTTCTACGGCCGCATCGGCCTCCTCAACCTCATCAACGCCGGCCTCATCACCTCCGCCCCGGTATTCCGGCCACCTAAATTATATCTTATAAATATGTCTATCATGATCATAATACATACATATGAGTTCTCATGTGAATACTCTATATATAATGCTTATAGCTATATTCCGATCGTTGCTTCATGAGGCATGCGGGAGGATGGTGAACCCGCTGTACGGTTCGGTAGGGCTGCTGTGGTCTGGGAGGTGGGATCTCTGCCAGGCGGCTGTTGAATCCGTGCTCAGGGGATCGCCGATCCAGAGGATCTCCTCCACCGACGCCGGCGTCAACTCCCCCTCACCAGCCGCCTACGATATCCGCCATTTCTTCAAGAATCAAAATGCTGATGCTGCTGGAGACAGTCTAAAGAAGGTCTCCGCTAGGTCCTGCAAGCGCTTCAAGAGATCCGCCGTAAAGCCCATGGCCTCGCCGGACGTGGCCGCCATGGCGGGCGATTTATCGGGCGAAGTGCCCGCGGCCAGCCGAGACTCCTCCGTCACCGTTGCCAACCGCGACGCTTCCAACTCCATGGCGGAAGTTGTAGCGGCCAAAGATCAAGATCATAGAATGAGCTCGTTCTCACACGTAAATAGTCAAGGAGAAGAAAGCAACCATGTCATCGTTGGCACTGGAACATTGAAGAGGAGGAAAAATTCAGCTCGAGCTGGCTCTTTGGCCAGAGCCAATGCCTGCGCGGCGTTGCTAGGGCAACCATAGCCTGGATGAGTGTCCGGACTCCGGCGTGAAGCAAAGATCAATCCATCAGTATCAGTCAAGGTTTTTTTTTTTTTTTCCTTCATGGACCATGTCTTGTTTCTTCTTAGCTAGTGTGTATAATGAGTACTGGCTACTTAATTTGCAGGCATTTGATCATTATATTGTAGTTGCAATAGTAATTAGAATTGGCGATTTGTTAGTTTATCTCTTTGATCTGAGATTAATTCGATGGAAGAAGGAAATTAAATTAGTGGTTTCTTAAATGAGATAAAATTGTTTTAAGTGTTACTTAAATTCATCCTATAAATATGAGACTAAATAAATACATGAATATACAAACCCAAATATTACATAGCTAAGTGTCGCAGCTCTTGTTTTCATTCTCTCCCACAAAAATAATAATAATAAATAAAAATAAAAGGCAAAAGAAAGGGAAAATAAAAGCTCTTGTTTTCATTTTGTAGTTTTGGATTATTTTTTTTTTTGGTTTGTGTAAATTTATAACCTCATTTCCTTTTTGAGAACTACTTTAAATAGGGATTGTGAAATCACAAAGCCGTGGCAGGCAGCTCAATTTGTGAGGTATGTGGCTTATAAATAATTACTCACGAGTTTGAACTCCGCATGTTGCAGCGCGATTAAGAATTCTTTTTTGAATTTTCAAATAAATACTCCGAAGGTTGTGGCAAGTCTGTAGCTTTACTTAACAACATAATGTGGGATAAAGCATGTTCAGATTTTTATTCACTGACCATGGTTTGAATACAACAGTTGGAAAATTATGTCGAATAAAATATTTGGTATTTATCGCATATGAGATTTCACATTATTATCTCAAAAAGAATTATTCGTGTTAAGGAACAACATATGTCCTGAATTTTTACCTCCAAATTATGGTCCAATTATAATTATCATTAGAAAATTGTATTTATTGAAAAAACAAAATATGATGTTTGCCACATAAGGGATTTCGTCTCGTTAAATTCTCAAAAAAATATATAGTTAAAATAATCTTGTATTTAGTATTACTATAGAAAGATGTTGTCTTCTTATCTTAAATAAAAAAAAATTACCACATCTATTTAAAACGCAGCCCTTTCATCATGACCACAAAGTTTAATTCATAATAAAGAAATAGCAATTCAAACACTATCATCCTTTATTTACTACTATCCTTTATTTACTACTATCCATTGATAAAGAAGATGATGCATGTGGACCTTTATATGTCAGAAGATCTGCATTTTGTCTTGTACTGCATTGTGTCTTGTACTCCAAACCAATCATTTTCTCGATATTTGTTGCATTAACTACTATCCAATAAGCAGTACGAAAAAGTTAGTTGGGAATCTACCACTTGCACCCAAATTTTGAAGGACTTATTTATATGTTCTTCTTGCCAAAATTTATTCATTCAGATCTATCAATATTTATCACGGATTCATATCAAGCTCTTCGCGAATTCAAAAGAAAGTCTCATAATATTAATCAAGCATTAAAAATATGAAGTATTGTAAACCCAAAGTGAATCTAAGCGAAACTTCATATGAGGCTATGAATTTCTTAGATTGGGTATTTATGGAGACCACAATGAATGTTTGAATAGTAATTGCCTAGCTTTTGAGTATTACACAATAACTTTTTAAGAAGATGGCGTCTCAAAATCTGATATGTGAAATTTTTGGTGACGGCAGGGAGTGGCCTAAAGTCCAATTATACAACTTGTAAAAGTTGAAAGGCTGGGATCGTACATGCTAGAATTTATCCGTGTCAAAACTATCAAATTATCAGTTTATAGGCAATACTTATGCTTTGTTAAAATAGAAATGTTAAAGAGTCAAAATGGATGTTGTGCCGCAGTGAGATTTCTACATTTCTGATGTAATTAGTATAATTCAATTAGGTCTAAAGCCCAGCCCGACGCACAGCAACCATTCGATCGTTCCGTTTTGGGCCATCGGAACCTTCTCTTTTTTTCGAGAAATTGAACCATGTAATCTCCAGAAATTTGTCTTCACCAACAACCCCCTTGCTGCTGATACCAAATCAAATAACCGAGTACTAACTATAACTAAAACAAAGTGTTTATTTAGAACTTCTTTTTAAAAAGAAAAACACTATAGATTTATATTGGATCTTTCCATTTTTTATTAAACGATTCCAACAATTAATAATTCAACAAAAAAAAGGGATAATGTAAAAAAGGTCCCTAATTTTAAAAATTTGTAAAAATCAGTGCATCTTTTCAAATTTTTCAAAAAAAAAAAAAAAAAAAAAAAAGAAAACTCTTGATTGGAAACTCAAAAGTGTTCTAGATACCTAGTGTAATATTCCATCAGCACTGGTATTATAATGTCGGACTGAATTATTTCGAACGACTATCTTAGTATTCTGCGAGCTAAAGAAGTATCCTAGACGATCTAAAAAAGTGTTCTGAGAAACCAACTTAGTATATTCATCAAGAAGTTAGTTTGTTCAGGTTTTACAAAACAGGGGTGTTCTTACAAAGCCCTAAAATGGGAAGATGCAAGTGTAAAATGTATAATCAGAATTATACTGTGTATAGAAATATATATTGTTCACGTTATATGAGAACCATGAAGGTGGTTCACATTATATCAGGGCATTTCTCTTATCCGAGTCGGTACCATCCGTGCTTATGATATCAAACACTTAAAAATGGAAATAAATAACGTAGTATCCAGAAAGGGAGAATATAATGAGACATTAATTAGGGCTCCGAAATCTACCATGAGACTAATTCAGCTGAACAAGCATCAAACCTACCAGGAGGGAGAAAAAAAGCAGCAGGAAGAGTACCGCAGTGTTGAGGACGTTCTTCGCTGCTTTTCTTTCAGCAATGTTATTACATTGTTAAGTTTGTTACCAAAACATCATACTTTTTACACGTAAATTTATCCAATTACACAAAAATAGGCTGCAGCTATTTTGCACAAAAATATCAATTATGAACAGAATTTTCTATTATAATCTCAAGGAAAAACAAAAACAAAAAAAGATAATTGTACATATGCCGAAGGTGACTACAGCTTGTTAATAATATTCACATTGATTGTTACATGTTTTTGAAAAAAAAGAGGCGACTCAATCAAAAGAATAGCAAGTTTCTGCCTTTACAAGACGTTTTTAATATGTGTTGTTGTGATATGCTTCCAGAAGTTCTATTAAACCTTGCAAACATCATCCTCAAATTAGCTTCTAAGGGATTAAAACTTACAAACTTACATGAGTTTGTCACAAAGAAAGAACAATAGGCAGGTATACACATACACATTCGTTTTTTACAATTGCGTCCATGGGAAATAAGAAATTAGGCTGGCAAAGTAGCAGCCACCATTTTCAACGATGCCACAAACAACTTAGGTAAAAGCTCTGAAGCAAATCAATACTCCAAGTACCAAATTATACCAATTTAGTGATAATCTAAGTAAATACCTTTCTTGTCAGCAATCATGTTCGCTTGTACACGCATGGCTTCACAACTTTGCAATAAACACGATGCTCAGAAGAAGATGAATACATCCCGGCTATTGACTGCAGCACACCAAAAGTAGCACACACAGGTGATGATAAAATCATCTATAGAACCGAGTAGTGCTGACTTTTTTCTATGGCTACAGAAACTAACAGTGTCCCCGTTTTTAGTAAATTAATAGAAACATGAGAATCAATCAAATTAACAAGATTGGGATTTTGAGACATGTCAAGTAAACAAAGCCGATACTGTCTCAATGCCAGAACCACCACTTGGAAAAACTAACGAACCTGATAAAGAAAGGGAGCAATCAAATCGTTGACCTTACACATCCTTGTTTTTCCCTAGTCACTTCCTACATCTAGAATGCATCGTGCAAGATGTGTTAAGTATGGTTCTGCTTGAGAATTGTTGCTCAAGATGGGGACAAGACTCTGCATCTCATCATTGAATATCTTCTCAAATTTCCTGAATGAGGACAGCAAAGTCAGTTATAGGAAGTTAAAGAAGTAATTGCTGCTAGACCAATTTACCATATCAGTCAAGCTCAATTCCAAGAAATGTATAGCTAATAATTTTAGGTGAAACATTGGACTATATATTGGGAAGTATGCATTATCAAGAAAAAATGCGATCTGTGAAAGAACAGAAACGCACATGATGGGATCAGAGAGTATGCTGTCTTCAAGCTTCAAATTACAACTTTTGTTCCCTGAATTCCTTGGATTAGAGATAGCTGCACCTTCACCATTCGGCGAACACAGATTGATGGTATCAATAACTGGATTGAGGAAGCATACTGAAGGCATACTGCTTTCAGTTTCTCCATTTTCTGCATCATGCACGATCAAAGACAACACCATGCAACATAGGAAATATTACACATTAAAAAAGAAATTGAAGATAAAGGAAAGTAGAAATGGCATATATTATAAATACAATGATTATAACTAATGGATTGTCTATATCCTCGTCGATGCAACTAGTGTGTTTGTGTTGAGGTACCAAAATTCCATCTACATCTAGGTAGATTAACTATGGAAGTCTGAGAGAATGGCCAACATCTCTCGCTTCTAATATCCAGGTGGATCTAGCTAGCTTCTTATAACATAAAAAAATTAAACGTTGGATTCAAGTTTGGAATCAGGCTATCCAGGTGGATCTAGCTAGTTTTTTATAACATAAGAAAGATCATCAACTCGAGCTTTAAATCAGTTTTGAAATCAAGCTCACGCTTGGCTAGTTTAATAAGTTGAGCTTGAAACCGGGTTCATGAGCAGCTTGATTAGGCTTTCCTTATTCTTAAGTCTTAAAGAACCCTAGCTTGCGCAATTGTTACTTTTGTGCAAGCTTCTCAACCTAAAAATTTGCTTACTGAATATGACAATAAGAATACAACTTTATCATGAAGACAACAATAAAAAAATAAGTGAAAGTCAAACAATAAATATGCCCATCACAATTTCCAGAAATCAACTAGGTCAAGCTTGGGACATTTACTAGATTAGGCAACTTATGTGGAACCCTTGCAAGACATCTACGCCCCTAAATACGAGCTCGAGTTCATGACATGCATCTATAGTAACTGCATAACGTTGCTTGAGCATTAATTATTGAGGATAAATGTTGTAATCGGATTACGGATTGGTGTACCCATTGTGTGTTCTAACCAAGGTTTTAAATGCCGTTCGTGCCGAGTTTCATAAATTCCAAATTCGAGACGTGCCCACCATGCCAACCATGCCGTGCCGATAATAAAATAATATTTTTATATTTTACTATATATATTATATTTTTTATATTTTTTAAAAATTTAAAAAAAAACAAACAAACAAAAGGGCCACACAGGCGCGCGACCGGCTTCCGCGTACACGTACACGTAGGCTTTTTCCCCCAGCCTCTTAGGGATTTTCTAACGTAACTCTGTGTCTTTTCTCTGCAATACCTCAAATCTTTTTTCTCAATCCGACGCGTGTATGTATATAGTGAAGGTTTTAAATGTCGTTTCGTGCCGAGTTTCGATAAATTCCAAATTCGAGATGTGCCGACCGTGCCGATAATAAAATTTTATTTTTATATATTATTATATATTTTATTATATTTTAAAAATTATTTTTAAGATTTTTATTTTTTTTAAAATTTAAAAAAAAAGACATTGCGCTAGTGGACGCGACTTTTCATCTGTTCATCTTTCTAGCTTTCGCGAGGAAGATGAACAACTACTATTACACAAAAAAAAAAAAAAAGAAAAAAACTATGCCGGCTCCGTGACGTTCAGGCGGCACGCTGCGTGCCACCCGGAATTTAAAACCTTTATATACATATATATATATATATATATATATATATGTATATGTATATTGAGTGTATGTATGTATGTGTCTAGGTATGTGTATATATGTATGTATGTAGGTATGTAGGTATGTATACATGTATATGTATGCATGTATGTGTGTACACACACACATGTACATATATATAATGTTGAGGACCGATTTCATCAAAAGATTTGAGTTTTAGAAAATTTTCCCAAAAGCAAATTATTTCCCACAAGCTACACTTTGCAGGAAAGCATAAAGCTTTCACTTAAGAACTTTTTAGAAGGTCAAGAAACTAAAATCAACTATGCAAAGAAAAGATGCTATTTCGCACATCAATGACAAAGGAAACCAAATGGTACAGGAAATACACCTTCAGCAGCTCAGGCAGAAGAAGCAAGCATTCTTTCAAGCATTTCTGGAGGAAGAAATCATGAAACTGGATAACCTGTCAAGCATCATACATAAAAAACATTTAATCAAAACTTCCATCTACTTGTGGAAAAAGACAAAACACTTGGATGGACACTACAATAACACAACGCACCTCATCTATGCTCTTTACAATTTTAAGGCGGTCATGCATCAAATGCCAATTTGGTTCAAGAACCTGAAAGAAAACCGGAAAGAGAAGGAAAAAGCATTAAGATTAAAACAATGGGGTACAACACAAGAAAGCTGAATCATTAAAAAAAAAAGAAAAAGATGAATGAAACTTGCTTCAAATGTTAGATAATGCAAAAGGCTATTTATGAACTTCAGCATGCTGCGGCAAAGGATGGAGGATCTCGCTATGGTTGTTCCCATTGTATTGAGTGCACAAAATTCCTGTATGAGATAATGTTAATCCGAATAAAGCATAATAAAGTAGGTAAAGCCAAAGGACAGTTTTACATACTTGATGTGCTTGCCATGCCGCAGAAAGCTGGCGGCTGACGTGTTTACAGTGGAATAGGAACCGAAAAATGAGTTGATACTTTGTCAGTGCTTTTTTTGATATGACAAGCGATAATGGCCAATGTACCTAAAACAATTTATGGCGAGTTGTACTGAGCTAGTTACAAAGACAGATAAGCAAACAATGAAGGGGGCTTCAAAAAGAACCTTGTAACTTAAGCAGAATGTTTCAAAGCCAGTTATACTGATCGGCTCAACCAGGTCATTCCCATTGATGTTAACTTTGTCAATACTTGAAGAATATGTGCCTTCCAGATCTTTAAGTATCGTCAAAGTTTTGAGTAAGGTGATTCTTTCCTGCAGTGAGAAGAACATGTATTAGAATATCCACGAAAGGGCACGGACACCATAGCACGTTAAATGAAAATAACAATGCCTACCACACAGCAAATCAGCTCCTCATGACATGGGTCTGCTGCAGCAGCAGTGGTACGCAAAGCAAGGTCAAGGAGAGACTGTATCATTGGTGAACAAGCAAATCAAAGAAAGATAGCAAGTTTTTAAATGCAACATCAACGAGAAATCAGGGGAAGTACAACTCAACCTGCAGTTTTTCAACTGATATAAGTTCTGGCCTTTTCCAAGTTCTTCACGTGAAATGTCCATAAAATGAACCAAAAAATCACCCTATGAACATATTCAACAGAGTTAATTAAAAATGGCTGACACACATCACAGATCATCCAAAAGCACACAATACTCAATCTTAAAACTGGGATAAAGAGCTAATTTATGACAGTGCAAGAATGAAAAAACAATATAGTCTAAACGATAGATGATATGACGCGTGCAATGTTTTAGTAAGCTATACCACCAAAAATTAGTTATGACCCACCTATTGCAGCATGATTTATATCTTGTACTTTGCAATATGTTTTTGAACTAAATAGCCAAGGTTTGCTGCTTATTAAAGCTAAACAAAATCACAGAATTTAGATATGTAGAATACTTCCATTAGTTAAATCAGGTTACATTGGATTTAAGTCCTATACTGAGCCACATTGCGAAAAGGTTGAACCTTTGAAATCGAAAACTACATATAAAGTAACTGTGCAATAGTACCTGATCTAGAAGTAAATAGCGTTTTAATGACCGCAACTTCGGCACAGGTCATACTGTACGTTTCAAACATAAAACTACTTAGAAAGTTGTGTTATTAAGCACAATGACAAAGTAGCGTAGCTTCTTAAGTCTGGACATTGATGTTACCTTTTTCTTTTATAAGATTCAAGAGCTCACACTTGCAAAATCATAAGCAGCTTTTATGCATTCTAGATATTGATGATTTGATCCGCTGCCAGCCAATTTTGGTTTTTCTGTGCCACGATCCTAACAATTGAAAGAAGCATAGAATTTGCATCAATAGCAAAAAACCCAGCTTTACACTTCTGTTTCTTTTTATTCCATTTTCGGGGGTGGGGGGGGGGGGGGGGGGGGGGGGGGGGGGGGGGGGGGGGGGGGGTGGGGGTGGGGGGGGGGGGGGGGGGGGGGGTGGGGTGGGGGGGGGGGGGGGGGGTGGGGGAATGGGGTGGGTGGGGGTGGGGAGTCTGAGGTGGGGTCCAACTTTATGTTGGGGTGAAAGTATCCTACCACTCTAGCATGGAGTGGTTGGCCAAGATTTATATTTCAGGTAGAATGCTTTTTGACCTGGACATGGTGACCACATTCTTCATGACATTCAGATATTTTCCTGTTGTCAAAACTGTTCCTGCAAGGCTTTGAAGAAAACTAGGGACGTCATCTTTGAGGGTGTACCGCTGCTGCAATACTTGCATCATAATCCTGAATGAGACTCTCCTATACAGCAATAATTGGAGAAGTTAAAGAAAAAATGGAGATGCATTAAGAAGTATAATATAAAATTACCTTTTGAAATGACTTGTTCTCTGCAATAAAAAATTCACCATAAGGATCATCAATTACTCCTTCATATACCATCTGCAAACAAATAATTCGAGCAATATATAGAAGCTAACATAGTCGCATTTCGACAAAACGAAATGCATGTCTAGAAAAAAGATGATGAACCTAAATATATAATTTTCTAATTTCCCACCAAGAGTTGGATAGATGTTGCAAAACTGACAGGAGCGAGATTAAGAACAAAGGGAAACGAAAGAAAAAAAAAATTACAGCATTTCACAATTAGATACCTCTCCAAGATACTGAGGTATGCAGAACTTGCATGTTGTATCATCTTCTCTAATAATGACCGAACTGCATTATCACCGGCCATAATTTTAGCCTGTATGTTGCAAATTTTGTCATGATAGAAATTAGAAGTTCTTCCATATACTGCTCTAAACTTGGAAGAAATCTTCGATAACAACATTTTTTAAATAATATTGCATATAAATTAATACTAATAATGACGACTAAATGGCAGAGCAATGAAAATATCTGAGTTGAAATAAATAAAACATAAAAAGCCATGCTGTGAAATCTGATCTTCTACTAAAGGAGCATTAAAGGTTCTGAAAATTATTAAAGCAATAAATGAAGTCACCAAATACCTGTTGCTGCAAAAGATTGAGAGTCCCAGAGCCAAATAAAGTGCCAGCCTTCTCAACCACAACAGCCAAAGCATGCATTGAGCCCATCATTGGCTGAATGAATGGATAGATTACAAAAAGCAACATATCAACAGACCCAATGTTTAATGAATTTATTTTCAAGTTACAACAAAAAACAAACCTGACAGAAAAACAACATCCCCTGAACTGATAGCTTTCCAAGTCGAAATTGATGCTCCAATTGTGCAACCATCTTTTGATACTCCTGAAAAAGTAAAAGACAATATTATCTACAGAATAAACTTGTAAATAACTAACGCTCTATTCGGAAGAGCTCCTTTGAACCTAGCTTTTAGCTTTTTTGGAAGCTAAATGGCTCAGGATATGTTTGATTGGGTCTTTTTATCAGCTAGTTTGTAGGTTTTTTTGTAAGGGCTCGTTGGTGAAACAGATTTTAAGGGAGTATAGCTGGGATTGGAATCTCTACGGGAATGACGAGAAATAGTGCATAAGGGAATACTTTGAAGAATAGAAGAGTAAAATCAGTTGTTTGGTGTAGTTAAAAAATTAGATGAAACTTACAAAGTTCTACAATCGGTTGTTTGAGTGGTTATTGGAGATGAAGGAAAAACAGTTACTAGCGAAATATGTACTTCAATAGTGAGTATAAGCTATTGTAACCATTATATTTGATATTTGTTGTTATTATAATGTCAATTTGTAAATAACTTATTTCTAGCAATTTGGATAACTTATCTTTTTGAGAAGAATTTGGATAACTTGTCATCAATGTTAACAGAAGGAGAAATTTGTGATAGTAGTTAATAAGTATATATATAATCATTGATTTTGTACATTAGTATTTGCAATTTCACTATTATAATTAACAAACAATTACATAAGTTATCACAAATTTTATATTTAATCATTGCAAATGCAAAGACGCTGACTAGGAGAAAACAAATGACGTTTATGTCATGTGGCTTCCACGTGAAGCAGAGAATAGGATTCCTGCATTCTCAAACCCTCTACAAGAGAGAGTCAAAAGGCTCAACTCTCCCACAAAATCCTAGTTGTGGGTAGGGCCACATATATTCTAACCCTCCCATATACTCCATGCAAGGTAACCAAACAGCATTTACGAACTTCCACTCGAAGAATCCTGAATTCTCCATTGGAATCCACTACTTTCTGAGTTGCCAAACAACACTAATATTAAAGTTATCCCAGAGTTGCCAAACAACACTAATATCAAAGTTATGCTTGGTACGAATTTTGCTTTCAGATAATACTTTGCCAGTAGTATTAGGCAAAAGCAATAAGCAAGGGGAACATAGCTTTTAGCTTCTTCTTTGAGTAATATACTACACAAAATATTATGAGGAAACTAGCCACGGCCAACTCAGCATTAATCATGCCTAAAACCAATGTAATTACTAATCGGTTCTGCAAATTCTTTTTTTCAACTTGACAAGTAATAAAATCTGAGTTAGCAATTTTTTAACTATGTGCGCATTAACAAACAAGACTTAATGGTGCAACTAGATTTCTCTATGTTCGATTTCAGGTGTCTAACAAATACATGTCCCATAAGGTATCATTCATTTCGTACACGACATATGTACGATCATACCTGCACAACTATGTGTATTTGCAGTAATCAGTGAAGTTTTTCCAATCGATTCACCTAGAAACTAATACTCAAAGTAACATATCACAAATTCTTATCAAGGAATATCTCTGTTATCTTCTTAGTTCTTCCTACAAACATTCCTTGTTACTTGAAAAAGCATTTGCATAAGAGAACACTCATAGCATACAGAAAACATCCTTACTCAAAAGAGGGAATAAATATCATGCTTTAGCTGATGGTCATGCTTCGTACCAATGTGCATCTAGTAAGCTACTTATTAGGAAATAATGACATCAATATAAAGTTGCATTTATTATTATAACCATTATTTTCCTGACAGAACCAAAAGATAAGGACATACCAAAAGGACAGCTCTTAATGCAGCAGCAAAAGCATGATTCACAAGCCCATTCTTAAAATGGGACTTCGACTCAACAAAGTCACTAATCAACACAAAGTTCCCACATAAGGGAAATATACGTTGCGTCAGTTCCTGTACCATTAGGATAGTTAGCAATTTAGCATGAATCAATGATGTCTGCATCTTAAATAGTCATCACTAGCAACTACTCTAAGCCTTACTTGTAAAGTCAAATCCATGGAAGGGTCAATCTGAAACACGACATGGCCCTCCTCTCCACGCGCCTTTTTGATCGAGACATACCGTCCCTCGATTCCCACAAGTGCAAAAAGTAGATCATCAACTACTAAGAGATCCTAATTTCCAAAAAAAAAAGGATTAATTACCAGAATTCAGTCAAATATACAGTAAAATCCATCTCATAGCAAGTTATTGGAGGCACCTAAAATATTGCTATTTCAATGTATCCATAACAAATGCAGATTGTTCTATTAATCACTGATTAAATGGATCTCATCGCATGCTTATACCTAGTAGCTAAACTTGACCATATAAGTAACAAGGAGAAACCCTGCCCCTAAGCCGATCATTGAACGGTTCAGGCACAGTAGCGGAGCCCTGGCCTAGCTAGAGGAATAGGGGTCACCGCCCACCCCTAAGCCGATCAATTGCAAATTTACATTTCCCAAACCAAATAACTTGAATCGAATTGGAACACAAGTATACGCGACTCTTATTCTTTCTAAGGACCGCTCCGCTGGGTGCCTATGCAATTCCAGTACATACTAAACAAATAAGATTACTGCAAGCATAAGCTGATACTGCATATAGTGAACGACGCCCGATGATAACTTGTTCTGAAGATGATGTCCATCTATTGAGAAATTTGTAAGATCTACCAACATAGTTTACCTGAACGGAAACGGGGTAAGACCCGATAACATTTTCAGTGCCCCTGCTCATGGGCGGATCCACTATATAGCCAGTGGGGTCAATTGCCCCTACTCAAATGCTGCGAAACTAAGGCGCCAAAGACGGTCATAAAATACCTCGCTCGGCAGCGTGATCGGAAGCCGGAGGCAGAGCAATCACGGGAGGAGAGAGATTCAATAGGCTGAAAAGGATGGTCTGGAGAGAAGGTCGATGAGACGGCGAGGAGAAATGATTGAGACTGAGGATTGCGGCTTTAAAGATGATTTGGGTTCTAACGTTTATTTTGTGCTGGAATTGGTTTTTCTGTTTCAGCATGTAAGCATTTTTTAAAACTTTCAAAAAATTTATCTAAAAATATTTCTTAAAAATAATTTTAGCATAAAAATTATAAATCTTTTCGAGATCTAAAAATTTTATTTTGAAAAAAAAATATTTAAAAAAAAATATTTTTAAATATATATTTTTTGAATATGAAGTGTTAACGAATATAAGAATATTTTTATCCAAAAAAATAATAATGTTAGGGGCTGATTCGGTAGCACGAAGAGGGGACGGGGATGCAAACAATGTTTCGACAAGGGGGGCTGATCACCTTAACAATAATCATAATAAATAACTAGATATTTTAATTTTAAGATATATATATATATATATATATATATATTTTAAATTTTACTTAAAATATCTATTGTTAAGCTAAATCTAATTACAACAGTAAAATTATGATTATTATTATAAACAGTCTTTACTACCAGTCAATTATTTTGAATTTGCATTGATGTACATATATTAATTATAATTTTCTCTATCTGATTGTTTACTTGAATAGATAGTTAGTCACTATTATATTATTTTTTTGTTATTTAAATATTTATATTTTACATTAATTTAGATATAATTAATCATATTATCGTATGTTCTTAAAACATGCATAACTACAATACAAAAGAAAAAGTAAATCAATATAATATAACATTTAATTAGATATAACTATTGGGTAAATACAATATATAGTTATTGGAAAATATATTTGTAATTCATTGTTTAATTCTATGATGCTATCAATATAAATTATACTATGTAGATATTAATATTATATTTGTATTGTTCAAAATATTCATATTTTATATTTATTTAGATATAATTAATTCATATTGTATTATTTAAAACATGCATACTATAATACAAAACTAAAATAATAATATAATATAATATAATATAACATTTAATTAGATATAACTATTGGTTAAATACAATATATAGTTACTGCAAAATAAAATTTTAATTTATTGTTTAATTTTATGCTGCTATAAATATAAATGATACTATATAATATATTAATATAGAATTAATTATATGATATATTACCCTAATAAGTGTATATATGTACTCCAATATTAGATTAAACAATAATATTATACGAAATAAAGATAAAAAATAAAAAATTATTAATAAATATATCTCACAAATACTATGTTAACTACTAATAAATTTGCGAATTTACTAATCTATTAAAGTTTTATTTGGTATTAGACTTTTTAAATTACTGATCCATTAGATAGTATTTCTAGATCCGCAACTGTTCTGGTACAAAAATGTTCAAACAATGCAGATTAGTAGAGTAGTGATCACATGCACTAGAGTGCATGGTTAAAAGAAAAAAGAATTTGTGATAATTTTTTGAATAAAAAATTAATGAGTCGTAGATTTTAATGAGATATAGAATTTTTATATTTAAAATTTTTTATAAAAAATATTCCTAAATAGGTGTTTTGGTGATCCAAATTTTGACAAATTTAAAGTGGGTTTTAAAACAGTTTTGAAATTTGTTTCAAACTAGTTAAATTTTAAAGTACCAAAATATTTATTTAGAACTTTTGAAAAAAAATCTCGAAAATAAAAATTATAGATCTAATCAAAATTTATGACTTTCGTGTTAAATTATTTTTCAAAAAATAGTTAATTTTTTTTTAAAAAAAAAATATACTCTAGTGCATGGGATCAAAATTCAGATTAGTAATAGAAGTCAATCTGAAGTCAAAGAAACGCAAATTCTGAATTACCATATGAACAAGAAAAGAGCAACCCTCTTTCTCTAGAGAAAAAGAAGACGTGGAGAGAACATGGACAACTGAGCTTGTGGTTACCTAAAGGAATCAGGAGAGTAGGCCTACGTCCCGGTGTTTGCACCGGAACGATGGGAGAATCCATGCTAATGTTGACCCCACTCAACTACTTCTGAAGAATAATTTGAAATAATTTGAAGACGGATTTATTACCTTGGTGGCGCAACAGGCAGAGATAAATATGTTGCAAAGCCAGAGGCAGCGCGACCACGATTAACGGAAGAGAGAGACAGAGAGAGAGGAGGAGGAGGAGGAGGAGGAGAGACATCAATGACGTAAACACCGTACCGTGGGCCGTTACTGTCTATTAAGCCCTCCATTAAGGCCCAATTCGCCATGTCTGCGGCTTTAAAAAAAAAAAAAAAAACTAATTATGCGACTTTTACCAAAAATTCAATTCATTAGTTTTGAAAAACAGCGATCTCTATTATTTACATAAATAAATATATAAAATTGGATATCAAAATTCATTTTTTGTCATATGCCGTCACCTCTATATGCATGCACATCACTTTCTTTTGTTTTAATTATACCACTATCATATAATTAAACATTGAATTAACTAGTTTTGAACCTGTGCGATTCACGGATAGTAGTTATCAATATAAATAATATCTTTAATTTTTTTTATATTTTTATATTTTATTTATTACATTTAATAATTAATTTTATTAAGTTTATATTTTATTTATCACATATTATTAAAACAAGACAATTATTGTTTGTTACATTATATGTAAAATAATATGAAATGATTATGATATCCAGATATATATATATCTATATATATATATATATATAATTTATTTTAGAATATAAATAATTTTTATAAAATAAATCTTATTATAAAATTTATATTATTATCACTTTTATATTAATAGTTGTGCATGTGTGTAGATCATTTTTTAAAAACTAATTGTTATTTAATAAAGTTATTTTTTTAAACTTTATTTATCTTTTTTATATTCTCAAATTAATTACGTGATTTTTAAACTCTTAACATATAATGAAAATACCATATGCTTTGAGAAAAAAAAATACCAATGACACACCGAAAATCATTAAGATGTCACATGGTGCAAACGTTTGACCACCCAATTTTATATATTTATATATAATTATATATTTGTTATTATATATTTAAATATAATATTTTATTAAAATATTATATTATATTCATCACATATTATTAGAGTAAATAAATATCAAATGACATACCGAAAGTTACGACTTTAATCACCCCTTTATATATATATATTGTATACAACTATATATATAGATTATTGAGAATTTGATAATGATCTTTCAAATTCTTCAAAATTATTACAATTTATATTTAATATAAGTAAAAATAAATTATTATAATTTATACTTATTTTTTATATTTAATAAATTATTAATAAATTATTAAATGTGCATTAAATCAAAACTCACATTAATGATGCGATTAATTATATATTTATTATGTTTAAGTGTACCACATGTTAAATTGTGAGATAATAGAAATACCATGTGACATATTATGAATTATAAGAGATGCCATATGGCTACTTTGATACCGAGTTATAGATATATATAGATTACAAGCCATTAACTTTATTTATTGTTATTAATATTATTAGTAGAATTTAAGAGCCAATATATTACAATTTGTAAATATTTCTATTGTCGTCTATTTATCTACATATAATAAATAGAAGAAATAAAAATTATAATCATATATATCGTAGACATAGAAAATAATTATATAATATGGCTCTAGTATATTATTTTCTATGTAATACGTAAAACATATAAAATTTATTAAGAGCTTATAACATCAACTTGTCATATACAACAGTTAATTTCAATGATTTGAGATGTGTTGTTATGCGATTTGAGATGAATGAATGTGTGAGATAAACGTAGTGCACACATCTAGATGGCTTATTTAGAATATTCAAAGAAATTAATGAGTGGACTGTGTAACAAACATGTGTTTCTCATAGCATAAAGAAAAATGATATAGACAATCTCAGTCGAACCAAACAAATGTTCAGCATAAGATGGCCAGGTCACATAGCATAAAGAATGGATGGAACACGGTTTTTCATTCAAGTTTTGATAATTTGTTTCTCATAAACATATACTAGAGTAGAAATACCGTTGGTGTCTCATAAGTAGTCATCACTTAGAAATACAACACAAACATTGGAAACACACGAAATTTAAAATACATATCGCATCCAAAATTGAGGCCGTATATACGCGAAAAATAGTTCTAGGTCATATCCTGAAGGGCTTATTCCACGATTTAGCATTGCCGCTCACCTTTCCTCTAATCTTCTCCTGAGCTTTTATTGATGCAACCTCCTGAAAAACATTTGGACCACCAAATGTCTGAATCGAATTTTTTACCTTCTTTCTCTTCCCACGGTCGTATTCTTCATCCCTGAAAGCACCCAGAATTTGTATCTAAATATAAGAGAAACTACCACTTATATTACCAAACATAAGCAGCCATTAGCGCAACATCACAGGTTTTGAATATCTAGAAGAATTTAAATTCTAACATAATTATTATGCCACAATGTGGACAACCATTATAGAACCCATTTCGAGTATATATATGCACAGCATATAGAAGGCACGTTCGAGTAAAAACTATTGCATGGTCTCTCAAGCACTAAAACATTTATGATCACTTATTTTATCTTAGCGGACATCACAAGTCTTGAATATCTACATGAAGTTAAACTTTTAACATCATTATAAGACACATTGGAGTTTGAGCAAAGCTATTAAAACAACACCATCATTTCCTAAGTCCTAAAACATTTATCTTCTATAATAGCTGATTTTATCTTCAAGTTCAAGAGCTGATTATAACATCAAAAATGCTTAACACTATCTTTGTTCCTGTCTTTTTGTATAAATAAGCTGTAAACAATGAGGATTAAAAAAAAAAAAAAACTTACCATTCATCAAGCACATATCCTATGGACTTAATGCTGCTATCTTGCATTTGATCATCTTCAAATAAAGACAATCCTGATCCCCAACCTAAAAAGAAGCAAAACCTTGAGTAATGCCTTACACCCAAAATTTGGAGGACCACAAACAGGAAAACAACGCAATATAGTAGCATTTAAGAAAATACATACCACTGGATTTTCTTAAGCCCCTAGTCAGAATACTCATGAAGTCATCCTGATCTGAATTTCCTTCGGAAGCATTTGTTTCTCTAGAATCTTGCTGGTGTCTGGTAGCTAGCTCAGTGCCAGCATTTCCGAATGCTGTATCTTCTCTGACATCTTCATTTACCCTCAAAGAGTCACTAACATCCAATTTAACATTACGGTTCCCTTCAATACAAGCTTTTTTATATGATTTTGAGCGTAAGCGCTTTCTAGAAGCTTTACGATCAATGGAACAACCCCAAAAACCTCAGATGTAGAAGCCTCACTATCGTTATTGTTGAGACTTTTTCCCTCTTTAAGCAAATTTTTGGACTTCAGACTTTTCTTTCTGTGTTTCTTGTGATGCTTACTTTTTCGTAGACCAAATGATGACATAAACAGGTGCTTGTGGCTAAAAGTCATACCCACTATACGGGATATTTGGGTGAGCTTCTTTCTCCTCACCAAACTCTCTTTGCTTGTTAAAACTGGAACCTCCTTACAAGGAGCACCAACTATAAATCCAGTACTGTCCACCTTCAGGGTTGCTTCTCTTCCTTCCTGGTGTTCGACAATGACGACACCATTCTCATTTCTCAAGTAATGAATAACTGGCATCACTTTGTTGCTTGAATCCTGCTGCTTCTTCCTAGTATTCACATCACCATTCTGAACAAAAAAGGAGAAGAAGGAAGGCAAGTCAAAAACAAACATTTTAAATGTAGAACAATTGGAGGGAGAAACAAGGGGTACTATCATCTAAAGTCTAAAGACATCGGCTCAGGTCGAGGTACCTTATGTGCTTTACGTTTGTCCGTGTCCTTGTTCACAGAGTCTGGTTTACTCATCTCAGATCTAACTTGCAGATCAGATCCACCACTCTTATTGCACCCGTCACTAAGTCCGGCACCTGAAAGGGAAAAAGGGACCTTGGTATGACCATTGGTGACAAGTTTATCATCTTCCGACTTAGCCTTGACAGAATCTGCTATCAGCTTCTGGCTGATAAATGCACCAGGAATGTTTTTGACTGATTCATGTTCTGAATACAACCTCATAGAACTTCCTGATAGAGTGTTGTGCTCTTGCATTGTTTTTTCTGCAACATCTTTGCTGAAATTCAAAGAAGCCACTTTGGTTACATCATGGTTCGTATTTTCAGTGATAGAACCTTCTTTAGCCTCCTTGTTCAAGGAATCAGCTTCTTTCGGTAAGGAAATCTGCACTGAGGAGCCGATTACAGACTTATGTTGGCCCAGTGAAGTAGCAGAAATTTGAGACTTTTGTTGTGAACTGCTTATGTTTTTATCAGCCAAAATATCACGAGGTGTTCCATTTATTAAAGAAGCGGATTTTAAGAAATGGTTAGAGAAATTTGCAGCATAATTTTCTCCGTGAACAACGTCAACTGATTTTGTTACTGCAGGGACTTTGTCACGGACATAAAATAGCATGTAGGCTTTCTGCTGAAATACAGTCTTCTCGCTAACCTGGCGCACCTGCATTTAGCCAAAGAAAGGGTATAATACCACCACTTCGAGTGAATATATTTCACCCACAACAAATCAGTATTGTATAATCAAAATTTTGCTCGTCCAATGAGTAAAGGAAGCAACAAATCGACCAAGTTATCTAAATTATGCAAGCTAGTTCATCGTTGAAGGCACTCTACCCAGCTTCAAAACATGTTGGGTAATGTGTCTGCAAAATAAGCAGGAAAGATGCTATCAAAGCTTCCTACTTCCAGAAAAGTACTTGCAAAAGCGTGCCTTTCAGCTTATATTTTGCTAACTAGTTGGACCTAGTTTACTTCAAGGCCCATTACGGCCACCACATACAGGAACCGTTATAACAGCAGTATTCAACCTTCCACGAAGTCCAACAAAATATTCGTTAAAGCAATTCTGTTGTATTTGTATCATTTCAATAAAAAACGCTTATACTATCAATTAGATCTTATCCAATTTTGTTCTAAAATTCTATGCCTTTATCTCCAACACCCCATAATGTCACAGACACACAAAATCATACCACCACTCCAGAATGATTAACTAGTTCAACTTCAGTCAATTTGAAAGAATAGACTAAGGTGGGAAAGGCTCCAGTTAACGTAAATGTTAAAACGAAAATTCCTGCAGCCTATTTCTAATGAGAAATACAATTAAAAACAGATACAAAGGGTAATCATACTAAAGAAGCAGACTATCTTAGATAAATATGAGACATAAAAGAATCAAATTTCAACCTGGTTATCATCCAAATTGTGCCACATGCCACTTGAAGTGCGAACGAAACAATAGTAGTGGCCAGAGTGAGTGCTCCAACCTGCATGTACTAGAACTCCATAAAGGGTGTAATTTAAATCTCCTTCCTGCATTTTAGGAAGAAATTGGCCAATAAGACCTCAGATACTTCACAAGAATATAAGGCGAATCCGCAAAATGATTTACACTCACCTGAGGATCACTAACATAGGGTGTTAGGTCCAGTGTAGGTCCAAATTCAACCATCTTGTCAATCTTATGTCCAGATAGAATAGAACCAAAACGCTTGAGATGAATGGTGAGAACATATGGGGCTTTATTAACAGTTAGTTGCTTTAGAGCTCTAACTTTCTGCTTGCAGCGCTGACATTGATATTGCTTTTCGCCACCATCTAATTGCTCCCAATTAGTAAAATGAGTAAGAGCCTTCTTTAGCGAATCAGCTTTATTTATTTCCAGACTCAAATCCAAAAAGGATCAAATTTATTGGAACAGTAGGAACACTGTGTACATTTCACCTGCAGCAAATTATAAATCAGCATATGGTTGTTGTACCAGTAGATCAAGACGCAAATTGTGCCAATATTTTACCTGACTCCTTAAACGGCCACCAAAAATCTTATGGACAAAACTCTTCTCATATGCACTGGGAGACTGGCTAGGCACACCAGAAGGTAGGCAACATTTATGCATCGATTCAAGCAAATTCACCATATATTCATGTGCATCTTCTTGTCTGGAATTCCGGAAATTACGAGATATGCCTGAACATGTAACAAAAAAGATACATTTAATTATTTAAACTAAAGCAATCAGCAATTAAGATAAACCGTCTCCGTTCTTCTGATGGATATATTCCATCTATCACTACGACTCATGGGTTTCAATTTGTTACTACCATAATATAGAAGGAAAAAAATATACTCAAAAGGACAAAGAAGAATTACATCGCAAGTTCTTCACAAGGTGAGAAGGTGTCAAAATCTTTCCGGTCCTGTTAGAGCATCATGACATGATTATGAAGAGCGCACATACACAAAATCCCGCAGTATGACCTTAAACAAGGAAAAGACAATTTATGAATTAGGTCATTCTAATTTGTAATACATCCAGGTCTATGAAGAACAAAGGCCATAAAGACAACTGACTTGCTTCATCTTTTATCACGAAAGAAGAACAGATCAAATTTGCATTCAGCATCACTTTAGCATGTCCTAAGACATCGGAAAAAAGAAGTTAAATAGCACTTACATGATGATTTATGCTTCCCGCTTTGCAAATAAGCCACAAAAGGCTCAGTATATGTCAGACATTGCAGTACTGCATTCAGAAAACATGTATTGCCAAGATTAGTCCACCCTGTACAGAGGAACCATTATATATTTATTCCATAAACTCTAAGGTCTAAAATATTAACGCGGCAAAATAACCTTCTCGGGTAAAGGGAAATTGTGGGGAGGAGTTAAAAGTCAAGTTCACTTTCATACAAAATCAAGCAGAAGCAAGAAATAGAATGGATAATTAAGACATAGAAAAATGGCAACATCTTGATTCTCTATTGTGACAGTAGCCTTTAAAATTACATGAAAAAGGTTAAGTCTATTACTGTTTTAACTCTCCATATCTGAAGATCAAATAAATCCTACAATTGATGGGAAATTCATGAATTCGCATACAATTAAGTTTTGTACAGCGGAAATATCAAATGAAACAAAACCACATACGGAAACATCAATGGTTTGAAAGGCAAACAGATTTTACTGCATCATAATCATAGGCCAGCCACCTCTAGAGGATACTAAGGCAGACGTAAGATAAAAAGCAAGTCAAAGAGACAGGACACTCACATACAATCTTTCCTCTAGTCCTCTACTAATTTGCAAAAATCTAAAAGTAGTGCAGGAAAAATTAAAACCACTAAAATACTGTGAAATGCAGCACTCGCAATTTAGATGCAATCAAATCAGATAAGTTAGCCTCCACATACATACACAAAAAGAAGAATAGTTCCAGACCAAGAAAATCTTTTCCATTAGCCATACAACTTGTTTCAAATAGTTCTTCACTTACAACACCTAACCATTTTTGCATTCTTTCTTGAGAAATCGAGACAAAACTACATCGATGTCAGCTTCGTGTGTTCTCATAGGGCACGAACGACACGTAACAATTGTTGTGCCACGCTCGTACAAAATCTCAAACCTATGGGTCTTTGGTATCACGTGATGGGTAAAACCATAACTGGCCCTGAACCTAGCTCCATCGAGGAGGCAGGTCCTGACCAACTTCATGTTTGGCAGCTTACCGCCTTCGCAGATACAAGTAAACTTCGCCAAGAGGTGCAGGAAAGGGGAATATCCCCCATAAAGCTAGAAGGAGGTTGCAGAGGTGGCCAAGCTAAGCTAATAGCACTATACCAGCTGCTATGCCGGCCGCACTAAACTAATCATACTTTCTTAGCTGCTAAAATTGGCAAAACAAAGAAAAACAGAACAACAAAACTAAAGCAAATATATTATACACTCACCAATCATGAATCTGAGCTTAAAAGGAATCTAACGAAGTATCAAAACAATACAACTGCCCAGTACCCTTCCACACAACACATAACATAAATTACTCAATGCAAGAGTAGAAAAGAAAGTAAAATTAAATCCAAATAATTTGCGCCCCTCCAAGGGCACTCCACCTGCATGTCCTACCACTCATCCCAAGAGGGGATCTCATCCATCTCCACCGTCAGTATACTTAACAGAGTGACCCTAGAACGCCTGCTGGAGCGACCCTTACTTATTCTATTACGATTTCTTCAATCATAAACGCACAGAAGGGAGACAAACAAATGGAAGCAATAATCGATCAATAATTTGCGCCCCTCCAAGGGACACTCCACCTGCATATCCTAGCACTCATCCCAAGAGGGGATATCCTCCATCCCCACCGTCAGTATATTTAAAAAAGTGACCCTAGAACGCCTGCAGGAGCGACCCTTACTCATTCTATTACGATTTCTTCAATTATAAACGCACAAAAGGGAGACAAACAAATGGAAGCAAGAATTGATAACTCACGATTTTACGGATCCTGAAGGTAATTCGAAAGCTGAGATCAGGGTCATAAAAGTCTGGTCCGTCCAATCTTTTCGTCTTCGTCGGCGGCGCTGCCGTGTCTCCAGCGGGCTTCACAACTGCAGCCGCCCCCGACAATGGCACTACGTCTGGGTTGATGAGCGTCTCTAGATAAAACCCTCCCGAGCTAGAGATCGGAGAGTACTTGTTTTTCGAGGGGATAAGGTCTATTCTCCTGTTGAACAGAGACTCTACGGTGAGTTGTTGTTGTTGTTGATCGCCAATAGCAGATAGCTCCGGCGATGTCTCCGCCATGAGAGGGGTGATGGAGGCTGCGAATAGGGGCGGCGGCGGAGGAAGGAATGGTGATAAAAAATTGTGGTTTTAGGCCTATCGCGATGCAATGTAGGGCCCCGAAAGAGGAGGGCGACTTCGGAGACGAGTTGGTTCATATAAACCCTATACCTCTTCTTTATAGTTCGAGTAATAAATAATAATAAATAATTGTCCCCCTTTTTCTCATTAAGTAATTTCCCCACACACCGTCTCCGAATTTTTTTTTTTAAAAAATTGTTTAAAAATAAAAATACAAAAATAAATCTATTTTTAAATTTTTTTAAAAATAACACCCAATTACACTGGCGAGAATATTCTCGCCTCGCCAGTTACAGTGGCGACAGCATTCTTACAACCAGAGAGCTGCATTCTCTCAAGTCACAAATCTATTACATTCCTAACTCATAAATCGATTATATTCCTAACTTAAAGATCCATTCACATCAACTTTTTAAATAAATTAACCAATATTATAATTCATTCACATTCATATCAATATCAACACAAACTCAAACATAAATAAATATTTTTAATTTTATAAAAAAAATCGACATAGTAGCCCCTGCATATATAATCAAACAAACCTGCGATAAATTATAAAACACACCAACTATTCAAGTATAAAATCACAAATATATATACATAATGCATATCGACCATAATTTAAAAATATTCACAATAACTTATAATATTAATACAACTACAAATCAATCATGTTTCATAAACAGATTTTGGAGCTCGCTGTTTCGAGTTGATTTTCTCAAAAACGACATAATACCACGTCGTCGTCGTCGTGCGTGCTCCTGCGGTCCGTACTCCTGCTCATCCGGGGCGTGCTCCTGCTCCTACGATGCGTGCTCCTGCTCTTCCGGCGCGTGCTCCTGCTCCTCCGGCACGTGCTCCTGATGGGTTACATGTTGGGTAAGATCTCCAGGGTCAGCAGCTGAAGGTGCTTCGTAACTTTCGTATTGGGATGTAGATGCACATTGCTCGTGACCAGATGATCCCTGATCGTAACCACTATATCCATAGTATACCGCGGGATCCCAACTATACTGCTGTTGGGTGGGCTCATGAGAGTGCATATCAAATTCTGGATGCCATTGTTCGACTCCACCAACATCTTCATCAATCATAATGCCTTCGCCATCGAAATCGGGAGGAGGTGGTGGAACAAATGGAATAATATCTGCACGTGTTCCGAAAGCAAAATCGTGGTAGCTCCGGAATATCTCACTACACACACTCTGAATGTATCATGCATGACTGTAGCCTGATATAGCGTTGTCTCCCGCCATTTCGTAAATGTTACGAAGGTTTTGGAGATGCCGTATATTGCTTACCCTCCCAACACTTTCTGTAAGATGTTGTATATTGATTCGTTCTTTTGATATTAACAGCAATAGCAGCAATACACAAATTAGGTTGGCTCTAACCAATTCTTTAATTTTATCAGCAATAAAATTAGAATCCAAATTTGTATGATCGGGATTCTGCACATCTGTTTCATTAAAGCACTCATGTGGCCACGATATTTAACCACCCTCCACATTCCTTCCGATGGAATAAATCTTGCCCTCAGATGCCATCTACAACGGTCTTTTCCGGCAATACAGTTTACCACCCAAATGATTATATTAGAGAGTTCAACTTTGTAATGATGTTGTACTCGAGTGAATATACTTTCACTGCATGAATTAACGATGCATTGTCTCTAAAACACATTCCTTTGCGAAACTCTTGTGTTGGATCCCATGCAGCCTCAGCATTGTGCATCCATACTAATGTAGGATTATGTTGTTCAATTGTCATCCAATCAAGATGAGTGTAAGAGGGAGGCACATTAGACTGAAACGGCGTTGGAATACTAGGACCGGCTTCACATGCTCGACCACCACTTGGACCCACATCACTATATTTATGGGTAGACACCTGATAATGCTGAGAATTCACATCTCCGCCATCATCATCATTGTCATCATCGGATGACCCTTCACCAGACAAATTTATATGCGTACTTTCATATATATCTTCATCGTTATCAACAGAATCCTCAATTTGATTAAAAGGATCAGATGTAGGATCATTCATCAAATGTGAGAGTTGCGGTGTTCTTGTACTAGGATCGGCCGTTGTGGCAACATGTGGTTCACTCGGTCCGACATTATCGTCGAGATTTTGCGTTTGATAATTTATCAACTCTGCATTCAAATACAAATACACACTTTCTCTTGAAACTTCGTTGAAACTTTCCATATCATCTTCGGCATCAATAGGTACTAACACATTATAAACAGATTGATCAGGTTGCAAAACTGGCTGCTTGTGGAATATTTTTAACACATATTGCGTCGTATCAATACGAAATTTTTCGCATAATTTTACAAATAGCATCTCGTAAGAACAATTTGTTGGAATAATCACAGAAGCTACTGGTTGATGGTCATAATATACACCATTCGGACCGTCTAAAATATTTCCGTTCATATAACATATTAATTGACGCCGCGACATCTATTCACATACAAAAATAAATTGTTAAACACTTAAACTATAAGCAAAGCATTCTAATTTATTTACATCTATATTTAACATACTTTTTTAATATACTATTAATTTAACACATGTATTTATACATAATATTTTTAAAATACAATAAATGTATACATATACATACCACTATAAATTTATATTTACAATCCGTATTTCAAGCACATTATATTTAAATTTATATCTAAACTTAAATATACGAATTACAAAAAAAAATTAAAAAAAAAAACGTACCGTAGATTTATCTGAAATTTGATAGATCGGTAAGATAGAAATGTAGATCGGTAAGATTTCTTCAAGAAATTTTAATTTAGAAGTAAAATTTTTTTAAAAAAAAAAGATGATTTGGGTAGTAGAAATGAAGAAAATGAGAAGAAAGGGAGAGAAGGAAAGGCTCGGTGGCAGGTTAGAGAGGCTACCCTCTGCCAGTCTAACTGGCGTTCTCGCCATATTGACTGGCGAGAGCATTTTTCTCGCCAGTATAACTGGCGAGAAGCCACGTTGGCTGCCGCGTGGCAGCGCGTGCCTGTCGCGGCCGTGCCGAGGTGGCACCCGCTGCCAGTTAAACTGGCGAGTTGGTGTTGTTTTTAAAAAAATTTAAAATGGATTTATTTTGTATTTTTATTTTTAAATAATTTAAAAACAAAAAATTCCACCGTCTCCAGCAGTTTTTTAAATTGAGTTGACAGGCGTATGTAATTCCACGTGTCCTGCCGAAATTCGGCTTAGAGATTCTACGCAATATTTTTATCTCTAAAACGTATATATCTACTAGTTTTAAAACCGCACTATGTACCATTACAAGTTTTATATATATATATATATATATATATATATATATATATATATATATATATATATATATATATATATATACATATATATAACAATATATAAATAATAATATTTAAATTATTTTTTTTATATATTTAATTTTATACAAAGTTTTTTATTTATTATATATTATTATTTACATATCTGATTATATATATATATATATATATATATATATATATATATATATTCGTAATATATTATTAAAATAAAAAAATGTCAAATTCATTTACAAAATTATTCTAGAATTGACGATAAATAATATATATATATATATATATATGATTAAAAAATTTTATTACATGATAAAGATTATTCTAAAAAATTAATATTACATAATAAATAATATATAAAATAATTACTTTTATATTAATTTTTATATGATATTTAAATTATTATTTTAATTAATATTTTTTGTAATATTAAATTTTTTATATTATTCGAATAAGTTATATGACCTATTAAATTTCTTTTACTTAATACACATGCCACATTATTTGTTTAAAATATGAATAAATGACATATGGTGATACGATCACGGTGCGGAAATAACGACTTTAGCCGAAGTTACTCAGATCTATCTAGGGTACATTCAGGTTAGATAAGAAAAATAAAGATAAAATAAATATAACTTGGA